>OX578139.1:137764536-139117036 GCA_951213105.1 Amaurobius ferox
AGTTCAATTAAAAAACTATACACTCATAGATTTCATGCAATTTTTTGCCATTGTCTTTAAATTTCACGAAATTTGCCTGAAATTATAAAAAATTGCAAAAATATGATACGTATAGCTGTACATTTTCATGTTTTACTTTCAGGCTGCTTTACCTAAAAATTGAAAACAAATAAAATGTTATCTATTTCTTAAAAATTTGGTCGAATGTAAGCTATTGCTGTACATTTTAACTATTCCATGAATATCAAACCAAGTTAAGACTTCAAAATACTTCATTGTTTTTTTTTTATTTCTAGCAGCAGCACTTGATACAAATCATTCACTGGTGTACAAATACACAACACCAAAAATACAGGAGAAAAACGATGACAAGAAACAAGAAACATGAACAAGCAACAATAACAACAATAAAACAAACATAGGAAATACATGAACGGTAGCCAAAAACACGAATCTAAAACAGTCAGACATCTTGAAGGGCCTGCATCCTCTCCCTTGCGCGCCAATACCTTTTGTACATGTCACCAGAGAGTCCTGGGCTGTTAATTAGATGATCAGCGTTCATAGCTGCGTTAGCACCACACATTACACAGTTTGGGCTTGGTCCTTATTGATGTCAGATATATTGGCCTCTACAATTGAGAAGACGTCCACATTCATCTGCTCGACATTATTTTCAAACTCAATCTTCTTGGCCTGGCTAAAACAGCCAGCATTCCAGTATAACACTCGTAACTCGCAAAGATTCTCCATATAGAAACAGTGTTACGTAGTTGTGATAGATTTAGCGTTACCCAGGGTGCACCATGAGAATGCCTATCACATTACACCCCTACATACTTCATTGTATTATTAATAGATAACTCGATAACTTTAATAATTAATTTATTTGTAATTGATTACAAAGAAGATGACAAGTTATGTATATTTTTCTCAAGCTTTTGCAAATTCTTCCGAAGCCAAGGAATGAGTTCGCTGATCCTCCGGGACCCTGATTGGGAATCACTGAGTTAGACATTAAATACACTACTATCTACTACTGTAAAGTTATTATTTGGTTAAATTTGTGGCAGCATTTATGTAAAAAAAATTCTCGGATAATATTGTCTTTGGGCACTGCACCAGTTTTAGACATTTATCATATTTTAGGAATATTTAATTTAAGAAACAGTATTTAAAAAAATTTATTGATATTGGAAATATATAAAATTTAGATGTTCTAAAATATTACGAATTTGTGTATATTTTCTAAAAATTATCAAAGTTATTTTAAAACATTTAAATAATTTAAATAAGGTGAAGTTAATTTCACTTTAAAAACATTTGAATGTTGAACATTTTTCAAACACATGCAAGCATCTTACAATTTGAAGGTTTAGGAATTAGTATATGTAAACAGTAGAAATATCGAAATTACAAAAAATTGGAGGATTTTAAAGAAATTATGTAGTTGTTCTGATGTTTCAAAATCTATTGAAGTTGTGTAATGCATTTAAATAACATGTAAAGTTTTTAAATAAGTTTTGAAAAAATAATTTTACCTTTTAAAATATTTGAAGGATGCAATTATTTTAGACATATGTAAACATTGTACTATTACATTCTTTATATACAATAATGTATAAGGAAAGCATTGTGAAGGGTCGAAAATTCGAATTCGAGTTTTCGACGGGAGAGCACGTTTCAAACATCCCTGATCACGAATCGAACATTTTTAAACTGATGTCTGTGTGTGTGTGTATGTGAAAGTATGTGGCTGTGTGTGTGTGTGTGTGTGAGTGTCAGGGAGTCTGTGGAGACGATAACTGATGAATGAATTTATCGATTCGAACGAAATTTGGTACAAAAATCACAATCCCTGAATACTGGAAGCTTATTGTTTTTATACGCAATCGAATGTTCAGAACCTCCCTAAATTTTCGAGTGAAATTTTGAAAAAATAATTAAAAAATCAAAACCTTTAATGAAGTTAAGGGGGCATAGAACCTTTAAACAGTCGAAATTCATTGAAAATTGAGTTATCTTCACAATTTTTTAATTTTAACCAGATGTATTCCAGATGTTCAAATTTTTTTCTCTAAACATATAGAAAACCTTTCTTACTACACAAATTTTACTGAAGTCATATAATTATATGTACATTTTATATTGTTTTTTAAAATTTATACAATTTTGACAGACATAACGGTGTATGTAGCAGCCGCGCGCAAGATATTTCAAATAATATTATACTTATGGACTTCAATTAGATAATAATATATTTATAACTATTACATCTTTAATTTGTACACACTTATTAAAATTTTGAAATAAATTTAATATTTTTAAAATTTAAACAAAATGAAATTTTCATTTTCCGTGTTAAAAAACATGAAATAAACCTCTTCACAATTCTTTTTTTATTATTTATGGTGAATTTTTGAAGTACAAATTATATATATGGATGAAACAAGTAAGTCCAAAAAATTTGAAAGTGATTGGTTACATATATTTTAAAATATATTGGGCGCAACTGTTAAAATCGCATATCTGAGAAAAACAGCTTTAAAATTTAAAAATGCTTCAATGTTACTTATTATCTTATATTGTACCTCAAAATACCTTTAGTTCATAATTATCTCCTTCCTATGTCTGTTATGTAAGAAAAATAAAAAATTTTCTGCCTTTTAGGGGCTACTTGAGCTCTATAAGTTGTTTCGGAAACTCGAACAGACGTTTTGCGCAGTCGTTTCTTGTTAGTCAGATGAAGAACATTTACTAAATTTTTACTTATTTATGAGGCATTTTTATCTATAAATTATGTATATAGATGAAACAAGTAAGAGCAAAAAGTTTGAAAGTGATTGGTTACATATATTTAAAAATATATTGCGCGCAAGTGTTGAAATCACATATCTGAGAAAAACAGCTTTATAATTTGAAAATGTTTCAATGTTACTTATTATTTTATTTTGTACCTTAAAATGCCTTTAGTTCATAATTAGTACCTTCCTATGTCTGTTAAGTAAGAAAAATCAAAAATTTTCAGCCTTTTAGGGGCTACTTGAGCTCTATATGTTGCTTCGGAAACTCGAACAGACGTTTCGCGCAGTCGTTTTTTGTTAGTCAGATCAAGAACGTTTACTAAATTTTTACTTATTTGTGAGGAATTTTTATCTATAAATTATGTATATAGATGAAACAAGTAAGAGCAAAAATTTGAAAGTGATTGGTTACATATATTTTAAAATATATTGCGCGCAAGTGTTAAAATCACATATCTGAGAAAAACAGCTTGAAAATTTAAAAATGCTTCAATGCTACTTATTATCTTATTTTGTACCTTAAAATGCCCTTGGTTCATAATTAACACCTTCCTATGTCTGTTCTGTAAGAAAAATCAAAAATTTTCTGCCTTTTAGGGGCTACTTGAGCTCAATATGTTGCTTCGCAAACTCGAACAGATGTTTCGTGCAGTCGTTTCTTGTTAGTCAGATGAAGAACGTTTACTAAATTTTTACTTATTTATGAGGAATTTTTATCTATAAATTATGTATACAGATGAAACAAGTAAGAGCAAAAAATTTGAAAGTGATTGGCTACATATATTTTAAAATATATTGCGCACAAGGGCTAAAATCACATATCTGAGAAACCCGCAATTAAATTTAAAAATATATTCAGTTTTACTTATTATAGTATTTTGACCATAGAATGCCTCCAGTGCATAAATAGCACCTTCCTGTTTCTGTTATGTTTGAAAAATCATAATTTTTCTGCCTTTTAAGGGGTATTTGAGCTCTAAATGTTGCTTCGGATGCTCGAACATAAGCTTCGTGTAGAAGTTTCTTGTCAGTCAGATGAAGAACATTTACTAAATTTTTACTTATTTAGGAGGAATTTCTTTTGTATAAATTGTATATATAGATGAAACAAGTAAGAGCAAAAACTTGAAAGTGATTGGTACAATATATTTTAAAATATGCTGTACGCAAGTTGTAAAATCACATACTTGAGAAAAACAGCTGCAGTGGTACTTTGATAAACTGAAACTCTAGTGACAAGAAAAGAATGAGATACAGAAAATTTGACGTATTGAAATTGCTTAAAATTACAAAAATATATAACAAATATGACTTTCGCACATGGAAAATTTTGAGTTATCGCAGTTCGGCTAATTAATGTTTGACTGTAGTTTATTATACATCCTGTGTTATTTTATATCTAATTTAGCATCAAAATGCACCTGATGCATAAGTAATTCCTTCCTCTTCCTCTTGTCTTTGAAAATCAAATGTTTTCTGCCTTTTACGAGCTTTTCGAACTTCATATGTAGTGCTAGAGGCTCGAAATACTATCACATTCCATTTTTCCGGCACTACCCGAATGGTTTTTTGAACACATTATTTTATGATTATTTTTCCACTTTTCATACCGAGGGCCAATTTTCTTACTTCTGTAGCTGTTGCAACCTTTACAAAAAGAAGACATTACTTCGGTTTCAATAACCTTCCCGCTTTCTGCTCCGATTAGTGTACACACACATACAAGTGACGAATGCCCCCTGGTTTTCCAACTACCATCTCCACTTACAGTAATATCTTTCGATCCATTTGATAATTATCTTTCGTCCTGGATAGCAGTTTTCATTGAAGATTTAGCTACAATAGATGTGGCATTTAAAATCCTGTGATTAATTTTATTATATGATTTCTGAGAAACAGGCGCTGGAAGACCCATAGCAGAACAAAAAGTAGATAAATCCGATAAACTCTGTCCTATACATCGCATAGAAAACACAGCTCTTCTGTTTATTTCTGGAATATTTTTCTTAACATCAAGCATTTTTGTATTTTTCACAGACTTTAGTTAATCACAGCTATCACAATATACAAGAAATGTGGATGCTAAACCCATTGAAGATTTTACACGCATATTTATTGTTCCGTGACAAAATTTGCAAGCTCCTTGAAAAGTACTGATATATCAACCTTTCTATATTAATGTTCTTCAGATGAAATATGTGACTTATCAAGTGAAAGTTCATCTTTTGAGCTGAACAGTTTTTTTACTTGAAGCACTTAGCTTAGGCGTAGAATCAACATTTTGTCATTCGAACACTTTCGGATTGTTTTTGTTTTTAATTACATACATATTTCATTGAAAACGTCTTCTTTTCGTTCTTTTACCAGAACGAGATTTAGTTGCCGGTGTATCAATTATTAGAAAGCAAAAAGCAAAAAGTTTATATTAAAAAATTGCACCAAGCAGTCTTGTACGTTGAAGTTTACACAAATAAATATGCAAACGTGAAGAAGTTTGTAATGTATAATTATAAACTAGATTAACTGTATTTTAGTTCAAAGTTATGCTTAAACAACATAAATGCAGCAAATCAATCGTAAAAAGTAAGAAAATATAATGAAAAAAATTGAGAAATTCAGAAGAAATTCTCCACGTTATAAACAAGTTAACGGCTCTAGAATATAAACAAACTGGGCTGAGCAGTTCAGTAGAGGTGAGTAGTTGCCTTCCTACTGCTGCAGAAATAATTAAATAAATAATTAAGACATGGGGGTGAAAAAAGTATTAGATTTACGTGACAAATCCGCAAACTGCAAACGTAAACAAAAAATGACGTCCTTTAAAAATGGCGGCGATGGTTGAGATGAGAAAATTTTCAAAAGTGTATGTTGCATAAAAGCTCATAACTTTAGAAATAATGCGAATTTTAGAATGCGGTTTTTTGCAGTGTTCAGAAATGTTCAAACATTCAGAATAAAATAAAATTGAAAAATTTATTTTTTGAAGGTTTAAAGGTCCTATGCCCCCTTGAATGAAGTTCATTTTTTTCGATGAAATTTTAAGTTTTCAAATATAGTAATTTATTGTAGTCTCGTGATAAGTTTAAAAATATCAAAACTGAGTGTGTCGCATTTTAGAGACATTTAAATAAAATTGCATTGCAGTTGGAATGTGTTTCATAACCAATGCTTTATGCATGATTGATCTTTCTTATTCTTTAACATATTTGATTTAAAATTTATGGGTGGTTTCCTGGTTTTTCATGTTTATGATTGACATTTTCTTGAGTTTATTCTTGTTGGTATATCAATACTTTTATTTGTAATGAATGCTTTACTATTTCTCTTCAATAATTTTATTTTAATTCATCTTTTGACTTCTAAATTTCATCTTATTCATATGCTGCACAAGCGCAATAAGTAGATTAATTTTATTTGTACCGTTTTTAATACATTAGTAATGTTGAGCAACTTACTAGTTTCATATGCTTAGTATTTTATACTTAAACTCTTTGATTATATATATATATATATATGTGTGTGTGTGTGTGTGTGTGTGTGTGTGTGTGTGTATTTATCAAACTGAAAAAACAAGTATGACATATTTGTCGTTTAAGTATTGTTATTAAGCTTTACAATTCAGAATTAAACCAGAGACAACGTAATGGAACTGTTAATTACCCCTCATAAATTCTCCAATATCACATTTAGTGGACCGCGATGAGAGTTTGATATATTCCTCTAGTTATATGACGTCGTTTATGATGATATATATATTTCAGTGAGAATGGGGGTTAATAGATTCCTTTACAGAGGTAATATAATACTTGTGATATATATATATATATATATATATATATATTGCTATCCAAATAGAAAAATGGAATACATTACAAAGAAGAGTAAAGTACCACAAATTGGCTGGGGGGTTGTGACACCCCACTCCCAGGTGAAGCAATGTTTTATGCTGAGCAGCACTTCCGGGAGCCGATATATTACCATAAATTATATATATATATATATATATATATATATATATATATATATATCCAAAAGGAAATGTCCAAATCTGACAATCAAATATGATACAAGAAATAAGAAAAAGGAAAGTACCAAAAATTGGCAGGGGGGGGGGGGGTTGTAATCCCCTCACCCCGGTTCAGCATGCTTTAGGTCATGACCACACTCCCGGATGCCGGTACCATTCCGCATCTAGGCCATTATACCTAAGAAGATCTATTTGGAAACGAAAAGACCATGATCGTTGAAGTAAAACACAACACTAGAATTTGTGCAAACAAGACCTCAAGTTACTTCCTAACGAAATCAGGTCTTATACAACACAAATCCCCAATATATATAGTACCAAGTCATCAACTTTGTATGTCCGTGATCTAAATAACCAACGGTTACAGTTTACCGTAAATAGATGACTCAATTACGTTCAGAAAGCCAACCGGATAACCCTTTTTCCGTGCCTCGTTCAAATACCTTTTATCCTGTTGAATTCTGTCGCTACTTTGAGAGTTAAACCTTTTGTTTCTTAAAAGTTGATTGACAATTATATTACGGAAGACAGCTCTACTTAAACAAGTTTCCCATGAAGTGATAAAGTTTACGTCAAAGTTGAAGGCTGTACGCTTATCATATATACAGAAGGAAGTTCTATTTTCTTTTGACATAATATATACGTCCAAAAAATTCAGGCTCCCGTCTTCATTCATAGGTGTTTCAACCAATTTAAGTGAACACGGATAAAAACCAAAATCCAATACGTATTTATGATCTTTTGTGCCAACGATAATGTCATCAACGAATCTTAAATACAACATCTCATTCAACAAATTAGTTCCATTCTCATAACAACCCAAATATAAATCTGCCAATGCCGATGAACAATTACCGCCCATCGGTATTCCTCTAATTTGTTTATAAAATTCCACTCCATTGTATAGCACTGTTTCATTTAGAACTCCACTCTAGCTAAAAACTAATGGAACCAATTTAACAAAATTTGGTGTATAATATTTCAATAACCTACAAGTGATTTATATACCAAATTTTAAATTTAACAAAATTTGGTATATAAATCATTTGTAGGTTATTCTTGTACGATTCGGGAAAAAGGAACGGGCTATTTTTGCGAAATGGCCCGCAAAAATCGTTAAAAATAAAAATAAGACTATGTGTGTTCAATTATATCAATTAAATTTCTATTTTATACGTGATTTTTGACAACAAAAAGAATAAGACTAACCCCATTACTCTAGGACTAGCCGTTCTTGAGATATTCTAGTTTTTATGCGTTTTCGCTACGCCACCTTTGACAATAAGTCCAGCTATCAAAGGAGAACCAAATTTAGGTTTAACGTGCAAATTCAATGTCATTTAAAATACTTATGGCTGTTATTTTGTGCAGATAAACTCAAATTATTATTGAAGAAATAAAGAGAACGTGAACATGAGTCTGCAGGGAAAGACATGTGCTGCCCAGATCAGAATTTTTAACAATATTACAACAATGATTTATAGAAGTGAACGGGGATTATTTGCAGGCCATTTCGAAAAAAATGTACGATCTATATTTAAAGATCCACCAAATCTTTGTAGAATAAAATGTTCAACAAATGTAAGCTATGTACCAAATTTTAACTCTCTAGGACGTAGGAAAGTGCATTAAAAATGCCATCAAATAAGCATATCATGAAGAGTTATATAAAATTTAAAAACAAAAATTGAAAAGTTGTTATCTACCAAATTTATTTTAAAATGTGAAATCTCTTTCATATACAAAATGATTAAACTCTTTATTTATTATATAATATTTATTATATAATTTATTATATATAATATTTATTATATAATATATTTATTTTTTCTTTCTGTATGATATCCCAAAAGTCCGAATTTAATTGAATTTTTTTCCGTATATTAAATAATTTTTATTTAAAAAACTACTTAATATATTTTACTGAAATTTTTTTCATATATTTTATGGGATAATGTGAATATTTTCTAAAAATTTTGAAGCAATTTGTGAATTTTAAATTTGCTTAAAAAATGTTTGAAAAATTAGGTCCCATAGGGTTCAATGTATTTCATTTCTTCAATCCGGGTTCAATAAAAAACTAATTGGGTGATATTATTTATTTATATTCCCATAGGTCCCACAGACCGTCTGAACAACATACTAAAATTTCATCTTGATTAAGTCATTTTTACGGCAGTTATCGTGCTAACAGACAGACAGACAGACAGAGAGACAGACTGAAAGAACAAAGTCATAAAGACTTTTCAACTATGTTGTAAAGTGTTAAAAATTATAATCTATTACTTTCCCTGCAATACATGATAATGTATGAGAACGTGAATATGATTCTGCATTGAAAGTCATGTGCTGTCCACATCAGATTTTTACTTCCCCTGCAATACATGGTAATATATAGGGAAAGTATAGGAATTATGCCGAAAATCGCAACTCGAGTTTTCGACGAATCTACATGTTTTGAGACCTCTAGAATACGAAACAACTATTTTTAGCGCGGCGTCTGTGTGTGTGTGTGTGTGTCTGTCTGTGTGTCTGTCTGTCTGTCTGTGTATATGTCTGTCTGTATATCTGTTTGTGCATCTGTCTGTGCAATATATGTATCCACTCTAACTCAAAAACTAATGGACCAAATTTCATAAAATTTGGGAGGTAAGTCACTTGTGTGTGACTCTGGTGCTGATTAGATTTTCATATGATTCGGGATAACAATCCCTGCCATTTTGTACGAAATGGCTAGTAAAATTTTCATGTATCCACCTTAGACAAATAACCAAATTTCAAGAAATTTGGTAGATTAATCACTTGTACGATATTCTGGTGCTGTCTAGATTTTAACATGATTCGAAAAAGAAAACATGCGTTTTTTACGACATGGCCCTAAAAATTTGCCAAAATATAAAATAAAACACTACTTATGCTCAAATATATCAATTAAATGCTTGTTTTACGAAGAATTTTGACGAGGAAAAGAAATATACCAACTTAATTATTCTGGGATTAACCGTTCTCGAGATATTTCAGTGTTTTGCACTGTTGTTATGCCGCCTTTAAAAAATGACAAATTACCAAGTAAAACAAAAAAATTATAAAAGTGCAAATTCAGTGTTATTTCAAGTATTTAGTATTACTTTTTAATATAAAAGTATAATATAATTTAATAAATATAATAACATTTTTTAATATATATAAAAAATGTTATTTTTTTCAATTAAACTCAATTTAATAATTTATTATTAACGAAAGTGCATTTGTACTTGCAGGGAATATGGGAATGCGCTGCCCACATCAGATTTTTTTTTACTTTCCCTGCAATACATGGTAATGTATATGGAAAGTATTGGAATCATGTCGAAAATCGCAACTCGAGTTTTCGACGGATCTACACGTTTCAAGACCTCTAGAATACGAAAACACTATTTTTAGCGTGACGTCTGTGTGTGTGTCTGTGTGTCTCTGTGTCTGTCTGTGCAGATTTTGTATCCACTCTAACTAAAAAACTAATACACTGAATTTCACAAAATTTTATAGGTAAGTCACATGTGGGCGAGTCTGGTGCTGATAACTTTTGGGTGCGATTCGGGATAAAAGAACACGCCTTTTTTTGCGAAATGGCCCGCAAAAGTTTTTATCCACTCTAACTGAAAAACTAATGGATCGAATTTCACAAAATTCGGTAGATAAGTCACGTATAGGTCAACCTGGTGCTGATTAGATTATGGTACTATTCAGAAAAAAATAACCTGCCTTTATTTGCAGAATGGCCCACAAAAATTGTAAAAATCTAAACTAAAAAGCTACATATGCTCAAATATATCCATTAAATGCTTGTTTAAATGCTTGTTTTTAACGAAGAAAAGAATACGACCAACCCCATTACACTAGGACTAGCCACTCTCGAGCTATATTAGTTTTTTTCGTATTTTCTCCACGCCACCTTTGAAAATAAGTCCAGTTATCGAATGAGAACGAAAATTAAATTAAAAGTGAATTACATTTAATTGAAATAAAGAGAACGTGTATATAAGTCTGCAGAGAAAGTCATGTGCTGCCCACATCAGATTTCTTATATTGCTTTAAACGAAGTTAATTTATCTTTAAAAACAATAGTAATATAGAAAAATATCACCATCAATAAATTACATAAACACATCAGTTTAAATATATATACAGCTAAAACTAACCCTGGTTCAAAATTTAAAAGCATTAATCACTTACTTAATCACTTTTGCCCATATTAAATAAGTTTATTAAAAAGCTGAAATCGAGTGATCAATAGATTTCATTCTGGCGTCATCTACGGGATCTAGAAATGGATTAAAAATTTAAATCGCTTGGCTCTGATGTAATGGAAATTGATCACACGAGGTTAAAAGTTTATCTCTCCTTTTCAGAATATTTCTTTGAAACGCTTAGATAAGTAGTGAATAATTGAATAAGAATGACTACTGCGCAATACAAAAATGCCTCTTTTTTATCTTTAAGAGTAATTGATTCAGTTTATTTTATGTTGTTCTGTATATGTGTATGCGTGTGTGTGTGTGTGTATGAGAAAGAGAGAGAGAAAGAAAGAATGTGTGTGTGTGACCGCGCACACACACATACTTATGTGTAAGTGTGTGTGTGCGCGTGTGCGTATGTGTTTGTGTATGTCTTTGCGTCTGTATGTTTGTCTGTGCAATGTGTGTATCCAAAATAAATAATATGATGTGGGCAACACATCACTTTCCTTATAAAATGCGATGAATTTAAAACTTTTACAGTAAAAAAAAATCTGATGTGGGCAGCACATGACATTCCCTGCAGACTTATATACACATTCTTTTATTTTAATTAAATTTAATTCACTACTAATTCAATTTTCGTTCTCATTTGGTAACTGGACTCATTTGCAAAGGTGGCGTAGAGAAAAAACAAAAACTAAAATATCTCGAGAACGGCTAGTCCTAGTGTAATGGGGTTGGTCTTATTCTTTTCATCGTTAAAAATTACGGATTAAACAAGCATTTAATGGATATATTTGAGTATACTTAGTTCTTTAAGTTAGATTTTGACCATTTTTGCGGGCCATTTTACAAAAAAAGGCAGGTTATTTTTTCCGAATCGTACCAAAATCTAATCAGCACCAGGGTGACCCACAAGCGACTTATCTACCAAATTTTGTGAAAATCAGTCCATTAGATTTTTATCTAGAGTGGATACAAGCTTTTGCGGAACATTTCGCAAAAGAAGGTGGGTTCTTTTATCCCCAATCGTACCCAGAACTAATCAGCACCAGATTCGCCCACAAGTGACTTACCTACCAAATTTTATGAAAATTGGTCAATTAGTTTTTTAGTTAGAGTGAATACAAAATCTGCACAGACAGACACACAGACAGACAGACACACAGACACACAGACAGACAGACGCACAGACACACACATAGACGTCACGCTAAAAATAGTTTTTTCGTATTCTAGAGGTCTCGGAACGTGTAGATCCGTCGAAAACTCGAGTTGTGATTTTCGGCATAATTCCAATACTTTCCCTATACATTACCATGTATTGCAGGGAAAGTAAAAACGCTTATTCTTATAGTAGATATATTTCTTCCAAGATATTGAATTTTCGACAATTAGTCGTCATTTTTATTGATTTAGCGCCATTATTATCCATTTGGCGAGATTTTCGTTAATTTGTCATCATTTGAAAAAGTCGCCGAGTTGGCGACATTCCGCAAAATTCATCGCCAAAATCTTGCCAAGCGTTATGGATGGAGAAATAAGTTATTCTTATAGCAGGTGAATTACTATTGGCGTTCAAATACAAAATAATTACTCAAAGTATCTTTTCTCATGAATGGAACGTGCTAGATTCACAAAAATGATGTCACCCAATTCATCGCATGGAATTACATATGTAAAGTGAACATGTTTCTCAACAGTTAACTTTTTGTTTTAATTTATGGGATTTTTTGATATATTTATTTCAAAAATGTGCAATATCTCGAGAACGGTTCGTGCTAGCGTTCTAAAGTTTATGTCAATCGTGTTCTAAGGACAAATTACATAACAAATGTCCATTTGGGTATCTTTATTAAAGGTTTTGATTTTTTGATGATTTTTTCAAAATTTCACTCGAAAATTTAGGGTGATTCTGAACATTCGATTGCGTTTAAAAAAAATAGGCTTCCAGTATTCACGGATTGTGATTTTTGTACCAAATTTCATTCAAATCGCTCCATTCGTTCGTGGATATCGTCTCCACAGACTCACTGGCATATTCACCCACACTCACACACACACACACAGGCATCACCTCAAAAATGTTCGATTCGTGATCAGGGATGCTTGAAACGTGCTCTCCCGTCGAAAACTCGAATTCGAATTTTCGACCCCGTCACAATACTTTCCTTATACATTAGGTATATAAGGAAAGTAAAAATCTGATGTGGCCAGCACATGACTTTCTCTGCAGATTCAAATCTCTCTTGTAGTGTTTTATTTCATTATGCATTAACTTGAGTTTGATTGCAGAAAATAATATGGATATTTTTCTGATATTATATCCAAGTTGGTTTTTTTATTGCAACTTCGTTTCGTTTAGCAACTTAATTGAATTTAAATTTTTCAGGTCCTTAAAGTTTCAAAAATTAAAATATATCGAGAACGGTGTATCCTACAGTCAGGGGACCAGGTTAATTCACATAGTTGTCAAATTTTACATGTAGAACAAGTACTTAATATGTTACATCAATTTTAGTCGTTTATTTCAGAGTTCCACTATCTTACACATGTAGTATTTTATCTTACATAGTATTTTATCTTTTCTTTCGAATCATATCAAAATCTAACCAGCATCACAGTATCCAACAAGCGACTTATCTACCAAATTTTGTGACATTTGGTCAATTAGCATTTTAGAATAAGGGTGAAATTAGGGTGGATATATGAAATTTTTGCCGGCCATTTCGTAAAAAAATGTGGGTTCTTCTTTTCCGAATCGTATCAAATTCTAATCAGCACCAGAGTGTCCAACAAGTAACTTATTTACGAAATTTTGTGAAATTTGGTAGATTAGCATTTTAGCTAGAGTGGATAAATGACATTTTTAAGGAACCATTTCGCAAAAAAAGGCGGGTTCTGTTTTTACAAATCGTACCAAAAACTAATCAGCACCAGGGAAACCTACTTTGGTAACATATCTACCAACTTTTATAAAATTCAGACCATTAGTTTTTGAGTTAGAGTGGAAACATACATTGCACAGACATACAGACAGATACACGCACATGCGTCACGCTAAAAATAGTTTTTTCGTAGAGGTCACGAAACGTGTAGATCCGCCGAAAATTCGAGTTGCGGTTTTCGACATGATTCCAATACTTTCCCTATACATTACCATGTATTGCAGGGAAAGTAAAAATCTGATGTTAGCAGCATGTGACTTTCCCTGAAAACTCTCTGTTTCGTTAATAATTCCTTACATTGAGTTTAATTGTCCTACATAACACGCATAATTAATTAAAATTACACTGAATTTACACTTTTAATTCAGCTTTCGTTTTCATTTGGTAACTGGAGTTCTCAAAACTGGAGTAGCAATACTGCGAAAAAACTATAATATCTCGAGAACGGTTAGTCCTAGTGTAATGAAGTTGGACTTATTATTTTAATCATCAAAAATTACATATGAACAAATCATTTAATTAATGCATTTGAGCATACGCAGCTTTTTACTTTAAATTTTCACAAGTGTTGCTCGTCATTTCGCAGAAAAAAAGAATCATTTTTTTTTCGAATCATACCAAAATCTAATCAGAACCAGGGTATCCCCCAAGGGACTTATTTACTAAATTTTGTGAAATTTGGTCAATTAGTTTTCTATAAGAGTAGACACAGACAAATTTTGTGTTTCATTTCACACAAAAAAAATACAGGTTCTTTTACTCCGAATTCTACCAAAATCTAATCAGCACCAAGGTCGTCAGCTGTAAGTAACTTACCAATAAAATTTCATGAATTTCGGTCAATTAGTTGAGATAGAGTGGATACATACATTGACTAGACACACATACGCAGACACGCACACGCACGCACACACACACACACACACACACGTCTATCTAAAATCATTTTTTCGTATTCTAGCGGTGTCAAAACGTGTAGATAAGTCGAAAATTAGAGTTGCGATATTTGACACGATTCCAATACTTTCCTTATACATTACGATGTATTGCAGGGAAAGTGAACATCATAATTATGAAACACATAATTTGATGTGGGCAGTACATGACTTTCCCTTGCAGACTCATATTAACATTTTCTTTATTTCTTCAATAATTCATTAAACCAAGTTTAATTGCGCAAAATGACAACCATAATTATTTTAAATGACACTGAATTTTCACTTTTCATTTAATTTACCTTGTCATTGGGTAACTGGACTTAACTGGACTATTATTGTGTAACTGGTTTTCAAAGGTGACGTAGCGAAACTGCCAGAAAACTCGAATATCTCAAGAACGGCTAATCCTAGTGTAATAGGGTTGCGCTTATGCCTTTCATCTTCAAACATGACTTATAAAACAGGGATTTAATTGATATATTTGAACATACGTAGTTTTTTTATTTGGATTTTGACGATTTTTGTGGGCCATTTCACAAAAAAGTGTAGGTTATTTTTTTCTGAATTGTACCAAAATCTAATCAGCACGAGGGTAACCCACAAGTGAATTATTTTCCAAAGTTTGTGAAATTTGATCTATTAGTTTTTCAGCTAGACTGGATACATTTAATTTTTGCTGGCCATTTCGCAAAAAAGGCGGGGGGCGAATCGCTCCAAAAAACTCATCTGCACAAGGGTCATACACAAGTGACATACCAAATTTTATGAAATTCGGTCCATTAGTTTT
This sequence comes from Amaurobius ferox, assembly GCA_951213105.1. Taxonomy (NCBI): domain Eukaryota; kingdom Metazoa; phylum Arthropoda; class Arachnida; order Araneae; family Amaurobiidae; genus Amaurobius; species Amaurobius ferox. The sequence goes on from OX578139.1 coordinate 137,780,261, forward strand.
TAAATTAGAGTGGATACATATATTGCAATCAGACGCACAGATAGACGTTACGCTAAAAATATTTTGCTTCGTGTTCTAGACGCCCCAAAACGTTTAGATCCGTCGAAAATTCGAGTTGCGATTTTTGGCATGATTCCAATATTTTCCCTATACATTACAATGTTGTTGTGGTTAAGATCCAGACCGTCCGACCTACCAGAAAAGTGTAAGATAACTGTTTGGACGGCCGGGAAGTGACAACCAATTTTGACCGGAACTCAGTTGGGGAGCCATCCACAGGGACCGTACCCTCCTTCCCCTGCCACCAACCTCTCGGAAGGAGTTACGGAACCACATGTTTAACGTGATCGTACTTCGCGTGAACACGGCGGCAGTTTTGGCAGTGGCGGGTATCGAACCCGGGACCATACATTACAATGTATTGCAGGGAAAGTAAAAATAAGGAAATTATGTTGAATTTGTAAAGAAAGTCATGTGCTGCACACATGATTTTTTTAATGCAAACAATTATATTTATGTGTCAAAAAAACTCAATATACTTTTCCAAATTCAGTTCTTTTTAAAAGTCAGTTCTTTATCGAAAATAGCAACTTGAATTTCCAACGATTCTACATATTTTGGGACATCTTTAAAATACGAAAAAACTATTTTTGGCATGAGGTCTATCTTTGTGAATGTGTGTGGAAACCCCAGGCCGTCCGACTCGTCCAGAGGACTTGAGTAACAATTTGGACGACCGGGAAGCTGTGAATGTGTGTGTGATTGTATGACTATGGGCGTAAATTCTGCAAATTCAATGGTTTCTGCGGCAATATATATTTACCGAATTCTGCAGAAACACACATTCTTTGGCTATATTAGTCGCAAATAGTTACCACGAAAAACTACTTAATACTAAATGCAGTAAAATGATGAAAAATACACTTCATGTTCACGTAAATGAGCGAAAACATTTTACAACTTTCAAATAATTCCTTGTAGACAGCAGGCATAAGCAATAAATATGACTACAATTATTTCAAAGACGTTCTGAGCCCTCTTTCTCGGGTCAAAAAGATTGATTTCTCTTAAACACCAATAATGAACTGCCAACGTTTGTCAAAAGGGAAAACTAATTTTGACCCGCGGAAGAGGAATCAGAACGTCCTTTAAGAATTTCAGTCACCTTTTTTTTTGTTTGTATTGTCTGCTTCTTTCCAAGAAGGGCTAAAAAGTCTCACAAGCAGTTATTAATATATCGGTAACTTTATAATAGTGTTACGATGAGCACATGAGTTCTTTAAGTTTGAGACTAATTCAAATTTTGAAATAATTTGAAAATTATTGAAAATTTATTTGAAAACATTTTGAAAATTTGATTAATAAAATATGAAATAAACTATCATTTTTACATACTTCGTAGTTTAAATGTAATAATTGTCTCACGTGTTTGAGTCTTTTTAGATCCTACAGAATCCTAGTACAGTGGTCTCTAATGTGGGATACTCCTATCACAGTCGGACTGCGAGTCGATATGTGATGGCACGCCAAACAAAATGATATTTATTTTTTTTAAGACACATGCTTTATTGTCAGACAGAAATAAGAAAATTAACTAATTATTAACAAATAAATTTCTTAAACTATTTTTGTAGCACAATCATGTAGAGAGGTTTCGAACACCGATTTCGAAGGCACAAAAAACAGTCTTCTTCGGCAGGACACACAAGAAGCGCAACTTTCACTTGTCAGAGAAATATCTGCAATCTTTCCTGACGAGTGAAGGTGGCGATTTTCGTGTGTCCTGACAAAGAAGGTAGATTTTATAGTCGAAACCGGTCAATATTATTAATTTTGTATGTTATGCTACGTTTAACGAAGTCATTTAATTTTATTCGTTAGCAGCAGTTTGGGTTATACATATACTATTATGGTAATTTAAATTGATCATTACTGAAACGCTCATTTGAAACAAAAATCATGCTTGCTCCATTCCAATACAAATGTTCCGCGTTGGAACCCATGCCCGTTTCGAACCAAAAATAAAAAAATATCCCAAAACTGTGGTGTTTATGTTGTTGAGACCCAGACCGTCCGACCTACCAGAAAAGGTGCAAGGTAACTGTTTGGACGGCCGGGAAGTGCCACCCAATTTAGACCGGAACCTAGTGGGGGAGGCATCCACAGGGATCGTATCCTCCTTCCCCTACCACCAACCTCTCGGAAGGACTTACGGACCCACATGTTTAACGTGATCGTACTCCGCATGAACACGGCGGCAGTTGTGACAGCGTGCAAATCCAGCGCGCAAACCACCGGGCTACCGCGCCCGAAATGTGCAAACAGAACGCGGTGTTCCCAGGTGGTGACCCACCCAAGTACTAACCACGACCGATGCTGCCTGACGTCGGTGATCTAACGAGAACCGGTGTTTTCAGCACGGTACGGCCGTTGGCCTGTGGTGTTTATGTGTAAATCGTAGGAAAGGGAACATGATCAAAAGCATTTAGTGACCACTGAATTAGAAGGTTGAATCTTTGCACGCGTATTGCACAAAACACGAGACATTATCTAAGGGGGGGGATGTCTATTCCCTCGATACCATCTTAAAAACCACCAAAATATTCGAGGTTTTCAAAAAGGATTCCCAAACTCTCTAGATGTTTCACGTGCTTTAAAACACTGAATTTTAACGAACTAATAATATCGACTATAGGATAGAACCTGGTAGACCTAGATTTTCGATTGTCTTGCCAGAACAAAAAAGTCTCTTTGTCACCTAAAACGGTTTCACATTTGTTGTAACGACTACAATACAAAATGTAACCAATTTTCGATTGAGTAGACTAGTTTTGACACTAAAAGCCATGTTTATTAAAAAAATCAAACACATTAAAAAGTGACAATTTAATTCTTTAATAATGTTAGTTTAGTGTCATTGGTAGGCTTAAATACAAGTGGGAAAATAAATACATTTAAATGACTCATGCAAAGAATGCAATCCACTATGCTATTTTTCGATTTCTCCGTTAATAATTTTACAATAGTTGCTATCATGATGCTTTACAATTTTTAATATTTTATTTATTTTTTACGTCATTTGCGCTTGTTAATTAATTTATGCTGTATCTTAAAAAATTGAAAAATAATTGCAAACTTTTAACGGAAAAAAATACATACTATATTTTTCTGAGATCTTGCAGCAAATAAATCACTGTTTGACTTTCCTAAGTAGCTTACCATTCTATGAAGAATACCACATGACTTTGATACATCGATCAATGCTTTATGAGATCGGATGACCAAGTTTGACGTCATTATGGCTTAAAGAAGAAAAAGCCACTTTTTCCACAGATATTTCATGGAATCTGGGCATGGCTTTCGAAGTCTATACAAAGCAATTTTTTTAAATGGATGTCGGATACAGATGGCATTCTTTTCCAAGTAATTAACTAAACTTTGTTGTTTTAACTACAGATTAAATTTTGTTTATAAATATTAAAATAACTTTTAAATTACGCGCATTTAACCAACACATCCAACTATAATTCTCAATTTCTCTCAATCGAGTCATTAGATTTGTTTTCAATGAAAAATCTCCAAATATTTAAATAATGTGGTGATAGCACAAGTCCCTTCCAATACACCGCAATGAAGTTACTTTTGATAAAATCAAAGAGAAAATACATCGTGTATTTTCACTTTCTTTAATCGCATTTAAAATACATACTACATGCATTGGCATTGAATTATCGCCACATAAATATAAATTTAGCACTTTAAGCACTACTATTGATCCGAAAAGGATGAATTATTTATAGTCAAGTGCAAAAAGCACATTCAAAATCATCGATACACTAGTAAAGTCATGTTAAATGATTAAATATATGAAATCGTTTGTTGGCATCAAATTGCAAATCTATTAAACACCATTTTTGGCATGAAAGAGAGGTGCAAGATCCACGTGAAGAGTATTAACAGATTTGGACAACTTATTAAAACATACTTACTCGTTGATTCGATTTTATGTAACACTAGTAGTAAGTCCGTTCTTCTTACGGAATATATAGTATAAGAAAACTTAAAATTCACAATTATGAGCAAATTCCTATAGTATTCTAAATAGTATTATTATTCAAAACATTCTATAAAATATTTAATTTAATTCACCTTCAAAAAGTATAAGACACTCTGTTCGGGGTATACAATATTATCTTCACATGCTGATCTAAAGAATTAAACATCATGATCCCATTTGTAAGAAAATTTATAAAAAATATGAAATTGGATCAATATATGGCAAAATGAAAGACGAAAATTTTATTAGAATATACATTCGTACTACTTGTATTCTGTATCAGCAATCGGCTAAACACATTATAACATTTAACACAGTTTAACCTTTAACACAGTATAACCTTTAACACAGTATAACCTTTAACGCAGTATAACATTTAACACAGCTTATTAACTATCGTTAATAAGCTCTCGCTTAGCGATAACAAAGGCCACTTAGTCCAAGTATATAATAATCTTAGTCCAAGTATCTTAATCCAAGTATATGATAAGTATATAAGAACACTCTTATAACTGGGGTAATACGTTCTAAATCTTGATCGGAGCAACAGTTGCTAATGTTGATAAAAACGTTGACGATAAAATGGGTAAAACCCATCACTCTCAAAATCATAAATTATACTCACACCTGACGGACACAATTAAAATCGAAACTTGATACTTTCATACTCCATCTAGTGTCCTCCTAAAATTAAAACGTAAATAGGAGAGTGGGTGATTATAATTGGTGACATAATTTAATTTCAATTTCAATCACAATACAGCTTTTTTATCAGGTCATTCATGCACAAAATGCAACCATAACAACCAGGAACCAAAAAATAAAATAAAATAAACAGCATACACAGCAAATATGCCGTTACGGAAATCATATGATAGTAGAAAAAGTGGGAAAATAAGTTGATTTCAATCACGCATCTCAAAAATATCAACATATTCATTTTTTTAATTTAATTGTCAAAAATGACCAGTGGAAGTCAGATCAGATGCAGATTTTTTTTTGCTTCTTTGGTACAGAGATAAGGAATTCAGTTTCATGCTCACACATTCTGAAGATGGTATCTCGTTCAGTTTAAAAATCGGAAACCCTTCAGTTTAAAAAAATCGAGATCATACCTCTAAAATTTGAAAGAGGAGATCGATTTTAACACTTTACAACAAAGTTGAAAAATGTTTATGATTTTGTTCATCCTGCCTGTCTATCTCTCTGTCTGTCTGTCCGTTGGCACGATAACTGCCGTAAAAATGACTTTATCAAAATGAAATTTTAGTATGTTGTTCAGACTGCCTCTGGTACTTATGGGAATATAAATGAATAATATCACCGAATTAGTTTTGGATCGAACCCGGGTTGAAAAATGAAATACAGTGAACCCTACGGGAAATAATTTTTCAAACATTTTTTAAGCGGATTGAAAATTCATAAATTGCTTCGAAAATTTTGTGATATATTCAAATTATCCCATAAAATATATTAAATTAAGCAAAATATATTCAGTAGTTTTTTTAATAAAATTTAAAGTAATAATTACACCCTTTATATGAAGAGATCACGTGACCCACTTCGAAATAAAATATGGCATCCATCTTGTGTCAACATCGTAACTTTTAAAGTTCTTTCTAATTCATATTTAGTGTGGTATCCGTCCTAAAACCGCTTTATTTTTGCTTAAATTCTGTGCATCTACATAATGAAACAACGCAATTACAATATATTTGAGTGATATAATGATCATCCAACTTCGATTATTTCTACAACGATGCCTAATTTTCACTTACGGAGAATGTAAATACCGAAAGATGTAGAATGAGTCTTTTAAGAATTGCTATATTTCTTTAACTCAAATTTATTTAGCTCATGGAGTCTGCAATACAGCTGATATGAATGAAATATTCATTGATTTTACAGAGAGAAGGACGATCTTTTCGATGAAGTTTTAAACGTAGAATTAAATTGCTTGTACCTCCAAGGTCTTAAGTTTTTAAATAACATAAATTATTATAGTATTATGATGAATCAAATGAATGGAAAAATGCTTATGATTGAAATGCTGCTTTTATCGAGAGAGTCAGGCGTGTTATATTTCGATGACGTCATATGAATAAATTTCATTTGTTTTCGATGAAGTTTTCAAATATAATAAATTATTGTAGTATTATGATAATTTTAAATATATTACCAAGGAATATATCGCATTTTTAGAGATGTTTAAACCAGGCTATTTATATTTCAATGCCGTCATTTGAATGAAGTTCATTTTTTTCGATGAAGTTTTAAGTTTTCAAATATAATAAATTAATGTAGTATTGTGATAATTTTTAAAATATTACTGAGGAATGTATCGCATTTTAGAGATGTTTAAATAAAATTGCATTGAAGTTGGAAAGTGTATCATAAACAATGCTTTATGCATGATTGGCCTTTCCTGTTAATATGTTCCTCTTTACCGATGTTTTTACATATATTTAAAGGCTTTGAATTTCTTTAATTTCCGAAAGTTTCCTGCATTTTCTAGGATCGCTAACTGAGTTAAAAAACTGCGAGTTTGTAGAACAAGTAGGGGGTTTCAGAATAGAGGGGATATGCATACATATATACTTGCAAACTGACAAACTGGCTGGAAATCATAGATTTTCATACGATAATATTATAGATTATGTTTCAGCAAGCATCCTACCAACAAATACATTTATTTTCATATAAAACAATCAACATGAAAGCCATTTTTTCCCTTTTTTTAACGATATGCCTCAATTATAATTTAGCGTGTCTTTTTGAATGAAAACGTTACTATTAATAATACATTTAATAAAATAAGAACAAGAAGTTCACATTCCACGTAAATGGGGGCGCGGTAGCCCATTGGTTAGCGCGCTGGAGTTGCACTCGGTAGGCCCGGGTTCGATTCCAGCCACTGCCAAAACTGCCGCCGTGTTCATGCGGAGTACGATCACGTTAAACATGTGGGTCCGAAAGTCCTTCCGAGAGGTTGGTGGTAGGGGAAGGAGGGTACGGTCCCTGTCGATGCCTCCCCCACTGGGTTCCGGTCTAAATTGGGTGGCACTTCCCGACCGTCCAAACAGTTACCTTACACCTTTCTGGTAGGTCGGACGGTCTGGGTTTCAACAACAACATTCCACGTAAATGGTAATGCGGCTGTTGTTGTTGTTGAGACCTAGACTGTCCGATCTACCAGAAAGGTATAAGGTAACTGTTTGGACAGCCGGGAAGTGCCACCCTATTTAGACCGGCACCCAGTGGGGGAGGCATCCACAGGGACCGTACCCTCCTTCCCCTACCACCAATCTCTCGGAAGGACTTACGGACCCACATGTTTAACGTGATCGTACTCCGCGTGAACACGGCGGCAGTTTTGGCAGCAGCTGGAATCGAACCCAGGCCTACCGAGTGTAACTCCAGCGCGCTAACCAATGGGCTACCGCGCCCGGTAATGCGGCTGTGTACGATTTCATAAATAGAAAGAATTCGAGAAAATATAGAGATACACGCAGACAAACAAACGTGTACACAAGCACATATATGCAAGATAATTTGTATAAAGTAGAGTATTTAATGGAAGGACTGGTGTTTAAGGGGACGGTGGACGTTGAAGTGAGCAAAAATCGAATAAAACAGTTACACATTTAACATTTGCTTACGGGGGGGATAGCGTCCCACATGACAGAAACATTGCACCTGTAATTTTTCTGTCAGCGGATTCCATGGACGCCAATGTCTGCAAAGGGGGTCGAACTGGTTGGGATAGGGTATGCCAAACACATGTCTTTTTGGGAGGTTCTTCGTTTGGGATGGACGCTGTCCCATCCGTAAGCAAAAGGTATAATGCATTTTTTTCGAAACGGAATTTTCAAAAGTTTTGCATTGTTAAAATGTTCCATGCGTCTTAATTTTTGTCTAAGATGCATGAAATTTGACAAGAAGACATCTCTCATACTTTTTAATGAAACTGGGTATGCATTTTATAACTGGACTTTATTAAGCAAATAGACATTTCTAATGTAATTTTTCATTAGAAAACGATTGACATAAATTTTAGAACGCTAGCATGAACCGTTCTCGAGATATTGCACATTTTTCCAAAAAAATATCAAAAAATCATGTAAAATAATAAAGAAGTATTACCTATTGAGAAACATGTTCACTTTTCATATGTAATATCATGCGATAAATTGGGTGACATCATTCTTGTGGATCTAGCAAGTTCCATTCATGAGAAAAGATATTTAGAGTAATACTTTTGTATTTGAACGCCAAAAGTCATTTATCTGCTGTAAGAATAACTTATTTCTTCGTCCATAACGCTTGGCGAGATTTTGGCGACGAATTCGGCGGAATGTTGCCAACTTGGCGACTTTTTGAAATGTTGCCAAATTAATGGAAATTTCGCCAAATGGATTAAAATGAGGCTCAATCAATGAAAATGACGACTAATTGACTAAAATTCAATATCTTGGAAAGAATATATCTACTATAGCAATAACCTATTATTTGTACCGTTAAAATAGTGAATTCATTGCATTATATAAGGAAAGTCATGTGTTGACCACATCAGATTTTTTTAAGATGTAAACATTTGAATTCTTTTAACTGTTTTAAGATAATTTCATAAACATTCGAGAATTGCTGCTACCGAATGCTGTTTCTACTGATCCATATTTTTGGTATTTATTCCTTTCACTTGCTATATGTCAATCTTTTAAAACGGTGATGTATGCAGGTACTGCTAATGCAGAAAGAAAAAAAAACCTCAACAGTTGAATAGATATATATATGCCTTTGGCCAACGGTGATCGATGGAATAATTAATTTTTAAGACATGATCTCTGATCAATGATGCGAAGAATGGCCCTTAACAATAAGCAACTTAACAACGGAAGTCAGAGAGGGCTGAGATCTAAATAATATAGAAATTTGAATTTTCCTAAAACCTAAATATTTATATCAGCATAATGGTTTCAATTGAAGGAGAGTTATGCCAAATAGCATGTTACGATGTATGAAAAGATTAGAGGAATTAGGGAATTGGTATTGATCTCAAGTTGCCCCGTCAATCCAACATCTGTGGAAAGATAATTTCGGTTATATTTCTACATTAAAAGATGAGTTTTTCATGCCATTTGTCAATTGAAGATTCGTGGCTCGAATATCTGCTGGGACATTAATAAAAAAAATCTGATGTGGGCAGCACATGACTTTCCCTGCAGACTTATATTAACGTTCTCTTTATTTTAATTAAATTTATTTCACTTTTAATTCAATTTTCGTTCTCATTCGGTAACCGGGCTTATTTTCAAAGATGGCGTAGGAAAAGTACGAAAACCTAAAATATCTCGAGAACGGCTGGTCCTAATGTAATGGTGTTGGTCTTATTCTTTTCGTCGTTAAAAATTACGTATTAAACAAGCATTTAATGGATATATTTGAGCATACGTAGCTTTTTAGTTTAGATTTTGGCAATTTTTGCGGGCCATTCTACAAAAAAAGGCAGGTTATTTTTTTCCGAATCGTACCAAAATCTAATCAGCACCAGGGTGACCTATACGTGACTCATCTATCGAATTTTGTGAAATTCGGTCCATTAGTTTTTCAGCTAGAGTGGATACAAACTTTTGCGGGCCATTTCGTAAAAAAGGCGGGTTCTTTTACTCCGAATCGTACCTAAAACTAATCAGCACCAGCCCCGCCCACAAGTGACTTACCTACAAAATTTTGTGAAATTCGGTCCATTAGTTTTTTAGTTAGAGTGGATACAAAATCTGCACAGACAGACAGACAGACAGACACACAGACACACAGACAGACAGACACACAGACAGACAGACAGACAGACACACAGACACACACACAGACGTCACGCTAAAAATGGTTTTTTCGTATTCTAGAGGTCTCGAAACGTGTAGATCCGTCGAAAACTCGAGTTGTGATTTTCGGCATGATTCCAATACTTTCCCTATACATTACCATGTATTGCAGGGAAAGTAAAAAGTGAGTAAATTTGTTTACTCGTTATAGATTGATGTGAAATATCATCCCTTTTGCATACTTTAAATGATTGATGTGTGTTGTGGGTGATGATTGCATAAGAAACAAGAAAGATCAATCATGCTTAAAGCATTGATTATGAAACACTTTCCAACTTCAATGCAATTTTATTTTAAAAAGTCGAAAATGCAATACATTCCTCGGTAATATTTTAAAACTTATCACAATACTACATTGATTTATTATATTTGAAAACTTAAACCTTCATTGAAAAAAATGAACTTCATTCAAAGACGGCATTGAAATATAAATTGCGTGGTTTAAATATCTCTAAAATGCAATACATTCCACGGTAATATTTTTAAATCTATCATAATACTACGATAATTTATTATATTTGAAAACTTCATCGAAAACAACTGAAATTAATTCAAATGACGTCATAGAAAAAATAACACGCCTGGATCTCTCTATAAAAGCAGGATTTCATTCATAACTTTCTCCATTTCATTCATCACAATACTATAATAATTTATTTTATTTAAAAATTAAGACCATGGAGCTACAATTCATAAACTCTATGCTTAAAACTTCATCGAAAAAAATCGTCGTTCTGTTTATAAAATCTATTAATATTTCATTCATATCAGCCATGCAGACTAAATGGACTGAATTATTTTGTGTTAAAGAAATACAGTAATTCTAATACAACTCATTCTATATATTTTGCTGTTTACATTTTACATAGGTGAAAAATAGGCTTAGTTGTAGAAATAATCAAATTTGAATGAGAATTTAAACTCAAATATATTGTCATTGTGTTGTTTTATTATGTAGATGCACAGAATTTAAGCAGAAATAAAGTAGTTTTAGGACGGATACAACACTCCATATGAATTAAAAAGAACTTTAAAAAATCACGAATTTGAAACAAGATGGATGCCATATATCATTTTTAAGTGGGTCATGTGATCGTTTCATATCATGGTCACGTGATCGTTTCATATAAGATGTGTAATTATTATTTTAATTTTTATTTAAAAAACTACTGAATATATTTAGCTGAATTTTTTTTAATATATTTTATGGAACAATTTGACTATTACCTAAAATTTTCGAAGCAATTTGTGAATTTTAAATCCGCTTAAAAAATGTTAGAAAAATTAGGTCCCATAGGGCTCAATGTATTTCATTTTTTCAACCCGGGTTCAATCCAAAACTAATTGTGTGATATCATTCATTTATATTCCCATAGGTCCTACAGACCGTCTGAACAACATACTAAAATTTCATTTTGATTAAGTCATTTTTACGGCAGTTATCGTGCTAACGGACAGACAGACAGACAGACAGAATGAACAAAGTCATAAACACTTTTCAACTTTGTTGTAAAGTGTTAAAAGCGGGGAAATGTATCGTTATTTTGGGGGCTTTTTAACAGTTTTTATTTTTGATTTCTTTTCAAAATTATGTATTTCCGACAGACTAGTAAAAGGAAGTTTATTTTGTCTGAATCCAGTCACAAACGTTGAAGTTACCGAGGGTGAAGTATTTGGATTTATCTGTGAAACTTAATTATTTAGTTAAATTATGTTAAACTAATATATCTTAATATTAGACGAATGTTATACTTAATTAAATTAACTATTGAGTATTTTTAATTTCTAATATGGTATTGAATTTAGAAAATATAATACCTACCCATTGAAATGAAAAGCGAGATTTTAAGGCCACATAAAAATTGTACTTTAAACACATAAGAACAGTATTTTCAAAAGAAGAACAGATAGTCAAGAAACATATGACAAAGATATAACGTCATAAAAGGTAATGACATAAAAGTGACAATTGCAAGCGTCAGGTTGTAAAGACAACGGCCGGAAAACAATACCTTTAAGATTCATAATGCATACGGTATTTACAAGCCATGAAGTCAAAATCATTAGGCAAGAGATGACGCAAGGCTTTCGTGACAAAGCAAAGCAATCACAAGAAAACCACGAGGCCAACCCATAAAAAGAGATAACCAATAAGAGTAATACACGAGTAAAGAACTCTGACGGAAACCACTAATTTGAGAAATAATACGAACCTGAATGCTTTAATATTATCATTAAATATGCTAAAATAATCATGAGCCAAATTTTTAGTATTAACATACTTATTTATTCGTTTAATATTTTTGAAGCAATGAGCGCTTGTGTATTTTCAATAGCATAATTGTTGCTAACTTTATTCATATTAAAATTCCATTACTGCTTTATTGACATAAGCTAAGGGGGGGGGGGCAGTTAGTTAATGTAATGGCACCTAGAATAAACGTTCGCGACAAATCAGTTATTGTTAAATTAATTACTTAATTCATTAATTTCCTCAGAGTTTGAAACTGCATAAATATATATTTTTAAATACATGGGTTGTTCTCTAATCTCCGTAAAACACAGACTTTCTATCTTTATCAATGTATCCTGTACTAATTCAGGTACGAGTGAAGAGTTCTTTGCTCCGATTATTTTTCTTATTGGCTATCTCTTTTCAAGGATTGGTCTTGTGGTTTTTTGTAATTGGTTTTTTTTCACGAAATCCTTGCGTTAATGTTCCTAGCGATTTAGACTTTTTGGCTTGTTGTAACATACTTTTGACATTATATTGTTAAATCTTGGCGCCATGAATCTTGAAGATGATGTTATCTAAACACCACCGTTAAGCGCACACTGACATATTGCGTACACCTCTATGTATATATATTACAGAATTTTTGGGGCTGAGAAACCCAGTGGTTAAGGGACAGCCATTGCAGTTGGAGGACTCGAGTTCGATTCTTGAATCTGGCTAAACTGTTCATGTGTTCATAAAGCATACAGGTATGTTAAATATGTGTGTTACAATCTGCGCTATGTGGCCAAAATGTCTGTCAGAAAGTCCTTCTGAGGGGTTGGTAGTAGGGGTAAGAGGATACTGTACTTGTGGATATGAACTCCCTCTGGGTTCCTGTGTAAATTCGGTGGCACAATACCGGCCGTCTAAGCATATATCTTAGACCTTCGGGTAGGTAGGGCGGTCTGGGTCGAAATAAAGAAAAGTCTACAATGTAAATTTTTTGCATTTTATTACCAGAATTGTTTTTATTACAGCTTAAAGGGTGATTATAATCAGAAGAAAAATTAAATAGTGCGTTGTGTGTTGAGTTCGGTGGATACTTTTATTCATCTCACGTCAACAACTCCACTGAACGATGACAAGCTTATATACCTCCGGTGGAATGTTCCGAAAAAGCATGTTACTCGTGAAGTCCTTAGTCGAGAAGTTTGTTTCCAGAACACGCTAAAAATCGCTTACTTGGAGATACTTAGGAAAATTAGTCGCCAAGGTTAAGCGACCCAATGATTTCCTGTATTGATTTCCTGATATTCCTAACAATATGATGTCACTTCTGTTATATACCAAGACGTTTCATCCCTGCCACATTTCTTTCGTGATGTACTGATTACACCATGAAAGAAAAACGTCATACTTTTAAATTTCAAATTATAAAGCATACTTTAAGCAGATAATTGCACGATAAAATTTATTTGTTATCCATTATTTCAGTCAGATAAGAAATTTTAATTATAGGTAGACTTATAGGTTTTTAGGGTAATACGTAGACGTATTAGGATCAAAATGATGGTGTATAAATACCCTAATTGTTTAGTAAAAATGCAATATACTGAAGGTAATGACATGTTTTGGTCTCTAACAAAAAAATCTTTGTTTACTGTCATCTAACATTGCTCGAAGCAGTTGATTAGAATGAAAATGAAGAGTGTGATAATTATAGTGCGTTCAGAAATTCTCATCCTATAAAAATGAGAGATAATATTATTAACGAAGTAGGACATGATGAAAGGGTTATTAAGTGGTTTTTGGAATGGCTTTAGTTTTGTTTTGAATTTAAAGTAAATTTTAATAAACTATATTTTATATTTATGAACATATATTCCATGCTGTTGCAGCATAAATTAAATTTAATGCAAAAGTTATTTTAACATAAAAGTTAATTTAAAATAAAAAGTATTTAATAAATTATGGATTTGCACTTCAGACAGTGATTGCTGGTTATAAAGTATTTTGGCATGTTTTGTCACTAATATTTTGCACTTTACACCGTAGTTGAAAAATGCTTATGATTTTGTTTGTTTTGTCTGTTTGTTCGCACGATAACTGCCGTTAAAATGACTTTGATAAAATGAAATTTTAGTATGTTGTTGAGGCGATCCGTGGGATATATGAGAATGTAAATAAATTATACCACCCACTTTGTTTTGGATTGAACCCGGGTTGAAGAAATGAAATACACTCAACCCTATGGCGCCTAATGTTTCAAACATTTTTAAAGCAAAGTTAAAATTCCCAAGTTGTTTCGAAAATTTTAGAGAATATTCAAATTATCCATTAAAATATGTAAAAAAAAAATCAGCAAATTATGTTTATTAGTTTTTTAAATAAAAAATTTAAATAATAATGACACTCATATTATAAAAAGGTCACGTGATTCACTTCAAAATAAGATATGTCATCCATCTTGTTTCAAAATTGTGATTTTTAAAGTTCTTTTCAATTTATATTTAGTGTCGCATCCGTCCTAAAACCGTTTTAGTTTTGTATTTGCATCCATATTTTGTGCCAACGCAGTTACAATATATTTGAGTTTAACTGATTATCAAAATTTGATTATTTATACAACGCAGCCTAATTTCAATGAATATAAATTGTAAACAAGTGATTGTAAGATGAGTTGTATGAGAATTGCTTAATTTTTTTCACGCAAAATCATTGAACTCTGGAGTCTGGAATGACAGTCTATGAATGCTTTCACTGCTTTTACATAGAGAGACAGACGATTTATATTTCAATGACATCATTTGAAAAACGTTTGAATGAAGTTTTAAGTATACATTTAGAAAATACTTTTACCTCCATGGCTTTTTGTTTTCCAAGTAAAAAAAAATATTGTAGTTTTGTGATAATTAAAAAAAATATCTCCGCACAATGTATCGTATTTTCAAGATAATTAAATAAAATTACAGTTGAAAAGTATTTTATAGTCAATGCTTACGTATAATTAATCTCTCTTGTATTTATATAGACTAGCTATATACTCGTTTTTCGTACGAAATGTTTTTATAATATAAAGAAATTTAATCTGAAATTTATGGCGAATTTTAATATTTGGAATTCTTACGAAAAGAAAAGAAATGAATTTTCCCGTGCTAAGGTTATAAACAGACAGACAGAAGCACGAATTATAATTTTATTTACATAGTTAACTAACAGCATGTTTGTTTTACGTACGAAATATATAATATAAATAACTTTAAAATTCACAGTTACGTAATGTATATTAATGTACTAAGTTAATGTATACAGTTAAGTAATGTACACAGTTAGTAATGATATGATATTGTTATTCGAAACATTCTATTAAATGTTTAATATAAGTCTCTTAAAAAGACGTATAATAATCTTTGTTCTCGCTATACACAATTATCTTCAGGTACAGATCTGAAGAATGAAACGTGCTGATCTTGTTTATGATGAATAACCAATTTATCATGAATATGACATTGGATCGATATATGCCAAAATGAAAGCGCTTAAATGGTGTTAGAAGATATAACCGCGCTACTTTTATTATGTTTCAACAATCGGCAAAACACAATGAACTAAACACTATACATGGGTTTGAAAAATCTTTGCCAAAATAAAACAAATGAGTTAAGAAATTGAAATACCAATAATTTTCCCGTAATATTTAAACCCGAAGGCCCTATAGTTGGTATAATGCAATCAAAAATGAAATTCCGAGAAATTTATTTTTATTGCATTTTTCAACATAGTTGAAAAGTATTTCTGACTTTGGTCATTCTATCTGTCTGTCTGCCGCTCGCACAATAATTGCCATAAAAATAGCTTTATCAAAATGAAATTTTAGTATGTTGCTGAGACAGTCTGTGGGATGTTTGGGAATGAAAATGAATAATATTACCCAATTAGTTTGTGATTCAACCTGGGTTAAAAACGTGGAATGCATTGAACCCTATGGGACATAATTTTCAAACATGTTTCTAAGGGGAGTTAAAATTCCCAAATTGCTTCGAAAATTTTAGGAAATATTCTAATTATCACATAAAATGTGGAAAAAAATTTCAACAAAATATGTTGGGTAATTTTTTAAATAAAAATTGAAACAATAATTACACCCCTTATATATAAAGAGATCACGTGACTTATTGAAAAAAATAAATATGGCTTCCATTAATCCTTGTTACCGTAGATGTTTAAAGGTTATTTAAATTTATATTTAGTGTTGCACCCGTCCTAAAACTGCTTTATTTTTGCGTATTATCTGTGTATCTAAATTCTGTGTCTACGCAATTACAATATTTTTTATTTTAAATGACCACTAAACTTTATTTCAACAACGAAGCCTAATTTTAACGCTGAACTACAGTATACAGAATTCAAACAAATCAAGCGATTGTAAGACGCATTGTATAAGAATTCCTAAATTATTTTAACGCAAAATTATTTATCTCTAGAATTTGAAATATAAGTGATATGAATGAAATGTTCATTGGTTTTACATAGAGGCAGACGGTTTATATTTCGATAACGTCATTTGAAGTTCATTTTGTATAACTACCATTAACTTTCTCAATGAAGTTTTAAGTTTACAGTATAATTCAGCACAGTTTTCAAGTATAATAAATTACTGTAGTATTGTGATAATTTTAAAATATTAGGGCTTAATGTGCCACATTTTGAGATGTTTAAATAAAATTACAATCCAGTGAAAAGTGTTTCATAACTTATGCTTTATGCATGATTGGGTTTTCTTGTTACATTGTTACATATATTAGGATATATCAACAAAACATGTGGTTGCATATACACACCCTTTCAAAAAATAAGCACGAAAGTGAAAATCAGGCACAAATCAGAAACGACTGCAACAATTTATTCCATATTTAACAGTAACGTAGAATAGGATTTTGTCTATTATTTGCATAAAAAAAGATTTTCGAATATATACTTACGCAATAAAAATAAAATAAAAAAACGGAGAAAACGACTGGTCATAGTTTTGAATGTGAAATGTCGGCCAATAAGGCATATGACCTTTTCTCACACTAATTCTGACTTGGCAACGATGATTCAAACCACCGATTAAATGCTGAATTAGGTCGGAAGACAGTAATAGCAACTCTTGTATGAAAGCTCGTTAGAGCTCTTGGGTAGTATTTGGCAGGGTTTGTCGGGAAGCAACAGCTCTCTTGGGAGCATACAATGCATGCTCTATTATATTTAGGTCTGGGGAATACGCTGGCCACTCCATTAGCTGGATTCCCTCTGTCATTAGATAATCGCTTAGGATACGAGCTCAATGTGCCCAAGCATTGTAGTCCATAAAAACAAATATAGAAACTATTGCATCCGCATAAGGGTGAACACAGGGGTCAGGGATTTCGTTGCAATATCTTTGAATACTCATGGTACCGTTGAGAAAGAAAGAATAATCAGTGCGTCCGCCAAAGGAAATATCATCCCATTCAAGGATACCACCACCAGAAGATGATATAGATAATGTTAATCTCTTACTAGTTAATCTCTTACTAGTTAATCTCTCACCTAGATAATGTTAATCTCTTGATACTCCCTACCAGCCTCTGTCTCTACACAAAAATTCGTCGATCATCCGACTGCAAAGCTAATCTGGACTCATCAGTGAATAGAACATTCCTTCCAGTCGTTTATGGTCCAACTGACGTGTTCCTGACATCATTTGAGATTTGCTGCTCTGTGCTTCGCAGACAATGGAACACACATGGTAGGTTTCCTGCCATAACAGCCATCTGCATGCAATCTCCTTCTCTCAGTTGTAACAGATGTCGCTGTACTCGCTGCAGCTACGGCCTACTTGTAGAACTCTAATCTTCCTGTGTGTGTATATGCTTCTTAGGTGTGGATATGATAACTTAAAATTCAATAGTGGTAGGAGCGTTCATTCTTATGTGTAGAGTAGAAAATATACCCGCTAATTAAATAAATATATTTGTTTTGGTTTGAGCAACGTGCAATGGAACCCATCAATCCGATCCGTCGATTTTCGAAGACGTTTGTAGAAAACCGACACCTGTAAGTCTTTTCGCACATTTTTACTTTCAGGTAGATACAGAACTCGAAGTTGATAAAGAAACCGACAGTAAGATGAAAAAAATTCAAAGCTGGCTTTGTTTATCAATAAAATACTCCGAAAATTTGTTTTAGCAATCTGCATAATGGTTTTAGTTTTAACAACGGCCGGTTCGGTAGCTGAAAGGCATAATGCAAGTGTTTCCCCGTGTTCTCTCGATTGCCAAGTTGTATGTCCGAATCAGACTTCCAGACATGGATGGTGTGGGTCCGTTAATGGTGTAACATGTTTCGCTCCTCGTGTTAGGCCAGGACAATGTCCTGTGACGGAAAAACGGTTCGCGATCCACCCTCCAAAAGCGTGTAAATGATTAAGTAATCAAGTTGCTAAAAATGGTTATCAAAGTGCAATAGATGGCACGAATTTCCAATTTTAAGTTCATAACTTTCCAACAAATCCTAAAAAATTCTATGAACGCTTTATTCTCGGAGGACGAGGTACCCATGTGCCAAATTTCATGGCTGCACTTTGCTTAGATTTTCTGTTATAAATAACAGTGCAAACAAACATACATCTTTTTTGATTATAGATACATTTACCGAAAAGTTACCAAAATACTTTATAATACAAAGGCGCCAAATGCATCAGGGTCACAAAGCTGTTATCAGCTTTAATTCACCGAATTGAAATAGTTCACAATATACTTCTGGAACAACGTACTTTCCTTATATCAAAGACTCTGCAAACCTTATAAAGATAACTTACTTCAAATCGAATTCTTTTGAAAAGTTTAAAAATAATTAACGCTCTTTCAACCTGAAAAGACATTTTCTCTACTCAGATAGTCTAACTTGGCGAGAGTGTAGTTCTTTTAATTTGTATGCAGCAAAGCAGAATTCTAAAATATATTTCATGGTAAGTTGGAGGGTAAGATAACATATATGCACTATATGGTTACACAGCAGTATCCACTAGTTAGTAAAATAAGTGTATTATGTTCTGGAGTTGGGCAATAGTTAGTGAAATGCACAATATTATTATAGTGTAGGATAGTACAGAGTAAATATATTTATGTTATTCTCTGTTCTGAATGAACAGAAGCGGCAAAAATGACTGAATAATTACAATTATTTTTCAAAGTATTATTCGAAAAATAAATATTTCATTTTCTTGAAAATTCAATTGAATGAGAACTTTTCTCGAATTTTTTAGTAGTATATCTTTACAAACACATTTAAGAAATCACACTCAAACAAATAGTATCAAGGGTGTGAAGCTTCACTTGACTTTATTATGCATTCATATTTCAGATTATTTAGATCCAATTGTAACAAAATCAGCATTAAAAAAAATATATATTATGAGCATCCATGTGCAATTTATTTATTTTAAATACAGATAAGCGATTTTTGATCTATAACAAGGAGTTTCATAGCCCCGGCTACTGTTAAACTATGAACGGTGTACAATATGCCCTCTAATGTTTTTGGATTCGAATTTACAATACCCTTACCAAACAAATTCTAAAATCCTTGCTTTAAGGAGTTGTGAGCTCACTAGTAATCGCATTTCTTGCACCATGTGTCAATGATTACGAAACCATGGTACAAAGAGATGATGGTTCATGAGTTGACCACTCTTTTGCTAATATTCATTTTACAATTTTCTCAATGTAGTCTAATTGTTTTTGTAAGTTAATTACAGGTTCGTTATTTATTTGCTTATAAATTTTCATGCATTTGACTGCTTTGTGGCAATATAAAGAATTTTAATATAATATATATCTATAGCTAATATGAAACTATAATTTTTCATTATATACGATAGCTGCTATTACATAGGAAATTATTGTTGTCCGCGAGAAAAAGGCCATGAAAGTTATATACATAATGTATCCACACAAAGTGTCATGGTGGAATATGCATTCATTCTTACATTAGTGCTTCCATACGTCATACGCATAAATATGTACGCAGACGTACATGCACACATATACACCGATATGCAAGCCCACAGGCACAAATAAATACACACAGATACGGTTTCCTTATACCTTTCTGGTAGGTCGGACGGTCTGGGTCTCAACAATAACAACAACAACATAGATACAGATAAATGCATCACGAAAGCATACGCGCAGATAAATACATCTTTCTGAAAGTATTTGAAATTTGTGCAGAAGACCTTAAAATATGTTTTTCAGTTAAAATATCGAATTCGAAAACTTTGAGGAAAATAATATTTGTTCTATAGTATAAAATAGTATGAATAAGCAATTATGTTTGAAGTGGTATATTTGAAAATATCAACAAATAGCAAAACATTTGAAATTAATCACTTTAGCCACAGGATTTAGACAGTATCTTGAAAAGAGTTGGTGGATGCTTATGTGCAAGAGGTTGAGGGTCGTGGATATTGTGGTTGTAAGCTAATGGTAAGCTAAAGGTTTTACTTATCCAGTAGCGTATTATGAGACATGGGCCCTAAAATTTCAATACAGAATTTGTTATTATTCATCCTTTAATACCAAGTATAAAAGTAAAATTGTTTCGTAAACCATTATGGAGCAAAATTGTTTCGTAAACGATTAGGGTGATGTAACGTATGTTACTACACTCCGTATTGACGTACTTCTCCAGTTGTGTTTGGTCGCATATATCTTTTTTTTCCTTTTAATAAATTCCTTTACTTGCTAATTTTCTGACGAAAACAATATTTTATGAACATATTTTTACGTATTTATATTACATTTCCACCAAATTTCATCAATATTCCTTGTGCAGAATTTTTAATTTTCGTGATTTTTTAATTTATGGAAACCACTAGAGTTCCGATTATCTAAGGTACCATGTCATCCAAGCTTTCTTACTGACTTGTTTTCCTGACTCATCATTATTTCTGCTGAAGCAAAATTATTAAATCTTATATTGTCCAGGAAATTTTTCTACAGTGTAGCCGGGGAAGAAGATGACGATGAAAATATTTTTCCGCTGGTAGAACTGTTGATTTTTTTTTAGTTTCAGAACCTATTGTGACAAATGTAATTTAAGATTGGATGAGTACTGATGAGTAATAGGAGATGATATGATTCTAAATTTAGTGATTGATGGAAAAGAAGAGTGGTGTTCAGGAAAAACTCAAGGTGTGTTCTGAAAAAACCCAAAAATTTCGCCGATATATCGAACAGCAGGATGAGAATACGATATATCGAACAGCAGGATGAGAATATGGCTTAGTATGTACAGTCTGTACTTAAACAGATAAACCCATAATCACATTTTTTTTCTTATTTTTTCTTTTTTCTTTTCTTTACTGCTCATATTTTTTTCTTCACATATTTTCACTTAATGGCAGGAATTGGTGAGATCCTAAAAGGGGTGTGTTTTCGCAAGACCAGCACCAAAGTATACAGTACATACGATGTTTCATTCGTGTTAATTGAACTTGACCGCATCTGAGCCGTTCTCTGTTCACATTAGCTTGGATAAGTGAACTCTACTGTACTGTCGTGTTTAGAAAAGTTAGTAAAATAATTAAATTATTATTTTGGGGACCCATGGCTTATATAGCATTCCATAAACATAATTTATTTCAAAACAATTTGGACGTAGAATACACACATTTATCGGCATGGGGCCATGTCAGCGGATCGTGTGACGAAAATGGGTAAGGATTTGAAAGATTGTAACTCGATGTGTAATTATCGAGGGGAGCGACAGTGGTGTAAAGTATTAGGCCGATGGTGTTATGAGGGATGACACTTAGGGTTGAAGAGCGCAAGAGAAGAATGCGACAGAACTTTAGATAAGATAAAAATTACCAAGCAATAATCAAATTGCCAGCTTTCATTTTTTATTTTAGTACTTAATTAACACTCATTAAATGAACTTTAACTTATTTTTCTTATAATAGACCACTTTGGACAGGTTGTAAGAATACATGGAGTTTTTATGTAAACCCTTGTTTCATTTGAAAGCACACGTGTGATAAGACGCATTCTACGTTATGGACGAACCTCTGGTAAAGCTAGCTTTTCGAGTTTTTTTTAATCTCAATCTAAAAGCTATTAACTGCTTTAGCAGTCGCTGAGCGATATAAGACATTTCAATTCAGCGAAGAAACACACACATGTCTTTGAATTTGAGTTCCAGAAAGTAGAAATTAAGTTTTTGAATTGCGCAAAAATGGTATAAATTATTCATACACGAAATGAGTGGTTATGCAGAAACTGTATTTAGTAGATGAAATAATATATATTCATGAAATGATAATTGATAAAGTATATCAAACTGCATTGTTTTGCAAAGTGTATTAAGACAGAAATGCAATTATATCTAAACATGTGTTTCTACCATTAAAAATATATGCCCCCCAACTACTTGAATAATTGCAATTAATTTTTAAGAGGATATAAAAGAAAATATTATTTAATGTTTTAGGAAGACATGCAGTTAGACGAGCATGGAAATAAAGAATGATTGAGAACAGCAACCTTCATAGTTACATATTCAGAATGTAAACACTGATGATACTGCTGCTGAATATAATTCGAGGTGTATTTGAGGAATATGATGTAATAAACGTATACATATGATCTCTCTATGATAAATTTATTTCCTAGTATAGTTTCCATATAGTTTCAATTAACCAAGTTTTTTATAAATCGAATGTTTATACCACTTTGCATATTAGACGTATGGAGATTTTCTGCAGTTATTGATAACATGAATTAATATGCGAAACGTTTAATAAAACAAAAATGTTCTAAAAAAGAGGAATCTAGCTATACAAATTTTCGATAAATTTCGAAAAAATTCAATTAGTTTTATGATATTTGTGATTCATTTTATCAAAGGATTGTATTGGAGAAAACTGCTTTGAAATTATACGTTTATGAATCAAATACGGGGTAAACTTATCTGTAGAAAAATTGCTGTCGTTTTTGTACCTAATTGGATAAATCATAGTATGTCGAGGAGGATATCCATAGTTAGGATCATGGTTCTGATATGAGGTCTTTACAATGACGCCGAGTGACGTAACACAACAAGTTAGAGGTGATGGATCACTGAGATCTTAAAATTATATAATTTTCTTGTGTGAGACCAGGAAGCAATTATGCAGTTTTAATAATTACGAATAGTTACAGCGAAACAAATCGTAAACTTGTAGGTTGCATTTTATAACAGTCTTAGGCCGTAGGGTCATGGCTCCAATAAATTCACATCACACAAATTGTAGGTATAGTTGGGGCAAGATCTTCTAGTGGCCAATGTTCAAACTTCGCATTATTGGAAAGACAGGAAGCGAATGAAGAAATGTTGCTACATAGCACTGAGGAGAAACCAATAATAAATAAGGAGGACGTATCTGACCCTGAGGCAAAATGATGTGTCAACAAGGTGATAATGGAATGAATATTCGAGAACTGGAATTAAAGGAGCGAGAGAGAGCAGTTAATAAGCATGACTGTCCAATAGCGTCGATATATTCAAGCTATGGATGTCTAAGATAGCGAAAATAAGCAATGATGGCGCAGAATTGTTGAGATATTCAACAAGAATAATTTTCCAAAAATTCTGAGAGTCGCATCTTAAAGCAGTGTAGTAGTCATGTTGAAATTTGAGAGTGTGTTAGAAAAGAGAGCTGACCTCAAAATGTCATATAAAGAAACGGCCAATATTCTAAGCATGATGAGCAACAGACCGACAAACAGAGGTAGGTGTCAATCAGCATATATATTAGGTCAATTAATGATTTTGGAATAACATTCTAAGAACTGGTCTCACACTTGCATTTTCTTCTCCTTAAGCGTTTATTAAAAGTAATGTAAGTTTAATCATAATTATAATATGTATAAATAAACATTATTTATTTTGAACGTTAAAAATGTGGAATTTAATCTGTAGTGTAAAATTAATTAATATATTTTAGGAACTCGTGCAAAAGGCAATGGTGGGTTATTACGGTCTCGATAGTAATGTACGAACTATTCAATTCACGACCACATTTTTTAATTAATAATAATAATTGGTAATTTCCTTACTATAAACTCCAATGTTCGATTTCTTTTACTACACCATTTTTTGCAGTCGTTTTTAATTGATGGTATAAGTTGTTGCAATGTATGAAGAGATTTTTGAAAATTTTATCGCTATTTCCTATTAAGGTGTTATCAAAATAACTGCGTGGTTGTGCATGGAATCTTTTTAAGAAATGTTGCATGGTAGCATTTGAAAATATTAATTACTAAGAGGAAAATATGAATGTTTTATAATAACTTTCATATACTAAAACTTCAAGACATAACATCTTCTTAATTTTAATACATTTGCTATTATTCAACGTTACTTCTTGAAAAAGCTGCCATTGTGAAAATAATGAAAACATTTCAGACTGTACTGAAACAGCTTTAAGGATTTAATATGTCGACATGCGCGTGTCAGACTGGGAGACAGTTAACTTATTCGACTTTTAGAAATAGCTGTTGAAAATTTACTAGCAAATTGAAATTATCAACTTTTTTGTTTTTACTCGTTACATTTCAAATTTATTAGCATTCACACAAATGGGAACACGGATTTAATTTTATATGGATAATTTGAAATTAGTTTGAAGTTTAAGAAGGAATTAATAGTATATATATTTGCTTAAAGTAATAATGCCGTCTGGAACTAAAACTTTTATACTTAAAATCAGCTGATTCTTCTTAATTTTAAAGTTATTGAAATTATTAAACATTACTTCTTGAAATTGTCGCCATTGTGAAGATAATAAAAACATTTGATATTCCACTGAAATAGTTTTAAAGATTTAGTAAGTCGGCATGCGTTTGTCAGACTGGGAGACAGTTAATTTATTTGAATTTTAGAAATAGCTGTTGAAAACTTACTAACAAATATAAATTGTCAACGTTCTCGTTTTTACTCGTTAATGTTTAAATTTATTAACATTCACATAAATGAAACCACGGATTTAATTATATACGGATAATCTGAAATTAGTTTGAAGTTTAAGAAGAAAATTATAGTACGTTTTCGTTTAAAGTAATATTACCGGCTTGAACTAGAACGTTCGGAATTAAAATTAACTGATTCTTCTTCTTCTTACTTTTAATATATTTGAAATTATTCAACATTACTTCTTGAAAAAGCCTCCATTTTGAAACTAATGAAAACATTTCAGACTGCACTGAAATAGCTTTCAAGTTATAGCTCATAAGTAGGCATGCGCCGGCATGTTGGCGAATTTACGCAAACTCGTATGCTTATAATCCGTCCATGGACATAATTTATAAAAATTCAAAAGTAAAACTGCAACAAAATGCACAAACTTGAGATTCTGTACATTTTTGCAGAAATGTGACTGAAACTGAATCAGGGATTGTGCATGTTTTTTATAGAACTTTTGAAGAATTTCTACATATTTTCTGTAGAAAAAATAAGTGCAAAACATATTTTGAAATTTTTTCTTTATTTAGATGGGGTACTGCCACATTCTAAATCTGCTAATTTTTAAAATTTTTATCTCTTTTTTGGCTGAAAGAATTTATAATTTTCTGCCACAAATTAAAAAAAAATTTTCATTTAAATATGTTTTCAGAGAGACCAAAGATTTGTTATTGTTCTTTTTAGGCAGGACATGATATTCCGTATATAATGCAATGAATTTGCTACTTTTACAGTCAAAAGATAATATATAAAATCCAATATACTGTGTTTTTATCGTCGAATTGGACATTTGGCGATTTTCCGGACGACAATATGTAAATCTATATCAAAATGCCCAATTAACTTATATTTCGCGCAATTTTGAATAAACAATTTTCAATATCCTCAATAAGCGATATAGTACATATATTTTAATAATTACTATTTTAATAATTAATTCATCAATTAGGCGTTATTTTCATTAATTTAGCGTCATTTTTGCCATTTAACGATATTTTTGTCAATCTGGTGATGCTTTGCTAAGTTATTCGCCAAGTTCGCCAAATGCATCTCCAAGTGTTACAGATAAACGGACAGAAGAGCATTTCTTATATACTAAAATGTATGCCCGTCATATGACGGAAATCAGAATTTGCAAACATTACTTCTTATTCGGCGTCATTTTTACCAATTTGGCGATACTTATGTCACCTTGGAAACATTTAAAATAGTCACCAAGTTGGCGACGTCCCGATAAATTTCTCGCGAAGCATTACGGTCGGACGGAAGAAGAAATGAGTTATTCTTATAATCGACTCTTACGGTCTTTCTAAGATACTGAACTTTCATCAATAACTCGTCATTTCCTTTAATTTAGAGTCACTTTTATCAATTTGGTGACATTTTCATTAATTTGGTAACATTTAAAAAGTCGCCAGATTGGCGACATTCCCTAAAAGGTCGCAAAGTATTATGGAAGAGAATTAAGTTATATTTATAGCAGATAAATGACTATTGGCGTCCAAATACTAAAGTATAACACAAAATATATTTTCTCATAAATGGAACAAGCTAGATCCACGATAATAATGTCACCAAATTTATCGCATGATATTATTTATGAAAAGTGAACATTTTTCACAATCTATATAAATAAAATTGAAAATCTGTCTGTCTGTCCCATCATCACGGGAGAACGGCTGAACTGAATTTGATGAAATTTTATGGGTAGACCTCAAATAGCCCCACTTAAAATTTAGTCAATGTTTCGAGTTTCTACGACCAGTGATTCCTGAGATATTAGTCTAAAACAAAACGTTCGTTTGTTTCATTATTACGGGAGCACGGCTGAACCGAATTTAATGAAGTTCAGTGAGTAGCCTTAAAATAGCTTCCCTTAAATTTAGTCCAAGTTTCGAATTTCTAAGACTAAGGGATGTCGAGATATTAATGAAAAACGAAACTTTTCCCTAGAAGTTCTACTGTCAAATTCCCTGGCTCCTCTAAACAAAAAGGTTGGAAAGCGTTTTGTTTAAAACGTGAAAGTGAATTAAAACTTTATTTTTGAGTTTGGTGGAAGATTTTTGCGCTAAATAGTCACTTTCTGAAATCATGAATTGTTTGAAAACATGAATTTAAATGAATCTATCGCCATGGTTTATTTTTAACAAGCTTTTTTTTAACAAGCACAACGATGAAAAGTATTAAGAAATCAAAATGGTTAATTAATTTTTAGAATTTTATCAAGATATATCATATTGCTCGGCAACGCAATTAAATTAAACGCGTTTGTTAATGTGTATTGTTATTTTTTCGATTTGAGTAATAAATAAATTGATATAAAAATATACTATCTTATAAATGAACGGTTTGATTTTCCTTTTAATTCTATTAATTGCAGACAGCGTACATCATTTTCATTTATTTTAGCAAAGAGTTTTCAAGCTTATATATTGTGTTTAGCTACTAAACTCATATATTGTGTTTAGCCAATAAATTCATTTAACCGATTGTTGAAACAGAAAAAGAATAGAACGAGTATATATTCTAATAGAATTTTAGTGTTTTCATTTAGTATATACAAACGTGATCAGGATGTTTCATTCAGATCTGCAAATTCAGAGCTACGAATTTGGCCAGATATAGTTAACTTAGCAACTTTTCTTTAATGTAGCCAAATTGACGGAAACATTGCCAAATTGTGAAAAATGACGCAAATCAATGAAATTTATTTTGGTTTGTTAGAAGAGAATGCTGAAATGATGTTTCGTTAGCATCTGTCTGTCAGTCCAACTGTCCTACTTAGTAACACATTTAGCGAATTTTTAAAATGTCACCAAATTGATAAAGATGTTTGTAAATCCATGAAAATATCTTGAAATTGAGCAAAATTGAGCTAAATAAATGAAATAAATTGCGTTTTGTTAGAGGATAGTATTGTAATGATGTTTCGTCAATTTGTCTACAAGTGGGACTATCAGTTCTACAGTCTTATTAGGAGATAAATTTGGTGATTTTTTAAAATGTCGCTACATTGAAGAAAATGTCACCAAACCTTCCATAGAGATAGAATTATTCAGATGATATTATGGAGTAATATGGAGTATTATGGAGGAAAATTATTATGTCACTTAGCAAGGGACTTAAATTCAATGTGTTTATGCAGCAGACGATTTTTATTAAATATTTACCGGTTTGAATAATGAGGATATGTATATAAAATACATCTCATTGAGATTGCATTTTTACTGGATAATATCATTTATGGTCTTTAGATTTAAACATTATTATTATTGATATTTTCGTGGATAATTGATTCAGAGGTTATCGATATTTTCAATCTATTGTGACATTGTTTTATTGCGGCAAAAATGTTGAAACTCATATATTGAACGTTGTACCAGTAATCCTCTACAAATGCACGGGTATATCTTATAATCTACGAGAATATAAGTAGTACAGGTATATTGGCATATATTTTGACATATAATGGCGTATATTGGAATCAAGTACGGCATTCTGGTATGAAGATTAAGGAGATTATTGATACTTTCAATATATTACGTCATCTGTTTTATTTTGGCAAAGATTTTTGAGACTCATATTGTAATACGGTTAATGTTTTACTACCACCCGGACATATCTTCTAATCTTCGACATTGTAAGTAGTACGGGTATATCTTCCCATATAATTTTAGCACTTTCCTTTTGCCATATATTGGAATCGATTACTGTCTCCAGGTTTAAAGATTACGGGTTTATTTATACATGTGATCTACTAATACAGGTTATATGTTATAATATTCGAGTATATAATTAGTACGGGTCCCATACAATTTTAACGCTTTTATTTTGCATATATTGACTCAATGCCATATTTATTGTACATTTGCTTATAAAAGGGGGCAGGATGTTTTATTCTTCAGATCTGCCCGTGAGATAATTTTCTTTAGCGAGAACAGAGATTCTTAGACTTCTTTTGAGGAGTTACTTATTAAATGTTTTAACAGAATAGTTTGATTAAAAATGTCAATTAGTATACTTTAAGAATTTGCACATGATTGTGAATTTTATGTTTCTTTATATTATATACTTGGTACGAATAACTGGTATGCGCTAGTAGTCAATATTTTTTTTTATTTTATGTGATTTTTTGTTATTTTTTTTTAAAATGTGCAATATCTCATGAACGATTTACACTAGAGTTCCAAAAATTATGTCAATCGTTTTCTAATGAAAAACTATATAAGAAATGACTATTGACGTAACTTTAATAAAGGTTTAAATGTTTTATTGATTTCTTCAAAATTTCGTTCGAATATTTATAGAGGTTTTGAAAATTCTCATTGCGTATAAGAATAATAGTCTTCAAGTATTCTCGGATTGCAATTTCTGTACGAAGTTTTGTTTAAATCGCTCTATTCTCCACATACTCACCGACACACACACACACACGCACACACGCACATACACAGACATCGCCTTAAAAACGCTTGATTCATGTTCAGAAATGCTTTGAAATGTACTCTCCCGTCGAAAACTCGAATGTTCGATGACAACACTTTCTTTATACATTATACTATGTATGTAATTAAAGTAGTAAATTCAGCATGAAAGGCTTATAGGACGAGTCGGAGAATGTGTTTCGCATGAGTTTTTGGTCATTCAGTCAAATCATTTCATTTGTTATTTATCACTAGAAAATGAATATCACTCATTTTATCTGAGGAAGAGTTTTCAGAACAGAAATTTAGTATCAATCCTTAAGATATTGTACTTTATACTAAAACAAATTTAATATTAAAATATACTCTATCGGTTCGATTTGAGCATTCTTAGTGTGCATTCTTCCTACCAGTGGGTGTTGTATTGTTATTAGTGGTGTGTATTGTTTGTGCGAGAGATGCGTTCCAACAGGACAGCAAGCGCCTATTTTATTCAAGTATTTTTAATATAATTGTTTCTTGAACTAGAAAGGTAATGACGAACGTCGCATCTAGTTCAACTATATTATGAAACATTACATATACTTATGTGTAAAGTTTCTTTCAGGCTTCCTCCCCCCCCTCCCTCGGAGATATTTTATATTAACTTACTTTATATTTACATTCCATTTATGTGACTTATTTTACTCATTATGATACTTATTTTTTCTATTAACTTTCCACTTATGTGACAGCATTTATATATATTTATATAGAGCAAATCGAAAACTTGCCCCCCCCCCCCTAAAGTTTCAATCGCCCCCTGACCTAAACGTCCTGAAAAACTGCTTGCTTATATGCAACTGACTATACTCAAAATTTAATTTAGAGTACAAATGGATCCACAAATTATTTATCAGTTAACACATACCCAAGTAAATTTTTAATAAACTATTAAAACGCGTCTTTTAAATGAACATTATTTCGAAGGATTCAACATTTAGCTTGTCCACCAGTTATGACAAAAGTACGTGAACACTATTTTCATTCTCCAATAAACTTATTACTAAAGCATTAAACTTGATCATTAATGTCTTGTTACCTAACATGTCGACAAGATCAACATTTGCCGGAGATAAGAGGCTAATCGAAATGTTCAGAATCACTGTTTGATTCTTTTTTTACATGTCAACAGAAGTTTTCCTTTTGAAAATTTTAAGTGAAGCTTGAAATCTTAATAACTGTATGTTTCAAATCAAATGACATCTGTTAAACAAACGTTAGTTAGTTTAGCAGAGCATGTGATGTTAGATGCATTTAGATGTTAAAAGATTTAAATCTTAGTGTAAATGGAACATTGTATATCTTATTAAATATTTTTGATTAAGTAGAACAATTATTTGGATAAGTGTTAAGATTAAAGATTATTTGAAGATATTTTAATGATTATTTATTGAAACTGATTAAAGGTTGATTTGCACTGTGTCATAATCCATACTGTAAGTCTGCAAAGATTAAGCAACTAGATTCATGGGAGGGTTTATGTATTGTCTGAAAATGTTTTTAAGAATCTCCCTACTTTGTCTGAAGAGATCGAAAATCCAGTTCCGGTAGGATCGGTCCCGTGGTTGATACTGTAAATTGTACGGATCTTATGTCTGTTTCTCCTCCTTAGAGGTCGTTATGGAGGATATATCTTCGACATTCAAAACTTTCGGTCCAAGGGTAATAACACAGGATGTCACAGTTTTAAATCAACTCAATTTATTGTGAACTTCGCAAAATTGACAGCAGATGGCTGTTTAACGTAATTGACATCATAGACCATACCTATTATTGCACATGCAGAGAATAAATTACAAATATTTACAAGATACAGTACATCATTTTTCAGGTGATAACACATAAACGAAGCCGATTCTAAAACTCTTATGTTTACTGGCTTTCTTTAACTTCGTCTCGCATTGTGGCTAAACACCGGATACTAGACTCTTCCTAGTCATAGTGGTATCTAAATGGATTTTCTTCCACTCGTCTGCTGCCACATTCCGAACCCCTCTAAATCAAATTCTTACTCGGGTCATTCAATCGTCAACCAATTCTCTCTCCTTCCTTCCTCTGAAGCCCTCAAAGAACCTTTTTACTCAAGAACCCCCGGAAACTCTCACGATCCGAAACTTAGTTCTATTCCACCTTAGGAATGCAGAAAATACGGATTATCTCGGTGATTGGTCTAACAACCGAACCAAATAGAATAATTAGTTGAAGTAAAATAAATTATAATGCAAACTAACGGAAATAATAATCGAAAGGTTATTGAGACCTCACAAGGTGTGCAAAAGAAATCCAGTCTTCTAGATCAAATGAGGCTTTGGATGGTCTAGAAAGCCTTGAATCCTTTTGTGTGTTCCTAGGATTAGGCGAAAATTCGGTTCCGTTTGACTCCGTCCTGCAGTCAGCTCCGTCCTCAGTTTCTGAAGTCACCGGGGAAGGACTGCTGAAGCGTCTGGAAGGACTCTGCCTATTTTATCTACCCCCTGAAGGAGTAAATAAAAAAATCTGATGTAGGTAGCACATGACTTTCCCTGCAGACTCAATTTCATTTTTTCTTTATTTCTCTAATAATTCATTAGATTGAGTTTAATTGCTCAAAATAACTCTAAATTTGCATTTTTAATTTAATTCTTGTTTCTATTTGGTAATTGGACATTTTTTCCCGAAGCGCCGTAACGAAAATGCAAGAAATCTCAAATATCTTGAGAACAAACAGTTAATCCTAAAATAATGGAGTTGGTTATATTCTTTTCCACTTTAAAAATTGAGTATGGAACAAGAATTTAATTGATACATTTGAGCATATGTAATCTTTTTTTTTTAAATTTTGGCGATTTTCGCGGGCCGTTTCGTAAAAAAAGGCAGGCTGTTTTTTCGGAATCGTACAAAAATCTAATCAGTACCAGAGTATCCCGCAAGTAACTGATCTACTCAATTTTGTGAAATTTGGTCGATAAGTATTTCAGTTAGAATGTATACATGATATTTTTACGGGTCTTTCCGCACAAAAAGGCGTGTTCTGTTTTTCCGAAACGTACCAAAAACTAATCAGCATCAGGGTCATACCCAAGTGACTTACCTACCACATTTTTATGAAATTCGGTCCAAAAGATTTTGAGTTGGAGTAGATACATGCATTGCACATATAGACACACAGACAGACAGACAGACAGACACACACACAGACGTCATGCTAAAAATAGGTTTTTCTTATTCTAGTGGTTTCAAAATGTGTAGATCCGTCGAATACTTGAGTTGCGATTTTCGGCATGATTCCAATACTTTCCCTATACATTACCATGCATTGCAGGGAAAGTAAAATGAGTCTCCGGTTAAGTTCTGTCTTGAAGTCTATACTATAAGTGTCTAAAAAGTTAGTCTTGTAAGTCCCTGAGTGAGATTCTGAAAAGATACAAAAAAGTTAGCCATTTATTATATACTAGAAAATGAGCCCACCGTTACCCGGAATTTAAGATGAGCTGTTGTGGCGTAGCTTTTCATGTGTGCACCCACTCAGTAGTTTTTTTATTTTGCTATAAGAGAGTGTATTGTTGAAACATTGTTTGGTTTTTGGTGATTTGTTGTGAGTTTTGATATAGTTTTTATTAGAGTTTGTGTCTTGAATCTTGGGTAACGTTCTAGAAAATGTGCCCAACGTTGCCAGAGATTTAAGATGGTAACTTTTGATTACAATCACAACCGAACTCACATCGAATTCTAGAAAACAAAAGAACGATTATAGCAACAACAACAACACCCCGTCCCAATAAAAAAACGCTGAGACGGTGGAGTTAAGATGGAAATTCTGCAAGATTATCCCGCCTGCTTCCTGTCTCCAGAGATTACGTATTCAACCCTTAGAAATGTATATATATTTTAAAAAATTCACGAAGATTCGTTTATTTTTAGTATGGATTTTGTTCAGAGTTTGTTTGAATAATAATTTTTCGACCTTTTTGACGATGTTCAGGAGGAAACTCTATGATAATATTTTAGGCTGGTGAGGAATCGATTTACGTGCAAATCGCTCAAAATCGTGATAAAATATAATACAACTCAATCTCAAATGTGAATTTAAAAACAAAT
Source organism: Amaurobius ferox (assembly GCA_951213105.1). Classification (NCBI taxonomy): domain Eukaryota; kingdom Metazoa; phylum Arthropoda; class Arachnida; order Araneae; family Amaurobiidae; genus Amaurobius; species Amaurobius ferox. The sequence continues at coordinate 137,813,990 of OX578139.1, forward strand.
CTCGTCGAGGTGCATCTTTCCGGGTTCTGAAATACTCGAGTACAAAACTCCCTGGACGTACGTAGCTTAGATCTTCAGCTACAGACGACACTGAGGAACAAACAGACGCACAGACTGACAAACATACATACATCTTCCTTTATTACTATAAATTCAGTGCAATATGTCACAATATGTAGTATTTTCAATAACAAATATCCAGAAAATGTTGATCCATGTTATTGAAGACAAATATACTAGTAATCCACATACATTCTTCTGTAATATATAAATAGTAAATATATAATTAATGTGTATACAGATAAAACAAGGATGCTCAAACTGTAAAAGCCAGAAAAAGAGAAAGCTGACACAATGACAAGTGACGTACTATTTCTGGAAATCAAACATCTTACGCTATCGGTCAAACCTGTCACCAATGATCATATCTTTACATTTAGATAGTTTGTGGATTATATATTTTAATGCTTTATCTTCAATGAAAAGAATAAAATATATATTTGTTAAATATAAGTAAGAAAGTTCATGCTTGCTTATAATATATTGTTTTTAATTTTGCTTTAATATATATATTTCAATATGTATTTCAATATATACTTCTATATATATTTCTCAAATGTATCTTCAATATATATATATATATATATATATATATATATATATATATATATATATATGTATTTTTATTCCAATGGCCAGGCACTAAACTTACGTCTTTTTGCTCTATGTACGGCCGAAATCGTGAACCATTTAGCCGTCCAAGGACTTTGCCCCAGGCGCACCAGAGGGGGGCGGAACACACTGCGCCCACAACAGACAACATCCATGACTTACGTGGGACTCGAACCCACAACGTGGCGGCCGATCAATCGCTGGAAACACTCACCTTGACCGTTCGGCCACCATGTCGACTGAAATGAGCCAACAGTACGCGGTGTTCCCATGTGATCCACCCAAGTACTAACAGCGCCCGATGCTGCTTAACTTCGGTGATCTAACGATAACTGGTGTTTTCAGCACGGTAGAGCCGTTGGCTCTCTTCAATATATATAAGTTTATGGAAATTAATATTTATCTTTTTTAACACTTTCCAACGTAGTTGTAAAGTGTTTATATCAGTTTCGTAATTAAGCCGCGTTGAAAAAATGAAATACATTAAACCTTATGGGATCTAATTTTTTAAATATTTTTAAGCGGAGTTAAAATTCAAAAAGTGCGTTGAAAATTTTAGGAAATATTCAAATTATCTCGTAAAATGTGTAAAAATAATTTCATCGAAATGTGTTAAGTAGTTTTCTAAATAAAAATTGAAATATAATTACACCCATATTACATAAAGAGATCACGTGACAAATTGCAAAATAAAATATGCCATCAATTTTGTTTCGATAAGTGAAAATCGTGATTTGTAAGGAAAGTTAATATTTATATTTGGTGTTGCATCCGTCCTAAAACCGTTTTAATTTTGCATATTATCTGTGTACCTAAATTCTCTGCCTGCGGAACTATGATATTTTTTATTTTAAATGGTCACTAAACTTCGATTATTTCTACAACGAAGCCTAATTTTAACGTATGCAAAATGTAAACAAATCACATATAAGATGAGTTGTATAAGAATTAATAAAATAGTATGGAAACACGTCAACTAAATAATACTTTATAATCATAGATCACCAAAAAATAGGTTTAAAAGTCTTTTATTAAAATTTACTTTTTACGACGTATAAATTCACACGGCTGCTATTATGCCCTGTATCAGTTGCGAAGTGACAACAAGGTGGGAACATGTCCTTAAATATAGGCCAACCGCCAGAAAAAAATTTACATATCAATCAATTTAAGTTATTGCATTTTTCAAATACGAGGCATTAAAATATAAATTAATTACAGAATGCCAATTACAATAAAAGGAAAAGGTTCATGCATTAAATGGTAACCAATAGGAATGTCGTCAGAAAACGAAATAAAGCAACTACTAAATATCCATAAAATCATATAAAGGTTTGCCACTCAGTGAATCGAGAATGAGACGGCAAGCATAACTAAGGATCTGAACCGGATTAAAATTAAAAATTGGCTCAAGGTAAAAATAAATAAAAATATATTCATAAAGCAAAATAGTTCGGGAGTTATTGTAGATAATCAAAAGAAAAAATTTATCAAACATAGGTTGAAAATTATCGTTAATATCATACTCGGCTAGAGCCGTGGACAGTTTAACATTTTTACTTTCCTTATATACATAGTATAATGCATAAGGAAAGTATTGTGACGGGGCCGAAAATTCGAATTCGAGTTTTCGACGGGAGAGAACGTTTCAAGCATCCCTGAACACAAATGAAACATTTTTAAGATGATGTCTGTGTGTGTGTCAGTGAGTTTGTGGAGACGATATCTCACGAACGAATAGAGCAATTCGAACGAATTTTGGTACAAAAATTGCAATTAATGACTGCTGGAAGTCTGTTGTTTTTAATCGCAATCGGATATTCAGAACCCCTAAAATTATTGAGTCAAATTTTTAAAAATTAAGCAAAAAATCGAAACCTTTAATAAAGTTACACAAATCCCCATTCCTCATGTAATTTTTTATTAGAAAACGATTGACATAAATTTTGGAACGAATGCACTACCCGTTCATAATGCAAATTTTCCAAATAAATTTATCAAAAAATCCCATAAAAATTATTAGCTATTATGAAATATGTTCACTTTTCATATGTAATATATTGCGATAAATTTGTTGGCATCATTCTCGTGAATCTAGCGCGTTCCGTTGATGGGAAAATTACTTTGGGTAAAAGTTTTGTATTTGGACGTCAATAGTCATTTTTCGAATATAAGAATAACCTATTTCTCGGTCTATAACGCTTGGAGAGATGTTGGCGAGGAATTTGTCGAAATGTTGCCAACTTGGCGACATTTTGAATATTGCAAAATTAACGAAAGAGCCGCAAAATTGATAAAAATATAGTTCAATTGATAAAAATGACTCTAAATGGGAGGTAATGTTTTACAAATTTTTAATTCTGTCATATGACGGGCATAACTTCTAGTATACTCCTATTAGAAAGCTCTTCTCCCCATTTGTCTGCAACACTTGGCGATACATTTAGCGAACTTGGTGAATAATATAATGACATATCGCCAAATTTTCAGTATTTAGCCCCTTATTGACGAGCATTTATCAAAATTGTAAAAATGACGCCAAGTTAACGAAATTAACGCCTAATTAATGAATTTATTATTTACTTATTTACACATTTTAATATATTTACTATATTGCTTATTGAGGATGAAAAGAACATTGATAATTATTAATTTAGAGTTGCGCGAAATATAGGTTAATTTGGTACGAAAAAGTTTTGCATGTTGTCATCTGGAAAAGCCACAAATATACAATTCAACGTTAAATACAGTGTATTCAACTGTAGCTTAAGGATAAAGTGTCGCCTGGCCAGTTTTTAGATCCAGGTTCTATTCCCGGTTGGGCAAGCTTCTTTACAGTCTTACACATCATTTTTTCAGCGTGAAAGAAGTAAATTCATTGCATTATATGTAAGGAAAGTCATGTGCTGGCCACACCAGATTTTTAACATCGCCAGCATATTCAGGTAAAAGAATACCGTCAGTGCTTTTAGTACTACCAATGCAGAATTTAAAGTTATTATCAGAAGATAAAATGGGGACAACGTACATATCAGCCTGATATTTAAAGTTATTTTTATCCTTAAATTTATCGGAACGAATTCGATTAAATAACGTAGAAAAAGTAGAATGGACAGGTTTAAACTCCATATAACTCTGAGATTTTTCGTCTTCATTTTTAACACTTTACAACAAAGTTGAAAAGTGTTTATAACTTTGTTCATTCATTTATTCTGTCTGTCTGTCTGTCCGTTAGCACGATAACTGCCGTAAAAATGACTTAATCAAAATGAAATTTTAGTATGTTGTTCAGACGGTCTGTAGGACCTATGGGAATATAAATGAAAAATATCAGGCAATATTGAAGTTGTTCCATAAAATATATAAAAAAATTCAGCGACATATATTCAGTAGTTCTTTAAATAAAAATTAAAATAATAATAACACCTCTTATATGAATCGATCATGTGACCATGATATGAAAAGATCACGCGACCCACTTAAATGATATATGGAATCCATCTTGTCTCAAAATCGTCATTTTTAAAGTTCTTTTTAATTCATATTGAGTGTTGTACCCATCCTAAAACCACTTTATTTTTGTTTAAATTCTGTGCATCTACATACTGAAACAACGCAATTACAATATATTTGAGTTTAAATGCTCATTCAAATTTGATTATTTCTACAACGAAGCCTATTTTTCACCTATATAAAATGTAAACAGCAAAATATGTAGAAAGAGTTGTATTAGAATTGCTGTATTTCTTTAACACAAAATCATTTAGTTCATGGAGTCTGCACGGCAATATGAATGAAATATTCATTGATTTTATAACGAGAAGGACGATTCTTTTCGATGAAGTTTTAAGCTTAGAGTTTAACTACTTGTAGCTCCATGGTCTTAAATTTTAAATAAAATAAATTATTATAATATTGTGATGAATGAAATGAATGGGAAATTATTTATGAATGAAATGCTGCTTTTAAAGAAAGAGCCAGGCGTCTTATTTTTTCTATCACGTCATTTGAATGAATTTCAGTTGTTTTTGATTAAATTTTCCAATATAATAAATTATGGTAGTATTATAATTCTAAAATTATTACCGAGGAATGTATCACATTTTAGGTATGTTTAAACCAGGCAATTTATATTTCAATGCCGTCATTTGAATGAAGTTCATTTTTTTCGATGAAGTTTTAAGTTTTCAAATATAATAAATTGTTTTAGTATTGTGATAATTTTCAAAATATTACCGAGGAATGTATCGCATTTTAGAGATGTTTAAATGAAATTGCAATGAAGTTGGAAAGTGTTTCATAATCAATGCTTTATTCATGATTGATCTTTCTTGTGCTTCTTCATTTTTGCCATGAATTTAAGTTTAAGCCCTCCCATTCTACCGTTACTACGTTATTTGATCATATTTTGCCAGATAAATTTGAGGATAAAAATCATTTTAAATGTCGGACTGGAGTATACGTTGTCGCCGTTTTATCTCCCGATAATAACTTTAAATTCTACATTCGTAGAATTAAAAGCACAGTCGGTATTCTATTATCTGAATATGCTCGAGATGTTAAAAATGATAAACTGTCCACGTTATGTTATTAACTATAATTTTCAACCTATGTTTGATAAATCTTTTCTTTTGATTATTTGCAATAACCCCCGAAATATTTTACTTTATGAATCCCATTTTATTATTAACACTTTACAACAAAGTTGGAAAGTGTTTATGACTTTGTTCATTCATTCTGTCTGTCTGTCCGTTAACACGATAACTGCGTTAAAAATGACTTTATCAAAATGAAATTTTAGTATGTTGTTCAGACGGTCTGTGGGACCTATGGGAATATAAATGAATAATATCACCCTATTAGTTTTGGATTGAACCCGGGTTGAAAAAATGAAATACATTAAACCCTATGGGACATAATTTTGCAAACATTTCTTAAGCGAATTTACAATTCACTAACTGCTTCGGAAGTTTTAGGAAATATTCAAATTATACCATATAATATACAAAAAAAATTCAGCAAAATATATTCTGTAGATTTTTAGATAAATATTAAAATAATAATTACACCCTTTATATGAAGAGATCACGTGACCACTATAAGAAGAGTTCACGTGACCCACTTCAAAATAAAATATAGCATCCATCTTGTATTAAAACTGTGATTTTTAAAGTTCTTTTTAAATAACATTGAGTGTTGTATCCGTCCTAAAATCGCTTTGTTCTTGTTTAAATTATGTGCATCTACATACTGAAACAACACAATTACAATATATTTGAGTTTAAATGATCATCAAACTTTGATTATTTCTACGTCGAAGTCTAATTTTCACCTATGACGAACGTAAACACCTAAAGATGTAGAGTGAGTTGCACAAGAATTGCTGCATTTCTTTAACGCAAAATTATTTAGCTCATGGAGCCTGCAATATATCTGATATGAATGAAACATTCATTGATTTTACACAGAGAACCAGACGACTGTTTCGATGAAGTTTTAAGCATATGGTTAAATTTTAAATTACTTGTACCTCCACGGTTTTAAGTTTTTAAATAAAATAAATTATTATAGTATTGTGATGAATAAAAGGAATGGAAAAACGTTTATGACTGAAATGCTGCTTTTATAGAGAGAGAGCCATGTGATTTATATTTCGATGACGTCATTTGAATAAATTTCATTTGTTTTCGATGACGTTTTAAAATATAATAAATTATTGTAGTATTATGATAATTTTAAATATGTTACCTAGGAATGTATTTCATTTAAGAGATGTTTAAACCAGGCCATTTATATTTCAATGCCATCATTTGAATAAAGTTCATTTTTTTCAATGAAGTTTAAAGTTTTCAAATATAATAAATTAATGTAGTATTGTGATAATTTTAAAAATACTACCGAGGAATGTATCGTATTTTAGAGTTGTTTATATAAAATTGCATTGAAGTTGGAATGTGTTTCATAATCAATGCTTTATGCATGGTAGATCTTTCTTGTTTATCCTTACCGTGAGTCAATTTGTAATTTTGATAGTGTTCAGATCCATAGTTATACTTGAGGTCTCATTCTCGACTCAACACGTGTCAAACCTTTATATTATTTTATAATAATTTAGTACTTTCTTTCTTTCGTTTTTTGATCACATTCCTATTGGTTACTGTTTAATATATAAATCTCTTCCTTTTATTGTAATTCGCATTTTGTAATTAATTTATATTTTAATTCCTCGTATTTAAAAATGCAATAAAGCGAATTGATTGATATGTAAATTTTGTCTGGCGGTTGGCTTATATGTAAACATATGTTCGCATCTTGTTTTCACTTCGCCACTGATAAAGGGAATATTAGTGCCCGAAAGCGCTATGGCCGTCTGATTTTAAACGTCGTAAGAAGGAGATTTTAATAAAATATTTTTAAGCCTATTTTTTAGTTATACTTTATTTTAATGTATAAGAATTGCTGAGTTTTTTAACACAAAATTATTTAGTTCTGGAATCTGGAATATAAATGTAATGAAAAAAATATTAATTGATTACAAAGAGATACATATGATTTTGTAGCATTTTCCTTTTGAAGTTTTAAGTTTGCAAGTAATTAAATTATTGTAGTCCTATGGCAATTTAAAAAATATCACTGCTGAATGTATCGCATTTTATAGATTCGTATCAGGGATTCAATTTAGAAGAACTAATTTAGCATGAGATAAGCAAACTATTTAATTTCTATAATAGTGAAATATTATAATTGCGATGTGATATTAACTGCAAAAGCATGGTAAATACTTCGCACTCCGTGTATCTTGCATTGGCTTTTTCAATGAAGTTTTAATATTAATTTTATTGATGGTAATTTTTGCAGCAACTTAAAATGTAAATAAGATTACATTTTAGTTGGAAAGTGTCTCATAATCACTGTTTTATGCATGATTAATCTTTCTTGTTTTATCATGCCATACAATTACTAAACTATAAAGTAAAAGTAAAATATTTTTCTGAAAATAAATTGCTTGCTTCTGAAATTTAATGCAGCATCACATAATACCTGCAACACCATATCGAGTATGCCGCACAAATGAAAAATAGTATCTTCAATGACACTAAATGATTGAAGATGACATTTTTCACTTTAATATAAGGAGTTATAGTTAATGTGATTTGTTACTTAAACTATCGTAATGATTTTGAGTAATCGATCATTACAAAAGAAAATATCTAGCTATCTAAATTAGTTTTTTTTTTGTAATGATCGATTACTTAAAAGTTTTGACTATCCAAAACATCCGACTGTCTATATTTTGAGCAGATAAGTCTATTGTATCACTGTTTTTTCTAAAGTTGATTTCTTTTGCAGTAAAAGTGCACTCACCATGAAGGAACGTTTACGGATAATAGAATCCATCTTGGTATAATAATACATGTTACGGCGATAGATTTGTGGCATTTTAAAAAATGTTTATGTTTAAGAAAATATTTGAGAAAAAAAGCAGAAAATGGCGTAAATAACATTTAGCGTGCAGAATATATATATATGGCGCCATGTATGACAGTTGCTGTTTTTGCAATGCTGAGTTTCAAAAAAGAAGGGTGAGAATATGCATAAAATATCAGTTCTGACAAAGCCATATTTTAAGAATAATCGCTATTTTGTGATATAACTGAGCTTATATTTTCCTCTAAATTCGTTATTTTTTTAATGTTCTTGGTGTGTACAAAAATTTATTCTTAAGTTATATTCATAGAACTAATGAGCATAAACAGGAATCAATGCTAAGAACTTTCTAGCTATGATGTAAGACGTCCCAAAACAGCTGTCATAAACAATAAAATATTAAGAAGAAAATCGTTTTCTCAAAATAGTGATTTATCCCCAATTTAATGCATTTTAAAGAACTGAAATATCCACATATACTTTCGATGACAAAATCCAAATAAAATATCCTAGATCTTTCGCGAATGTAACGACTTTCAGTCTTTTCCCCGATTATTCTACAAATCGTCAGGTTCGCCATATTTTCCTGAAGTTGCTGCCAAGGTCAAGAGACCTACCGCCATAATGGCAATTTTTACTGTTGCTTTTCATTTAGGATATTGTTAAGACAGGGAAGGAAATATAAGGTAATTGAAAGAGTGCTTATTTAGTAATATCTGTCTAAATTCACACGAACGATTACTACTGTGATACCAGAAATAGATCACACACCAGTTTAATGTGAGGCAGATTTATGCACGTTATTTATTGTGTCTGAAATGTCAGACAATACCTTCAGTCTTAGTGACGCCAGTGTTTACGACATGTGAACCCAAAGGTCGGATAACATCATAAATTTAGGGGTGTCAAGACAAGAAGGGGGTCGAAGGACTCTTAAGAAATGTAAAGAACGCCATTGGATGGAAAGGCTGACCAATAGAGAAGATGCTTGTGGCTTCGCTGTGAAGGCTGCCAATCAGAGCAAAGGAGGGGTGCCGGACCTGAGGCAAAAGTGCCACAATAGAAGGAGATACAGGAATATATATATACAGACTTACAGAACGAATTTAAGAATCACGACACTTAGAAAGATGTAGGGATAGAATGACTTAAGGACGACTTCAGAACGACGACAGCACGACACTTAAGAAAGAACGACTAGATATGTAGACTAAGAGAATGCCATAAGTACGAGTGCTCGATATTAGCACCTAGACAGTAGTACAATGTGATCGGCTAATTAGGTGTGGGTGAATAATACTTCGAGTTAATTCCAGTAAAAGGAGTGACATTAAGTACGTTCTGGTGACCAAGCTAAGACAGCCTTGAAGGTATGTGTTCCTCAAATATGGTACCAGGTATTAAATGCATTTTAGGTATTTTTAATAATGGTCTCGCATTTTTCTCTCCGCCGAAATAATGTGAATAACTGTGTAATGAATTCAATAAGTATTTTATCTTGTTAATAAATGATTTGTTGTTAAAGTTAAAATGGTGCAACCAATTTAGTATTATATTAATTAATATTCTTTTAAAGAACTCGCGCGAAAGATAAATACTTGGAGGGTTATCAGCGGCAAAACAATGCAATATATAATTAATAATAATGTTCCACTATGTACGATTTAACGGCCATGTCAATCGTACTAAATTAATATATTTAAAAATCTAACTTTAAGTTAGTTTGTTTTGTGTACCACAACTACTATTACTGAACAGCTGTTACCGATTTTTTGTATCAATAAAGCTAAGCAAATTAGATCACCGATCTCTATTTTCTTCTTCTGCCAGATTTTTTTCTTTGACTCGGAGAATACGACGCAATAATATTTTTCAAACGAAACGAAACAAACGTTGAAACTATAACAAAATTGTTCTGAATTGTATGGAAAATATAATTCCGTTCTCAGTCGCAAATTTAAAAAAATATCAAGAAAACTGCAATGAATGATGAATGACAAAACCACAAACGCCCTGAAGGGTGAAAGGGCGACAATTTGACACGTGATACCCACGGATGAAAGGGTGATACCTTATTTCGAGAAATGCCGGAAAATTGTTATCGATCACATTTGTCAGAAGGACACGAAAAAGGGATTTTCACTGGCAATATTTTTTCATTGGTCATGAAGGTTCAGAATATTTGCTAAGTTATTAAATGGGAGATTAAATATTAATGAATTTCGTATATTTTAAATTTTAAAGTAAATTATATTTTTTAGCAATTTTGTAGATTCCTCTATCAAAGGTGCATGCTTCTATGAAAGGCGGTCCTCTTTGTTTTGTAAAAGGGGGAGTTTACTAAAATTTAATAGGTCTAACTTCAAACGATTGTGTATATTTTTAAATGGCAGAAATTTATAGCAAATGTAAATTAGGGTGTGCTATGCAAATGATTAGAATTTCAGCGTCACAGCACATGCGTGGGCTAAGCAGAGCTCTCTGACCTGCTGTTTTAGTCGTATAAATAGATAGCTATAGAGGGGCGATAGAAATAGTCAATGGTTATTTGCCAGCGGTAATCGTTTCACAAGAAGTCACTATGCTTCTACGCCGACAGAGGGCACCATATGAGCAAGTTAGGGAGTTTGAACGAGGACGAATTATCGGCCTTCGTGAAGGCGTTTTTTCTTATCGTGCAATAGCAGCTCGTATGGAGCGTAAAGCCACGAAAGTGATGAAAGTGTGGAAGCAGTGGATTGAAGAGAACCGGACGAGTCGCAAATCCGTCAGTGGACTGCGAAATGTTACATCAGCACTGGATGATAGACACCTCATCTGCATGGCAGTTATGGACCTTACAGTTTCATCTGGACAGTTGGCAGAACGCTGGAGCACTGCTACAAGTGTGTCAATATCTTTTCCACCAATTCGTCGGCGTTTGCTGCCCCGTGGACGGCGTGTAAGAATTTCTTTGTGCAGGATTCCCCTGACGCAAAAACCATCGACGCATGTGGTTACAATGGGCTCAGGTACAACATAAACACTGACGTACCGATTGGAAACAAGTCAAATATTCAGATGAATCTCTCTTTAATTTGGGGTACAGTGATGGTCGCATACACGTTAGACGCTATAGCGGTGAACGCCACCTTCCGGAGTGCGGTATCTAACCTCATACTGGACGAAAGCCAAGCGTGATGGTCTGGGGCGCCATTGGGTATCTTGGACAATCTCAGCTACTAATAATTGTGGGTAAACGCAACAGCAACCGGTACATCAGAGTAGTCCTGAAGTCCGAAGTCATACCCTTGTTCCAACGCAATCTTGGAGCTGTATTCAACAGGACGATGTCCGTCCGTACGCTGCTAGGAATGTTCAAGACTTCTTTTCAGCACAACAGATACAACTTCTTCCTTGGTCAGCCTATTCACCGAATATGCCGCCTATTGAACATGTCTGGGAATTAGTCGATCGGCGTCTCGCTAGTGACGCTCATCTCGTAGCTAATACAGCTGAACTTTGTGTTCGGATGGAAGTAATCTGGAATGCTCATCCTCAGGTACAAATGTAAAATATGTTTCATTCGATGCCACTAAGTATAGAAGCACTTTTTGCAGGGCGTGTAGGCTTCACCAAATACTGCTTTTCGACATGTTATATTGTTGTTTTGCTTTGTAAATATACTTTATTTGTATCAATGCAGGGCATTTGTGGAATAAATTTCAATCAATTCTTATGATTCCTTCATTTTTATAAACATGAGTATATATATATATATATATATATATATATATATATATATATATATATATATATATATATATATATATATATATATATATATATACCGGTTGGTCAGAATTAAAACACCCCTACTCTGAGCTTTATATACGTCGAACTACTCAGTGTAAAGGCTCCAAAATTGTTGAACTTACTATTCAAGACATGGGGAAAGGGATTACGTGAAAAAAATAGTTCCAGAAACACCGATAGGTGGTGCTGTGCAACAGAAAATATGCTGAAAAGACACAAAATACACATTTGTAACACATTTTATTCGAATGTACCAAACATTCATATCACAAGGACCTTATCGATGCTGGGAATGCTGCTCAATATGGTTCCCTTCTTCAAGATGTAAAATCTGCAGTCTGTGGACAGCTTGTTAAACTGCGGATCGTAATTGATCGATTGAGATGCTTCTCACATGCGGAGTGATACTGTCTTTCAAATCTGCCAGGGTTACCAGACGTCCTCGATAAACAAGACTTTTTAAGTATCCCCACAGCCCAAAATCACAGGCATTAAGATCTGGAGAACGACATGGCCAGGTTGTCGGAAACGCACAACTAATTACTCTACCATTAGTAAAATGTTGCCGAAGAAACTGCTGTGCACAGAGTCCAATGCGTGGAGGTGGTCCATCTTGCATAAAGGTAATTGAATCAAGACATTGGTGCTGTTGCAGTTGGGGTACAACAAAATTTTCGAGCATATTTTTGTACCTCCGTCACGGTGCATGTCACAGGACCATTGGGAGTAGCCTCTTCGAAAAAGAAAGGTCCAAGAATGAAAGTGGCTGTGAATCCACACCAGACTGTAACTTTCGGTGAGTGAAGTGGCATCTCTTAGAAGGTACGAGGGTTTTCCGTGTCCCAAATGCGAAAGTTATGGGTGTTGACTGTTCCACTTAGATGGAAATGCGCTTCATCTCTCCATAGAATCTGCCATGGCCACGATGCATCCACTTCAACTCTAGCCAGAAATGTCAATACAAAGGTCAGTCGCTTCTCCCTGTCGATGGTCAACAAGTGGTGATTGTGATTAATTTTGTACCAGAAAAAATGCACTATTTTTCTCAGTACGTTCTGCACTGTGCTGTAGGGAACACCCAAGTGTCGTAACACTCCAGGTGCACTACTACAGCCTATAAGGTTATACATTGATTGTTCAACAATAGCGGTGGCAACATCGTCAAGGACATCTGAACGGGTCGATTTGCGTCCTCGACCCGGCTGAACTCCAAGATGTCCAGTTTTCTCGAATCGAGCGATCATTCTCCTGAGAGCTTGCTGAAGTAATTGTCCTTGGCGCAAATTCTTAAGTCGACGAAACTCTCGAAGTGAAGCTGCAGCATATCCTTTGTTTTCATAAAACTGCTTCACAAGCAAAGCGCGTTCTGGTAGTGTGACAGCCATCGCTGATAAGAAACCTGCAAACCAAGGGTTTATGCAAATTTTTATGCTTACAATGCAAAATTGCAGTTACAATGACAGTGTAAGTTTCTTCACTTTTTTATCTTCTTTTTTTTCCTATCAGCAAAAAAAATTAAAAAGGAAAAATTCCATATCGCATGTGTTTGTTTTTTTGTGTCTTTAAGCATATTTTCTGTTGTAAAGGGCCACCTATCGGTGTTTCTGGAACTAATTTTTTTTCACGTAATCCCTTTCCCCATGTCTTGAGTAGTAGGTTCAACAGTTTTGGAGCCTTTACACTGAGTAGTTCGATGTATAGAGAGCTCAGAGTAGGGGTGTTTTAATTCTGACCACCCGGTACATTTGAACCTGGTAAAGTGACCAGCTTGGTAAAGTGACCGTCTGGTTAATGTGACAATTTTTGCAAAATTTTCTTTTAACCTATATAGGATAAATAGGAAAATGTCCCCTAACGTGACCACCTATATATAGTGTAAAGTGACCAATTAAATTGTCATGTCAATGTTATTTTAACCTGTAAAATGTGGCCACTAACTGTTTTTTCGTGGTCTTATCTATATCTCTTGTCATCTTATTTATCACTTTATCTTACCTTCTTGCTCTCTACACCCACTGAAAGCTAAAAATTCTTTCTTTTCTTCTACAGGGAGTGAAGGAAATGATAACACACACAATAGGAGTGTTTCCTGTTGTTAAAGTCGTTGAGATATTTAGCATTTGTGTTCCCTTTCAACGTGCTTTGTGTATGAAACATATTTTTAAATGATGTCACCTGGAAAGTCTAAAGCATATAAAGAACCTTGTTCAAAAGAAAAAAAATGAGGTATTGAAATTTCTTGAAACTTACAGTCATAGAGCAGCTGCAGAAACATTTCAGATTAGTAAAACTAGTGTGAGCAACATCTATAAACGAAAATTGATGTACCGGGAACCATATGAAGAAAATGGAAATAATTCTCGAAGCCGCAAAATTCGTAAAACAAACAATTTGGAGGTTAACTAAGCAACTCATGAGTGGTTCAAAAGAATGCGTTGAATGAATGCAAGTGTTTCCGGACCAATGCTGCAAGAAGCAGCATTAGTTTAAAAAAAAAAACTTGAAGTTCAGGAATTCACAGCTTCAAATGGATGGCTTGAGTCTCTCAAGAAAAGGAATAATATTTCAGAGAAGGTTTTGTGTGGCGAATTAAATTATGTTGACAACGAAACAGTCGATAATTTTAAGGAAAGAATAGCTAGTTTCATAGGAGACTACAAGGAGGAAGATATTTTTACTGCTGACGAGTGTGGGTTATTTTATCGAGAAATGCCCAGCAAATCTCTGGCGATGGCTGGTGATAAATGTAAAGATTGGAAAATTTCAAAGTAAAGGTTAACAGTGTTATTAGCATGTTGTGCAACTGGAAAATAACTAAAACCTCTGGTTATTGACAAGACTAAAACACCACACTGTTTTAAAAATATGGATGCTAAAAACTTGCATATTTTATAGTATGGCAATCGTAAAGCTTGGATGTCAGCTTCTATTTCTTCAGAATAGGTGGGCATAATAGACAAGCAGATGAAGCATATAAAGGAAAAAATCATTTTGATTATAGACAACTATCCGTCTCATCCTCAAGGTTTATCATTTTCTACTGTTAAAGTTCAGTTTCTTCCGGAAAACGCAACAGCACATTTACAACCGCTTAACCAAGGTGTGATTCAAGTATTCAAGCTCTGTTATAGAAAATTCTTATTGAAATCTGTATTATCCAGGTCTGATGATTGTAAATCTGCGAATGAAATTGCCACGTCCATAAATGTTTTTGATACCAACCCTGTCGCGACGGCGGCATTCCGGAACTGCTGCGGCCCAAAAGACGGAGCGCTTCGCTTCCGAACTGTCCCAAAGGACGGCAATTTTTTTGCGCTAAGCCAAACTCACGAAAAAATTTCACTAAAAATCACCTACTCAACACTAAAATCTACTTTCTTCAGGAATAAAAGAAATATTTATTTTCTATTTGATGTATATTTTTCATACAAATCTGAATACAAAATACTCGTTAGTTGCTCCCATTCTTTTATCCGAAATAAACGAATAATTTCACTGCCTCTAAAACCCAAACAAAAGAAAATACTCTTCTTATATTCCTATGATTCACCAACGAAATCAAAACGCTGAAATAAAAATAAAAACCGAAACTCAATTATAAAATTTTTGATGCTACGAGAATTGCTCTGTCTGTTTATTTTACAAAATAATGTATCGCCGCTCCAAATGGAGAAATAATTCATTCGATCCTCTTCTGCCAAGGTCATGCCTCTGCAAAATACATTGAAGTTAGTTCCACGGACATGTAACGCCACCTAGTAGACAAATTAAAACGTTCCACGTGGAGGCACGTATAAGTGCCAATCTCCGCTTACGTTTAAAGTTTCCTCCGTCACGAGTGCGTGCCGTTCGTCCTTGAGTGCAAGTTAGCAGTTGGCACGTGGGCGTGCCGATCGTCGCGAAAGGGATTTATGCGGATAAAAGAGTCCTGGGTGCTAGTACGTACATTTACAATTTCTAAGTGTTTTGTAAAATGTGGTTTTCTTAGAAAAACTCCAGACGATGTCAGTGATGGTGCTTCACACGATGACAACTGTGACACAGACAGCAATTCTAACTTGCAACATACCATAAACTTAGCAGTACATTCAGTTGATGGGATAGTAAATGCAGATATGTTTTTAAATTTCGATAACGATGTTCCAGCGTGTGACAATTTTAGTGATCTAGAAAATTTAAAAAATGACTTTCTTATGGATAAAAGTGAAAATGAATCTGTTCCCAATGATCAAGATGAAATGGAAAATGAAGATATTGATACTCCTTCCGATGATGAAATGTTGCATATGTGTAAGAAAATGCAATTGTATGTTTTAAGTAACTATCCAGCGATTGTATGTTTTAACTAACTCTCCAGATATGCTGAATTCGTTAAGAAAAATTGAAAAAAGGCCTGAAGATGTAATTCTGAAGAAAAGGCATTTTACACAAAAGACAATCAAATATCTACTATATATACTAATTGCTATGTGTCCGTTTGTTTGTTCATCCGTCTATCTGTCAGGCTTTTTCTAAACACTTTCCAAAGACTTATAATTTGGTACGCGGCTCGGTCGTTCGATAAAACTCCCTGGAAAAATCGAATTTTTCGAAAACATTCTCTAGAGGGGGTGCTCCACACCAAAACGTTCGAAAAGTGAAATGATAGCAAAGCATGCTTTGCGATAAGGTAGAGACTTCAAATTTGGTGTATGAGTAAACCATTCAAAATGAAGAAAGTGTGCAATTTTAGATTTCCAATATTTTCTACTTAAGGGAATGCCGCACACCAAAATGTTCGATTTACCGAATAAATGACAAAATGCGCCTTTAAAATTTGATAGAGGCTTGAAATTTGGTATATGGACTAATCATTTGACAAAAACACCCAAGACGAATATAGTTTTTAAAACGTCCGTTTAAGGGGTGCTCCAGAAAAAAAATGTTCGAAAAGTGAATTGATAAAAAACCATCCTTCGGGACGTGATAGAAATATCAAATTTGGTGTAAGGGTAGATAGTTCGGAAGGAAGAAAGTGTACAATTTCAGTTTACCAATATTTTCTACTTTAGGGAGTGCCGCACACCAAAATGTTTGATTTTCGGAATAAAGAAGAAACGCTCCTTTTAAAACGTGATAGAGGCTTGATATTTGGTATATGGGTGAATCATCTGATAGAAATCACAAGAAGAATACCGTTTCTCAAGAATGCATATTTAAGGGGGTGGGTTCACCACACGAAAGCATTCGAAAGGTGAAATGCTAGAAAAGCATGCTTCGATGAGACAGAGACTTCAAATTTGGTGTACGGCTAAATAGTTGGAAAGGAAGAAAGTGTGCAATTTCAGTTTTCCAACATTTGCTATTGTAGGGGGTGCCGCTTACTAAAATGTTCGATTTGCCGAACAAATGAAAAACACCTCTTTTACAGTGGGATAGAGGCTTGAAATTTAGTATATGGAGAAATCATTTGAAAAAAAATCAAAGATGAATACGGTTTGACAAAAATGTTTATTACCGAGGTGCTACACAGAAAAACGTTCAAAAGATGAAGTGATAGAAAAAACATGCTTCGCGATAGGATAGAGACTTCACATTTGGTGTACGAGTAGATAGTTCGATAGGAAGAAAGTGTGAAATTTCAGATTTACAATATTTGCTGCTTTAACGGGTGCCGCACACTAATATGTTCGGTTTCCCGAATAAATGAGACACGCTTCCTTTTAAATGTGATAGAGGCTTGATATTTGGCATATGTGCCAATCATCTGATAGAAAACCCAAGACAAACACAGTTTTTCAAAAATGTTCATTTATGAGTGTGCTTCTCCGAAAAACGTTCGAAAGGGAAAATGATACACTAACATGCTTCGGGATGAGATAGGCTTTAATGTGGTGTTCGGGTTGATAGTTCAAAAGGAATAAATACGCAAATTAAGTTTCCCAATATTTTCTTCTTTAGGGGGGTTCTACACACCAAAATATTCGATTTGCCGAATAAATGTAAAACGCGAATTATTCAAAAGTTTACATTATTTAGCGGTTACTTATTGCGAGACAGTTGATTTTTAACGGGTATTCGGCTAGTATATACTAATTGCCAAGTTTCCGTCTGTCCGTCTACCTGTATGTCTGTCTGTCACGCATTTTTAGATTAGCGCATTAGAGATTTTCAATTTAGTACACGGAGCGATCGTTCTATAAAACCCTCTGGAAAAATCGAATTTTTCGAGAATGTTCTTTAAAGAGGTTGCCCGACACCAAAACGTTCGAAAAATGAAATGATAGAAAATCATGCTTTTCGATGAGATACAGATTTCAAATTTGGTTTATGGGTAAAGCGTTCAAAAGGAAGGAAGTGTGCAATTTCAGATTTTCAATATTTGCTGCTTTTGGGTACCGCACACCAAAATGTTCGAGTTTCCGAACAAATGAGAAACACCTGCTTTAAATTAGAATAGAGACTTGAAATTTGGTATATTGGCTAATTATTTGATGAAAACACCCAGGACAAACATTTTTTTCAAAAATATTCATTTAAGGGGTGCGTCAGAGAAAACAGTTCGAAAGGTGAAATGACGAAAAACTATGCTGCAGCATGGAAGAGTCTACAACTTCGGGAAATTGGTAGATAGCTCGAAAAGAAGAGTATGTGCAATTTCAGTTTCCCAATATTTTCAAATTTAGGGGGTACTGCAAACCCAAATGGTCGATTTTCAGAATAAAGGAGAAACGCCCCTTTTAAAACGTGATAAAGACTTGATATTTTATATATGGCCGAATCATTTGATAGAAATACCAAGAATAATGGAGATTTTAAAAATGTATACTTAAGGGGTTGGATTCTCCACACAAAAACATTCGAAAGGCGAAATAATAGAAAAAGCATGCTTCGCAATGAAATAGAGACTTCAAATTTGGTGTACAGGTAAAGAGTTGGAAAGGTAGAATGTGTGCAATTTCAGTTTTCCAACATTTGCTATTGTAAGGGGTGCGCTCACTAAAGTATTCGATTTCCCGAACGAATGGAAAACGTCTCCTTTACAATGCCATAGAGGCTTGAAAATTAGTATATATACTCATCTTTTTATAAAAAAAGCCCAAGATGAATACGGTTTTTCAAAAATGTTGATTTAATGGGGTGCTACACAGAATAACGTTCGAAAGGTGAAGTGATAAAGAAAACATGCTTCGTGATAAGATAGAGACTTTAAATTTGGTGTACGGGTAGATAGTTTGAAAGGAAGAAAGTGTGCAATTTAAGTTTTCCAATATTTTCTTATGCTACTTTAGTGGGTACCGCACACCAATATGTTTGATTTTCCGAATAAATGAGGCATTCTTCCTTTTAAAATGTAATAAAGTCTTTATATTTGGTATATGGGTCAATCATCTGATAAGAAACTCAAGATGAACAGAGTTTTTCAGAAATGTTCATTTATGGGTTTGCTCCACAATAAAATATTCGAAAGGGGGAAATGATAAATTAACAACCTTCGGGATGAGGTAGATACTTTAATTTGGTACACGGGTAGATAGTTCGGAAGGGAAAAGTGCGCAATTTAAAGTTTCCAATATTTTCTTATGTAGGGGAAGAGGGGTTCTGTACACCAAAATATTCGATTTGTCGAATAAATGTGAAACGCAAATTATTCAAAAATTTACATTATTCAGGGGTGCTTATTGCGAGACCGTTGATTTTCAGCGGGTATTCGGCTAGTTTTTTTACTAAAAGTGGCACTTCGTTGTAAGATCTTGAAATGCAAAATTGTAAATAAAATATTTTAACGTTACATTAAAAGCTTTGAAAGGGCATACGAATGTATGAATACATGTGTGAAGTGAATAATAAAGCCCCATAAAAATTGAGCTACAACCGCGATGTAAATGTCGTTTTAAGAGTTATGCAAACGAACAAACTGTCAGCGCCAATGATGTTATAGGGTTCATGTAAAGCGCATGAAAACGACACGCATCGTGTAGCATTTAAAACAACCGGTTTTCTCACGCACGGGCAATTGGAATTGGGTTTTCGGCTTTACATTACTGCACGTTGTGTGCAAAGGTGTCTTTGAAACGTACTCGACGGAACTACGAAGAATTATAGGATTTAGAGAGAGGCATCACCACTAGCCAAAGGGAAGCTGGAAGTTTGTTGGTCCAATACGCGTGTCAGTCGCCATCTTGGTCGGAACCATATGGTGGTTGCTCGTTGTTGGCAACAAAGAAGGCACATGTAACTATCGCAGAGGTTCAGGATTCCCTAGACAGACATCTAGCTGCTTAAGAGGATCTTGCAGTCAGGATAGGATTAACGCCCACACCAATGGAGTCTGTATCAACCATTCAAAAGCTTTTGCCATCAATTAATTTTTTGTATCAAGTGATACTATTTGGAGACGACTAGCAGAAAGTGGGATTAGGCTTCAACTTCCATTACGGCGCCTACCACTGACCCCACAATATAGGCAGAACCGTCTGAATTGGTGCCGAGCTCGATCAACCCTGGAAAGTGTCCGATTGGAGGGAAGCTGTTTGCAGCAACGAATTACGCTTCTATCTCACTGTTGATGACCACCACAGACGTGGAGTAAGACTGACCAGAATTCCAATCTCGCATTTGATGTCAAGCGGCCATCCTATTTGATGTGATACTCTGAGGGGCCATCTCGTGGAAGAGTAGATGGCTTCCCTAGTTGTGCTGCAAGTCAATCTTGGCTTGTATGTACGTCGACGATATTTTTCAGGCGAATGTTCTGACTATCCTGTCAAGCCGCCCGCGTTTCATTTACAAATAGGACAACGCTCGAACACATACGGCACTACTTTTTAAACAATGTCTTCGAGGATTTAATATCCTCGCATGACCATCCATGGCCCTATACCAATCGCCAATCACCAATGGCACACGGCTGGGACCTGCTGGGACGGCAATTGCAGCCATCTCAAAATACCATTAAATTAGTTGACCATTTTCAACATTTGTGACAGAATCTTTCACAGAAGGACATAAGCAACTTATTTAATTCTATGTCGAAGCGAAAAATGACTTTTTCGGCTGTCAGGAAAGGATTTACCACTTATAAAAATGTCATCTATCTGTTGTCACATTGCTTAAATAAAATGTTTTCATGCTCCTAAATTCTAATAATTTGCATATCTCCAGAAACGATACTTACATGCCTAGTGTCGTGACTGTAGTTTAATTTCTTATGGCTCCATATATTTTTTGATCCAGGGTGTAAATTGCGGATCCACTTTCAAAACAACTTTCCCAAATGATTGTTTTTTTATTCAGATTTCTAAACAGAAGAATGGATTATTTTGAATTATCCAAGAATTCTTCATGTTATTCTTATTCAATTTATGGTTATTCTTAAACTTCTCGAGATGCAATCTCGATTTCAAAAATTTGTCACAATGAACGTACAATCCGTATTTTTTTAAATATGTAAACTATATTTGCTTTTATTTGGCTAGATTTGACACTTTGCAACATCGTTGAAAAGTGTTTATGACTTTGGTCCTTCTGTCTGCATGTCCGCCAGTTCTTTCGCGCGATAACTTCCGTAAAAATGACTTTATCGAAATGGGATTTCAATATGTTGTTGAAACGGTTTGAGGAATGTTTGGGAATGAAAATGAATAATTAGTTTCGGGTTTAATCCGGGTTGAAAAAATGAATTACATTGCACTCTATGGGACTTAATTCCTCAAACATGTTTTAAGCGAAGTTAAATTGCTTCGAAAATTTTAGGAAGTATTCAATTTATCATATATAGTGTTTAAAAAATTTCAGCAAAATATGTTTGGTAATTTTTAGAATAAAACATAAAATAATAATTATATGAACCGATAAATTATATATTACATGATTCGATATACGAAGAGATCATGTGACACATTGCAAAATTAAATATGGCTTTCATTTTTTCCGCTGTGTATACCATATGCGTTTAAAGATTGTTTAATTTCATATTTAATGTTGCATTGGCCAAAAAACCGTTCTATTTTTGTGTATTATTTGTGTATCTAAATTATGTGCCAAGGCAATTACAATATTCGTTATTGTAAATGATCACTAAACATTATTTATTCCTACAAAAAAGAAAATTTTTAATGATAAACTGTAGCATACAGAATGTAAACTAATCAAACGATTGTAAGGTGAGTTGTATATGAATTGTTGATTTTTTTTCACGCAAAATTGTTTAATTCCGGATTCTGGAATATAAGTGATATGAGAGAAATATTCATTGCTTTTACATAGAGAGGCAGACGATTTATAAAATGAAATGATTTGTCATAGTTACTACAATTTCGGAGAACTAATTTAGCATAATATAAGTAAAGGATATAGCTTCTATAATAATGAAATATTATAATTGCTATGTAATATTAACTGGAAAAGCATGTTAAACACTTCGCACTCTTTGTGTATCTAGCATTGTCTTTTTCAATGACGTTTTAACATTAATTTTATCGATTGAAATTTTTGAAGCACCTTAAAATGTAAATAAAATTGTATTTCAGTTTTAAAGTGTTTCATAATCAATGCTTTATGCATGACTGATCATTCTTATTTACATTTATTTTAAAGCAACTTCCTAAAAGCAGATTGATATAAAAATGAGTTATTATATTTGGTTGCTATTCTAACTCAGTGGGTCAGCTTAGTACATATATTCATTCCTACATCAGCATATTGTCCTAGCTATTAGCACATTTGGAAATAATTAAAGAGATTCAAGAATCTAGGCTCGGATTTCGGTTCCTGTGGATAAATTTTTCAAGTTAAAAAAAATATCAATTCTTAACAGACTTAACAGTATCAATAATTCAACCAAATTCATAAAATACTATAAAATGTGATATTACGCATAAAATTGAATCATGCATAAAAATGGTATAAATGAACAAAATAAGCAAAAATGCATGGTTATGCGCAATCCTCCCACGATATGCTCTATAGCGTATAAAAATATTTAGTTTTGCTTTTACGTGCAAATTCAAGAAAATAAAAAGAAAACTGCAATGAAAGATGAATGACAAACCCACAAACGTCCAGAAGGGAGGGACGGTGGCAAGTTGACAAGTAATATCTTATTTCGAGAAATAACAGAAAATTGTTATCGATCAGACCCACGAGAAATAGAAAAGGAACTTTTTCACAACAATTTCTTTTAGAAGAGCTTATAAAAGTTTAAATAAATGTGAATTTGGATTTTTGTTCTCAGAGCAACTATCAGTAATAGTAGACCGGTTTTGCTCACATTAGTGCTCACCATCAACGAATAGCCGTTAATGACCTTTCAGCATGGAATTTTGCTGTTTTTCCAACTACAGAGGTACAAGCAGCTATCCTGAAATTTGTAGAAACTCAAGTTTGCATAATTCGAGATTAAAAGACCAGGTTCATAGTCACATAAGTCAACGATTACAGAGAAATCTTAAAATCTAGTTAAAAGTGTATCATGAATGGATCGGTTTTGTTCTCATACGATAAAATGGACGAAACCTCACATTTTCTTGCAATATAAGAAGAGCTTATAAATTGTCGTTTCAGTTTTCCAGCTTTCTCACTTTACTTTCCCTACAAACACAGTATAATGTTTAAGGAAAGTACCGGGATGGGTTCAAAAATTCAAATCCTAATTTTAGATGATATAGGGCGTTTCAAGTATATACGAAATTCAATCGAATTGTTTTGAGGTGATGTCTGTATGTGTGTATGTTAGTGTGTATGTATGTTAGTTTGTATGTATGTTAGTGTGTGTGTGTTAGTATGTGTGTGTGTGTATGTGTGTTAGTATGTGTGTGTGAATGTGTGTTAGTATGTGTGTGTATGTGTGTGTGTATGTGTGTATGTATGCGTCTGTGTATGTGTGTGTGAGAGCGAGAGAGAGCAAGCGAGAGAGAAAGCGATAGAGAGAGAGCGAGAGAGAGAGAGAGCGAGCGATAGAGAGAGAGAGAGCGCGCGATAGAGAGAGAGAGCGAGCGATAGAGAGAGAGAGAGCGAGAGAGAGAGAACGAGCAAGAGAGAGCGAGAGAGAAAGACTGTTAAAGCAATATTTTACAAATAAATGAATCGATTCGAAAAAAAATTATACGATTATTACAATCAAGAATTTTGGAACCCTATTAATTTTATACGCAATCAAGCAGTCAAATGAACAGTTGTCTGATAACAAACATTTTCCTGCATCAGCTGTAATGGATGTTCCATCTACTTTTGAAAGATAATGCTTGTGCCCGACGCCATTCATCTGTTTTAGAAATACTTCTATTCACAAATTTATGTAATGTTTCAATTATAACTTATTTCCAATTCATATAGAATGGACATGGATTCTATATGCATGGAATGATTGAAACTGTTATTTGTAATATATATTAAAAATATTTGTAGAATTTAGAATTTCTGCATAGAAAATGTTGAAGAAAACTGGAAATATATAGAATTTTCTGTAAATATTGGTCCTTTTCATCTGAATACTTTCAGGAACTTTCAACGTGGGTTTGATATATTAAATTAGTTTTCGGAGAAATCATATATTATTTTTTACATAATTTTGAATATCCAGACTGCATAAAAGCTAACTTTAAATGTATAAAGCGAAAAAAGTTGTATGTGAATGTATTACCACGGATAATAACTTTTACTTCAAAATTGCAAAATAATACTCAGAATTCAGGTGTTATTCATTTTTAACAAGAACTGATTTTAATTTCCTAAAACTAAATGATTTTTCTGGTTAAATATTTTATGAAAAATAGTTCAATGTAATGGATGGCAGAAGTAAAATTCCCAGTTACTTATTTTGTACTCGATTCCTGCTTATAAAGAATTTAGCGGAATATAATGGAGAACTTTTCTTCTTTTGAAGCTCAAGTGATGTATATAGTGGTAAAAGCTGTTAGAGACAGAATTCGTGTTTCGTTTCTGCTAAGTCAATGTGGCGCAGTAAACGAAAACAATAGTTGAAGTACAATGCAAAGCAAATTCTTAACTTTAACACAAACATTAATTTAAATTATTTAAACCAAAATGTGGTGCACAAAAAAGGAAACTTAATGTTGGAGTTTAGACATATTGATTTATTCATAATTATGGCCCAATATCATAAATCGTTAATCATTATAACACATTGTGTTGTCTGCCGCTATTAAAACCAACCATATTTATCTACAGTGCGAGTATCTGGATTAGAGCACATTAGCATACTACCATAATTGATTGCACCATTTTAACTTTAAAATAAAATCATTAACAACATAGATTACTTATAAAATTAATTACAACAATTATTCATATTAATTGCGGCGGAGAGAGCAAATGTGAGACCAGTTATTTACAAATACCTAAAATTCATTGATGACCTTCAACAATTATTGATATGAACACATACTTCCAAGTCTGTCTTTGGATTTGTCTTTGGTCACCAGGTCGTACTTAATGTCGATCATATATGTACTGGAACCAACTCGCAGTATGGTACGCCCACTCGTATTCGTCGGTCATATCGTACTGCCGTCTAAGTGTTAATTTCGAACACTTCTGGAACAGCTGTATATCTGGACACTGTCGTTCTCCATTGCCTCCGTTCTTACGTACCAGTCGTAATGAATTTTGTCTTAGAAGTTATTTGTCTGCATTGCATCTCAATTCTCGTGTAGACGAAGTATATTTCTTCTCTCTTAGAAGTTCTGTATATTCTCTAGAACCTATTTGGTTGCCGACTCTTTTGCCTGCGGTCTCTAACGTCCCTTACGCTACAATTGGCCACCTTAGAGCAATGCGACCAGACATCTAGAACATTGGTTAACATCTTTAACCACCCTCGTGGCTTCACATTGGCCTCTAAGGTTTATTGCCTAAATTGACCTTTCGGGTTAGGGTGCCACAAAACTGGCGTTCTTAAGTCTAATGCTATTGTAAAACATTAAAGACATAATAAATACAAACATAAAACTGTCTCACTAAATCTTTCTCAGATCTGGTCTCACAGTAAATAACATATAATGAGTAATTTGCAAAAACATTTAAAAATTCGTTAAAAATGCTAGAGTAAAATAGCTATAAATGAAAAAAAAATAATACAGTAATTGAGTGCTTTGATATAAATTATATTTGTCTATAATAAAGTGATTGTAAATGCATCAGTAGAAATGTTATTATGTATTGCTGTGCCTGCATATGTCATTAAAAACAATATAACTTTTCAGATAACAAGTGGTCACTTTTCGAATTATCACTTTTAGCAGTAATTTTTGGCAGGCACTATAGGAAGCACTGTTTTTGCAGCCATAGCTAGCAATAGATGGATATTACACTGCGTGTGCAAGCCGTGATACATGATATAGTGATAAACTCACTCATGTAATAACGATTTACCCATTGTGCATCCTTATGCTTACAGCAGACCGCTATACGAGAGTTTTGAAGCTGCCTGTAGACAACAAGATTTATGATGTAGTAGGCAAAGTGGCTATGTGCTATTTTATCATTTGTAATGTGCTGTCACATAACGGAAATAAAATAAATCAGATTATTTCAGGTTAAGGATTTAAGCAAACCACATAGATACATTCAATAAATCTTTACATAAAGCTTTACACAAAGCTTTACACATAAAGCTTTACACAAAATGTGTTCTTCAAGGACTCTGATATAAGGTAAGTGTGATTTTTTATTCTTACCATGGATTCAACTTAAAAATTTATAAATTTTTCATCAGTAATTATAGAAAATTCATTTTTGTGCTATGGAAATTCACTTTTGGAACAATGAAAATGATCATAGTTTTGGTATTAGTGGCATGTAGTCGCAATAGCGTCTAGGCGATTGAAGTAACCAGCAATATGGATGTCAGTGTATTTCCGTTTAGATCGAATAATTCACCCAATGAAATGATTAGTATTTTAAAAATTGAATAGTGTTTTTAAAAATTAATTTTTTCTTAGAGCAGTCAATTTACTCAGTTTTCCATGCTTAAATGTATCGGTATACATGTGTATATGTATAATAATCATACAGTACATCAAATAATATAACAACACATCAAATGTAAAACAATACATCAAATGTACGGTGCTATCATTCATTTGCATTTTGATATTTTGTGCCTGAAAGCGCCAAAGACATCCTTGTAATATAAATGTTTTTCATGCAGTAATATAATTATTTTAATGTTTTCAAAGTTGATTTGATCTTAGTATTGTACATATGCGTGGGCAAAAACTATTTCCTTAAATGCTAGTAATTAAACATAATTTTCTATTTAAAATCCCATATTTAAATCACTGTACAGCAATTTCAATCGATTTCGAAAAATAATAATGTACTTAACATACTATATGCCGTATTGATTCAACTAATTCCAAGCAGGGATTAATTGTAATCCTTGGGGATTGAAAACAAATTTGGCGTAAACGGAAAAAATTGGAAAGTACAGATAAAATAAAATAAATGACTTCATGTTTATCAAAAATGATTGCGAAAACTATTACTTTCAGTTCGGTTTAAGAAATTTGAAAAAAAAAAGTAGATGAATACGACAATTGGTAAAAGTCTGATTTAGCAACTACTTATAAATATGTAAATATGAACAGATTATCAAGGAGATTGTGAAATCTTTGTGGATTCCACAGGAAATGTTTTCCTGATGAAAGCCATAAGACTGGAAATAAGATAAAGAAAATAAGACTGGAAATAAGATAACCAAATGAAAGCAGCAACTGCTTTTGGAATCTATATGAGCCACCTTCTTCAGCTTATTAAAGAATGAAAAAATGAAGACATTGCTGCAAGATGCCACTGTGGAAAATAAAAAATTCTAATGTGGGTAGCACATGATTTTACCTATACAATGCTATGAATTTACTTCTTTCTTAGTGAAAAAATGATGTATAAGATCTACGACACAATATTTTCAACCTCAAATTGTACATTTGGCCCTTTTCAGGATGACAATATGTAAAACTATTTAAAAGCATCTAATTAAATTATATTTCAAGCAACTCTAAATGACAATCATTGATACTGGTAGCTTTGGCAAAAAGCAACAAAGTCTATATTTTAAAATATTTTTATAATTTATTGATTCGTTTGAAATCAATAGGCTTCTAGTATTCACTGATTATAATTTTTGTACCAAATTTATTTCGAAACGGTTCATTCGTTCATGAGATATCGTTTCCACAGTTTCACACACACACACACACACAAACAACCACAGTTATCACATCAAAAATGTTCGATTCGAGTTCAGGAATTCTTGAAACGTGCTGTTTCGTCGAAAACTCGCATTTGAATAGTCGACCTCGCTGGACATTGCCTGCTTGAAGTTTGTCTGCTGAACACTTCATCTTTTGGATAAGAATATCAGACTATATGAGCTAATTTGAGTTTCAACTTTCCCTGCAATACATGGTAATGTATAGGAAGAGCATTGGAATCATGCCGAAATTAGCAACTCGAGTTTTCTACACGTTTTGAGATCTCTAGAATACGAAAACATATTTTAGCGTCACGTCTTTGTGTGTGTGTGTGTCTGTCTGTCTGTCTGTCTGCCAGTTTGTGTGTCTGTCTGTGTGTATGTGTAATGTATGTTTCCACTCTAACTCAAAAACTAATGGACCAAATTTCATAACATTTAGTCGTTAAGTCACTTGTGGGTGTCCCTGGTGCTGATTAGTTTGGGGAACGATTCGACATAAAAGAACCCGCCTTTTATTGCGAAATGACCTGCAAAAATTCTCTGTATCCACTCTAGCTGAAAAATTAATAAATCAAATTTTACAAAATTTGGAAGATAAATTTCTTGTGGGGTACCTTGTGCTGATACGTGGGGAACGTTGTGCTGCGCGTAGATGTTTCCACTGTGCAAATGATTTGGAGAAGATATTTGGAAGAAGGGCTTGGGAATCGTCGCAGTGGTACAGGTCCATCCAGACCTGCGTCAACACGTGTTAATTGACGCATTCGAAGGTATGTTGTGGCGGCCCCACAAATGACGATTATTGATATTCTCCACAATTTGCAGACTGCATTGACTGACACCGATGTGAAATATTGCAACGGTGTCGAACCTTAGCCTATTGGACTACTAAATGTAACAGAGTAGTATTCAGCGACGAGTATAGATTCAGTTTGTCGCCGGTTCTTTGTTGTGTGGTTTAGTGGCCGTGTGAGAGTCTGGATGCGACGTGGAAACAAACTGAATCCTGCTCGACAATGCGATGTCATGGTTTTGGATGCTATCGGCTTCGATAGCCGGCCACCTCTGGTTCGTATCTGATGCACAATGACGGCACGACGATATGTGGATGATGTACTACGGCTGATTGAACTTTCCTACCTTCTGCGGTTGTAAAACGCTGTTTTCCAGCAAGATGAAGCGCGACCGCGCATGGCAACCATCCGAAGACAAGCCTTGCAAGGTATCCCTGTGCTTCCTTGGCTTCTTCTGTCTCCAGATCGCTCACCCATCGAGCATGTACGGGACGTGATTGGCTCTCTTTTGACTGCTCTGCCACAGAAGACGACTTGTGGAGGATGGTTGAAGGCATATGGTCAACCATGGCTCAGGAAACTTTCCAGACGCTCTTTGCATATGTTTCTGGAAGTGTTGTTGTTTGATTCTTTGCAATATCTGATCCTACTGCCTACTGATCATCCTGTCTATGCCATTACGTATCGCATTATTCTTCTATTCTATTACTATATTCTATTCCATTACTGTATTCTATGCCATTACTGTATTCTATGTCATTACTGTATTGCATTACTTATTTATATATGCCATCTATGTGTGTGTCCTTTATCATCATGCACTCTATTCGCTCTTTCATGGGGTTGCATTTTCTGTGTAGGGTAGTGTATATAGGACAGGTAAAAGTTCGGAATTAGGTAGAATATAACCAAAAATTAGAAGAAGCAAACAGTTTAAAAATCCATGAGCTTTAATCGGATATAAAAAATAAACGAGTGAGATGAAGTTACAAAATCTGAAAAAGTTAAAAGAAGGAAAAGAAGGCAAGATCTAAACAATATTGTTGCGAACGCGTAATATTCCATTTTTGCTTGGGAGTTTCCTCTCCCCCCTCCATACGTTTCTCTGTAAGACAGACCAGAAAAGAAAACAACCGACGAGTTTTCCTTGACGTGAGAATGGCGTGATTCTAAGGTTGCCATAATTTCCGAATAGAAAAAAGGTGGCAACATTTGGCGGTTTATCGCCAATTTTATGACATTTGATGACTTCCCGAGCATTCGAAAAAATCCGCGAAATAAAGATTAGTCTGGGACAGGGGTCGGCAACCAACGGCCCGCGGGCCACATGCAGCCCTTATTCGAGTTTCATGCAGCCAGAGAATCTGCGGTTAAGAGAGTATTTGCATTTTACCGAGTTTTGAAATTTTAGGAAAACTTGACATTTTTACTTTTAAATTTAGAAATCGCATTTTATTGTGTCATTAAATATCAATTCACTACACTAATTTTTCTGTATTAAGAATGGCATCCTTCAAAATATGCAAAGCACTGCCCAAGTAACGCACATACCGTATTATTACCGATGTTAACCCGTTTTACCATTATATTTTCGGTATAATTTTTCTCAACATGTTGAAAAAAAGCGACTAATATTGTCCCAGAATGTATTGCTGAATGCTGGGTTTGTTACTGTCCATTTTGAAGCTCATGTAAATAACACTAAAATGGGAGAAAAAAAAATTATAATTTTAAATTATGAAATTGCTGGTTTCTCAAATGATTTAGAAACTAAATCATACATATAATAATAGAATTTAAAAAAATCTGATGTGAGCAGCACATGACTTTCCTTATATAATGCAATGAATTTACTACTTTTACAGTAAAAATAATAGGTTATTCTTATAGTAGATACTTATATTCTTTCCAAGATACTGAATTTTCGTCAATGAGTCGTCATTTTCATTGATTTAGTGTCATTTTTATCCATTTGGCGAGATTTCCGTTAATTTGGTAACATTTTAAAAAGTCGCTAAGTTGGCGACATTCCGGCAAATTCGTCGCCAAAATCTCGCCAAGCGTTGTGGACGGAGAAATAAGTTATTCTTATACCAGATATATGACCATTGGCGTTCAAATACAAAAGTATTACACAGAGTACCTTTCTCATGAATGGAACGAGCTAGATCCAGGAGAATGATGTCACCAAACTTATCGTATGATATTACATATGAAAAGTGAACATGTTTCTAGACGGTTAATATATGTTTTTCTATTTATGGGACTTTTTGATAAATTTTTTTGAAAAACGTGCAACATCTCGAGAACGAATTATGCTAGCGTTCTAAAGTTTATGTTAATCGTGTTCTAAGAAAAAATTACCTAAGAAATGTCTATTTGCGTAATTTTATTAAAGGTTTTGATCTTGGGATAATTTTTTCGAAATTTCACTCGAAAATTTAGGCGGGTTCTGGACATTTGATTACGTTTAAAAATAATAGGACTCCAGTATTCATGGATTGTGATTCTTGTACCAAATATCATTTGAATCGCTTCGTTCAATCGTGAGATATCGTCTCCACAGACTCACAAGCTCACTGACTGACACACACACACACACACAAACACACACACACACACACACACACACACACACACACACTTTCACACACACACACACTTTCACACACACACACACACACACACACACAAACAGAAACATCACCTCAAAAATGTTTGATTCGTGATCAGGGATGCTTGAAACGTGCTCTCCCGTCGAAAACTCGAATTCGAATTTTCGACTCCGTCACAATACTTTATACCTTATACATTATTACTTTCCTTGTAGTGATATGGAAAGTTTTTGTAGTGATATGGAAATTTGATGAATAATTTGTAGTGATATGGAAAGTTTTGAAGAAATCAAATTTGAAAACTGAAGATCTATTACTTTCCTTATATACATAATATATAAGGAAAGTATTGGGATGGGGTCGAAAATTCGAATTCGTGTTTTCGACGGGAGAACACGTTTCAAGCATCCTTGATCACGAATCAAACATTTTTGAAGTGATGTCTGTGTGTGTGTGAAAGTATGTGTCTGTGTGCGAAAGTATGTATGTGTGTGTGTGTCAGTGAGACTTTGGAGACGATAACTGACGAACGAATGGACCGATTCGAACGGAATTTGGTACAAAAATCACAATCCGTAAACACCAGAAGCCTATTGTTTGTATACGCAATCGAATGTTCAGAATCCTCCGAAATTTTCGAGTGAAATTTTGAAAAAATCGTCAAAAAATCAAAACCGCTAATAAAGTTACGCAAATAGACATTTCTTATGTAATTTTTCATTAGACAACGATTGACATAAATTTTAGAACGCTAACATGAACCGTCCTCGAGATATGGCACATTTTTCGAAAAAATATCCAAAAGTCTTATAAAATAAAGCAAAATATTTCCTATTGAGAAACATGTTCACTTTTCATATGTAATACCACGCGATAAATTGGGTGACATCACTCTGGTGGATTTAGCTCGTTACATTCATAAAAGAAGATACTTTGAGTAATACTTTTGCATTTGAACGCCAATAGTCATTTATCTGCTATAAGAATAACTTATTTCTTCGTCCATAACGCTTGGCGAGATTTTGGCGACGAATTTGGTGGAATGTCGTTAACTTGGCGACTTTTTTAAATGTTGCTAAATTAACGAAAAACTTGCCAAATAGATAAAAATGACCCTAAATCAATGACGACTTATTGATGATGACGACATGGAAAATGACGGCTCATTGATAAAAGTGCAATATCTTGGAAAGAATATAATTTACTACTATAAAATTTATCAACTTTTTTTTATTGAAAAGTAGTAAATTCATTCCATTATATAAGGAAATTCATGGGCTGCCCACATCAGATTTTATATATAAGGAAAGTAAAAATATGCTTTTGAATTATATCGGAGGGTTATCAAATTCCAGATTTCTAATATATTTTCCAACATGGAGTACTCATAAATTTAACTGAATTTTCTCAATTGTTCTGACAAAAGGTCTCAACATATATAGTTTTCGGTCATACGTTCTAATAGTCGCTGATGCTCTACCAATTGATTTAAACAGAAATTTTCTGTTCCTTCCCCAATGCGGCCCTTTCTATCTAAAAGCTGAATGCGACCAGCAAGTACAAAAAGGTCGCCAACGCCTGGTCTAGGCGATATGGAGAGATTTCCAGAAGTGTCTATAGATAGACTATGAAAGGGCTGGCTCATCACTCCGCTGGTGTTCAGTTGGCTAGTTGATAAAATCCGAGCTACAGTGAATTGTGACTTTTGCCGATGTTTTCGGAATAGTAGTGGGGGTGTTTTCTGAAATTATTTTCAATAGTATTTTGAGAATAATATCGGTTATTCTATGAAATTAGTGGAGAATTTACGTGTTGTTTATCAGTATATTATTCCTGTTTACGTTGTGATTGTGAATAAAAGTTAGTTATTCAGAAACTTGGGTTTGTACATCCAGGATTTTAGAGGAAACGTTCTAAACAATATATTTTCAAGCGGAAGAACAGAAGGGGGGAGTAATTAATTTTTATCTTAAGTTTAATTTTACTTTCCTTATATACATAATGTATAAGGAAAGTATTGTGACAGGGTCGAAAATTCGAATTCGAGTTTTCGACGGGAGAGAACGTTTCAAGCATCCCTGATCACGAATCGAATCTTTTTGAAGTGATGTGTGTGTGTGTGTGTGTGTGTGAAAGCATGTGTGTGTGTGTCAGTGAGTCTGTGGAGACGATAACTAACGAACGAATAGCCCGATTGGAACGAAATTAGGTACAAAAATGACAATCCGTAAACACTGAAAGCCTATAGTTTTTATTGGTAATCGAATGTTCAGAATCCCCCCTAAATTATTGAGTAAAATTTTCAAAAATTCGCCAAAAATCAAAACCTCTAATAAAGTTAAGCAAATAGGCATTTCTTATGTAATTTTTCATTAGAGAACGATTGACTTAAATTTTAGAACGCTAACACGAAGCGTTCTTGAGATATTGCACATTTTTCAAAAAAAAATATCAAAAAGTGATATAAAATAAAAAAAAAAAATTCCTATTGATAAACATGTTCACTTTTTATATGTAATACCATGCGATAAATTGGGTGACATCATTCTCGTGGATCTAGTTCGTTCCATTCATGAAAAAAGATACTTTGAGGAATACTTTTGTATTTGAACGTCGAAAGTCATTTATCTGCTGTAAGAATAACTTATTTCTCCGTCCCTAAGGCTTGGTGATTTTGACGACGAATTTGGCGGAATATCGCCAACACGCTGACTTTTTAAATGATGCCAAATAAATGAAAATCTCGCCAAATGGATAAAAATGACGGTAAGTCAATGAAAATGACGATTAATTGACGAAATTTCAGTATCTTGGAAAGAATTATCATTTTCAAAATGGAAAAAATGACGCTAAAGCAATGACGGCCGTTGATGATGACGACATGGAAAATGACTACTCATTGACGACAATTCAATATCGTGGAACGAATATAAATAACTACTATAAAAATAATCTATTATTTTAGTGCAAAAGTAGTAAATTCATTGAAGTATATAAGGAAAGTCATGTGCTGGCCACATCAGATTTTTACTTTCCTTATATACATAATGTTTAAGGAAAATATTGTGAAGGCGTCGAAAATTCGAATTCGAGTTTTCGACGGGAGAGCACGTTTCAAGCATCCCTGATCACGAATCAAACATTTTTGAAGTGATGTCTGTGTGTGCGTGTGTGTGTGTGTCAGTGAGCCTGTGGAGACGATAACTAACGAACGAATAACCCGATTGGAACGAAATTTGGTACAAAAATAACAATCCATAAACACTGGAAGCCTATAGTTTTTTATATGCAATCGAATGTTCAGAACCCCCCCCTAAATTTTCGAGTGAAATTTTGAAAAATTCGACAAAAAATCAAAACCGCTAATAAAGTTACGCAAATAGACATTTCTTATGTAATGTTTCATTAGAAAACCATTGACATAAATTTTAGAACGCTAACATGAACCTTTCTTGAGATATTGCACATTTAAAAAAAAATATCATCAAAAAGTCATATAAAAATATTCCCTATTGAGAAACATGTTCACTTTTCATATGTAGTACCATGTGATAAGTTGGGTGACATCATTCTCGTGGATTTAGCTCGTTCCATTCATAAAAGAAGATACTTTGAGTAATACTTTTGTATTTGAACGCCAATAGTCATTTATCTGCTATAAGAATAACTTATTTTTTCGTCCATAACGCTTGGCGAGATTTTGGCGACGAATTTTGTGGAATGTCGCCAAATTGGCGACTTTTTTAAATGTTGCTAAATTAACGAAAAACTTGCCAAATAGATAAAAATGACCCTAAATCAATGACAATTTATTGATGATGACGACATGGAAAATGACGGCTCTTTGACGAAAATTCAATATCTTGGAAATAATATAATTTACTACTATAAAATTTATCTACTTTTTTTTATTGAAAAGTAGTAAATTCATTCCATTATATAAGGAAATTCATGGGCTGCCCACATCAGATTTTGTATATAAGGAAAGTAAAAATATGCTTTTGAATTATATCGGAGGGTTATCAAATTCCAGATTTCTAATATATTTTCCAACATGGAGTACTCATAAATTTAACTGAATTTTCTCAATTGTTCTGACAAAAGGTCTCAACATATATAGTTTTCGGTCATACGTTCTAATAGTCGCTGATGCTCTACCAATTGATTTAAACAGAAATTTTCTGTTCCTTCCCCAATGCGGTCCTTTCTAACTAAAAGCTGAATGCGACCAGCAAGTACAAAAAGGTCGCCAACGCCTGGTCTAGGCGATATGGAGAGATTTCCAGAAGTGTCTATAGATAGACTATGAAAGGGCTGGCTCATCACTCCGCTGGTGTTCAGTTGGCTAGTTGATAAAATCCGAGCTACAGTGAATTGTGACTTTTGTCGATGTTTTCGGAATAGTAGTGGGGGTGTTTTCTGAAATTATTTTCATTAGTATTTTGAGAATAATATCGGTTATTCTATGAAATCAGTGGAGAATTTACGTGTTGTTTATCTGTATATTATTCCAGTTTACGTTGTGATTGTGAATAAAAGTTAGTTATTCAGAAACTTGGGTTTGTACATCCAGGATTTTAGAGGATACGTTCAAAACAATATATTTTCATGCGGAAGAACAGAAGGGGGGAGTAATTAATTTTTATCTTAAGTTTATTTTTACTTTCCTTATATACATAATATATAAGGAAAGTATTGTGACAGGGTTGAAAATTCGAATTCGAGTTTTCGACGGGAGAGAACGTTTCAAGCATCCCTGATCACGAATCGAATCTTTTTGAAGTTATGTGTGTGTGTGTGTGTGAAAGCATGTGTGTGTGTGTCAGTGAGTCTGTGGAGACGATAACTAACGAACGAATAGCCCGATTGGAACGAAATTAGGTACAAAAATGACAATCCGTAAACACTGAAAGCCTATAGTTTTTATTGGTAATCGAATGTTCAGAATCCCCCCTAAATTATTGAGTAAAATTTTTAAAAATTCGCCAAAAATCAAAACCTCTAATAAAGTTAAGCAAATAGGCATTTCTTATGTAATTTTTCATTAGAGAACGATTGACTTAAATTTTAGAACGCTAACACGAAGCGTTCTTGAGATATTGCACATTTTTCAAAAAAAATATCAAAAAGTGATATAAAATAAAAAAAAAATTTCCTATTGATAAACATGTTCACTTTTTATATGTAATACCATGCGATAAATTGGGTGACATCATTCTCGTGGATCTAGTTCGTTCCATTCATGAAAAAAGATACTTTGAGGAATACTTTTGTATTTGAACGTCGAAAGTCATTTATCTGCTGTAAGAATAACTTATTTCTCCGTCCCTAAAGCTTGGTGATTTTGACGACGAATTTGGCGGAATATCGCCAGCACGCTGACATTTTAAATGATGCCAAATTAATGAAAATCTCGCCAAATGGATAAAAATGACGGTAAGTCAATGAAAATGACGATTAATTGACGAAATTTCAGTATCTTGGAAAGAATTATCATTTTCAAAATGGAAAAAATGACGCTAAAGCAATGACGACCGTTGATGATGACGACATGGAAAATGACTACTCATTGACGACAATTCAATATCGTGGAACGAATATTGTTGGAGCCCGTAAGTATGTATGAAAGACGCCAAGTGTTCTTGTTTGGCGAGCGCCAAGCAGCGGGTTGCTGGTTTTGAAAAAGCGAAATTGTAGTTTTTGGAATAAAACTTGTGGCGTTAGGTGACACGAGAAATTGGCTCGTTGTTCTCGGTTGTTAATATAAATAGTTTGTAATAAAGGTATGGATAAGTATTACTGAAGTTCTTCTTTTATAGAAATACAGTCCACTACTCATTTAGAAAGGCTCTATTTAGGTATGTTTAATTCATCCTACATTTGTGGTCCGTCGAGCCGGAGATACCTATGGAATCGTAATACTTTCCGTACAAAATCGTCAAGCACATTGGTGTTGTTTTTATAGTTTAGATTGATATTCATTTGTAGCTAAGATGTCAGAAATAACAATTTTGAATCGAAAACGCGGAAATATCAAAGGGCAAATCACAAAATTTGCAGCTGCCCTAGTCTCCGATGAAAAGAATGAAGCGGTGATTAGTGCCCGGTTGGAAGCTTTAGAACGCTTGCAAATAAAATTTGAAGCCTTAAAACTGGATTATTACTCAAATGTTCAAGAAGAACATCTTGAAGAAATTGAAGGCCAACTGTCAGAAGTCGATGAGGAACTGCAGAATTTGGAGGTGAGTTTGAAAACTTCCTTACATCAATTTAAGATAGCTAGTACACTCTCTGTTGTTCCGAACACTAGTGTTCCCATTAGTAATGATCTTGCTGGAACTATATCCGTAAAATTGCCCGAAATTCCACTGCCAATTT
Organism: Amaurobius ferox; assembly: GCA_951213105.1. Lineage (NCBI taxonomy): Eukaryota > Metazoa > Arthropoda > Arachnida > Araneae > Amaurobiidae > Amaurobius > Amaurobius ferox. Next base: position 137,851,870 of record OX578139.1, read on the forward strand.
TTTCTGGCAAATATGAAGAGTGGAGTTGCTTCAAATCCCAATTTAAGAGCTTAATTGAAGATAATCCAAAATTAACGGACAATCAAAAAATTTATTATTTGCATGCAGCTTTGAAGGGGGAAGCAAAGCATATCGAAACTGTCGATGATACGTACAGTTCTCTGTTTCAAGCACTTGAAAATAGGTACGAAAATAAAAGAGCAATCGTGGATACGCATATCAAAGGCATCATTGATTACGAAAAATTAACACAAGAATCAGCTAGAGATTTGCGCAAATTACTAGACTGTGTTAATAAGAATTTGAGAGCATTGAAGAGCTTAAAATTTGATCGAGATATTCTTTCGGATGCCTTACTTATCAATATACTTCTTCAAAAACTAGATCGCGAAAGTCGGAAACAATTCGAACTAACTTTGAAAACTAATGAGGTTCCTGTTTTTGAAGAACTCATAGATTTTCTTGAGAAAAGATGTCAAGTTTTAGACAGTATCAATCGTAACATTTCGAATAAACCTAAAATGATCAATTATGATCAAGGAAATAAATCCAGAAGTTTGATGGTGAAATCTAGTAGTAATAATACCCCAGAATGCATTTTGTGTAAATACTCTCATTCATTACATAAATGTGAAATGTTTCTGAAACTTTCCCCTCAAGAAAGATACGAAATAGTTAGAAAAATAAATTATGTTTGAATTGCTTTGGATACCATAAAGTGGCGGTTTGCCGATCTCAATTTGTGTGCAACACTTGTAAATCTAAACACCATTCGTTATTGCATAAAACAGATGTAAAGTTAATGAAGCCTACTACTCTCCCCACTTCGTTTGAAATGGATCAGAATTCCGATGCTGAGAACTCGAATCAAGTAAACATTGGCGGCGATGAGTCGGCACGAATATTAACGTCTTGTTTTGTAACGGAGAAAAAGAAAATAATTCTAGCAACGGCAGTTATTTATATTAGAGATGGAAGGGGTAATTACGTAAAAGGAAGAGGTATTCTTGACTCTGGGAGCCAAATTAATTGCATAAGCTCTGATTTCGCAAATGCACTTGGTTTACGAAAGGAAAGAATAAATATCCCAGTCACAGGGTTAACAGATTGCTTGATAAATGTAAAAAGAAAAACAAGTACGAGTATTTCGAATTCGAATGGATCATTTTCTGCAACGATTGACCTTTTAATTATCCCTAAAATTACAGAGATGATGCCTGCTACATATTTGGATACGAAAGAGTTAAAAATTCCACCGAATATAACACTAGCTGACCCAAGGTTCTTCGAACCGGGGAAGGTGGATTTATTGATTGGTGCAGAGCTATTTTTTGAAATTTTAAAGAGTAACAAAATTCGTTCCACTCAGTCCGTTACATTCCAAGATACTGTTTTTGGTTACGTAATAAGTGGAGCCGTGGAAGGTAGAGTTGAGAAAAGACAACACTGTGGGTTGGTCTCTCAGATAAATAAGTTAGAAGATATCGTACAAAGGTTTTGGGAAATAGAAACAGTTTCAGATCCTCCTTGTTCAAAAAATAAAGAAGAGTTACATTGCGAAGAACATTTTTTAAAAACTCATAGTAGAGATGTAACAGGGAGATATACAGTGAGTCTTCCTATTAAGGAAAATGCTGAACTTGGCAGTTCTATACAATCCGCTAGGAAAAGATTGAATAGTTTATGGTATCGATTGGATAAAAACCCTGAATTAGCTATCCTTTACAGTAACTTTATGAACGAATATGAGAGGCTAGGACACATGCGTGAAGTAAGGGAGACGATTACAGAAGACTCTATCTATGTTATGCCCCATCACGGGATTTACAAGGCTGATAGTAGTACCACAAAATTGCGCGTCGTTTTCGATGCTTCAGCACCTTCCACTACTGGAAGTTCCCTGAACAACTGCTTGTACAAGGGAGGGGTAGTTCAAGAGGACCTGTTCTCTATACTATTGCGATTTCGGAAGCTTAAATTTGCCTTTACGGCAGACGTAAAGAAAATGTATAGGCAGATTTGGGTTCATCCCAAACAGCGTCACTTGCAATGCATTCTTTGGAAAAGAGGCTTTACTGAGGAAACGAAATTGTTTGAACTGCTAACTGTGACTTATGGTACTGCGTGTGCACCATTTTTGGCCACTCGAATCTTGAAACAATTAGCTACAGATGAAAGGGACAATTATCCATTAGCGTCTGCGGCTGCTTTAACTGACTTTTACGTCGATGATATTTTGTCTGGAGCTGATAATCTTGGTACAGCTACTGAACTACAACAACAGTTAATTGCAATGTTAAAGTCTGGAGGAATGGACTTGCACAAATGGTGCTCCAATGAGAAACTATTGCTTGAACAAGTTTCTTTCAGTGACCAAGAATATCACTTTGAAGAAGAATCTGATATGGACACTGTGAAAACACTTGGTTTAAGATGGAACCCAAAGAAGGACGATTTTAGTTTTACAGTTTCATCTTATTCAAACGCAACTACTAAGCGCTCTGTCTTATCAGACATTGCTAGATTGTTTGATCCTTTGGGATTTTTAGGTCCAGTCATAGTAAAAGCAAAGATATTTTTACAAACTTTGTGGCATTTAAAGATTGGGTGGGACCAGGAACTTCCACAAAAAGAAAAAAGAAAATGGGAAAAGTTTTTACAGGCCTTACCGAAATTGAGACATGTGAAAATCAACAGATATCTTCTTGCAGATTCGGTTAAGGAAATAGAAATTCATGGATTCTCTGACGCATGTAAAGATGCTTACGGCGCGTCAGTGTATATTCGTTGTGTGACCAACTTAAATGAAGTGAAGGTCAACCTTCTGTGCAGTAAGTCACGAGTTGCACCTCTCAAGGTGCTAACCATACCGCGTCTTGAGCTGTGTGCAGCAGAATTACTTTCAAGGCTTGTGTCAAAAATACTGACTTCATTAAAACTAAAAATTGACAGAGTTTACCTTTATACCGATTCTTCAATAGTGTTAGCTTGGATTGATTCATCGCCTCATCTGTTGAAAGTGTTCGTGTCCAATAGAATCTCACGCATTCAGGAGCTTACTCAGAATTTTCAATGGCAACATGTGAGGTCTGCAGAGAACCCAGCGGACTTGGTGTCTCGAGGACTCGACCCTGATCAGATTGGTGAGAATACCTTGTGGTGGTATGGCCCGGAATTTCTTCATCAGGAAAGGCTGGTAATTGTTGATAGACATTATTCCCCATCTGATGAACTGTATAGCCAGGAATTTAAGAAAGTGACTGATGTGACACTGACTTTGAACTTGAACTCTGTTTTCAGATTCTATTCTCAATATTTCAAATAATTATGTTAAATTAATTCGCATTTTAAGTTTCATTTTCAGATTTACCCATAACTTAAAAAATCCATTGGGTAAGCTTTGTGGACCCCTCTCCAGTAACGAACTTAAACATGCAACGTTATTTTTAGTTCGTTGTGTTCAAGAACGGGTATTTACTGATGACATAGCTAACATTCAGAAAGGTAAATCTCCAACTGGAAAGGTAAGAAACTTAAACCCTTATTTGGATCAAAATAATGTTTTGAGAGTAGGAGGTCGTCTCCAAAATTCTCATATAGCTGATACTCAAAAACATCCCATTTTATTGCCTGCCAAGCATAAACTCACTGAAATGATTATTGAGAGTTATCACAAAAAATATCTACATGTTGGACCTCAAAATTTATTATATTGTATTCGTAGGGAATTTTGGCCTTTAAATGGCAGAACCACATGTAGAAGGATTGTGCATAATTGTATTACTTGCTTTAAGGTCAAACCTCTAATAGCAGAACAAATTATGGTTGATTTACCAAAGGAAAGGGTAAATGTAAATTTTCCATTTAATTGCACAGGGGTGGATTTTTGTGGACCATTTTTGATTAAATATAGGGGTCAACGTAAAGGGATTTATCATAAGATTTATGTTTGTATATTTGTATGTATGGTTACCAAGGCAGTTCATTTGGATATTGTATGTGACTTATCTTCTGAAGCATTTATTGCCACCTTGAAAAGATTTTTTGCTAGACGAGGAAAGGCGACGACTATCTTTAGTGATAACGCAAAGAATTTTGTGGGTACTAATATAGAACTTAAGAAGTTACATAATCTGGTAACCAAACCTGATGTCAATCTTGCCAATTTTTTGTCTTCGGAATCTATACTTTGGAAATTCCTTCCTCCCAGAGCTCCCAACTTTGGAGGTCTCTGGGAGGCAGGAGTCAAGTCCTTCAAGTATCATTTAAAACGCGTGGTGGGAGATGCTAAATTGACATATGAAGAATTTTTAACTATAACCACTCAAATAGAAGGAATTTTGAATTCTCGGCCACTTACTCCCTTGACCACGGACATTGATGACTTGGAAGTATTGACTCCTGGGCATTTTCTTATTGGTAGACCAATCACTGCTATTGTAGAACCCACTTTGACAGAAATTGATGATAACCGATTACATTTGTGGAAAAGAACAACTAAAATGTGTCAAACAATATGGAAAAGATGGCAAAACAATTATTTAAGTACGTTGCAACAAAGAAATAAGTGGATGATTATAAAAAATAATCTGTGATATGGTTGTAGTAAAGGAAGATAATTTACCTTCCTGCAAATGGGTTTTAGGCAGAATAGTTGAGACATTTTTGGGCTTGGACAATAAAGTTAGAGTTGTCAATGTAAAGACACTAAAGGGAATATACAAGAGACCCATTTCAAAAATAGCTGTTTTGCCTATGGAAAATTAATGTCTTAATTCAGATAATGTAACTACATTTTGTGATTATGGTTAAAATGTCTCCTTGAATTATTTTCAATTACTTCTTGTATTAGTTATGATTATTGTGGTTCTTATTGTGATTGTATTATTAGTTGCAATTTGATTTAATTTTTTGATTTTCATACTTGTACTTATTCATTCCTTGAAATTGACATTTCAACGCCGGGCGGAATGTTGGAGCCCGTAAGTATGTATGAAAGACGCCAAGTGTTCTTGTTTGGCGAGCGCCAAGCAGCGGGTTGCTGGTTTTGAAAAAGCGAAATTGTAGTTTTTGGAATAAAACTTGTGGCGTTAGGTGACACGAGAAATTGGCTCGTTGTTCTCGGTTGTTAATATAAATAGTTTGTAATAAAGGTATGGATAAGTATTACTGAAGTTCTTCTTTTATAGAAATACAGTCCACTACTCATTTAGAAAGGCTCTATTTAGGTTTGTTTAATTCATCCTACAAATATAAATAACTACTATAAAAATAATCTATTATTTTAGTGCAAAAGTAGTAAATTCATTGAATTATATAAGGAAAGTCATGTGCTGGCCACATCAGATTTTTACTTTCCTTATATACATAATGTATAAGGAAAGTATTGTGAAGGCGTCGAAAATTCGAATTCGAGTTTTCGACGGGAGAGCACGTTTCAAGCATCCCTGATCACGAATCAAACATTTTTGAAGTGATGTCTGTGTGTGCGTGTGTGTGTGTGTCAGTGAGTCTGTGGAGACGATAACTAACGAACGAATAACCCGATTGGAACGAAATTTGGTACAAAAATAACAATCCATAAACACTGGAAGCCTATTGTTTTTTATATGCAATCGAATGTTCAGAACCCCCCTAAATTTTCGAGTGAAATTTTGAAAAATTCGACAAAAAATCAAAACCGCTAATAAAGTTACGCAAATAGACATTTCTTATGTAATGTTTCATTAGAAAACGATTGACATAAATTTTAGAACGCTAACATGAATCTTTCTTGAGATATTGCACATTTTAAAAAAAATATCATCAAAAAGTCATATAAAAATATTCCCTATTGAGAAACATGTTCACTTTTCATATGTAGTACCATGCGATAAGTTGGGTGACATCATTCTCGTGGATTTAGCTCGTTCCATTCATAAAAGAAGATACTTTGAGTAATACTTTTGTATTTGAACGCCAATAGTCATTTATCTGCTATAAGAATAACTTATTTTTTCGTCCATAACGCTTGGCGAGATTTTGGCGACGAATTTTGTGGAATGTCGCCAACTTGGCGACTTTTTTAAATGTTGCTAAATTAACGAAAAACTTGCCAAATAGATAAAAATAACCCTAAATCAATAACGACTTATTGATGATGACGACATGGAAAATGACGGCTCTTTGACGAAAATTCAATATCTTGGAAATAATAAAAATTACTACTGTAAAAATTATCTACTTTTTTTATTGCAAAAGTAGTAAATTCATTGCATTATATAAGGAAAGTCATGTGCTGCCCACATCAGATTTTGTATATAAGGAAAGTAAAAATATGCTTTTGAATTATATCGGAGGGTTATCAAATTCCAGATTTCTAATATATTTTCCAACATGGAGTACTCATAAATTTAACTGAATTTTCTCAATTGTTCTGACAAAGAGTCTGAACATGTATAGTTTTCGATAATAGGTTGTAATAATCGCTGATGTTCACCCCCATTTCAATTGATTTAAACAGAAATTTTCTGCTCCTTCCCCAATGTGGCCCTTTCTATCTAAAAGCTGAATGCGACCAGCAAGTACAAAAAGGTAGCCGACGCCTGGTCTAGGCGATATGGAGAGATTTCCAGAAGTGTCTATAGATAGATTATAAAAGGACTCTTCACTCCGCTGGTGTTCAGTTGGCGAGTTAATAAAATCCGAGCTACAGTGAATTCTGACTTTTGTCAATGTTTCGGGAATAGTAGTGGGTGTTTTGTGAAATTATTTTCATTAGTATTTTGAGAAGAATATCGGTTATTCTGTGAAATTAGTGGAGCATTTGCGTGTTGTTTATCTGTATATTATTCCTATTTACGTTGTGCTTGTGAATAAACGTTAGTTATTCAGAAACTTGGGCTTGTATATCCAGGATTTTAGAGGATACGTTCAGAACAATATATTTTCAAGTGGAAGAAGAGAAGGGGGGGGGGAGTTAAAATTTTTTATCCGTCCTATCTCGTAAACGGCGAAAGATACGTGAAAAATGTCAAATAGAAAGTTGTAGAGCACTCTCGATTTAGTATGAAAAGATACCTTGCGCACATTAATACTCAAAACTGAATGCAAAAAAATGAACATTTGTTTGGTTACGATTTCGAAAATTGTCATGTCATAAAGAGGGAAAGAAAGAAACTGAGACTCTTCTCTGTCTTCAGGATCATTTATTTACAATAGTATATTGCTCAAAATGTTCTCCGTTAGCCACTATACACATTTGCACTCTGGACTGGGTTTCTCGCTGCACATTGTGCAACATGGCAGGTGTTACGGACGCACAAGCATCAGTAATGCGTCGTCGAAGATCCTGCAATGTTGGCGGAGGGGTCGCATATACCTGCCCTTTTATGTGTCCCCATAAGAAGTCCAATGGGGTCAAGTCAGGAGAGCGCGGGGGCTACTCTAAGAAACCACCATACCCGATGACTTGATTCTGGAATGCCTGTTAGGTACTGTTGAACGTTTGAAATCTTATGCGGAGGTGCGCCGTCATGTTGGAACCATACATTTAGGAGTTGGTGCAACGGTAAATTCTCAACAAAGTCGGCTATTACATCCTGCAGAAGCTACAAGTACCGTTGCCCCGCTAACATGTCCTCGTAAAATACTGGTCCAAGGAGCCTGTCATTAAAATTCTGCACCAAACATTAATCGACCAGCGTTGTTGATGTCGAACTTCGACGGCACATCTCGGATTTTCCAGCGACCAGGTATGAACATTCTGTCTATTAAACATTCCGTTCCTCCAGAAACATGCCTCATCCGTCCATATTATGTCTGCCAGGAATGTTGGGTGGACCTCTAAGTGATTCATCACAAAGTTGCACCACCTGTAACGTCTCTCAGCATCTCTTGGCAGCAATCCCTGCACAGGTGTGGATCGGTATGGATGAGCACCTGATTTATTAAGGATTTTCCAGACTTCCAGACTTATTAAGGATTTTCCAACTTCTAAGATGGCCTGCCGTGTAGGATGCGGGCCTTGAGGGAAACGTTCACGATACAGCTTTGCAGCTGATTTTGGCTTACGTCCACATTCACCGTAAATTAACAACATCTCGCAATACTCGTTACTGCCGAATTTTGCCATAACTCTCCGCTTTAACGTACAGCCCAGCAGAAACATCATTTTTATAGTAGTAGTCTCTGATGAACAGGTATGACGTTCCATCCTCATTTGCATAATATATGAGATTCATGTGATTTTTTAAGCAGACATGGTTGAGTTGAGATATGTATTTGGAGAGACGATTTTGCAAGATCAACAGAAAGCTTTCATGGTTTGTAAGGACATTCAGTAAAACACGCAACCAGTGGGGACAGAACCATTGTCCTCATGAATGCGAATCACGTGTGTTTCTCCTGTGCCATAACACAGGTTCGTAACGTTAGTCCGTAAGGTGGTCTTTTCTCGCTTCGCTTCACAGTCAAACAAATGTTCATTTTTTGAATGCTGCTTTGAGTATTAATGTACGCAAAGTATATTTTCGTACTAAATCGAGCGTGGTCTGCAACTTTATAATAGACTTTTTTCACGTATGTTTCACCGTTTACGAGATAGGACCGCTAATTCCAAAATTTGCCAATAGATGGGGTTGTAAGTTATCTCATCCAGTTGCGGATAGCCTTTTTACTATACCTAGACACAAACTTTATGGCCTAAGCTGTCACCGTTTAGAAGTTAAGGGGGGGGGGGGAGTTTAACGGATATAAGTGGGCACCCTGTATAAAGAAAGTATTGTGACAGGGTCGAAAATTCGAATTCGAGTTTTCGACGGGAGAGCACGTTTCAAGCATCCCTGATCACGAATCACACATTTTTGAAGTGATGGCTGTGTGTGTGTGTGTGTGAAAGTATGTGTTTGTGTGTGTCAGTGAGTCTGTGGAGACGATAACTGACCGATTGGAAAGAAATTTGGTACAAAAATCACAATCCGTAAACACTGGAAGCCTAATGTTTTTATACGTAATCGAATGTTCAGAACTCCCTTATATTTTCGAGTAACATTTTGAAAAAATCGCCAAAAAATCAAAACCGCTAATAAAGTTACGCAAATAAACATTATTTATGTAATTTCTCATTAGAAACCGATTGACTTAAATTTTAGAAGACCAACATGAACCATTCTCGAGATATTGCACATTTTTCAGAAATTATTAAAAAGTCATATAAAATAAAAAAAATATTTTCTATTGAGAAATATGGTCACTTCTCATATGTAATACCATGCGATAAATTGGGTGATGTCATAAGGTAAAATTGTCCTTATCAAAATTACCACTATAGGACTTACCTATGATGCCGTCGCTAGGGGTGGAGCATGTAAGCTCCAGGTTCTCAAACTGGAGAGACGAACACACAAAATATAAATAAATACACTTGACTTAATTGATCAATTTATTTTAATATTTTAAGTTATAGATATCCATTGTATCTTGAATAATGATACTATTATTAAATCTATTATTATAAGACATATAACACTGACAATATTTCATTAATACATATTTACACACATAATAAAATTGACATATATTTTTAAAACATTTTCTTTTAAGCAATCGACACTCAAAATAGTTCTTTTAGTTCAATATCTAAGAACTCGTTAATATAATCTACTCTTACGAACTGATTGTTCATTATTTGCATAAACGATAAAAGTGTGTGCCTTCCGTGCTAATTAGTGACAATTGAAAGTTGATTTACCTCTACTCTTTGTGTTAAGTACGTATTCGTGCAATCTCGATGATGTACGAAACTGTTGCACATCTCATAACTGCAACAAGCTTCCATTTTATCGCTCACGTTCGATATACCTTTTTTCACTAAAACCAGGAAACATGATGTTAGCTCGTTCGAAAATTTGAAGTCGACTGAACTTTTTGGAATACGGCTTTGGGGCGCTTTTTTCTTTCCACCATTGATTCCCTACCACATCTACCATTCGTTGTTGATGCAGACGGGGATGACCACTGTTTATGTATGCGCGTGTTGCCATTGGCTCCCTCTGCAGCATTTAGATAGTTCATTATTTTGGTTGGCATCCGTAATTGAAATTACAAAATGTCGTGCACGCCGTACGACAGGTGAGATCATTCTCGTGGATCTAGTTCGTTCCATTCATGAAAAAAACATACTTTGAGGAATATTTTTGTACGCCAATAGGCATTTATCTGCTGTAAGAATAACTTATTTCTCCTTCCATAAGGCTTGGTGATTTTGGCGACGAATTCGGCGGAATGTCGCCAACATGGTGACTTTTTAAGTGTTGTCAAATTAATGAAAATCTCGCCAAATGGATAAAAATGACTCTAAATCAATGAAAATGAAGACTAATTGACGAAATGCCAGTATCTTGGAAAGAATTATCATTTTCAAAATGGTAAAAAATGACGCTAAATCAATGACGACCCTTGATGATGACGACATGGAAAATGACTACTCATTGACGAAAATATAATATCGTGGAAAGAATATAAATAACTACTATAAATATAATCTACTTTTTTTTGTGTAAAAGTAGTAAATTCATTGCATTATATAAAGAAAGTCATGTGCTGGTCACATCAGATTTTTACTTTCCTTATATACATAATGTATAAGGAAAGTATTGTGACGGGGTCGAAAATTCGAATTCGAGTTTTCGACGGGAGAGCACGTTTCAGGCATCCCTGATCACGAATCAAACATTATTGAAGTGATGTCTGTGTGTGTGTGTGTGTGTGTGTGTGTGTGTGTGTGTGTGTGGGTGTGCGTGTGTGAAAGTATGTTTGTGTGTGTGTGTGTCAGTGACTCTGTGGATAACTGACGAACGAATGGACCGATTCGAACGAAATTTGGTACAAAAATCACAATCCATAAACACTGGAAGCTTATTGTTTATATACGCAATCGAATGTTTAGAACCCCCTTAAATTTTCGAGTGAAATTTTGAAAAATTCGTTTAAAAATCAAAACCACTAATAAAGTTACGCAAATAAACATTTCTTATGTAATTTTTCATTAGAAAACGATTGATATAAATTTTAGAACGCTAATATGAACCTTTCTCGAGATATTGCACATTTAAAAAAAATCATCAAAAAGTCATATGAAAAAATATATCCTATTGAGAAACATGTTCGCTTTTCTTATGTAATACCATGCGATAAATTTGGTGACATCATTCTCGTGGATCTAGCTCATTCCATTCATGAAAAAAGATACTTGGAGTAATACTTATGTATTTGAACGCCAATAAACATATATCTGCTGTAAGAATAACATTTCTTCCTCCATAACGCTTGGTGAGATGTTGGCGACGAATTTGGTGTAATGTTGTCAACTCGGGGACTTTTAGAAATGTTGCCAAATTAACGAAAATCTCGCCAAATGTATAAAAATGACGTCAAATCAATGAAAATGACGACTAATTGTAGAAAATTCAATATCTTGGAAAGAATATAAATATCTACTATAAGAAAAACCTATTTTTTTCATTGTAAAAGTAGTAAATTCATTGCATTATATAAGGAAGTCATGTGTTGTCCACATGAGATTGATTTTTTTCTTTAGTATTTTGAGAAGAATATCGGCTATTCTGTGAAATTAGTGGAGCATTTACGTGTTGTTTATCTAATTTTATTCCTGTTTACGTTGTGCTTGTGAATAAAAGTTAGCTCTTCAGAAACTTGGTCTTGTTCTTTTACCTTGCTTGTGCATCCAGGATTTTAGAGGATACGTTAAGAACAATATATTTTCAAGCGGAAGAACAGAAGAGGGGCGTTAATAATTTTTGTCTAATAATTTAATCTATTCTTCTATCTCTTAAGTTCATTTTTACTTTCCATACATATATAATGTATAAGGAAAGTATAGTGAAGGGGTCGAAAATTCGAATTCGAATTTTCGACGGGAGAGCACGTTTCAAGCATCCCTAATCACGAATCAAACATTTTTGAGCTGATGTCTGTGTGTATGTGCGTGAGCCTGTGGAGACGATATCTCAAGAATAAATGGAGCGATTCGAATGAAATTTGGTACAAAAATCACTATCCGTGAATATTGGAAGACTGTTGCTTTTAAAAGCAATCGAATGTTCAGAACTCCCCAAAATTTCCGAGTGAAATTTCGAAGATATCATCAAAAAATCAAAACCTTTAATAAAATTACGCAAATAGACATTTATTATGTAATTTTTCCTTAGAAAACGATTATCATAACCTTTTGAACGCTACCATGAACCTTTCTCGAGATATTGCACATTTTTCATATAAATGTATCAAAAAATCCCATAAACAGAAAAAAATAAATTAACCGTTGAGAAATATGCTCACTTTTCATAAGTAATATCATGCTATAAATTTGGTGACATCATTCTCGTGGATCTAGTTCATTCCATTTATGAGAAAAGGTACTTTGGGTAATACTTTTGTATTTGAAAGCCAATAATCATTTATCTGTTATAAGGATAACTTATTTCTCCGTCCACAACGCTTGACGAGATTTTGGCGACGAATTTGGCAAAGTGTCGCCCACTTGGGGACTTTGTAAAATGTTACCAAATTAACGAAAATCTCGCCAGATGGATAAAAATGACGCTAAATAAATGAAAATGACGACTCATTGGAGAAAATTCAGGATCTTGGAAAGAATATAAGTATCTACTATACGAATAACCTATTTCTAATTGTAAAAGTAGTAAATTCATTGTATTATGTAAGGAAAGTCATGTGCTGCCCACATCAGATTTTTTTTATTCGGCACAGCAATGCATTGTAGTAAAAGTAGAAAGAGCAAAACATATTAATAAAATTTATTCCATTTATGCTTTCCTAAAAATCGATTTGATATTTAAATTATTATACACCTGAACTTTTATATGCAAAGTATTTTTTTAGAAAAAAATAATATTATTAATAAATGTAAGTATATCATACTATAAAACGTGTAGTAAAAAGCAAAATTTTATTACCCGGATGATGTTTCACTATAATTTCTTAAGACATCTATTACAAATTTCATATAGTTAATCCATGCATTGAATTAGTTTTAAATTTATATTTTCTTTGAAAACATTCTCCCGCATATTTTGTATCTACAGGTTACCGATTCGTACTTGATCAATAAAAATATATGAAACAAAATGAATTGTAGCGAAGGGGTGAAGAATCTAAAATAGAACAATAAAGAAATGTCGATCGCATGATTTTTAAGTTTAGGGAAACTCAAATATTTTGCCACTATTATTTCTCGCTTTGGGAGTAACATATGGGAAGATTTGGACAATTTTATAAACTAGAGATGGCATATAAAAAGTTATAACACAATTTGCTGATTTTTATTAAATTTTCAAAGAAAATTTAATAATGCTTTTTGAATTGATAATGAATTGAATTTATACTGCCTTTTTTGACACTAAAGTAAAATAACGTATAATTTATTGGGTATAATAAAACATTAATTTAATTCAAGTATGTATGAAAACAATTCATGATCTATATTTGGTGAAATTCGAATGTATTTCTTCTAAAATTTTCTGGAAGAAATGAAATAATTCTAAATTCATTTCTGTTAAAATTTTCTAAAATGTTAAGATCCAGACGATTTTGATCAATTTTTAGCTAGATTTTAGATCACACATGTTTTATTGGAGTGTATGGAATGATGAGAGAAATATTATATGTTAATTATTTGAAATAGTTCAGTGAAATCTAGCAAATTTCACAACATTTTAAGAAATTTTCTTTGTAGGATTCCATTGACATATAGGATGAAAGATAATTTGTTCATCAGCTCAATAGATATAAGCAGAATAGAGATAAGTTCAATAGATATCAGCTTAATAGCTATAAGCTCAATAGATATAAACCACTCAATGAATCCCATTATATTAATCAGTAAACTATATCAATGGATATAATTTAATTCCCACCAACTGGATATGAGAAGTTCGATTGCCCATTGAAACGCAGACAACTGTGGGCGGGTTATAGAACCAAGCGAGTAGTTACGATATCGACTTTTATGGCAATGAAAAAAAAACACTTGTAACAATTTTCCAGAATACAGCCAAGTAACTGTAATTTCAAGAATTAAGATCATAATCTAGGTCATTATGTAATGAATGGGGGAATTCTCCTCCACCCAACATGAATGAAAGATGGGGTGTCAAGATTAACAGGGATGAGACTGATGTCAAGAGGACGGGCATTACATTAAATATTGAAATGGAAGCTAAGTACTGTAGTGAATAAAGTAACGTAACATGTTACAAATATTATAATACACAATAAAATGTTTAATAGCGTAATTTAGAATTTAATGTAAAAATAAGTCGTCTTTTTCAACTACTTTTGCAGGTTTAGATAGAAAAGTTGCGAGGGTGCCCCACAATAAGTTTCCGATCAAGTCAACTTTAAATCGTGCAAATTATTACTTTCCTTATATACATAATGTATAAGGAAAGTATTGTGACGGGGTCGAAAATTCAAATTCGAGTTTTTGACGGGAGAGCACGTTTCAAGCATCCGTGTTCACGAATCAAACAATTTTAAGGTAATGTCTGTGTGTGTGTGAAAGTATGTGCGTGTGTCCGTGAAAGTATGTGTGTGTGTGTGTGTGTGTGTGTGAAAGTATTTGTGTGTGTGTGAAAGTATTTGTGTGTGTGTGTGTGAAAGTATTTGTGTGTGTGTGTGTATATGTGTGTGTGTGTGTGTGTTTGTGTGTGTGTGTGTCATTGAGTCTGTGGAGACGATATCTCTCGAACGCATGGAGTTATTCGAATGAAATTTGGTACAAAAATCACAATTTGTGAATACTGGAAGCCTATTGTTTTTAAACGTTATCGAATGTTCAGAACCCCCCCTAAATTTTCGAGTGAAATTTTGAAAAAATCATCAAAAAATCAAAAGTTTTAATAAAGTTGTACAAGTAGGCATTTCTTATGTAATTTTTCTTTAGAAAACGATTGGCATAAACTTTAGAACGCTAGCATGAACCGTACTAGAGATATTGCACATTTTTTAACTTAATTTATCAAAAAATTCCATAAATTAAGAAAATTATATTAACTGTTGAGAAACCTTTTCACTTTTCATATGTAATATCATGCGATAAATTTGGTGACATCATTGTCCTGGATCTAGCTCGTTCCATTCATGAGAAAAGATACTTTGAGTAATACTTTTGTATTTGAACATCAATCAATAGTCATTTATCTGCTATAAGAACAACCTATTTCTCCGTTTATATCGCTTGGCGAGATTTTGGCGACAAATTTAGCGGAATGTCGCCAACTTGGAGACTTTTTTAAATTCTGCCAAACTAACGAAAATCTTGGCAAATGGATAAAAATGACGCTAAATCAATGAAAATGACGGCTAATTGACGAACATTCAGTATCTTGGAAAGAATAGAAGTATTTACTATAAGAAAAACCAATTTTTTTACTGCAAAAGCAGAAAATTCATTGTATTATATAAGGAAAGTCGTGTGTTGTCCACATCAGATTTTCTTGATTTTCACATCGTAAAATAGAAGTTGGAAAGTTTTTCAATAATATTGCAAGAATAAGTAAATTAAAAACACATGGAGTTAGGCTTTATTCGACTTTTCGTACATCCGTCTTTCAGATTGTTTATATCCACTTGTTTCATAAGCATTATCAGAAAGCAAAAGATTGTATTTTTGAGTTTTCCAAAAATATAATGAAAATTAAAATGGTTATTCTACCGACTTTTTAAGAAATTTTAATGCATGTTCAGCTTGAAAAGACCATGTAAAAATTGTTTTCCGTACTAATTTTTGAAAGAAAAGAAATGCATTTCATATTTGTTTCGAATGAAACGCAGAAATGACGTATTTGTTATCTCACTGTGTATTGTTAGAATATTTATTTTATTCATAAATGTCTTATATTAGAGAAAAAGATAAAAATAACGAACATTTCACTTTTCAAATTTAAAATCGTTTTTTAATGCAAAAACTTATAAAACTTTACATTTCAGATGGGGGAAATACATGCATTTAATAATGCTGTCAAACTAACAAACAATGTTGTTCTGGAAAGATGTCGGAAATGTCTGTAGTAATGGATTCTTTAAAACAAATGCTAATTAAAACCGGAAATGTATTTTCAGAATTTAAATGAGCAAAAAAGAGAATATTTTGAAATGTAAAATCTTATATTTTTTGGAAGCAGTTGAAGTGGAGGAGAAACTTCCTAAATAAACATGAACATGATTATTAATTTGAATGTAGGAATAATTAATGGATATATTTTAAATTTAATTTAGAATCTAATTTAGACGTAAGAATAGTTAACCGAAAATGGTTAAATTATTTATTTTATAGCAGTTTATTTATTTATCATTAAATCTAGAGAATACAATTTTTTGTAAATAATCCATAATTTTGTATATAACCCAAACTCCATTCTTCTAAATAAGTCATAATTAATGAAAATTATGATATTTAATATGTCTATAAATTATGATATTTAATATGTCTATAACTTATTACAGTCACAGAAGGCATTCGAAATGTTGAGAATATCCTTCCATTGCAGATAACAGCATCCAAATACCAGTTTCGCAAACACATTCTATTGCAAAGAAATATATGCAGTCATTAAAATTTGAAATACGGCAGCGAAACCCAATATGTGTGTATCGTTTAAAGATATAATCAAATATATAAAAATTTAGGGGAAAAAATGTTCTATTATGAAATGACGGGAACAAGTAGATAACATTTTAGTAAATAGCAAATCCTAAACTGGCTTATACAAGCCTATATTCGGAGCCGCATGGAGTCAATTAAATTGTTTATGTCACTCTGCAAAAGATTCTGCCACACAAGCTGCAACTGGTTAGCCAAGTCAGTTGTATTCTGAGAAGGCTGCAATTGCTGTGATAGCATGTACCAGACGTGTTCCATTGGTGGTGATAGGTCTGGGGACTCGAATGGCCATGGGAGGGTAATTAATCGTCGAAGACATTGTGGAGAAAGTCGAGCAGTATGTGGTCCACCATTGTCTTGTTGGTAAAAGGAACTTAGGCAGCTAGACAGTATAGGAAGAAAAGTCGGCAGCAGAATATTGTCGACGTACAAGTGAGACGTCAGATTGACTTGCAGCATAACTATAGAAGATAGGCTGTCCCACGAGATGACTCCCCAGTCTGTCACACCATGTGTAACGGCCGTGCGTCGCTCGACAATAAATGAGGGATCGGAATGCTGGCCAGTCTTCCTCGACACACGTATGCGGCGGTCATCAGCACTGAGGGAGAAGAGGGATTCTTTGCTAAATACAACATACCTCTAATCGGATGCTGACCAAGCTCGACACCAATCCAGACGGCTCCGCCTATGTTGAGGGGTCAGTTATAGGTATCTTAATGGATGTAGACACCTAATATTACCTTCTGCTAGTTGTCTCTGAATAGTTTCCTTTGATAAAAGATGCATGGTGGATGGTAACTGCCTTCCAATAGTTGATAGCAACGACGATGGCGTGAACGTGGCTCCTCTCCTGTCTGCACGATCCTCTCGAACGGTTCAAAAACCAAACATAACATTAGAATAACTTTAAATATTTCCAAGATCCAACTTACCAACCATACCATTAAATCATTCTATACAACCCTATAAAATATCAAGAAAACCATGGACAAAAAGAATCACACTCATCTATACTACAACGAACCATAAACGGCATTACAACCCCTACACTTCGTAATCAATAAAATTCCGAGCGAACTCAACCCCCCTCAAATAGCTCGGGCAGCCCCCAGACCGACAAGAATGTGAAACATCCAATTTATATCCCAACCTGGAGTTGGCCTCTGAGCAGTTTATACATCTCACGTCTTTGATACACTGGCCATCTAAATGGTGTTCAGAACATCTCAAACAGGCAGGACTCGCCGGACAACGTCTACTGGTATGTCCTAACCGTCCACATTTCATACATTGGAAAACCCCATGGAATTCCCGAGTAGGGAATCTGCCCATTTGACAGTACAAATGACCACTCTTCAAAGCTCTTTTAAATACGTAGGGGGCAACCTCAATGACCCAGTGACGACCCCTCCTGGCGCCAATACTGAAACACACTCTTATATCATTCCTGTCTGTAATGAACTCATTTTGTTCATAAATATTATCTCGAATTTCATCAGCCCCAATACCGACATCAATGCCAAAAACAATTAATTCATCATTACAATTCAACAATTAATTCAACAATTAATTCATTTAAAACATCAATGCCAAAACCTCTCGAACGGTTGTCTGTCTGGGTCCTCTGTTGGACTAACTAACTTCCCTTAGGTCTATGATGTAACTCTTCTCTAAATCCGGCAATTATTTGTAGCGCCGTCGAGTATATCTCAAACGCATCTTTGCACACAACAAGCAGTACTAACTTAGAAAATCCAGTTTTATTTGCTCGTGAGTAAGATCACTGGCTATTTTAAATGCTGTACCGTACATCGCTCTCATGTGCGTTACATGAGCCTGCCAGCATCATTGGTGCTGACAGTTTGATCACTTGCATAATTCTTAGAACGATATTTGCATGCCGAGTTTCGCGTCTAAAGCTCAATTTTTTATGAGTGCATATATTCTTTGCAACAGACTGTTGCAAAATTATATATGCACCCATGCGCTTATTTTATATATGGCAGTTATTTTGTACCATGCGCTTATTTTGTATTATGCGCTTTTCAAAATTGCAGCAACAAAAGTTTTTCATGATATGTCGAAATTGCAATGTATTAAATACTTATATTTTGGCGATGGAGTTTTGGGGGTTTATGCGCATTGAAGGAAAATATTATTTAAAGTAAGAACTGTAATATCTGGCTATATAAGACTGAAAGGTGTTAATGTGCCTGAAAATATAAATTCTGACGATTACTTTAAATCTATAGTTTATCAAGCATACTGGCTAATAATGTTTACTTACCGTGCCTCAGTGTTGAATACATTAACTATGAAACATGCATTCTATTACAAGAAGCTCCTTGCTGAAATGAAAAATTTAGAATAAAGTTTAATAGAATAATTAGCTGATAGAATTTTATGAATAAATGATAAACTAATAACATATTTCACTTGATGATTCTTCAAGATTTTCTTTACCATTTGCTTTTGCCTACAGTTATTAATAGCGTTTAGTGTACCAGTAGTGTAAAATTGTATTTGAAAAACAGAAAATGTTATGAAAAAATTGAAGATTTTGAGAAGGAGTTGTGCATAAAACTCCCACTTTCCATAATATTATGGATACAATAAATTAATTCTGCTTATTTAATATTTGATTCCAAATTAAGCATATTTGGTTGTTGTTGTTCTTTAACTCTGAATTGACGGTTTGTTAATAAGTTTATTGGTTAGAAAATCTATCACGTTGTTGTTGAGACCCAGACCGTCGGACCTACCAGAAAGGTGTTGAAGACCCAGACCGTCCGACTCGTCCTGAGGACTTGAGCATCTATTTGGACGGCCGGGAGAGGAGTTGGCAGGCGTCCGGCCGATGTCCGGGTGTCCACAACAACCAACACCAAATTTATTGAATCTTTAAAAAATTTTTACAGGAGTGGTTACAAGGATATAAGCTAATAACATAGTTTTGCTAATATGAAAATATATCTGAAGACTTGATTACATTTATACTCTTGTAGACTTGAATACATTTTGTTGACTTATTTACATTATTGAAGACTTGATAGTATATTTACAAATGACATAATGATCTGAGATAATATAAGTATTATGATAGTAGTTGAAAACATTTTGAAGTTGACTATATATTATAAAATGGGGTGCAACAACTAAAGACAACACAACAAAAGCAGACGACACCACCGAAAAAAACAACATATAAAAAAAACAACATAAAAAACAACATAAAAAACAAACAAAAAAACAACAAGAAGAGGAGTCACCGACCGAAAAAATTAAAAGCAGAGATCCCCAGGCTGATTATGAAATTTTATTAGAGATTTCTCTCGCTATGAGAACACAGTTTTTTATTTTATTGATTGAAGAAGGGTTAGAGCAGACACTCGAGAACCAGGTCGCCGTATTAAGGGGTGAAGGTTTATAAAGGTGAAAAGCTTTGGTAAGGGGGCAAGAAAAAACGTAGTGATCGGCGTCGCCGAAAGCGCCGCAGGAGCAGCAGGAAGTAGATTTACATTTGAAAGAGAACAAATAATCGGGGAATGGGCCGTGGCCCGTAATAAAGTAGATTAAATATTTATTAGTAATATGTGTATTAAAGTTAACTTTTGGAAGGAAATTTAAAATTCTGGCGGGATCGTGAGTTCGGGGGGAGACATAGTCATTTAAAAAGGATTGCCAATTACTAAGGATATCAAGTTTGTAATGTTTTTTGAGAAGTGAATAAGGGAAAGGTAAAGAAGTTGGAGAGCCAGAGGTAGTAGCTAGTTTTGCATTTTTGTCTGCGACCTCGTTACCCGAGATGTCGGAGTGGGCTTTGACCCAACATAAATTAATTAAATGTTTATTAAGATTAGCATTAGTTTTAATTTTGGATAAGTAAAAAGATTTGTTTTTGATGGAGTTAAAGGCCGAGATTGACGATTGACTGTCTGTAAAGATATTAATTTTAATGTTTCTATTAGATGCTCAATTTATAGAGAAATGGATCGCAGCAATTTCTGCTTGGAAAACTGTGTTCCCATGCTCAAGTTTAAAGGTGAAAGTTTCTTCCAGTGTGTTTTCGTTAAAGATGCAAATGGCGTATCCTGTATTGTTTTCAATAGAGGAACCATCAGTGTAAATATTTATTTTGGAAAAGTTAAGTGGATTAATGGGGGAAAAGGTCACTGTACGTTGAGAAGGAGGGATACTGGAAGAAGGGCAGTTATGATCAAATTTTTCAGGGGGGGGAAGGGCAGGATTTGTAAAAAGGTTATTGCGAAGTTTCCAAAAGGTATATTTTTTGTACAAAGAATTTATTACAAAGTGAATGGGGGGGATTCCAGTTAAAGAAAAGAGAGAAATGTTAGAAGTAGTCCGAAAACCAGATGAGATTTTTAAAAGAAAAATCCTTTGAAGAGAGATAAGTTTTTTGACCTGTGCCCCAGTCAATGCTTTTCCCCAAACTCCTGAGCCGAAAGTAATTATCTTTTCGATAACCGAAAGATACCAAACTTTAAGAAAGGATTTATCAACACCCCAGTTACTGCCAGTCACTCTCCCAAAAGTGCTAGCGAACTTGAAGCACTTCTCTCTCAGATTAAAAATATGGGAACTCCATTTAAGGTTATCGTCGATCGTGATGCCTAAGTAATTTAATTGTCTAGTAGTTTGAATTTTAACGTTTTGGATTTTAAATGAGGGTCTCTGTTTAATTTTAGATCTATTTTTTTTAAATACGATAGCTTTACATTTTTCGGGGGTGACGGAGAGTTTAAGGGCCGAAAGGGAGGACGAGATAAGATCAAGGAGATTATTAGTATTAATACGTAATGTTTTCAAGTTTGTGGAAAAAGTGACCACCGCAAGATCATCCGCGAAGGCCTGCAGGTAAAAAAGATCATCATTAAGATTAAGTATATCATTAAAATAAATACTCCACAGGGTAGGAGAAAGAACCGAACCCTGCGGAGCCCCAGAGGAGATACATTTAGTGATAGAGGAAGTGCCGTTAGCCAGAGAAATTTGTCTATTATTTAAATAAGAGAATATAAAGTTTTGGTAAATTGGTGGAAGATTGATATTAGAAAGTGTTTGAGGTAATATATTCCAGTTGAGATTATCGAAGGCCCCGCAGATGTCCACGGTGGTCAGGGAAACGAAATTTTTTGATTTGTGAGTAGAAATGTTATTAATCAGCCTGAGGGTTGCATCCTCGCAACTAGTAAGTTCCCTAAAACCGAATTGCAGGGGATGAAGAGCTCCAGCAGAGAAAAGCCAAAAGTTGAGTTTGTTAATAAATATTTTTTCCAAAATTTTTCCAAGGGTAGGTAATAAGCAAATTGGGCGGTAGGAAGAACAAAGGGTGGGATCCTTACCGGGTTTATTAAAGAATATGATATTTGCATTATTAAGACATGAGGGGAAATGGCAAAGTTTAAACAAAGGTTAATGAATTTCGAAAAAAAGAAAGGGAATGATTTAAAAAGTTTTTTCCATATTGTGAAGTCCAGGTTATCGAGACCGGGAGCTTTTCCGTTTTTTAAATTTTTGATTACTGCTGAAAGCTCCTCATCCGAGACAATCCCCAACCCATCAGAAGGTAAATTAAAATGTGGAAAACCGCTAAAGTCAGTATCAATTTTAAAGTGGTGGTCCATCAATCGTTTCAATTTGTCTTCATAGTTAAGGGAGGGGGAGTCAGGGAAAAAAATATTAATATTATTGAATTTTCTATGTTTCTGGAAGGCAAATTTGAAATTTGAGGCGAAAGAGTTACTGCACTTAGTGCAATAAGCCTTCCAGGAATCCATTCGGGTTTTTTTGAGGAGTAATTTATATTTGGCTTTATTAAGCTTGTAAAGAATTTTGGCAGAAAGTATAGTTTCAGGAGAAGCATCATTTCTCTCGAGTGACCGAATTCTTTTATATAGGGCATTGACAAAATTTCTATGTTTCGAAAGGGTTGGGGTCCACCAAGTGAAGTTTTTTATAGTTTTAGTCTTTTTCTTTCTAATATATTTAAAGGCGCAATCTTGGACGGATTCAATTAAAATTTTTACAAAGGAGTCAAGAGAATTTGTGTCGTGAATTTTATCTAATAGAGGATTAAGAAAGTTAAGGTTGTTTTTGAAGTTGTATATAAATTTGCCTATACCGTATTGAGTTTTTAAGAAGAAAGTATTATCTGAAGGAGGATCAAGGTTAAAAATAATTTTGATATATTTATGGTCACTGAATGTGTCACTCGAGAGAATCTCCCAACTCTGAATAAAATCGAAAAGTAAAAAGTTAACAAGGGACAAGTCGGGGAAGCCATTTCCAGTATGTGAAACAAAAGTTGGACCACATTTAACATCATTACAAATTACAAGATTATTATTAAGACAAAAGTCGATCATGTCGAGTCCCCTCTGATCGGTGAAACCTATCCCCACATCCGGGCACGGGTGTTAAAATCTCCAAGGAGTAAAAAATTTTCATTAAAATAGTTAAAAATTTCAATTTCTGATAGCATGTTTGTAAAATCATCATGAGGGGGAAAATATATGCTCGCTAAATTAATTGGAGCGTGATGTGGTAGTAAAATTTCTACAAATATTGATGTTAGTGATTTATATTTAAAGTTTACTATAAGTTGGGGGTTAAAAATTAGAATAATTGATTTTTGTGAGTTGGAAGAATATTGTCGAACCCCTGGGGGGGGGGAGAGAGAATTAAATTATGATTAACGTATGGCTCTTGAAGGCAAACAAAATCTATTGAATTATCGAGGGCGAATTTAAATAATGAAGAGTGAGCAGAGAGCGAGTGATTAACGTTAATTTGAATACCGGAAAAGTTCATTAAAAAAGAAAAAAATATAGAAAGAAAAAAAAAGCCCGGAGGGGGAAGCAAAAGGTACTAAAATTACATAAAAACAAGAAATAGCAAAAACATGAAATAACAAAACATACAGAACAAAAGACATATAATATGCAGAATTAAGGAAACCAAAAAATTGTTAAGCCTCATTCTGAAGCTTTCTAATTCTCGCCATCTCAGCCTGAAAAGTTTGGCAGTTCTTTTTATCATAGGTTGTATGATTAGTTTTGTATTTTAAACTAGAGTCTCCTGCGTTAGAAGTAGTACAGTTCACACAGGTTAAGGTCTGAGCTTTGCACTCTTTGTATGTGTGTCCGCTACGGGTACAGTGGCTGCAATTACCGGTAACATGGTGACAGGAACTTGCCACGTGTCCGTAGCCCTTACATTTGTGACATATTTTTAATGCAATATAGTTTTTTACTAGGTAAGACTTGAAGTGATGGAAGAGTTTTTTCGTTTCCAGTATTTGATTTGCATCGTTAGTGTTCATGAGAAGTACCCAATTTAAGTTGCCAGACCTGGCTGGGAAATTTTTTAGAATTCTAATATCTTCTGTTTTCAAAGTAGGATGGTTGATCACCACCAATGCTTTTACATTCTCCTCATTGAAATTGGGAGGAAGGTTGAAGATTATAAGTGCCTTTTTACGTTCCTCCTGGTGTAAGGCAAATGTTTGGACGGCCGGGAAGTGCCACCCAATTTAGACCGGAACCCAATGGGAGAGGCATCCACAGGGACAGTACCCCCTTCCCCTATAACCAACCTCTCGGAAGGACTTACGGACCCACATGTTTAATGTGATCGTACTCCGCGTGAGCACGGCGGCAGTTTGGGCAGCGGAAGGAATCGAACCCGGGCCTACCGAGTGCAATTCCCGCGTTCAAACCACTGGACTACCGTGCCCTCAAATCTGACACGTGTAAAAGCACAGGACTTATGTCAGAAAAAAATATTAAGTGTTGTATCTTCTTCCAGCGTATATTTTGAGATATCACATTTGACATAGGGGAAAATTTCTGTCTTTCGTTTAGCAAATGATGAAATACATTTTTTTTTTATTTTTACGAATTTAAATTTCTTTCGAACTAGTGCGTGGATGACTTTGGTGGATTTATTCCACTTCAGACTGTAGGTGCGGATAAAATCAACTATCGTAACTCATAATCATGTGCGAAATATAATCGTTTATAAGAAAGATAAACCAATCAAATAACTTTTACAAAAGATGTGTGTACATTGTTGGCGCATTGAAATTTACTTTAGACCAAATACGTAGTCAAAATCAGGTATTCCTGTTAGTAATATATAGTAATTACCAGTAAACCAATTAATCAATCTGATGAAAAGATGTGTGGATACGTTTACTGAAATGAATTCCATTTTATACTGTTATATGTGTCGATAAAATAATTTACTGGAAAAATATAAAGGACTTACTACTATACCGATCAATTAATTTTTGATGAAAATGTCTGTGGATGGGTTTACTGAATTAAAATACACTTTAGACTGTAAGGGCCCTGACAAAAGCAGTCATGCATGTGAGAAATATAAGGGATTACAACGCTGCTAAACGAATCATTAAAATTTCAATAAAATACGTGTATATATTTTTATTGAATTAAAATCGACTTTAAACTGCGAGTGTCGAAAAAATGAGCCATCCCTGTGAGCAATATACTTATTTATCACTAAACCAGTCAATCAACTCATGATGAAGGGTGTGAGTATTTGTTTACTGCATTGAAATCCACTTTAGACTATGTGTCGATAAAATCAGTCACTATGTGAGCAGTACAAGGAATTATGAAATGGCTAAATTAATCAATCAATCAAACGTTTAATAAGGTGTGTGGATATTTTTAGTGAATTGCAATCTACTTTAGATAGTATGCGCCAGTACAATCAGGCATTCACGTGAACAGTGTAAAATATTTACCACTAAATTAATTAATCAAATTTTATGAAAAGATAATGTGTGTGTCTATTGAATTTAAATCTCTTTTGTACTGTAGATATCGATATAATCAGCTAACTATCTTAGCAATATAAATTATTTACAACTTAGCCAATCAGCTTTTGAATAAAATGAATGTGTATGTGTTTACGAGATTGAAATCCACTTTAGACTGTGGGCATAGATACATTCAGTCATTCCTCTGAGAAATATACGAGATTCTAAGAAAGAAGAATCAATCACTGGACTTTCAATAAAAGGTGTGCGGATGTTTTTCGCGAATTTAAATGAGTATCAGATTGTGAGTGTTGATAAAATTAAACACTCATGTTAGCAACATAAACGATTCAACACTGAGCCAATGAATTAACTTTTAATGAAGTTTGAGTATGTGTTCACTGTATTGAATTCTACTTCAGTGTGTAGATGTTGATTAGCCATCATTAGAGCAATATAAGAAATTATAAGAAAGCTAAACTAATCAACTCACTTTTAGTAAAACGTCGATGAATAATTTTAGGTAATTGGAATTCACTTTAGATTGCATGTGTTGAAAAAAATAGCTAATTATGCGAGCAATATAACCGATTTACCATTTACCAACGTAATAAAGTTTTGACCAAAAAATGTGTGTATATGTTTACTGAAAACAAAACCACATTAGATTTTATGTGATGATGAAATCCGCCATTCATGTGAGCAATATAAACGATTTACCTCTAAACCAATCAATCAAAATTTTGATGTAAAAGTATGACACAACACTAACGTTTTATATGCATTATTACTTTACGTTAAAGTTTTCTTTATTTTGGGAATAAAAATATTCGATTTCACAATTGACTGGAGTACTAAAATTTTTTATAAATTCTGACAGTAGCCTATAATATTTCTGAAATATCATTTGGAGATAACATTAAAATATGTATTTTGCGCTGTAAATGTCTAAGCATTTCCAACAGTTTAAATTAAGAAATTTAAATTTTCGCTCTAAAATTCACCCCTTAAAGAAAAATTCCTCTTACTGGTACTCGTAAATTAACTTTTGAGCATAAGCCAGGAAATTGTCTTGCATAAAGCATGGAATATACTATTTCATACTAATGTGAAATATAATATTTCATGCAATTTCGGAGTTTCAGTTTCTTGTTTTGAATTTCATATTACTTCGATGACAAACAGAGGTTTAACATTTTGAAGATTACCGTTTGTGATGATTAGTGTTTTGAATTGTAAACTAAAGTTTCAAGATGAATATTTATTATTAGGATATATTTACAACTTTTAACAGCTCTAACTCTTCTCGTAAATAAGTTCCAAAATCTAAGGCTACGTAATATCAGTATATAAATCATGCTTTCAGTGCATCTACTGGCATCAATGTACCGGTTTCGCAATTTTCATATCTCTTCATATTAACCTAACCAAGCAGTCTATAACAGCACTGCATTTTACACAAACCGCAATTGTGCGAACTTTTGTGGTGCTCGAAGAATATGATAATACCACGAAGAATATTTCATATTTAAGCTATTGATATTAGACTGAGTGAAACTGTAATCGCCAAATTCATTAAACTTCTTTCTGCTTGCACAGTTTCAAGCACGCGTTTCAAGCCCCCCTGATCACGAATCAAACATTTTTGATGTGCTGTTTGTGTGTGTGCGTGTGTGTGTCAGTGAGTCTGTGGAGACGATAACTGACGAGCGAATGGACCGATTCGAACGAAATTTGGAACAAAAATCACAATCCGTAAACACTGGAAGCCTATTGTTTTTATACGCAATCGAATGTTCAGAACCCCTTAAATTTTCGAGTGAAATTTTGAAAAATCGTCAAAAAATCAAAACCGCTAATAAAGTTACGCATATAGACATTTCCTATGTAATTTTTCATTAGAAAACGATTGACATAAATTTTAGAACGCTAACATGAACCGCTCTCGAGATATTGCACATTTTTCAAAAAAATTATCAAAAAGTCATATAAAAAAAAAAAAAATATTTCCTATTGAGAAACATGTTCACGTTTGATATGTAATACCATGCGATAAATTTGGCTAGATAATTTTTGTGGATCTAGCTCGTTCCATTCATGAGAAAAAATACTTTTGAGTAATACTTTTGTATTTGAAGGCCAATTGTCATTTACCTGCTGCAAAAATAACTTATTTCTCCTTCCATAACACTTGACGAGATTTTGGCGACGAAGTTGGCGGAATGTCGCCAACTTGCCGACTTTTTTAAATGTCGCCAAATTAACGAAAATCTCGCCAAATGGTTAAAAATGACAACTAATTGACGAACATTCAATATCTTGAACAGAATATAAGTATCTACTATAAGAATAAGCTATTATTTTGGTGTGAAAGTAGTCAAGTCATTGTATTATATAATACAATTCATATGCTGCCCACATCAGATTTTTTATGGAAATTCATGTGCTGCCCACATCAGATTTTTTATGACTAGAACGTAGGTTCTAGACATTGAAGGGTAACATCTAACATTACATTATCTGACTAATATTGCATTATCAATTTTCATATCGATGTATGAAAGATAATGTAACTTTCTATTCTATAAAACTAAAATTTATTTGACTTTTATCTGCATTTCAAAAAAATTGATTCTAAATCTCGCTTATAAATGGCTATTAAAAGCAATTCAGTCCATTCACTTATTCAAGCTGTATAATGACTTTTTACTTTCCTTATATACATAATGTATAAAAAGTATTGTAAATTCGAATTCGAGTTTTCGACGGGAGAGCACGTTTCAAGCATCTCTGATCACGAATCAAACATTTTTGAAATGATGTCTGTCTGTGTGTGTGTGTGTGTGTGTGTGTGTCAGTGAGCCTGTGGAGACGATAACTGACGAACGAATGGACCGATTTGAACCAAATTAGGTACAAAAATCACAATCCGTAAACACTGGAAGCCTATTGTTTTCATACGCAATCGAATGGTCAGACGCCCCTCACCTAAATTTTCGAGTGAAATTTTGAAAAAATCGTCAAAAATCAGAACCACTAATAAAGTTACGTAAATAGAGATTTCTGATATAATTTTTCATTAGAAAACGATTTAGATAAATTTTAGAACGCTAACATGAACCGTTTTCGAGATATTGCACATTTTTCAAAAACATTATCAAAAAGTCATATAAAATAAAATAAAAAAATTCCTATTGAGAAACATGTTCACTTTTCATATGTAATACCATGCGATAAATTGGGTGACATCATTTTCGTGGATCTAGCTCGTTCCATTCATGAAAAAAGATACTTTGAGTAATACTTTTGTATTTGAACTCCAATAGTCATTTATCTGCTGTAAGAATAACTTATTTCATTCGTCCATTATGCTCAGCGAGATTTTGGTGCCGAATTTGGCGGAATGTCGCCAACTTGGCGACTTTTTGAAATGTTGCAAATTAACGAAAATTTCGCTAAATGGATAAACATGACGCTAAATCATTGAAAATGACGACTTATTGTCGGAAATTCAATATCTTGGAAAGAATATTAGTATCTACTATAAGAAAAACCTATTTTTTGCTGTAAAAATAGTAAATTCATTGCATTATATAAGAAAAGTCATGCGTTGCCTACATCAGATTTTTTTTTAATTAAGTGATGTAAACAAGAAGTATAAAATCTCAGACTGCCATTTGTAAAATGGTTATTTATCTACTTCTATAGCTAATATTCAATTACACGCTAAGGTCGTTATTGACAATTTCCTTAAATTGATATTATTTTCAGATTTTCGCATGTAAGCGATATAAATCAGAAGCGACCTCTTTCCCGTAGATAAAACAACACAATAGACATTGTCAAAGTTTCGTATATCAATGATAGGGAAATCAATAATATTAGATAGCAACACTATGTAAGAGATTCTTTTAATAGATTATTATTTGAAATAAAGCTTAAATTACCTAAAGGTATCCATTATTTGAAAATTATTAATCATGTCCTTGATCGAACTTTTGTAAATGCAGTCAGTGGATTGCCGTTTTATATATTATTTCTGCAAGTTCTTTACTTTTAATTCGAAAGCACGTTTGATCCGTAAAGCAAAAATTCAAACCACATATTAAATATAAATACAGAGCCTATAGAATTCGAAGTACATTTATTCTTTAAATCGAACAAAGAGTCGTTTTTTAAACAGTGTGTAGAGAATTTTAACTGAAATTTTTGGACAGGATTTACATTAACAACAATAATTGCATGTACTGTCAATTTAGCCATTTTTACTTTCATTATATAATAATGTATAAGGAAAATATTGTGACGCGGTTCGACAATTCGAATTCGAGTTTGCGACGGGAGAGCACGTTTCAAGCTTCCCTGATCACGAATCGAACATTTTTGGGGTGATGTCTGTGTGTGTGTGTGTCGGTGAGCTTCTGGAGACGATATCTCACGAACGAATGGAGCGATTTGAATGAAATTTGGTACAAAAATCACAATCCGTGAATGCTGGAAATTTATTGTTTTGAAACATAATCGAATGTTCAGAACCCCCCTAATTTTTCGAGTAAAATTTAAAAAAAAACTTCAAAAAATCAAAACCTTTAATAAAGTTACGCAAATAGACATGTCTTATGTAATTTTCCTTGGAAAACGATTGACAAACTGTAGAACGCTAGCATGAAACATTCTCGAGATATTGCACATTTTTCTAATAAATTTATCAAAAAGTCCCTTAAATTAAAAAAGATATTAACTGTTAAGAAACATGTTCACTTTTCATATGTAATATCATGCGATAAATTAGGTGACATCATTATCGTGGATCTAACTCGTTTCATTCACGAGAAAAGATACTTTGAGTAATACCTTTGTATTTGAACATCAATAGTCATTTAACCGCTGTAAGAATAACTTATTTCTCCGTCTTTAACGTTTGGAAAGATGCTGGCGACGAATTTTGGGGAATGTTGCCAACTTGGCGATACTTTTAAATGTTGCCAAATTAATGCCAAATGGATAAAATGGATCTCGCCAAATGGTTAAAAATGACGTTAAATCAATGAAAATAACGACTATTCACTATCTGGGAAATAATATAAGTATCTACTGTAAGAATAACATTTTTTTCACTGTAAAAGTAGAAAATTCATTGCATTATATAAGGAAAGTCATGTTCTGCCCACATCAGATTTTTTATTTTTCTTTCCGGAAGACAAAATTTTGACGAGGTTTAAACCAACAACTATTTATGCATGTACTTCCAATTAAAAAATTAATTTTTTTTCAATTTCAATAGTATAAATATAGCCTATATTAATGTAGATAAACCAAATGCACCCATCGGTGTCGTTAAGCTATTGCTAACTTTAAAAAATTGAATTTTAAATAATTTATACAAAATATTCCATGAGGATAATACGGTGCATATCCGTTTTAAAGAAATAGAATATATATATATATATATATACCCGCATATGTGTGTGTGTGTTCATTCTGTAAATGACTACGTTGTAACAAGTAGGGACTAAACACTATAGAACATAAACAGATAATTTGAATATAAACTCACATATCAGAATTTTTGGTTAAAAATTAAAAATCGATTTTTCATTTAAAAGTGCTAAGAAAGTAAGTAAAACATATGAAATAAAAATTCTTAACAAGTATTAAAACAGGTTGTGAAATCATTGACATACCTGTAAGCATTCATGAGATGCAAAATATTCCTAGTCAATCTCTACATTTATACATTTGAAAGACTCGGAAAGATTTACAACATTAGTTCGATCTAGTTCCCTCGATAAGAGATTTGAGAAATTCAGGATTGTAGAGGATAGGGAAGTTGAGTGAATGAATGTGGGTTGGATATTTAGTTATCAATAAATGGTCGAATAAGTGTTATTGATCGAAAACTTCAAAATGGCTTTTTTATTATTAAATAGTGCATAAAAAAAGGTTAGAATACATCCTGAAATTTCTATTTATCATTTTCAGTGTGGCGTAGATATTTTGAGTGCAAAAGGCTTCGAAAATGTCTGGAAAATATAAGTTCTTTAAGTCAAATAGATCAGTTGCAGTTTGTAACGTTAAAACGTAAGATGGGAATATTGATTACGTCGATACGAAACAATGAGTAAAGATTCTGATACAGTATCGATACATCACTATGATTACATTGCTAAGATATAATGATTAATGACCCTGATCAATACATGACTATGACTACATCGATATGATACAATGAGTAGCGATATTGATATAGTACCGACACATCACAATGGTAACGCTGATGCAATAAGATGAATAACAATATTGATACAGTATCTATACATCATTAAACGTCGATACATCATAAGCCGTTGCAAGGATAAACAGCATAAGATTGACCACCACTAGTGTAGAGAATGTGCGGTAAATATGTGTTTATTTTACACACGCTAAGTTTAAAATGCACTTGAAATTTATAATTGTATGGTTCAGCATACCTTGAAAACAATATAGACAATGCAGCAATAAAGACACTGGGTTAGACAAATGGAAGGGATTATGACATTGCTTTTGTAAACCAAGAGGAATAGATTAATATTAATAAATGAAACAAGATAAATTTGGTCACAACCTTTCATATATTCCGTAAAATCACTGATTTTTTATATGAATAAGATCTATGGTTGTGGTTTTCCTGGATGAAATCAAAGCGTTCCGAAAAATGTTAACACTTCGGGCGAGTTTTTGCCTCAATTTGCTTATCTTAACTCAAAATATCTTCTAAACTATAAAAGATAGATATAAACAGTGCTCGTCAGAAATGTTGAGTAGGAAATCCAGTTTCTATATCAATAATTTGTTATAGTCTTAGTTGTTATATTTTTAGAGAAATGCTTTGCCAAGCTTAAGAAGTTTGAAAATTTTCTGTTTTATAAATTTGTAATGCACATAACTGAAAAGATAAACTATAGGAAGTAATTTATAGCCCGTTGAAATTCCTATGAGGATGTGTGTTTGGATTTTGAACCAGGGTCATTCCATATGGGCACCCGATGAGTGCTGATCTGTAGTCACAGATTTTTTTTAAATTTTTACCATGGATACACATGGTAATAAACCCCCCAAATCTGAATTTGTAAAGTATATATCCCAATAATGACCCAGATACAGGCATTTGAAAAATGGTCATTTTTGCGAAATGGCGGCCATCTTGGATTTTGCACTAATGTTTAAAAATATAATAGCATGAGAACTAATGGCTCAAATTAAATAATTCTGGTACCAATTTAAGGCTATTTATATCAAAAATTTAAGTGCCATATCAAAACAATTAAAAAAATATTTTTAATATCGCTATTACATGAAAATTGCAAAAATCACCTTCGGATTGATGGACAACTTAAATGGGCTATAAAAAAAAATGGTCCCTAATATTTTTTTCTAAAACTTGGTACAGATACTAACTAATATGTGGGCTTTAAGTAAAAAAAAATTAGAAGGGTAATATTTCTTACTGCAGAGAAAATAGCTTTAAAACATATATACATTTAGTTAACATTTGACATGCAATGCTTTAATCATTTAAAAAAAAAATATTTTTAAAAGCAAATAATGAGCAAATATAAAACATAGGCATTTTTTACGCACTAACTAGTACATGTGCTTTAAGCAACAAAAATAGAATGGTAATAGTTAATTTAAATAATGACTAAAAAAATACTGTTATATGTATGGGAAATCAGAGTAAAATTTCTGGAGTGCTGAAAAATTCTAATAAACATCTTTCTAGTAACCATGCAGTTATCTCTCTTGTATTTTATTTTCTTATTTCAAATTTTAAGAAGGTATTTTCTATATTCAGTAGAGCTAAAGGTGCACATTCTTTCCTTGTGGCCACTGGCTTCTAAACCAACTTCACCTTAGAGGCAGTAAGTACAATAATCTTTGGCATATTGGTTATAAATGACAACTATCACTTAATGCTGAAGTTTCACAGCATATAGTTAATTCTACAAAAAATAATTTGTAATTAGATAATATAAAACACTCATTTTCATGAAAAGCATTAAAATTAAAAAAAAATTAAACAGAACTACAGCATGTTGATCACCAAAACATATCTTAAGCCTTCTGCCAACTCCAAAGGAAACACTAGGCAATATCCCCTATCCAGTTGAAACAGGAGCAACAAACTAAACATAAACAAACAAGCTATTGGGAGAAAAAAATTATCCTACAGCACCAATATTGTTTCTGGAACATTTAAAAACACCTGTTTCTGGTCTTTGTGTTCATAAGACATCAGCTGCCTATAGCCTCCAAAGTTTCAACTCTAATACTCATAGTTCTGTTATATAAGTAATAGCAATTAACATATACCAGTTGTCAGTTCCTGAAATGATTACTTGTACTGCATCATCTGTTTTCTCTTAGGTTGAATTTAAAGTAAGATACAATATTACATTTCTGGGCGACTTATTCCTTTCAGAGCTCATTTTTGCTCAAGTGTTCAGAACTGAGTATGTTCAACAAATAAATCAATGAATTGTGCTTCAATGATTATTTCTTTTATTTATGTTCCATGATTAGTTCTTGTCTTGCTATAAAAATTGAATGTTTTGTATGCAAGAAAATCAATGTGTCATTAAGCCTTCCTGTTTATTCCTGTACTTGTGTTCTGAGTGGTAGTATATGTAAGGTTCACAAGGATGAATATCTGAAATGGTGCAGTTTAAGACAGAAAACTTGTGATCTATTTAATAAACCACCAAAATCAGAACTAAGTCCTTCAAACCAATTTCTCTCAGGCTGTCAATGATAAATCAAGAATTACTCATTCCAGGGGAAAAAAATTCTGCATGTCTTGTTATTCTTCCTCGCATTCATCAATTAGTGAGTCAGAGGTTTCTACTGCTGACATGGAAATGACCAATGATGCAGATTATAGTGAAGTCACAATAGTAATGGAACAATTGAATAAATAAAAGCTGTGAACTTTTGGATTTATTACTAATAAAGTTCAATAGATTTAGCTCTAAGAGGAAGCTTAGTTATATGCAAGTTAAGAAATTAAGTAGCCACGTTGCTACTAAAACTGCTACAGTATTGGGTATTGAAAGTATTATATAATAAGCTACAAAATTCAAGACATTATTTGCCAAAATTGCACGTTTATGATGGAAAATTATTGAATAAGTTTTCTTTAGATGCATCATTTAAAGAAAACGTGCAGATTTTAAAATTAGTTAAAGATTCATGGATAGTCCAACAAACAAAAACATGTTATATTACTACAGAGAATTTAGTTAAAAAAACAAGAAAAATTAAAAGAAACAGAAGGGATGTTATCAATGCCTTGTGAGATATAAGTGTTAAATTAAATTTGATACTATATAAAAGTTACTAGTTTTTATTATAACAGTCGTATGTGTCCAGGAAGAAAATATTGCATATCTATACCAAGTGAAAATGGGAAAATATTAATGCAAAAGAGATTACTTTTACATAATTTAAAAGAATTATATGCTGCATTTAAAGAAAATCATAATGAAATAAATATACTATGTAAATTTTGCACACTACATCCAACAAAATATGCAACTGTTGGAAACAAAGTTATTCATTCTGTACGTGTTTGTATATACCATCAAATTATTAAACTCATACTCCATGCCATCCATATCAGTGAATATATTACATCATTGTTAAAAGAAACAAGTTTATTGCACTGAATCAGAAAAGTATGGTGAGCTGGTGTGATAACTGTCAATCTCCAGAAATTCTTAGAGTACCAATGCATCCCAATGAATTAGAAATTAGTGTGTGTTTTGTTTGTATATGTTATGTTTATGTATTCTTATGGCCCAAATGCATTACATATATGGCCAAGACCTTTAGATGTGTGCCAACGATTATGATACTTGCTATTAGATGAAATTGGTTTAGGAATCTGGCCACTAGGAAAACTGGGTATCTTCAGCTCTACTGAATATAGAAAATACCTTTTCATAATTTGAAATAAGAAAATAAAATATAAAACGGATAACTGTATGGTTTTTAGGAAGATTTTTATTAGAATGTTTCAGCACCCCTGAAATTTTACATTGATTTCCTATACATATAACAGTATTTCTTTAGTCATAAAATTAAATATTACCATCCTAATTTTTTTTGTGCTTAAAGCACACATACTAGTTAGTGTGTAGAAAAATTCCTATGTTTTGTTTTTACTCATTACTTATTTTTAAAAAATATATATATTTTTAAATGATTAAAGCATCACACGTAAAATGTATATATGTTTTATAGCTATTTTTCTCTGTAATAAGAAATATTACCTTTCTAATTTTTTTTGTACTTAAAGCGCACATATTCGTTAATATTTGTACCAAGTTTCAGAAAAAAATATTAGAGCCCATTTTTTATAGCCCATTAAACTTGACTATCCATCCGAAGGTGATTTTTGCAATTTTCATGTAATAACGATATTAAGATACATATATTTTTATTTTTTGATATAGCACTTATATTTTTGATATTAATAGCTTCAAATTAGTACCAGAATTATTTAATTTGAACCATTAGTTCTCAAGCTATTACATTTATAAACATTGGTGCAAAATCCAAGATGGCTGCCATTCGGCAAAAATGGCCATTTTTCAAATGCCTGTATCTTGGCAATTATTGCGATATATACATTATAAATTCAGATTTGGTGGTTTTATTACCAAGTGTATCCATGGTAAAAATTTTAAAAAAATTCCGTGACTATGGAGCAACAAGTTTTTCTTAAAATGGGTGTTTTCATGTGGAATGACCCACCAGTATCTTAATTTTTTATCGATAAAGGTTATAACTTCGACATTTTATTATTTTGAACCATTTTGCAAAGGTGATTGTAAACGATATTTAAATATTTGGGAAAGGTGGTTCTAATCGATATTTTAATATTTTGAATTGTTTTGAAAATCTTTAAAGAAGACAAACCGCTCACAAAGAATATTATATTCATTTCGGCTCGGTTGGATTGGGGTCCCTGCTGATTTTTTAAAAATGGATTCGTTGTAATATGGGCATTTGTTTTATAAATCTTTATGTGATTATAAATATTTTTAAATATTTAGTATTGTGTATATTAATAGATTTACACGTAAAAACAGTATTTGACCCGCTTTGCATTCAAAATAACGCTATTGGCCCACTGATTTACAAAGCTTGGTCATGTCTGATCTAAAATATTAAGGGTTTGGTGGTTGTGAAGAATAGAAAAAATTGGCCCTCAATACTCTGCATAAAATGGATGTTTGTTTTTGAAGGGACATTAATTGTTTTAAGTTTAGAGATAAATGTTGATCTTTTCAAGGAAAATTAAGTTTATGTGATCCAATATTTAGGTTAATATATTTATATATAGTAATTGTTCATAATACATTGAAAATATGACGATAAGCAATTTGAATTAACTATGTATTTGAACGGTCTCTTTGTTAGTTTAATCGATCATATGTCATTTATTAGATGCACAGTTAGTAGAAATTCCATTTGATATAATGCAAACTTAGAAAACTCCTCAGAGCTCAATAGTGCGGAAGAAACGAATCCTATAGTAAATTTGCATATACTACTACAAATTATCAGAATATTTATAGGATTAAAATCAATTTTTATTGATATTGAAAAACCTTTCTTTTTTAAAGTGGTAGAAAAGTTAATACAAGTTCAAACTAAATTGCTAACAAAATACGCAAAAAAAGTTGTAGGGGTCATTGAAACAGAAATATGTATTCATGAGATGCAAGGCATTCCTTTGAAAACGATTCTCTGAATTTATACATGTGAAAGAAATGGAAAGATTTATAACATGAATTCGATCATCTTACGGAAGAGGGCTAGTTCCGACGTGAAGGACTCTTGGGAGAAAGGAATATTTTTCTTTTCCATTTTGAGAATTTATAAATAAATGTGCGCATGAATTATTGATCTAATTTCCAGGATTTCTATTATTTAACTCAAAACTGTGTGTCAATGTGTATCATAATATTTTAATTCGTCATTCTAAAAGTGACATTTAGGCTGAGAATGCAGGCATTTGTTTGAAACCACCCAGATGCTACTTTAACACTTAGAGGTTATAGATGCATCCAGATGTTATTTATAACACGGTGATAACACTTAAAGCGTTGATAGACAATAATGGCTTAGACGGAAAGACGCCATCATGAAAAATAAGGTGGGTATTTATATGATTATAAATTTAGGAAGATTTGACAGCACTGTCTATAGCGGGTTGAAGTACTACACTGGATACAAAAAGTTATGACTTTTTGTGTATCTCTGAGATAAACCTAAGTTGCTTTTAAGTTGACTAACTGTATATGTTGAATCTACTGAATATGACTCTAGTTTTTAATTAATTTATAACGCAAATAATCACAAACAAATCATTTACATCCAGAATGCTATGCACGATTAATAAAATAATTGAAGAAGAAAATAATTTTAAAACGTATGTGGTAGATATAGTATTTTGGAGCAATAAATTTATCGTGACACAATTTTATTTGACAATTTTTGAGAGTTTTGTTACTTTTCCCTAAAAACACCAAGTTTTTTTTATTGTTGCAAGAGATTAAAATTTAAAGTTTTGGAAATATCAACAATCTTACTTAATTAAGGGAGATGTCTGTCTGTCTTTGTGTCTGCCTGTGCAGTCTATATAGCGGTAAATTTTGTTGAATTTGTTTTAGTAATTTTATGTTTTAGTCCGATTTGCAAGGATTTTATCCTATTTTTACACATATGTGTTCCTTAGCAAGCTCAAATATTATCAAATATAATTTAAGAGTTTCTATTTTAACACCGCCGGAAAGATCGAATTTTTTTTTCAACAAACTTTGAGTGGAATATATATGATTAATAGACAAACTCTTGTTAATTTTTAAATAATGTATACTTTTTGAGCGCTTTAAATCTCGCCGAATTTTATGTTATGATGTAAAAAAAAGGACCTGTCATTCAATGTTTATATTTTACCAACCGCTCCTAAATACAGGGTTGATAAAATAAAACTGGCCCGGAAATGTCTTCTAATGATCTCTTTACTGTTTAGAATACCTTTCCACAAAATTCCGATAAACTTTTCTGGACCATTTTTATTTTGACAACCCTGTATATATAAATACAGGGCTGACAAATTAAAACTGGTCCGGAAAAGTTTATTCGGAGTTTCGTGAAAACGTAATCTAAACAGCAAGGAGATCATTAGAAGACTTTTCCGGGACAGTTTTATTTTATCAACCCTGTATATCCCAGACTACTCCAGAAAAAGAAAAATCACAAACCCATCCGTTGATTAATAATTTCGTTTCAACCGAGCCATGTCTTTTGAATGAGTGTTTTACCATTACCCTTTTCCGATGCTTTTCTACTTATTGAGGCCACTTTCGCACACAGGAGGTGCTTTCTTACCTATTAAGACCACTTCCACGCAGGGGGGGGGAAACTAAACAAGCTCAGGAATTTGCTGTGGGTTCCGCTGCGGTGTTTATCAGTTTACATTATAAATTCCGTGTTGCAGTGGGTATATTTTCTAGTAAGTTATGAAAGTTGCTTTTAACATTATAAAAATCTGTATATTATTTCTAAACAACATTAGAATGGGCAAATGTGGCATTTTGACCTTCAAACCTCTTTTCGAGTTTTGGAGTTTCAATAAATATTTTGGATTGAACGGAATTCTGTGTTGTTTCGGTACAAGGGGAACAACACACACAAAAAAAAATTGCTAATTAGTGATTATTTAAATACAGAACGTATCTTTGCTCACACATATTAAAGAACATGAGCACAAAGTAATATAATGCTGCCCAAATTGAATTTCGTTTGTAAATAATCGTTTCGGAATTACTAGAAAAAAAATATGTTAAAAAATATATGTAAATCTTACATCGCTAATAACTGCTGGATAACCAGTTATCGGTTTGATTTTTATTCCTCTTCTATTATTCAAAAGTGCTATTAAATATTCAATTTGGATTTCTTGAAGCTTTTCATATCAGTAAAAATTCCTACAATCTCGCCTAATGATAGATCTAAAGCCTACCTTTTTTCCTCGGAGTCTGGGTGCCTTCTAACTACTTTTTTTCTATTCCATTCTTTTGTTTGCACTGCCCGTCATTTACATATTTTCCTATATCCTGGTAGTTTTTTGTTCTTTAGTCATACTAGGTGGCGCTACCATACTGGGTTCGGCTGTTTATCTATTTCGCTTGTTCGACATGGTCAAGCTTCCATTTGGCATTCAGCTCTAAGAGTGTTTCACTAAAGAAAGAATTTCAAAGAATTCCAAAAGTTTCGTCTCTTCTACGTCATGTTATTTGTTTAGCATTATTAATCGATCAATCAATCGATCAGCAACATCAATCGATTTGTTTAGCAATATATATCGATTAATCGTCTCGCTATATTAATCGATAAGTTTGGCTTTTATGGGCTTAGTATTGTTGGTGGAGCTTCGAATATATATGTTTTGATAGACACTGCGAATACTAAATATTTTGTTTCACCATTGATCGAGTCATTTTCCCCCACACTAAAAGTCTGCAGTCATTTTATAAAAGGTGTGAAATGAAAATATATCTAGTATAATTAAAAAATACATTAATAATTATTGCGTAGAACATTGTTAGAATGCGAAGAGTAATCCTTTATTTTAAATTTACATTTATTTAAAATAAAATACTCGGGAAATTTCGGATATTTAGTCCGACTGCTTTCTTAAATTTCGCTATTTTTTTTATAAATTTTCAGTCAAAATCACTGCTTTAATAGAAGACATGTAAAGAGAAATACATGTTATGACATATTGTTTATTTTTTGACAAATAAAATAGTTTAAATGCTGAGAATTAAATGTATTTAAAATTATTAATTTTGTAGGTATATTTTACAATTAAAGGAATAAATATATCGCATTTTAATTAATTTAAAAGCAGTAAGTCTTTATAGAAATTTGCATGCTGCCCAAATCATATAATTTAATTTTATTTTATGTACGGATATATATCATCAGTATAGAAAATTATCTTTTCTAATGGTAGATTTAAATTGTAATATAGCCATATTTTATGCTATAAAAATGCACAACTTTCCAGATTCTAGAAAATTAAATTGCTTTACAAACTACCATAAATTAAAATGAATTGAAATATTAGTAAAAGTTAGTGCTTTAGAAATAATTAGTATTCCTACACGCTTTATAGAAACGGAAGTGCTTTAATAAAGTATTAACAAGCTATAGAAACATGCTAAACAATAAGAAACTACCTATTAGGATTTAAAGAATAGTAAATATTTGAATTAATATTCAGATGAAAAAAATTAATTTGCGAAATTTGCAAGAGGCAAAAGAAATTTACAAGACATAAATTAGAACGAGAGAAATATAACTTATTTCATTAGGCGGAAGAATGAAAAAAGTCGTAAATATTTGAACAAGTTGGTGTCTTTAATTTACGAGTAAATAATGACAATGAAATATAAAATTATTTTTTAATTGCTGTAAAGGAAGTGATTTTAAAGCTTTTAAAAGATTTAATTTTATATGTGTACATGTTAAAAAGAAACACAATTGCATAGCATTAAAGACTAACCTTTAACGTGTTATAAGTGATTTGATTAAAATAACTTTGGATTGAAAGATGCAATAAAATATTTTGAGCTCGATTGTCGAACTTATTTCTATACATCCATCATTTTATGGTCCCCTTGTATCACAGTCAGAATCAGTGATATATAACGGAATTGTCTCAGACACATTTTTAAGATTTAATTTTAGAGAACCTTCATACTGTTTCTATGATCTTAATAATAAGTTTCATTTTCTTTTCCGGGTCTCTTAATCGGCGTATCCTGCAGGCCCAGTGGTCCTGGATTAATATTAGAAAGAAGAAAAGCGTACTTTTATTATATTTTATCCATAAGTTTAAATGGTCTCACTGTCTCAGCAGGCTATCGAACCGCCGATCTTTGAATTCACTAGCCAGTGTTCCAACCATTTGGCTACTGTGGCAAGATTATAACTTCTTCTGGACCATATAATCTCCTTTCAACTCCGATCGGGGTTTAACTGCAAATCTGAATGACGACTTTCGTATTAGCTGCTTATTGTCATGAAAGAAAGGTGATGAAGATGGCACGGATATGTGTAACGGAAGAGACACCTACAAATATGTAACAGGCAACCATTGCTGTAGTTTGAAATTTGAGCCATCTTGATCCTTGTAACAAATTAGGTGTCGACGACGAATTTAGCTGCAGGGACAGCCATACCATCTTTAGTTAATATATCACCAATTTGGCGATTTCAGGGAATTTCTTGAATTTCTTGATTGTCCTAAGTACTTTCACGAGTTTTCGTTTCTTTCTCAAAACTTTCCATTGGAGGTACATTAGCTCTTCATCGTCCAGTTGGGTTGTTGACGTGAAACAAATAAAAGTATCCACCGACTTCAAAACAAAACCTAATATATAGTTTTACTTCTTATACTCTTTAAGATGTAAGTGTAATTTGGTAGAAAAGTGCAAAATATACAGTTTATCGCTTGTGCCGATCACAGGCACTTCTGATATAATGGCTACAAACATTACATCCCAACTTTTTATAGCCGATATGGGGGTTCGAATCGGACGAAATAAACTGAATTCTACTAATCTATCAAAACTGCATGCAAAATAATAATAATAATAATAATAGTAGTAACAATAATTATTTTGGAAATAATAATAATTTTAATAATAATAATAACAATAATAATATCGAAAACTTTCACTATCCACATTGTATCATTGTCATACACAGCAGACACCATCCTTTTCCCATTCGAAATATGCAAAAGGAATGCAGTTTCAGATGAATCTATAATGAGTAACAGAGTAACTCATTATCTTTGTTATACAGACTAGCATCCCCCAAAGACGTGATGTTGAAACTAAGTGTCATAATTCATAGAGCCCATGGTAAATTCGTAACTAGGTTTTTTTCTGATTCCCATCATTGCAACTAACCTGCAGAGTTAATTTGTTCGGATCCATTATAATGTTTTCAATGTCTCAGCCAGGGAGCAAACTGCGGATCTTCAATGCTTCAACCATTAATATGCTGGTACAATACTTCAACTTCTTCTCATGGACATAAAGATATTAAATCAAAAGTTTATATGAAAATTCCCGTCTCAAGTTGACAAACGGTATGAGGTACTAATAAATCTGATGCATTTGGCTAATTTATGTTCATATATCCATATATCAATTTAAATATCATTTACATGCATTGCGTAATATAACCATGTTTTTATGAAGACTATAATATAATCATTCTTCCGAGAATTAGCATTGTTTCTTTATAAGGTATAATGTGAAGGAAATGTTAAATTTCCATAATTTTTCCTTAAAATATGCACATCATTCCAATCGGGTTTAAAGTGTTCCGGACATCTTAAAAATTTTTTCGTGTAATACGCTATTAAAAATAATTGGAAGAGGGAGGGATCAATAGCTTATAGATTTGATTCTTGATCGTTTGAAAGTATAAATCTCATGTTGCGGCAATTTTAGTTTTTTATTGGTCGTTCAGAAATGGAACTCTGAATCCGTTAATGGAAAATACACAATATGGAACTTCTTAAACTAATTTCCGCTTAATGTACCCAAGACAGTATATCAGCATTTGGTATCACTCGTCTACATAAGGAAACACAGAAGTGCCCGTTGCCAACTTGGTTAAAATAAAACAATTACCTTTGTACCGAATTGATTGACCGAATTGAATGTCCGTAGCTTCGATTTTTCACTTCAGACGATTGTGTGAGATTTAGATAATGATGTTTTCTTCCTTTGTAGCAAAAACACCCCTGACAGCATCGTGGTATTCCATTTTTCTTATCCAAATATATTTATTACAACAACATTGGTTTTAATGTGGGAATTCATCATTGTCTTAAATTATTTTCTAATATCTAAACTAATTTTACTGAATAGTAATTGGACATAAATACAATATAATTTAAAGAGGATTTTTATTAATATACGCAAAACTCACCTAAAGAAGGCATTCCCAAGGCTAGCAAGATACATGGACATGCATGACAGCATATATGAATCTGTTTCATGCATTTAAGAATGTTTTGTCATATTGCAGACATTTGCTGTTCCCTGCTGAAGCGCGCAAAAAACATTAAAACTATTTGTCCATGTATGTTGTTAGCTCTAATGGCAATACAGTCCTAGAGGAAAAATTTTAAATAGATTAGCATTTGAAATGGATTTCAGAACATGTTTTAATTTAATTATTAAAGAAAATTTGCATCCTGCATAACAAAAGTTTTGCTTATAATTAAACCAATATTCCGTGACCTTTAGATTGGAGAAATATTACTCCATGTTTTCTCAAAAGAATCTGATTTATGAAGGTCGCTTTACAAAATGTCTGATATGATGTCGTTTGGACGTCATAATTCTCAGCGGATTGGGAAATAAATGTAGCATGAAATTCGCAATCACGGAATAAAATCCCTAAATCGGACGTGCCTTTATATTCTTTTCAAAATAGAATTATCAGCTACTGATAAAGATAGACTATTTTCAAGAATAATTTTGCGGAATACATGAAATAAATTTTCCGAAATTTCATTTAGAGGATTGCCCCAGTTTACATAATCGATTAAAAATGTTATGTGAATATTGTCTTGCTGAAATTCAGATATAAGTTAATGGTAATGATAAAAATATACATATTACAAAATATTTTAAAATTATACCTTAAATAGAGATAATTTACAATTATTTTATAATTATAAATAATATTCTTCAGAAAATTTTTACATAAAAATAATATTTTATCTTAAAATTCTTAAAGGTATGGAAAGAGAAAGGCGTATACGTGTTGAAAA
This sequence comes from Amaurobius ferox, assembly GCA_951213105.1. Classification (NCBI taxonomy): domain Eukaryota; kingdom Metazoa; phylum Arthropoda; class Arachnida; order Araneae; family Amaurobiidae; genus Amaurobius; species Amaurobius ferox. Next base: position 137,896,285 of record OX578139.1, read on the forward strand.
ATTAATTTTTACATTAAAATAATATTTATTTTATCTTAAAATGCTTAAAGGTAAAGGAAAGTGGTGAAAAGCATAGTTTCAGCGAAAGAAGTATAGCTGATAATTATTTTAATGGAAACTGGGAAGCCAGTTTTAGCATTCTAGATTATTGCATTTAATGTCTGATAAAAATAACTAGCTGCAGGAACTAAGACATCTATAAGTACAATTGATAGAAGATACTTTTACTAATACATATATATAAAAGATAATTCTGTGAAAAGATGCTTGAACATCTGAAGAAGTACATGGTATCTTCAAAATATGCGCACACATTGCAGAAATTTGTCATACCACGCATTCGTGAGGAGTTAGTGATGAAATATATTTTCAAGCAAGATGGTGCTCCTCTCTACTGTCATCGTAAGGGCCTGTCTTGATGAAAATTTGTTGAACTGATGAATTAGCCTTAGAGGTAGTGTAATACCCCAGGTGAACTTCCAGACCTTAAGCTAATGACTTTTTCTATGGGGACTTATTAAAGTAATGTTTATGGCAGAAAGCTGGCAACGGTTAATGAACTGATAGCAGTCACTGGAAAATAATAGGCCAAAATACCAAACCGAATGATTCGCGATGTGTGAGATCTCATTGTTCCTCGTTATCAGAGAACGGAAATCAATTCGACCATGTGCGACAAAAAAGTTCTACGCCAAAAAGTTCTACGCCTATTTTACCTGATTTGCAGGGTTTTTTTTTGCACTTAGATATAATTTAATACTACAGTCATAGTCATTCAAAGTGCGTATCTATTTTACGAGGCACATTGTATATCTCAATGTCTTTAATCACGAGCTTTCATTTTAATATGCAATGATAGCAACAGCCAAGAAAGCTTTGATTGCGATCAAATGGGGCGTGTCTGCTGCAATGAAATCAGGTATACAATGTAGCCGGATTCCTGTTTACAAACAATAGACAGTCTTCCTAAGACTGTATATGTCCAGGTTTAAAGTCTCCAAACTGGGCTATTTAGAAACTTACATTGGCATAGTTTGTATTCATACTCCTAATGTTAATTATTAATTGCAAAATCCCGTTCCTAATGTTAATTATTAATAGTGAAATCACGCTCCTGATGTTGAATTTTACACTGGATAGAGTGGTTTAAGATCTGGAAAATTTATAGTGAAATCGCGCTCCTGATGTTGAATTTTACACTGGATAGAGTGGTTTAAGATCTGGAAAATTTATAGTGAAATCACGCTCCTGATGTTGAATTTTACACTGGATAGAGTGGTTTAAGATCTGGAAAATTTATAGTGAAATCACGCTCCTGATGTTGAATTTTACACTGGATAGAGTGGTTTAAGTTCTGGAAAATCCTTGTATAGACCGACTTTGTAACTGAACGTAGCATTTTAAGAATTGTGCAGTAAGTACAAACTTCAGTAAATTTAAAGTCCCTTGTCTGTCGAAGATTTGTAAAATTTTGGCTTTTATTATTACAATATTTTAGGAAGAATGCTATATTAAAACACCAAAAAAATTACAAACACTTTTGATGAGATAAATAAACGATTTTAATTTTGCTCATCATGCAAGATGGAAGCAGTGTAAATCTTATCTATAGACGAATCAGGAGAAATGCTAGCTTGATATTTATGTTATGCACATGCTACGACACGTGCATTGTTAACCGCTCTTGCATTGCCAAGAAAGCTAGTGAACGGAGATATAAAATTCTTAACGTGGACAATTCATACTTTAGATGGAGGGTCCTCAAATAAATACATCTGGATTCAAATTTAGCAAACATAAATTTCCCGTTAATGTTTTTTCCCATATGCAGTTTGTCTGCAATGCATATAATATGTAAAGAAAACGTTTTGTAGTGGGGTCAGTAATCTAGCGCTCGTATTTTGATGAGTTTACACATATTGTGCATTCCTGAATGCGAATCAAATATTTTTGTGTATAAATGTGTTTGGAGGGTAGGACATTCCTAGATAAAATTTAGCTATGCTAATGAAATTTTTTTCCACTATTCCAATATGTAACCATCAGGGGCCTACTCAATTGCTTAGGGTTTATCACGACCTACTTTTGAGAATACAAATGCCTATATTTGAACAGATATTTTTATTAAATGATATTTTTATTTTTGAAATATGTTTTACGAAAAAAATCAAATTATTTTTAAGAAAGTTTGTAGGCTTTACCTAATTGGTAGCAGTAAAAATATATATTCAAGAAATACAGTTAAACATAGATATAAAATGCTTATCGCGGATATCGAAATTTGTTAATGTAAGAACATTATGTGTTGGACTAGTCAGATATTTTTAAACATCCTGCTAAAAAACTGTTTACGGCCAGTTTAATATTTATGAATTATCTTTCCGTTTTCCCAGAAACAATTTGATTCATGAATGCCGCTATACAAATTGCTTTTCATTGTATCTTAGAAATCACATTTCGTATCATATTGGGGAATAAATATAGTATTAAATTCGCATATATAGAAGAAATTACACTAAGCTATTTCTAAAATAGATCCTAATTTGTTCCATAGACTTCTTCGAAACACTCTTTGTTCAATTATTTTCTCGGAATTTTAGGCAGGAAAATTCATGTCATATGTTGATATAATGTTAATCTAAATGGTGTCTCAATACGTTGTATTAATTTAGAATTAAAGTATTAATTAAAGTAGAATTAAAGTATTAATTTAGAATTAAAGTATGAGTATTTGTTCATTTAAAAGAAGAATCGAAATCTAACATATTGTTGAATGAAGCCATTTATGTATTCTTGAATGAAGATAAATTTATTGTTGAATGAAGACATGGAACATTATCAATTTTTACTGATAAATGCGGATTTAGTGAAACAAAACATTTATATGAATAAAATATATCTTTCATGTAGAATTAAACAAATACACAATGCGAACAAATTATTTTCGAAGCTAAATGAGCATTTTTATTAAAATTAAAAAATCTGATGTGAGAAACACATAACTTTCCTTATATGACGCAATGAATTTACTACTTTTACAGTCAAAATGTAATGTATAAGATCCACGGTACTGTGTTTTCATCGTTGAATTGTACATTTGGCGATTTTCTGGATGACAACATGTAAAACTATTTGAAAATACCCAATTAACTTATATTTCGCGCAACTCTAAATAAACGATCATCATAATTATTGATGGCATCCTCAATAGGTGATATAGTCCATATAATAAAATATTATAATTATTAATTCATCAATTAGGCGTCATTTTCATTAATTTAGCTTAATTTTTGCAATTTCGACAATATTTCTATCAATCTGGGGCGACATATCGCTAAGTTGACAATACTTTGCTAAATTATTTACCAAGTTTGCCAAATGTATCGCCAAATGTTACAGACAAATGGACAGAAGAGCATTTCAGATACACCCCTTTTTTATACCCGTCATATGATGGAAATCCGAATTTGCGAACCATTACATCCCATTTGGAGTCATTCCCTTTCACTTTGGCAACAATTAAAATAGTCGTCAAGATGGCGATGTCCCGCTAAATTTCTCGCTAAGCTTTACGAAAGAAATTTATTATTCTTTTAGTCTAATCGTATGTTTTTTCCAAGATATTGAGCTTTCATCAATTAGTCGTCGTCATTTTTATTAATTTAACATCATTTTTATTAATATGCCGACATTTTCATTAATTTGGCAACATTTCAAACTGGCAAAGTTGGCGACAATTCGCCAAAATCCTGCCAAGTTTATGGACGGGGAACGATGTTATTGTTATAGCAGATAAATGACTATTGGTGTACAACTACAAAGGTATTATGCAAAGTATCTTTTACCATGGATGGAACGCGCTAGATCTACGAGAATGGTGTCACTAAATTTATCGCATGATATTACTTATGAAAAGTGAACATATTTCACAATAGTTAATATTTTATTTTATTTCATATGGTTTTTTGATAATTTCTTTTAAATGTGCAATATATCGAAAACGGTTAATGCTAGCGTTCTAAAATTTATGTCAATCGTTTGCTAAGGAAAAACTAGATAGAAAATGGCTAGTTACATAACGTTATTAAAGATTTTGATTTTTTGATGATTTCTTCAAAATTTCACTCGAAAATTTAGGAGGTTCTGTACATTCGATTACGTATAAAAACAAAAAGCTCCCTCCCAGTATTCACAGATTGTAATTTTTGTACCAAATTTTATTTGAATCGCTCCATTAATTCTTGAGATATCGTCTTCACACACACACATCATCTCAAAAACGTTTGATTTGTGTTCAGGGATTATTGAAACATGGTCTCCCGTCGAAAAATCAAGTTCTAATTTTAGACCCCGTCACAATACTTTCCTTATACATTATACTATGTTTATAAGGAAAGTAAAATAACGGTCATTATTGTAGATGGTCGGGAGGAACGGGATTCTGTGACCGATATGTGTTCCATATGTGGCCGATTCTGTGTTCGATATCTTTAGCAGTTTTCAAGTGAGTTTTACAGTGTTTTCTGTCTGCTTTTTTAAATTTTATTCCTAATTGATTGCTATGGATTGCAAACAGGGTAAAAAAATCTCTGGTAAGAGGTAAAAGAAGCATAAATTCAGAGGAAATCTATTTACGAAGAAAACAAATGAAGATAAAAGACCGAGTGCTTCCAGTGAAAAACTTAGTACTAATAAATGTACTTTGATATCTGAAACTGAATTCAGTGGTTGTGGTTTGATTGACAAAAGTATTGTTTTTAAGCAATACTAGAATGTGTTTCATGTAAAATTTTTGGTGGTAATATCAGCATAAATTGTAAAACTGTAGTTGTTGTTGAGACCCAGACAAAAAAAGGTGTAAGGTAACTGTTTGTACGGCCGGGAAGAATTGTGAAACTGTGTATGGACTCTCCGAAAAAAATAGCATTTATTGTGAGTTTTGGGGTGAATTATCTTCTACCAGAAACTCAGTTATGATTGGGGAAAGACAGAATTTACCTGAAATTAACTCTAGATATATATATGCTATGCGCACACTAGGTCAAGGTTTATTTGGGGCAAAGATCTTTTTTGGCACCATGGACTTGCCATAGCCTATAATAGTGAACGCATACAGCGCACTAATCAAAAACATAAAAGATGTCACTGGCATTATGGCCAAAAAAAGCATGGTCTTAGCTGTAAAGGACGAAGTTCAATCAAATGGAAGTACAGATTTGACTATAAGTGGGGATGGTACATGGAAAACCGTGGACATATCTCTTTAGTTGGAGTATTACAGTGATAGGATCTACGGTTGGCAAAGTTATTGACACCGAGGTACAGTCTTCCTATTGTCAAGGCTGTACTTATTAGGAAGATATCCGCTCTGTAAATAAATATGAGAAGTGGAGCAAAGTTCACTCCAAAACATGCCAAAAGAATCATAGTGGTTCAGCTGCAGTGATGGAAGTCGCAGGTTTGCAGATAATTTTTGTCCTCTCGATTCTCCTGCACAATGTTCGTTACGCACAGTACATTGGTGATGGTGACTGTAAGACATTTACTGCTATTGAGAAATCGAACCCATATGGCGACAATCTTGTTGAATGAAAAATTGAGTGTCTTGGCCATATGCAAAAAAGAATGGGGGCAAGAGTGATGAAGCGAAAATAGGAAATGAAGGGAAAGAAATTAGGTGACGGAAAACGATAAGTGGTAGAGGTCGGCTTACAGATGATGCAATTAATAAATTAACATTATACTATGGAAATGCTATCAGAAAACATTCAGACAGTTTTAAAGCTAAGCAACGTGCTGTCTGGGCCATATTTTATCACGAAAGGGCCACAGATTCGGAACCAACACATCACTTCTGCCCAGAAGGATTGAATTGGTGCATCCATGAAAAATTATTAGCAAATTGTGCGCAACCAGCAAATTATAAACACAAAAATGTGATTTTACGATTTGTCATGGATGAGATAGAAGATATATTCAAAGATCGGAGTATGCCTTCATTATTGAAAAGGTGTTTGGGAGGGCATACCCAAAATGCAAACGAATCGTTGAAAGCTAAAATTTTGAAATTCTGCCCAAAAATATCTGACTCTGGTTCTAATGTAGTGCAAGTAGCTGTAAATGAGGCTGTTGTTTTATTCAATAATGGACAGAAAGAGCGAATAAATACATAATTGGTGAAAATGCAAGAACTTTTGCTTCAAAGAGTGACAGTCGTCGGATTCTATCAGCTGAGATTAAAGCTGAGATGTCTACTCTAGAAGCAAGAAGAGCTAAGAAAAGAGCTAAACTTGCTGAAATAGAAGCTATTAAAGAATAGGAAGGAGTTATTTATGCAGCAGGGGAATTTTAAAGTAGTTAATTATTATTAAATAAGGTTACAAGCTAAATTATTAATTTAAACGCGTTTTTCTCAAAATTGTGTTTTTCTGGGTGGCTCGCACTGTATACTAAAATGTTTTAAACATATCCTTTTGAAAATTTTAGAGTAAGTATATGGTGTTATTATTTACAAACTTCACCTAATGTTATAGCAAAAGCATATTTATAAGTTTTGCATACAATGTTTGAAATGAATTTTTATTTTGATATTTCCTTATAATTAAACTTATAGTAGTCTGTACAAAATATATCTTAATGTATGGTAAATAAATAAGTGTAGGTGCTTATATAATATATTTATATTCTCAAAATGCCAAAATTTTAACTAAAACTTAATTTTTATGGTTGTAAGGATGCGCGGAGTAATCCAATACAAATTTGAAATTTTCAAAGGTGTATTACATTTACTAATTGAAAATAAAGTTGTTCCTTGATAATAAAATAAATATATATACAAAATACAAATATAAAGACTAATTAACTGCTCTAAAAATTTGGCTTAAATTGGATAGTATTTAAAGAAACTGTAGAGAATCGAAAACAGAGTGAAATATGCTGGATTTTAGTACCTTAAAGGTGTGTACTCCCCTTAAAGAAAAATTAAGTTACCTAATATTAGGTCTATTTACGACTATTGATTACTACTATTTATTCTTACGAGCGTTCACCAAAACTGATTCAAAATGATTACATAAAAACTTAACTTGTAAGATGATGCAGGGTGAAATATTTTCATTTCGACTCAAACGCATTTGCTTCATATTTTCCACCAAATAAGTTGATTTATGAATGCCGTATTACAAATCTCTCATATAATGCCTCTCGGAAGTCATAATTCTCAGCGGATTGGGAAATAAATGTAGCATGAAATTCGCAATCATAGAAGAAAATCCTTAAATCTCATTTTTTCCCTTTTGTCTTAGTCTTTGAAGAATAGAATTATCAACTGCATCTAAACATAGCCCACTTTGTTTTACACATGATCCTTGAAACACGTTTTATTCTATTATCTTCCCAAAGTTCTTTTATAAGAAGGTTTAAGGGGTTATGTATTGATATAAATGAAATCAAGTTTTAGCACGAATATAGTATTATTTGTTAGAAAGAGGTTTTGAATTTTGGTTAACAGAAAACGATATCCTAGAATTAATAGTCAAAACAGACTTACGTTCTCAAATTCTCGCTTATATTGTTTTTCACAGATGGATGAATATTTTCTTGCCTTCACATCTATTATAATTTCATTTAACTATTTCTATTAACTCATGTTGCTTAATTTGAACATAGTAAACAGTTCAAAAGTAGAGCCAAGGTTTGTTTTTACCACCTTAAAGCCAAGTTATCTGACGTAGCACGGTGTATCTATAGAAGGGACTAACGCTTCTCAGTTTAAATATTCAGTTTTGACAAGTTTGGAGAAAACTCTTCAGAAAACTATAACAAATTTAAAATTTTCATAATAAAGTCTTCAACTATATTGCAACGGTCTTTTGTTTTCAATATTGTAAGATAACTTTAATATACTTTTAAGACTTGAGTACTCTAATTGTATTTTCTATAGGATGCAGACTACCTGGAAGTTCTTTTATTATTAGACCTGCAAAATGTTTACTTCGGATAGCGTCAATGTGGGAAATTTCTATAGCACGGTTATATAAGTACATATTATTATTACTGTATTTATTTTTATATTGTACGGTTTCCAAGAAGTTCAAGCTAGATAAGTAAGCTATATGTACAATGTTTTAAAACCCGTTGTGATACACATGTGCTTTAAGGTCTGGTTAACCCAAATTTTCCACTCAACTACAAGATAGTGTCATAACACGACTAGATTCATGAATGGATTCTTGTATTAATGCTGTTGAAATCAAGCGAGAAATGAGAACCAATGGCAGTGTCAATGTTAGCGTGCTAATCATGAAGTGATGTCAAGTGATGTAAAATTTCTTGAAGTACTTTTTGCAAAGAAGCCACATATTTTAAGAAAGAACCAAGCTGATCGAATGAATTTAGCAAAGAATCATCTATATTCGACTGCAAAAAAATGGACAAAGTATTCAGGGTTTATGATTACAAACAATTTGCTGTTTTGATAAGAGGAAATTAAGTATATGCCACTAGACCCAAGCCCTTGTTATCAATATCAGCGAAAACGTGAAAGTTAATTTAGATTAGTTAAACCAGGTTAAACTAAAATTATATTGTAATCTTAATTTCATAAGAATGTAATGCTTAATTGAATTTATTGATGAATATTTGAATACAGAATTCTGAATGCGTAGTGTTAATTGATGCAAAAAAATACCTAAATAGATTGGTTGTTTGTTGAATCTCAAATCGTGAAACATATAATTAATAAATGGGCTAAACTAAACATAATCCAAATTGTTAGATTTAAAATCCTTAATTATTTGTTTAATATATTTTAAACAATGAGCATTAATATACTTTTCATAACAGATTTGTTGCTAATTTTAATTATTTCAAAATATAACTAGTGCTTTTAATGATATAAGCGAGGGATTTAAAGTCGGTTGATGTAATGACGCCCATCCTAACTTTCACGCCAAACTCAGTTAATATTAAATTAATTACTTATTTCAGTAATTCACCCACTAAGTGTTGAAACTGCACAAATACCTCTGAAAATACATTGATTGTTCCCCATTCTCTGTAAAACAATGGCTCTGAATCTTTATCAAATTATCCTGTATTTATTCGGGTACGCTTGAAAAGATCAGCGAAATTTATTGGAGCGCAGTTTGAAGATTGTGGTGGAGTTCTATTTTTCTCACCAGTCAACTCTCTGCCAAGTGCAATTGGAAATAATTCTGTGGAAGTTCTCTTGCTTCCAAAGAGTCAAATTACTGTAACTCTGTTGTTAAAGTAAATGCTCATTTTCTGCTTCCCAACATAGTCATTTCCGGCATAGTTCTTTGGTATGCCTACTTTTATTGCAGGGAATTTTCTTATATTTTCTTTTCAAGGGTTGACCTCGTGGTTTTTGTGATTGTGTGGGTTTGAATAAGTGAATATTTTTGTTCTATTTCTTAAATGTATACATGATAACAAAATAACAAAGCCTATGCGTAGACAAGATCTGTGAAAATGATGCAAACGATACTGATTCCACAATGCTGGATATTAGTTAACTAATATTGACCAATTGTAGAATAAATATAATTGTTCAGCTGATAGGGATATGACTTTTAAACCCACCTGGTTACGTCATTAAGTTAAAGGTAAAATATTACAGGTAATCGGAGACCAAGATGGAATTTAACTTGGTAATAAATACATTTATATAAAGATTATATATCTTAAGAATAAAAATAAACAGTTGACAATTATATGCAAAAGGTCTGAATTAGAGAACCATATCTAAGTTTCCTGATTAGACCATAACGAAAGTCCAGTACAACCTAACCTGTGTTTGGTGTTTTGAATGTTGCAAAATTTGCAAGAATATTGAGCTTTAAAAAATTATTACATTGCTTCGAGTTTTCCAGGAAAAATCTGATTCATTTACGACATTTTAAAAATCTCGTCAAAACTCAAGTCATAATTCTTGTTGTGTTTTTAAATAAATGTAGCGTTAAATTTGTAATCCTAGACGAGGAACTCTAAATGTCTGTCTGCGTTATTCATATTTTTAAGGGAAGAATTAGGAGCTATTTCCAAACAGAGAATATTTTAATTGAAGGACATTTTCTACAACATATTTACATGGAAATATTTCCCGATATATTTTACGCAATTAAGAAGTGTTAATTAATATATATTTTTTTAACTTGCGATGAATGAAGTACATAGTTGCCATGAGAAGCATGAATTCGTATTAATGTAAAGAAAATTTAAGTTACTTAATAATAGGTTTATTTAAGACTATTGATTATTACTATTGATTTTTATGAGCATTCACAAAAAAGGATTCAAAATGATTACATTGAAAAATAAACTTGTAAGATGATGCAGGGTGAGATATTTTCATTTCGACTCACTCCTAATAGTTTAAGAACGCATTTGCTTCATGTTTTCTACCAAATAAGTTGATTTATGAATGCTGCTTTACAAATCTCTTATTTAATGCCTCTCGGAAGTCATAATTCTCAGCGGATTGGGAAATAAATGTAGCATGAAATTCGCAATCATAGAAGAAAATCTTTAAATCTCATTTTTTTCTTTTTACTTAGTCTTTGATGAATAGAATTATATCAATTACATCTAAACATTGCCCATTTTGTTTTACAGATGATTCTTGAAATACATTTTATTTTATCATCTTCCCAAATGCATTTTATAAGAAAGTTTAAGGTTATGCATTGATTTAAATTGAATCAAGTTTTAGCATGGATATTGTATTATTTGTTAAAAATAGGATTTGAGTTTTGGTTAACAGAAAACGATATCCTAGAAATAATAATCAAAGAAGACTTATGTTCTCAAATTCTCACTTATATCGTTTTTCACAGATGGATGACTATTTTTTTGCTTTTATTGCTTGTGCTATTATAACTTTATTTAAATATTTTTATTAACTCATGTTGCTTAATTTAAACTCAGTATACAGTTCAAAAGTAGAGATATAGTTTGTTTTTTGCATCTTAAAGCCAAGTTAATTGAAGTAGCATTGTGAAACTATAGAATGGACACAAGCTTATCAGTTTATATATTCAGTTTTGACAAGTTTGGAGAAAACTCTTCAGAGAACCATAATAACAAATTTAAAATTTTCAGAATACAGTGTTCAACTATATAGCAACGGTTTTTTGTTTTCAATATTGTAAGATACTTTAATATACTTTTAATGCTTGAGTACTGTAATTGTATTTTCTAAAGGATGAAAAATACCTGGAAGTGCTTACATTATTAGACCTGTTAAAAAGTTTACTTCTGATAGCGTTAATGTGGGAAATATTTATAGCACGATTTCCGAGGAGTTCAAGGTAGATAAATAAGCTATATGTCCAACATTTTAAGACCCGTCGTGATATACATGTGCTTCAAGGTCTGGTTAAACCAAATTTTCCACTCAACGAGAAGATAGTATCACAATAAGACTAGATCCATGAATGGATTCTCGTAGTAATGCTGTTGATATCAACCGAGAAATGAGAACCAATTGCAGTGTCAATGTTAGCGTGCTAATCACGAAGTGACGTCAAGTGATGCAGAAGATGCCACCCATTTGAAGAAAGAACCAAGCTGATAGAATGAATTTTGCAGAGATATATTGGACAGCAAAAAAATGGACAAAGTATTCAGGATTGATGAATACAAACAATTTGCTGTTTTGATAAGAGGAAATTAAGTATATACTGTAAAATCGAAAGGTGCGGTATCAATTGTAATATCGTGTACTTAAGAACGGGCGGTCGGCCGTGTTTAAGTGTAAAGAAACAATACATAGGAAATAAATCAATACCAATATGCTTAGTACAAAACCAGTGACTCCTCTTCCCTGGTGATGGGTGCAAGGGCCCGTCACTGTCTGGAATGGAAGAAGATGGCAAGAAAGACATACACACAAAATGATTACTCCAAAAATTTGTGAAATTAAATTATTTAATTAAGATATTAAATTATGTGATTTTTAATATCATATTTTTTTTTGAAGTATTTTTCCAAATAGCATATACTTTTGGTTTCATATGTCCATCTATGTATCAAAATTGTAAATTGTATAAACTTTAGCGAAACAAAATTTACCTCAGAAATTGAAATAATCATGTATATAAAATAACACGTCCTTTCCACAATAATTTTATTACACTGAACACTGACTGTCCTATGCCTCTACTTTACCCTAGAACTCTACATATAAAGTTACAACACCTTCCAAGTGTTAATCAAGTTTGACTGGTCAATTCTGACCTCATCAGGATCATGTCCAAAGTTTCTTGAATTTGGGCTATTAAGTAGTGTCACAACGGACGAGATATGCATAAGAGCCAACCATTTCGTTTTCCGGCAATTGAAATATCATAATTTACTTACAAAATATTCTTCATCCATATTAGATGAGATCCCAATTTTACTAGACCTCTAAGCATCAAAGGGGGTTTGTTGTACCCGCACATTTCCACTGATTTAAAGTTATTACACTTAGTAATATTTTTAGCAGACCACCCATATGTTCAAATTATTTAATTGCTTTGTTCCATCTCCCATACAAAATGTAGCGTCTCCACGCCAAACACAATCACCGTGACGTCAGCAGAACATCACGTCTCCCAAATTTACCAATCAGGAATCCGCGACGACGCTACCATCTTTTTACCGCCAGCCACAGTTCACATCACGAGCCTTAAAACTCCGAATTTTCGCATTTCCCACAGTCGGGCAATAAACAAACAAAAACTGATACATCTACATTGGATTAACGGTCGCTTTTAAAAGCGGTAGTAAAGCCGAGACATGAAGAATCAAGAATCGTGCGGTTTCACGCACACAGAAAAACACTTAAATCAGAATATAGTTATATAAGTACAAATAATATAAAAATACATTTAAATTCAGCAAAGTTGAGAATTTATAAAATTCCAACACGACAATACCACTAGACAATACATTCAGCCCATTTTATTAATTTACATTCAGCCGTTGTTATCAATATAAGTGAAACTGTGAAAGTTAATTCAGATTAGTTAAATCAGGTTCTAAAATTACATATGTGGTACTTAATTGAATTTATTGATGTATATTTGAATACGGCATAAAGATTAGAAAAGATAGTAATTGCGTTGTGTTAATTGACCCAAAAAATACTTAAATGAAGTTGTTGATTGTTACATCTAAAATAAAGAAAATATAATTAATGAATGGACTAAACTAATCATAATCCAAATTGTTAGATTTAAAATACTTATTTATTCGTGTAATATATTTTAAACAATGAGCATTAATATACTTTGTATAACATACCTGTTGCTAAGTTTATTCATATCGAAATACAACTACTGCTTTCAGCACTAGAACGACGGGCAGCGGTCAATTTGACCGCTATAGAAAAAATACAACATAACTCTAATTCAAATCCAAAACATCATAGTTACAGAATTTAGGATGTGTCTTTGACACATTTTTTGCATTGCGCGTTCTTGATGCATCGTTCTTCGCATTTTCCACAGGTGGACTTATCTCATGATGAATACAAATCTTGTGTTTTCTTACGGCAGAACGAACACTGACGACGTTTGTTACTTTTCGCTACCTTTCCGCAAGGGAGGACTGCTGGACGCTGTGAGAAATATCTTCCTTAGAACTCGCACGGTTCTTCACTTGTTCTCGGGGGTAGAGAAACAATCCCCGTCTGTGGTAAGTACTGCATTAAGACACTCTCACCATCATTAAAAACACACAAACTTCATTCCTATGTATACTACTTACATTTTATATCTCTAATACCTTTTTCAACATCTTACCTTTATCTGAACCGGGAGCACATTTCGGCTTAACCACTCTATCAAATCATCATAGACAAACAAAATTAGCATAAACGGAAGGCGTCGTAGCGCCATCTATAACAATGAGGAGAGAGAATTAAATTCTCAACATCCTCCCCCTGGAGGAACTATTAGTTAATCCAAATGGCTATCCTTAATTCAAATTTTCTTTGATAATCAAATTATATACCAAATTACAATTCAGACTTAAATTCTTACCTTACTGTGGCAATTATAGCACATCAATACTGAACAACTTTTAATTGTTACAGCCAACTAATACAATAGCTATAATTGAATAAAGCAATAAACAATTAATTACATGGACAAATATAACAATGGATATCATGAAAAAATTTAATAATCAAATGTCCTGAACTTCAAGAGGATATAATAATTGTACAGGGTGTCTGATAGTTCCAACTTTAGTCTTAATTTTATAGGAACGAACTTCACCATCACTGCCGATGAATATTTCTGTTTCCTTGCTTATTTTCCACAAGGTTTTTGAAACACGTTTGTCATTGATAAGCACTATGTTATTATCGATTCACCAACACTTTCTTGGTACTAGAGAATGCCTCACTGCTCAGTCTTATTACTGGTGAACACATTGGTCGTCTTCTCAATAAGTAAGCGGAATTCAGATGTCAATCTTTTCTCTTTGTGCTTTATCCGTGATGTTACGTAACCCGCACATCGCTAGAGGGCGTAGCGACTAACCGTATTCAATGCGCAAGCACCGGAGGCATTATAAAAGGCTTGAATTGAAAAGCGTTTGTATGTATGCTTGTATGTACGACGGCCCTTCTGTCACTCTGTAAAATTCATGTAAATAAAAGTTGTTAAGTTTTCAGTTTTGAGTTAATACAGTCCACTTAAAATCACCTATAGTAGCTCGCCTGGAGTTTGTAGGGGCCAACAGTTTTATGGTCCGTCGAGCCGGAGGATAATAAATTGAAATCAATAATGAATTTCGTGGCACTAAACCACACACGCGGCACGTTAAAAGCAAGAGTTACGAGAGTACAAGGCTTTCCCACCAGTTACGATTCGGATCGAGAGGATGCGAAGATTGTCTTTGATAATCAATCTACAAAGATTCTCTTTGATAATCAATCTACAAAAATTATCTCTATTAAATCTTCGATAGAAGAATTAGAAACGGGATACTGCACTTTACCTGACGATGTGGAGCTCGGGGATGTGCTCGAGCAGCTACAAAAGCTGGAATCCTTACTGGATATTTTAGAGGTGCGTGTAAACTATCTACTTTCGAAAGTTCCTGTTAAATCCGAACAAAAGTAAATAAATTAAATTTTGTGAACAAGCTGCCAGAGATACCATTGCCTAATTTTGCGGGCAGTTGTGAAGATTGGAATAACTTCAAAAAGCAGTTTAATAGTTTAATTGCAACAAATGATCATTTAAATGAGCAACAAAAACATCACTATCTTCAAGCGTCGCTTAAAGGAGAAGTGAGACAAGTGCAGACGACAGACGATACGTTTGAATCACTATTCAAATAATTGAGCAACGATATGAAAATAAGCGATGTATCGCAGACACTCATATAAATGCTATCTTGAATTTAGAGAAAATTACTCATGAATCGGGAAAAGAATTGTACAAGTTCGTTGATACAATATTGAATCATCTACGAGGGCTAAAGCTTCTCAACCTTGAAACAAACAAATTAACTGAGATAATGTTAATTAACGTCATTAATTCGAAGCTAGATCTCAAAACTCGTAAACAATGCGAGATGTCGTTAAAAACAACAGATTTCCCAGATTGGAAAGAATTTATACATTTTTTGAGAAAAAGAAATCAAGTGTTAGAAAACATTCAACGTGCTCCCTTTGCTACAAAATCAAAAAGTTGAATTCTCTCCCAGACATAAAAGCTTAATGACAAAAACAAACATTAAATTTAACTGTCCAATATGTAAGGATAACCATCCAATCTATAAGTCCAAATTGTTTCACGCATTATCTATGCCAGAGAGAACTAATGAAATTAAATGGAAAGAATTATGTTATAATTGCCTTGAACCTCATAATGAAGCCCAAAGCACACATGAGAAAAAATGTAAATTCTGTGGGAAACGTCATCATTTTTTGACTCATATAGATCACTTTGTGAAACCAGTAATCCAAAAATCGAATCTTTCAACTTCCAGAGAGTCATTATACATTCCCAGGCAAACGGAGCTCATAGCCTCAACTGACGCCATTAAAAGTGAAACCGGTGTTGGCACTCCCTTCGCGAGTAGTAAGCGAGTAGTAGTGGGGACTTTAAACAATTTTCATTGCCACTTCGCGCGAGATCCAGTGGATATAGAGTTAAAAAAATTTTGGGAACTTGAGTCAATAGGAATAAAAATCATCCAAAATGCAATGATGAAGACAAAGCTGTAGATATATTCAAAAATTCAGTGAGCTTCAAGAAAGGACGTTATGAGGTTTCCTTCCCCTGGAAGAAAGACTGGAAACAGTTAAGTGATAACTTGAGTGTTACGGAAAGGAGATTTAAAAATTTTACAAAATGATTGCAACGTGATAAAGCTTTACTTACGCAGTATCATGAAATTTTAGAAGAATATTTAAGTCAGGGAATCATCGACAAAGTGCAAGATATAACTAAACCAGTGTTTTACCTATCGCATCAAGCAGTTTGTAGGAAGGATAGTCTTACAACAAAAACCATAACCGTTTTTGATGCAAGTTCCCATGACCTTGGGCACTTGTCTCTTAATGATTGTTTGTGGTCAGGCACGAACTTACATCACAACATATTCAATTTACTAATTTATTTTCGGTTAAACTAAATAGCTTTTGTAGCTGACATCGAAAAAGCATTTCTGCAGATTTCCCTAGCTGAAAACGACAGAGGCGCTGTTAGATTCCTGTTTACTGATGGTAAATTGATTGAGAGTGACATTGTGAATATACAAATATATAGATTCAACAGAGTACTTTTTGGGGTGAATACTAGCCCATTCTTGCTAGCCGTGAAGATCAAGGAACATATCAAAAAGTTCCGCGAGAACTGTCCAATTGCCACCTAAATCCTTTACACTAGTTTTTACGTAGACGACCTGGTAGCAGGCGAGCATACGTCACTAAGTTTTTCGTGAGGCAGAAATGATCATGGATCTGCCGGAATGTCTTTAAGAAAATGGATCAGTAATTAGCCATGCCTAATGCGTAAGTGGGAAGAAGAAGGATTTAACATCCATACTTTTCATTCATCAACCAATTCGCATAAAGTCCTAGGAATGTCATGGAACCCTCAACAAGATCGCCTTATGATGGACGTAAAGAAATTATTAGAATTTTTAACTCAGAAAAAATGCACCAAGCGTTTCCTGTTACAAACTGCGGGAAGAATATTTGATCCAATCGGACTTTTGGCACCATACATTATCAGAATAAAGTGCCTGTTTCAGGAATTGTGGTTTAGGAAAATTCCATGGGATGCTGAATTTCCAATCGATATCAAGGAAAAATTGACACATTGGTATTTAAAAATATCAGAACTATCTGAGCTTCAGATTCCAAGGGTAATTCTCCATTCTTCGAACCCTTGTGAAGTCGAAATGTATAGCTGCAGTGACGCCAGCTTAAAGGCATACGGTACAGTAGTCTACTTAAGAGTCAAATACGAGGACCATGCTGTTGTGAATCTTGTTGCCTCTAAAAGTCGAGTCGCACCTCTAAAGAAAATTTCCTTACCGAGAGTGGAATTGTTCGGTACTTTGCTTTCTGCACGACTGACAAATGAAGTCAAGAAAATTATAGATAGGAAAAAACCGTCAACTACATTCTTTTGGACAAATTCCCAGTTCACATTATTCTGGATCAAGGGTTCAAGCAGAAAGTGGAAATCTTTTGTTGCCAATCGTGTAGACGAAATACAATCGCTAACGGATAAAAATTCCTGGTCCTATTGCTCTAGCAAGGACAATCCATCAGATCTAGTGACTAGAGGAATTAGTGCTTCTTCTCTTCTATCAAGTGCAAAGTGGTGGCACGGCCCTAAATTTTTAGTGCAAGATGGCTTTCTTAAAAGTGATGAGGAGGCAATTGTTCCTGAAGGGGAGTACTCTGAAGAACTACAAAAACATTCAGATTGTGACAATGACTCTTTAGTAACTTAAATGCATTCTAATCAAACATCCATTTTAGATTGTATCCTTAATATTAGTAATAATTATGTAACAATTCTTCGTATTTTGAGCTATGTATTTAGATTTATAAATAATTCAAGAAAGGCAGTTAAGCTGAAGCTGAGAGAGGTCATCTCACGCTTAAAGAAATAGCTGCTGTAGAGATCTTCTTGATAAAATTGATCCAACAAGGTGAGTTTGTAGAAGAGATCAAGAAGATCGAAAAGGGTTAGCCTGTCCCAGGTAACAGCAGGTTAAGTACTTTAAACTGTTGTTTAGATAAAAACCCATGTATTGAGAGTAGGAGGTCGATTGCCGCATTCAGATTTAAGTGTCAATACCAAATTTCCCATAATTTTACCAACCAAAAAGTCCATTTACCTTAATCATTTTGAAATATTTTCATTTAAAATATTTACATGTTGGTCCACAATCACTTTTGTATCATGTTCGACAAAAATTCTGGCCAATTAATGGAAGAAATCTTTGTAGAAAAGTAATGAATGTACATGAATGTGTAATTTGTTTCAAGAGCAAACCTGTCGTGGCAAATCAAATCATGGGCAATCTGTCAAGGGAACGGTTCGTTCCTACTTATCCATTTAACGTTACTGGGATCGATTTCTGCGGTCCATTTTACCTAAAATTCAAGAACCAAAGAAAGGGTGTGCTCAACAAAGTTTATGTTTCTATATTTGTTTGTCAGTGCACAAGAGCTATACACCTGAACTTTGTTATGGATCTAACTTCAAATTCTTTCATTCCCAGTTTTAGAAGGTTCTTTGGTAGAAGATACAAATGTGCTAAAATAGTTACGGACAATGCTAAACATTTTGTAGGAGCTAGTGCAGAATTAAAAAGATTGCATCAACTGGTAAAATAACCAGATGAAACTGTGGAAAATTACTTCACTATTGAAAGTATAGACTGGAATTTTATTCCCCTAAAATCCCCAAATTGCGGCGGTCTCTGGGAGGCCGGAGTAAAGAGTTTTAAATTTCACTTAAAGCGCGTAATCAGTAACGCAAATCTCACCCTTGAAAAATTTCTAACAGTAATTTCAGAAATAGGTGTACTGAATTCAAGAGCCTTTACACCCTTATCTTCGGAATTTGACAATTTTAAAAACTTAACACCAGGTCATTTTTTAATAGGTAGACCTATTACGTCTATTGCTGAACCTCAACTTATTGAGATTAATGAAAATATACTTTCAAAATGGCAAAGAGTAACTAAGTTTACGCAAGGAATTTGAAGTTATGGAAACGCGATTATCTAAATAATTTACAAGAGCGTAATAAATGGAAGTTTAGTAAAGACAATGTAAAGAAGGTATACGCTAGTATTAATTAAAGAGGGGAAAATGGATGACAGGTAGAATTACTCAGGTTTTGCATGGTGCAGACGGAAAAGTAAGAGTAGTGAATTTGTTCCTGCCTAACGGTAGATTTTTGAAAAGAAGTGCAAGAAATGTTTGTATTATTCCTGTTGAATGATTATTTATTGCATATTCATATAAAATGTAGTGTATTATCAAATTTTTGTGTTCTTTTGTGCATTATATATTGAAATTATGTAATTTCAATGGGCGGGGAGTGTTACGTAACCTGCACATCGCTAGAGGGCGTAAAGACTAACCGCATTCAATGCGCAAGCTCCGGAGGCATTACAAAAGGCTTGAATTGAAAAGCGTTTGTATGCTTGTATGTACGACGGCCCTTCCGCCACTCTGTAAAATTCATGTGAATAAAAGTTGTTAAGTTTTCAGTTTTGAGTTAATACAGTCCACTTAAAGTCACATATAGTAGCTCGCCTGGAGTTTGTAGTCACCAACAATTGAATTTAGCATAAATTTCCTTATTCAAGCTGTTATCCTATAAATTCGCATGAATCGAATTGAATTTGCTTAAATCAAGAAGTAGATCTTCAGCCTTATAATTTTCATTAGCAGAATTAACCGCTACATATAGTCACATATAGTAGCTCGCCTGGAGTTTGTAGTCACCAACAACTGAATTTAGCATAAATTTCCTTATCCAAGCTGTTATCCTATAAATTCGCATGATCGAATTGAATTTGCTTAAATCAAGAAGTAGATCTTCAGCCTTATAATTTTCATTAGCAGAATTAACCGCTACTTTAAATTCCGATCGTAACTCTTCTTTGATTACTTCTTTGTTCTTTTCATTCTTTGGTCATTTATCTTGAGCTTTGACCAACTAATCTGGTCCTTTACACCACTTTCTGGAGTTTAATCACTTATCTGCTGAGTACCCTCATGAAAGTACGTCAGCAGGATATTCACTTGAACGGCAGTATCTCAAATTCTGTGGATCTGAAGCTGTTTGAATTTCAGTTACTCGATTGCAGACAAATGGTTTCCATCTCTTTGAATCCCCACATATCCATCCAATAGTGACTGTTGTGTCTGACCACATAAAGTAATTATCACCTATATTAAATAAATCTCTCAAGGATCTTAATAATCTTGATCCTTCTACGGCGGCCAACTCCAACCTTGGCAATGTCAGTTTCTTTACTGAAGCAACTCTCCGGCCGCCCATTTCTCTGCTCCATGTCTTCGGACGAGTCGGTCGGCCTGGGATTTCGACTGGAACAACTCGTGTTTTTGAAGCAACAAAACTGATACTGAATAATTTCTTCTCTATTCTGTAACTCCATCCCTTTTCATATGCTACAGCTCCATAAGCGGCTTCGCTTGAATCACAGAAAATTTGCAGCTGTAACTGATGCGGTTCGGGAGTTATTTCACTCGAAAAGTAAGATATTCCATTGGATAAGTTTTGTAATTTTGGAAGCTCCATGCACCAATTATTCCATTTACGTTTCAAATCATCTGTCAATTCTGGATCTCATTCTAAACCTTTCTCCAACAATTCTTGAAACAAAATCTTAATCCTTATCACAGAAGGAGATACTATACTCATGGGGTCGAAAAGCTTACATGATAACTTCAAAATACTTCTTTTAGTATTTCTGTAATCTTCTAGTGGTTTTAAGTGCGATGATAAATCATATTTAAATTCGTCTGTTGAAGTGTTCCATGTAATTCCTAAAATCTTAATAATCACTGTCTTATCTTCCACTGCTTGATGTTTAAAATTTGTGCTATGCCAAATGTGCGCAAGTTCCACTGAATTTGTTCTCCATTTATGAAGATTTATATTTGATTTTTTCAAAATAAATTTGGCATTCATTGATTAACCTTCAGCTTCGTTAATATTATCTACAACCGAAATAAGATCGTCCACGTACAAATTTGCATTTAAGATTTTAAAAGCTTCTGGATGAGATATTTCTTGATATGATGTTTTATCGTCGCTGCTTAGAAGATCTAAGCAGCGACGATTCCATTTACGAAGGCCAAGGGGCTTGAACTAACGCCGAAAGTTACTCCGGTCATTCTATATGTTTCCCATTCTTCCGGAGGAAAATTTGCAAACCATAGAAATTTTTTATAATCTTGGTCTTCTTCTGTGAAAAAAATTTCCAAAAATGCTCGTTCAATGTCCGCTATAACACCAATCTTGTTCATTCTAATTTTCAAAATAAGTGCCAACAGATTTAGATTCAAATTGGGTCCAGCAATCAAAGTGTCATTCAAAGACAAGTAGTTCTTATCTCGCGACGAGACATCAAAAACAATCATTAATTTCGCAGTTTCCTTTTCACGTTTTAAAATCGGATGATATGGTAAATAATATCCGCGCCTTACTGATGTGTTTGTGTGTAAATCAACTCTCTCTATAATCACGTCTTCTAATTGTCCCTTAAATACATTTTTATATTCTTCATAGAGTGAAGGGTCTAACTTAAACCTCTTTATAGATTAGAAAGTGTTCTTTCAGTAACAATATAATTATTTTCAGTATTTACTTCATCCCTAAATGGCAATCGAACCTCATATCTGCCATCCTTAAATTTGTTTCCTTTTCAAAACGTTCTAAAGTCTCCATCATTAGCTGAATTTTCATTAAAATCTTGAGTTATACCTAAACTTTCTACATCCCCAAATCTTTTTAACTCATTATTTAATGGCTCTGAGCTATTATCGATGGGCGATAATGGCATTGCATTTTTACATTCGGTGGAAATCATTTCTTCTTTTAATTTATGATTCATTTCAGTATTCGTAAAAAAGCAAACATTTTTTACGGCTACGGAAGCCAACATTTGTCCTCGAATTTTATTCTGAATTGTCCAGCCAAATATAGTCTGTATAGCGTATAAACGTTTATTTAATTTTTCAATGCGTCCTGTGTTGACATTTCCAGAGTTCGGCGCCAATTAATATCTGTATCTATTCAGTGTCTTTGGAGACTTGCAATCATCTGCTAGCTGTACATTTTTTCGTTTAATTAGGCATTCAATTCTTTGATCAGGCGCCAAGATCACACTTCTAGTTATTTCTTGCGTAATCAAAATTTATAAATAGATATTTCTATACTTTTACTTTCCCTGCAATACATGGTAATGTATAGGAAAAGTATTGGAATCATGTCGAAAACCGCAACTCGAGTTTGTCGACGGTTCTAGACCTCTAGAATACAAAAAAACTATTTTTAGAGTGACGTCTGTGTGTGTGTCTGTGTGTGCAATGTATGTATCCACTCTAACTCAAAAAACTAACGGACCGAATTTCATAAAATTTAGTAGGTAAGTCACTTGGATATGACCCTGGTGCTGATTAGTTTTTGGTATGATTCGGAAATGAAGAACTCGCCTTTTTTTATGAAATGGCCCGCGAAAATGTCATGTATCCACTTTAGCTAAAATACTAATTGACCAAATTTCACAAAATTTGGTAGATAAGTTATTTGTGGGACACTCTGGTGCTGATTAGATTTTGGTACAATTCGGAAAAGAAGAACCTGTTTTTTTTTACGAAATGGCCCGCAAAAATCGTCAAAACCTAAAAAAAAAAAATTTATGCAGAAATATATCAATTAAATTCTTGTTTTATACGCTATTTTTGACGAGGAAAAGAATATAACACACTGAATTATACTTTAGGACTAACCGTTCTCAAGATATTTGAGATTTCTTGCATTTTTGTTAAGCCGCTATCGGAAAACTTTCAAATTACCAAATAAAAGCAGAAATTGAATAAAAAATGCTATTTAGTGTTATTTTGTGCAATTAAATTCAATCTAACGAATTATTAAAGAAACAAAGAAAACATGAATTTGAGTCTGCAGGGAAAGTCATGTGCTGTCCACATCAGATTTTTGATTGTCAATTGAATTTCTGCAACATCAAATGTTTTTTCTAACGGATCCGACCTACCAAATGCAAACACGATTAAACCTTCCTTCCTGATGACCTTCAATTGCAGTTCATCTGCTAACGTTTGCGTAATGAAAGAAACGCATCGACGATAATTCTTACTTGTTTTGGTTTTGATTATGCATATTCGATTGAGTGCAGAGCAAGTTTATAATAAAACGTTTTCTGGATTTTTAGAATATGAATTTAAATATGACACAGAAGAAACTAGCGACTGATTTTATTAGTTTACCGTATTTACCCTAGTATCCTTTGTCGATTCTGCCCTAGGACTTCGATTCTGCGTACAAATAATTTCATGTTGGTTTCTATTGTTACATATTCTGCAGGGTGACATTTGCCTTCTACATTTTACACTGTATGGAAACGACCAAAACATCTAAAACAACGACCATCCATTTTCAATTTCATGTTCTTATCCTCTGCAGAAATGGTTTTACAATTGAAAGCATTATGATTATTGACGTTACAGAATATATAGAATTTTACTGTAGTAGAGAATGCAGCTGTCGGAATAGAATTTCAAGTTGAATTTCTTTTAAATGTTTCATTTATAGCTTCTATAGGTGAAACTGAATTTCTGGTTTTTTTGGAATTATTCAATACAATCGAAGCTTCTCGGGATTCTACTTCTATGCGAATAAATTCTACGAGTTCCTTGATTTCGAATTCTGATTTTCCGCTTCTTTTCCGATTGAATTCCAAACTTATGTCTTCCGGCATCAGTTTCATCAAAATCTGACATAGAATTTGACTAAACTAATCAGCTGTGACCTCTATCGTTTTCAAATTTCTAATTTGTATTTCACATTCATCATATAGTTGACGAAGTGCCTTTATGTTAAAAGAGGGTTTAACAGGTTGTAGATTCAATAAGTTGGTTATATGTGAGTTTATTACAATATCCTTTCTTCCGAAACGTTTCTTTAACAATTCCACTCTCATCAGTCGTAGTTTTCGCTAGTAAGTTTAAATCCTTTACCTGCATTCGCCGCTATACCGCCCAAAAGTATCTTTAGATAATTATTTTTTTTTAATTTTGATTAAACCTTCATTTCCATGTATAGCATTATCAAATTGCGACCAAAATTCAAGCCACAGGGAATAACCTCCATAAAATTTGTTAATGATGACATTCGGCAACTTTACTAGTCAATGTTCATTCATACGGGAACTTTCATTATCCGATGAAATTGCACTTTAATATTCTGCGAAACTACATTAGAAGTTGAACCTTTCACGATTTCCTTTAAATATCTAGCAATTTTACCCTTCCATTTTGTTAATTTTCCCTTATATTCTTCGGTAACGTTTATTTCAGTTTCGAATTCATCAATAATCAATTCTATTTTTTCGTCGAGATCCTTAAGTTCTTTAGTCTTCTCAATTAACTGATCCAAGAGTTCGTTTAATTCTTCAATGGGTTGCGGTCTGTCAATTATTACCTTGAAAAGGTTCTCAGTTTTATTCGTTAATTTAGTTGTGTTAGCTCTAACAATGGCGAATTTGCGCTTAAGTTGTTCTGGTACCATAATAAAATTTTGAAATGTCTTAATTAAATCTTCAAATGGATTCACTTACCCAAAACAGTTGGTTGATCGACCTCTACGGCCCACGTTAGGCGCCAGATTGTGTAATAGCTTCTTTAGAACTCGCACGGTTCTTGACTTGTTCTCGGGGGTAGAGGAACAATCCCCGCCTGTGGTAAATTCACTATTAAGACACTCTTACCATCATTAAAAACACACAAAATTTATTCCTATATATATTACTTACATTTTATCTCTCTACTACATTTCACTACATCTTACCTTTATCTAAACCGGGAGCACATTCTGGCTTAACCACTCTATCAAATCATAACCACAGACAAACAAGATTAACATAAACGGAATGGGTCGTAGCGCCATCTATAACAATTGGGAGATAGAATTAAATTTTCAACACGCTGCTTGGTCGCACAGTACGCGGATCACAGTTCGTTCACAAGATTCAAAATAGGGCACCGTCGAACAATTTGCGAAGAATTACATGCCCGAAATAAAATCCAGTCATAAAATTTCAATGGACTGGGATTAGCCGTTTTGGAGGAATCGTTTCTCAAAATAGTTATGCGGTCAAAATGACCGCTTCCGTCGTTCTAGTGTTAATGATATAAGCGAGAGATTTCAAGTCAGTTAATGTAATGTAATGTCGAGATTCGAACTCTCATTACTTATTTGAAAAATGTATAAATTCATATAATGTATTTCTGATCATCTAATTTTATATATAGATTTTAAACTATTTTAATTCTGCTTTGAACCCCCCTGTTGTCATTTTATGTAATTGATAGTTTAGAACATTTATAATTCTTAAACCGCAATCTGAATCCTTTTTAAAGTATTATATCAAATGAGCGAGAACTCTGAAAGTTTTCTGTTCCGTTAAATTCGAGATCATCGTTTTGGCTGATGCAACAGAAAGTAAAGGTTTAGTTTTATACGATGTATATATGTCTGCTGAAATAATGTGTAGAAGTGATGGTTTGTGTCTCGACGGATTGCGCGTCTCGGCGGGAAATTCCTTTTTTAGCTGGCGCGAGCGACTGAAAGGCATCTGGTGTTGATGCGTGGGAAAAATTTCTGGCGGGAAGATTGGACTTGGAAGCTCTCTTGACGGTCAGTGTGGCTTATGTATAAAAGCTGGCCGAGCTATCTTGCTGGCCGCACTTCCTTTACTTCCAGCCGACCATCACACTGCTGTCCGGGCTTTGTTCCTGCCATTTTCTCCGTTCATCTCGGATCCAGGGAGCTTGCCTTAATCGACCCGTTCTTTGGGGTTCACGGATGGATATTTTTCCGTCGATTAGGAAGTGTTGCCGCCCTGAGACGTTCTGGATGATGCGAGGCCAACGGATCGAGGTCCTGAATCTTCACTCCTGTGGTAATGAATCGAGGCCCATGCCGGGTCCGATTCCGTGCCTGATGGAGCCTTGGTAACGACCGAAGGATGACCCCAGGCCATGGCTGGTAAATTGCTGACGAAGCCGGATACGTGACAATGAGCGCCGAGCCTGTTCGGGCCAAGGGTCTCCCCTTGCCCCTCTGGTTTGCCGGATCCGTTTTATATGGAGCGACGACTTTGTCGCTAGGATTCTCCGCTTGTCTGTTTTGGACCGCCTTCGTCAACGTGGCTTGAGGTAACTCAATCAAGTACGCCGACCCACCCGAAGGTACGCGGGAAAGATGCTTCCTCGCTGCAATAGCGCTCCCAGGACACCTGGCCGTGGCCCAAGCCACGGCGCTCCACCCCATCCGCATGCCGCCAGCCAAAACCAACCGCGCGGGCAGGGGGAAACAAAACTCCAAAAACCAGCCCGGGCAACCACGGACTACGATCTGTGAGAGTCATCCTCTGAAGGTCCCTCACACTTTATCGAACTTATACAAATATTACAGAACCCTTCATTTAGGGTGAAAACATACTTCCTTCATTCTTAAGGAGAACAAAATAAGAAAGAATACCAAACCAAGGTAATAAATTATAAAAATCCAACTCGGATATAGAATAATTACAAAATGATGCTATTCGAAATAAGTTCACAATTCAAAAGCCATCAAAATATAACTTTACAAAATTCCTAATACATATTACAAATAATTTCAATTTGACAAGATTCATATAATATATCACAATTTAAAAGCCATCACAAGATACCACTTTAACAAATTCATAAAACTTATTTCAAGTAAATTCAATATAACAAGATTTTTATTACATATCACAATTCTAAAAACCATCACAAATATAAGTAACATTTCCATCAAAATATCAGAATCATTCATAATAATAAGAGATATAAAATACAAATACAAGTCACAACTAGAGCCATCTTAAAACCATCTCAATACTTTAATCCATTTCAAGGGAAAGAGCATTCTTCATTATATCCTTAATACCAATCTTACTCTTAAAATTGCAGCAAAGATTATAAATACAAACATTTTTAAAATTAAAGGGGAAATATGTACAACATTGATTATCCCACAATTCACACTCATAAATTGTATGACGAACCGATCCACTTGCCTTGCCACAATGGCATGTTCTCTCTTTACTGAAGAATCTAAATTGGTATTGACGGAAAGCTCCATGTCCAGTCAGTACTTGATTAATATAAAAATCACCATGGAGTCTTTTAATGGACACTTTCTTAATTTCGTTGTGTAGATTCTTTCCAACACTAGTCTGGTCCCACCTCTCTTGCCATTCAGCCATCACTTCATTTTGAATCTTCTTCTTGATTTGATCTTTGCTCCATTTGAATTGATAATCCATAGATACTCTCTTGGTAGCTTCCTTCGCTAGCTCATCCGCTTTTTCATTGCCCTCTATCCCAATATGGGCTTTTACCCAGTGAAGTTGAACAAGTTCTCTATTGTAGATCAAACTTTCTTTCAACTGTTGTATATGAAAATAATTATTTTCATACGCACTAAGTGCTTGCAACACAAAACGGGAATCAGTGCAAATGTGTGTCTTTCTGGTATTATCTTGAATATATTCAACTGCTTTGCAAATTGCAAATAATTCTGCATTGAAGACCGTAGTTTCATCGTTTAATCGAAATTGTTCATAATGAACAATATTATCACCTTGATAAATAACAAGAAAGATCAATCATGCTTAAAGCATTGATTATGAAACACTTTCCAACTTCAATGCAATTTTATTTAAACATGTCTAAAATGCAATACATTCCTCGGTAATATTTTAAAACTTATCACAATACAACAATAATTTATTATATTTGAAACCTTAAACCTTCATCGAAAAAAATTAACTTCATTCAAATGACGGCATTAAAATATAAATTGCCTGGTTTAAACATCTCTAAAATGTGATACATTCCTCGGTAATAATTTTAGAATTATCATAATACTACGATAATTTATTATATTTGAAAACTTCATCGAAAACAACTGAAATCCATTCAAATGACGTCATAGAAAAAATAACACGCCTGGCTCTCTCTATAAAAGCAACATTTCATTCATAAATAATTCCCCCATTCATGTCATTCATCACAATACTATAATAATTTATATTATTTAAAAATTAAGACCATGGAGCTACAAGTAAGTAAAACTCTATGCGTAAAACTTCATCGAAAATTATCGTCCTTCTCTTTCTAAAATCAATGAATATTTCATTCATATCAGCCATGCAGACTCCATGGACTAAATGATTTTGTGTTAAAGAATTACAGCGATTCTAATACAACTCATTCTACATATTTTGCTATTTACATTTTACATAGGTGAAAAATAGGCTTAATAGTAGAAATAATCAAATTTGTATGAGCATTTAAACTGAAATATATTGTCATTGCGTTGTTAAAGTATGTAGATGCACAGAATTTAGGCCAAAATAAAGTAGTTTTAGGATGGATACAACACTCAATATGAATTAGAAAGAACTTTAAAAATCACGATTTTGAGACAAGGTGGATGCCATATATCATTTTGAAGTGGGTCATGTTATCGTTTCATATCATGGACACGTGATCGCTTCATATAAGAGGTGTTATTATTATTTTAATTTTTATTTAAAAAACTACTGAATATATTTCGCTGAATTTTTTTTTATATATTTTATGGAACAATTTGAATATTGGCTAAAATTTTCGAAGCAATTTGTGAATTTTAAACCCGCTTAAAAAATGCTTGAAAAATTAGGTCCCATAGGGCTCAATGTATTCCATTTTTTCAACCCGGGTTCAATCCAAAACTAATTGGGTGATATTATTTATTTATATTCCCATAGGTCCTATAGACCGTCTGAACAACATACTAAAATTTCATTTTGATTAAGTCATTTTTACGGCAGTTATCGTGCTAACGGACAGACAGACAGACAGACAGACAGAATGAACAAAGTCATAACAACTTTGTTGTAAAGTGTTAAAAAGTCATAAACACTTTTCAACTTTGTTGTAAAGTGTTAACAAAAGCACTCCCCACTTTTTCATCAATTTTAGAGCCATCAGTCGTGGCTTGAGGTAAGCCTCTCTTTTTCCATCCGCTGAATATTTAGAAGTTTTTTGCGAGCCTTGTTATAATTTCGTTAGCTCTCATCGCCGGCTCGAAGAAATAAATGTACGACAACACCAAATATTGATTTACAAAATTTATTGATATATATGTAAATGCTTTTATTATTCTAAAATATGGATTATTCTTAATTTTTTATTAATTTAATAACGTGTTTCCGAGTGCTCGCTCCTGTTGTTTAACTGACTACTGAATACCACACGTATTTATAAAATTTATAATTATTATGTTTGCCACTGATTTAATATTGAATCATTACTGTTTTAAACTTGTGGCATTGATTTAATGAAGTCTTTTACGCCAGTGGCGTGTTGAAAGTTTCAGCTTTTGTGTTTTGATAATCCATATATAACTTTAATAAATTATATAATTTTAACTTCAAAATTCTGTGTGCTTATTTTGTAATTTTATTTTATTTAATATTCGTGGCTCAAAAAGAAGTTCCTTGAAGGTAAGGGTTTTGGTTTTAAATGTTTTTTAAATGTTTTGGTTCTTCTGTGTTTTCGGGCAGGTCGTTTTGGAGATTTACTTCTCCGGACAGGGGGTGGTGCTTGTGGTTATTAGCGGCTTTTCGATCACGGGTTTGTAAGTGGTGCTGGTGCTTGTGTCTTCTAAATTCCAAATTTAAGTAGGTCACCTCAGCGTCTTTACAGTTGGCTCCGTGACCTTTCCTCCTGAGTTACCTGTCCTGTTTTAATTTTTTAAAGTTTTTTGAAATTTTTCTTATTTTCTTTGGGGTTAGAGTTGTTAAAATTTTAATTTAATGTGATGAGACATTTTTGAAATTTGAAAGTGTTTTTGAGCTGGACTCAGTGTGTGCGTGGTATGGATTTTTTTTTTTTAATTATTGAAATTAAAGTGATTTTCTGGTTTCGGGGGAGCACCTATGTTTTATGTGCCGTTTATTATTTGAAATGTACATAAAAGTTTGGTTTTGGCAGATTTTAGTATATTTAAGATTTAAGAAATTGTGGTAAAAATTATTGAATCTATTATTATTATTTCAAAATGAGAAAGAAAATTTATTGAAATGAAATTATTTGTTAAAATGAAATCTGTGCCAAAGCGGCACGTTGAAAGAATTCGGAAGACCTTGGTGCAAAAGTTGCGCATTTAAAAGTTAAATTTTTATATCGAATTGTGACAGTGAAGAAAAAGAGTGCTTGTGATTTAAAAAGTTTTGAATTAGCAAAAGTTATGTTTTTGATAAGTGTTTGTATCCGGAAATGATACACAATGAAGTTTTAGCTGTTATGAAAATATAAATTTGAGATTTGATGTTATTTTGTTATTATTTTAAAAGTTTGAATTTTAATTAGAATGAAATTTTAAATTACTGAGTTTTTATTTTTGAAATTGCTCTTGTGGCAGTCTGTTTTGAAACTTTCGATTTGAAGTTTTGAAAAATCTTGTGTTTTCTGCTTTGATTTTTGTTTGTGTTTAATGAGTGGAAGACGATTTCCTGCTTTAATTGTGACTTCGACAAGCTCTTCTGAGCATTTTTTCTCAAAAATGGGTTGGCAGATTTCGGACCTCCGGAATGTGGAGTAGTTTAATTTGAATTGAATTTTGGCCGAAAATGGAGGATATTTTGAAAAAATTTTTCGAAACTGAAAATTTTAATTGTAAATATTTGAATTTAAATTTATTTGAAAGTGCATCCTGAATTTAAGAAAATAAAGTAAAGAGAAATGATCTGTATCCGTTTTTGACAAACTACACGATTGTGTCTAAATGTGAAAATAATAGATTTTGATGAGAAAAATTTGTCTTGGTAGCATCAAATTTGACATCTGATGAAAATTTTGACAAAGTATAAGGATTTTAATATCTATATATGTTTAGATTGATTTTTTGAAAGTGTTTAAAAAATAGTGTCATTTTATGACAAGAAAGATCAATCATGCTTGAAGCATTGATTATGAAACACTTTCCAACTCCAATGCAATTTTATTTAAACATGTCTAAAATGCAATACATTCCTCGGTAATATTTTAAAACTTATCACAATACTACATTAATTTATTATATTTGAAAACTTAAACCTTCATCGAAAAAAATGAACTTCATTAAAATAACGTCATTGAATTATAAATTGCCTGGTTTAAACATCCCTAAAATGCGATACATTCCTCGGAAACATTTTTAAAACTAACATAATACTACGATAATTTATTATATTTGAAAACTTAAACCTTCATCGAAAAAAATGAACTTCATTAAAATAACGTCATTGAATTATAAATTGCCTGGTTTAAACATCCCTAAAATGCGATACATTCCTTGGAAACATTTTTAAAACTAACATAATACTACGATAATTTATTATATTTGAAAACTTCATCGAAAACAACTGAAATTTATTCAAATGACGTCATAGAAAAAATAACACGCCTGGATCTCTATAAAAACAGCGTTTCATTCATAACATTTTCCCATTCATGTCATTCATCAGAATACGATAATAATTTATTTTATTTAAAAATTAAGACCATGTAGCTACACGTAATTAAACTCTATGCGTAAAACTTCATCGAAGAATATCGTCCTTCTGTTTGTAAATTCAATGAATATTTCATTCATATCAGCGATGCAGACTACATGAACTAAATGATTTTGTGTTAAAGAAATACAGCAATTCTAATACAAGTCATTTTACATATTTTGCTGTTTACATTTTACATAGGTGAAAAATAGGCTTCGCTGTAGAAATAATCAAATTTGGATGAGCATTTAAACCCAAATATATTGTAATTGCGTTGTTTCAGTATGTTGATGCATAGAATTTATGCAAAAATAAAGTGATTTTAGGACGGATACAACACTAAATATGAATTAAAAAGAACTTTAAAAATCACGATTTTGAGACAAGATGGATGCCATATATCATTTTGAAGTGGGTAACGTGATATTTTCATATCATGGTCACGTGATCGCTTCATATAAGAGGTGTTATTATTATTTTAATTTTTATTTAAAAAACTACTGAATTTCTCTAATTTTTTTTTCTATTTTTTATGGAACAATTTGAATATTACCTAAAAATTTCGAAGCAATTTGAGAAATTTTAATCCACTTAAAAAATGTTTGAATAATTAGGTCCCATAGGACTCAATGTATTTCATTTTTTCAACCCGGGTTCAATCCAAAACTAATTGGTTGATATTATTGATTTATATTCCCATAGGTCCTACAGACAGTCTGAACAACATACTAAAATTTCATTTTGATTAAGTCATTTTTACGGCAGTTATCGTGCTAACGGACAGACAGACAGACAGACAGAATGAATGAACAAAGTCATAAACACTTTTCAACTTTGTTGTAAAGTGTTAAAAATGTGAGGAAGAGCAGGGAAATTTTAAAGGGGTTGATTTTTGAAAGTTATTTTGTGAAATATTTTTGATTTTGAATTTTAGAAAGTGAAATTAGTGTGAGACTGAGAGCCTTGTTTTTTCCCTGACAGCTTGTGTTTGAGTTTTAAATTTTTGTGTGCCTCAGGTTGATGAAGTGATTCTCCACTTGTTTTGAATTTGAGTATTTCGGTTTCCTTGCCATCTTGTTGTTGC
Organism: Amaurobius ferox; assembly: GCA_951213105.1. Classification (NCBI taxonomy): domain Eukaryota; kingdom Metazoa; phylum Arthropoda; class Arachnida; order Araneae; family Amaurobiidae; genus Amaurobius; species Amaurobius ferox. The sequence continues at coordinate 137,929,256 of OX578139.1, forward strand.
ATCCAAGCACCTTGATTTTTAATTTTTCTGTCTTTGAGTCTCCTGAGTTTTCTTCTGCTGAATTTATTGTGGTAGCGGATTCACGACCCGTTTCCACAGGATTGAGTTGACTGTGCGCGTCAGTCATTGTTAACACTTTACAACAAAGTTGAAAAGTGTTTATGACTTTGTTCATTCATTCTGTCTGTCTGTCTGTCTGTCTGTCTGTCTGTCTGTCCGTTATCACGATAACTGCCGTAAAAATAACTTAATCAAAATGAAATTTTAGTATGTTGTTCAGACGGTCTGTAGGACCTATGGGAATATAAATGAATAATATCACACAATTAGTTTTGGACTGAACCCGGGTTGAAAAAATGAAATACATTGAGCCCTATGGGACCTAATTTTTCTAACATTTTTTAAGCGGATTTAAAATTCACAAATTGCTTCGAAAATTTTAGGTAATAGTCAAATTGTTCCATAAAATATATAAAAAAAAATTCAGCTAAATATATTCAGTAGTTTTTTAAATAAAAATTAAAATAATAATTACACATCTTATATGAAACGATCACGTGACCATGATATGAAACGATCACATGACCCACTTCAAAATGAGATATGGCATCCATCTTGTTTCAAATTCGTGATTTTTTAAAGTTCTTTTTAATTCATATTGAGTGTTGTATCCATCCTAAAACTACTTTATTTCTGCTTAAATTCTGTGCATCTACATACTAAAACAACACAATGACAATATATTTGAGTTTAAATTCTCATTCAAATTTGATTATTTCTACAATTAAGCCTATTTTTCACCTATGTAAAATGTAAACAGCAAAATATGTAGAATGAGTTGTATTAGAATTACTGTATTTCTTTAACACAAAATAATTCAGTCCATGGAGTCTGCATGGCTGATATGAATGAAATATTAATTGATTTTATAAACAGAAGGACGATATTTTTCGATGAAGTTTTAAGCATAAAGTTTATGAATTGTAGCTCCATGGTCTTAATTTTTAAATAAAATAAATTATTATAGTATTGTGATGAATGAAATGGAGAAAGTTATGAATGAAATCCTGCTTTTATAGAGAGATCCAGGCGTGTTATTTTTTCTATGACGTCATTTGAATTTATTTCAGTTGTTTTCGATGAAGTTTTCAAATATAATAAATTATCGTAGTATTATGATAGATTTAAAAATATTACCGTGGAATGTATTGCATTTTAGAGATATTTAAACCACGCAATTTATATTTCAATGCCGTCTTTTGAATGAAGTTCATTTTTTTCAATGAAGGTTTAAGTTTTCAAATATAATAAATCAATGTAGTATCGTGATAAGTTTTAAAATATTACCGAGTAATGTATTGCATTTTCGACTTTTTTAAATAAAATTGCATTGAAGTTGGAAAGTGTTTCATAATCAATGCTTTAAGCATGATTGATCTTTCTTGTTTAGTTTGAAATTGACTCACAACCAATTTGAGGAGAGACGAATTGATCACTCGTCTGAGCAGAGCTTCCTTGGGTTTGGATTTGACCTTGTTTGTGTGTTTGGGATGCCTGTTGATGTTCTGTGGAACTGACGTAAATCTATGGGAAGGTTGATACCCTATTAGTGGTCTTTCTCGAGGGTTGAATTAGTGAGTAGAAATGAGTTTTCCTAATCCCCGTGTTGAATCCTTGCCTATGTTTACTTTGGTAGCAGTTGAAAGAATTCCTGCTCATTTTACATGTTGAATTTCTTGTTGGCTGCAGTTTACTGAATTCCTGCAGGGTCCAACGTGGAAGGTTGACATTTCTGAAAAATACTTTTTGAGGATGGACTGCTTTGGCAAGTGAATTTTTCGAGAAATTTGAAAACGTTGAATTTTGAAATCATTGAATTTGAATATATTTTGATGAGAATCTTGAAAATGATTTTAATTACAAGAATTTATTTACTTTGTGCCTCAGTGTTCCCTTTTGAATCCCCATGAGTTGATTTGAATTTTGAAAATTTTGAAAAATTATGATTTTGGTAAAGTTGTAAAATGTTGTGCCTGGCTCTCTTTTCTCCCCCTTGCTGTGTTTTCACAAATTAAGTTGTGAATTTGTTCCTCTCTCGGTTCCGATTGTGCGAACGAGAGTGAGTGGAGTCGTCCTCCTCAGTTTGAGTGAGTCGACACATTTTTCTTTTCCATTCCAGATCTGCTGATATGCGAGGCGATGTTTTTGGAATTTTGTTTCTGCTGATACGTGCTTTATTTGATTTGATTGATGAATATTTAACTTCAAATTTGAATACTTTCTGGCACTTGAGAATATTTTGGTGACTCTTCATTATTTACTACGTTTGATTTTGGAAAAACTTTGAAAAATTTGATTGAATTTTGGAGTCTTGAATTTGATTGTTTACCATACGGAATACTTGAAAGAGTCAGTGAACTCTAAGATTGTTGAATTAATTACAGAATATGGTTGAGTTTTTAAAGAATTGTTTCCACAGTTGATTTATTTTGAATGAAAATATTTTGGAAATTTATTTACTTACTTTTTGAAATCCATTTGAGAAAATTTTGAACTTTGAATTTGTGAAATTTTATTTTAAAACTTTGTTGGTTTACTACGGAAATGGATGTGTTTTGGATTTCATTTGATTTTCATGGAGTTATTAAACAGAATCTTTGCATTTGTTAAATTTATTTCGAAACTTTGAGAGATTGTTCAATTTGAATAACATTGAGATAGAGATTTTTTATTGAACTTACTTCGAATACCGATTTCGAATATTTTGACTTTCGGCAATATGTTTGAATTTTTTTTTATTTAAAGGATTAAATTTGATGTGTGGCACTGGAGAACTTGATTTGGGGTGTGGCGAAAACTGTTTTCAAAATTTACTTCTTCGGTGGCACTGTTTAAAATTTTATTTGAAATATATTAAATATTTACTTGCTTTGAAAAATTGATGCTAGACCGTCCTCTGTGCCAGTGAGCACCTGAAGTTCTGTGCCTGTGCCAAGAGAGCACTGATTTGAATTTTGTGGCACATTTTTTTTACGTAAACGTTTGATTATACTGATTACTGTTTCAACTTGCTGGTGGCAAAATTTTCGAATATTTTTTAATTTGACAGGTGCGGAGCGAAGTTGATCCTTCCTTCTTCTGAAGGTGTGTTTTGGGTTCTCGAAGAATGAGAATTTGAAATGATTTATGTGTTTATTTTTGCATACATAAATTGCTGTATCTCTGGTATATATTAGTGTTATTCATATATATGATTCTGTGGAGTGAGGGAAAAAATCCCTTGCTGCTACATTTATGTTCAGTGTTTAAGTGTTATATATCTTATATTTAATCATTTATGTTTTTGAATTTCTGGGAAAAAAATATTATTTGGAAAGTTGTCTAATAAGTTAGACATTTTACTACATGTTTTTTATGTTTAGGTGCTGAGAGTCACAGACTTTGAAAAATTGAATAAATAATCTATGTTGAAGAAATAATTACAGAAATTATTTGATTTGAATTCTGCCACCATGCCGCTACTTGCTTGCCACTTGTTTTTTGTCACTTGGAAAAATTTTAATTAATGAAAGAGAAATTTTTGATGAACGTGATTTACCAATACGATGAATGTACCAATTGATTAAATATGTTTATTAAGAAAATGATCTTTTAAAAATTTTGAAATAATTTTGAATACATGAAATGATAATGGTAAGAATTATTATAGTGTCGGTTGTCATGATTGCCAGGTTTGTTGCCAATGTTGCCTTACTGATTTTCTCATGAAATGAATGAGATGCTGCAGTGTCAAATGGATACTTGATGTTGACAAGATTTTGGAAATCATGTGAACCACTGAACCAGGTTTGTTTTGAAATTTCTATTTTTCTTTCCTTGGTATGGTCATTTTCATCTGCATTTGTATTTATATTACTACTTTGAAATTATTTATTGCAAATTGCTGCTGTTTCTACTTTGACAAATTGGAAAGTACCTGAAGATTACCTGCTGTGGTCATGAAAATTTAAATTTTAATATTTTGGAATTTAATGAAAAGTTAAGTCTTAATTTACAAGATTTGAAAGAATGTTAAGCTGCTGCCACATTTTTTTAATACTTAAAGTTAAGATTATTGAAGACAATTGAATTACTTTCTATAAAAGCTGAACTACTTTCTAATTTGGAAATTTAATTGATAATTTTTATTTGGAAAGACTACTTAGAGAAAATTTTAATTTTACTTAGCTGTTCGAGAGGGGTGCTGTGTTATTTATTTATTGTGAGCCTTGGGATTTAAATTTAATTTACAGTTTATTATTTTACATGTTTTGACTTTGTGATGGGCTTGTAGATATTAGGATTTTCGACTGGATTGCAGTCATCTTTAGGTTTCTTTGGCTTGGGTCCTTCGACATGCGCCCATGTGGGATGGCGTTCGTGTCAAGAACTTGGCTTGAGCTCCGCCACTAAATATCTGCTGAAAATTTCTCCTTGAAGGTTCTGCAGACTTCAAGGGCCTGATGCCTACATGCACCTACTTGTTTTTTGAAAAAATTCTCCGCTGTGCTCTAGTATTTTTCACCAGGAGGACCCAAGGTGTGTAATGTCGAGATTCGAACTCGCATTACTTTTGTGTAAAATGTATAAATTCATATAATGCATTTCTGATCATCTAATTTTATATAAAATTTTTAACTATTTTAATTCTGCTTTGAACCCCCTCCGTTGTCATTTTCTGTAAATGATATTTTGGAACATTTATATTTCTTAAACCGCAATCTGAATCCTTTTTAATGTATTATTTCAAAGGAGCGAGCACTCTGAAAGTTTTTTGTTCCATTAAATTCGAGGTCATCGTTTTGGCTGATTCAACAGGAAAGTAAAGGTTTAGTTTTATACGATGTATATGTTTCTGCTGAAAGAATGTGTAGATGTGATGGTTTGTGTCGCGACGGCTTGCGCGTCTCGGCGGGAAATTCCCTTTTTGGCTGGCGCGACTGAAAGGCATCTGGTGTTGATGCGTGGGAACTGTTTCTGGCGGGAAGATTGGACTTGAAAGCTCTCTTGATGGTCCTTGTGTCTTGTGCATAAAAGCTGGCCAAGCCATCTTGCTGGGCGCACTTCCTTTTCTCGCAGCCGAACATCACGCTGCTGTCCGGGTCCTTGTCCCTGCCAATGTCTTCGTTCATCTCGGATTCCGGGAACTTGCCTTAATCGGCCGGTTCTTTGAGGTTTGTGGATGGATTTTTTTCCGTTGATTAGGAAGTGTTGCCGCCCCGAGACGTCCTGGATGATCCGAGGCCCACCAGATCGAGGTCTTGAATCGTCACTCCTGTGGCAATGACTCGAGGCCCATGTCGGGTCCTATTCCGTGCCTAATGGAGTCCTGGTAACGACTGAAGGATGACCCGAGGCCATGCCTGGTCGATTGCTGACGAAGCCGGATACGTGACAATGAGCCCCGAGCCTGTCCGGGCCAAGCGTCTCCCCTTGACCCCTCTAGTTTGATGGATCCGTTTTATATGGAGCGACGACTCTGTCGCTAGGATCCTCCGCTTGTCTGTTTTGGACCCCTTTCGTTAACGTGGCTTGAGGTAAGCCTCTCTTTTTCCATTCGCTGAATATATAGACGTTTTTTGCGAGCCTTGTTATAATTTCGTTAGCTCTCATCGCCGGCTCGAGGAAATAGATGTACGACAACACCAAATATTGGTTTACCAAATTTATTAAAATATCGAAAGGATTTTTTAATTCTAAAATATGGATTATTCTTAATTTTTTAATTAATTTAATAACGTGTTTCCGAGTGTCGTCCTTGTTGTTTAACTGACTATACCATACGTATTTATGTATTGGATTTATACTTATATTGGATCATTACTGTTTGAAACTTGTGGCATTGGTTTAATGAAATCTTTTGCGTCTGAGTCCAGTGGCGTGTTGAAAGATGTTTTGTGTTTTGATACTCCATATATAAATTTAATAAATTATATTATTTTAACTTCAAAATTCTGTGTGTTTATTCTGTGACTTTATTTTATTTAATATTTGTGGCTGAAGAAGAATTTCCTTAAAGGTAAGCATTTTGGCTTTAAATATTTTTTAAATGTTTTGGTTTTTCTGTGTTTTTCGGCAGGTCATCTTGGAGATTTATTCCTCCGGACAGGGGGTGAACCTTTGTGGTTATTTGCGGCCTTTTCGATCACGGGTTTGTAAGTGGTGTTTGTGTCTTCTAAATTCAAAATTTAAGGAGGTCACGTCCGCGCCTTTACAGTAATTATCATAACTTTCACGCCAAACTCAGTTATTGTTAAATTAATTACTTATTTCCTTAATTTACCATTATGTGTGAAATCTGCACAAAAACCTCTGAAAATAGTTCGGTTGTTCCCAATTCTCCGTAAAACACATGCTCTGCATCTTTATCAAAGTATCCTGTATTTTTTTGGGGTACGTGTAAAAATTGAAAATGGTGGTTAAATTCCATGTTTCACCAGTTAATTCTATACCAAGTGTGATTGAAAATAATTCTGCTGTCATTCTCTTGCTTCCAAACAGTCAAATTACTGCATCTTAAATGTTAAAGTAAGTGGCCATTTTCTGCTTCTGAAGATCGTTATTTCTCTCTTAGTTCTTTGGTAAGCATATTTTTATTATTGAGAATTTTCTTATATTTTCCTATACTTTCTTTTTAAGGCCTGGCATTGTGGTTTTGTTTGATAGTTTGGCTTTGTCACTAAAGCTTTGAGTCACCTGTTGCTTAATGGCAGTGTCTTTTCTACTTGTAAATATTTCTACATTAAAGCTGTTAAACCAAGGGATCTTCAAGATATGGCTCTAGAAGATATTGTTCACCATTCGTCGGCTTTACAAACTGACGTTTGGCTTTGTCACTTTTATTACATTTTACTTCGTCGTACCCATGTTATATGTTTCTGCACATGTTGTCCTTTAAATATATTATTATTATTAGTACTTTTAAATGCATTTTTTATTTGGACTTAAAATTTCTATTTTGCTTTGAATTGGTGTCATTGCAGAAACACTGTTGCGGGTGCGTGATTGTGTGAGAATGCTGATGTTGTACAAAGGTTGGTAGGCTGCATTCCACACAGGATAATACTGTTAAAGTCGTGTATAAACATATATTTAAAACCATCATGCTTACTCGTGTAAAGCTAAGATGCCTAGCAGATGTAGTGTGGGAAAAGGTAATAATCTTAAAAATACGCCAGGTTTAGCGAAAACGTGGATCACTAAGATTTCACTTCTATACTCACTATAGTCTGAACCTTAATTGAGTCTCGACTTTAATTTCAATGAGAGTTTGTCGGAACGGAACAATTTGATTACGGCTGCGAAGACCGCATCAAATAAGAATAAAAATGTTGTAAAATACTTTCTGAACATAATATTTTTACTACACTAATATACGATATATACACTTTCAATACTAATTACGAACACAAACACATTTCAATTTTAGTTCTTGCTCCAACCTCTGCTGTATTTCTAAACGGGATACATTACCACTTGTATTTATCACGGCCATAATGATAACACAAGTGTGAGACCAGAAAGTGTTCTCACATTTGATGAGACAAGTTTATGTGAGTATTTATGATGCCTAGAACGGCAAACAAAGCTATAGTCTGGCTGGCACCACAGTTTATGAGGACTTGAACTTTAAGGTCAAAAGACTAGAAATTTAGGGGTGCAATACCAGAGGGGCTGAGCTGGGCCATACTAAATGTGCAATGATGCAATTGGGTAAGGGTTAAACAATGAGCGCCAAAGAAGTAAAGGCGGAGCTACCCCCCCCCACCACCACCGATGGAACCACAGACGAAAAGAGAACTAAATGGAGATCAGATGTAGACGAAGAGAGATGGAGATCAGACATTGACGAAACAGTTGAATTTTGACTTAGGAGACGATTATAAGTTTTGACTGAAATAAGATGTGCACAACGACTGCAACGTTATGACTTGGGCGGAGGCGTGCCTGCCATTATGATAGAACGACAATACTGAAGAACCTGAATATTGCGTGGAAGTTCCCAAATAAGGGAGATCTAGGATGTGTTCAGTGCAACCAAGTATTTGCAAGCATTATGATCCGTTGCAAAGGCCCAAATTGAAGGCATGTGTTCCTCAATATCCACAGGTTATGAAATATGTTAGGTATATGGTTCAGGGTCTCACGTGCTCCCCTCTCACATGCTATCTTAATAAATAATTAATAGGAAGAATAGTTAATGTAATGGAATTGAATAGGTATTTTGTATCTTTAATAAAGGTTATTATTAAGTTTATATTGGTCTAATTTTTTATATTAATTAATAATTCTTTTCAGGACTCACTCAAAAGGTAAAAATAATTGGAGGGTTTATTGCGGCACAACAAGCAATGTACATTAATGATAATTCCACTATATATGAATTTACGGCAATGTGAAGATTTAATACTAATAGATTAATGTTAAGATTTAAAAGTATAACTTTAGATTATGTTTTCGGTGCCACAACAAGTATATGACTTTATGTGGTATGGTGATATACTTAACTAGAGATGAGTTCTCAAAGCTTTTATGAGTGCCACTGGTATTCTTTTATCTCGTCTCGTATTGCGGCCAAACCCCGAATACTATGCTTTTCCTAGTCATCGTTGTATTCACTGGGTTTTCCTTTCCTTCCACGCACTCTCTCAAGACAAACCAGCCCACGATAAGAACGAACTCACGCCAGACAAGAACCGACAACTGAATTCTTCCGTTCCAAAACTTATCCTACTCTACCTTAGGAACGCACAAAATGCTGATTAGGCTGGTGATTTGTCTAACAACCGAACCAGTTAAGTTCATTAGTTTAAATAGACATAAATTATAATGTAAACTGAGGGAAACAATAATCGAAAGGTTATTTAGATCTTACAATGTAACCCACTAATAAGAATGACTGCATCAAGATGGGCATGGAACAGGAAAAGTAGGCCAAAGATATGTTAATTTGGTGGACGCAAAGCCGAAACGATGCAAAGCTGTCGTATATCAGCGTAAGGCAATATATTAGTAGACTGCCCATTAAATATTAGTAGAAAATCATTATTTTTTTTCGTATGTATAATGTTGCGAATTGCGTAAGATGTTTCTTGGCATGCCGTCTCCCAAAAAGGAGGTTTCTAATCATGGTGACGTTTTCTTGCCCTGGCGGCAGATTTGGCGGAATATCGCCAATTTGAGGAATTTTGTAAGCTGATGGAATCGTTTCAATATCTGTAGAATTTTTCATGCTACGCCCACATTTTTGAGATTTCTATGAAGAGTATGTAGTCATCATTGGCAGTCATCGTTCAGTTGGACAGAGTTTACGCAATACGGATCAAATTTTAATGTTAGTGTTTTGGGAACATATTCGGTTATTTTGTGAGTTAGTTGAGTGTTTAATTGCTATATTATTGTGTTTGACAGTTGTTTAATATTGGAAAATAGTTATAGTGTTATTAGCTGCAAATTGTTTCTGTTTACGATTATTGGTGCTTTCAAATAAAAATATTTGTTATCCAGAAATTAGGACCCATTTTTGTGTCTTAGGTGTACATGCACGATGTCAAGGATTATTTCGTAACAAAAATTATTGTTAGCTTTGTTTTGTCACGTATATGAATAGTCAGGCCAACGGCCGTACCGTGCTGAAAACACCGGTTCTCGTTAGATCACCGAAGTCAAGCAGCATCGGGCGCGGTTAGTACTTGGTGGGTGACCACCTCGGAACACCGCGTGCTGTTGGCCATCTCGGGTGCGGTATCCCCGTGGTTTGCGCGCTAGATTTGCACGCTACCACAAATGCCGCCGTGTTCATGCGGAGTACGATCACGTTAAACATGTGGGTCCGTAAGTCCTTCCGAGAGGTTGGTGGTAGGGGAAGGAGGGTACGGTCCCTGTGGATGCCTCCCCCACTGGGTTCCGGTCTAAATTGGGTGGCACTTCCCGGCCGTCCATACAGTTACCTTACACCTTTCTGGTAGGTCGGACGGTCTGGGTCTCAACAACAACAACGTATATGAATAGTCAATCATATACATGTCAACACGAGTCATATCCTTTTGATCCTCTTCATTTTTCTGTATTCATAATATTTACTGAGATCCATCGTAAAATACTTAATGCAAAATATGTCGCATTCCATTATTTAATTCACATTTGATTAAAATTTATCATAATATTAGCCAAACTGAGGTACAGAAACCAATTATTGGTATATTTTTGAGCGTTACCCATATAACAAGTGTGATACTTAATTTACACTCCAAACATTCTTAATTTTGCTGTGATGAAAGCGCTCATTTACATTGTTTAATTACTGAACTCTCAAAGAAATGACTTATATTGTCACAAGTTATGGCTTTCCAGATCCCGTGAAAGGAAAATCTGTCTCGCCCAATTCACGGTGCAACCTTAATTAGGTAAATGTATTGCAGAATTTCAAAAGTTTATTTTCACGTGCGTATTTTATTATGTTCACAGGATGAATATAATTTTGCTCACCAAGTAGCTTAAATTAGGATTAATTTGAGTATTGTTTGTATATGTATATGTAGTGCATTTGGATAGAAATAGTTTTAAGATAACCAAAATGTATACAGTTCAAAGTATAAAAATTATTTCTTTAAATCAGATATATTTTCAACATGACTGTAACTAACTTTCGTAATGTACAACTTAATGTACAAACTAATTTTCTCCCTTCTTTCTGTCTCTTTATATATATACACACAAACATACACACACACACACACACACACACACACACACATATATATATATATATATTAATATATATATAATTTATATATATATATATATATATATATATACATGCACAAATAATCAAATAGTTTAAATATAAAATACTAAGCATACGAAACTGATAAATTTATCAATACAAATGTATTAAGAAAAACTTGTACAATTAAAATTACATCTATTTGTTGCGCTAGTGCAGCATAAAATTAAGATGACATGTACAAGTAATAAATAATTTATTTAATTAGCTTATATTACATTTTTTCTACATTTAGTTTTAAGTTTATAACTTTTTGTGTTATTCAATCTTTTTAATGTTTTTGTTTGCTATGGATGCTTTACGATTTTTCTTTAATAATTCTATTTTAATTCATCTTTATTACTTTATACATTTAACACACTTTATTACTTTATATACTTATATGCACTTAACAGCCCATTAGCGGCATATATTAATTAATTAATTAATTAACTGCCAACGGACTGATTGCTCTTGTTACAACTTGTGGCTTCTTTCTTTATTTCTCTGAGGAGGAAAATTTCATCTCGCCAATTCTCGATGCAGCCCTAATTAGGTGAATGGAATGCAGAGGGTTGTTTTCACGTCCATTTAGTTATTTTTATGGGATATACATATTTCTTTCTTAAATCGATGTAGTTTCGGTCTGTTCAAGAATTTTTGCATGGTTTTATATTTTCTTTTTAATATTCGAAACTGCAACTTATTTGTCTAAAATCAGGAAGCAGTGGATTTATTATTACGTACAACTGTTTCAACTGGTACACTGCTCCTTTTGTACAGAAGGAATACTTGAAATTATCTTACAAGACTGGGAAAATATTTCTACAGCATTATACCAATTTCTAATAAAAAACACATTAAATGCAACTTGCATCTGTTTCAGCTCAAAGATATTTATTGAAATGTTTTAAACTTATCCCACAACGTTCCATTACCACTACCTACACTATTATAACGCGAACCACCATGTATATTAACATGCTTATATAAATATATATACAGCAATTTATAACTTATTGAGTCAGGTGTTTTAAACGAGCGGACGTCATCCTGGCGTTTCCCGAAAATTTTAAGAAATATCAAGAGAATTTATTATTTTTGGATACGCAGTTTTAATGTTTAAAGTAAAACTGATACCCTATAGTTTATGGTAGAATACTAGATCCTCTAATATTTAAACGTCTAGAGAGAAGCCCGATAATATATTTTTGTAAAAAATATTGTAATGTTTTATGTATTAGAATGTATAACTTGATGACCCAAAATCTCTTTCATTTTGCCTCGTTCCATTTCCGAACTGTACTTGGGTGCTTTCATTTTATGCTTTCTGTTACTATTTTTCATTTTAGTTCTCATTCATCACACGTAGGTACTGCAGTTCAGCACATTTTTCGTAAGATGTGTAAAATTCTTATTTGGGGTTCAATATTTGGCATTTTTGCACTGAAATTCACTTTTCAAGTGCAATTCACCTTTTCTTAAACAATCGGTTTTTTATTATTCTATTTTCTCAACAATTTGCATTTTGTTCGCTTTAATAGTCCGTTAAATTTCTAATAGCTCAGATTTTTTTCTCCATATAAAAATTAATTATTTTAAAAATTAATTATTTTTAATAATGATTCGGTTTTATGATAATCATCAACAAAGGTAAAAGAATAAACATTACCGAACTACTATTTTTCTGCTTAATTATTTTAATAATAACCTAATAACTTATTACCAACTAAACTATCTGATGTGGGCTGCACATGCTTTTCCCTACATAATGCAATTAATTTTCTTTTTACTTTCCTTATATACATAATGTATAAGGAAAGTATAGCGACGGGGTCGAAAATTCGAATTCGAGTTTTCGGCGGGAGATCACGTATCAAGCATCCCTGATCACGAATCAAACATTTTTGAAGTGATGTCTGTGTGTGTGTGTGTGAAAGTGTGTGTGTGTGTGTGTGTGTGTGTGTGTGTGTGTCAGTGAGCCTGTGGAGACGATAACTGACGAACGAATAGACCAATTAGAACCAAATTTGGTACAAAAATCACAATCTGTAAACACTGGAAGCCTATTGTTTTCATACGCAATCGAATGTTCAGAACCCCCCTAAATTTTCGAATGAAATTTTGAAAAAATCGTCAAAAAATCAAAACCACTAATAAAGTTACGCAAATAGATATTTCTCAAGTAATTTTTCATTAGAAAACGATTGACATAAATTTTAGGACGCTAACATGAACTGTTCGCGAGATATTGTACATTTTTCAAAAAATAATCAAAAAGTCATATAAAATAAAAAAAAAATATTTCCTATTGAGAAACATGTTCATTTTTCATATGTAATACCATGCGATAAATTGGGTGACATCATTCTCGTGGATCTAGCTCGTTCCATTCATGAAAAAAGATACTTTGAGTAATACTTTTGTATTTGATCGCCAATAGTCATTTACCTGCTGTAAGAATAACTTATTTCTTAGTGCTTAACGCTTAGCGAGATTTTGGCGACTAATTTGGCAGAATGTCGCAAACTTGGCGACTTGTCGACCAACTTGGCGAAATGTTGCCAAATTAACGAAAATCTCGCCAAATGGATAAAAATGACTCTAAATAAATGAAAATGACGACTAATTGTCGAAAATTCAATATCTTGGAAAGAATATTAGTACCTACTATAAGAAAAACCTATTTTTTTACTGTAAAAGTAGTAAATTCATTACATTATATAAGGAAAGTCATGTGCTGCCCACATCAGATTTTTTCATAGTGGAAATATGATATATAATATCGACAGCGCAATGTTTTTAACATTGAATTGTACATTTGGTGCAGATGGAGGGAAGAGTTTATTTATAAATGAATATTTGCGAATTGTTGGTCGTAAAAATACACAACTACTAGAAGATTATCTTCTCTCGTGAATGGAAAAAATTTCTCTACCAGAATGATGCTAAAAATTTTGTTGCATAATATTGCATGAAAAGTTAAAATATATTACGATATTTAATACTTTTTTTATTTTATGCAATATTTTTAATAAATTTGTTAGGAAACCGCTCAATATCTGAAAACCGGTCTTTATAGCTTTCTAAAGTATATGCCATTCGTTTTCTAATAAATTACATAAGAAATGATCATTTACGTAACATTATTAAATGTCCTGATTTTTTAATAAATTTTCAAAATTTCATTAAAAATGTGGGTGTCCTCTGAACATTCAATCGCATCCTACAGGGTTGATCAGATTTACTATTCTATAAGAGGGTCTTAATTTTGCAGTCTCAATTTTACGTCTTAATGTAACAGGATAATTGGATGCGTAATTTTACTGTACCCTGTATCACACATTATCTCTTTTTTCTCTTATACAATGCCATTTATAGTTTCTCTAAATAAACTATTTTTCTTTGTAACCCAATAGGAGTTATAATAATGAATAATATATAATGCTTCTATTGCGTATTTTATCTTAATATTCTTCTTATGTTTACTTCAGATTTGATTTTACTATCTAATTCTAATTACTAATTTCTCCGTGCTGAAATTGCTCATTAGCATCAACTAATAAATATACTCTAAAAGGAATGACCCAGTTTGTTAGAACACGTAGCCTTTCTTTTTCTTCCTGTTGCGAATCTCTATCTTTCCCACTTGCTGAAATAACCTTAATTAGGTTAATGCGTTGTGAAATTGCAAAGGTTTATTTTCACGCTTATATTGTTCTTTTTGCGAGATGGAACAAATATTACTGTGTAATCTCCATGCGTAACAATGCTTTGTAGCATTTCTGCATGTATGTACATTAAAATAGGAGTATGTTTCTAGAAATGGGAATATCTTAATAGATTAAGACCTTTAACCATATAAAGGAATTTCCGCTTATTTTTTTGGTAATTAAAGTTAAGTTACACGTGTGCTAGTTAATAAAAATGAAAGAATAAGCATTAAAGTTAAAGAATACTCAAATTAGTATGACATATGGTTCTCCATATGTCAGTGTTCTGCCTACAATGTAATATAAATTCCTTGTGATGTTTAGAGTTCATTTTCAATTTCGTAGATACAAATATAGTCCTGAAAGTTCAAATGGATAGGGAAAATGTCTGGATCTATAGTTTGAATTACGTATTTGAACCATGATTCTACCAATGAATTTAAAAATGTTTAGATCATCAATTTACGCACTAAATACATTGTTCTCCATTATCGAAAGAAATTAATAATGGAAATCTTTCAATTTCACCATTCTTCAAAATGATGGTTCAATATTATGACATTTCTTCTATCTCAAGGGACTGTTTGTGTAATGCCAATATGTAGACATGTTTTTTAAGATGATATGAGATGCCATTGTAAGCAGAGGTGTGCCAAGGCAATAGCGACGTCAGATCGTCACAAATTAAAGACACTTTTATTGGCCATATTTATGGCAAATGACACTTATGTTAGGAACTATCTAGCATTGTTGCTAACGGCTAACCGCAGATACAGCTAATGATGACTTCATCGACCACTGAGTGAGTGCCACAAAGCCTTCAACCAATCAAAGAAACGAATATGAACCAGACACGCCTTATGGATGATATAGGAACTAACAAATACAGGGGCTACAGTTGACTTTCTGAATGCGTTGCAAAAGCATCCAGAATCGTGACAGACAATTTGCAGACACCTGGGAGAGCGCCTCCAGAAATCATTGAGAACTCGAGCCGAAACGTGAAATGCACAAATGACGCACAGGCAGAAAAAAGAGTAAGGAATACATTTCCATTATAGATAACAGTATCCATGGAACAGTTTTGTGCTTATTATGTGCTTATCAGCATGAAATAATTGTTGGCGATTGATCTTATGTGTCAACTCAGTTCAAATCAACTCGAAAATGAATAAAAAAAGAGGATGTAAAACAGTTCTCTAACTCAACAGTAATAAAGGTGTTCTTTCACGATAATTTCTTATACGTGATTTTCTTTACAAAACTTGCGTCCGCGATAGGATTTATAAGATGGAAAAACTGGAAAAACTAAACAAGGCGAGAACACAAGCTGGACGTTTGTTTATATTGGTGGCACAGCAATTAGATTTGGAATTAACGTCCGTTCCAGTGCTGAAAGAGGAAGTGATACTCAATTTCAAGATACTTGAGGATAGTGTGGCCCATTTATTTGAATTGGACAATTCGTTCAAAGATTTGATGCTAAATGAAGAAGATTTCAAGGAAAAAAAATTCGCCAAGGAAATCGATGGTGCCGGAAGTTATAAAACCCGGTCGATACTCTTGAGAACCATGTATGAAGGTTTATTAGAAAAGAAATAAATCGATATTTTAAATATTGGTCAAGAAAGTATTTTTGGACAAGGTAAGTGACATTTCAAGTTACCTAAATTAGAACCGAATCATTTTGATGTGGATATTAAAAATTGGCTCGGCTTCTGGGGACAAATCAGGAAAACCGATGAGGATGAAACAATTGATGACGATGATAAATTTCAGTATTTGGTTCAGTCCATTGAAGACGTCGCCAAGGAACTTGTAGAAAGTTTTCCTCCATCAGGATTATTATAAAGCATTAGAACAACTAAAATAACGTTTAGCCAGAGACGAACTATGTATTGAAATATATGTTTGAGAGTTGTTAAATTTAGTCTTGGTACAAGTTTCAAAGAAGGGAGCCAAGTCGTTAAGTACACTTTATGATAAATTCGAAACTCAATTACGGACATTAGAAACTTTGGGTGTTACATCTAAAGAATATACTTCTATGATGTACCCATTGGTAGAATTGGCCCTTCCTGAAGAAACTTTGAAAGTTTGGGACAGATATCGTAGAAATTTTAATTCTAAAATTGGAGATCGAACTGACAACTTAACTTCTCTCTTACAATTTTTAAAGTTAGAAGTTGAAAGTGAGGAACGGTTGCAAGTTTCTCGTTGAAGTTTATCTCATAGCAATAACACTTCGATACCTACCGCTGCTTGTATTTTCTCCAGCGAAGTAAACGTGCCAGGAAAAATTGTGCTTGTGGTGCAGTAAAACATCTCATAATTCAACAGATTGTTTCAGAGCTATAAATCTGTCACTGGACAATAAAAGGGAAATACATCGCAAAAAACGAGCTTGTTACGTCTGTTTAAGTGTAGGTCACAATGCAAAGAGGTGCAAGGCAATGGTTAAATGTCTTATTTTTGATAAATGCCACAGTGTTAGTATGTGCTCTGAACTACCCAGTCCGTCACCAAATAAGAAGTCAAGAAAGAGCCAAAGGAAACAGCAGAGATATTTTCGAGTAATGACAGTGAATCAAGTGTCCTATTATCTCATCGAAGTTGTCCTATTCTACTCCAAACAGTGCTAGTCCGAATATTAAGTGAAGGTAAGCTTAGATTAGTGAGCGCACTCTTTGACAATGGATCACGGAGGTCGTACATTCGTAGTGATATCCCAAAACGATTAAATATAAGATCGATCCTCAGGTCAAGAGACATTGAGTCATTGTTTATTCGAAAGATCTCAAATTAAAATCAGAGCTCATAATGTATATGACATATCAATATCAGTACCAGATGTCTGTACTAGATCAAGTTAAAATATGTAGTTCTGTTCCCCGGATAGAAAATCCAAATTTATTTCCCTTATTGAAAGAGCAGAATATAGTTTTGAGTGATGCAAGGGAAGGTGCTCCAGAAATAGGTCTATAAATCGGAGCAGATTATTTAGATATGCTAATGACTGATTCAGTCGCCCGTTTGGTTAAAAATTTAACTGCAATCAGAACTGAATCAGGGTGGGCAATTCAAGGTTCACAAATTAAATCCCGTACAACACTGAGAAATATTAATCTTCTCTGCCACTCAGAATTAACAGATTTATGGAGTCTGGATGTACTTGAACTCAGAGATCCAACCGAAACAAAACGAAGGGGATTTTAGATAATGAAATGACTGAGTTTTTCCAGCAAACACTACAAGTTAACGAAGAAAGTCGCTATGAAGTACGTTTATCTTTCAAAGAAGGGCATCCAGATTTAGAAGACAACAGAGAACTAACTGGTAATGAGATGGCTCATACGCACTACCAAACGTCTCGATCGTATAGGATACACAAAAGAATATGAAAATGTATTTGAAAAATGGCTTCAAATGGAAAAGTGTACCAAACAATGAAATTACCTCCATTCATGGACATTATCTGCTTCACCAAGCGGTTGTTAAAATGCTCAGTTTAACGACGATGGTTAGACCAGTTTTTGAGTTTTTGACGCAACGGCCAAGGATTCGAAAGGTAATTTTTTAATTGCATGCCTTGAAAAAGGGCCGAAATTAGTCGAATTGATTCTTAAATTGTTGACTTTGTTCAGAAGATATGTTACAGCAGATATCCGCAAGGCTTTCCTACAGATTAGTTTATCTCCAAGAGACAGAGATTTTGCCAGCTTTCTCTGGTGGAAGACCGAGGAGAGAAAAGAACTAGAAACTTTTAGACAGTACAGAGTTATTTTGGGCATGTCTCCTAGTCCGTTTCTGTTAGAAGCAACAACTTATCACCTGAAACATATTCCTCCGAACATACAAAATACTACTAAATGACTTAAACATTCATTTTATGCTGACAATTGTGTCACTAGCCTACAGACAAAAGAAGAAGCAGTTAAATTTATAACAGAATCTAAAGAACTGATGATGGCTGCTCAGTTTGAGCTTAAGGATTGGACCTCGTCTCAATGAAATTCATTCATGAGAAACAGAGGTGAGAAGAAAGCGTATATACGTCTTGGGAATGACTTGGGATACAGAAAATAACACAAAGTTTTGTTCCATCGACCCACTTATAATAAGGATAAAATCACTAAAAGATCAATATTATCAGTAGCACAGAGTATTTTTGATCATATTGGCCTAACTTGTCCTACTTCACTGAAACCTAAATTAATTCTTCAAAAAGCGTGGATACTACATTGTGGATGGGATACGGAACTTCCACAAGAACTGAAAAACGAGAAAAGTGGCTCGAACAGATACATTTGATAAATGATTGTAAAATTCAAAGAAGACTATGAAGAGATCCATGTAATGATTTCAAGATAAGTCTTATACCTTTCGCGATGCTAGTAAATCAGCGTATGCAACTTGCATTTTTCTGCGCACATCCTGTGGAACAAACACAACCGTAAGTCTTTTAACTTAGCAAATCAAGAGTTTCTCCATTAAAAGAAATTGCGATTCTGAGGTTAGAACTCATGTCTGCTGTTATTGCTAATAGACTATATGTGCAAGTCATTAAAATTTTGAATCTGTAGAACTGCGAATCATATTTTTGGAACGACATCGGTAGCATTGACTTGGATAAAAAATAAAGGAAATTAGAGTACTTTTGTTGGCAACCGGGTAAAAAAGATTTGACAGTACACTAATTCTAATGACTGGTATCACATTCCCGGAACTCTCAATGTAGTAGACCTGTTGTCCTGTGGCTGTCACACTAGTACATTATTGAAGAGTCGTTGATGGGAAGGCCCTTACTGGTGAAAGTGAGAACCTCAAGAATGGCTTGTTTCAGCAATTTCTGCCTCTGAAAATGAAGTAGATGCTGAAAATAGGAAGACCGTTATATCAAGTGTAATCTGTAATGTATTAAGTCCAGTTTCAGACCTGTCTAATTTTTCTAATTTCTCAAAAATCTCAAGAGTGGTTATTACGGTTCATACATAATTGTCGTGAAAAGGAACGCAGAAAGGGAGAACTGACTAGTGAAGAAGTTTCAGCGGCTGAAAGAATGATATTTCAAACAATACAAAAATGTAGCTTCATAGAGCTCTCTAAGAAAGATGCAGACTTTCAGGGACAAGGAAGGACGCTTAAGAGTAAGAACAAAGTTCATTCTCGGAGATGAGAAGGAAGACTTTAAGTCTACAATTCTACTCCCAGGAGATCATCCCATTATATGAAAATTAGTTAATCAAAAACACAGAGAATTACTGCACGCAGGATAAAGAACTTTGATCAGTAATCTTAGAGAGACTTATTGGATCACAGGAATTCAAAGGATAGTAAAGCAAGTCAATTTCCAGTGTTTCATTTGCAAAAGATATAAAGTAAGGCCAATCGAACCACCATGTGCTCCTTTACCTCGTGATCGAATCAAGAATGCATGTGTTTTCGAAATGACTGGAATAGATCTTGCTAAACCACTGATCTTATCTTCAAACGAAAGGTTTGGATTGTATTAATTACTTGTGCCCTTTATCGTGCAATTCATTTAGAACTGACAAAATTCCTTTCCTCAGATTGTTTTATTATAGCATTAACAAGATTTATAGCCAGACGAGGAAGCGTCAGTATAATTTACATTGACAATGGTACTAACTTTGTTGGTGCCGAAACTGCGCTACGTAAACTTCATTGGAATGAAATCATAGCAGTTTTCACTGTAAAGAAAATACAGTGAAAGTTTAATCCTCCCACAGCCGCTTGGTGGAGTGGGAAAGGTTAGTGAGGATGGTTAAATAATTACTAAGAGTATTAATCAGAGCCATAGTCAAGTATAAAGAGCTTGAAGCAATTCTATGCCACTGTGAAGCTACAATTAATTCTAGACCTCTAACATACGTTGAAAGAAATATGCTGCAGGGCTAGAGCCATTAACGCCTGCCGGTTTCATGCAAGGTACTGCGAACAATGGGGTAACAGATTTTGATCGAAGCCTCCAACCTCCTACGTTACCTCCAACAATTACGAAACGATTTACGCATGAGGTTCCGTAATGAATACTTACCCATGCTAGTACATCGAGGCCGAAGCAGAGAAGGAACTTTAAGAGTAAGAGATGTGGGTCTAGTTTCAACAGATAAAAAACGAGTAGAATGGTCCCTTGGTTTATTCATGGAAATTTATCCTGATCCTAACGGACATTCAAGAGTAGGAAAGGTCAAGATGGCCAGCGGGGAATGAATAAGACCAATTCAACGACTATATTCATTAGAGGTGTCGTTATCAACAACATACATTGCTTTAGAATCTTTTCAGATTCCAAACGAATCCAGTGACTCTCTTAGATCTTCAATCATACCTGAAACTAAAATTTCGAGATCAGGACGTATTATAATGATTCCCAAAATATTAGATTTGCAATTTTACAATTTTGTCAAAATGTCAAAGGGGGGAGGATGCTGGGGAATTATCTTATGTGTCAAATCATCTCAACTCAACTCGAAAAAGAATAAAAGAAAAAGGATATAAAATAGTTCTATAAGTCAACAGTAATAAAGGTGTTCTTTTATGATAATTTCTTATAAGTTATTTTCTCTATAATAATATTTAACGGCAACAAGAACACTTGCTATATGACTCAGTTTTGGGAACTTCTATGTGAACTGATAATTTCAGTCCTTCTACTTAGCCGACATAAAATCCGCAACAATTTAGAACGTGCAATACAATTTAGCACCAGCTACACTATGGGCTACATGCACGGGCTAGGCTGCGAAAGCCAAGTTCAAAATCACAAGAACCCGCCAGAAAAGAGGCTCTATAAAAATAAGGATGACACACCCATTGCAGATAACAGTAACCAAAGACAGGTTTAGCGCTTATTATGCACTCATCAGTATGCAATGTTAAGTATCTCACAAAAGGAACATGCATTATGAAAAATAGAGTGAGCCGGTATCAACCTAGCAATGTGTGTGTAAAGACCAGGATGGGTATGTGCAGTTTCAATGCTATATGTATTTTAGTGAAGTTTAATGATGTGTAACGTAAGAAAATTAAGTAAATCTCATGGCATCATAGCTTTCTCAAAAATTAATAGCGAACTATGATAATAATAATAATAATAATAATAATAATAACAATATTTGATAAACTGTTGTAACTTTAATTATTGTGTAATGAATGAATTCCTTCATTAATGAAATTCACATTTCAGCATTGATAGCAGCAACGAAGGTGGGTTATTACCAAATAACACAATGATCTCCCATGAGTCTTAAAGGTGTAGCAACCACTATACGATTATGTGAAAGGGTTAATTAAACGCCACATCCGTGCCAATAGAATTATCGCCATGTATACCCATTTAAATACCACAACAGCCACAACACTTTTACACCACAGTTTGATCTACACGATGAATATTATTTATTTAAGGATACAGTGGGTCATTTAATTTTCAAATTACTCATTTTTAACACTTTACAACAAAGTTGAAAAGTGTTTATGACTTTGTTCATTCTGTCTGTCTGTCTGTCCGTTAGCACGATAACTGCCGTAAAAATGACTTAATCAAAATGAAATTTTAGTATGTTGTTCAGACGGTCTGTAGGACCTATAGGAATATAAATGAATAATATCACCCGATTAGTTTTGGATTGAACCCGGGTTGAAAAAATGAAATAAATTTAGCTCTATGGGACCTAATTTTTCACACATTTTTTAAGCGGATTTAAAATTCACAAATTGCTTCGAAATTTTTAGGTACTATTCAAATTGTTCCATAAAATATATAAAAAAAATTCAGCGAAATATATTCAGTAGTTTTTAAAATAAAAATTGAAATAATATTAACACCTTTTATATGAAACGATCACGTGACCATGATATGAAAGTATCACGTGATCCACTTCAAAATGATATATGGCATCCATCTTGTCTCAAAATCGTGATTTTTAAAGTTCTTTTTATTTCATATTGAGTGTTGCATCAGTCCTAATACCACTTTATTTTGGTTTAAATTCTGTGTATCTACATACTAAAACAACGCAATTACAATATACATGAGTTTAAATGCTCATCCAAATTTGATTATTTCTACAACAAGCCTATTTTTCACTTATGTGAAATGTAAACAGCAAAATATGTAGGATGAGTTGTATAGGGATTGCTGTATTTTTTTAACGCAAAAGAATTTAGCTCATGGAGTCTGCAAAGCTGATATGAAAGAAATATTCATTGACTTTACCGAGAGAAGGACGATTTTTTGCGGTTTTAAGCATAGAGTTAAATTACTTGTAGCTCCATGGTCTTAATTTTTAAATAAAATAAATTATTATAGTATTGTGATAAATGACATGAATGGGAAATTATTTATGAATGAAATGCTGCTCTTTTAGAGAGCCAGGCGTGTTATTTTTTCTATGACGTCGTTTGAATGAATTTCAGTTGTTTTCGATGAAGTTTTTAAATATAATAAATTATCGTGGTATTATGATAATTCTAAAATTATTACCGAGTAATATATCACATTTTAGAGATGTTTAAACCAGGCAATTTATATTTCAATGCCGTCATTTGAATGAAGTTCATTTTTTTCGATGAAGGTTTAAGTTTTCAAATATAATAAATCTATGTAGTATTGTGAGAAGTTTTAAAATCTTACCGAGGAATGTATTGCATTTTAGACATGTTTAAATGAAATTGCATTGAAGTTGGAAAGTGTTTCATAATCAATGCTTTAAGCATGATTGATCTTTCTTGTTTTATTTTAGCAACACCATTTTGTGATGCCTAATATATTCTTGAAATATTATTAACAATAAAATTTATTGTACCTTCATGCTGTCATGAAATATTAACTCACAATTAAAGGCAAAAATCAGTTTTATAAAGTATCCCTTTTTATTTTTTGAATTCAACTTAAATGTCAGAAAAATGTGTGTATTAAAATGTATGGAACTTATAATGTATGGAACATAAAGTGTATGACATATAAATACATACTAAATTTGGATAGTTAGCTGCTCTGGTTCGTTAATCCTCAACAACGAGTACATTCCAGTGGCAAACAAACGATAGGATGACCTGTTAATATTAAAAAAAAATAAAATATACCTCGAAAGATAATGACATGCTAAATTTGGACTTTCCGCAGTTAGTACTTCAGGTCTCGCATTATGCCACAAAAACGATTGATAAGGTACAAAATCAAAAGACGTAAAATGCACTACAGAATGCAATGATATAACAAATTTCCTGATACTGTGATTCGTACAACTTGAGTAGTTAGGGCCACATTGACAAATAGCAGATCAAGTTAAATAAAATGTTGTAATAATGATATACCAAAACCTTTGTTTGGATATCTGCCTTCCAGTTTTAAATTTTATTTTCCAGTTTTAACTTATTATTTCGAAAGACGATTTTTAATTCTGCACTTGTAATCAAATTTATAGAATCTCCTGAAACGTTTTGAGTTGGAGAAAGGTATAATGATACTCCGATTGAATTAGCATCTATGCTTTAGCTAGTAAAAATGTGGTTTCTTATATTATTGAAAGAATAAAGTTAAAAATGAATCAGCTAACAATTAGCTTGATGTTCTCAATTTGCTAATTAAAACACTAGAAATGGAAATAGCAAAATGTCTTAAGTTCCAGGATTATACCCTAATGAGTTCTTTGTTAAGATGTTATAATTATATAAATTGAGCCAGGTAAAAACAGATTACCTTGTGTTGTTGTTGTTGAGACCCAGACCGTCCGACCTACCAGAAAGGTGTAAGGTAACTGTTTGGATGGCCGGGAAGTGCTACCTAATTTAGACCGGAACCCAGTGGGGGAGGCATCCACAGGGACCATACTCTCCTTCCTCTACCACCAACCTCTCGGAAGGATTTACGGACCCACATGTTTAATGTGATCGTACTCCGCATGAACACGGCGGCAGTTGTGGCAGCGTGCAAATCCAGCGCACAAACCACCGGGCTATCGCGTCCGAAATGTGCCAACAGCACGCGGTGTTCCCAGGTGGCCACCCACCCAAGTACTAACCGCGTCCGATGCTGCTTGACTTCGGTGATCTAATGAGAACCGGTGTTTTCAGCACGGTAAGGCCGTTGGAGATTACCTTGTATGGAATAACAAAACAATTCAAGAGAAAAATACCATTTTATGTAATGCATTTTTAAGTATATAAATGTTAATATTTTACCTTTTTGAAATACATTTGCTACGATGAAATATATAGGTTTTGATTGACCCGAAAATTGTATTCATTTATTTTAAGCAGTGGCTTTATAAAAAATATCCCAAACTTAGGTCCTTTTTTGAGCATTTTTTACATGCAGTATCTTCTTTGTAATATTCTGCATTCTGGTAAAAATTGAGTTGCAATACTCTGCACGAGAATTGAATTACCAAGTGTAGTTTTCATTACACTGCACTTAATTATTCAATTCTTGGACAAATTTACACCCTCGTTGTGGCATTGACCTATTTCTGTGACCTCACTATCTGCCTTGTTCGTTAAGTAAAGGAGTAAGTTTAACAGCCTTTTCATCCAGGAAGAATTTTTTTTTTGTTCATTCAGTTGATCAGTATATTTTTTCATTGTGCAATAATACTTTATGTAAAGGTACGTTCGAATAATTGGAAACTTCGGATAATAGGCAATCTACTTTAGTTCCAACAAGAACTAGCAGAAAAGGAAATTGTTAAAAATACCATCATATATTTTTTATACATGTATAGCCATTATAAATATTTAGAAAAAACTCTATGGGTAATATAAATAAGGTAAGTTGGGATAAGATGCCATAGTTAAGAACATTTATAAAAATGTAAATGAACAAATAGTCCCAATGCTTTCGAATGTTTATATGATAATATTTAAGTCTGCACCTAGCGGTGTTTAAATTTGCCACCTTTGGAATTTATCGTAAAATATTGTAATTTGATTATTTACATACATGTACCCTGAGAAATTGATGCTTTACTCCTATACTAGGGTAGGATGCCACCTGTATTGGGGGAAGATGCAAGTACTGTCAGGAACATGCAGCACACTATGAACGAGGTGCAATATAAGATATTGATTTATTTTTCCTATTAACAATTGATAAGCACAATTTCCTTGGATAGTTTTCAGAATTATGGGTAATTATTCTCGTAATTAAATTTTATTATTAGGTCCAGTTGATCACCAATCTTGTTAAGACAATTCTTAACAAGTTAATTATGTAAATTATTATTACATACATGCATTATACTTATGTTACCGTAATAACTACTATTTACGAAAACTTCGTGAAGCAATTTTTTGCAAGTGACATCAAGAGTCACATCTAAAACCTCGCTTGTTATAGAAGTCATAATTTTTCAGAAATAGTAGTAATTTTGTTTTAGATACATATTTAACGAAAAGTGCAGTATTCACGATATTTAAAAAGCTAAACCTTATATAAGAATGCAAAAATTGTACGTCAGTGGTTATGTAAATAAAATAGTCCGTCACACTAATTATGTTTTAATTGAGGTGGAATCTTTCACCAATGACACAGAGAAGATACCCTCTGACTTGTCACACACTGACTTCATAAAAGAAATGGTTATTCGGCTCTTGAGACAGACATTTTACATAGTTTCACTTTCAATGAAAATATATTATGAAACATCTTAACAAATGAGAATGAAATTTTATAAAAGCGTAGTTACCACTTGGTTTGAGCAGATTTTACCAGATTCTTGGAATTTAATACGATAAATCTAGACAAGTTTGTAAGCGTCATTCGTTGAATGAACAATCTCACATTAACAACTAGAAGTGCCGCCATTTTTCGGATAATGAATGAAATGTTAATATGGAGACATCTTTGACCTACTGGCACATCTCATTCCGAATTATCTTACATATAAAATATGAATATGTATCGATTATGTACGACCAATGTACAATAGAAAATGTTTTTCTAGATATTTATATCCATATATATATATATATATATATATATATATATATATATATATATATGAATGTGATTATTATCGAAGGATTTATTGAAGGAATTCAATCTTCCTTCTAGGAATAAGGTCAGTTCACCATTGGAGGCTGAAAATGTAAGACGGAATATATTTAAGTTATTTGTTGATGGAATACTAAAAGGTAATGTTAGATAATATTATATATTCGAATGAGATTTCATTTGGTTACCTCATAACAGAATAATGTCTTGCATAAGTACGGAAACTTTTAATTTTGTGTTTGTATTCATATAATATACACAAATATTTAAATTAAAATTTATTTGTGTTTATTTATTTTTCAGGACATAATTGCTCCTTGTAAAATAATCGCTATATTAGACATTTTAATAAGAAGTCTATAAACATGAGTTCGATCAATAATGTTTTTATCATCAAAGAAGTTTACTGTATTCACAATTATACTTATTATTGAGAATATTATTGACATTTTAGTACCTCCAGATTACTAACAAAGTAATATATTTTAGACTACAGTGTGGAAAATATATCAGGGCTCAAAGTTTGCTGTTGCCGATCGTCATGTATAAGTTAGATGACTATTGGAATTTAAAGCTTAATTGTGTTCATTTGATCTAGAATAGTCAACAATAATTTTCTAATAAAGTTTTTTTGCCAATATACATTCTGTGAAACTAAAATTTCATCACCAAGAAGGGGAAATGTAATCAGCCTAAAATTTATGGGTAAGTATGAATAGGTGATAATTGAGAGATGATAAAATTTCCAGAGTAAAAGAAAACTTTTTTTGGGAGAATAATGACTTACATAGCCATACTAGCATGGCATAGCACCTTCTTTCATGTCGACGCAATTTCCTACGAGCATTGAATCGTACAGATGTAGTATAAAATCGCTCCTCATACTTGATCAATCTGCTAAAAATATTTTTTGTTGTCTGCAGTAGTTGTGTGAGAGTTTGTATATGATGTCTCCTTATTTCCTAGACATTATGTTTTGAGAGACGATGGAAGTAATTCTAGTGATATAGCAGACCATGGTTGTATGTTGGCACGTGGTAAACACCTTTGTGGGATGTTTCTCGGATGTGAACATGTCTTAGCGTGTTGATATAAGGCGCTCTTCACACCTGGTATGAAGATGGTTGCTACAGGTTCCAATATTTCAGCAACATTACGTAGAACTCATAAATTGTCTTCAATGCATTACAAAATAAAACGGCTATCACTGCTGATAGATCCACAGACCATACCGCCTTGCGTTTGGGCTATGTACTGTTGAATACAGTAGCATGGATTGTCCCGTTCTCATGTTATGTCTAAATGAATATTATCGACGTAGCTCCAGTAAAAGCGATATTCAGCACAGAAAGAGACATACAGCCATACTGCATCCAAAATCACTTAGGGAACACCGCCATTCTATGCGCTATTAACACTGAAGTGATGTCAGTGGAAAGCTATGCAATGGCGCTTCACGGATATCGTTTCACGGATGATGAGTTGACTAATCGCAGGCATCACATCTCGTCTGATGGCGGTGTTGCATGCCGATTTAATGGCTGTATTAGTGTCTAGAACTTCTCTCACATTTAGACGACCACCACGCTGACTAGTGGATTTACGTATTCTAATTTCGATTTTACGGACTTTGATGCCTTCTTTAAACCATTCTTGGACAGACACATCGTTGGGCAGTAGTGCTATCCCGGGCAATATGGGCCACTGTAGGACGAGTTGAATACCAAGCCTCGTCAAGTCCATGTATTCATCTTCTCCAAAAAACCGCTAAAATATTATAAAGGTATGATTAGCAGGATGCGAGTATGAGTTTAAAGTCTTAAACTGTAACTCGTTTCAACTTTTTAGTTTCTAGTCACGGTAACAAAGGACAAGGATAAACTATTTGTTTAAAATATTTTTGCTTATATTTTTAGCTCATGAGCATATAAAACTAGAGTACGATGACCGGTTACTTTCCAACTCTCATTTGGCGAAAATATCCTCTTTAAAATATTAAACACTATCAGTTTCTGGTCAAAGGATTTTCTATGGAAATATATAATTCCAAAAGTTACTTATAATTTGAAATTAGCTGTTTGTTAGGACTGAATTTATTTGTCTCCGAAGAGATTCGCAAAATTGTGGAACATTTCATGTTTTCTCGCTGCCATCGTAAGTATCAATTTTCCCATGCTTGGAAATGCATAAAATGCTCAAACTCATTCCATGAATGCAATGGGAGTACAATCCCATGTTCATTTTAATTGATAACAACACAAAAACTACGGTAGCTGAAACTACTGCTGATCCAATAAGACTTTTTAAAAATATCTGTTAAAAGCGAAATGCAACACAAAATCATGTCGGCCGGTTTCGAAGGTCAGAAACATCATTCTTCGTCATGACAAATCTGAAATGCCACTTTCACTCGTCCGAAAAGGATTGGTAACAAATATTAAAACAGAAAACGTAATTGAAAGACAAAGAAATGTTGTTAATAATGATAAGACGAGAAAAAAAAAGAAAAGAGGAAGGAACAAGTGGTATAATACTATGAACGAACGGTAAAATACTAAAGATGAAAGTGAACGTTCAACAGAGATTCACTGAGGAAGTGCTTTGAGTTTATTGTTTGATTTTCACTTTTTGTCTGGCTGTTAATGCATAAAATGCTCAAAATCATTCCATGAATGCAATTGGAGTACAATCCCATGTTCATTTTAATTGGTAACAACACAAAAACTACGATAGCTGAAGCTGCTGCTGATCCAATAAAACTTTTTTTAAAATATCTGTTAAAAGTGACATGCAACACAAAATTATGTCGATCGGTTATACTTTACGATTTTACAGTTCGTTCATGTTGTTCTATTAATTTTTCTTTTCTCTAATTGTTTTTACGGCTTTTGTCTCTTCTGTCCTTTGACAACCCCCTTATCTTGCTTCAGTCACTTTTAGTGGTCTAACATCAGTAGCTGATCCTGCTCTGACTCGTGAAGGTTTTCTAGTCCTGTTTGTCCTGAAAAAGGCCTTTTGTTGCCTTCAAAACTGGCCGACACAGTTCATTTTGTGTTGCATGTGGCTTTAAACAAAGTTTTATAAATTTTATAACAAAAGGACTAATTTTACTTTTCTTAGAATACATGGCAATGTATAGAAAAAGTATTGGACTCTAAAATTGCAATTCGAATTTTTGACGAATCTACACGACTGGAGCACTCTGGAGTCCGAAAACGATCTTTTAGCGTGACTTTTAGTGTGTGTGTCTGTCCTTGTGTCTGTCTATATGTATGTATTCCCTCTAACTCAAAAACTAATTAATCAAAATTTCACAGCATTTGGTAGGTGAGTTAATTGTGTGTTACCCTAGTGTTGATTAGACTTTGGCACGGTTTGGGAAAAAAACTTGCCTTTTTTGTGAAATGGCCTGCAAAAAATGTCAAAATTAAAAGGCTCCGTATTCCCAACTGTATCCTTTAAATTCTTGTCTTATATGTTATATTTGACGACGAAACGAATGAGACAAACTCCATAAATATACGATTTGTCGTTCTCGAGATATTTTAGTTTTTTCACATTTTGGCTACCTTGTCTTTGAAAATCACTTCAGTAGCTAAATGAAAACAAAAATTGGGTTAAAACTGCAAATCCGATGTAAATTAAAATATTTTTCCGTGTTAGTTTATAAAATAAAGCTCAATTTAATGAATTGTGAAAGATAGAAAGAAGGAGAAAACGAGTTTCAGTCTGTTATGAAAGTCATGCACTGACCACATCAGATTTTATTCCATTGAGATCAAGTTTTGGGAAAATTGAAACTTATGTTTTTTTCCCACAGTGTTTTTAAATTTGTAGTAAAAGTCATGTATTAGACATTTTTTATTCATATACATGCACACAAGTTTTGAAAATTCCGAAAAATTCTGTTAGGAAAATCTATGGATAAATAAATATTTATTCCGGACACATTACTGTTATACAATTGAAAAAGGTTCTGGATATATGTATATGTATATAAAGTATCCCAAAGATTTATTGAAGGAGTTCAATCTTCCTGCTAGAATGGGGTCAGTTCCTTTTCACTGTTGGGCTCTGATGAGATACGATGAAATCTATTGCAGAGATATATCAAGGGAATAGCAAAATATATTGTTAGACGCAATTTGGATTAGTTTTTATTTTCCTACCGAAGATTACTCCATTTTCCTACAGAAGATTATTCCATTTTCCTACAGAAGATATTCCATTTTCCTGCAGACACTACACACTTTAATAATGATTTTTTTCTTGGAATTAATTTAGTGTTGGAATTCGAATTAAATATTCAGTTCAATTAGGGATAATTTTATATAGCGTTTTGCTGGTATGTAAAACCCATCTAATTTTGCTGCGTCATAAATGTAAAAAAAAAACACTGTAATTTTTCGAAAACCGCTGAAAATGAATAACGTGAGAAAACAAAATAACAAGTAAACCTTTGAAATGTAATTAATTTATAAATGAAAAAGCACATTACTATCACTTTTACAAGAAATCATATTATTTAATTGATATTCATTCGAATTGCTTACACTGTGTTACTAACGTTTTTTTCTAAAAATTTCTAATAATTAGGGAATGTAAAGACTTCAAAAAATCACTACAATAAGAACTTACACAATTTCTTTGTTAAAGCAAGAATATGGCAGTTAGGTGAAACACCAGTTAGGTATCCTAACTGACATATGCTTGCTTTCTTAAAGGAAGTTGTGTAAGTTCTTGTCTAACAAGCAACATTTTGATTTAGTGTAATAATTAAAATAAGAAATACATATTTATTCCGCAAAATTCATATTCACTTTTGACATATGGAACATTTTTTATGAACCGACTTTTTCATCTTTCTTGTTACAATATATATTTTTTCTTTTTTCTATTTTTTAACCTGATTTCAATATATATCTATTTTTAACCTATTTTATATATATAAATTATATTTTAACATGGGTGATGTAAACTAAAAAAAAACAAAAAAACAAACAAACAAGAAAGATCAATCATGCATAAAGCATTGCTTATGAAACACTTCCCAACTGAAACGCAGTTTTATTTAAACATCTCTAAAATGCGATACATCCAGATGCCATATTTTGAAAATTATTACAATACTACAATAATTTATTATATTTGAAAAATTCATCGAAAACAAATGAACTTTATTCAAATAATGTCATCGAAATATAAATTGACTGACTCTATATAAAACAAGTGAATATTTCATTCATAAACTTTTTTCCATTCCTTTCTTTTACCGGCGATATATTTAAAATTATCACAATACTACAGTAATTTATTTTACTTCAAAAGGTAAAACCATGGAGATAAAATTACTTTCAAACTCCATGCTTAAAACTTCATCGAAAGAGCAATAATATAGAATCGTCTGCTTCTCTATGTAAAATCAATGAATGTTTCATTCATATCCGCTATATTGCAGACTCCTGAGCAAAATAATTCTGCGTTAAAGAAATTCAGCAATTCTTATACAACTCTTCTTATAACTTAATGTGTTTATCTTCTCCATACGTGAATGTTAGGCTTCATTGTAGAAATGATAATCATTTAGACTCCAAAATATTTAATTCCGTTGCCGCAGTATATAGACGCACAGAAAAAAATAAAAATTAAGTAGTTTTAGAATGGATGCAACACTAAATATAAATTAAAAAGAACTTTAAAAATCACGATTTTGACACAACATAGATGCTATATATTATTTCGAAGTGGGTCACGTGATCTTTTCATATAAAATGAGTGCAATTGCTATTTTAATTTTTATTTAAAAAACAACGGACCATATTTTTCTGAATTTTTTTCACATATTTTATGGGACAATTTGAATATTTTCTAAAATTTTTGAAGCAATTTGTGGAATATAAATTCGCTAAAAAATGTTTGAAAAATTAGGTTCCATAAGGTTCAATGCATTTCATTTTTTCAATCCGAGTGCAATCCAAAAAAATCTGATGTGGGCAACACATGACTTTCCTTATATAATGTAATGAATTTACTACTTTCACAGTAAAAAAACAGGTTTTTCTTATAGTAGACACTAATATTCTTTCCATGATATTGAATTTTCGAGAATTAGTCGTCATTTTCATTGATTTAGCATCATTTTTATCCATTTGGCGAGATTTTCGTTAACTTGGCAACATTTCAAAAAGTCGCCAAGTTGGCAACATTCCGCCAAATTCGTCGCCAAAATCTTGCCAAGCGTTATGCACTAAGAAATAAGTTATTCTTACAGCAGATAAATTACTATTGGCGTTCAAATACAAAAGTATTACTCAAAGATCTTTTTTCATGAATGGAACGAGCTAGATCCACGAGAATGATGTCACCCAATTTATCGCATGGTATTACATATGAAAAGTGAACATGTTTCTCAATAGGAAATATATTTGTTTTATTTTATATGACTTTTTGATACTTTTTTAAAAAAATGTACAATATCTCAAGAACGGTTCATGTTAGCATTCTAAAATTTATGTCAATCGTTTTCTGATGAAAAATTACATAAGAAATACCTATTTGCGTAACTTCATTAGTGGATTTGATTTTTTGACGATTTTTTCAAAATTTCATTCGAAAATTTAGGGGGGTTCTGAGCATTCGATTGCATATAAAAACAATAGGCTTCCAGTGTTTATGGATTGTGATTTTTGTGCCAAATTTGGTTCAAATCGGCTCATTCGTTCGTCAGTTATCGTCTCCATAGACTCACTGACACACACACACACAGACAGACATCACTTCAGAAATGTTGAAATAATAATATCGTCTAATTAATTACTTTTCTTATATACATAATGTATAAGGAAAGTATTGTGACGGGGTCGAAATTTCGAATTCGAGTTTTCGACGGGAGAGCACGTTTCAAGCATCCCTGATCACGAATCAAACATTATTGAAGTGATGTCTGTGTGTGTGTGTGTGTGTCAGTGAGTCTGTGGAGACAATAACTGACGAAGGAATGGACCGATTCGTATCAAATTTTGTACAAAAATCGCAATGTGTAAACACTGGAAGCCTATTGTTTTTATACGTAATCGATTGTTCAGAACCCCCTTAAAGTTTCGAATGAAATTTTGAAAAAATCGTCAAAAAATTAAACCACTACTAAAGTTACGCAAATAGACATTTCTTATGTTATTTTTGATTAGAAAACGATTGACATAAATTTTAGAACGCTAACATGAACCGTTCTCGAGATATTGTACATTTTTCCAAAAAATTATCAAAAAGTCATATAAAAATATTTCATATTGAGAAACATGTTCACTTTTCATGTGTAATACCATGCGATAAATTGAGTGACATCATTCTCGTGGATCTAACTCGTTCCATTCATGAAAAAAGACACTTTGAATAATACTTTTGTATTTGAACGCCAATAGTCATTTATCTGCTGTAAGACTAACTTATTTCGTAGTGCATAACACTTGGAGAGATTTTGGCAACGAATTTGGCGGAATGTCGCCAACTTGGCGACTTTTTAAAATGTTGCCAAATTAACGAAAATCTCGCCAAATGGATATAAATGACGCTAAATCAATGAAAATGACGACTAATTGTCGAAAATTCAATATCTTGGAAAGAATATTGGTATCTACTATAAGAAAAACCTATTTTTTTACTGTAAAAGTAGTAAATCCATTACATTATATAAGGAAAGTCATGTGTTGCCCACATCAGATTTTTCATTTATATTCCCATTGGTCCCACGGACAGTCTCAATAACATACTAAAATTTCAATTTCATTTTGATACAGTCATCCTGACGGCAGTTATCGTGCGAACGGACGGACGGACAGACAGAATGAACAAAATCATAAACACTTTTCAACTATGTTGTAGATTGTTAAAAACAGTAGCAATGATTTTGCAGCCGATCGTTATTTAATTATAATAGTTAATTATCATTAGTTTTCATTATCGTTACACATTATCATTATTTATATTATTTAGATCGTTAGTTATTTGAAAAATAATGAAATTGTTTTACTTTATTGCAATTTTATATTTAGAACTAACTTCTTAATTGTTTTATCTTCTAAAAAGAAAATATAGTTTAAATGTAATTCACCTGTTCTAATGTCATTTGCTTGTCTATCAAGAAGACTGGTAAATGGCGAGACAACAGGGGAATGACAAATCATGCGTTTTTACTTTCCGAGTATATGGATTTAATTTGAATTTAAGCCTTACTGGATATTCAGTTTGTTACACTAACTAGGCATACATATATGTTAAAAAATACTTTTGTATTCTGACAAAAATTTAAGACAGGTGAATGACAAGGAATAAAAATACCTACCCAAATTGTTCAGTTTTATAATATTTTGCTGCACAGAATGATAGCTCATAGATGACAGAACATAGTCGAACTTTCAAAATGGTGAATATGGACGTTTGTAAAAAAGAATGATATCTTCATTTTATTGTGTTTTCATCTATGTACAGAATCAGGTGTTAAAATTTAAAGACAGGTGAATGACAAAAAAGCTAGGGGACAGATGCAAAAATTTAATTTTAAATATTGCTCTAATTCATAGTGGATCTTTTATTACTGTTTGTATTGTAAATTATCTAATATAAAATAAAACATCAAATTAAAAGAAAACTGAAAAATGAATGCTTGCAAATGAAGTTGTGATTTTATTATTTGGCTGTTGGGACACATAGGGGAATGACATTTAATAAAAAACTAAATTTTTAAATATTAAAAATATAATTTTTTTTCTAATGGTAACAAATATGAACTACAATATAGTAAAACTTATCAATGTCCCAAATCAGTTCCAAGTTATGTAAATTTTTATTAAAATACATGGGACATGTAAAACCACCGTTTACAGAAAATGACCCATATACATCACATCTATAAACTATCATCATGATTGTTATTTATTCATAAGAAATGCCACCAATATCATTGCTCCTAATTTCCATTTGTCTGCCTATTTCAGAACATCTCTATGTCAACGTTTGCAATGATAACACACATTATAGAAGATAATTTCAGCAACAGTCATGGCGAAAATATTAAAATTGTCAGAGATAGAATGTACTTGATCATTATATTGAGGATTCAATCTGAATCTGCATGCTTGAAATTTTACAGAAGAGCACATCCTGTCAAATCTCCACGTTTCCCTTCGGAATGTGTGGCACTCTGTGAAGTATGTTCAGTGGCCAAGTTGGTCACCAATGTGAAATCTGTGGCCTGTTCAGTCGCCAATGTAAAGTCTGTGACCTGTTCGGTCACCAGAAGGAGGTGTAGCTGCCTATAGCCCATATAAAGTTAGTCAATTAGCTTAACCTGGTTGGTTACCATTTTAAAGTCTGACCTCTTTACAACCATCATATTTGTGTATGGACTGGGAGTTATGCAGACTATGCCGATCAAAATGATATGACTCCAAATCTGTAGATTAGGTGACTTATATGCCTTACGGCCAGGGAAATAACACAGCAATTCAGGATTTAAACTTAAACGTATTTAATGTACATACAATAATAATACAGTAGCTGGCTGTATAACTGAAAATAAACAGATAAAAAACAGCCAGATTGCACGTCTTCCTATATTAAAATATTGGAACTAGACTGGGGCTGGTGATAGAACTATTGTTTCGCTAAACGACTTAATAGAATACAAACAGCCGATTCTTACCAAACTGTATCAGCAGGACACAAACTGTACAGGACACATCTAGATCGTGTCCTGTACAACTAGTGGTTGCTAGACCCTAGAGATTCATCGCTATATGAAACGCTATTATATCATGCATCAACGGATATGGATTTTCCAAACACTACGCACTTACACTTCGGCTCAAATTTCATGGAATCTCTCATTCAAGATCCGAAATTTATCCTGCCATTCGGCAGGAACGAATAATGTCTGCTTGGATCTGTGATTGGTCTACATAACGGAAACAGTTCGAAGTCGTTAATATAAAGTAAAACACAAATTATAACGTAAACTAAGTGAAATCATAACCAAAGGTTATATAGACCTCACAGTTCTTCCTAATCATTGGTTCGAAAATTAGTATTTGAATTTCATTTTGTATATCAATGCATGAAAATAAAATTTGCTTCATCACACGCTTTTAAAAAAATATGTTTTAAGTTTATAAAGATGAACTTCTGAATAATTGAAACATTTCCAATCTTGAGGAATTTATTATTTTTATCTCACTTCAACCTTCCAGAGACCATGAAATTCTCTTAGACTAAAGGGAATTCACTTCTGTGATAGTTCATTATCACTGTTAAAATATAATTTATTTTATTCTTCAACTTTCCGGAAGAAAATGATCACCATCAAAACTCCGTTCAAAAAAATGCTTTAATTTTTTACAAATATTTAACAAAAAATGTAGATGCGAACAATTTACAAAACTTTCCTGGAAAAAACCAGGAATATGCCAGTTATGTGACTAGTATATAACTTACTGTATAGTCACATAACTGATATATGGCTGCTTTCTTCAAGGATGTTTTGTAATGTTATTTTCTTACAAGCAACATTTTTATTTATTATGTTATTATAATGTAAAAGTTGTTTGTGCATTTGAAAAAAAATCCAATATATTTTGTTAACCAATATCTGAAAAACATTTATTATGTTATTATAATGTAAAAGTTGTTTGTGCATTTGAAAAAAAATCCAATATATTTTGTTAATCAATATCTGAAAAAAAATTTTTTTTTCAAAATTTTGGGTAGTGCTCCATCTAATGATACACCTTTTACAAAGTGAAAGCGTTCCTAATATTAATATTTGAATAATTATGACTAAATGTAATTGGTTTATCAAACTCTCAAGACGTTTGTGTCACATTTAAACTCCAGGAATTGCCTGAGTCCATGATTGCAAAGTAAAAAAATCTGATGTGGGCAACACATGACTTTCCTTATATAATGCAATGAATTTACTACTTTTCAATAAAAAAAAGTAGATATATTTTATAGTAGTAATTTATATTCTTTCCAAGATATTGCACTTTTATCAATGAGCCGTCATTTTTAAAATTTATGTCAATCGTTTTCTAAGGAAAAATTACGTAAGATATGTCTATTTGCGTAACTTTATTAAAGGTTTTGATTTTTTGATGATTTTTTCAAAATTTCACTAAAAAATTTAGGGGGGTTCTGAACATTCGATTACGTCTAAAAACAATAGGCTTCCAGTATTCACGTATTGGGATTTTTGTACCAAATTTCATTCGTATTGCACCATTCGCTCGCGAGATGTCGTCTCCACAGTCTCACTGACATACACACACACACACACACACACACGCACACAGACATCATCTCAAAAATGCTTGATTCGTGATCAGGGATGCTTGAAACGTGCACTCCCGTCGAAAACTCGAATTCGAATTTTCGACCCCGTCACAATACTTTCCTTATACATTATGTATATAGGGAAAGTAACAAGAAGATGTAGGAATTTGTAGTGATATGGAAAGTTTTGAAGAAATGAAAAGTGAAAACTGAAGATCTATTGTAAATAATAGGTACTACCGAAAATCAATCTGATGGTTAACGATACAGCACTAATGGTGATTGAGAATTTCTTAATTCTTTGATTTTTGGTGTTCTTTTATGCTGTACTTCAAATTAGCTTTCAGCTTTAGGCTTGTTTGCACTGAAGATAGAATTTCGCGCTAATTCAGAACGATCGACAGATTGAGATATATTTTTCAAAGCGTTTTACTTTATAATCAAGTTATGTTTATGTATGTATAATTTGTAACACATACAGTGGTGCTCAAAACTAGTTGCATCATCATGTAACATCCAATACTTTCAAAATAAATAATTAATATAGTATAACTGTGAGGCCAGAATATGTCCTCACATGAGGCATGTTTATTGCTGTATTTATGGTACATAGAACGGCTAACAAAGATCGAGTCTGGCTGGCGCCGGTGTTTACAACAGCGTGAACTTTTAGGTCAAACACAATAAATTTGAGTGTCCCATGCCAAAGGGGGCTGAAAGAGCCCTTGATAAATGTCAAGTGATGCCATTGGATTCAGAAGAACCAATGAGCAGCAAGGAGAAGAAGGGTGGAGCTACCTCCCCCCCCCCCCCCCCGCCGAAGGAACCAAGACACTTCGATAAAAAATGTGGGAGAACGAACTCGGATCCAGAATGTGGTGGCGAGAAGTTTCCTACGAAGTGTTGGTGAAAAGAGTTTGACAAAAGGAGCGAAGCGACCATGACCTAGCAGTTGCAGATATAAGTATCAGTCGAAGTGAAAAGTACGAGTAAGAGCCACACACCATAGAGTTATGGCAGTACGGTCAGCACTAAGACCGATGCAAGCGAGATGATGAGCCCAAGTCTAAACTGTAAGGTATGTGCTCATTTCCCCGGTCCTAGAAATATTCGAAATCTAATATCGCTGGTCATATCTCCCCGAGATAAAATATTAAATGAAAATTGATAATAATTGAAAGTTGATATTGTTGAAATTAGTGCTTTTGATAAATTGATGTTGTTAATAAATGATATTATTTAAGTTTTAAATAGGCTAGTTTTTTTTTAATGATTAATGAATTCTTTTCAGGACTTACACAAAAGGTAAAAAATAATTGGAGGGTTATTGCGGCACAACAACGAGCGATGTACGTTTAAATGTTAATTCCACGTTATGAGTTTAACGGCCATGTTTTCAATGATATATTAACAATTAATATTAATACAACTTTAAATCATAATCTAATAATTCTTATTGCCACAATAACAAACCCGAATGGTACATCCTAAGTGTATTGAATTGACTCATATACAAAAATGTCAAGTATGATCACTCTCTAGTCATTATTTATTATGAGACGGTAGGCATTACTCTATGCCATCTTGAAAAATTTAACAAGAAAGATCAATCACGCATCGCCCTCGACCCGGCTGAACTCCAAGATGTCCAGTTTTCTCGAATCGAGCGATCATTCTCCTGAGAGCTTGTGGAAATAATGGTCCTTTGCGTAAATTCTTAAGTCGACGAAACTCTCGAAGTGCAGCTGCAGCATGTCCTTTGTTTTCATAAAACAGCTTCACAAGTAAAGTGCGTTCTGGCAGTGTAACAGCCATCGCTGATAAGAATGAAAGTTCCCAGTTTTATCCCCTTTTGTGCAGAGAACATAGTAGCTACAAACCAAGGGTTTATGCACATTTTTGTGTCTACTGTGCGAAATTGCAGTTATAATGACAGTTTAAGTTTCTTCACTTTTTTATCTTCTTTTTTTTTCATATCAGCAAAAGAAATTAAAAAGGAAAAATTCCATATCGCATGTGTTTGTTTGTGATTATTTTGTGTCTTTTTAGCATATTTTCTGTTGTACAGCGCCACCTATCGGTGTGTCTGGAACTAATTTTTTTTTTGCGTAATCCCTTTCCCCATGTCTTGAATAGTAGGTTCAACAATTTTGGAGCCTTTACACTGAGTAGTTCGATGTATAGAGAGCTCAGAGTAGGGGTGTTTTAATTCTGACCACCCAGTATATATATATATATATATATATATATATATATACTCATTTCAAAAATTTAAGCATAACCCTTAAAATGCAAAAAAATTGGAGTACATATGGATACAATGGTCAGCAATCAGTTATGGAGAATCGTGGAACGAAGGTAAATCAGTGTGCATATGCAAGACCGTTTAGTCGACGTCGTATGCGCAAAGCATCGGCGCATGTCGGCCCGAGTATAAAACAGCCTGGCGCGGCATGGTCAGTTGAGGCAGAATTTCGCAATTGCTGCGGTGCGGAGTGTTATTAACAGTCAAAAAGGACAAAAGATGTCACAACGATGATGCTAACTGGACATGTTTTTGAGGGGACGAATTATTGGAATGCTGGAATCCGGTCGATCCCAAACCGAAGCGTCTGGAATTATGAATGTGCCGCAGTGTGTGATCTCCAGACTGAGGCAGAGGTTCCAAACCACTGGAGATGTTACTCGACGACCAGTTCCAGGTCGCCCAAGGGTAACAACCGCTCGGCAGAACCGATATTTGGTAATAACTGCGCAAAGTCAGATGAACCGTTCTACCAGACAACTGAGTTCAGCCCTGACAGCCGCCACAGGCGTCACTGTTTCGAGACAAACTGTCTACATGAGAATCAGATACGTTGGTCACTATGCCAGACGACCAGAAGTTTGCATTCCCTTGACGTCTGTACAGAAACGCAAGCGTTAAAAGCATAAGATTGCTGTATAACATTGGGGCAATGTCATGTTCAGTGACGAGTCCAGCTTTAGCCTGCAATCTGATTCTCGTACTACCACGATCTGCAGAGAACGTGGAACGTGTTTTCACCCGGTAAATATCACGGAAAGACATCATTTTCCGTTTGGCGAAGTCATGGTCTGGGCAGGCATCATAATGGACGGCCATACAAATCTCCACAAGTTTGCTATGTGGTCCGTTACTTGTTAAAGATACAGAGACGAAGTCCTTGAGCCTACCGTTCGATTGTTTCGAGGTGCTGTTGATCCTGATTTTATATTCATGGATGATAACACGACTCCTCACCGTGCGGCCTTGGTCAATGACTTCCTTCAAACTGAAGATATCCAGCACTTGCAGTGGGCTGCCAAATCTTCTGCTCTGAATCCAATAGAGCATGTGTAGGATATGCTCGGGAGACAACTTGCAGCCCTCCGCTACCCACCAAGCTCCGTTCTGGGATTGAAAACTGCTCTCCGTGAGACTTGGAACTCTTTGAGCACACAACTCATCCAAACCCTCATCGAAAGTATGGTAAATCGTTGTGTAGTATGCTTGGTTACTCGAGGTTCTCACACACCGTATTAAACTGCAGCAACACATTGTTTTAATTATTCTGTTTCACTGAGGTTGACACTAGTATTGTGATCCTTTTTCAACCCTTTTCTTTGGATAATAAAAGCCGTATTATCCTTGTTTTGCATTGTTTTCTTCTTCTATAACCCTAGTACACTCGCATACTGCATTTCCTTCCATTCCGATGTAGATTTCCTGGAAATTTCACATGAACAGCAACTATATTTAACTTTTGGACATGAGTGTATATATATATATATATATATATATATATGTATATATATATATATATATATATATATATATATATATGCATATATATATATATATGCATATATATATACATATATATATATATATATATGTATATATATATGCATATATATATATATATATATGCATATATTTTTTGTACATACAGTAGTTTATGCAAAAAATTTTCGATTAAAATCATTTAATTTTTATATATATATATATATATATATATATATATATATATATATATATATATATATATATATATATATATATACAACTAATATTTATACTTAATCAAATTTATGATCATTTTACTAAACAACGAACACATATAATCAAAAATAGTTTAGAACTGATTAATAACTTAAAACAATTAACATACACGATATTAAAACTTTTGATTTCAAAGACCTCTTTAATATCATTTGCATTCATGATTTATTTAAAGTCCTACTAAATTTATGTGAACAATTTCCTCAATCACAAAACTTCTCTATTCCAAAATTTAAAATATTGTTAAAATTCATTCTGTTCCACCAGTATCTCTCTCAGGGTAATTGCATATACAAATTAAATGAGGGAATTCCACAGGGAGGAATCTCATCCACAATACTGAGCAACCTTTATCTACATTTTTACGAACTTCAGTACCCTTTCAACAGTCATATTATGTGCATATTCATTGATGATCTGATAATTAATAAAATTACTAATGATACCACAATGTTAAACTTTCAGTTTTATCCTCTTAATCTACAACTAATTGAAAATGTATATATTTCACAATGGATCAATTACCTAAACGTTAGTTTAAAATTCAACATGAAGACACATTAAAAATTAAAATTTACGACAAAAGTGAAGCACATAACTTCAAAGTAAATAAAATTCAACATTATTCATCCAATCTATCAAAATCAATATATAAAAATATTATAAATAATCAGTTATTAAGAAGAAAAATGTTAAGTACACAATGTTATTACAAAAAATATCTTATTAAATTCATAAACACAACTATACAACATACATACCCCCAAACCTTATTTTTTCAGTTAAAAAAACGTAGTTTTATTTTAAATTAAAAAAAATCCTTGCTCCAATTACAGCAATACATAGACAAATCAATCTCAAACATTTTAGAATAAAAAGTATTAAGCAATTTATCATCTCCATGTTTCACTTCCAACTGTTGCACTCTTAATCTATCAAAATTAACTGTAACTCGTTTTGAGTTGGAAAAAGCTTAGTCAGTATCACTTACTCTATATTGTTAGAAGCACATAGGGAAACTCAATTTATGTTATTTTATTATTTGTATTCTTCCCCTTATTCTTTATCATCTTATACATAATATTGTAGCCTCATAAATACACAGCCATGCGCTGGTATATTTGATTATTTTATTTGATTATTGTTATATCTATATCCGATCTATCTTCTACTTTCTTCTACGTCTTGCCATGTGCATTATTTCTGTAATACAATTTAGAGTAATGTA
Organism: Amaurobius ferox; assembly: GCA_951213105.1. Taxonomy (NCBI): domain Eukaryota; kingdom Metazoa; phylum Arthropoda; class Arachnida; order Araneae; family Amaurobiidae; genus Amaurobius; species Amaurobius ferox. The sequence goes on from OX578139.1 coordinate 137,972,408, forward strand.
CACAGAAACGTAGAATCAGCATTCACGAACAAGGAATGACCCTTGATAACGTACATGGATTCGGTAATGCTTTTCACTTTTTTCAATTTATTCATTTTCAAAAATTGCCTTGCTCCACTTGCAAAAATGTCTTTTCTGTTTTGCAACTTTTCATCTTATACACTATTCTTGATTTACACCATGTATGTTTATGCAGAGAACAAGGGGATTAGTACCTTAAGTACCTGTATTACATGATTTAGAACACAAATAAAAATTTAATATAAGGGTGTAATTAAGGGATTATATTAACCAATCTGTACCACATGTCATCCTTTTTCAATCCCTTAACTTATATATAGAACAGGGGAAAAGGAGTATTTAATAGCAATTTTGCACCTGTTTTATTTATAATGTTTAATTTATAAGGTTTTATTTATAATGGTCTCTTTATCATCTTCACAAGCTTGTAGTATAGTCATTATTGATATTAAATAATCACTTCAGACCATCTTATTTTCATTTCTGCTATACAGAACATTGCAATAAATGATCAATCTCTGGTATACCTAATACAAGTAAATTAAAATTCTCAATTATATCTATATATATATATATATATATATATATATATATATATATATATATATATATATATATACAATTTTATATACTATTATATATTCCATATATTTTATATACAACTTGAAATAGGTTTTCAAAGGAGATAATATATTAAACTTGCTAACGTATTATCATATGTCCGCATAAGAAAATAAATTCATGAACACTATTTTAGTAAATATGAGTGGAAATAAATTGAACTTTGAGCAAATGTTAAATTAAGTATTATTGGTATCTAAGAGAGGAATTTATGTCATTGTACTTGGGTTTCGCTAAACGAATTAACTTCTATTTTTTCTGAGATTTAAAAAACCCAGTTTTCGCATTATTTTCATTGATTTTTTCTTTCTTGACAGAAGCAAGAAAATTTATGATATCTACTTTTTGGCACTTGGAGTCACAATGGAACTTTATATCACTCAGGAATTTTCTGAAGCGAAGCTAATTTTGGTTTTTACGCCAAACTGATAAAAAAATCAATTCTTCATATGAATGTCAGATGCCAAATAATGACAAATTAAAAAACTTTCTACGAAAACGGATAATTTCCTATCGGTTTTATTAAAAGATGAAAAAACATATTATATTAAATGCGTTATAGCTTCAGTAATAAATGAATGATTTTTTTTTTATCAATATAAACGTTTATAATATGTAACAGTGCTTGTATTACTCGAATTAAATGCATTACATTTTAATGTGTTTCAATGCATTATATTTTATACTAGCACTATATCCGTTCTTCGTACGAAATGCATGATATAAAGAAACTTAAAATTCACAATTATGTATAAATTTCTATAGTATTTTAAATGAAACTGTTATTCAGGAAATTATATTAAAATATTTAATGTAATTCTTATAAAAATAGGTATAGGAACCTACGTTCGCGCTATACAAAATAATATTCGCAGATAGATCTGAAGAATAAAACATGCAGGTTTTAATTGTAAACAAATTTACAAGAAATATGAAATTGGAACAATTTGTGCCAAAAGCAAATCGCTGTGAAATTGGATCAATGTATGCAAAAATGAAAGTGCTAAAACGGTATTAGAAGGTATACGCCTGACATCTTTATTTTATTACAACAACTAGCTAAACACAATATATGAATTTGAAAAATATTTACCAACCCCGAAATTCACAATTATGTATATTATTGATATTTAAAATTTCTGAAGCAGGTGACTTCAGAAATTTTAAATATCAATTATCCCCGTAATCATTTAACTCAAAATTCGTAATTGATGTAATCCAGTCAAAAATATAATTCCGATAAAATTTATTTTCTATGCATTTCCTAATTATTTAAATTGGAATATATTTGATAAAAGTCGTCTGCTGTATAATATCATTGGATTCGATTACGTTGTTTAGCAACACGATATTTTCTTCAAATAAATTTATAGACAAAATATCGTCTGCATAATGATATGTCTGTGGAAGGTTTAATTGTGTGCATTTTATTAATATCTAGATAACCCCTGGCCATAGAAACTAGAAAAGATGTCTAGATTTTAAGTGGGGCTATTCTAAGTCTAGTCAAAAAAATTCAGCGAATTCGGTGCAGCCAATCTCCCGACATGATGAAACAAACAAACAAACACACAAATAAATGAGCAGATTTTCAATATTATTTATAAAGATATACTATCACAAAAACATGGCGTTACTGTGATATTTACGGGGTTCCTAGGTGCACCCTAATAGCTTTGAGAAGAATGGTCCACGAGTGTAATAGTAATGTATAGTAATAGTAGATCTATATAATAGTAGATCTATAGTAATTTGACAATGGCTTTTAGAATAAAAATCTTATGTAGGCAGCACATAACTTTGACTGCAGACTCATATTCATGTTCTCTTTATTTCTTCAATAATTCATTAAATTGAGCTTAATTGCACAAACTAACACACATAATTACTTTAAATAACACTGAAATTTTGTACATTAGATTCAATTTTCATTTTCATTTGGTAACTGGACTTATTTTAAAAGGTGGCATAGAGAAAAACTAGAATATCTCGAGAACGTTTGATCCTAGAGAAATGGGATTGGTCTTATTATTTTCACCGTCAAAATTCAGTTTAAAATAAGGGTTTAATTGATATATTTGAGCATATGTAGTCTTTTATTTTAGATTTGTACGATTTTTGAGGGATCATTTTGCAAAAAAAGGAAGGGTTTTTTTTCGAATCGTACCAAAATGTAATTAGCATCAGCGTCACGCACAAAAGACATATCCACTAAATTTTCTGAAATTTAGTCTATTAGATTTTCATCTAGAATGGTTACAGGCAATTTTTACGGCCCATACCGAAAAAAAAAAACAGGTACTTTTATCCCGAATCTTGCCAAAATCTAATCAGGACCAGGGTCACCCACAAGAGACTTTCCTACCAAATTTTAATTGGCCAATTACCAAATTAATTTTTCAGTTACAGCGCCAAAAATATTTTTTTTGTGTTCTAGAGGTCCCAAGACGTGTATAACCATCAGAAACTCGAATTGCGATCGTCGGTATGATTGCAATACTTTCCCTATACATTACCATGTATTGCAGGGAAAGTAAAAATGATCGCAGCTTCTCTGGAAGTCTATATAAATAAAAATGAAAATCTGTCTGTCTGTCTGTCTGTCTGTCTGTCTGTCTGTCTGTCTGTTTGTCACACCATCACGGGAGAACGGCTGAACCGAATTTGATGAAATTTTGTGGGTAGCCCAGAAATAGCCCCACTTAAAATTATATCCGTGTTTTGAGTTTCTACGACCAGTGGTTCTCGAGATATTAGTAAAAAACGGAATTTTCGTTTGTCCCATCATCACGGAAAAACGGCTAAACCGAATTTAATGAAATTTGGTGAATAGCCTTGAAATATCCCCCCATAAATTTTGTCCAAGTTTCGAGTTTCTAAGACCTGGGGTTGTCGAGATATTAATGAAAAACGGAACTTTTTCCTAGGAGTTCTACTCCCTAACTCCGTGGTTTATCCAAACGAATAGCTTGAAAATCGTTTGAAAGTGAATTAAAATTTAATCTCTGAGTTTGATGGGAGATTTTTTGCGTTAATTAGTCACTTTCTGAAAACATGAATTGTTTGAAACATGATTTAAAGCGGAAATCTATCTCCATGGTTCATGGTTTATTTAAAACAAGCTTTTACGGAACAATGAGAAGTATAGAGAAATCAAAATCGTTATTTAATTTCGCAGTTTATGTTATAAGACATGACATATTTAACATGTTATAAGATTCTATCTTATATCATGTTACTCAGAAACGCAATTAAATTAAATCTGTCTGTTAATTTTAATAATTATTTTTTCGATTTGAATAATAAATAAATGGATATAAAAATATATTTTAGAAAAGAACGATTTGATTTTTCTTATAGCATTTTTGACTGGATAATATCAATTACGGTCTTCAGGTTTAAAAATTATTATTATTTATATTTTCGGGGATTATTGATTCAAGGATTATTGATATTTTCAAGTTATTATGCAATTATGTTATTATGACAAAAATTGTTTAAACTCATATATTGTATGTTGTACGAATCTTCTACAAATACACGTGTATATCTTTTAATCTACGAGAATATAAGTAGTACAGGTATATTGACATATGTTTTGATATATATTGGCATATATTGGAATCAATTACGACCTTCTGGTATAAAGAGTACGGATATTATTGATGTTTTCAATTTATGACGTCATCTCTTTTATTTTGGCAAATATTTTTGAGACGCATATTGTAATACGGGTAATCTTCTACTAACACATTGGCATATTTTCTGATCTGCGACAATATAATTAGTACGGGGTTGCATATATTCATTCAATTCCTATTTTTTCTTCTGTAAATTTGCTTACAAAAGGGGCCAGGATGTTTTATTCTTCAGATCTGAAGATAATTTTGCATAGTGAGAACATATATTCTTAAACTTCTCTTTAGGAGCAATAAATTTAATATTTTAACAGAATTAGCACATGATTGCGAACTTTAAGTTTCTTTAAATTATACACTCCGTACGAATAACGGGTGTGCTGTTAGTGGTTAATAAATTTTAACATTTTAGGAGGATATATCATGTTGCGCGGCATCGCAATTAAATTAAATGTGTTTGTTAATGTTTTTATTATTTTTTTTCGATTTAAATAATAAATAAATGGATAAATGGATATAAAAGTATATCTTATGAATGGACAGTTTGATTTTTCTTTTAATTATATTAATTGCTGACTGCGTACATCAATTTCATTTATTTTGGCAAAGAGTTTTCAAGCTTATATCGTATTTAGCTACTAAACTCATATATTGTGTTTATCCAATAAATTCATATAGCCGATTGTTGAAACAGAAAAAGAGTAGAGCGGGTATATCTTCTAATACAATTGTAGTGTTTTCATTTAGTATATTGAAACGGGATAAGAATGTTTCATTCAGATCTGCAAATTCAAAGCTACGAATTTGGAGGGATATCGCTAATTTGACAACTTTTCTTAAACTTTGCCAAATTGGCGGAAATGTCGCCAAATTGATATAAACGACACACAAACAGCTGCCATAAACCTTCGGGTTGGTCGTGTGGCTTGGGTCTTCCACATATCAATGAAATTTTTTTTTGTTTTGTTAGAAGAGAGTACTGAAATGATGTTTGGTTAGCATTTATCTGTCAGACCAACCATCCTACTTAGTAATACATTTAGCGAATTTTTAAAATGTCACCAAATTGATAAAAATGTTTTCAAATCTATAAAAATATCTTGAAATTGATAAAATTGCGCTACATAAATGATATTAATTGTTTTTTGTTAGGGGATAGTATTGTGATGATATTTCGTCAATTTGTCGCAAAGTGGAACTGTCAGTTCTACAGTCCCACTTGGCGATAAATTTGGCGATTTTTTAAAATGTCACTAATTTGACGAAACTGTCGCCAAATGTTCCATAGAAATATAACTATTTAGACGATATTTTTTCTACCAATTTATTTGAAGCAAATGATATCATGTCGCTTAGCAACGGATTTAAATCCAATGTGTTTATGCGGCAGACGACTTTTATTAAATCCTTTCCGATTTGAATAATGAAGATATGTATATAAAATAAATTTCATTGCCATTTCATTTTGGACTGGATAATATCAATTATACTCTTCAGGTTTAAACATTATTATTATTGATATTTTCCGGAATTATTGATTCAGGGATTATTGATATTTTTAAGTTATTACGCCATTGTTTTATTGCGGCAAAAATTGCTGACACGCGCATATTGTACGTTGTACGAGTAATCTTCTAGGAATGCACGGGTATATCTTCTAACCTACGAGAATATAAGTAGTACAGGTATATTGGCATATATTTTGACATATATTGGCATATATATTGGAATCAAGTACAGTCATCTGGTATGAAGATTAAGGGGATTAATTATATATTCAATTTATTACGTCGTCTATTGTATTTTACCAAAAAACATTTGTGACTCATATTGCAAAACGGGTAATCTTCTACTAATAATCGGACATTATAAGTAGTACGTGTATATCTTCCCATATAATTTTAGCACTTTAATGTTGACATATATTAGAATAAATGACTGTCTTCAGATTTAAAGATTACGGGTTTATTGGTATTTTCAATTTATACATGTATTCTACTAATACAGGTTATATTTTCTAATATTCGCGTATATAATCAGTACGGGTCCCATACAATTTTAACGCTTTTATTTTGCATATATTGATTCAATTCCATATTTTTTTTTATATTTGCTTACATAAGGGGTCCAAGATGTTTTCTTCAGTTATGTCCATGAAGATAATTTTATATAGCGAGAACAGAGATTCTTAAACTTCTTTTTAGGAGCATTATATTAAATATTTTAACAGAATATTTTGATTAAACATGTCATTTAGTATACTATAAGAATTTGGGCATGATTATGAATTTCAAGTTTCTTTATATTATATATTCCGTACGAAGAACGGGTATGCTGCTAGTGAATAATAAAATTAAGGTGACAATATTGAAGCGAGATAGACGAAAAACGATAATTGCAAATTGGGTAAACAATGTCTATTAAGTAAGAATCGACATGAAATCTTCGACCTGAGATATATACTACATTTATCTAATCTCGATGCATAAAACTGTTGCAGAAGGGATTTATTTGACAGAATAAGGTTATTGGTGGATTGCTGTCCTATTAAGAAATGCTGAAATATACAACACTTTCATGCATAGGAATCTAATGTATAGCCTGTTCAAAGTGCACTATGTTTGCAACAATGAACAATAGGTTCCAAGAAAGAATATAACTGCATTCTTATATAAGCACTGCTGGTAGCATCGTTTTATAAAATCCGATGAAGTAAAGCATATGTTTATTGTCTTTTATATGCTTGTTTTGTGTTTTTCTGATTGAATACCTCTTAATAAGACGATGCCCTACATTTTGAAATTGAGTTTTTTCATCTATATCTCGCTTTGTTGAAGAAGGAGAAGTATCCTGTAATGTTCTGCTCCTCTAGCGTCCAGTCTTCTCCTTTCCTCTAATGTTCATTCTTCTCCTTTCCTCTAATGCTCATTCTTCTCCTTTCCACTAACTTCCATTCTTCTCCTTTCCTCCAATGTCCATTCTTCTCATCTTCTCCTCCTCTAAAGTTCATTCTTCTCCTCTTCTGAAGTTCATTCTTCTCCTTTCCTCTAAAGTTCATTCTGCTCCTTTCCTGTAAAGTTCATTCTTCTCCTTTCCTGTAAATTTCATTCTTTTCCTTTCCTCTAAAGTTCACTCTTCTCCTTTCCTGTAAAGTTCATTCTTCTCCTTTCCTCTAACATAAAAAGTCTTCTCTAACGTTCGTTATCCAAATGTTTAAAATTCTACATTAAAAGGGTTGCAATTACTTTTATTCTATTAGCTATTTTCAATACAGACCCAGTGTTTCTTTTAGATATACATTCGGATGGGAGAGAGACCCCCACATCCCGGAGCACCCCCCCGGAGACATTTTATGTTAACATAATTTCTATTTATGTGACAGATTTTACATATATATTTATTTATATAGGGCAAATGGAAAACTAGCCCCTCCCTGAAAGTTTTATTCGCCCCCCCCCACGTCCTGAAAGTCCTAAAAAACACTGGATAGACCTAAAGTGTACATCCATGATCATTTTCTTACAATAATTTTAGGGCTATTAAGGACGTTTCTAGGAATACTGTGTATAACAAAATAGTATGCATTACCTTCCATAATATAAAACGGCCAATACTTTTGAAACGTTGACATAACTTTTAATAAAATTTCTATTTTTCAGAAACTGACTATATATAATTTGTTCATTCTGTTGTTCAATAAAGCTCAATACATATTCAATAAATTTCTATACAATGTCAATAAATTTCGACAAAGTTTAATACAATTTCAATAAGCTTAATAAATTTGTTCAATAAAGTTCAATGAAGATTAAAAATATTTCAATTCCTGCAGAATTGTTTACTTTTCTCCATTGCATGTTACTATATTTGCACTTGTAAAATCAATTTCTTTCTCATTAAATTGTTTAAATTGATTTGAATCAATTTAGGGGATTTAAATTGGTTATAGAATGCTCTCCAACCAATATTATTTCAAAAGAATCCTCAGTGTTGTTTGTTTCTGTATTCAATTTAGAATATTCCGACTATTTCTGGAAATGAACAGAAGTACTCATATTATTAGATGCACTTTTGAAAGGAAATTGACATTTTCTCAAAGATATCGAAAAATTGATAATAACAGAAACAATCCACATTGTATGGAGTTGTTTAATTATGTTAGCTCTAAAGCATTTCGGACACGGCATTTGATACAAAATCAAGAATATATACTTAAATAAACTTAAGTTTTGATAAGCACAAATTACATTGTTCAGTTTATTCCCTGGCACTTTTATTATATGTCCCCCGGTACTGATGAAATAGTAGAGATGCAGTATTGCTTTCCGAAAAGTTTTGAATTCAGAAATGTGATGAATAAGTACGTTTTAACACCTCTTGGACAGGTTTCGAAATATTTAGGAAAGTATGCCTGTGTGTGTATTTGTGTATGTGTGTTTGCTGTATGTGTATGTGTGTGTGCATGTAATGTGTGCATGTCTGTGAAGTGTTAACATATTAACTCAAAACCAATTGTTTCTACTGGTATGATATTTTATGTATGACTATACGATGCAAAAATGTAGAATTAGATAGACTTTTTAGACATTTCTATGATTAGAACTTAAATATTTGAAATTTGAGAAATTTATACCAATATTTCCGTTAGAGAATACATGATAAAATGAAAAAATATAATTCTTAGAACAACGAAGGAATATAGGTAATATTATAAAATGATGGTTTGAATTATGTTATTTAAATTTAACAAACAATCAGCCGAGGATATACATTACTTTTGCCTAAGTCCATTAGCTTAAATAAAGTACGGGTAAAAGCAAACTATAATTCGTTAACTATTCTATTGGAGAAATAGATCTGTGTATTTACTATAAAACCTTGTAGCACTGACAGTAACAACAATAAAACTTTCTTTGAGTGCATTGTTATGTTTTTGAAACCATCAAACTGAATTCCCAGTAGGCAGAAATTAGACTTAGTGACAATTATCCACAAAACCGAAGATGGGAACTTAAGCGCTAATCCTACTTATGTTGTCAAAAATTAAGAGTCCTGTGATTAATAATAAAATTCCAAAAGGCATAAATGAAATGCTATGATGTAAACTTTTTGCTTTTGCTGCAATTCTTCCCAATTATAATTTTCTTATTATATTGGAATTATTATTTTCGATTTGTTTGCCAATTATAATATGGGTTTTGTAGACTTTATTAAACTGCCTTCTATAACAGTCCCCTTCTTTTCACCCACCACTGTTAAATGTCATTCTGCGTTAATGTTGTTTCTCGTTTCACTTTGCTTTCGTCACACTAGGTAGCGCCACCAGTCTATTAGCTATAATTCGGTGTTTCCGTTAGCACGACGTGGTTAAGCTCTCATTTGGCGTATAGCTTAGACGTATGCACCAGGGTGTGCGCATCCCTGGGCATGACTAAATTATTTTTACTTAGCTCTGAGCATATGACAACATGGGAATTAAGAGCGAAGCGCATTTTGTTCTCGGATTTTCAAGAGAGACCGAATTTATTAACTGCGACTATCATTTTACTCAAACGACGTCACTAAATTTCCGTGGACTGGATTTCGTGGGCAAAGCACAATTTAAATCTTTGCAAGTTGTTTACGCCACTTCAAAATTAATAAACTATTTTAACTATAATAAAATGCCTGTGTTATGGTAACTCCTCTCAAAGTTTACTCTGGATGCATCATGAACGAGAAATCTTAATTCCCATTACGTCAAACTGACAACTTTTTTATTGCTTGCCAGGCTGAGTTCATATGCATAACCTTGTATTAAAGAACCTTGGTCTGCCCAAAGAAGTGAATCAAAACATTTCTGATATGATTGTCTAACTCTCTATTATTTTATTCTCTATTACTTTATTTGTCTATTATTTTATTTGCGCATCAAATAATATTATACTTGCTTTACTTATTGTTAATCTATAATGTTGTGCTGTGATTTAAAAATTAATATTTTTTTAAACGATGTTTTTTGGAGAAAAGCACCATTTTTACTACCATACGCTTTTATTTAAATTTGTACTTGCTTAAAAGAATTTATGATGGTATTCAGAAACAAGAAGCATACAAATACAAATTCTACATTGAAACTAAATTTGAAGCAATTCTTCACAGATGCCAAAGTTACTATTTACATAACATAACCTTAAGGCATTACGAAATAAAACTGAAATAATGATGTGACGACAAAAACCATAAACTCTATTGAATTGCATTAGTTAAAGAGCTTAGAAGAATATTTTATTACTTCATACCAAAAGATCAAGTTCTTCTGGCCCAGAACTTTTAACTAAATCTACCCGGTCTATGATTTCGGCTTCTACAAATCTCTAATTCTTTGCCACTGGCTCGAACATTTATAATTCTAAAAGGATTCAGAAGAAATCTTGCTCGAAATGTGTAATCTTTGATGAAAAACTAAAATACTGCGGATGAAAGAATAATAAAAAAAAGGAAGTTTTCATTTTTCTGTAGAAGACGCTAGCAAATGGAGCGTTATTTGGGAATATTTTCTTTCGTTAAAAGGATATAGTTAATTTAAGGTAATAATTATCAGCTATTAATGGACATTTAAACTGTTTATATTTTCCCTACAATATGGGACATGTCTTGTAGGGAGAGTATTGCGATGATGTGCAAAATGCTCCTTTCGGATGATTTTGCACATTTTGAGTGTTCATGATATATGTGTGTTTGTCTGTATGTCAGATTGCGAGATGTACATCTCTCGAATAAATTGAGATATTCGATTTTATATTTGAAGTAAGTATTTAAGCCTGGAGACAAGTGCTTAAGTCCAAAGACAGGAAAATTTAATACAGTTAAAAAATACAATAGGGATTAATCATGCATAAAGCATTGATAATGAAAAACTTTTCAACTACAATGAATTTTATTTAAACATCTCTAAAATGCGATACATTCCTCAGTAATATTTTTTAAATTATCAGAATACTACATTAATTTATTATATATGAAAACTTAAAACTTCATCGAAAACAATGAACTTCATTCAAATATACGGCAGTGAAATTGCCTGGTTTAAGAATCCCTAACATGCAATACATTCCTCGGTAATATTTTTAAAATTATCATAATACTACAATAATTTATTATATTTGAAAACTTCATAGAAAGTAAATGAAATTTATTCAACTGACGTCATCGAAATATAACACGCCTGGCTCTCTCTAGAAATGCAGCATTTCATTCATAAACCCTTTACCATTCATTTCAGTCATCACAGTACTATAATAATTTATTTTATTTAAAAACTTAAGACCATAAAGGCACAAGTAATCAAACTCTATACTTAAAACGTCATCGAAAAATCGTCCTTCTCTGTGTAAAATCAAAGAATATTTCATTCATATCAAGCAGACCCCATGAGCTAAATAATTTTGCGTTAAAGAAAATCAGCAATTCTTAGACAACTCATTCTACATCTTTAGGTATTTACATTCTCCATAAGTGGAAATTAGGCTTTGTTGTAGAAATAATCAAAGTTGGATGATCATTTAAACTCAAATAAATTGTAATTGCGTTGTTTCAGTATGTAGATGCACAGAATTAAAGCAAAAATAAAGCGGTTTAAGGACGTATACAACACTAAATATGAATAAAAAAGAACTTTAAAAATTATGATTTTGACACTAGATGGATGTCCTCTTTTATTTTGAAGTAGATCACCTGATCTCTTCATATAATGGTCACATGATCTCTTCATATAAAAGGTTTAATTATTATTTTAATTTTTATTTTAAAAACTACTGAATATATTTTGCTGAAATTTTTTTTATATATTTTATGAGATAATTTAAATATTTCCTAAAATTGTGAATTTTAAATCCGCCTAAAAATTTTTTGAAAAATTAGGTCCCATAGGTTTCAATGTACTTCATTTCTTCAACCTGGGTTCAATCCAAAACTAATTGAGTGATATTATTCACTTATATTCCCATAGATCCCACAGATCGTCTGAACAATATACTAAAATTTTATTTTGCTAAAGTCATCTTTACGGCAGTTATCGTACTAACAGACAGACAGATAGACAGAATGAACGAAGTCATAAACACTTTTCAACTATGTTGTAAAGTGTTAAAAAATGAAGCTTTTTGGAGAAAAGCATCATTTTTACTACCATATGCTTTTATTTAATTTTGTATTTGCTTAAATGAATTTATGATAATGTTCAAAAATCAGAAGTGTACAAATACAAATTCTACTTTGAAACTAAATGTCATGAAATATTCTTCACAGATGCCGAAGTTACTATTTACGTAAAATAACCTTAAGGCATTACAAAATAAAACTAAAATAATGATGTGAAGACAAAAACCATAAACTCTAGTGAATTGTATTAGCTAAAGAGCTTAGAAGAATATTTTATTACTTCATATTAAAAGATCAAGTTCGTCTAGCCCAGAAGTTTTAACTAAATCTGCCCGGTCTATGATTTCGGCTTTTAGAAATCTCTAATTCTTTGCCACTGGCTCGAACATTTATAATTCTGAAAGGATTCAGAAGAAATCTTGCGTAAAATGTGTAATCTTGGAAGAAAAACTAGAGTACTGCGGATGAAAGAATAATAAAAAGAAATAAGTTTTCATTTTTCTGTAGAAGACGCTAACAAGTGGAGCATTTATTTGGGAATATTTTCTTTCATTAAAATGATATCGTTAATTTAAGACAATTATTATCATCTATTAATGGGCATTTAAACTGTTTATATATTTCCCTACAATATGGGGTATATCTTGTAGGAAGATTATTGCGATGATGTGAAAATGTCCGTTCGGAGTTCGATGATTTTACATATTTTGAGTATTCATGAAATATAATCAATTCCATTTTACAATGATCTTATAAAATATATGTGTGTTTGTCAGTCTGTGAGATTGCGAGATGCACATATCTCGAATAAATTGAGATATTCGATTTTATATTTGAAGTAAGTATTTAAGCCTGGAGACAAGTGCTTAAACCCAAAGACAGAAAAATCTAATACAGTTAAAAAATACAAGGAAGATCAGTCATGCAAAATAGCATTGATTATGAAAAACTTTTCAACTGCAACGCAATTTTATTTAAACATCTCTAACATGCAATACATTCTTGGGTAATATTTTTAAAATTATCAGAATACTATATTAATTTATTATATGTGAAAACATAAAACTTCATCGAAAAGAATGAACTTCATTCAAATGACGGCACTGAAATATAAATTGCCTAGTATAAGAATCTCTAAAATGCGATGCATTCCTTGGTAATATATTTAAAATTATCAGAATACTATATTAATTTATTATATGTGAAAACTTAAAACTTCATCGAAAAGAATGAACTTCATTCAAATGACGGCACTGAAATATAAATTGCCTGGTTTAAGAATTTCTAAAATGCGATACATTCCTCGGTAATATTTTAAAAATTATCAGAATACTACGTTAATTTATTATATTTGAATACTTAAAACTTCATCGAAAACAATGAACTTCATTCAAATGACGGCACTGAAATATAAATTGCTTGGTTTAAGAATCTCTAAAATACGATACATTCCTTGGTAATATTTTTAAAATTATCAGAATACTACATTAATTTATTATATTTGAAAACTTAAAACTTCATCGAAAACAATGAAATTCATTCAAATGGCGGCTCTGAAATATAAATAGCTTGGTTTAAGAATCTCTAAAATGCGATACATTCCTCGGTAATATTTTTAAAATTATCAGAATACTACATTAATTTATTGTATTTGAAAACTTAAAACTTCATCGAAAACAATGAACTTCATTCAAATGACGGCGCTGAAATATAAATTGCCTGGTTTAAGAATCTCTAAAAGGCGATACATTCCTCGTTAATATATTTTAAATTATCATAGTAGTACAATAATTTATTGTATTTGAAAACTTCATCGAAAGCAAATGAAATTTATTCAAATGGCGTCATTGAAACATAACACGCCTGGCTCTCTCTATAAAAGCAGCATTTCATTCATAAACTTTTACCATTCATTTTATTCATCACAATACTATAATAACTTATTTTATTTAAAAATTTAAGACCATGGGGGTACAAGTAATCAAACTCTATACTTAAAACTTCATCGAAAGAATCGTCCTTCTCTGTGTAAAATCAATGACTATTTCATTCATATCAGCTATATAGCAGACTCCATGAGCTAAATAATTTTGCGTTATAGGAATGCAGCAATTCTTATACAACTCATTCTACATCTTTTGGTATTTACATTCTCCATAAATGAAAATTAGACTTTGTTGTAGAAATAATCAAAGTTGGATGATCATTTAAACTGAAATAAATTATAATTGCGTTGTTTCAGTATGTAGCTGCACAGACTTTAAGCAAAAATACAGCGGTTTTTTGGACGGATACAACACTAAATATGAATTAAAAAGAACTTTAAAAATCACGATGTTCACACAAGATGGATGCCATATTTTATTTTGAAGTAGGTCACCTAATCTCTTCATATAATGGTCATGTGAGTAGTTATAAAAGGGGCGTTCTGCGGCGGATCGGGGAGGCGGAGCAGGAGGAGAGGCCCTCTTTGAGAGGATCCTCTCTTGAGCCACCTCCCCTCTTTGGAGTGGACCCTCCTTGGAGGGTCTTGAGACCCCCAGGAGGGAGGATGCCTCTCAGTGCCCCCCTCCCCTCTTTTGGAAGTTTGGTGAGGCGGTGCAGCACCGGATGCCTCTTTCGGAAGAGGGCAATTGCGAAGTCTTTCACGGAGGCATGATGACTCATACGGAGTGAGTTTCACTCCGAGTCTTGAGAGGGAATGTTACAATCGCTGACTGACCCTTGACCTGAGGAAGTGGTTTCAAGGGATTTCGCAATCGCTGACCGACCCTTGACCTGAGGAAGAAGTTTCAAGGGATGTCGCAATCGAACAATCTGGAAATGACGTGTCGCGCCTTGGAGCTCCTTAGCACACGTCCTCCCTCTCTGCTGGTCAGCGACAGAGTGAAAGATCTTATCAGCGTGACGTAGTTAAAGCGCCCTCTGGCGAATTTTGATGAAGTGCTGCCATCTATCGGCATTTTTTTCCAAAAGAATTTAATGTTTCACTGGTCAGGAGCTGGATTCGAACTTGGGCCCAACTGATTAGAAGCCGCGCGTCTTACCATCGTGCCAAAGCACCCGTGCTTTATAGGCAGTTAACTTCGAAGTGTACCTTATCAGTGGAAGTTAGATTATTTTTCAAAGTTCATTCGAATCGCTCGGTGAATAGCGATGCACTTTATAATGGGTGCGTTTTAAAACAGAATGCTACGGAGTGAATATAAATCTGTGTATTATAACATTATGATTATTTTTTTTTTAAAAACAAATGTATACACAAACTTTAAAAACACGAATGTAATAATTAGCTAAAATTGTGTTCAGTGGAGACGAAACTTGTATTCAGTGAATAGGATTCGACCATTCTGAGTGTTGTGTATCTAAAAACAAATGTATACACAAACTTTAAAAACACGAATGTAATAATTAGCTAAAATTGTGTTCAGTGGACATGAAACTTGTATTCAGTGAATAGGATTCGACCATTCTGAGTGTTGTGTATCTAAAAACAAATGTATACACAAACTTTAAAAACACGAATGTAATAATTAGCTAAAATTGTATTCTGTGGATTTTTTTTTTTTTTTTTTAAATAAATCAATACGATTTTTATAATAATAATAACGAAATGATTTCGAATGTTTAAAAACAAATTGATTACGGATTTTCAATGAACACACAAATTGTGTTCCGTGGACACAAAAATGGTGTTAAGTGAATACCATTCAACCCTTTTAACACTTAAAAACATGAATGTAATACATAGCTGAAATTATGTTTTGTGAACAGGATTCGACCCTTTCAAGTGTTGTGTATCTATAATCAAATGTATACACAAACTTTAAAATAGCGCATTTAGTTAAAATGAAGTGAACAAGATTTCACCATTCTAAGTGTGTGTGTATAGCAATGTGGATGTTTTTAAAAAAATAAATCTATCTATCAATACGATTTTTATAATAACAACGAAATGATTTCGAATGTTTAAAAACAAATTGATTACGGATTTCCAATGAACACACAAATTGTGTTCAATGAATACGATTCGACCATTTTAAGTGTTGTGTATCTAAAAACAAATGTATACACAAACTTTAAAAACATGAATGTAATACATAGCTGAAATTATGTTTTGTGAACAGGATTCGACCATTCTAAGTGTGTGTGTGATTTTTAAAAAATAAATCTAACAGTATATAAAAATAATAATGAAAATTAGAACTCACGGAACGACGTCTTCACTACCCGCTGGTCAAACTTCAAATGAGTGATACACTCTCATTACGCTATTAAAAATTAGATATTATCTATAATGACGTCAGCAGTATGAGGTGTTGCCACCTATTTTTTCTAATAATATATTTTAATAGTTGGATACTTCAAGGGTCTGATTTGGTACACGTAATCTGAAATACATCATTTTAATGATATTACGCATTGAATATGATTCGGCCATTTTTAAAATGGTGGATGTAATTGAAATATCGAAGTTTAGAATTTAACAAACTAACGAATTTTCACCCCCAAAAATTTTAGCATTCAGTTTAAATAAAACCCAATGAATATGATATCACCATTTTAACATCGTAATTTTACTACCATTATAGAACTTAGAAGTGAGTGTACATTATTTTTTTCAGGACACCAACACATTTTAAAATCTATTGAATAGGAATAGACCATTTTGCACATACATGTACCTAGATTTCAACACCCGGTATTAAAACCTGCTAAACATGAAACGAGTAAGTATTGTGTGAGATTTTATCACACTAACTTTCAAACTTTTTAAATTTTTAAAAATGTCCGAAATAGTTGTATTTCATCGGTAGACATAAATTGTATGGAACACATTTTTATGAAAAAAATATCTGTTTCGACAGCTTTTAAAAATAGATTTCTACAGTTGTACACTACGGTTCTAGAATTTTCTAAATACGAATCGACTGTTTGAACTACCAATGGTGGTTTTACCGATGCAAATATTTACAGGACAAATATTTCAATGAAACCGAACTTAGTTGAAGCTTCTAAGTTTGAATATTTAGAATCATTTCATATAATTTTTATATTCACATTGAAAATAGTTAACAAAATTGGAACTCACGGAGCGACAACTTACTGTCCACACTCCAAATGAGTGATACACTCTTATTACATTATTAAAAATTAGATCTTATCTATAATGATGTCATTATGTTGCCGTATTGCCACCACACAATTATTCTTTCCAAATTATGCATTTTTTCTTTTTTCTTTTTAATAACTTGCTACTGTCTTATGCTATCCATTTTTTTTTTCATATAAGCAGATATTCCATATACCTTCTAAATGTTAAGTTATAATTTAAAAAAAAAAAAGCATTAGAGGTGTATTTTACGTCTGAATTCGTCCAAGTGGAAATCCGACAATTGCAAATGCATGATTGCATCCTCACATTTCAATAGACACCACTAAAATGTGTGGATCTTATTTTGAAAAAGCTGCTCTCAGAAAGAATATGTATATGAATACATATTTTCCATAAATATACCCCCTCCCCCCACAATACACACAACATGCAGGCCAAAGACTCACCCAAAATACATTCCAAATCGGCTCTATAGCTTATCGCGCTTATCAGTGTAACAGATAGTGACCCAAAGTTCATGTTCGCAAAGCGAGTTAATTGCAATGTTATTGTTTTAAGCAGTTCCCATATTTAAATGAAAAATTTATCAAATTATACAATACATACAAGAGCTGGAAGATCATAGCATTTCAATATTATAGAATACTCACGAATGTTTTTTTTTTCCCCATTTAAAATTATCAAATTTTAATGCAATTTGACAAAAATTGCACAATACTTAGTGTATGACTATCAAATAAGAGCTAGGTTTTATTGTTACAACAACGTTTAAGATCATTAAACGAGTATATATATATATATATATATATATTTTTTAAAGAAGAATAGTATATAACTTACTGTTTTTAAGGATAGGTGATTGTTAACATTGAATTTAAATGAATAAGTGACCCTCTGAGACAAGTACAGTACATTGCAATAACATTAAAAAATATGAAAGATATGCAATTAACACCTTAAAAGAAACATGTAATGAGTTTTGATATCTTAATACGAGACATTATTGACATGCACATAGAAATGTCACAATTTTGTGGCTGTAGGTGCTCCATAAGACCCCTCTGCTCTTAATAAATGATCCCATTTGAATGTACATATTTAACAACACACAGAAAATGACAGGACCACAACAAAATTTTACACCTATTACAGAATAACTCCCAACTTCGTAGATTTTTAAGAAACTACAGTCGAATTTTCACCGATTCTTAGAGATTGAAACACAGGATTGTTTATGAATCTTCATACTTTAGAGAATGGAACATAAATTAGCATTTATTTTGAATGAATTCAGAATTTTGACATTGATTATAAATTTATGATTTAAACTCTGTAAAGTGTAAATATATTTTGTCATGAAACTCACACTGTAGACATTTGATATGATTCGAATAAATCTATTTTTAATTTTTTATATTTTATTTTAAAAAGTGAGATTAGTAAACCTGTTACACTTGAATGCATAGATACATAACTCACAACAATATAACATTTCTTAAATGGAACATGCTAAAAAAAAAAAAAAAAATTAGCTAATGAGTATAAATAAGGAATTCAATTTGAAAGATAAAAACCATTTAATGAATCTATTATTAATGAAATACACATTAACCATTATCACTTGTACATTTAAACAAATAAGTTAAAATAATTTCCTTATCGCACTTTCATAGTCCTCTGATTTGAATGACTCGAAAAAATTTCTATCATAACAGTAAAAGACTTCTTCACCACGCAACAAAACTTTCTTAGCAATGTTATTAATGTCAAGATTTAGAAGTACTTATTCAGACACTCTGTCAAACATTTGTAATGGAGTGCTATAAAGACATTCATGGTAACTTAAATCTTCAACTTGACCAACACAGCCAACACATTTGAAAAGTTTTCTTACATGACACATGATGTTGTCATGAATACAAGAGATTAATTGTTCGAATGCAAAATTTTTGTCACAAATAGGTGATGGTAGAAAGGTTATAGTGTTCTTTATTTTTAATATTTGAGCAGGAAGCCACTCTATAAATATACTTTCTCGAAGATGTATACTAATGTTGTTAACACTATTCTGTAAACATGCTATTTGATTTTTATCTAAGGTAATATGACACTGTGTTAGACAAAATTTTGAATCATATAATTGAATTATTTTCTGCAGATGCAATTTTCCGTTGTCATTGAAACAGAACAACTCATTACGACTGACGAAAGAGGTATCTACATATAGAATATTGAACGACCACAATTTTTGAGAAAATTCACTCCATGTAGCCGGTGACAGTGTAACACCTTCACGCGTAGGCTGTAATTCATTTCGATCGTTAGAGAGATATTTCCATATATACACTTTTAACTTCCCATGACGAAGTTTCAAATACACATACACATTAGAACCTAAATGCCAACGACGGAGTGCATCTTGCATAAAATCTGAAGAAGTAGATTCAGTCGAAACTGATTCTGCATTGGAAGATAACAGTCCACTATATGTTAGAGCACAAGAAAGCAGATCATGAGTTGAGTTTTGAACCTCGGTGAGAACTTGTGAATTGACAACGGTAGATGTTTCTGCTGGGGTTTTGGAAGACATAAGATAGCTTTCTAACCAATCCACAGCAAATTTTTGTGAGGGTGAATTAATCACATCTGAGACAATGTCCACAGATTTTGTTTCTTCTAGGGCAGGAACAGTCAACTCCGCACTATTTACACTAGAAATTATTTGCTCGAGTGATGGCATACTTTGAATTTTAGACATTCTTTTTAGATAGTAACATCCAACTACGACATTCACAGTATAAGATTTATTTTTAAAACACTAACATCTTAAAACATTATAATTTTGTCACAGCTATGAGCGAAGCAAACCTATCCACACAACCTCCAAAGTTGAAATGACTTATCAAACAACTTCATAAGTATAATCACGTAACCTAAATCGAGTGTCGTGTGCAAACAGATCACATAAGATATGAAGTGATTAGAACTTATAATTTTTAATGAATCGTACAACATTAGATTGTGGTAAATACAATTGTTATCTACATGAGAAAATTTCTATATTATTTCATTCAGCTTCGAAATCATAGAGTGAAAATATGTACCAAACTTACTTAAAGTTCCGAATTTTAAATCACATTAACATTATATACTTAGAAAAATTTTATATATATTTTTATAACTTTAGGTGATATGTATCACGCGGAATATACAAGAATAACTACCAAAAACACGAAAATAACTAACAGTATGAGGCCTTCACAAGTCGGCATCCAAACTAGAAATGAACGATAAACACACTAATTGCAACAATTAGATGAGAGCTTATCAGTTCTTATCTTATCTAAGATTCCACATAAAATGACGTCGAATCCAGCTCCTGACCAGTGAAACATTAAATTCTTTTGGAAAAAAATGCCGATAGATGGCAGCACTTCATCAAAATTCGCCAGAGGGCGCTTTAACTACGTCACGCTGATAAGATCTTTCACTCTGTCGCTGACCAGCAGAGAGGGAGGACGTGTGCTAAGGAGCTCCAAGGCGCGACACGTCATTTCCAGATTGTTCGATTGCGACATCCCTTGAAACTTCTTCCTCAGGTCAAGGGTCGGTCAGCGATTGCGAAATCCCTTGAAACCACTTCCTCAGGTCAAGGGTCAGTCAGCGATTGTGACATTCCCTCTCAAGACTCGGAGTGAAACTCACTCCGTATGAGTCATCATGCCTCCGTGAAAGACTTCGCAATTGCCCTCTTCCGAAAGAGGCATCCGGTGCTGCACCGCCTCACCAAACTTCCAAAAGAGGGGAGGGGGGCACTGAGAGGCATCCTCCCTCCTGGGGGTCTCAAGACCCTCCAAGGAGGGTCCACTCCAAAGAGGGAAGACACTCCAAAGAGGGGAGGTGGCTCAAGAGAGGATCCTCTCAAAGAGGGCCTCTCCTCCTGCTCCGCGCTGCTCCGCCTCCCCGATCCGCCGCAGAACGCCCCTTTTATAACTACTCATGTGATCTATTCATATAAAATGTGTAATTATTATTTTAATTTTTATTTAAAAACTTCTGAATATATTTTGCTGAAATTTTTTCATATAATTTATGGGATAATTTGAATATTTTCTAAAACTTTTGAAGCAATTTGTGAATTTTAAATCCGCTTAAATAAATTTTGAGGAATTAGGTCTCATAGGGTTAAACGTATTTCATTTTTCAACCCGGGTTCACTCCAAAACTAATTGGGTGATATTATTCATTTATATTCCCATATTTCCCACAGACCGTCTGAACAACATACTAAAATTTTATTTTGATAAAGTCATTTTACGGCAGTTATCGTACTAACGGACAGACAGATAGACAGAATGAACAAAGTCATAAACACTTTTCATCTATGTTGTAAAATGTTAACAAGAATGATCAATCATGCTTAAAGCATTGATTATGAAACACTTTCCAACTTCAATGCAATTTTATTTAAACATCTTTAAAATGCAATACATTCATCGGTAATATTTTAAAACTTATCACAATACTGCTTTAATTTATTATATTTGAAAACTTAAACCTTCATCGAAAATCATGAACTTAAAAATGAAGCTTTTTGGAGAAAGGCATCATTTTTACTACCATACGCTTTTATTTAAATTTTTATTTGCTTAAATGAATTTATGATGATGTTCAGGAACAAGAAGCATACAAATACAAATTCTACTTTGAAACTAAATATCATGCAATATTCTTCACAGATGCCAAAGCTACTATTTACATAAAATAACGTTAAGGCATTACGAAATAAAACTAAAATAATGATGTGAAGACAAAAACCATAAACTCCAGTGAATTGTATTAGCTAAAGCGCTTAGAAGAATATTTTATTACTTCATACCAAAAGATCAAGTCCGTCTGGCCCAGAAGTTTTAACTAAATCCGCCCGGTCTATGATTTCGGCTTCTACAAATCTCTAATTCTTTGCCATTGGCTCGAACATTTATAATTCTAAAAGGATTCAGAAGAAATCTTGCGTGAAATGTGTAATATCGGAGGAAAAACTAAAATTCTGCGGATGAAAGAATAATAAAAAAAAGTAAGTTTCCATTTTTCTGTAGAAGACGCTAGCAAGTGGAGCGTTATTTGGGAATATTTTCTTTCGTTAAAAGGATATAGTTAATTTAAGATAATAATTATCAGCTATTAATGGGCATTTAATCTGTTTATATATTTCCCTACAATATGGGGTATGTCTTGTAGAAAGAGTATTGCGATGATGTGCAAAATGTTGCTTTCGGAGTTTGATGATTTTACATATTTTGAGTGCTCATGAAAGGTAATCAATTCGATCTTAAAAAATATATGATTGTTTGTCGGTCTGTGAGATTGCAAGATATATATCTCTTGAATAAATTGGGATATTCGATTTTATATTTGAAGCAAGTGTTTAAGCCTGGAGACAAGTGTTTATGCCCAAAGACAGGAAAATCAAATACAGTTAAAAACTAAAAATGAACATTTTTGTAACACGTTACACTTTCTTTGATAATTTAAGACGATTTCCTTAGAAAATTGACGTCATAATCGTCAATCAACCCAGTTCAGTTCTGTTCTTTTTCGGTACTAGAAGTGAGCACAGGTTCGTCCTTTTAGGTTCCTGTGAGGTTTCTGCATGGGTTGGCAGAACTTATAAGCAACCTTCCCTTTTGTTCACCCTGGGGCGGAATCGAAAAATTTGAATCTGATGGGTTCTGCCTCCTGTTTGATACTTTAAGGGCGGAGAGAGTTACTTAGTAAGAGTTCCTCCTTCATCTTCGTCCCAGACCATTCAACTACCCGAAGCAGTAAGGTGTCTGTTTGGACGGCCGGGAAGTGACAACAAATTTAGACCGGCACCCAGTGGGGGCGGCATCCACAGGGACTGTACGCTTTTTCCTCTCCCATCAACCTTTTGGAAGGACTTATGAACATATATATGTAACGCACTCGTTCTCCGAGTCAACACGAGAACAGTTTGAGCAGAAGCGAAAATCAAACACGGATTATCCGATTGCAATCCTCGTTCGCTAACCACTGGGCTTCCTCCTCACTAGAGTTCAGCCGTCATCACCGGAGTAATTTCTAAAGAGTCTGGAAAAACATTTTGAAAAGTCTGGAAAAAAGTTTTCCTTAGTCCCCCCGGGGGAATCGAAAATATGGCTCTGTCAGTTTCAGCGCTGTAGTCTACACAAGGGTTTCTTAAACTTTTTGTCAGAGAAATGTTTATGCGACCCTGGGTATTTAGGTATATAAAGTAGGTATATAAATCATCAAAAGTGTACAATACATTTAATATTAATAAATCTTAAAGACATTTATTTTATAATCATTCTTTGGTATACATTTAATTTTACCATTTATTTAAAGCGTAAGCAAATGTGCATACTAACGAGATGGGTGTGCTTGTTTAATTTTAAATAATTAATTAAATCGTGGTTGAATATTTGGTGTTGCAGGACGCAGTGTGTTTTCAATGGTTTTTGGAGTTGATCGAACTTTTGATTTTATAATTATCGATTTTATGATATTTGATTTCGTAATTATTTTGATTATGGCTGAGCTCGGCGATTCGCATAAATACGTTAGTAGACACTTCAAATGATGAACTACAATTAAATGTTTGGGAAAGTTATTTTCAATTATAAAATCATCTGCAGTTGTGAACATTTCAAAGAAACCGTTTTCCACGATATCCTTCCATATGTTAACTTTTTAGTAAAACTTTCTGTTTCTTTCAATTTTTGTCTTTGAACATAAATATGTTATAGTATTTTCCTTGAAGTGGCATGTTTAAATCATGGAGTTATTGGAAAATATCCGACAAATAACACCGATATGAAAGTCCTAAGTCACTCCCCCCCCCAAAAAAAAAATAAATAAATAAATAAATAAAAATTAACAAAATCTGATTTCTGCTCAGTCAAAATTTATCAACTTCATCTCTCAATTTCAATAATATCTTTAAACTCATCTCTCTCGAAAGTGAATTTGCATGTAGTAAGAAGCTTTTGTAAACCTGAGTCCATGTCTTTGTAAAGGTTTGAAAAAAAAAGACTGTTAAGGGTATGGCTTTTAATGAAAGTAATGATTCTGTTAGTATGCAAATGATTAGCATTGCAGCGCATGCGCACAAAACAGATATGAGTAACGCCATCTACATTCCGTATAAAAGGGAAGATTGCACAGAGGGTTTTTCATTCGGAAATCGCATTTGAACGTTGGTTGTTTGTGTGAAGGTCGTGTTATGCCTCATGTAAGAAGTAGAAATTCCTACCAGCACATGCCCAAATTCGACCGCGGCAGGATTGTGGCCTATCGGGACTTCGGTTCATCGTCCCGCGACATTGCTGCTCGCGTCGGTCGTTATCCCATGACTGTCAGGCGAATATGGAATCGATGAGTCCAGGAGGACTATACTGAACGCCATGCAGTATCTCAGCGGCTCCGGACCACCAACGACCGAGAGGACAGATATTTTGCCCGGCCTTGCGGGACCGTACAGCCATGTCACATAACCTGAGTCAGAAACTTGGCTCGTTGGCAAGACGACAAGTGTCCGTACGGACAGTGCGACGACGTCTGCAGCACCAAGGACTGTCAGCACGGCGACCATTGTTGCGACTTGCCTTGACGCTGTAGCAGAGACAGATGCGCCTCCAGTGTTGCGACGAACGACGGCACTGGACACAGGAGTGGTGCCACGTCATCTGTTCAGACGAATTCCTGTTATGCGTACAGCATCCTGATGGACGTATCCGTGTTTGGAGACACCGAGGAGAAAGAACTTTGCCAGCTTATATTCGTTATCGTCATACGGGCGTAACACCTGGTGTGATGGTATGGGGTGCCATTGGCTACACATAGCGATCATATCTTGTTCGCATAACCGGTAATGTGGACAGCCGCCGTTACATTTCTGACGTGTTAAGGCTCGTGGCTGTGACCTATCTTCAACACCTGCATGGCGCCATCTTTCAACAAGATAATGCATGACCGCATGTTGTCCGTGCTGTCCTGAAATTCCTGGATACAGAAGTTGTTGACTGTTGTCCTGGCCAGCACGTTCTCCAGATCTGTAACCCATTGAGAACATCTGGTCATGGGTTGCCGAGAGACTGACACACCACCACTCTTCCAGCCATTACGATTGATTAACTCTAGCCAAGAGTTGAAGCCGCATGGAATGACATACCTGTATCTGTTATCCAAGCTTAATTCGACTCGATGTCCAGCCGGATTACAGCCGTCGTTGCTGCCAGAGTTGGCAGCTCTGTGTACTGAATTCTGCACGCTGTGTACCCCTAACCCACGTGCAAATTTAATCATGTCTTCCACCCATTATACTATATATGTGCAATAAATAAAATTCTGCTATTTGCTTTCCTTCCTGGTGTAGCAATTTTAATGGCCAGCAGTGTATTATTGGTCCCATACAATGT
This sequence comes from Amaurobius ferox, assembly GCA_951213105.1. Taxonomy (NCBI): domain Eukaryota; kingdom Metazoa; phylum Arthropoda; class Arachnida; order Araneae; family Amaurobiidae; genus Amaurobius; species Amaurobius ferox. Next base: position 137,998,405 of record OX578139.1, read on the forward strand.
TAAAGCTTTTATTTTGCATATATAGATTCAATTTCATATTTTTTGTAAATTTGTTTACAGACGGAGCCAGGATGTTTTATTCATCAGATCTGACCGTGAAGATAATTTTGCATTGCGAGAACAGGTATTCTTAAATTTCTTTTTAGGAGCATTTAATTAAATAATTTAACTGAATGATTTGATTAACAATGTCATTTAGTGTACTATAAGACTTTGCACATGATTGTGAATTTTAAATTTTTTTTATTATATACTCCGTACGAAGAACGGGTATGCTGATAGTATATTACAAAATAGTGTTCATTTTTATTGCATTCTCGAGTTCTTATGTTTTCACTGTAAAATGGAAGAAATCATAATACATTTATATATGTTCCATATTATCAATGAATGAATGTTTTAAGTACTTTTAACTAGAAATGGATAAGTGTTTTGGAGATATCACTTATCAACATGCTAATTAAACTGTAGAATCAAACGTGTGACACAATTTAAGTTTCAGAACCAAATATTTATTTTAAATTATTATGATAAGGTAAGTCGGGGTGAGATATAGATAAAATAGATGGTAGAGACATAAACGAACCAATACTCACAATGATTCAGAATTTTTGCAAGATGATGTTTAATCTTTCAGTTAGCAGTGCTATAATTTGAAACCTTCAAAATTTCTTGTAAAATGTTGTAATGTGTTTATATATTTCCAGGATTTGCATTAGGCAGTGGCTTTCTATTATAAAAATTATCTAAAATTATTTTGGGACCATTTGGTACAAGCATAACAATCAGTGAATGCTGGGAGCCAATTGATTTTAAATGTAATTGAATGTTCGTAATACCCCTAAGCCTTCGAACGAAATATTGAAAATGTCATCAAAAAAATCAGTGGTCCACTTCTCTCCATTTCATGTAGAAGGTATTACAGAGGGTGTTCACGCATGTTTGTAACGATTTAACGATTTTGAAAAAAATATATATATAAACAAAATTTTATTTGATTTCAATTAATTTTATTTTCTAATATGTTCAATCTGATAGCCCTTTTGTTGAACTGTCATATTACATCTTGATTTCCAAGATAAAAGAGCTTTCCTTAAAATATCAATGTTGATTTTGTTCCACTCCTTCATCACAATCTTACAGAGTCCATCCAATGTTTTGGGATGCCGCTTATAAAGAGCTTGTTTTAAAAGTACAAATGCACAGTAATCCATAGGAGGCAGGTCGGGGGACTTGGGTGGGATGCATTTAAATGAAATAGCTTCAATTCCGGTTTCACTTCTCATTTTTTCAAAAAATATAGCAGTAGATTTAGAGGTATGGCTGGTAGTCTTACCCTGATGGAACTTAACACAGTGATTTTTAAAGTCTTTATTTATATTTAGTGTTGTATCAGTCCTAAAACTGCTATATTTTTGCTAAATTTCTGTGCATCTATATCCCGAAACAGCACAATTACAATATATTTGAGTTTAAATTATCAATGTCACCAATCTTGTGTCAAAATCGTGATATTTAAATTTGTTTTTAATTTAAATTTAGTGTTGTATTCTCGCTTTAATTTTGCTTAATTTTTGTGCATCTATATTTTGATATAACTCAATTATAATATATTTGAGCCGATGTGGTGGCCGAGCGGTCAAAGAGGCAGGCGTTTCCTCGTGATGGCTCGGCTGCCACATTGCGGGTTCGAGTCCCGCCTGCGGGCATGGATGTTGTGATGTCTTGTTGGGCAGAAGTCGGACTTCTACCGTAGGGGTGCCCCGGGTCTTAGTCCAAACAGAAGCAGCGCAAATTTCTTTCCTTAATTAGGACACGCGAACAACAACAACAGCAACATAATATATTTGAGTTTAATGACCATCAAACTTGGATTATTTCCACCACGGGGCCAAATTTTTACTTATGGAGAATGCAAACACAGCAAGCTGTAAGAATGTGCTGTATAATAATTACTGAATTTCTTTAACGCAAAATTATTGGGCTCTGGAGTCTGCAATATAGTTGGCATAAATGAAACATTCATTGATTTTACACAGAGAAGCAAACGAATTTTTAGCAGGCTCTTTCGATGGAGTGTTAAGCATAGAGTTAAATTACTTTTACCTCCATGGTTTTAAGTTTTGAAGTAAAATAAATTATTATAGTATTGTGATGAATGAAAGGAATAGAATGGAAGTGCATGGATGGAATATTTACTGCTTTTCCATAGGGATCCAGCCGATTTATATTTCAATGACGTCATTTGAATAAAGTTCATTTTTCGATGAAATTTTAAGTTTTCAAATATAATTAATTAATGTAGTATTGTGATAATCTTAAAAATATCACCGCTGAATGTATCGCATTATAAGGTGTTTAAATAAAATTACATTGCCATTGGAAATTGTTTCAGAATCAATGCTTTATGCATGATGGATCTTTCTTATTATTTATATTTACAGGAATACTGTTCAATATTCTATACATATAAGGAAAATAATTGTTTTAGTAAATATATATTCTGTAATATAATATCGTGAAGTGAAATTGATGCATAAGGATATAAAATTTGAGTAATCAATAATCATAATATGTATTTTATTATATTTAGAGAAATATGATTCAATGTGTTTTATAAGTGAAAAAATAAATATTTGAGTAAATATATATTTGGTCGAATTATAGTGGTTTATAGAAAAATTGATGTTTAATGATATGGAATGTAAATAATTAAGGATGTCATGACGTATCCTCAAGAATCGCGGGTGTGCACACAGGATACAATAATGAGTCCAAATTTCTGGATAACTAATACGTTTATTCACAAGCGCAGCGAAAACTGGAACAAATTACAGTAAAACATCACTTAAATGCTCCACTAATTTCATAAAGATATTATTCTCGAAGCATTAACGAAGGTGATGTCACAAAACAGTCACTACTATTCTCAAAACATTGACATAAATTACAGTTCAGTGTAGTTCTTATCACGTCAACTTACACTCCGATTGATTGATGATACCATTTATATACTCTCCATGGGAACGTCTGGAAATCTTTCATATCACCAAGAATAATCGTTATTTCGCTATCCTTCTCGAAAACTTGGGAAGTCGCCAAATTACACGTTACATGAGAATATTACACGTTCCCAACAATAATCATTATGCATTGCATATTCATATTTTTATACTTAGCAAAATATTGTTCAATGTTTTCTCCAAGTGAGGAAGAAAATAAATATTTTAGTAAATATATATACATATTTGACTCCAATATAATGTTTTATACTAAAATTATTTTTTAATGATATAAAATAGGAATTTAAAAACTTTTAACATTTTAAAAACTTTTAACATTTATAAAAAACTGTTCATAGAAATTTTATTACTTGATGCCACATATATCTCGGTTGTTTGCCTCAGAAGTTTCAACTAAATCTATTCCTGCCATGAGTTTGGCTTTTACAAATCTCTAATTCCTTTGCCACTGGCTCGAACATTTATAATTCTAAAAGGATCTGGAATAAATCTAGCGTGAAATATGTAATTCTGGGAGAAAAAAGTACAAATACTAAGAAATAAAGGAAGTATTTTTTCTTTCGTTTTTTGCAGAAGACGGTAACAAGTGAAGCGTTATTAAAGGGATCTTTTGTTCAATATTTTCGTAAAAAATAAGGGCTAACTACGTAAATTATCCACTACTTATTTTTAAAACGCTATTCTCGTTAGAAAAGGAAAACTGTATATATATAAATATATGCATTTTGTCGGCATGTGTGTCAACATTGGTGCATTGAATTTTAAATAAATATTACAGATACAAAAAGAAATTTTTAGTTTAATATTTAAAATTCTTGGGAAGATATATTTTACCCTCCAAATATAACATCATATTGGAGTTTGTGAATTACGCCAAATCTTCAAATATTATTTCACACTTGGCAATATAGTAATGAGGAGAAAAATATACCTTTAGTTAGTCACATAATACCACGTTGACCCCAGGGTACCACTACTATTGAAGACACGATCACGTCTGTCAAAAAGCAGTTGCATCACGTGATCCTGAAAAATGACTTTTGGCACAGAAGAATCTAAAAAAAAAAATGCAAAGACAAACTTTGAAGGAAGAAAGAATAAATATATATCTCTTATTACAGACATATACACGGGGATACTAAACAATACCAAGCGCTTTTCTCTGGCAGCTCTTAGTAAAAGGACCACCTATGCGATATGTCTTATATTGTGATGCATTTTCTGTATCACGTGTTAAAACTACTTTTCACAGAGCCGTTCATGCCATCGGGCTAACTCGTGTTGGACTCGCCATATGAATGTATTTGTTTTTAAGACTTTCCGACAAAGTAGTAAAGTATTTACGATTTTGGTCATTATGTTTGTCGTTTTTGCACTATTTGTTAACTTTCGTAAAAATGGCTTTATTGAAATGGCATTTTAGTATGTTGTTGAATCGTCCCGTGGGGTGTTTGGGAATGAAAATGAAAAATATAATCCAATTAGTGTCGGATTTAACCTGGGTTGAAAAAATGAAATACATTAAATCCTACGGGACTTAATTTTTCTAGTATTTTTAAAACGGAGTTAAAATTCACAAATTGCTTCGTAAATTTTGGGAAATATTCAGACTATCACATAAAATGTAACAAAATTTCCAGCAAAATATGTTGGGTGTTCTGATGCATAACATGTATTTGCACATAGTGCAAATACTGTTCATGCACCGGGTGCACCTCAGGAATGAAAGGGGGAGTAGTAATTACTCAATGCAGGCTATGGGAACGGTAAGTAACTGCTGCATGATGCCTCCTCACTGACAAGATGGGACAGTTCGGTTGGCACATGGTTTGAGGGTACATGACAGGAGTTGTTGTTGTTGTTGTTGAAACCCAGACCGTCCGACCTACCAGAAACATGACAGGAGTTGTAAATGTTCATAAACAGATGTCGTGACAAATGTCAAATTGAAAACTACAAATCTCTTAAAATTTATAGCCCCTGTCAAAGGTTAACTTTCTCCGGGGTCTGGACGAGACCTCCCAGCTGTGGGAATTCCCCCGATCATCCAATGTTATTGGATAGCATATGAAATGAGCGTCACTACGCAATACAATAATTTGGCCGGGATTGGTACCACTTAGTAAGTAATGGAAGTAAGTTTAAGTAATGGAACGAATGAGAGGACAAAAAAACCTTTCTACCCTAAATTTTGCTCCTCCCTCTTCAAAATGTGAAGAGCCTCAATTTCAAAAAGTTATATTAGATTCCATTATTTTTCAAGAAAGAGATTGTCGCATTTTTCATGACCCGTCCCGACTGCTGATCGAGCTGCTCACAAATTCTGTAGTCTACGGTAATCGGGAAACCTGCATCCCTGCTATTTCTGCAGGGATGCAGGGATAGTTATAAGAACCTATCGCAGGAAACATAATCCGAGGCACTAGATGTTGGAGCACCATCTACTATCGTAGAGTTCGACTACCTGAAAGAGGTAAATAACTTACTAGGGCATCATCCCGTAGAACGAACTGGAGTTGAACCAGATGGTTGTCATAACCATTATCGCTCAGCCGCGGAAGTCACTTTCGGTTCTCTTGTCAACACACCAGCTCTCAGGCAACAGGCTACTCGACCCTCTGTGATATTTCGGATCGCCAGCGAGCAGCCAGGATCTGGACGCATACAAGCACCTTTTGGCGGAATCTGACACCAACCGGTAGTTGGATGGTGGAGAATATAGTGGTCTTCGTCCCAGTCTACCCCCAACATCCGTAACGTCGCCTATAACAGTGGGCACTTGTAAAATGTGTTTTTCTCGACTACCCAAGCCCTCATCACTATGAACTGTGAATGATCGTATTTAGGAATTACAAGCCATTTCATCTGTGGTCGAGGTATTGTTTTTTTAAGTTTCAATTGTGATATAATGTACATTTACATGTTAATCTAAATCTAAGTGTAAGTGTAATTTTAAGGTTTGGGAAATTTGCCGTACTGGGCAAATTGAATGTTAATTAATGCTAATTAGAAGTAGCAATTACCATAAGAATCCCGTACACCCAAGCTTGGTCAAGCTTGGTATTTTTAAGTGCATAGTGTTTGTATTATTATTAATGTTTGATAATTTAAGTGTTTAATAAATGTGTTAGTGGCCACAAATCGACAGGTTTTTTCTGGATTCACACAATGTACTTTGATCTATTCAGATCCCATTATAACTTTACAGAATGAATTGGGGGACACTATGGGTAAATATTAGTGTTGTATTTATGCAAATTTCACCTCATCACATTGGGTAGTTATTTTTAAAATAAAAATTGCAAAAAAAAAATACACCCATATTATATAAATCGAAATATAAAGCGATCACGTGAATCACTGCAAAACAAAATATGGCTTCCATTTTTCACGCTATGCATACCGTAGATGCTTAAAGATCATTTAAATGTATATTTAACGTTGCATCCCTCATAAAAGTGCTTTAATTTTGCTTATTATCTGTGTATCTAAATGATGTGCCAACGCAATTACAATATTTTTCATTTTAAATGATCACTAAGATTTCTTTATGCCTACAAAGAAGCCTAATTTCAGCGCTATACTATAGTATACAGAATGTAAACAAATCAAGCGTTTGTGAGTGAAGTGAGTTTCATAAGAATTGTTGAATTTTTTCACACAAAATTATTAGATCTAGAGTCTGGAATATAAGTGATATGAATGAAATATTCATTGATTTTACATAGAGAGGCAGACGATTTAAAAAATGAAATGGTTTGTCATATTTACAATAATTTCGTAGGTCTAATTTAACATGAGATAAGTAAACAATGCAGTTTCTATAATAATGAAATATTATAATTGTGATGTAATGTTAACTGCAAATGCATCGTAAACACTTCACAAATTATACTTCCGAAAATTTATTCTTTCTTTGGGAAACAAGCAGGAGTAGCAGCCCAATTGCTGAAAAAGTACCCTGACCTTGCAATATGACACTGCTTAAATCATAGGCTGGTGCTAGGAGTGGGGGATGTTGCAAAGGAAATATTATGAATTAATCATTTCCAAATATTTTTTGATAAACTGTACACCTTGTACTGATCTTCACCCAAAAACAAAAGAGAGCTAAAGGAATATTCAACAGAGCTTGAATTGCAAATGCTTTCTATTGGAAGAATATTAAGTACTCGATGGGTTGCATCAAGTCTACGGGCTGTGATAGCAGTTTGGAAAAATTATGCTGCACTACATAAACACTTTTCCAGTGCTTCAGAAGACAAGTCACGAAACGCAATAGAACATGCAAGATTTTTAGGATTGAAACTAAGCTTTACAGAAACTGGTTTTGTGTATAATTTGGGAATTTTCCTTGAAGCCCTGACAGAACTAGTAGATTTATTTCAAGTTCCTCAAAGACGCGACTTGGCTCTCTCTGAAGCACACACGTCAATAACTCATCAAGTACGTATAATGGAGTCAATGACAGAGGGAGGAAGACGTTTAGATTATTTCAATGACCAAAAGCTTCCATAAACAATATTTTTTTTAGAAACATCAAGCTGCGCGATGGATCTAAAGTTAAAAAAATCAATCCTAGCCAGAGTCTTGCTGAGAATCTTCGCTCTCGTTTGTTAGCAACATCAGCATCCCATGTTTCAGTGAAAACTGGTAAAGAGGGTCCAGATTACACTGAGCTTGTAAAATCTCTGGAAGTTTTGGATCCTAAGAAATGGCCACAAGGCGTGACACAGATATTTTATATAGTGAAAATGAAATCAAGTAAATCTGCAGAAGATTTAAAATAGAAGAACGCAAAAGTGTAAGAGGTTTCTGAGAATATATTGAAAACAGTAGTAATTTTCCTATATATTCTAATCCAATTAACGCCTCTGAGTAATGAAGTGAATACACTCGTACTTTCCACAGCCGAATGTGAACGTGTGTTCAGTTCCATGAATGATCTCCATGCGGATATAAGGAACAGCTTGAAAGTCAGCACCATTTCAGGTCTTATATTCATAAAGCGTGTGGGTCCACCTTTGAACCATTTTCATATGTAAAATCATGTCTGAATAGTGGGGGGCGAAGGGCTGAATATTCGCAGTGCATGACTCGGAAGACTGCTGAAATTTCACATGATTACAAAGCTCTGTGGGATCTTCTTTAAAGTGAATTAGATAGGATGATGGGATTACAAGTACATGGTAATATATATACTTACTGTATGCAATACATATCAGTTCTGCATCACAAGTAAATTAAAAGTAACCTACATTTATATATGTAATGAAAACAGATAAACATGAAAGATTTCAGTTGTGCGTTAACATTCATTAAAAACAACAACACATTTTCGACCTTGTACGGTGTTAGTGTTAGTAAGTACCAATTATTTCCTTACGAGTTATATTATTATAAGATATGAAATTATCAAATTTATAATACATTTCACGTACAGTGTGTGTGTGTGTGTGGGGGGGGGGGGAGAGCGCAGGTATTCTCAACTGCTGGGCATCCCCCCACTTTTTCCCACATCAACCATTAATGCTAATAATATTAATAATTTAAATTGAGTATTGCGTGAAATATAAGTTAGTTGGGTACTTTGAAATAGTATTACATGATATCATAAGAAAAAGTGTCAAATGTTCAATTCAACGTTAAAAACACTGTATTGTGGATTTTTTCGTCATTTTTCAACTGTGAAAGAAGTAACTTCATTGCATTACATAAGGAAAGTCATGTTCTGCACACATCACATGTTATAAGTTGTAACAAATATTACATGTGAAAACTCCCAATGCATGTAATAACTCATAATAAATGTGATAAATCCCAATACATGTGATAACTCATAATACATGTGATAACTCATAATGAGTTTATTTATGATCAGCAACGTGTAATAAACTCTTTAGATATGTACAAAAAATATGAGAGTTTTTGTAGCAATGTACAAATAAATATATTTCCCCTATAACTTTAGAGTTCATTTTTCTGTGTTTTCCAAAATATGGCAAAGCCTACTTTTGTCGTAAGGACTTCAATTTAGTAGAATATCTTTAAACTTCATTCCATCTAACAATATCAAATTGTTTTCCTCAAAAGTTTAAACGAAGTTTCTACTGTCCTTCAGTCTTGCTTCTAAAAATCTCTAATTCGTTGCCCGGACACTGTAGCAATCACAATTTTAAGAGGATTCAGAATAAATCGAGCGTGAAATATGTAATCATGACAAAAAGTGTTATATACTACGAAGTAAAATTTATAAAACAAAAATAAATTAAGTTACTTTTTTTATAGAAAATACAAGTGGAGCGTTATTAAAGGGATCTTTTCTTCCTCCGTTTCGTTAAAAATAATAGATGACTGAAAAGCATAATTATCCGGCATTTAAGAGTGTTTTAAACGTTCTCTCGTTAAGTATGATGGAATGTAAGCCGTATGCCTAAGAGAATAGTTGGAAACAGTTCTGTGATAAAGTTGTTGCTAAGAGATATTTCTAAAATTGTTTATATAACTAACACGGGATTTTTTCCTATGAATTTAGATTTCATTTTATTGTTTACTAGAAAATGTATCCTGCCTTGCCCGGGAATTAAAACGGAGTAGTTAAATAAAATAACAAAATCCAAATTGCGGATATTCGACATTCTACGTTAAGAACTACAGACGGAATCATTCTTGAGACACAAATAAATAAAAATATTTGAAATCGCTAAAAAGTTCCTTTAAGCCCTGAATGTGTTGCAATCTCAGCGAATTTTCATCCAATTTCAATCAAACTTTAGCACAGTACCCATAATAATAATATAATACCATATTAAAAATATTAGAACTTTTTAACATTCAGAAAGTCAGAAAATATTGGTAAAATGCACTAGAACGCCAATAGATGGCGCTAGAAGTCAAAAGTAAAAGGGTCTCCAATATATATAAACCCTCTATGGCTGCAACAAAAATTACAAACATCGTTGTCTTAATTTATAATTAATCAAGGGATGGGTTTATGAATTAATTTGTTTTTGAAATAGTCTGTGATATATTTAGGAGCTGTTGAAAACAATGAACATTGTATGATGGCACGTCAATGTTAGGATATCGTAATATAAAAATTAAAGAGGTTTAAAACTCACGAAAAGTATATTATTTTTAAAAAATTATTAAAATTTTTCGATTCATCGTATGGACTCTATTCAAAGTTTGTTCGAAGAGTTTTTCGATCTTCCCAATGGTGTCAAGATGGAAACGCTGTGATGATATTTTAGATCGTTAAGGAATTGATTTTTTTGAATATCACTCAATATCGCCCAATATAGAAGTAACTAGAAAACTAATTCGAAATTTACAAAATAACGCCGAGGTACACCTGTGTATCTCGAGAAGTACATGTGTAACAAATTTCACCGTCGTACAAGGCTTAGATTTTCTGCTACAGACTACGCACACAGGCATACAGACAGACGCACACAGATACATCTCCCTTCATTATGTAAGCTTTTCATAAAATTGGGTCATATTTTTTTACCAGAAAATGTACCTTTCGTTTGCTTGGAATGTAAAGCAGGGATTAATTTAACACATTCATACAAAATTTAAATAAGCGACCTAGCTGTTATTGGAGAAATGGTTGGTTGATTGATTTGTTAATTAAGGTTTTTAGGCACAAGATCCAAAGAGGATATGCTGCGCCAGACATATGGTACCGAAATACACATATTAGCAAGGAATAAAAACAAGTGTACAATTTAAAAGAGTGATAATGTGTGAATACAACATGAGAATGGAATATGTACAACCATGCAAACAAGATGAAAAATGGCTATACGGTTGTAAAAAGTGATGTTAAAAATAATGAAAAAAACCGATGTCCAACAACAATGGAAAAAATCGCAAATGAGGATTTTCTGAAATCAATTCTGCCAAAGTTATGGTGTAAGTCTGGAAATGCTTAAAACGAAACTGTTATATTTAGTTCAAGTCATCAAGTAATTAAAATATGTTTGACACTTGCTGAAGTTTGACAACCGTTGCAAAAGGTTTCAATTTTTCCTAAAAGTAAGTGCTTATGAGTAAAACGAATTTGACTAATTCGCAAACGAGTTAAAATTACCTTAATTTCCCTACATGGGAAACTAGTCCATTTTTGTACTAAGGGAATCCCTCGTGTAATACGTCTTTCACACCCAAAGTGTACGAAGTAGGCACAGTTTAAGCATCTAAATATAGTATCCAAATATAACCTACATGGGTGAATGTAATGCGCCCTGATTCCACGTTAAGCAAATTATTTCTTCGGGACTCTAAATCGGTGCGGACTGATTTGAGACGAAATCACTTGAAGTGTAAATTGGAAGATGGGGAAAACTCAGACCGCCCGACTCACCCGAAAGTTTGGAGCAGTAAAAGTAGAAGATATGACGCAATTCTCGAAAAAAAAAATGAAACTTTGATCACGAAGTTAAATTTAATACATAAAATATTATTTTCAAAATCTTACGTCCGATTGAACACAATTTTTCACATAATGCTTATAATTATGAAATTGAATTTGGCAATTTAAAAGACAGTTCCTGTTCTGAAAAATATATGCATTATCAATCTCCAATCATTCCCAGAGCAACTGTTTTCATATGTCTTACATTAGGAGAATTGTCCTCTATAGTAAATAGGTTTTAAAGCCGGAATTGTGACCATATTTCGAGTATTAATTTCGCCGACGCGGGGGTCCAGCTGTCAAGGCGAGCGTTTCCAAGCGATCGTTCGACCGCGACGTTGTGGGTTCGAGTTCCACATCAGGCATGTTGTGTTGTTGGGCGCAGTGTGTTCCGCCCCCCTCTGGTGCGCCTAGGGCAACGTCCTAGAACGGTTAAGTGGTTCACGTTCCTGGCCGATGTATAGGGGAATGATGGAAGTCAAGTGCCTGGTCATTTGATAAAAAAAGTATTAATTTCATTACATTTTAAGTTGAATTAAAAACACTCGATGAGGTCTATCGCATCGGCAGTTCAGCTACTTCTGTACCGATTTTACGATAGTACCGATTACACAACACACACACATATACATACATCTTTTTTATTATGTAGGATTATGCAAACTAGTGAATGATTACATGATATACTTTTTTTAATTATACACAGATTCATTATGATTACATCATAAATAAAATGCATTAACCAGTCCCATTGGATAGAAAATTCCGCTGCACCGTAGGAAGGTGAAAGTGCCAAAGAATGTAGCAAATTATTTTTCTTTCGTCAATACTGAAGTTCACGATTGCAACATAATTGGATATTTTCGTCGCGCCACTGCTCAGAAACTCACAAATTCAACTTTGACTGATGGTTGTAATTGGGAGTGTGTTTCAAACCGCTGTAATCATACATGTAAAAACATGTCGTTTCACACGTACCTTAAAATCAAACTCTTCTCCTGTGCATGTAAAGATCAGAGAGTGAGCCCTTCAATAACTACTGGGCATTTCAGCTCACGGAATCCTATATAGGTAGAATGTTTGTGTTTGCGACACTAGGAAGTTTCCATTTTATTATAATTAAGATATCGTCTTGTCCGTCTTGTATGGCTTTTATTAAATTCATAATCTCTTTCAAACATTTCTCAATCGTTTCTCTAATTAACTCGTTTTAGGCCTATCAAGCTGTTAGAAATTCCATTTCAGACGCCAGTTGTTACTGATCAATGACCACCTTATATACCAATGAGTACAATACACTTTGTGAGAAGGCTAAGAAAAACTTGAACAACGTACAAAAACACAAATTTATCACCTTATATATCCTTTGTTGAAAATTCTGGAATAACCACATAATCAGAGAAATTCTTGACCAAACTACGAAATTCGAGGAATTTCCAAAAAGTCGCCAAATTCTGATATATCCGTCCCCAAGGTTACCCTATTAAAAAAATCCGATGTGCGCTGCACATGACTTTCCTTATATAATGCAATGAATTTACTACTTTTACAGTAAAAAAATAGATTATTTTTATAGTAGTTATTTGTATTCTTTCCAAGATATTGAATTTTCTTCAATGAGTTGTCATTTTCCATGTCGTCATCATCAATGAGTCGTCATTGATTTAGCATCGATTTTATCCATTTGGCGAGAGTTTCGTTAATTTAGCGACATTTAAAAAAGTCGCCAAGTTGGCGACATTCCACCAAATTCGTCGCCAAAATCTCGCCAAGCGTATGGACAAAGAAATAAGTAATTCTTACAGCAGATAAATGAGCATTGGCGTTCAAATACAAAAGTATTACTCAAAGTATCTTTTTCATGAATGGAACGAGCTAGATCCACGAGATTTAAAAAACAAATTTATCGCATGGTATTACATATGAAAAGTGAACATGTTTCTCAATAGGAAATATTTTTTTTATTTTATATGACTTTTCGATAATTTTTTTGAAAAATGTGCAATATCTCGAGAAGGGTTCATGTTAGCGTTCTAACATTTATGCTAATCGTTTTCTAATAAGAAATTACATAAGAAATGTTTATTTGCGTAACTTTATAAGATGATTTTTTAACGTTTTTTTCAAAATTTCACTCGAAAATTTAGGGGGTTCTGAACATTCGATTGCGCATAAAAACGATAGGCTTCCAGTGTGTACAGATTGTGATTTCTGTACCAAATTTCGTTCAAATCGGTCCATTCGTTCGTCAGTTGTTGTCTTCATAGACTCACTGACACACACACACACACACACACACACATTGACATAACTTCAAAAATGTTTGATTCATGATCAGGGATGCTTGAAACGTGCTCTCCCGTCGAAAACGCGAATTCGAGTTTTCGACCCCGTCACAATACTTATACATTATGTATATAAGGAATACCTTATACATTATATACCTTATACATTATGTACCATACCTTATACCTTATACATTATGTATATAAGGAAAGTAAAAAACAATATTTTCTAAAAGAGATAAGTTGCTATTTGTCAATTTTTCCTGTGCATTAAAGCAATTTCTTTAAAAGGTAACGTTTCGTAAATGATTTCATTCGTTTTTCAATAGCAAATTACTTTTCTTATACTATTATTACTTATTACTTTACTTGATTTTAACAGATACTATTACTAAGTACTATTAATCTATTTTATTTTCACGTATGCTATTATTACTTCTACTATTTAATTTACTATGCCATCCATTATATACAATAAAGTGGAAACTGTGAACCTTTTCTATTTCGGAATTCTTACTAAATAACCGCCTAATAAATATGGAAATATTTTGAAAGGAATTGCCATCTTATACCGTAAGAGAATACTCAAAGCAATAAAATCATTTCCGCAAGACCTACGTTTTAGTACCACATAAAACACTTATTTTTCTGCAGCATGATTCCCGTTGTGCAATGAATTCTTAAATCCGAGAATATGAGAATTTTGATAGTGTTTGTACATTTACATAGAAGTTTATACCTGATAACTCCCCCACATATTCAATGATGTATAAAATTGCATTTCTATGTATACGGTGTCTAGGAAACTCCATATTAGGAGAAATTTCAAAGAAACGAAGCCAGTTAACCTTATTACTTTCCTTATATACGTAGTATAATGTATTAGGAAAGTATTTTTACTTCCTCATACTATGTAATATAGAGAATATATGTAATATATTAGAAAAAATATCGTTTGCCCCAAAATTTTCAAATCCAGGATTTTAAAGCCAAAATATGTTTTAGGACATCCTGAACGCGTTTTGACTATTTTTGGAGTGATGCTCGTCCGTCTGTCTGTCTGTCTGCATGTGGTCGATTTCTTGTGTACACGAGAGCGGCCACGAACATTAATGGATTTTCACGAAATTCATTCCGGCTTTGTTATTGTAAAATCTAGAACCGGATAGAATTTATTTTTAATTCGAGCGAAAACTTTGAGATTTATTCGAAATTTTATATATTTTTTAGCATAGCAGCTTAGGACAAAATTCGGCATAGTCATGCTTGAAAGGGGTTATTTATGGCACAAAGATCACCAGGTATAACAGTTTCAATCATTGTTGTGAAAAATAACCACGATGCAATTTTTACATTTCTGACATCATTAACCCCCACGGGGGGCAATTTACCCGCAGCCCGGGGGTACAATTGAGTACACTTTTGAGAAAATTGAGTACATTTTTAAGTATGGCATCAGTCGCACGATTTTTTCAAGCCCTTTATAATGAAGTGTGCCACTCTCTAATTGTAATAATTTGCCATTATATCGAATTTTCAAAACGTTTTTTGTAAAATTAAAAAAAAAAGCTATTAAAATGGATTATGATATGAGAAAATTGAGTTGAGCCACACTCCAGTAATTTTTTTAATGCAGCTGCATAGGACATTAATATGGTGTTATACGACAAGATAACGTTTAGGGGGCCAACCCCCTTTTCATTCGGGTGGGGTTATGGAATCTATCTCGTTCCATTTTAGAGACAGAGAAAAAAGTGAATTACGTAATTACATAGCGATGTCAAATTAGTACAAAAATGTGTATTTCAGACATAAGGAAAAGGCTAATAAATGTCCGAAAATATATTTTAAAAGCATGCGATTATTTAAACTGTAAAGTCGTCTGGAGAAAAATAGTTGTATAACAAACGATTTAATAAATATATTTTGAAAGATAACTCTTTTATTGGACAGACGATTTGCCGGTAAACATCACCGTAATCGAAGCCGTAAAAAATAAACTATTCTGAGGTTGATAGAACATTCCATCTGCAGTTCATCTACTGTATTATATCTTTATGCCGTGTGTTGGTCACTTCGTTCTGTTTATATTTCAATTTTATGAGCCATGTCTACTACGCTTATTATTAAAACATATTGCGAAATGACCCTTATTTTTGGAGAATGTAACCGGGATGGCAATACAGCCGAACGATTATAAGCACAGTGTTTCCTAATGCCAAGCATTAAAATCGTCTATATGCCTTATTGTTATTTTATTTGGAGTGAGATTCGAATTTATTCCTCAATTTTCAGGGCTACTTTCAAAATTTTCTGTCCGATTTTTGCATTCATTTGACGAAGCTCTGCAACTTTGCAATTGACTTTTCCCTATATTGCTAAAAAGGAGCTAGATACCTCTCGGCCTTCCCCTATAAAAGGTTACTAATCCGAAAGTCACCTTGTTGTGTAGAGCCATAGGGGTTTCCTATGCAGCTGCATTTAAAAGTGAGAATAACTCTTTTCGTTCTTGAGAAAATTTCCCCTTATACGAACTTTCCAAGGTACCTTGTATATATGATTTCTAGAAAAATCCTTAAGCACTTTAATAACACCTGAATGACACTTTAGGTCTATTTTAAAGTGGCTATGTGACTATAGCCCATTGAATAAAGTACACTCTTTTGCAAAAGAAACGAAGCATCATGAAGAAAGTGACAGTTTTTATTGGAATAAAATATGCTTAAAGCTCTTGCACAGGTAAGGAAATGATTACAAAATCAAGACCGCAGGACCCATCAATAGTTATCTATTGAACATTGAATTTTCAAATCAGTAATTGGTGAAACTCCCCTTGGCCGCAATTCATGCTTGTATACGTCTAGGTAAGGAGTGACAAAATTTCCTAATGACATCCTGCGATACATTCTGTCAGGCATTATTCAATTGTTGCTCCAGATCTGCTACATTTAGGGGTGCTCAAATCTGGCGGCGTAGTATGCCCCATACATGCTCCTTCCTGGCCAAGGAACAGTATCAACAACACGTAGAAAGTCCACATATATGCGATCCGTATGTGGTGTGGCATTTATCCGTATGTGGCGTGGCGTGGCGTGGTATTATTATCTGGTTGGGAAATGGCCCCAGAATGACGTGCCATGAAGGGTAACGCAAACGGCCGCAGGATTTCATCAACATATCGTCATATCGTTGAGCTGTTAAAGTTGTACGCAGGATGACTAGGGGCGACCTGCTGTCGTAAGAGATAGCACTCCACAGCATCACACCAGGGGTAATGGCTGCGTGCCTGTGTAAAACTGATTGGGACAGCTGGCTCTGGCGCCTCCACACACGTACTCGATGGCCATCTGCTGAAAGACTGAAGCGTGATCCATCGCTGAACACTATGCTTTGCCAGTCTGCAGGCGGCCATGATGCTCGGCTACGACACCACTTCAAACGACTCTGTCGATGTTGTGGGGTTATGGGCCAATGTCTTAAAGGCCACAGTGAGCGTAACCCCACCTCAGTCAAGCGTCGTGAGATTGTGAAATGTAAATTATAGGATGCTAGTTGCGCAGTAGAAACGCGCGCTATGACCGAAGTTAACACTCATTGGCCTTGCAAATTTAATCATTTATGTACTTGGTATAAAGGAATTAGTATGCAAAATTTCGAGATGATTGGATTATTTTTTAGGGTTACTATGCTTTTTTAGCGAAATTGCATCGCTCTTAGCAGAGAACTGAAGAAACAAGGGACACGATCTCGTACTCAAAGCGAAATAGACGAAAGGTGTAAATTACAAAGTTGTATAGAATTAGTGGAAATTCACACTAAATTTATTTAGCATTTATTTAACTCAATATGGCTGTAGGCAATTTATTTTCATCTTCAAGAACGATACAATAAACAACACTTAGATGCACAGAAATCTAATGTACATCATGTTCAAAATACCCTCAATACACTACCTACATTTCAACCGCAGAAATAATATTACTTTGACAATCATTACAGATGTCACCGTTTTGCGGTTCCTGATGATACGATGTTTTGTCAGGTATTTTTTTGCCTTCTATGTAATCGTTTCATTCGTTACCGTTGTCTTTGCTTACTCATTTGACAATGCTGCACTTTTTGCACTTCCTTAAAGAAAGAAGATATGTAAATTATGTAACAACTGTTGTTTCGAAGGAGTTTTGAACTCTCTACCCAAGGTTAAAACAGTGTATTTATTTAATAGACGCCAAGCAAGAACAGTTAGTTCTTGCTTGGCTTTGTCAGACAAATTATCAGACAGTTGTTGCAGGACATTAAGTAAGGACACTGCTTGGATCTGATGAAGTGGTGATCAAAACTCCCTCTAAGCAATAGTTGTCAATTCATTTGCATATGTTTGCTTTCTTTAAGGAAGTTCCAAAAGGGTTATTCTCACAAGCAGAAGTTTTATATTTCTGTAATTCTTTACAACTTTATAATTTATATTTTTATTCTATCTTGCTTAGTTGTTGACTTCCTTACTTCTTTAATTCTCCGCTAAGTACGCCGCAATTGCTTTTATTCGATGGGGTATAGTCGCTTAACTATAGATAGACTTCATATGTGTATTTCAGGACCTAGTCAATACGAAGATTTGGGGATGTTTAGAAACGTTTTATGATTCAATATATATAACTGAATGTCTGTGTCTTTCGTATAAGAATATTGTGGTATCTTTTCAAATTTTGGTAAACAGGTAGAATTTTGGGTGACATACAGAAGATACCTGATCTTTCAATTAATAAGCACTGTTTCTGACCTGATGATGAAGATTCAAAATGCCATTGAAACAATTCTAGTCAATTTTCCTATGCCTAATTCCTATTTCTAACAAAGGTATACAAATACTTTGTATATAGTCGTATTTGATCTGAATACTTTGTATATAGTCCACGATCTATCCGATTGCTTTTTCAATGGCTAAATTTTGTTCTGAAATTCTACAAAAGACATCGAAACACAAAACAGTGTGGTTGCTGCGAAAATGGAGACCACGACGATTTGCTTTTCCAAAGGGAGAGTATATAAGTCAAGTGTAATAATTCCGTATAACTCTAGAGTAGTATATGTGGGAACAAATATCATAAATATCATCTTTAGCTTAATTACCATTAACATATCTAATATATATCTTAACATGGCCGTAAATTGCTTGTATATTGGAACTCATTTTTATTGTACATTGCTTTGCTGTGCCGCTGTATTAAACCCTCCAATTATTTAATCTCCGCTCTAGTACTGTAAAAGAATTATTAATTAGTATAGTACTATATGGATCGCACCATTTTAACTTTAACAATAAAACATTTATTAACAACATAAAATATTTATTAAATTCATTACACCATTAATCATATTATTTCGGCCGAGGGAACATGTGAGACCAGTATGAATAAAATTACTTAAAATGTGTCTACGACCTTTGATTATTGATGAACACATACCTACAAAGCTGTCCTGGCTTGGTCACCGCCACGTACTTCGCCGATCATATTGCTGAAATAAATCCAAGTATTATTTCACCGACATGGAATATCGACGATCACTTTGTACTCATGGCGTGCACACCCGCACTTATTGCATTCTCTTAATCTGTGAACTCTATTCTCACTAAGTCATCGTTCTCATTGTCAGGATCTCGAACTAGTCTATCGACAAGTCATCATGTCGCACAGTATCTTGCACAATTCTCACAAGTATCGTTCTTAAGGCACAGCTCTCTTCGCCTCCGGACTGTCACTACCACTTTGCTCTCATTTGCGGTCTTGAGGCTAACGCTACAAGCTTCATCTGAATTGGTTAGTCCTTTTATCCAATGTCATTCTTTACATTATTTTAAGAGTTCGTTCGAACCCTCTGTCTCGAGGCCCCTAAAGTTATGAGTTTCTCTGCCCTTTGAGTTCACGTGTCGTAAACACAGGCGTCATCGAGACTGGGGTATTGTTTGACGTTTCAGATACAATAAATTTACTGGCATAAAGCTGTCTCACTAATAACACAGCACTTAGTGTGAGATCTATTTCTGGTCTCACAGTATAGTATTCAGAGAGGTAAGGAGAAGGAGTGTACGGCCCAGTGGTGTAACTAGTATTAAGCGCGGTTAAGCGTTGCTTAAGGATCTAATAAACATAGGCCGAGCTGGAGTATTTACAATTTGAACAAAACAATTTTTCCTCAAAATGGTTATTGAAAAATAAAAGTATACTGAGTTAGTATCATTTCATATTGGTCCAATATCAGACCAATACAGTATATCTTGGAATTAAATTGTAAATATTTCCAATGCAATCCCAATATTAGGCAAATATTGGTGTTACATTGCCCTCAAATATTGGCTAAATATTCTCTTTACAATATTAGGCAAATATTGGTGTTGCATTGGAAGTACTTCCAATGAAACGCCAATATTGGCATAATATTGTTCCAATATTGTCCCAATATTTTAAGCCAATATTCGGCCAATTCCGTCGGAATGTCTACTTTTGCATATTGCTTCAATATTTCCAGTATTGGCTGCCAATATTGAACAATTTTGGATTTTATTGTTATTATAAAAACATACGTTTTACATTATTTATGATTCATTGAAGTGATTTTTTATTAACACTTTACAACAAAGTTGAAAAATTTTTATGACTTTGTTCATTAACACTTTACAACAAAGTTGAAAAGTGTTTATGTCTTTGTTAATTCTGTCTTTCTGTCTGTCTGCCCGTTAGCACGATAACTGCCGTAAAAATGACATTATCAAAATGAAATTTTAGTGTGTTGTTCACACGGTCTGTGGAACCTATGGGAATATAAATGAATAATATCATCCAATTAGTTTTGGATTGAACCCGGGTGGAAATAATGAAATACATTGAACCCTATGGGACCTAATTTTTCAAATATTTTTAAGCGGATTTAAAACTCACAAATTGCTTCGAAAATTTTAGGTAGTATTCAAATTATCCTATAAAATATATAAAGAAAATTTCAGCAAAATATATTTAGTAGTTCTTGAAATAAAAATTAAAATAATAATTACACCTCTTATATAAAGCGATCACGTGACCATTATATGAAGCGATCACGTGACCCACTACAAAAAAAAATATGGCATCCATCTTGTCAGAATCGTGATTTTTTAAGTTCTTTTTAATTCATATTAAGTGTAGTATTCGTCCAAAACTGCCTTATTTTTGCTTAAATTCTGTGCTTCTACATACTGAAACAACGCAATTATAATATATTTGAATTTAAATGATCATCCAAATTTGATTATTTCTACAACGAAGCCTATTTTCCACATATGGAAAATGTAAACAGCAAAATATGTAGAATGAGTTGTATAAGAATTGCTGTATTTCTTTAACGCAGAATTATTTAGTTCATGGAGTCTGCATAGCTGATATGAATGAAATATTCATTGATTTTACAAAGAGAAGGACGATTTTTTGATGAAGTTTTAAGCATAGAGTTTAATTACTTGTAGTTCCATGGTCTTAATTTGTAAATAAAATAAATTATTATATTATTGTGATGAATGAAATGAATGGGAAAATGTTATGAATGAAATGCTGTTTCTATAGAGAGATCCAGGCGTGTGTTGTTTTCTATGATGTCATTTGAATGAATTTCAGTTGTTTTCGATGAAGTTTTCAATATAATAAATTATTGCAGTATTATGATAGTTTTAAAAACATTACCGAGGAATGTATCGCATTTTAGAGATGTTAAACCACGGAATTTATATTTCAATGCGTCATTTGAATGAAGTTAATTTTTGTCTATGAAGGTTTAAGTTTTCGAAGGTAATAAATTAATGTAGTATTGTGATAAGTTTTAAAATATTACCGAGGAATGTATTGCATTTTAGACGTGTTTAAATAAATTTGCATTGAAGTGGGAAAGTGTTTCATAATCAATGCGTTAAGCATGATTAATCTTTCTTGTCTTTCTTTCTGGAGGATATCCCAAAAGTCAGAATTTAATTGAATTTGTTTTTTCCCTATATTAAATAATTTTTAATATACCATAGTTTTAATATACCATAGTTTTTAATATACCACTTTACCATAGTTGAAATGTGTTTATGACTTTGTGTCTGTGTTTATGATCTGTCTGCCTGTCCGTTAGCACGATAACTGCCATAAAAATGGCTTTATCAAAATGAAATTTTAGTATGTTGTTCAGAAGGTCTATAGAACCTATGGGAATATAAATGAATAATATCACCCAATTAGTTTTGGATTGAACCCGGGTTGAAAAAATGTAATACATTGAACGAGTTTAAATTTCACAAATTGCTTCGAAAGTTTTTGGAAATATACAAGTTATCCCATAAAAATTATTAAAAAAAATTCAATAAAATATATTTATTAGTTTTTTAAATAAAATTTAAAATAATAATTACATCCATATCATGTGAAAAGATCACGTGGCCGACTTCAAAATAAAATATCGCATCCATCTTGTTTCAAAATCGTGATTTTTAAAGTACTTTTTAATTTATATTGAGTGTTGTATCCGCCCTAAAACCCCCTTTTTTATTTTTTTCTGTGCATCTATACACTGCGACAACGCAATTACAATATTTGTACGTTTAAATGATTATCAAACTTTGGAAAGAACGAATCCTGATTTTCACGTATGGGGAATGTAAACAGATCAAGATGTAAGATGAGTTGTATAAGAATTGCTGAATTTCTTTAACGCAGAATTATGTAGCTCTGGAATCTGTAATATAGCTGATATGAATGAAACAATCATTGATTTTACATAGAGAAGCAGACGATGCTATTTCCTTCTGCGATGAAGATTTAATCATGACAGACACACAGACACACACACAGACGTCTCGCTAAAAATAGTTTTTTCGTATTCTAGAGGTCTCGAAACGTGTAGATCCGTCGAAAACTCGAGTTGTGATTTTCGGCATGATTCCAATAATTTCCCTATACACTACCATGTATTGCAGGGAAAGTAAAATTGTATCCCATCTATTTTTCACATCAGTGATTGAAACTATTACGTATCGTGATCATTGAGCCATATATAAACCCTTTTATGTATGGTTATGTCAAATTTTGTCCTATGCTGCCATGAATTTCAAATGAATTTCGAAGGTTTTGCTCGAATTAAAGTAAATTCTATCTTGTTCTAGATTTTTTGATAGCAAAATCAGATATAAAGTTTCGTGAAAACCTATTAATATGTTTGACTGCTATTGTGTACACAACTAATCGATCGCAGACATCAGACAGACAGACATCACTTCCAAAAGTAGTCAAAATGTGTTCGCGGAGTCTTAAAACATATATATTGGCATCATAAACTTTAAATCGAAAATTGTTGTGAAAACAATGCTTTCTCAATACTACGTATGATAAAAAAAAATGTATATATATATATATTTTTTGGGGGAGAGAGCTTTTAAAAATGTTGCTTAAGGAACTAAAATCCTGATTATTCTGCTGGTATGGTGTGCGGGATACCTGTACGGGATTTCATTCGGTCATCCGCCGTCCGTCCAAACTGTAACTTTACCCTTTCGGACAGGACGAATGGCCTGAGTCCAAATCTGATGTGGGCAGCACATGACTTTCCCTGCAGACTTATATTCACGTTCTCTTTATTACTTTCCTTATATACATAATGTATAAGGAAAGTATTGTGACGGGGTCGAAAATTCGAATTCGAGTTTTCGACGGGAGAGCACGTTTCAAGCATCCCTGATCACGAATCAAACATTTTTGAAGTGATGTCTGTGTGTGTGTGTGTCAGTGAGTCTGTGGAGACGATAACTGACGAACGAATGGACCGATTCGAACCAAATTTGGTACAAAAATCATAATCCGTAAACACTGGAAAGCTACTGTTTTTATACGCAATCGAATGTTCAGAACCCCCCCCCCCAAATTTTCGAATAAAATTTTGAAAAAATCGTCAAAAAATCAAAACCACTAATAAAGTTACGCAAATAGACATTTCTTATGTAATTTTTTATTAGAAAACGATTGGCATAAATTTTAGAACGCTAACACAAACCGTTCTTGAGATATTGCACATTTTTCAAAAGAATTATCAAAAAGTTATAAAAAATAAAAAAAAAAATTTCCTATTGAGAAACATATTCACTTTTCATATGTAATACTATACGATAAATTGGGTGACATCATTCTCGTGGATCTAGCTCGTTCCATTTATGGAAAAATATACTTTGAGTAATACTTTTGGATTTGAATGCCAATAGTTATTTGTCTCATGTAAGAATAATTTATTTCTTCATCCATAACGCTTGGCGAGATTTTGGCGACGAATTTGGCGGAATGTCGCCAACTTGGCGACTTTTTGATATGTTGCCAAATTAGCGACAATCTCGCCAAATGGATAAAAATGACACTAAATCAATGAAAATGACGACTAATTGTCGAAAATTCAATATCTTGGAAAGAATATTAATATCTACTATAAGAAAAACCTATGTTTTTACTGTAAAAGTAGTAAATTCATTACATTATATAAGGAAAGTCATGTGTTGCCCACATCAGATTTTTTTAATTACATTCAATTCACTTTTAATTCAATTTTCGTTCTCATTGGATAACTGGACTTATTTTCAAAGGTGGCGTAGAGAAAATACGAAAAAACTAAAATATCTCGAGAACGGCTAGTCCTAGTGTAATGGGGTTGGTCTTATTATTTTCTTCGTTAAGAATTACGTACTAAACAAGCATTTTATGGATATATTTGAGCATACGTAGTTTTTTTAGATTTTGGCGATTTTTGCGGGCCATTTTGCAAAGAAAAAGGTTATTCTTTTTTCGAATCATACCAAAATCTAATCAGCACCAGGGTGTCTCACAAGTGATTTTCCCACCAAATTTTGTGGAATTCGGTCCATTAGTTTTTCAGCTAGAGTGGATACAAGCTTTTGGGGGACATTTCGCAAAAAAGGTGCGTTCTTTTATCCCGAATCAAACCCAAAACTAATCAGCACCAGATTCGCCCACTAGTGACTTACCTACCAAATTTTATGAAATTCGGTCAATTACTTTTTTAGTTAGAGTGGATATAAAATATGCACAGACAGACAGACAGACAGACAGACACACAGACACACAGATAGACACACAGACACACACACAGACGCCAGACGCAGACACACACACAGGCCATACATTATCGTGTATTGCAGGGAAAGTAATAGTAACATCTTTAATATGAGTCTGTAATATGTAACATGTTTGTGAAGGGTAAAGGATTGTTTTCGATTCCCCAATCTCTCCCCCCCCGTTCTACATATTTGTCTTTTTCAGCCTCTAAAATCAGGCTTAATATTGTGTGTTGTCTAATGCAAATGATTAAGTATTTTGCACAAAATGAGATCCCATAGAAAAGAAAATATTCAAACAATAAAATCATTTCTTATACCTTAGTTTTAGTATAGCCATAAAAGCATATTTTTTCATGAAAATGTTTTTTGTGGTGCAAGAACTTTATAAAATATATTTAGTAAAGAATTCTGGTGGTGATAGTCAATTTATTGGTAATGATTTATTTCATAGCTTTTTTTTTTATTCTAGATAATATCTTTTCTTATCATATAATAAATGTTTGGGAAAAGATAAAAACGCTGTAAATGATGATATGTGAACAAGGCATGAGTTCTCCAGACCTAGAAATTAAAGACTTAGTAAGATATTGCATAATGTATATTCATTTCAATGAATAATATGTGTATCATTATACGTATAATTACCTAAACAATCGGATGTGTCCTACACATGATCTTCACTACAGAATAACAAAAGCTGTTATTGTTGCAAAACAGAAACAGAAATTAGATTTTAATAGTTATCATATAAATAGTGTCGTTGCTGTTTCTGAAGTGAAATGAATATATTAAACTTTGTATACAATGGAAGGACACATTTTAATCACATGAGGAAAATTTAATTATTTTCAAATATGTCATTAAGAGCTACAGTAAAGCATCTGATATCTTAACTGTTACAGAAAACTACTGAATGATGTCCAATCATTTTTGGATGAAAGTACAAACCATACACTTTTTACTTTCCTTATATACATAATGTATAAGGAAAGTATTGTGACGGAGTCGAAAATTCGAATTCGAGTTTTCGACGGGAGAGCACGTTTCAAGCATCCCTGATCACGAATCAAACATTTTTGAAATGATGCCTGTGTGTGTGTGTGTGAAAGTATGTGTGCGTGTCTGTGTGTCAGTGAGTCTGTGGAGACGAAAACTAACGAACGAATGGACCGATTCGAACAAAATTTGGTACAAAAATCACAATCCGTAAACACTGGAAGCCTATTGTTTTTATACGCAATCGAATGGTCAGAACCCCCCCCCCCTAAATTTTGGGGTGAAATTTTGAAAAAATCGTCAAAAAATCAAAACCGCTAATAAAGTTACGCAAATAGACATTTCTTATGTAATTTTTCATTAGAAAACGATTGACATAAATTTTAGACCGCTAACATGAACCGTTCTCGAGATATTGCTTATTTTTGAAAAAAACTATCAAAAAGTCATATGAAATAAAAAAAAATATTTCCTATTGAGAAATATGTTCACTTTTCATCTGTAATATCATGCGATAAATTGGGTGACATCATTCACGTGGATCTAGCTCGTTTCATTCATGAAAAAAGATACTTTGATACTTTTGTATTTGAACGCCAATATTCATTTATCTGCTGTAAGAATAACTTATTTCTTCGTCCATAACGCTTGGCGAGTTTTTGACGACGATTTTGGCGGAATGTCGCCATCTTGGCGACTTTTTAAGATGTTGCCAAATTAACGAAAATCTCGCCAAATGGATAAAAATGACGCTAAATCAATGAAAATGACGACTAATTGTCGAAAATTCAATATCTTGGAAAGAATATAAGTATCTACTATAAGAAAAACCTTTTTTTTTCACTGTAGAAGTAGTAAATTCATTACATTATATAAGGAAAGTCATGTGTTGCCCACATCAGATTTTTATATATATATTACTTTCCTTATATACATAATGTATAAGGAAAGTATTGTGACGGGGTCGAAAATTCGAATTCGAGTTTTCGACGGAAGAACACGTTTCAAGCATCCCTGATCACGAATCAAACATTTTTGAAGTGATGTCTGTCTGTCTGTGTGTGTGTGTGTGTGTGTGTGTGTGTGTGTGTGTGTGTGTGTCAGTGGGTCTGTGGAGACGATAACTGACGAACGAATGGACCGATTTGAACCAAATTTGGTAGAAAAATCACAATCCGTAAACACTGGAAGCCTATTGTTTTTATACGCAATCGAATGTTCAGAACCCCCTAAATTTTCGAATGAAATTTTGAAAAAATCGTCAAAAAATCAAAACCACTAATAAAATTACGCACATAGACATTTCTTACGTAATTTTTTATTAGAAAACGATTGACATAAATTTTAGAACGCTAACACGAGCCGTCTTTGAGATATTGTACATTTTTCAAAAAAAAATATCAAGAAGTCATATAAAATAAAATAAAAAATTCCTATTGATAAACATGTTCACTTTTCATATGTAATACGATGCGATAAATTGGGTGACATCATTCTCGTGGATTTAGTTCGTTCCATTCATGAAAAAAGATACTCTGAGTAACATTTTTGTATTTGGGCGCCAATAGTCATTTATCGGTTGTAAGAATAACTTATTTCTTAGTGCGTAACGCTTGGCGGGATTTTGGCGATGAATTTGGCGGAATGTCGCCAACTTGGCGACTTTTTGAAATGTTGCCAAATTAACGAAAATCTCGCCAAATGGATAAAAATGACGCTAAATCAATGAAAATGACGACTAATTGTCGAAAATTCAATGCCTTGGAAAGAATATTCGTATCTACTATAAGAAAAACCTATTTTGTACTGTAAAAGTAGTAAATTCATTATATTATATAAGGAAAGTCATGTGTTGCCCACATCAGATTTTTGATAATAAATGGTAAGCATATTTTATTATGTTTATTAAATTAGTGTAAAATAGCGCACTATCTAATGATTATTTGCCTAATAATCGCGTTCACTGTAACTTAAATAACTTGTATTCTGTCCCAGTAACTCAATGTATACAACATCGTCAGTCTCGTTTGAAGATCTGCAATTCGATCCCCGGCTGGGACAGCAAAACCTTTACAATGGCGTCCAAAAGAATTATTCCTCTTGGTTAGATGCAACGATATGGGGTTAAAAAAAGTCTCAGTTACGAATTTTCATTGGACGACGTGAATTATGTTGCTATCTTTAACATTACGACTACACAGGATGCTAGCCGGGACAAAAGAAAAGCAGAAAATACGAAGAAAATTGAACGCCAATCTGGCTTCAGAGGAAGGAGTTTGTATGTGCCAATTCAACGGAAAGAACTTGGGTTCTTGTCTCAATAACTCAATGGATAGAACATCGGCGGGCTTGTTCAAAGATTCGAGGATAGATCTTTAGATCCTAGACTAGGATAGACCTTTACAAGTAGTTCAAAAATATACACTCATTTTGTTATGATGAGCATATTTTATTATGTTTTCCAAATTAGAGCAAAGTACTGGATTATGGCGAAAAATGTACGTTTCAAGATTTTTACTTTTTTATCATTCTGAACAAAATTATTGTATAATAGTTTTATCACTTTAAAGAGTCTTAAAAAATTGCCCAATGCCTGATGACACAATAATCCTTCAGAAATAAGTTGTTTCGTAATAAGTGATATTGAAAAGGTGTAACTCCCTTAAAATCCGAGAACTGGAATTTTGACTCCATAATTTTTTTTTGCATACACTATTAAAAATAAATAAATGAACGTGTATAAAATTTTCAGGTTTTTATTTCTTTAAATACTCATTTGGTGCTGTTTGAAAGATTGCAACTAGTGCTATATTTACCAATTTTTTCCACTTACTATATTTGTAACGGATTGAACAGGTACTACATACGTCCTGTATTTCACAAGTGAAATATTGACAGTACACTTCTGATAATTAGTTTCTACTAGTAAAGTTTAAACAACTTTCATCTGACAAGTTCTCAAAAATAGTAGTTCTAAAATATCTTGAAACATAATCCTTTTCAAAATTTCTACAATATTTATGTATAATGGAATGAAAATATTTCGAACATAAACCTTTTCAAACAAAAAGAAACACTCAATGCAACAAAATGATTTCCAAGGCCTTACTTTTAGTGCGCCATAAAATTTAGTTTTCTCCACAGAAATTCCTATTGTAAAAGCAGTTCATGAAATATACTCAGTATAGCTATTTTGATGGTTATAGTACATTTACTAATAAGGACGTATTTTCTAACTTAGTTTTATTCCCAACTGGAAGTCATAAATTTTTTATGTCTTTCATATTTTGCATATCATATATGCAAATGGTTATTTTTAGACTTTTTAAATGACTTTGTTCCGATTTCCGCTAGTTTGATGTTTTGTGACTTGGTCGATTGGTAGCATTGCCACTGTTTATTTTACGAACAATGCATCCTACAAAACATACAATACAAGACTAGGATGCAAAAATACAGTACAGAATACGAAAAAGAAGTATAAAATACTTGCTTTATATTAATTATTATACTATTCATCCAGTTTTCAAAAGTATTTTGCTTCTTATTAAATTAGCAAAAGTATTAAAGAAATTAAAAAAAAAACGAAAATATAGTAGAAACTATTTAGCATGAATAACCAACTTGCTTTCTTTAATTGAATAAGCAATGTGTGTGAGAAATAAATTTTGTTACTTATATATACTCACGGACAATGAAAGTTGCGCACCAAGAAAAAAACATGGTACAACCGCGAAAATGATGTAAATAGCTAGAGGGCGGGCTGGTATACAAATGATCCTAGTCTGGAGTGATTGCGCATGACCATACACCCGTGAGTTGCTCTGCAAGCATGAGCCAGCGGTCTTATAAACCGGCGTCTACTCGACGCCCCATCAATGCACCGACGCAAGCACGAGTACGGAGTGAAAAGAATGGTGAGTAGACGCCAGAAACGTCGATATACGCAACTGACGGACTTTGAAAGAGGCTGATCATCGGGCTGAAAACCGCAGGGTGGTCAGCGCTCCGGATAGCCCGCCGCGTGGATCGTTCGGACTATACCGTCCGACGGTGTTAGGAGCACTGTCAGACAGCTAAGTGGAGACCTGTTCTGCCTCACAGCCTTCAGGTTTTGATCCTCCTCCGCTGAGAGTCGCCTACAGACGACCCGGCTGAGGTCCAGAAGAGGCAAAGTGGTCGAAAACCAGACCGAACACCCAGGGCAGGACTAACGCCGAAGTTAGGGAAGACAGCTTATGGACCCTTGACCACACACACCGCACCCAGAGAGCAGCCAGACAGAGTGAACTGGGCCCGGAACACCCCTGCCGGGAATTTCCCAGCTGAGGCATCCCAAGCAAAGCCCCCTACTCCAGCTGGAGAAAAAGGGGCACTAAAGAGGTGCGTGAACGAAATGATTGCAACTGCAATGACCGCCCGAAAGAGACGAGGGGAGCCATGCTTATGGCAGCAAAGATGAATGGTTGTGTTTTGCAGAGGATTCCGCTTTCTACTCCTCGGTAGTTATGCAGAGGCAGTATGCAACTTAAAGAGACGCCGTCGTAACCCGGACTTATACACGTACTGTCAGAACCCTCAAAAACCACAAATGCTGCCCCCACTCCAGTAGCCATTTTTGAACCATCTGTAAAGATATTCAGTTTAGTAAGTTAATTAGTAGTGTTAGGAGTACTGGTCTCGGGACACCACCCAGCCACGCAGGACCGGCTCTGGACGGATCAGGCATACCACGAGCAGATAAGATCGAATGATCGTGCTGTAGGCACGTATAGAGCCCACGGCGACCCAATCCGCGATATAGGTACACGTAGCGGCGGCCGTGTGCCCAAGAACCATATCCAGATGTCTGAAGGAAGTGAATATGCGATCCCAGCGTCCCTTGCGTGTACTGCCATTAACACGGGAACATTGGCGGCTCCGATTGCAGTCGTGCCGGTTCAGAGCAGCGTGGAACGCCACATATTGGCGATGTGTGGCGCTTAGCGATGAGTGCCGCTTCGTTTTTGGCGACCGATTATCAGCGTGTCCGGGTGTGGAGGCCCACTGCACAACGCAACAATCCCAACCTCGTTATCGAGCGGCAGGCATCTTGGGCTGGGGAGCCATAGCCTACGACAGCCGATCTGCTCTAGTAGTGGAAAATAAAACATTGATGGGCCAGTTGTAGGGGGATGAGATTCTACTGCCGCATGTGCTCCCATTCGTTGCTTGGATTCCAGGTGCGCAATTCAAACAGGATAATTCCCGGCCGCACACGGTTCGGATCACCCAGACCTGCCTGAGTCTTGTCCAGACACTTCCATGGCCTGCCCGCTCCCTAGAGCTGTCCCCTATCGACCATGTGTGAGACCAGTTGAAACACCAGCTGCCTCGTTGCCGCAATCTTCGGGATTTGGAACGTAACATCTAACCGGCGTGGACTTGTCTGCCACAAGAGACATCAGGCGTCTGTTCGACATCATGCCGAACAGTATTGCTGTTTGTATCGCAGCACGAGGCTGTACGACGAACTATTAAGGATGACCGGACAGTATACCACAGCTTCTTCTGTACGTGTTTTGCTGCGCTGTTTTTGTGATCGTGTATATCATTCATATGTATCCTTCCATCAATAAAATTTCAGGTCCAAACTAAGCTTCCTTATTGATGCGCAACTTTCATTGTCCTTGAGTGTATGATGAAATTTGATCATATTAGATCCACAAAAATTTCTGAAATTTTGAAAAATTAGTTTTCCTGCGTAGGCTAATTGTTATAACACAAACATAGTCTTATCTATGATATGAGCAAACTACGAATGTATTTTGATTAATAGCATTGCGACTGTTTGCGAACAATGGACCCTTCAACCTCTGGAAATCGCTTCGCGAGCTCTTTTACTCCGCCTGCCCCTCGTCCTTACAACTGACAATCTACCAGAAGTTTTAAGCAAATAATAATGTAAATAATAATACAAGGAACTAAATCTGAGATGTATTATTAACCAGGTAAATATGTAATTCGAGATTTAACTGATTTTACAATGAAAACGGTTTAAAGTGTGAACTAATTGAATGATTTCATTTAAACGGTGTAATTAACTACGACTAAAATTGCGTGGTTTGAAGAAGTGTTAGGATAGTGCGTCAAGCTACTTATACCTGAAAGTACAGATCCGAATCTGAGGAAAATTGACGCAAACAATTTTAAAATTTTGCAATTTTTAGAAGGTTTTTGTTGTTTAGTTTAGGAGGTTTTTTTCTACCATGAAGTGACGTTTCATGAAATAGAGGGCTCTGGTGAGTCATAAAGGCATCGGTTGTCAAAATTGACATTAACAAGAATGGCAATTCGATGGAAATTTTAATATGCATTTAAATGTGTGTTGATTTTTGTTCTAAAGCGAATCAAAAACTAATTTGGAAGTAAAAATAAATAGTAAAGTATGACAAAGTAAACAAATAATTTTAATTTTAATTCTTACTTATATCCTATAAAAGTATTTACCATATTACCATTTCATAACAGAAGAAATGCTGAATATACAGTAAAACTAAACAACTATCAGAAACAGATATTTCTTTTGTTTGAAGTTTTATCCAGCAACAAATTTACAATATAATGCAATCTGTAGGCCATTAAAGTCATAAGCTGTGAGGAGGTCTTACTTAAGATATAAACCATTTCACAACTATTCTTGTGAAATACATCCGCCAGAAAATTGTTTAGAAATATAAAGGTGTTATTTCTAAATAATTCTGTGATTTAATTTTTTTTAACTCAGTTATATCTGTCTCTTTATTTATTGATTTATCTATCTCCTGAACAATGCAATTAATTAAGCTGTAATATTGATACAGTTGAAGTACTATATGGAAGAAATTTTCTTTTTCTAGTATGTAGTATCTTTCAAGAATTTTTTTTTCTATCAAGTCTATTCTATTTGCGCAACATTTTTGCAATGCAATATTTTCTCTCTACACTGTTCTTTTATGGACCGGGAATGAAAAATGTAATATGTACAACACATGCTCTATATCTTACAGATTAACAGATGCTGAATTTAGTGAACACATTTAAATAAATTTATGGTTTAATCTCTATAAAATCATTAAGCTTTTTCGAGTTGACGATTTAACGGATCAAACCAAGTTTTCTTTCAATAACTTAATCTACCGACATATATTATTTTCACTTTAGGGTCAATCAAATTTTTAATATCTTTAAAACGATTAGTAATAACTCCTAATTGACAGTGCCAAATCAAATTCTGCATAAAAGTACATAGAAACAGCGACTAAATAAAATTGTAAATGTGTGTTTTAGGATTTTATCGCTTTTGATAAAATTAAAATTACAGGGTTAATTTCAGTCATGGAAAGAAATACACTTTTTTTCGTAAAGATTATATTTCTTTAGGGAAAATATTATATTTATTTTCTTAGATTTAAGATATGTAATATAATAAAAATTATATTTATGAAAGAAATATAATTGAATCCTTGTTAACGATGATTAACCCTTCTTTCCTTCCGTTAGGAAGTCCCTATTATAACTTCTTTGCCACTATTCTATTCCTGTTGTCGTCCTTTCCTTTTCGTTTATTTGTAATTTTCCCAGTATTTTTTGGCGAAATTAGGTCATATGACTTCTGAAATCAGTTGGTTTCTTCATTTTTATATTTAATTTATTCCTGTTTGTTCATAGTGGTTTCCCATCTTTTTCATTTTTTTCTATTTATATTTTAGGATTTGGTTATAGCGTCTCAGGTTTCTTTCGTTAGTGTTTAGGATAAGTTTTTCTCTCTACTCTGCTGTTTCTATTCGTTTTGCTATCCGTTCTCTGACGGCCTTACTTTCATTCTCTTCCCTCTATACTTTTATTGTTTCTTGCTTTTTTGTCCCTTTGGCTTTCTCTCCTCTCTCATTTCTTCCAACAATGACAACTGCTCTCCGAGTTTCTGCCACTTGGGCTATCTTAAGATGTCGGCTTGACTTGAGTAAATGAGATTGCGCCTGTTGTCGGTCCTGAAAAAGAAGGCTGTTATTTGCTTTTGAAACTTGCAGGCCAGTTTATTTCCGATTTTATGCTGTATTTCTGTCTGATTTTATGTTTACCGTCAATTAACTTCTACGAAGATGTTTCTCTTGTACAGAAATACCGTTACTGCATTATGACTAAATTTGAAATTTTAGCAAAAGAATATCCATTATTTTAGCAGTTGTATATACACTGCATTTAAGAGAATCAGTGTAATAAAATTATTAAAAGTATAATTAAAAAAATACTGGTCCATAAACAAATAAATTTTCTCAAATTTCCAGATTTTTACATAAGACTGTATGAGGTAAAATATTTCAGTAAAGTCAGCAGAACGATCTTTGTTTTTATTGAAGAATTGTACAACTTTTAGTTGTCAGGGAAAAATGGAATTTATACTCGTGTTCTATTTGTTCGAGATATGCCATGCGTTCGAAATGGTCATATAGATACTCATACACAGACATCATTGAAGAATGTTCGATTCATGCTTTCGTTTGTCAAAAATATGTGCACGTATTAAAGTCCGAAACTAGGATTTACAAATGCGGCATAGTGATATCTTTTACGTTTGCAGTGTTTAAAAATATTTCATATCACATCGATATTCGAATGATCATTTGACGCAATTATTCACGAAGCTACGGTGACATCTATATTTCTACAGTTTGAAGTGCACTTTATATTTTTGTAGGAAAAGCAGAAGGAGTCAGATGATCATAGTTTGCCAGTTCTATCAATGTTCCAATTATGAAATTGGATATAATGAATTGTAGTGTGTATCAAAGGTCGCATTGCTAGTACAAATAATTAAAATACAAAAAGCACAGATATTCGATAGTCTGGCTCAATGGTGGACAGTTCGAAATATTTGTAATATTTTTTCGTGAATAACAATTAAAAAATTCCGGGATACTAATTGCTTCAGAAATCTAATTACCCAAAAGATAGAAAAAATGTGCTGAGTTTCCTGGGACAATAAGAGCTTGTGATTCCACCTCAGTAGCTGAATTGCATCGGCCACCACGGTTCGATCCTCGCCTGGGTTAGCAATATTTTTTGTAATAGTGATGATATAAATCAACCCTGCAGGTTAGTGCATTAATATCGAGAGTCTGACAGTGACCCTAATAAGATTATCACGGATTTGGTGGACATTGATATATTAAGCTCCGATTTCATATCGGGAGGCCCACGGCTACGCCGGAAGCTAACCTAGAGAATAGAAATAGCACAGCTAGATAATCTGAGATAAAAATAGCTGGAGGTGGTCAGTCGGATTGTCAAGTTGCATAATAATCTGGCATTAGAGGAAGGGAAATGCAGAGTCTACTTGGACTATAAGATCTTGCAATCTGTCCCAGTAGCTTAATTGGGAAACAGCTGTCGGCCATTACAAAGATCCGGGGTTCAAGTCGCGGATGGGACAGTACGGCTCTTTACAACTGTTAGACTTTAATTGTCATCTTATGCAACAGATAATTCACCAAGAAAGTAAATTATTTCCAAGACCATAATTTCTACTGAAAGAACTTGTGGAATGTTAATTTTTAACTGTTTTTCCTTCTCTTCATATTATTATTAGTGTTTTCCATGCTTAGGAATATTTTATTTTTTAATTATTTTAAACTCTTCCAAATTGTTTTAAAATCCTTAATTGGTTTAAAATTCTTCCAAAACTCTTGAATGTGTATATTCGCGGGATAAGTGTTCCATAAATAGTTATTTTATTGTTATATCTGTGTTTTGTCTGGCCTGTAACTGTTCTACATCCATTGTATGAGCTATACGGACTGGGTTATAATAATAAGGGTAATAGCAAGATTAATGATAAAAATAAGAATACTAATATGACTAATACATAGACCATAATTTTAAGTATAGATAAAAATTTAATTTGCAGATAAAACATTTGTGTTGTGTAAGGAAAGTTTAAAGTATACTCTATAAGAATTTTAACAATGACAATCGATTTACTAAAAAAATTGGATTTATAAATTTCTCTTTCTTGCCTTCAAAAATATATCTTTCTTCATAGTATAATGAATAATATCATCTCGAAAAAAATGTAAACAGCATAACCATTTTGTTAAGTCCAACGCATTTAATTCTTTAGAAGTTAACAGAATTTATTTTGTCTTATATAAAAATGAAATAAAAAGTTTGAATCTTCGTATAATGATATCGAAGAGAAACAAACAAATCAAGTGCCATTTTGGAATTGTAAATAAAAATTATCCTTAAGACTTTTCTCAAGACCAATTAATCTTTGAGCGATATGTGTGTAGTGCAATAATATATTTGAAGATTGACTAGAATTAATCTTTAACCTATAAAGAAAGAGTAACTTATGGTAAGTATTTTTGTAAATTTAATTTTTAACACTTTACAGCATAGTTGAAAAGTGTTTATGACTTATTAAGACTTATAAGTGTTTATGTTCATTCTGTGTCTGTCTGTCCGTCAGCACGATAACTGCCGTAAAAATGACTTTTTCAAAATGAAGTTTTAGTATGTTGTTCAAGACCTATGGGAAGGACCTATGGGAATATAAATGAATAATATCACCCAATTAGTTTTGGATTGAACCCGGATTGAAAGCATGAAATACATTGAACATTATGGGACCTAATTTTGCAAACATTTTTTAAGCGAATTTAAAATTCACAAATTGCTTCGAAAGTTTTAGAAAATATTCAAATTATCCCAAAAAATATATAAAAAATTGTCATCAAAATATATTTAGTAGTGTTTTAAATAAAAATTAAAATAACAATTATACACTTTACATGAAGAGATTACGTGACCATAATATGATGAGATCACGTGACCCTCTTCAAAATAAAATATGGCATCCATCGTATGTCAAAATCGTGATTTTTAAAATTCTTTTAAATTTATATTTAGTGTTGTATCCATCCTAAAACTGCTTCATTTTTGCTTGCAAACTTAGATTATTTCTACAACGAAACCTAATTTTCACTTAATGGAGAATGTAAACAGATTAGGCTGTAAGATGAGTTGTATAAGACTTGCTGAATTTCTTTAACGCAAAATTATTTTATTCTGGAGTTTGCAATGTAGATGATATGGGTGAAATATTCATTGATTTTACATAGAGAAGCAGACGATTTAATGTCAGACTTTTTCGATGAAGTTTTATGAATTGAGTTAAAATACTTTTATCTCCATGGTTTTAAGTTTTTAAGTAGAATAAATTGTTGTAGTACTGTGATGAATGAATAAAAATGTATGAATGAAATATTTACTGCTTTTACACAGAGATCTAGGCGATTTATATTTCGATGACGTCCTTTGAATCAAGTTCGTTTTTTCGATGAAGTATTAAATTTTCAAATGTAATTAATCATTGCAGTATTGCGATAATTTTAAATCGCATATAAGAGATGTTTAAATAAAAGTTGGAAAGTGTTTCATAATCAATGCTTTATGCATGATTGATCTTTCTTGTGTCTTTGTTGATTTTGTTAAAAATGTTGCAATATCGTGCTACATTTTGATGAAATTAAACAATGTCGCTAGATATTTTGACAATGGCAATATTATGTGACAATTTCATTGGAAATTTAAATTAAACACACAGACTGTTGTAAAAACAGCTAAAAAATAAATTGTTAAAAATGTAGACTGAAATAAATTAGTAATGACACAAAAGGTATTGGAGTCAACATATAGAAACTCCGGCAAGATAAAAATACAGAACAATCACACCAATAAAAACAGAAAAGTGTCATTCAATAAATAATTGCATCATTTGGTCTGTGAAGAAAATACAAAATTAGAAAAGAAAGACAAAACCTCGGATGAAGAAAAAATAACAGCTGAAACATTCAAAACACTTTTGGCAATAAATAAGATTATGAACTTAAGTGACTATGAACTTTTAACTTTAGTCATGGGGCATTTAAGGCCATAGTCTTAAACTGAAAAATTACCTTGGATCCACCTGCTTTTATTTTCTTTTTCTTGTAGGTTTTTTAATATTTCCGATTTTTGTTCAACAAAGTTTTCAACCTGGCTGGCTTGAGACAACTAATTATTGTCAGATTATTTTTTTTTGTTATGGCTATTCTGTCTATTTTACCTGAAAAGGATGATGCTATTTCAATAAATGGCTTTATACTGTGGCCACACATATACGGTTTTATGACCGATGTATAAGTTTTTGCAACGAAATTTTTACTCTTTATTTTTTAGGGATGTTTATACTAGCACGATAAGGAAGTCAGATTTCCTTATTTTCCCTTTGAAACTACATATAAATTACATTAATTACATACTTATTACATTATCTAGTTAGGTAATTTCTTATTTAACTTTTCGCTTTTATGAGTGTCACGTAGGATAAATAAGTTGCTTCTCTTGTTTTGATGTACACAAAAAACTGATTAACATTATAGTAACATACAAATATCTTAACTCATCTAAAATTCTACTTTGTATTTTCGGCTTCGTGATAATACATATTTCGAACTATAAGGAATAAAAAATAAAGCTTAAAAGGCAGTACAAGTATTCTTTAAAACATAATACTATAGTATAAATATAGCGATATAATCGTCTAATGAAATGGCATTTTTTTTTATATAATTGCGCCCTCTGCCACAGACAATATATTAAGTGATGAAATCATTTTCAAGAACTTAGTTTTAGCACAATCATAAAAGCTCGTTTTCCATAGAAGGGATTTCTGTTATGAACGGATAATATAAAATATATTCAGTAATGCATTTTGATAGTGATGGTCCATTTTAGAGTGAAGATATATTTGCTAGCATAAATTGCCTCTATGAAATCCTTTTGTGTCGAGTATACTAAAAATATTTGGACATAATCATGAAATATAATAAATTAAAAAAGGAATCTTCTGTCATCAGGAGAATAAATCTGATGTTGACACCACGTGGCTTTCACTACAAACACACATCCATTTTCTCTTTTCTCGTACAATGCAGTGAGTTTAGTTGTACAAAATTATATCACACCGAATTTACAGATTTAATTCAATATCCGTTTTCATTTGACGACTGGCCGTATTTTCAAATGGTGATGCGGCAAAAATGCCATAAAACAGAAATTGATTGACAACGCTTAATCTTAGAATGATGAGGCTGTTTCTTTTCTGATCTTCGAAAAAATTAATATATATAAAACAAGAATTTAATCTATACATTTAAGTATATTTAATATTTTATTTAATATTTTGACGATATTTGAGAACCATTTAGCAGAAAAAGCAGGATTTGATTTTAATGGTATCAAAATGTTATCAGCACTAGGGAAACCTGTGGTGAATTAAAGTGGACGTGAATTTAAGCTAGTATATGCTAACATGGTTACAAAACGCACCATTACATTATGGTGCGAGTCCCTTTATCATAATCTTAAAATACCCTCAACATTACTCATTAAAAAACCAGCACTTTTAACTTCAATAAATTAGCATTTATTAACACAGTAATTATGATAATAATTAAAATATAATTAAAGCTTAGTAAAAAATTACTTAAAAAGGAGGAGAAGAAGCTCTAGTGTGCGAGACCAGTCCTATCTATTTTATTTACCAGGGATAACCTCAATCTAACATTTGTTTTTTTACATACAAGTACCTTTGCATCTTTACGTATTGACACCGACTCATCTCACGTTGGTCCCAAATCATCATCCGACTTTTTCGTTGAATAGAACTAGATATCACTTGCTGACTGATCTTTGCAAGGATCTGCATTTATTAACTCTAACATCGTTTTCTAACTTAGAGCAATCTACTCGCAGCATTCTCACTGTATATCCTAACTGTGTATCATTCTCACTGCGTATCATCCCGATGTATGATTTTAATCGTGTATTTTCTTATCTCTTCTACCTCCCGTTTTGCAGCCGTATCATTTGACCTCAGGTCAGGAAACGACCCCCTTTGCTTCCACTGTTAGTTCCTCAGTCTGAGGCCGTACCGCTGCTTTATTGGTTCTTTTATTATCGAATGAGACTTGGTGTAAGTCTTGGTCCTAGGATACTTTTTATGCTTCAACCACTCTTCCAATTTGGGTAATGCGAATTTATTGGGGCCACAACTTTACCGGTCAAGGATGCATGTTGGTGACTATATGTCTGCGGTTTGGTTCTGTCAGAAACATCAAAATCTACAAACGGTGCCTACTGGTCTCACAAAACCCATTATCCCGTATCTACCAAACCCGTATCTACCAATTATTTTGTAAAACAGTTTTTTTAGTTAGAGTGGATGCATGCATTGCATAGACATACAGTTAAAGAGATAGATAAAGAGGCAAACAAACAGACAGACACACACATACAGGCAGACTGCACGTTAAAAATATGTGTTTGGTGCTCTAGAGTGCTCGAAACGTGTATATTCGTCAAAAACTCGAGTTCTAATTTTCGATACGATTCCAATACTTTTCCATGCTTTCCAATACTTTTCCATACTTTTCCAATACTTTTCCTACACATTTTCATGTATTGTAAGAAAAGTAATATGTTTGGATAGAAGACTATTTTGATTTTCAGATTATTGAAAATTTATTTTAAAAAAATGTATCAATTTTACCCACCCCCACCGTTGACGGCTGTTTTTATACACCGATGAAGTAGTTATGGGTGTTTATTTTGACTATATTACCAAATTGCACGCAAAAGAGTTAGCGCAATAAAGAAGTACTTTATGACTATAAGCTGACTTGTTCCTGAGTGATAAGGGCTCTGGCATAGGAATTCTAAGGGTCTGATAGGAATACCGGATATGAAAGAAAATGTCATGTGTTTCCATAGGTGTTTTCCAGTTTTTCAAAATATGTTTTAAATTCAAATTAGGAAATGAAATCATACGGATCTTCCTCACGTTCGATTTTGAATACCATAGCTAGGTCTCTTATTTTTATCGATTGACAGAATCAACAAATTTCACTCCATACGTCCAACTTTTTCGAGAGATGTGGAGGAAAAAACGCAAAGATAACCAAACCAAAACACTTAATATACATCCAGAGAATCCAGAAAATTATAATGGTTGGAATTTTTCTCTTTGTCTGAGTTTTTAACGCTTTCCAACTGTCTGTCTGTCTATTTATCCGTTCGAACGGTAACTGCCGTAAAATGACTTTATCAAACTGAAATTTTAGAATGTTGTTGAGAGGGTCTATGGGACATATGGGAATGCAAATGAATAAAATCCACCACGATTATTGAGGGTATCTAAATTTAGGTTTAAAAAATTTACAGTTTGACTAACGCTAGGCTCATTAGGAATTAATTCTAGGTTAGATGGGTAAAAATCAATATTAATTGGATAGGAATCATCAATGATAATACAAATTAAGTCGTCACCATATCTATATATAATATATGAATTAGAGTTAAAATGACATTCATAATAATAAAGATATAAGTTAGCGAGTATACTACTACTACAGCCACCTTGTGGTACTCCAGATGTTTGTAAATAAATGTTATCACCTTGGATAATATAATTGTTGTATAACACAAAGTGCAGGAGCATAGGAAAGTTTTTAGCATTAAATGCAACATTATTGGAAGATAGATAGTCATGATAAAGAGAGATAATAACTTTATATAAATCTTTAATGACAATATTATTAAATAGGTCTTTAAAATCAAAGGTATGGAAACCAAGAATTTGTGGAAGCTTGCTAAGGTGACTTACTAAATCAAAACTATTGTTCAAAATGGAATATCCTGAATTCCTAAATTTAAGAAATTCATTAATTTTATTTAAACAGTTAAGCAAGTACTTACTAGCTGTAGTGGTAAAGGTATTATGTCCACAAGTGATTGTTCTAAAACTGAGAGGTGATTTATGGAATTTAGGAACCGAAGTAACATAAGGAAATTTAAAAAACTTACAATTAATATTTAATTGTGTATATAATTTTAGCATTTTAGTTTTGATTTTGATACACTGATTATTAATGGGTTTAAAAATTTGATTATTTTTTAAGTAATTCTGTAACAGAGAAACATAATATTTTTTACAAATGATGGCATAATTATTAGAAGCTTTATCTACATAAGTTATGTCAAAATGTTGTTGTAGTTCTTTAATAGCAGATAGGAGTTGTTTATAAGGATACCTAGGCTTCGTTAATTTAATGTTTATAATATAACATTTTTAAGTAGATGTAAGGTAGTATACTTCCATAGATGGAATGCTTCAATAGGAATGGAATGTGAACAAGCAAGTTGATATATGAATTTATCAAAATCAAATGATATAGACTGAAGAAGTTGTTTAGGGTGATGGCAGAATGGAATGCGAAATTTAGACCCTTTATTCATAATATCCTAAGTATATCATCCTGAACTATACTGAGATCCCCAGTAATAATGTGTCCATGAGAAGAGTTGACATAAGGGATAAGATTTTTATTGCTGCATACACATGATGTAAGGTCATCGGAGTTTAATGTCCTGGAAACTTTATTGTAATTGTATATAGTTCTACCAATTGTTAAATTATATTTGAAGGATTTTTGTATTTTGATTTCTTTTACGAGTAACAAGTGCTGATGTTTTTCAAATAAATTATTGAAGTTAAGAGAATTAAGAATAGGGTGTTTAAAAGAAATTACACAGTAAGCTATTTTAGTATGTGGATTTGGTGAATGGAGAAGGTGGTAATTTAAGAAATTTGTACGTGAAAGAAGCAAATCATAAAATAAATGTTTAAAATGCTCATGAGTTAATTTTAATTTTAAAAAATTAGTATAAACAATACTTAATTTGCATTTTCTGGCTTTATATAACCAAGTTCTAACAGGTAGAAAATTGAAAGTTTGAGAATAATTATATTGTAATTTCAGAATGTCTGCATAGTAATCAATAGTTTTACTTAAGTTACTTTTTCCTTTGCCACGCTTATATCGCTTTTTACTAGACGTTGATGACTTTGAATATTGAAAAAGATGTTTATATATTGAAGATTTATTAGAATTGTATTCAAAACTAACAATTTGCCATTGTTTTTAACGAATTTTTTTAATCATCTATTTCGTAGGATTTAGATGTGTTTAAAAAGATATAGTGGCTAATATGGATGCAGCATAAAATTACGGAGGAGGTAGGGTTCATGAAGGATTTCCACTTCTTGTTCGGGAGAGATATGTCACTTCCTATTCAAAAATTTATATTTTCATTTCAACATCTGTTTTTCAGACTTTGCTTTAGGTACAGCTTAGATGAAGACTGATATAGATTAAATATTGAATTCCGAAGGGATTGGTAGGGTTCACTAAGGATTTCCTGGTCTGAATATGTAACTTCTGGTTTGTCCAATAATTCATATGACTGCATGAAGTATGTGTGCTAAAAAGTATAGAAATACTTAATGGTTATTTCGAAATTGAAGTGTACACATCACTTTCCATTGCATAAAGGCTTTTTCATATTTTTTTAACTTTTTGTATTAAAAATTACAATTTTGCCAAACTTAGACGTAAAAATAATTGTAAAATATATTACTAATTTGAATGAACGATTACACGTACGTAAGTTGCTGGAAATGCAATTGGTTAGGAAATTTTTAAATGCAAATTGCAATTAATTTTGATATTTGTTTACCATATTTAAATTAGGAAATATTTTTATTTATTTTCCAATAACATTTAAAATTCTTCAATTTAATAATAAAATATTTAAAATTAAAATAATTTAAAAGTATAAAAACATTAAAACTTTACCCGTTTTTAAATTTTTAAGAAAATTTACTATTAACTATCACGTCGTAGAACCCCAAGGGTTCCGCAGACCAAACACATCTTGAAAAACGCTGCATTATCCTACGTGTTGTTGTTGACACCCAGACCGTCCGACCTACCAGAAAGCATTATCCTACGTGTGTCGAAAAAGCAACATTGCTCCCACAAACTGAAGAATGTCAAGCAAATTTCCTTAAAATGTTACAAATTTTGCATTTTTAAAATGACAAATATTTTATTATTTCCTCCTTTCAAATAATCTTCAAATTTCGTTACGGATTCTTGTACTATATAAGAATTGAATATTATACGGATTCTACACATATATTTTCTACGAAATTAGAATCGTTTTATTCAAATAATAAATTTTATGTATGTGTGTCGAACATTTCTTTAACTAATTTCAAACAATCCGTATGCAGTACACAAAGTTTTTAAATACATGTATTTTAATAGTATTACTTGAAAACCACATTAGTCGGATTGTTATTTGATTTATAAATAATCAAACCAGTTTTTGAAATACTACTGTATATTTTGATAAGTTTCCTAACATCTTCCCTAATAATCTGATACAAATAATCTTCTAAACTATCTTCTAGATAATCTGCTACAAATAATAATCTTCTAAGTAATCTGATACAAATGTATCTAACGACATTCTCATACGCAATCTGATATGCAATTAAATTATGAACAATATTCTTTATTAAACAATTCGTCTTTCCCCTCCAATTGCACGTGTAGCGAGAATAAACCAGAACTGGCGATAAAACGACGTTTGGCGTGTGGCATGAGGGATTACTTCTGAAAATGCTGAATCGGCATACACTCTGGCCGTTCGCGAGTGCAATATCCGCGCGCTAACCACTGGGCTACCGCGCCCTTGGATGCAGAATGTAAACAAGTGATTGTAAGATGAATTGTATAAGAATTGCTGATTTTTTTTCACGCAAAATTAGCTCTGGAGACTGGAATAAAAGTAATATGAATGAAATATTCATTGCTTTTACATAGAGAGCCAGATTTCGATGACTTCATTCAAATAAAGTTAATTTTTTTCAATGAAGTTTAAACTTTTCAAATATAATAAATTATTGTAGTACTGTGATAATTTA
This sequence comes from Amaurobius ferox, assembly GCA_951213105.1. Classification (NCBI taxonomy): domain Eukaryota; kingdom Metazoa; phylum Arthropoda; class Arachnida; order Araneae; family Amaurobiidae; genus Amaurobius; species Amaurobius ferox. The sequence goes on from OX578139.1 coordinate 138,043,148, forward strand.
ACATATATCAGTTCTGGATGTATGGAACTTTAGAGATGTTTATATAATATTGCATTTCAGTTGGAAAGTGTCTCATAATCAATGCTTCATGCATGAGTGATCTTGTTTATTTATAGTCCATATTTTGGTAAAATAAGAAAGTCTACTCTTTCCTTCCTAAAATACCACTTGAAAAATTATTTTTCAAATATTAAATATTGCATACATCCAATGAAAATAAACCTCTTTAAACAAAATTGCTATCATATACAACCGTAAGTACTTTTTATAAAAAAAAATATTTCCATGATATTAGTTTTAAAACTATGTAAGGTATTATATGTCTGCGAAGGAATTCTTGTTGTGCAAGGATATGAAAAAATATTTAGGAGTTTCGATAGTAACAATGTATTTACTGCTAATATTCTATTATTTGATTCATGAATATATTATTATTTTGCTTCGAAAATATAGATTTGATAACGTTGAAGACCCAGACCGTCCGACTCGTCCAGAGGACTAAGAGCAACTATTTGGACGGCCGGGAAGAGATTTGATAACGTGTAATAAATAAAGAGGAGAAATTAAAATAATCAAAAATCTGATGAGTAACATACTTTGATTATTTTAAGAACATATATTCAAATGTATTTCATTATTAAGTATATAATACATGTATGCATAATATATATTATAAGCTCTTTTTTTCTGCACCTGGATCTAGTTTATAATAATTAAAACGAGTTACATTCATATTCTACTTTTTCTACGAAAGAATATTAAAAGAGATACAATATTGTCTGATGCTTTAAGTGTTAGTACAGTCATAAAAGTGAATTTTTCTTTGAATGAATTTCTGTTATGTAAGAAAATACTAAAATATGCTATGTAAAGAATTTGAATGGTGATAAAAAATTTACTGATAAAGTGATTTGGCTGCTAGCTTATTTTTATTTCCTTTAGAATTTTTTTTTTCATCATGTAAAAAAAATTATCAGAAAATACTAGAAATATAATTAGTAATTAAGAAACGCATATCAATAGAAATTGAAGATTGACATTAGAAAGTTTTTGTCTCAATACTTTTCAACAATAAAATAATTTCATAACAATTCCCATTTCTAGAGACTTTCTAGAGAAACAACATTTTTAACCGCAGAAAAATTCATTTTCATTCATGGAAAAATAATTTATTTACACTGGCAAATTATATTGATTTATTATAGCTTAATTACGCAATTAAAATTATATACAAGGTGTAGAGTCTTTTATTGCTTTAATTTCTCCTTCCTTTAATTGACATTATTTGGAAAAAAAAATGATCATGCGATATCATTTTTTCTTAAATGCTGTAACTACAGGTAGAAAATATTAAAAAAAATATGTCCAATAATGAATAAGAATTATAAATGAGCATTACTTATATATGTAATATAACTTTTTGAAAATGAAGTAACAGAAGGTTATGTCCACACACACACACACACACACACACACACACACACACACACACATATATATATATATATATATATGTATTATATATACATATTATATATATACCGGATGATTCAAAAGTTCGGAGCAACAGTAAAACGCTATAAAAATATCTATGGGTTGGAGAGACATGCGGTTTGCAGATTAATATTCACCGTGGTGGGGGATTTTGTGTGGCGAGGGGCTGCGGCAGATAAAGCCATGGAGATGACTTATGCATGGAGGTGATTGCACACATGACTGGCCAGCGAGATCCCCAAATCTTACACCCTGTGATAATTTATTTTCATGCTTTTCACCCTGCTAATTTTTTTTTTCATGCCACACAAAATCCCCCACCCCGGTGAATATTAATCTGTAAACCGCATGTCTCTCCGACCCATAGATAGTTTTTACTGCGTTTTCCTTTTGCTTCGAAATTTTGAATTACCCGGGATATATATATATATATATATATATATATATATATATATATATATATATATATACAATATATATATATATATATATATATATATATACAACAAACTTAGAAAGAACAGAAACGAAACCCGGTGTTGCACCGCAGAACTACAGAAAACCTGATGTTCCCTGCATTTGAAATAGGAATTAATTGATCTCATTCATTTAAGTTTTCAAAGGACGACCGGACTAAGAAGAGATATCAATTGACTTTAGACTTAGCAACTTGCAACACAGTAGGCTTCACCAATCCAATCGAGTGAAATTTGACGATGTCTATAGAAATCTGATACCGGCGAGTTTTTTCATAACTTGCCGTAGATAAGAAAATCGAAGTTGATTAAGAAATCGAACGTTGGATAAACAAATCGATGTTGAGTTTGCTTATTAATAAATTACTGATTTTGTTTATTAATAAAATGCTTATAAAAATTGATTTTAACAATTAAAAAAAAAATGTTGTAGTTTAGCAACGTGAAATATATGGCGCTGCAAATCCAATGGGGCCATATTTCGATTCTTAAGCTCATAACGTTTAAATTGTTTCGCATTTAAAAAAATTGTGCTTCTTCAAATTTCATGGCTGTACGTGGCCCACATTGTCTGTCACAGACGACACGAACAAACACCCAGACATCTTATTTTATAAATTATATTATTATAGAAGAGGATAAAGTATGCAGTGGGCAAAAGAATGCCATTGATTTAGAAATATAACTGTCAAATCGAAATGTATAAAATGTGTGCATAATTGTCATCCAATGCAACAGAAAATACGTAAAGCAGTGAAATCATTTTAGCGCCTTATAAAATATTTAGTTTTCTGCGGAGGATTTTCAGATGTGAAAATACTACATAAAATGCACCTAGCATAAGAATGTTGCTGGGAATAGTACATTTCTTGGTAAAGATGAATTTTATAGATTAGTTTTATTACCTCTAGAAAATATATTTGTTCCATCGTACAATAAATTATGTCTGGATAACAGAACAATAAAGAAAAATGGGTACATATATCAATAAAGAAACAAAAGTTATCAATTCCTCCAGAAGCACATTTTGCTTCATATTTTAAATTTCTAAATTGTTATTTTTTTTCATGTTTCGTGTAAAAAAACAGTCAGCAAATCAGCAGAAACATTTTTTACAGTCAGCATTATACTACGTTGTTCTGTTGATTACTTCATTGGTAGTTTGATTAGTTTTGTTCGGAACTGTTTGGTATAAGAATGCTGAATTATTGTCATTGTAAATTACTGAAACCTGTTCCGTCGTCAGTTAAAAGTGACCTAACTCCAAATCTTAGATTAAATGTTACAAAGGTCTTACGGCCAGGGACGATAACATACTGATTCAGGATTTCAACTGAAACACATTTATTATGTACACTATACTAATACAGCAGCTGGCTGCATAATACTATATAGACATATGCCATACAGCCAGTAGTGCACGTTCTCGTAATATAACTTAAAGATCAATATTGAATGTCGACTGGACCTGGTTAGAGAATTATCTTTAAGCTAATTACGCTACTAGACGTAATAGAACATAAAGAGCAGTTGCTAAACAAACTGCACCCGAGGATATCGAGATATTGTCCTAGACAACAGTGGATATTAGATCCTTCCGATCATAGTTATACCAAAACTAGTAGCATGAATAAAAGGACGTGACCTTTCAACTTCTTCTCACTCTCAGAAGTGGCTGCGACTCCTAGCGACTTGACTAACTTTCTCAATCGCGATCCGAAACTGATCCTGCCGATCTGCAGGACCGCAAAATAATATTTCCCTCGTCGATTGGTCTGCATAATGGTCTGCATAATTGGTCTGCATAATCAGAAGTTGTTATTATGAAGTGAACATAAATTAGAATGTAGTTGAGGGAAATAATAACCAAATGTTATATAGACCTCACAATGTATTGATACAAAAAAGACAACAAAGGAAAACGAAACCTATAAGATTTCATATTTAATAACTTGCATTTGACAGCAGCTAAAATATATCTGAGGTAAAAGCAGCCATGTTTTCCAACATCTCTTATTAATTTCAGGTGTTCCTTCCGTTCAACATTTTTCACGGACTCGTTTTCTGTTCGCAGAGCACGTATAGAGCTGGTACTGCACAGAATTTATGTCGCGGTACATTTTCACCTATTAAATTTGCACATCATTACTTTACGTTAAGGCTTCTATATAGGGAGTTGCCGCGAACGCCATTTTGAATTTCCCTTTCACATTGGTTTATTATTGAACAGTGATTGGATATCGTGCATTATGATGCAAATTCGCAACAAAATGGGAAGATGTGCAACCGTAAATTGATCTAATAGTTCATGAAAGATGATACGAATGTTTAGATTCCCAAAAGAACAAGAAAGAAGAAAATAATGGATAAATTGTAAAAGAGATAAATGCAAAAATATCGGTTTCACTGCTATCGATGCGCCCGCGCTCAAAACAGTGAGCCAATCGGGGCGCCAAAACATGTGCGTTTTATAGAGGTCAGCAAGGAGATTTTGGAGGTCGCAGTGATTCTTTCAGGCATGGCTCCGGAGGCATGGCTTACGCCAAAAAAATGAAAACTATAAAGTAAAGAATAAATTGAGAGAAAAAAAAAAGTTTTTATAATGTCATCTACTCAGCACTGGTGCACTGTGAAATAGAAAAAAATATTTTAAATACACACGAAATTGAACCAAATTGAGGATGAAATAAGCAGGTGCAGTTGAAAGCGATAGCATATAAATATCATCACAATCCAAAATTGATAGTATGCAAAATTGTCGAAAAGACATGAAAGTGTAGGCAGATTCAATTGAATGCAATATTATGCAAAATTGTCGAAAATATGTCATATCTACGTATATTCTCATCTCCGTTCGATAATTTTGCTTAAAATCAATTTCAGAGAATGTTGATCATTATTTTGCATATGTTTCGAATTTAGTTTGAATGCGCCACGTGAAATTGGTTCAATTTCATGTGTGATTAAAATTAATTTTCTACTTTCCGGTCTCCCAATCGTAGCGCAGTAAGATAGGACAATTAAATACTCGCTTTTTACATAATTTATTTACTTATTTGGATAGGTCGACCACGAGTATGAACGTAAAAATCGTGGATTAGATCTTGTATTCACGGTATGGAGATTCATGATATTCAGGGGTCATGAATGCTTGAAGAAATACTTTTGCAGGCCTAAAACAGACTAGGATGCAACCAGAGAGACTAGGTGTCACAAAAAAGGACTTATTTTCTCGAGAATGGTAGCAAGGGTAATAAAATGTAGCATTTTCTTTTTGTAACCCTAGTAGACAATTTTTGGAACTTTGTGAGAGATGCTTCACAAGCGATAGGTTTCCTGTAAGAGGATTGTAAGAGGATATGTATAGGCAAATGTATAAAATTTAAGTTTTATACATTTTTCAAAGACTGGAGCTAATCTAGTATTTTTAGGGCCATTTTTATACTCAGCAGATGCAGCAACATAAAGGTAACTAAGTTTAACCTCAGAAGCACACAAAAAGTGTTAAAATTTGTTGCTTATTGTTATTAATAGATGAAATCATCATTATTGGATTTCAAAAATCTTCCCGCAAACATTTTAAGTAAAAATAGCATACTTAAGATGAATTATGTAGGAATACGTTGTGTTGGATATTGCAAATGCACCTAAATAAACATATTACAGTAATTTTAGTGTCAAAACATAACATATAATGCATAAGTTTGAAATTTGTCGTATTTTAAGCTTGAACTGCGGGCTGTGGGTGGTTCTTTATGGTATAACATACAAAGAATATATTGTCTAAAAATATGGAAGCCAGGGGTCGGGGAGGAGTATGGACTATGGCAGTGGTAATCATAAACGTTTCATTCTATATAGATGTTTCCTTACAGTGAAACTTTCTGTGCTTATTCAATAATCATCTAACAAGTATTCGACCGCTTGCAATTTAGAAAACGGCGATAACCCGAACACATCATATGATGCCTCTGTTTATTATTCGAAAAGTGAGACTTTCATAAAATATTATGTCTTTATATTAATAACATGTGCCACAGGCGTAAAAAAATGCAGTATCGAAAAATTACTGTTGTTTATATCTACGAGTCCATGAATAGTTAGAGCGACCATCATTTGTTAAAATTGAATTTGGAATAAGATTGTTAAAAAGTTTCACTTCCAACACCGCAGTAGTAAAACAAATAAAAACAACCTAAATCAAATATGAAAAAAAATAAAAACATAAGCCCCCCTCCCGGTTCTGATTAAACAAGAGATCGCTTTAAAGAGATCAGCAATCGTAACGTTATCTGTAATATGTGCCAATGACGGAGGTCACTTACTACCTCCGGTGAAGATTAATTCATAACACTTCGAAAACAGAACTAAGATGTCTTATTTTTTATATTTGTGTCATTTTTAATGTTGTCTGTTAACATTTTATATGTAGCACTAAATTTCTTAATATATCATTTTATGAAAAATAAGCAAACAACCAAGTTCCCGTGAATTCGATAATACACACTAAGACAAAAAAATTGACTCACCCCGCAAAATAATTCGTTAGTAATGAAACTGTACATGCAAACACCGGTCGACCGAATATGCAAATGATCAAAAATTCGCAGCCTATGAAAGAGTAATCGGAACTACTGCGTATTGAAACTGAACACCATGGCGGTGTATATAAGGAGCGAACTTCGCTTTCAGTAATAAACCGTGCAGTGGATTTCGATTGCGTTTACGTACCTTGATTGTAACAATGGTTCGCCTTGGCACACAGACGAATCGCTCGGCAATGGGGTAGGAGCGATGCAGCCATTCGACGATGTTAGCAGAAATGTGTCCGGAATGGTAGATTTCAGCGGCAAGCGGGCAGCGGACTGCCTAGAGCGACGACAGAACGGGAAGGCAGAGCGATTGTCAGAGCATCGAGATTCGTCGTTATAAATCATCGAACGTGTGACAAACACGGAAGTGGCTACCCGCGCCATTAATCGAAGACTACGGGAGCAGAATCTATACTCCCGTTGCCCATTACGCCGCCTACCACTGACTAGTATGCACCGTCAACAGCGATTGCAATGGTACCGGGCCCGATCAATGTGGAATTGTTCGGATTGGGGACGAATTGTCTTCAGTGATGAGTCCCGTTTCAAACTGAGTCCCGGCGACCAACGCAGACGTGTCTGGAGACAGCCCGGACATCGTGAGGATCCTGCTCTTACTGCCACACGCCACACGGCCTGATAACAGGGAGCTATGGTCTGGTGCCATTTCGTTTGATAGCCGGACCGTCCTCTGTGGCACCATCACAGCACAGCGGTACGTTGTCGACATTCTACGACCCGTTGAATTGTCATTCCTTTCGTGGCACCCGGGGCAAACTTTTCAGCAAGATAATGCCAGGCCACACACGGCACGCCTCTCTATTGATTGTCTACGTGATTACGATACACTTCCTTGGTCAGCCAGATCCCCAGTTTTCTCGCATATTGAGCCCATTTGGGCTGAGATGGGGGCGTCGCACACTTGTGCCGTGGCGGAAAAAATACCGAAATCCGAAAATAATATTTTTCGATACTAACTACTATTTTTTGATAGGCAATGAACCGAAGTATCTTGCCATGTAAATAAATGTATTTTATTCAGTATAACTAGAAGGAAAATATGATCGTAAACAAGACTTCCACATTCTAATTGAAATCTTGTTTTTTCTAACTAAAATTTTAATATTTTTTCTAAAATTTTTGTGGATATTTATAATTATATGTCTCACGTATTTTCAATATATGTAACTTCAGCTTATTTCTGACATAAGTACATTTCGTAAAAACACACCCAAAATCATACTATAAAGCGTAAAATATAGATATATAAAATTTTTTGTTTTCCTTTATTTCTTTAAGCATATAAAAAAAAGCTACACGCTCTGGATGAGTTATTTCGAAAGCAGATACTATTATGCAACTGTTCTGTGAAAATCAGCTGCAACTTTTTGCAACCTTCGCTGTTTCGGCATGCATATAAAATCTTACTTTTAACTTATCTACATGCGCAAAAAGTATGCAAAAATATTAAGAAATGCATAAGTTGTGAGGTTTTTTCCGCAAATTCCTCATTTGGCACCACTGTGCGTCGCCTGCTACCATCCCAGAATGTAGACGAATTAGCTCGCCAATTGGAGGCCATTTGGAACGACATCCCTCATAACACCATCCGGCAACTTTATGCATCAATGCGACGTCGGGTAACAGCTTGTATGAAGGCCAGAGGTGGACCAGCGCCATATTGACGTGCTTACTTTATACAATAGTTCTGAAATTCTAATCATTTCTTTTTTCTGTACGTCTACATTACACGTACCAAATTTTGTCTCAATTGGGTAATTCTTTCTTGGTGAGTCGATTTTTTTGTTTTAGAGTGTATATCAGTATCGCACACACACATTCTTGAAAATCATCTTAATGACGTTCCAGTTGATCATATAGCAAAACATCTCCGTAATATTTTTCGATTGATTTTAAGCAATTCTTTTCTAAAGTAAGTTACGAAAAATCTTAAACAATCGCCCCCAAAATTTAATATTTCAATCTATTATCCCTACGATTTCCGGTCGAAGCTACAGTTTTCCCAAATAAAATCAACGAAAATACCTTTATAAAATTTTATGATGGTGGCTTATATGCTGACAGACACGTATTTATCAGCTCAGACTTTATTGCCTGCGGGAAATCCCTTGTCTCAGCAAATAATAAACATTATATAAAAAAATGATAACGTATAACAGAAAATTTCTCTCGGCCTGCAAAACAGTGTTTATATATATTTCATGACGTACATTTATAAAAATCTGCCTCTTTCAGATTTATAAATATAGCTAATTGTTTTTATTTTGTGTATTAGTATATTGAGTAATAAAGTAAACTATTATCACAATTAAAAAAATCTGATGTGGGTAGCACATGACTTTCTCTGTAGACTTATATTCACGTTCTCTTTATTTTAATTAAATTTAATTCACCTTTAATTCAATTATCGTTCTCGTTTGATTACTGGACTTATTTTCAAAGGTAACGTAGAGAAAATACGAAAAACTAAAATATCTCGAGAACGGTTTCTCCCAGTGTAATGGGGTTGATCTTATTATTTTCTTCGTTAAAAAATACGTATTAAACAAGCATTTAATGGATATATGTGAGCATACGTAGTTTATTATTTTAGATTTTGGCGATTTTTGAGGACATTTTTGCAAAAAAAGACAGGCTATTTTTTTCCGAATCATACTAAAATCTAATCAGCACCAGGGTGTCCAACAACTGACTTATCTACTGAATCTTGTGAAATTCGGTCTACAAGTTTTTCTGCTAGAGTGGATACAAGCTTTTGCGGGCCATTTCGCAAAAAAAGAGGGTTATTTTATCCCAAATCCAACCCAAAACTAATTAGCACCAGATTCGCCCACAAGTGACTTACCTACCAAATTTTATGAAATTCGGTTCATTAGTTTTTTAGATAGAGTGGATACAAAATCTGCTCAGACAGGCAGACAGACACACATTACCATGTATTGCAGGGAAAGTGAAAATTAAAGCAAATTAAACGATCAGAAATAAAAGTCTCTATTTCAATTGCTTATTCATTTTCCACAGTATATTTCTAATTGCATCACAATCATATCTATATAAATAAAAATGAAAATCTGTCTGTCTGTCTGTCTGTCTGTCTGTCTGTCTGTCTGTCTGTCTGTCTGTCTGTTTGTCACACCATCACGGGAGAACGGCTGAACCGAATTTGATGAAATTTTGTGGGTAGCCCAGAAATAGCCCCACTTAAAATTATATCCGTGTTTTGAGTTTCTACGACCAGTGGTTCTCGAGATATTAGTAAAAAACGAAATTTTCGTTTGTCTCATCATCACGGAAAAACGGCTGAACCGAATTTAATGAAATTTGGTGAATAGCCTTGAAATATGCCCCCATAAATTTTGTCCAAGTTTCGAGTTTCTAAGACCTGGGGTTGTCGAGATATTAATGAAAAACGGAACTTTTTCCTAGGAGTTCTACTCCCTAACTCCGTGGTTTATCCAAACGAAAAGCTTGAAAATCGTTTGAAAGTGAATTAAAATTTAATCTCTGAGTTTGATGGGAGATTTTTTGCGTTAATTAGTCACTTTCTGAAAACATGAATTGTTTGAAACATGATTTAAAGGGGAAATCTATCTCCATGGTTCATGGTTTATTTAAAACAAGCTTTTACGGAACAATGAGAAGTATAGAGAAATCAAAATCGTTATTTAATTTCGCAGTTTATGTTATAAGACATGACATATTTAACATGTTATAAGATTCTATCTTATATCATGTTACTCAGAAACGCAATTAAATTAAATCTGTCTGTTAATTTTAATAATTATTTTTTCGATTTGAATAATAAATAAATGGATATAAAAATATATTTTAGAAAAGAACGATTTGATTTTTCTTATAGCATTTTTGACTGGATAATATCAATAACGGTCTTCAGGTTTAAAAATTATTATTATTTATATTTTCGGGGATTATTGATTCAAGGATTATTGATATTTTCAAGTTATTATGCAATTATTTTATTATGACAAAAATTGTTTAAACTCATATATTGTATGTTGTACGAATCTTCTACAAATACACGTGTATATCGTTTAATCTACGAGAATATAAGTAGTACAGGTATATTGACATATGTTTTGATATATATTGGCATATATTGGAATCAATTACGACCTTCTGGTATAAAGAGTACGGATATTATTGATGTTTTCAATTTATTACGTCATCTCTTTTATTTTGGCAAATATTTTTGAGACGCATATTGTAATACGGGTAATCTTCTACTAACACATTGGCATATTTTCTGATCTGCGACAATATAATTAGTACGGGGTTGCATATATTCATTCAATTCCTATTTTTTCTTCTGTAAATTTGCTTACAAAAGGGGGCAGGATGTTTTATTCTTCAGATCTGATCGTGAAGATAATTTTGCATAGTGAGAACATATATTCTTAAACTTCTCTTTAGGAGCAATAAATTTAATATTTTAACAGAATTTGCACATGATTGCGAACTATAAGTTTCTTTAAATTATACACTCCGTACGAATAACGGGTGTGCTGTTAGTGGTTAATAAATTTTAACATTTTAGGAGGATATATCATGTTGCTCGGCATCGCAATTAAATTAAATGTGTTTGTTAATGTTTTTATTATTTTTTTTTCGATTTAAATAATAAATAAATGGATAAATGGATATAAAAGTATATCTTATGAATGGACGGTTTGATTTTTCTTTTAATTATATTAATTGCTGACTGCGTACATCAATTTCATTTATTTTGGCAAAGAGTTTTCAAGCTTATATCGTATTTAGCTACTAAACTCATATATTGTGTTTAGCCAATAAATTCATATAGCCGATTGTTGAAAGAGAAAAAGAGTAGAGCGGGTATATCTTCTAATACAATTGTAGTGTTTTCATTTAGTATATTGAAACGGGATAAGAATGTTTCATTCAGATCTGCAAATTCAAAGCTACGAATTTGGAGGGATATCGCTAATTTGACAACTTTTCTTAAACTTTGCCAAATTGACGGAAATGTCGCCAAATTGATATAAACGACACACAAACAGCTGCCATAAACTTTCGGGTTGGTCGTGTGGCTTGGGTCTTCTACATATCAATGAAATTTTTTTTTGTTTTGTTAGAAGAGAGTACTGAAATGATGTTTGGTTAGCATTTATCTGTCAGACCAACCATCCTACTTAGTAATACATTTAGCGAATTTTTAAAATGTCACCAAATTGATAAAAATGTTTTCAAATCTATAAAAATATCTTGAAATTGATAAAATTGCGCTACATAAATGATATTAATTGTTTTTTGTTAGGGGATAGTATTGTGATGATATTTCGTCAATTTGTCGCAAAGTGGAACTGTCAGTTCTACAGTCCCACTTGGCGATAAATTTGGCGATTTTTTAAAATGTCGCTAATTTGACGAAACTGTCGCCAAATGTTCCATAGAAATATAACTATTTAGACGATATTTTTTCTACCAATTTATTTGAAGCAAATGATATCATGTCGCTTAGCAACGGATTTAAATCCAATGTGTTTATGCGGCAGACGATTTTTATTAAATCCTTTCCGATTTGAATAATGAAGATATGTATATAAAATAAATTTCATTGCCATTTCATTTTGGACTGGATAATATCAATTATACTCTTCAGGTTTAAACATTATTATTATTGATATTTTCCGGAATTATTGATTCAGTGATTATTGATATTTTTAAGTTATTACGCCATTGTTTTATTGCGGCAAAAATTGCTGACACACGCATATTGTACGTTGTACGAGTAATCTTCTAGGAATGCACGGGTATATCTTCTAACCTACGAGAATATAAGTAGTACAGGTATATTGGCATATATTTTGACATATATTGGCATATATATTGGAATCAAGTACAGTCTTCTGGTATGAAGATTACGGGGATTAATTATATATTCAATTTATTACGTCGTCTGTTGTATTTTACCAAAAAACATTTGTGACTCATATTGCAAAACGGGTAATCTTCTACTAATAATCGGACATTATAAGTAGTACGTGTATATCTTCCCATATAATTTTAGCACTTTAATTTTGACATATATTGGAATAAATGACTGTCTTCAGATTTAAAGATTACGGGTTTATTGGTATTTTCAATTTATACATGTAATCTACTAATACAGGTTATATTTTCTAATATTCGCGTATATAATTAGTACGGGTCCCATACAATTTTAACGCTTTTATTTTGCATATATTGATTCAATTCCATATTTTTTTTTTATATTTGCTTACATAAGGGGTCCAAGATGTTTCATTCTTCGGATATGTCCATGAAGATAATTTTATATAGCGAGAACAGAGATTCTTAAACTTCTTTTTAGGAGCATTATATTAAATATTTTAACAGAATATTTTGATTAAACATGTCATTTAGTATACTATAAGAATTTGGGCATGATTATGAATTTCAAGTTTCTTTATATTATATACTCCGTACGAAGAACGGGTATGCTGCTAGTCTTGAATAAAAATATATTCTTTCAAAATACTTCGCAAAATCTTTTAACTCGTTTGTTGGCAACAGCCTAATGATTCTGCTGTAGATAAATATATTTGGCTGAACTGTGTTAATATATAAACTATTACTAATATAATAACTAACATATAAAATGTGCGTGTAATGATTTAGTATGGTTATTTTAAATCAGATACTTGATTTATCAACATGTAGCAAAGTAACCTCTATAGTTTACCGGTCTGCAAATATTTAATGTAAGGTCAATTTCCACTATAAAGAATTAGTGTTTTGACTCAGTTTAATGGATAAACTATCGTTTCGTCATTTAGAAGACTGGTGGCTGGAATTTTCGTTGGTACTTTGGTGTTCTTGACAATAAACACAAAATTTGTAATATGTTATGGCTATGTTATCAATTTTGTATATAATAAATGAGGGATTTTAGGATATAACACACATCGTCGTAACCGGCCATCCAAATGGTTTCTCTAAGTCCTCGGACAAGACGGATGGTCTGGGCTTTCGACGTTCGACACATCGTCGTAAGTAAATGGTGCAAAAGTGCTTAACTATGCTAGATTTTATCTTAAATAAGTCACCTCAGCACTAGATGCTTATATTTACGTAACGCAAAAGTGATGATAACAGTAAGAGTGAATGGTAAGTCGATGCACATATGGGATCCCTTTTTGGCGAAAACTAAATGGTCGACAGATGATCCCTCATATATAGATCATTGACTTATCTTCTAAAGTTCTAGAAATTTCGCTTTCAGAATTCTGTAAAATAGCAGGGCTATTTTTAGCACCGCTTAAAAATTGCTTCTCAGAAGAACGCCATCTATTGACGAGAAATCGGGTGACTTTTAAAATGAGAGACATAAACCTAGCTACTGGTAACATCACTTAAGAATTTATATTCAGAAAAGCGCTATCTGTTAGCGAGATCTGCCCACAGGGGGCCCATCACAAGATGGTGGTGTATGGATAGCTCTTTATAAGTCTAGTCCTCCTATTTTCTGGAGGGCAAAACGATCTGTTGATAGGTGGGGTGCTAAAATGTTTTTGCCCTTGAAGAAGACGCTTCCAGGTGGCGGAGAGGAGCAGACCTATGTGATCTGTTTCCAGACCCGCCGACGAATGGGGTCGAGACTCGACAGGCTTCGCCCTGTCCGGTAACTGATTCCGCCGAATTTTGCTCCCTCGGCAATGGCTTCTCTGGATAGCGGATATGCACCCTCACTTCTCGCCCTTCAGTAGTCGGCATACCTCCTCCCCCAGGTTGCCGCGGAGAGTTGTTCGAATCTGTAACCAAGTATCTCTTCCCGGTGAGCCCCCATTCTTAGAAGGTGGTGTTTAGATCTTAGCTCCTTGTAGCTATGGCCCTCATTTCCTGGGATATACACAAATCTGCTGATTGTTGCCATGAAGCAGGCCCTTTGCAGGTTGCTGAGAGGGACTGACTTTTATCTCCATATCCCCAGATCCGTAGGCGACTGGAATCGAGTCGAGTCTCATCAAGACCACCTTCCGGCTTCTGCTCGCTGAATGGGTCAGCTGACTTTGCTCCCCTTGTCGCGGTCTCACCTGATTGCGGATAACAACCATTTGGTCCTCCACCCGACAGTTGGCTTAAACCATTCAAGGTCGCCCGGAAGTACTGGCTAATCTGTTAGCTAGAAACTAGTTGATTTTTAAAATGACAGACATAAACCTAGTTATCCATAGCATCACTATAGAATGTTTAATCAGTACTCAGAAGGGTGCTATACGTTGGTGAGAAACTGGCTGATTCTTAAAATGACAGACATAAACCTAGTTACTTGTAGCATCACTATATAATTTTTACTCAGTACTCAAAAGGGCGCTATATGTCGGTGAGAAACTGGCTGATTCTTAAAATGACAGACATAAACCTATTTACTTGTAGCATCAATATAGAATTTTTACTCAGTACTCAGAAGGGCGATATATGTTGGTGAGAAACTGATTGATTCCTAAAATGACAGACATAAACCTAGTTACTTGTAGCATCACTATATAATTTTTACTCAGTACTCAAAAGGGCGCTATATGTCGGTGAGAAACTGGCTGATTCTTAAAATGACAGACATAAACCTATTTACTTGTAGCATCAATATAGAATTTTTACTCAGTACTCAGAAGGGCGATATATGTTGGTGAGAAACTGATTGATTCCTAAAATGACAGACATAAACCTAGCTATCCATAGCATCATTTCGGAAGTTTTCCTCAGTACTCAGAAGGAAGCTATATGTTGATGAGAAACTGCCTGATTCTTAAAATGACAGACATAAACCAAGCTATCCGAAACATCCCTATAGAATTTTTATTCAGACGGGCGCTATCTGCTGGCTAGAAACCGGTTGATTTTTAAAATGACAGGTACAAACCTAGCTGTCCGTAATATCACTTAAAAATTCTACCATATTTGGTATAGTTTTAATATTATAGTTTCAAGTTGCCATGTTTTGGAGTTTATCAGCACTGAATAGCTGAGAGAAACTGTTTAAGTAGCGAACTTTTTATTGAGCAACAACCACTGGAACAATAATGATTGTTGCACCAGCAAAAATTGCTTATGATTGTAAACAAAATTTCAATAGAAATATAAAAGTATTTTCAGGCGTGGCTTATCATTTATAAATATTTCTATTAGTACAAATCTATATTTTCAATTCTATAAAAATATCTGGATTTTTTACGCCTTACATATAGTTGGAGGAAATAAGAATATAATGATTTCCATTTCAATATTCATTTTTCAATCATGCAGCATCTTTACCTCATTAAGTAAACATATTTTTTCATCAAACATTCTTTTATCGAGATTTTGTTCATTAAAGGCCATTTCAGTAACGCATAATTGAGTGCTTTATTCAAAGATAATTTAAAAACAATATTGCTTGGTTTGGGGCAATTTGGCGTTATGTCTCTGCCATTAAAGGACTCATTCATTAGTTGATCATAAAATGATACGAATAAAAGTCTTATGTGTAATGATTAGAAAAAATGAATGAAAAACATGCAATTTAAAACTTTTATTTATAGCACATTTTGTTCATTAAATATTATATTAGTATTCATGTAAAATAAAAAAGTGAAGAATAATAGAAATTAAAAATACATTACTTTTATTGCAGTATATAGTCTGAATTACTTACAGTTATAGTCATAAATAAAGGGAAAATAATAAAGTTTAATATTTTATTGACTCAATATTTTAAACATGCTGTACTACCCGAGAAAGTATTTCATTTTTGTAATAGCCAAGGAGTTGATCATAATACATATAATATATCTAAAATCAATTTAATCAAAAATATCAGAAATATTTGGCATTGTCCGGGGTAATCTATATAAATCTAATAGAAATCTATATTTGTCTTTTCATCACGGGAGAACGACTGCAGTGAATTTGATGGAATTTTGAAAGGTTCCCTTGGTTTGGTGTCACTTCAAATGTAGGGGCCCATCTATCCTTCTGACTGTCTTCATGTCCTTCTGACAATCGTCATGTCATTTTCATTGTCTTCATGTCCTTCTGGCTATCCTCATGTCATTTTCATTGCCTTCATGTCCTTCTGGCTATCCTCATGTCATTTTCATTGCCTTCATGTCCTTCTGACTATCCTCATGTCATTTTCATTATCTTCATGTCCTTCTGACTATCCTCATGTCATTTTCATTGTCTTCATGTCCTTCTGACTATCCTCATGTCATTTTCATTGTCTTCATGTCCTTCTGGCTATCCTCATGTCATTTTCATTGCCTTCATGTCCTTCTGACTATCCTCATGTCATTTTCATTATCTTCATGTCCTTCTGACTATCCTCATGTCATTTTCATTGTCTTCATGTCCTTCTGGCTATCCTCATGTCATTTTCATTGCCTTCATGTCCTTCTGACTATCCTCATGTCGTTTTCATTGTCTCCATGTCCTTCTGACTATCCTCATGTCGTTTTCATTGTCTCCATGTCCTTCTGACTATCCTCATGTCATTTTCATTGTCTTCATGTAATTCTGATTATCCTCATGTCATTTTCATTGTCTTCATGTCCTTCTGACTATCCCCATGTCATTTTCATTGTCTTCATGTCCTTCTGACTATCCGCATGTCATTTTCATTGTCTTCATGTCCTTCTGGCTATCCTCATGTCATTTTCATTGCCTTCATGTCCTTCTGACTATCCTCATGTCGTTTTCATTGCCTTCATGTCCTTCTGACTATCCTCATGTCGTTTTCATTGTCTTCATGTCCTCCTGGCTATCCTCATGTCATTTTCATTGTCTTCATGTCCTCCTGGCTATCCTCATGTCATTTTCATTGTCTTCATGTAATTCTGACTATCCCCATGTCATTTTCATTGTCTTCATGTCCTTCTGACTATCCCCATGTCATTTTCATTGTCTTCATGTCCTTCTGACTATCCGCATGTCATTTTCATTGTCTTCATGTCCTTCTGACTATCCTCATGTCATTGTCATTGCCTTCATGTCCTTCTGACTATCCTCATGTCGTTTTCATTGCCTTCATGTCCTTCTGGCTATCCTCATGTCATTTTCATTGTCTTCATGTCCTTCTGAATATCCTCATGTCATTTTCATTGTCTTCATGTCCTTCTGACTATCCTCATGTCATTTTCATTGTCTTCATGTCCTTCTGACTATCCTCATGTCATTTTCATTGGCTTCATGTCCTTCTGACTATCCTCATGTCGTTTTCATTGTCTTCATGTCCTTCTGACTATCCTCATGTCGTTTTCATTGCCTTCATGTCCTTCTGGCTATCCTCATGTCATTTTCATTGTCTTCATGTCCTTCTGACTATCCTCATGTCATTTTCATTGTCTTCATGTCCTTCTGACTATCCTCATGTCGTTTTCATTGCCTTCATGTCCTTCTGGCTATCCTCATGTCATTTTCATTGTCTTCATGTCCTTCTGACTATCCTCATGTCATTTTCATTGTCTTCATGTCCTTCTGACTATCCCCATGTCATTTTCATTGTCTTCGTGTACTTCTGACTATCCCCATGTCGTTTTCATTGTCTTCATGTCCTTCTGGCTATCCTCATGTCATTTTCATTGTCTTCATGTCCTTCTGACTATCCTCATGTCATTTTCATTGTCTTCATGTCCTTCTGGCTATCCTCATGTCATTTCCATTGTCTTCATGTCCTTCTGACTATCCTCATGTCGTTTTCATTGCCTTCATGTCCTTCTGGCTATCCTCATGTCATTTTCATTGGCTTCATGTCCTTCTGACTATCCTCATGTCATTTTCATTGTCTTCATGTCCTTCTGACTATCCCCATGTCATTTTCATTGTCTTCGTGTACTTCTGATTATTATCATGTCATTTTCATTGTTTTCATGTCCTTTTGACTGTTTTCTTACTTTGAGCATCACACATTCGCTATATGAGCATGCAGACAAACAGGACCAAATCGTTATTTGATTCTCCAAACTAACGCGACCTAAACCTTTTATGAGCCTCTCTAAAATAAATGCAATTCAAAATCAGATAACATGACTCGATTTTTGTTTGTGTCTGTATTTCTAGAATTATAGGAGCTTTATAATTAAGGACATACGCCAGAAGCAAGGGCGAACATTTAGCACTGTGGGCATAGACCTAAGTACCTGTTGCTTTTCGCTGGATCAACTGTATGTTGTCTGTTTAAGGGTCATACATGGATTCTCTATATTTCAGCCCCTCGTTTTGAACAGTTTTCGAAGACAGATTTTCGTTATTTTTCCTGGAGTGTCCACAATGGTAGGGGGATGGTAATAGGAAGGGTTGGAATGCAGCTGAATTTTCGATTTGCCCTTGGGGGCTAAGAAACTCTAGGAAAATCTTTTTAGTACTTTCATCGTTACAGACCCCCCCCCCCCTCCTGTGTCCTAAAAGACAGAATCGGTGCACATCTTTAGTATCAATTATCAGATGGAACTTAACCTAGTCTTATTTTTATCCTCGTCCCCTGGGGCAGAGAATGTGGGTTTTTTCTATGCAACTCGAGACTCAAACAAAGTTCCAGTGGCTTACAATGCTGAATATTTGAGCAGTTATAATATCGAACACTAGAATGACCCTAATGAAGACGGATTTTTGAAATGTTTATAGAGTGAACACAATGGCGGGGGAAGGTAAACGTCTCTCAGAACCATCCCAAAGCACGGAACCATAATGACATAAAGGCAAAAATTCGACCAAGGGACAGAACCTAACTGTGCCAATTTTCAATTGAGACAACTATTTCTGACGCTAAGTACCATACATTGTTAAGCAAAATAAAACTTATTAACAATATTGCAGCTTAATCGCATGAAAGGTACATAGAAAAGTATCTACAGTATAGAGTGGATTTCGAAATACCACTAGCATGTGCAATCACAAAACTCCTTAGGAACTCATACTAACCAAAAGGTATGCTAGTAATATGTTTTTTGAATCGAAATTCGTTTTTGTTTCCTTATGAACATCAAATTTCATAACTTATCTTTTGCAATACAGAAAATTCAAGGACATGTTATGCGCTGTGTAGAGTGTTTCATATATCATTTAACTTTTGCGTTGTATCTTAGACTGTAAGCATTTTTCCTTCAAATTTCGATTTATCAGCCTCTACTTCCACAAATCCTAATATGTTGCTTTCAAGTTCAAAAAAGTTGGGAAATAAATAGAGCGTGAGTTCTATAGAAAAACTGTAGTTTAAGGAAGTTCGTACATTCTTCATTATTACGGAGACATCAGTCATTGAAACGTTGCTAAACTTTATATTAGGTTCTCGAGGATTAAAAAGAAATTCTTTCTACAAATTTATTGATACTTAAAAGTTGTTGCGTCTACTTCAATTAACTAAGTCCAAGACTGTTGCCCAAGCAGCTCAAAATAAATTGTTAAGAAGTTTATTCTGAATTGGCGCGTTTATTCTAATGATACAAATATAAGTTCCAAGATCTGAAAAACTTAAGCTTTTTTTAAAGCAGAAAAATGCTTAAATAGGAACCAGGTACAGTTCATAACTTGTCAGTAACCTAGTACCGTCACAACACAGTTGCAAGATACGATAAACAGCAATAAAATGCTTGACTTAAAAATAAGAAGATCGTTCTCGTATCACATAACAAGAATTACCATCCTTATATACCCTCTGGGTAAAAGCATAGCAAAATCTGTGTATAATTCTTGAACAGTCTTTGCAATTTTACCTCACGATTTAGTGACTAAGACCAACCTGACCGTTGCAAAAGATTTGACATAAAATGTGAAGTGGATCGGGAGGTGGAGATTATTCTAGAAGATTCTAAATGCTAAATAAATTAAATGTTATGAAATGGCGCAAATATTTCTCATGCTATGATCTTGGGAATAGTAGGATAAAGAAAGGACAAAATGGTTTTAAAAGAATGTAAGAGGCAAATCAGGGAAATTTAATGATTAGAATGTTATACACTAGAGACATTTTAGATGGATTGTTTATAAATTATAAGGCTTGCTGAATTTTATTTGCGCTGCAATGTCTTCTAGATATATTTTACCACAATTAAAATGGCGATAATTTAGTATTGTTGCATGGATTTTCCAGTTAATTGTCGGCCGCTGAAAGGTAACATATAAACATTCTAATAACGTAGGTGTGAAAGTCCAGCACACATATGAGTCAATTGTTTTTTCTTTTGTTTAAATGCACGATTTTATTTACATTTTAAAGTATTTACAATTATATATACAGTTATTAGTAAATGTTTAACATCATCCGAAATCGTGGTCATTCTTGTAGGCATTCTTCGTGGGCCTTTGTAAATTGTAACTTCTGTTAGAAATGATTGCTAAATCAATCAACGTTGATTAATTTTATCATAATCGCCCAGAAAGGAAGGGGATAATAGAGAAGAATCGATAGGTAGAGGTCAAAATTAAAAACTCACCATTACTGTTGGCGTTTTCTGTACTGTAAGAAAATAAGCTTTGCGTCGATTGACGACACTGAGTAAGAGATTTTACTTCTATTTATATCGGAGATGTTAT
This sequence comes from Amaurobius ferox, assembly GCA_951213105.1. Classification (NCBI taxonomy): domain Eukaryota; kingdom Metazoa; phylum Arthropoda; class Arachnida; order Araneae; family Amaurobiidae; genus Amaurobius; species Amaurobius ferox. The sequence continues at coordinate 138,064,278 of OX578139.1, forward strand.
CTTTGTTTTGGGCATGAGAAGATATATCCAGGCACACATCATCAAATAATTCAACACGTGTAAGTAAGTTCAACAAGTGTATAGTTCGAAAAATGTGCGTGCTGCTTTTATCATGAAGGGGGTGGGGCTGATATCTAACCTTGGCCCCCAACCTCCGGTTGGTCATAGTGCTAGGGCGTCCATTGGGCAGCCTGAGGCACTGGTAGTTGATTGCCTTCTGCTTGCTCAACATCAGATGCCCGGACGACTAGACAGGGGTTCGTCCCCGTGCTGGTAAAACATGTGGTAATAAAGTTCATTGTTTGTGCGATCTTATACTGTCATGTTTCCAAACTGGCTGTTCCCACAGTTTGTCCCTCCCGATACCTCCACGAAGTTTTGCGAGTTCGAAATTTAATGCCACATTAATTCCCAAGCCAGCAGAGTAGATTGAGGTTCAGCTGCTTGTGCTGGCAATATATATGGTAATAAAGTTCATTGTTTGTGCGATCTTATACTGTCATGTTTCCAAACTGGCTGTTCCCACAGTTTGTCCCCTGTCGATACCTCCACGAAGTTTTGCGAGTTCGAAATTTAATGCCACATTAATTCCCAAGCCAGCAGAGTAGATTGAGGTTCAGCTGCTTGTGCTGGCAATATATTTGGTATTAAAGTTCATTGTTTGTGCGATCTTATACTGTAATTTTTACAGACTGGCGGCTTCCACAATTTGTCCCCTGTCAATCACTCCATGAAGTTCTGCGAGCTTAAAATTTAATGTCACATTGATTCCCAAGGCCGGGTGAGTAGACTAGCCTTCTGTGCTTTCAACAAAGTTGGTAATAAAGTTCATTGTGTGCCTGACCTTATACGGCTATTTTTAGGGCTGGTTGTCCTTATAGTTTGTATCCCTGTCAATACCACCACGGAGTTTTGTAAACTCGAAATTTAATGTCACAAATATGATATTAAATGTTTAATGCAAAATATACTTTTGATTTTCCTGATATTTTCAGGAAAGGCTTATTTCTATCCCTTATTCAAATGCACTTAGAGAATGAAATTAGTTCAGAATGCACTAACACTTAATATTATAGATGATGAAAGTTAAAGTTAACGCACTGAAAAAACTTGTAAAGAATGTATGGTAAAAAAGGGAAAAAAATATTAAGATATATCCATTTCATTTTATTTATGATTTTTCTGAACTAATGAAACAGAAAATAGCTTTTCTGTCTCCATTATTGGACGATATAAAATCATGTACGTCTTCTTTCTTACAGCAGAACATAGTTCTAAAGAAATGTTGTAAATAAAATTTACTCAAGCACAGGTTCTATCTTTAAATATTTCTCAGTACGACTTAACGTTAAATAAACTATTTAGATATGGGATATTTTCAATGTTAAAGGGAAGAGTAAGATATATTTCAACTATCCTACATACACAGTGTAATGTATCGGGATTTAGACTAAAAACGAAAATTCGATTTCGGGTTTTCTTTGGTTATATACGTTTTGAGTATCCTTGAATTTAGTTTCTGAGGTGAAAAAAAAAGTTTTCTGAGGTGATATCCCGTATACGTGCATGTAATGTGTATGCAGACGCATGTAATATGTATGCATGTGTATGCATCTGTGGGTATGTAACTATGTCTGTCTGCGTGTGTCCCTGTATCTATGGGCAAGGCATATCAAACACAAGTAAAGTATAGGTAAGCCATTCGGTACAATTTTATCAATTTATTGATTTTAAATACGATCAAACAAACGGAAAGTTCGCAAATTTTCAAATGTGTTTCCGAATATTTTAAGAAAAATTAGGTTATTCATAGTTAATCAAGTAAAGTAAACAATCATTTGAAATGTAATTTATCTGTAGTAAACAATTCCCTTAATTTTAGAAAGCGGTGAGTTGTTTCTGAGATATTTTCTCTTTTTTGAATAAATTTATCTAAAAGTGAAAACGAAGTAAGTATTTCGCATCATTAAATAACATTTTAATCAGATCACATCAATGCTTCTTACCGTGCTTAAATCTTCGCTTATTCGATGTATCATTAGTTGAAAATATAAAATAAATAATGGATACACCAGTGATTTAGAATTTGGGGAAATAAATTTTCACCTACATGGCTGGCCCTGTGATAAGCAGTGTTTTGAAAAGGTAGACAAGAAATGATTTTCACTAACAAGGCTAATACTGTAAACATCGTTTAATCCTTGCGCACATAGATGCAGGTTTATAAGTCAATAAGACGGAGATTTATCTTTTATTTTCCAATTAAGGTTATAATATATGAATTTTAAAATGTGGATGTTTATTTATTATGCATCATTAAACCTGTTTACTTTAAGCTGGATTTAGTAAATTATTGATTAGAAGCTCTTAGTGCAAAATAAATGCGAAAGTTGTTTATATTACGAAGTTATTATACTTTTTAATCGTGATACACTGAAAAGCAATGAAAAGTGTAAGGAAAATGTTCATATGCGAGTTGATTAAACATAAGTACGTTTTCCTTTTATAAACATATTTTTATCACCTTTAAATCAATAGTCTAAGACTTTTTCTGATCGGTTTCTAACGAAGAACGTAAGGATAATGAAAATCGCAAAATTATTTTTAAATATATATTTTAGAAGAATTTTTCTGGTGAAAGTTTTAAAAAATTTACTTCCAATTGGTGATAGTGAAACTAGACCCAACTAGACCCAACTAGACCCAACTTCGACAAAACAGGAATGTGATAAGCAAGAGTAAGGCAGAGCGGGACTAGTTGCCTCCTATAGATTAGTTGTCATAACGCTAATTTCTCAGAAGCTAGAGGGCGTAAACAGTTGTACTTCCTGTGAATGAAGGCCGCCAACATTGTTATTTGTTGGACATGGTGAAACAGGGGCTACCATTTCCTTCTCGACTCTGGCGTCAAGAAATCAGTTTTCGGCACCTTAAATAAATATTTTGAATGCTACTATATTTAACCTATACTATTTAAGGTACACATAAGGTACGAAACCGTACAAGAAGAAATCAAAAGTGTCAAAAAACCCAAAGAGAAATGTAAGAAACATTACTTCCACCAAATCCAAGAATGTGCCAAATCAAAGAAAGAATATTAGGTACTAATGCAGATGATGATCATTCTTACTACCTAGACTGTGTATAAAATTATTTCAATAGACGTTCTCAAGAAGTATAGATAATGTGCCGCCAAGAGTGTAATGATTGGGTCCTTGAAAATTGCTCTCCAGGTATAAGCTAGCCCCATGTCTTGAAAACCCAGACCGTCCGACTCGTTCTAGGACAAGAGTAGCCGTTTGGACGGCCGTCTAGCTCCATATATGTCATGTGTTGCAGACCCAGACCTCTGGACTGACCCAGAGGGCTTACAGCAATTATTTGAGAGGCCGGTGGTGTGTTGTTGTTGAGACTCAGACCGTCCGACCTATCAGAAAGGCGCCGGTGGTGTGTGCCGCAACTGTGATGGTGGTGAATCAACTAATTATGAAGGCACTAATTGAATTTAACTTTTCCGTTCCTTAAATATAATTTTCTTTTCCTGGCGTACATAAATATTTTTGCTATATATATATATATATATAGTATATATATATATATATATATATATATATATATTATATATATATATATAGTATATATATATATATATATATATATATATATATATATATATATATATATATATATATATAGTATATATATATATATAGTATATATATATATATATATAGTATATATATATATATATATATATATATATATATATATATATATATATATATATATATATATTCTGCATTTTATTAAAATTTACTTATAATGCATTGCATTTTGTTTTAATGCGTTCAACAGGTTTCAGAATTGTTAAGCAAATAAAACTTAAGTTGGCGGTTTTTACAGAACAAATAATAACATGAAACACTTTATGCGACATACACGGGATAACTTCCCTAAAGTGTTTTGACAACTGATCTGTAGCTGGTGCGAATTGTCACACGTTTTTTTCGGTTTTTAGAAAATTTGAATTAATCATTTGCTACACAGATAAATATTCCTTAATGTTTCTAAAGTTAGGAAAAAGATGAAGGTTGCGAATGGTGAAGCGAAAATTTATTTTCTGTTTCTAAGAAAAATGCGGTACATACAAATGCAAAATCTGAGAAAACCAGCCCCGTTCTACCTTAGTCATTAAAATAACTGTTATTCTGTAACCGGTTCTGCAATCACTGTTATCATTTCACATAAATCCCAAGAACATTAATGGGCAGCACATATAACATTAATAGATGGGAACTAAACATTTTCCTATACTGTCACTGTTAACAGCTTTCTGGTATGTTGGACGGTCTAGGTCTCAACAACAACACTGTCACTGTTTCAAAGTACATATTCTAAAACTTCCTTGATTAAAATCCAGGCTTATGTCTAATAAGCGGATGCTCTATTGATTGAGCTAATGGGGCGGTAGTATTCTCTTCTATAGTTTAAGTGGATTCTACATGTTTTAGATTTCAGATAAAAATAAACTTGAGATCTATCTGTTCAACCTATACGTTCCTCCATGTTTGACTTCTATGTGAATAAAAAACGATGCTCATTTTATATATGATCCTAACGGAATATTATAATTTTTTACAAATATAATATTAAGTGGCATGTTCAAACGGGGAAATTCTCCTAGATTGGCGTTAATATCTACTGGTTTACCGAAGTCAGACGCTGGAGAGGTAATATTTGCTCGGTACTCTATTTTCATTCTTTGCATATCTTGCATACAGTTTTTTAGACAGAGATTTTAAATTTCTAGCTGCAGACTTCTCTGCTGTGTTTGCATGTAATGTACTCGTATCCTGGCATTAAGTTATTTTATGGGATAATATATACTTTTATGGAATATAGAAATATATATGATATTGGAAAAAAGTATTTTCAATGATGTGATTTTCATGCAAATCCATTATTGGAATACAGCATTTAGCTAATAAAGTAAAGCGGTACTTCTGTTAGCGGCATGCTGTTATTAGAAATTCAGTGTTTATCCAATGGTGTCTTAAATTTGGCATTGGAAAAACTTTTCAATGAGGTGAAATTGTATACAATATTATAAAATTTCAGAACATAAGTGTATTTAAAATAGTTCGACTAACGAATGTTTTGTCAATTTTTATCATTTGATCCTATAGCACGCGGGAAATCTGTTAAAAACCAATATGTTAAAAATGATAGGAAAATATATTTCAAACTTTTATAAGGTTATCTCACATACTGTAAGACATCTTTTCAAAAGCTTTTTTATTGCCTTCGTGAAATTATCCTTCTTTTAACACATTAGTTTCTTTAAGAATAAATTAATGTAAAGCTGGAAACAAATTTTTTTTTCACGATTTAATTTAGGTAAGTTAATCTGTCGAATTTTTTGGGTGACATTTTAAAATCAATTTTTGAACAACTTCCACTGAGCCGATTTTCTTGAAATTTTACACATGTACGTATTTTTGGCGACAGTATAATGTTTCATCAAATTTGAGTGGACCCCTCCCACTACCGGATTCCGACCATCACCCCGATTAGTAAGGGAGAGTGAAATTAAAAAATAAATAGTTAGTTTGGAGGCAATGCTTTCTTATAAATTATTATTATTATTATTTTATTATTATTATTAGTGTATTATTAAAATTAAGATTGCTGTAATTAAATAAAAATCTGTCATTATCTACTAATATTTTAACTTATCACAAATTAATAAAGACATATGCAGTGCTGTGTGATAACTTTGACTTTTGTAGAAAGCACGATAGAAAATAAATAAAGAACGGAGACAAGGAATTCTTTTTTATGTTTATATATATATATAATAAACACTTTATATATTTATCATAAAAGGGTTGAATTTGATATATGGTATAAAATTGATTATAACATTGTGTGAGACCAAAAATAGATCTCACATTTGATGAGCCACTTTTATATACAAATTTATGGTGGTAAAAACGGTGAACAATACTTGTAGTCTGGCTGGCACCGCGTTTTATAACCCTGTGAACCAAAAGGTCAGAAAACCACAAATTTAGGGGTGCCATGACAGACTACAAGTATTGTTCGCCGTTTTGGCCACCATAAATTTGTACATAAAAATGTCTCATCAAAAGTCAGATCTATTTCTGGTCTCACACATTGCAAAATACTAAAAAGTATAAAATAAAGTATTATAGGAAAACTTTTTAAGTTACATGGCTTTAGTTAAATTCCCTAAAAAGTAGAAAATCATTTTTAGCTGTCACAATATCCTTGGTCATATGCGACTAAAACTAAAATCTTGGGACGCCCGGAGAAGAATTGTATCTGGACATTAACTGAATTTTAAGGAACAATAAAAGTGATAACACAGAAATAACATATATAAGAATGATTCAATCTAACTCCTTTAAATTTCAATAGACAATTTCGATAGACAATATTTTGATTTAAAAATCCGTGGTCATATTTATATTGGAATAAAAGTGATAACACAGGAACAATAAAAGTGATAACACAGAAATTACATATATAAGAATGATTCAATCCAATTCATTTAAATTTCAATACACAATTTCAATAGATAATTTTGATTTAAAAATCCGTGGTCATATTTATATTACAAAAAAAGTGATAACACAGGAACAATAAAAGTGATAACACAGGAACAATAAAAGTGATAACACAGGAACAATAAAAGTGATAACACAGAAAGGACATATATAAGAATGATTCAATCCAATACATTTAAATTTCAATAGACAATTTCAATAGATAATTTTGATTTAAAAATACGTGGTCATATTTATATATACATATACAGTTAAAAATATATGTATATATAAATGTGCTGACAATTGCCTAAATTAATACCATTTAAAACAATATTCAGTATTAGTCTTTAGTAAATATTATGCTTTCCTACAAAATATTTCCAATACAATTTGACTTACAATTGTACTATCTTCTACAACCAAAGTGGGGAAATCTATGGAAAATCAGTCACGAGCATGTGCAGAATTCACTTCGATAATAAGAGATTGCAATTCCGTCCTAGTAGTGTAAAGGTAAGACGTCGACTAGCCAGTAAGAAGATCCGTGGTTTGATGCCCGGTTGATGCAGCAAGGTTCTTTATAATGTCGCCTTAATAAATCAACCCTGTAGGTTAGTGCAAAGAAGTTTGAGGTTTGAAAGTGACCCTACTACGACTAGCACGGATTTAGTGGAGTCTGGTATATTGTGTGCTGATTTTAAAATTGGGAGGTAAACGGCCACGCAGGATGCTAATCTGGAGGATAAAAGTAAGAGGCTAACCAGTGGTAAAAATAATAGGAGGTGGTCAGTCAGATTTTCAGTTATACGCCAATATGACATTATCGGGTGACGAATACAGAATTCAATTTAAAAAAATCTGATGTGGGAAGCACATGACTTTCCTTATATAATGCAATTAATATACTACTTTTGCAGCAAAAAAGTAGGTTATTCTTATACTAGATACTTATATTCTTTCCACGGTATTATTATTTTTGTCAATTAGTAGTCAATTTCATTGATTACGCGTCATTTTTATCCATTTGGCGAGTTTTTAGATAATTTGGCAACATTAAAAAAGTCGCCAAGTTGGCGACATTCTGCTAAATTTGTCGCCAAAATATCGCCAAGCCGTATGGAAGGAGAAATAAGTTATTCTTATAGCAGATAAATGACTATTGGCGTTCAAATACAAAAGTATTACTCAAAATATTTTTGCTCATGAATGGAATGAGCTAGATCCACGAGCATGATCTCACCCAATTTATCGCATGATATTACATATGAAAAGTGAGCATGCCTCTCAACAGTTAATATATATATTTTTAATGTATGGGATTTTTTGATAAATTTATTTGAAAAATGTGCAATATCTCGAGAACGGTTCTTTCTAGCGTTCTGAAGTTTGTGTCAAAAGTTATCTAAAGAAAAAATTACATAAGAAATGTCTATTTGCGTAACTTTATTAAAGGTTTTGATTTCTTGATGATTTTTTAAAAACTTCACTCGAAAATTTAGGGGTTTCTGAACATTCAATTGCATTTAAAAAAAAATTGGCTTCTAGTATTCACGGATTGTGATTTTTGTACCAACTTTTATTCGAATCGCTCCATTCGTTCGTGAGATATCATCTCCACAGACTCACTGACACCCACACACACACACGTACTTTCATACTCACACATACTTTTACACACACACACACCACACACACAGACATCACTTCAAAAATGTTCGATTCGTGATCAGGGATGCTTGAAACGTGCTCTCCTGTCGAAAACTCGAATTCGAATTTTCGACCTCGTCACAATACTTTCCTTATACATTACGTATATAAGGAAAGTAATAAGTGTCCTAGTAGCTCAACAGCAGAGCTTTGGCTGGCCAGTACGAAGATCCCTTGTTCGATTCCTGGCTGGGACAGTGAGGTCCTCTACAGACTATTGTACCGGAAGTTTATTGGATAGATCATTAACTGGTCAGATGGAGTTCTTTATACATGTGCACATAGTATATAATATATGCAGTATTTAAGTAAAACTGCAATTGATACCTATCCGTATAAACAGAAATCTTAAGGTCTGATTCATATATAAGAAACACACTCTTTATGTAGTAAATATATATTAAATGCAAGTGAATGTAGTAAGTTATATGAAAAATAACTGAGTTCTGTGGAAAGTGAAATACTGAATGCTATTAAATGTCCAGTAAACAGCAGGATAACAATTATGTTATTTCGATTTTATTGAATCGTTAAAAGGAAACAGATAGAAGTTTATGACTTAAAATGCTCAGATAAAATATATACTGGAAATAAACCAGTCATATTTTGATTTATAAATTTTATCTGGGTTTACTTCCTAAATTCAATGCATAAACTCACTTTTCACAAGAGTCATAAATTAAACGGAGTTTGCAATTAGTGAAGCTTATCGTGTGATACTCATACGTATTTTTACCTTACAAATAAGAAGTTCACTAGCATATTACGTTTTATTATTTCTGATTGTAATTTAATTTGCATGGTTACAATTTATCTCAATGCACAGGAAAATATATGATATGGGCAGTACTATACATGACTTTCCTTATATGATGCAATGGATTTACTGCTTTTACAGTAAAAAAAATAGGTAAATAAGTTATTCTTATAGCAGATAAATGACTATTGGCGTTCAAATACAAAAGTATTACTCAAAGTATCTTTCCTCATGAATAGAACGAGCTGGATCCACGAGAATGATGTCACCAAATTTATCGCATGATATTACATATGAAAAATGAACATGTCTCTCATCAAATAATAAGTTTTTTAATTAATGGGATTTTTTATTAAATTTATTTGAAAAATGTACAATATCTCGGAAACGGTTATATCTAGCATTCCAAAGTTTATGTCAATCATTTTGTAAGGAAAAATTACATAAGAAATATCTATTTTCGTAAGTATATTAAAAGTTTTGATTTTTTGATGATTTTTTCAAAATTTCAATTGAAAATTTAGGGGGGGTTCTGGACATTCGATTATGTTTAATAACAATAGGCTTCCAGTATTCCCGAATTGTAATGTGTATACCAAATTTCATTCGAATCGCTTCATTCGTTCATGAAAAATCGTCTCCACAGATACACTGGCAAAGGCACACACGCACACACACAGACATCACCTCAAAAATGTTCGAAGCGTGATCTTGGATGCTTGAAACCTGCTCTCCCGTTGAAAACTCGAATTCGAATCTTCGACAATGTCAGTATACTTTCCTTATACATATGTATAAAACCTTATGTGAGCAACACATGACTTTCCTTAGATAATGCAATGAATTCACTACTTTTACAGTTAAAAAAAAATGTTATTCTTTCAGTAGATACTTATATTCTTTCCAAGATATTGAATTTTCGTCAATTAGTCGTCATTTTCATTGATTTAGCGTCATTTTTATCAATTTGGAGTATTTTTGTTAATTTGGCAACAATTAAGAATGTCGCCAAGTTGCCAACATTCCTCCAAATTCGTCGCCAGAATCTTGCCAAGCGTTACGAACGGAGAAATAAGTTATTCTTACAGCAGATAAATGACTATTGGCGTTCAAATACAAAAGTATTACTCAAAGTATCTTTTTTCATGAATGGTACGAGCTAGATCCACGAGAATAATGTCACCAAATTTATCGCGTGGTATTACATATGAAAAGTAAACATGTTTATCAATAGGAAATATATTTGTTTAATTTTATATAAATTTTTGATAATTTTTTTGAAAATGTGCAATATCTCGAGAACGGTTCATGTTAGCTTTCTAATATTTATGTCTATTGTTTTCTAATGAAAAAATGCATAAGAAATGTCTATTTGCGTAACTTTACTAGCGTTTTAGATTTTTTGACGATTTTTTCAAAATTCCACTCAAAAATTTAAGAATTTCTGAACATGCGGCTGCGTATAAAAACAATAGGCTTCCAGTGTTTACGGATTGTGATTTTTGTACCAAATTTCGTTCAAATCGGTTCGTTAGTTCGTCAGTTATTGTCTCGACACACACACACACACACACACACACACACACACACACACAGACAGACATCACTTCAAAAATGTTTGATTCGTGATCAGGGATGCTTGAAACGTGTTCTTCCGTCGAAAACTCGAATTCGAATTTTTGACCCCGTCACAATATTTTCCTTATACATTATGTATATAAGGAAAGTAATAAGGAATCCTATGTATATAAGGAAAGTAATAAGGAATCCTATGTATATAAGGAATGTAAAAATGTATTGAATTCAGGTTATAATCTATCCACTTAAGCACTAAAATGTAAAGTGAATATGAAAAAAAATGAAAACTATATTAAGGTACAATACTATAAATTGTTTTATTCATTATTATAAAATAGCCAAATATACTATTATCGAATATTGAAACATGCAATATAATTAAAGTGATCTTGGTAACTACAGAATAAGTAAACAATAAAAGCAAAATTATATTTTCAAGCACTTTATTACTTTCCTTATATACATAATGTATAAGGAAAGTATTGTAACGCGGTCGAAAATTCGAATTCGAGTTTTCGAAGGGAGAGAACGTTTCACGCATCCCTGATCACGAATCGAACATTTTTTCACTGATGTCTGTGTGTGTGCGTGCGTGCGTGTGTGTGTGTGTGTGGGTGTGTGGGTCAGTGGAGACGATAACTGACGAACGAATGAATCGATTCGAATGAAATTTAGTACAAATATTACAAACCGTAAACTCTGGAAGCCTATTGTTTTTATACGCAATCGGATATTCAGAACTCCTCAAAATTTTCGAGTGAAATTTTGAAAAAATTGTCAAAAAATCAAAACCTCCAAAAAAGTTACTCAAATAGACATTTCTTATGTTAATTTTCATTAGGAAGCGATTGACATAAATGTTAGAACGTTAACATGAACCCTTCTCGAGATATTGCACATTTTTAAAAAAAATTATCAAAAAGTCATATAAAATAAGAAAAAATATTTCCTATTAAGAAACATGTTCACTTTTCGAATGTAATATCATGCGATAAATTTGGTGACATTATTCTCATGGATCTTGCTCGTTCCATTCATGGAAAAATGTACTTTGAGTAATACTGTTGTATTTGAACTTCAATAGTCATTTATCTGCTATAAAAATAAATTATTTCTTCGTCCATAACGTTTGGCGAGAGTTTGGCGAAGAAGTGGGCGGAATGTCGCCAACTTGGCGACTTTTTAAATGTTACCAAATCAAAGAAAATCTCGCCACATGGATAAAAATGACGCTGAATGAATGAAAGTAACTACTATTAAACGAAAATTCAAGATCTTGGAAAAAATAGTAGTATCTGCTATAAGAGTAACCTATTTTATTTTTACTGTAAAAATAATAAATACATTGCATTATATAAGGAAAGTCATGTGCTGCCCACATCAGATTTTTTTTGTTTTTGATGATATCTCTATTGGTTACCATTTAATTTATGAACTTTTTCCTTTTATTGTAATTTTGTATTTTATAATTAAATTACATTTTAAATGTCTCGTGTTTAAAAATGTAAAATGACTAACATGTAAATTTTGTCTGGTGGCTATGGCCTGTAATTAAGCGCATATTCGCCATTAATTTTACTTCGTTTAATTTACTTCGCCACTGAGAAAGAGCATGGTTTCGCCCAAAAGCTCTATGGTTGTTGTTGTTGAGACCCAGACCGTCCGACCTACCAGAAAGGTGTAAGGTAACTGTTTGGACGGCCGGGAAGTGCCATCCAATTTAGACCGGAACCCAGTGGGGGAGGCATCCACAGAGACCGTACCCTCCTTCCCCTACCACCAACCTCTCGGAAGGACTTACGGACCCACATGTTTAACGTGATCGTACTCCGCATGAACACGGCGGCAATTCTGGCAGCGGCGAGAATCGCGCGCTAACCACTGGGCTGCCGCGCCCGAAAAGAGCCAACAACACGCGGTGTTCCCAGGTGGTCACCCACCCAAGCACTAACCGCGCCCGATGCTGCCTGACTTCGGTGGTCTAACGAGAACCGGTGTTTTCAGCACGGTACGGTCGTTGGCCTAGCTCTATGGTTGTGTAATTTTAGTACGTCACAAAAGAAGATTTTCATAAAAGTCTTATAATTGTGGCCTATTTTCTGGTTGTCTTTAATTTTAAAGTATATCTTATATTGACCTGATGAGAAATGGCATTAAGATGAAATATTGTCATTTTTGCTTTTCGCAAACTCTTTTCTAAATTATATTCTTAATATCAACGGTGTTTATGTATTTTGTAGGCTTAAATTCGTACAAAGAGCAATGATAAACTATTTTTAGTGATATGCTTATGTTTCGAACAGTAATCCGCTTAATGTGGTCAATTTCAGTACAGATTCTGATTAGTACTAAAGCATTAAATGCTTGAAAAAATGAGGGCAGGGAAATATATTTTATCACGTTTCAGTAGTTAATAAATTGTCTTTATTTTTAAAGTATATCTTATATTGACCTTATGAAAAATGGCATTAAGATGAAATATTATCATTTTAGCTTTTCGCAAACTTTTTTCTAAATTATATTCTTAATATCAACGGTGCTTATATATTTAGTAGGCTTAAATTCGTCCAAAGAGCAATGATAAACTATTTTTAGTGATATGCTTATGTTTCGAACAGTAATCCGCTTAATGTGGTCAATTTCAGTACAGATTCTGATTAGTACTAAAACATTAAATGCTTGAAAAAATGAGGGCAGGGAAATATATTTTATCACGTTTCAGTAGTTAATAAATTGTCTTTATTTTTAAAGTATATCTTATATTGACCTTATGAAAAATGGCATTAAGATGAAATATTATCATTTTAGCTTTTCGCAAACTTTTTTCTCAATTATATTCTTAATATCAACGGTGCTTATATATTTAGTAGGCTTAAATTCGTCCAAAGACCAATGATAAACTATTTTTAGTGATATGCTTATGTTTCGAACAGTAATCGGCTCAATGTGGTAAATTTTAGTACAGATTCTGATTAGTACTAAAACATTAAATGCTTGAAAAAATGAGGGCAGGGAAATATATTTTATCACGTTTCAGTAGTTAATAAATTGTCTTTATTTTTAAAGTATATCTTATATTGACCTTATGAAAAATGGCATTAAGATGAAATATTATCATTTTAGCTTTTCGCAAACTTTTTTCTAAATTATATTCTTAATATCAACGGTGCTTATATATTTAGTTGGCTTAAATTCGTCCAAAGACCAATGATAAACTATTTTTAGTGATATGCTTATGTTTCGAACAGTAATCGGCTCAATGTGGTCAATTTTAGTACAGATTCTGATTAGGGCTAAAACATTAAATGCTTGAAAAAATGAGGGCAGGGAAATATATTTTATCACGTTTCAGTAGTTAATAAATTGTCTTTATTTTTAAAGTATATCTTATATTGACCTTATGAAAAATGGCATTAAGATGAAATATTATCATTTTAGCTTTTCGCAAACTTTTTTCTAAATTATATTCTTAATATCAACGGTGCTTATATATTTAGTAGGCTTAAATTCGTCCAAAGACCAATGATAAACTATTTTTAGTGATATGCTTATGTTTCGAACAGTAATCCGCTCAATGTGGTCAATTTTAGTACAGATTCTGATTAGTACTAAAACATTAAATGTTTGAAAAAATGAGGGCAGGGAAATATATTTTATCACGTTTCAGTAGTTAATAATTTGTCTTTATTTTTAAATTATATCTTATATTGACCTTATGAAAAATGGCATTAAGATGAAATATTATCATTTTAGCTTTTCGCAAACTTTTTTCTACATTGTATTCTTAATATCAACGGTGCTTATATATTTAGTAGGCTTAAATTCGTCCAAAGAGCAATGATAAACTGTTTTTAGTGATATGCTTATGTTTCGAACAGTAAGCGGCTCAAGATTGTCAATTTTAGTACAGATTCTGATTAGTGCTAAAAAATTAAATGCTTGAAAAAATGAGGGCAGGGAAATATATTTTATCACGTTTCAGTAGTTAATAAATTGTCTTTATTTTTAAAGTATATCTTATATTGACCTTATGAAAAATGGCATTAAGATGAAATATTATCATTTTAGCTTTTCGCAAACTTTTTTCTAAATTATATTCTTAATATCAACGGTGCTTATGTATTTTGTAGGCTTAAATTCCTCCAAAGAGCAATGATAAACTATTTTTAGTGATATGCTTATGTTTCGAACAGTAATCGGCTCAATGTGGTCAATTTTAGTACAGATTCTGATTAGTACTAAAACATTAAATGCTTGAAAAAATGAGGGCAGGGAAATATATTTTATCACGTTTCAGTAGTTAATAAATTGTCTTTATTTTTAAAGTATATCTTATATTGACCTTATGAAAAATGGCATTAATATGAAATATTATCATTTTAGCTTTTCGCAAACTTTTTTCTAAATTATATTCTTAATATCAACGGTGCTTATATATTTAGTAGGCTTAAATTCGTCCAAAGACCAATGATAAACTATTTTTAGTGATATGCTTATGTTTCGAACAGTAATCGGCCCAATGTGGTCAATTTTAGTACAGATTCTGATTAGTACTAAAACATTAAATGCTTGAAAAAATGAGGGCAGGGAAATATATTTTATCACGTTTCAGTAGTTAATAAATTGTCTTTATTTTTAAAGTATATCTTATATTGACCTTATGAAAAATGGCATTAAGATGAAATATTATCATTTTAGCTTTTCGCAAACTTTTTTCTACATTATATTCTTAATATCAACGGTGCTTATATATTTAGTAGGCTTAAATTCGTCCAAAGAGCAATGATAAACTATTTTTAGTGATATGCTTATGTTTCGAACAGTAAGCGGCTCAAGGTTGTCAATTTTAGTACAGATTCTGCTTAGTGCTAAAAAATTAAATGCTTGAAAAAATGAGGGCAGGGAAATATATTTTATCACGTTTCAGTAGTTAATAAATTGTCTTTATTTTTAAAGTATATTTTATATTGACCTTATGAAAAATGGCATTAAGATGAAATATTATCATTTTAGCTTTTTGCAAACTTTTTTCTAAATTATATTCTTAATATCAACGGTGCTTATGTATTTAGTAGGCTTAAATTCGTCCAAAGAGCAATGATAAACTATTTTTAGTGATATGCTTATGTTTCGAACAGCAATCGGCTCAATGTGGTCAATTTTAGTACAGATTCTGATTAGTACTAAAACATTAAATGCTTGAAAAAATGAGGTCAGGGAAATATATTTTATCACGTTTCAGTAGTTAATAAATTGTCTTTATTTTTAAAGTATATCTTATATTGACCTTATGAAAAATGGCATTAAGTTGAAATATTATCATTTTAGCTTTTCGCAAACTTTTTTCTACATTATATTCTTAATATCAACGGTGCTTATGTATTCAGTAGGCTTAAATTCGTCCAAAGAGCAATGATAAACTATTTTTAGTTATATGCTTATGTTTCGAACAGTAAGCGGCTCAAGGTTGTCAATTTTAGTACAGATTCTGATTAGTGCTAAAAAATTAAATGCTTGAAAAAATGAGGGCAGGGAAATATATTTTATCACGTTTCAGTAGTTAATAAATTGTCTTTATTTTTAAAGTATATCTTATATTGACCTTATGAAAAATGGCATTAAGATGAAATATTATCATTTTAGCTTTTCGCAAACTTTTTTCTAAATTATATTCTTAATATCAACGGTGCTTATGTATTTTGTAGGCTTAAATTCCTCCAAAGAGCAATGATAAACTAGTAATCGGCTCAATGTGGTCAATTTTAGTACAGATTCTGATTAGTACTAAAACATTAAATGCTTGAAAAAATGAGGGCAGGGAAATATATTTTATCACGTTTCAGTAGTTAATAAATTGTCTTTATTTTTAAAGTATATCTTATATTGACCTTATGAAAAATGGCATTAAGATGAAATATTATCATTTTAGCTTTTCGTAAACTTTTTTCTAAATTATATTCTTAATATCAACGGTGCTTATATATTTAGTAGGCTTAAATTCGTCCAAAGAGCAATGATAAACTATTTTTAGTGATATGCTTATATTTCGAACAGTAATCGGCTCAATGTGGTCAATTTTAGTACAGATTCTGATTAGTACTAAAACATTAAATGCTTGAAAAAATGAGGGCAGGGAAATATATTTTATCACGTTTCAGTAGTTAATAAATTGTCTTTATTTTTAAAGTATATCTTATATTGACCTTATGAAAAATGGCATTAAGATGAAATATTATCATTTTAGCTTTTCGCAAACTTTTTTCTAAATTATATTCTTAATATCAACGGTGCTCATGTATTTTGTAGGCTTAAATTCATCCAAAGAGCAATAATAAACTATTTTTAGTGATATGCTTACGTTTCTAACAGTAATCGGCTCAAGGTGGTCAATTTAGTACAGATTCTGTTTAGTACTAAAACATTAAATGCTTGAAAAAATGAGGGCAGGGAAATATATTTTATCACGTTTCAGTAGTTAATAAATTAATACGCTATATGCTTACTAATTTAATTGAGAATACGGCTGGCAAATATCTGCGCCATAGGTGCGAAACCTATTTCGGATCTCTGGGTATTATAACCAGGAGTTTATTAGATCCGTCACACAGCCCAATCGAATGTAGGCCGCGAAACGAACAGTTGCAGACTTTTACTCGAATCTCGCGCAGGCGAAGTTACTGAAATGCGATAAGAAATTTACCAATGCTAGAAGCGTAGTCGAAAGCAGGGTTTAAGCAAATGCATGCAGATTCAGGCCAGGTGGATCAGTATAAGTACCCAGCGCTGTGAACCGGGAAATCAGTCTCGTTTCATGTTGTACCTGTGCATGTTGAGCTAGTACCAATGTTTTTAATACAAGTTCGCAATCAGCCTCGCAACCAAAGCAAGTTGTCAGCCTGACGACAAAAATAGCATTTCGTTGTTCGTGACGTCACGAACCAGGAGAGTTATTGCCAAAACACAGCATATTTCCCCATTAATACAATTAAAAATTGTTTGTTAATTTTGAAGTGGCAATATCCAGACGTAAGCAACCTGCGCAGAACGTTTTAATTATGCTATGCACACATTCCTAAGTGACGTCGAAGGAGATTATCGGTCTCTTCAGAGAGCCGGAAAACAAAATTCGCGCGTTTGTTATTCTCGTGACATCATATACATAGAGCCAGAATAAAATAAGAAATATCAATCATGCATGGAGCTTTGATTATGAAACACTTTCTAACTGTGCTGCAGTTTTATTTAAACATCTCTAAAATGCGATATATTCAGCGGTGATATTTTAAAATTTATCACAAAACTACAATAATTTAATATATTTGAAAACTTCATCGAACACAAATGAACTTTATTCAAATAACGTCATCGAAATATAAGTCGCCTGGCTCTCTATATAAAAGCAATGAAGATTTCATTCATTAACTTTTTCCCATTCCTTTCATGCAGCAACGATATTTTTAAAATTACCACAATATTACAATAATTTATTTTACTTAAAAATTTAAAATCATGGAGGCAAAAGTACTTTCTACCTCCATGCTTAAAACTTCATCAAGAAAGGCAATACTATGGAATCGTCTGCTTCTCTATGTAAAATCAATGAATGTTTCATTCATATCAGCAATATTACAGACTCTAGAGCTAAAGAACTTTGAGTTAAAGACATTCAGAAATTCTGAAACAACTCATCTTACAACTTGATGTGTTTACATTCTTCATACGTGAAAATTAGTGTTCGTGGTATAAATAATCAAAGTCTGATGATCATTTAATATAAAAAATATTGTAATTGCGTTGGCGCAGTATGTAGATGCACAGCAAAAAATAAAACGGTTTTAGTACGAATTCAACATTAAATATAAATTAAAAAGAACTTTCAAAATCACGATTTTGACACAAGATGGATGCCATATTTTATTTTGAAGTGGGACACGTGATCTTTTCATATAATATGGGTGCAATTATTATTTTTATACATATTTTGACATTTTTATACATATACACGAACATATTTTGCTGAATTTGTTTTACATATTTTATGCGATAATTTGAATATTTCCTAAAATTTTCAAAGCAATTTGATAAATTTATACTCGTTTAAAAAATGTTTGAAAAATTAGGTCCCATAGGGTTCAATATATTTAATTTTTTCAACCCGGATTCAGTCCAAACTAATTGGGTGATATAATTCATTTATATTCCCATATGTTCCACAGACCGTCTGAACAGCTTACTAAAATTTCATTTTGATAAAGTCATTTTTAAGGCAGTTTCCGTGCGAAAGGACAGACAGACAGAATGAGCAAAGTCATAAACACTTTTCAACTATGTTGTGAAGTGTTAATAAAACTGTTTGTTGTTTTAAGAAAATAACTTACATAACATCCTTTAGGAAAGCAGACATCAGTTATGTGACTATACTGTAAGTCAGATACTAGTCACATAGCATTTTAAAATAACACCATACTAAACAACATACTAAAATTTCATTTTGATACAGTCATTTTTACGCCAGTTATCGGGCGAACGGACAGACATACAGACAGACTGAATGAAGAAAGTCATAAACACTTTTCAACTATGTTGTAAAGTGTAAAAAATGAAGTTAGTCATGCCCGCATGAACTTGTTTATATCTATTGGAGGAGTTGGTGTATCTTGTAAGGCCTGTAAGAGCTGCTTCTGTTTCGTTGTGTCAATGGAGGTAACTGAGATGCAGCCATTTGAGGTACTTACTGACGTGAGACTCGTATGCCGTCTTTGCTTTAGAAATACTTTCCCATTGCCATCTGCGCTTTTCGTAGTTGCTGGTGCATCTAGATGGATTATCTCCATTTTGATATCTACTATTGATGATCCTGCTGATACAAAATTATGTACCCGCTTACGTGGTATGGTACTTTTCATGGTTAAGGATTTTCCCAGTTTATTTGACGCGATTAAAGCCTACCGTTGCGGATTTTGCTGTTGTGAAACCATATGCCCACTTACGTTTTACTGTGCTCGTTGCAATTACTATGGTGTGTGGTATCTGTGTCATCAAAGGGGCACTTCTAACTGCGGACTTGCCACGCCGACGCCACTTGTGATAAACGCCGCGTGCTTCGCTTTACCTTGACTGGTTCACCTGCTTCAGTTTCTTCTTGCATTCCGGTCTGAGGCCGCATGGATTTTGCCCCTTGACGCATCGTACGAGTTATGAATTTTGCTCAACTCATCTCGTGTAAGCTGCGTGTGTATTTTAATTTTATATATTGGTTCATTCCACCCCTAATAAATATCCTTCTTTGCTCGAAATGTGATTATTTTGTTTTGTATTTTCGCCTGTTCCTTTTTTATGCTTCGTTTCGAAAGCAAGTCAAGTACCAGGATATTGTAAGTTGTCATTTCTAAACGACACTGCTGCGTGTCAAAAGCATGTGTGGACAAACCGTTAAAATTATATTCTTAAGTATTCTAAATAAACTACCTAGCTATATACAATTTCATAATGTAAACTAACATACAATTATGATTTAACATAGCCAACAATACATGATGTCATATTCATGTTGAGGCACACACATCGAGTTATAAAATCTGGTTTATCCTCGTGAATGCAGTGCAGAAAATACTTTCTTAACATGGACTCGAATAGAAAATAGCCAGAAAAATGATCTATGTCCATGTGCATGCAATACAGAAGAAGGTTTTAAAAATAACGTCTAATCTAAAACACCCATAAAACTGGTCTGTGTCGTATGAATGCAGTACAGAAGAGTGTCTCTCAAAATTGTATAAAATCGAAAACAGTTAGAAAACTGGTATATGCCCATGTGAATGCAGTATAGATGAGTGTTTCTCAACATGATATCATATCGAAAACAACTAGAAAACTGGTATCTACCTATGTGAATACAGTAAAAAGGAGTGTTTCTCAAAATAGTATCAAACCATACACAACTAGAAAAATAGGATATGCCCATGTGAATGCAATATAGTGGAGTGTTTCTCAAAATAGTATCATATCGAAAACAACTAGAAAAATGGTATATGCTCTTGGGAATGCAGTATCAAAGAGTGTTTTTAAAAATGATATCAAAGTGAAAACAACTGGAAAACTGGTATATGACCACGTGAGTGCAGTTTAAAGCGTGTTTATCAAAATGGTATCACATCGAAAACAACTAGAAAATTGGTATATACCCATGTAAATGCAGCATATCAGAGTGTTTCTCAAAATGCTATCACATCGAAAACAACTCGAAAATTGGTATATACCCATGTAAATGCAGTATATAAGAGTGTTTCTCAAAATGCTATCTAAATCAAAACAGCTAGAAAACTGCACTTTATCCAAGTAAAACCAGCATAGAAGAGTGTTTCTTAAGATGACATTTAATCGAAAACAGCTGTTATCTATGTTTTTCAAGGGAAATTTTTATATAAGTTGGCCTAAACCATGATTATTATGTAGTTTACAAATACATCCCTTTAAATTTAAATAACCTGTTATACAATTAGAAAATAAAATAATAAATAGGATGTGCATCTTTAAATATAGTTTTAAAGTTGTTTTCACTGTGATTTGGAATTGCAGTGTGCTATAATAAAACACACCAAATCTATTTTTATATCAGTATATTTACCAATGAAGATACATTTACTTGCGTAGTCTTTATTATTTCTACAAAAAAAATTCTCAACTCACCATAAATTCTATCAAAATGGAAAAAGATATAACTTACGTATAAGGCAGAATTATCCGTAAGTTAGGCTTCTACAAATCTTATACGTTGTCAGTCACGAGAAAAGTTATAATTCCATGTGGATTGGGAATAAATCTAGCGTAAAATACGTAATCATAGAAAAAGATAATACGTCGAAGGAATAAGGGGAATGAACAGTCTTTTTCTAGTGGAAGCCGCTAACAAGTAGTGAGTTTTTAAGATCGAATTTCTTTCCTCCTGTTACAAATATTTTGTCTTATTTTTCCTCTTACTTTTTTCTCTATTTGTCAGTTTAATTTGGTAATAGAAGTAATAAAGAGAAAAAGAAAATGGCAGTTTGGAATATGAAATGTATTTTAAGTCGTACTTAATGTACAGCATGTGTTATAATTCATATAAATTTATTACTTTATTATTATTTCGTTAAATAAGAAAATATCAAAGATGAGTTAAATTTGTAATTTTTAAAACACGGCCTCCCAAGTCATTGTGTACGAAACTGGTAAGTATACATACTTAACGTCATAAATTCCGATTTCCAGGAGTCTATAGCTTAGTCTCTACGAAAGCTAAATACTTGATTTGTTTTTCTCGGTAAAACTTTTTCAAAGCTGAGAAGAAATTTACAATTGGTATGATAATTTCTGAAAAAAAAATTAATTTTCAAATAACACTTTGTCTTTCTCTTCAGTCTTAACAATTAGACTATAGTCTTAACTACTAAACCGATTTTAATAAATGATGACTAATTTTGCGTGATTTAGTAGGCGGTATCTAGTTTTCTATTAAAACATGAAGATACATTTAATTTATAATTTAAAATTTGAGAAAAAACATTATTGCAATTATCGTTCCGTCATTTTCCTTCAGTATTGATTGATCTACGACAGTTTAAACTACTGGACCGATTTAAATCAATAATGGCTCATTTTGTGTATTAAAGTGAACAGTACATTTATTTATTTAAATCATAAAGATGAATTTGCTTTAGAATTTCAAGAACTGAAAAAACATGAATAAGTGGCGCTCGGTGGTAAAGTACAAAGTACGATGTCACTGTCGCAAAATCATATTGATAAATATATCAACAAAAGGCATTGAAATCTCAAACAACAAAATACAAAATTATGGTAAAAAAATTCCCGCAAAGAAACAAGAACTATATTAAAAATGTAATGAAATCTTAAAATTTTCACGAAGTCCCCATAGGACCGAAGTTATACTTTCAAGTTTATGGTATACTGTTGAAAGTTCCTAAACTTCCCAATTAAATTAATTCCATTTAATTTAATTCAATTCAATTTCTTCAACACGATTCTAACCTTATGGTTATCCTATTGAAGAAATTGAAAGTCTATATCTCACTTCAGAGCGATATGTATCATTTATTGGCCCAATCCAACAATTCAGTGTGTACCACTCCTAAAATACCAAATATTGCAACTTAGTAAATTTTCCTTTGTCCTTCCATCCTGTTATCAAAATTCTATCTCTTTAGGAGCTTTGTCCAAGCAGACCATTTTTCGAATGTTTTGATCTGGAACACCCCTTCCGCTCACAACTAAAATTTAAAAAAGTTGTTTTTCAAACAAATCTTATTATTGAAATGCTTTCAAGTGTGCCAAATTTGGAGTATTTATCTTTTTTCGGAGAAGACGTTTCTCATTTATTTAGAATCTAGATAGGCGACACTTTTAAACTAATGAATATTGGAAAACTGAGAGTATATACTTTTTTTTTCTAATTGGACAATCTACTTTTTCACAAATTTCTTTTGTCCTGTCTCACCGTGAAGTACACTTTTCTATCATTTTACTGTTCGTATGTTTTATTGTAAATCGCCCCTCCCCAAATGAATATTTGTTTAAAATTCGATTTTTCCCCAGGGTTTTATCTAACAATTGACTCGTGTTCGATATTGCTATATATATATATATATATATATATATAATATATATATATATATTGCTATATATATATATATATATATATATATATCTATATATATATATATATTTATATATATATATATGTACATATATATATATATCTATGTACATATATTTATATCTATATATGTACATATATATATATATATATATATATATATATATATATATATATATATATAAAGTCTCTATTCTGGAAGTATTTGAATATTGCTCTACTTGAAGACTTACGCTTGAGAATTCGTGTATAAAATAGATTGCTAAAGAAGTTTTATTAATTAACAAATATTATTCAATACATACTTAACGTGTTAGCAGCTTGAATTATATAAGAACAAGTTTTCATATAAGAAAAAATTCGTTTCCAGTTCTTTATTAACTTTTTCTGAAAGTTTTCAAATATCGCCAAATTGGCAATATTGTGCCGACTCTGACGTCTTCTTACCTTTATATGAATCTCTTCCAGCGATATTGATGTCTATAAAAGTTCTTTCATTTAGCAGATTATAACGGTGAAAACAACGAGTAAAGAAACTTTATTTTATATATGTTTCTTTTGTTAAGAGGAAGGAAAATATAAAAGCAAATATTTATCAAAACTTGTATCGTGCTATAATACTATGATACAAATTGTCTGCATGATTATGCTTAGATATTTGGTTACATGCTGTGTGTGCTCGAAAGTTTCCTTTAATCAGTAATTAAAATTCTCGATTTCTGCAAATTTAGAATTGATAGACACAAATCTATCTAAAGAGGACAAAAATTAAATTTATAATATCCATTACATCCGATGAAATAAGTAATGTCTGAACATAGTATGTAAAACATAGTTTGATTTAGTTTCTTTTATATAATTTCAAAGTGCAAGGGAAGAAGATAACCAACCTGATTGTTTTTAAAATAGTTAGATTAAAGAAGTAAACATCTTAAGTAAATATGTTTTCTATTCAAGAAACCTCACAATGTGTAGTTATTTAAAAGTAAAAGGAACTGCACTTAAAACTGCAATTGATATGGTTGAAGTGATTTTCTTAAAATATAAAAAAAGGTAAATAAAATAACTTTTTCACTATTTCTCTCTCCCTTTAATGTTTTTTATTTTTAATTTGTAAGAATTTTATATTCTATTGAATGTTAATATGTAATTGAAGGCTTATTTTAAATCATATCTTTCGGTCCACTTTTTTCACTAAGAAAGAAACAAATGCAATTTCTAAGTATATTTTAGACGATTGATTTGTATATTATAAAGATATTTGCATGCAGTGAATATTTTCTGCGGACTATAAAGAACATTTTATACAATGCCACTTTGCAAGTCATGGAAATAGAGATATATTGCCAACAATTATTCAGATTTTTAACAATTTACAACATAGTTGAAAAGTCTTTATGTCTTTGTTCATTCTGTCAGTCTGTCTGTCTGTATATTTGTCTGTCTGTCCGTTCGCACGATAATTGTTGTAAAAATGACTTTATCAAATGTGAAATTTTAGTATGTTGTTAAGACGGTCTGTGGGACATATAGGGATGTAAATGAATAATATCACCCAATTAGGTTTGGATGGAACCCGGACTGAAAAAATGAAATACATAGAATCCTATGGGACCTAATCTCTCAAACATTTTTAAGCGAATTTAAAATTCACAAATTGCTTCGAAAATTTTAGGAAATATTTTCATTATCTCATAAAATATAAAGAAAATTCAGTAAAATATGTTCTGCAGTTTTTAAATAAAAATTGAAATATTAATTGCACCCATATTATATGAAGAGATCACGTGATCCACTTCAAAATAAAATATTGCATCCATCTTGTGTCAAAATCATGATTTTTTAAATTCTTTTAAATTTATATTTAGTGATGCATCCGTCTTAAAACCGCTTTATTTTTTTTATTTTTTTGCTGTAAATCTATATACTGCGTCAACGCAATTACAATATTTTGGAGGTCAAATGATCATCAAACTTTGATTATTTCTACAACGAAGCCTAATTTTCACGCATAAATGATGTAAACATATCAAGCTGTAGGATGAGTTGTATAAGAATTGCTGAATTTCTTTAGCGCAAAATTATTTAGCATTGGAGTCTGCAATATAGTTGATATGAATGAAACAGTCATTGATTTTATGTAAAGATCAGACGATTTTATAGCAGACTTTTTCGGTGAAGTTTTAAGCACAGAGTTAAATTACTTTTACCTCCATGGTTTAAAGTTAAGTATATTAAATTATTGTAGTATTGTGATAATTTAAAAAATATCTCGCCGCTGAATGAAAGGAATGGAAAACAGTTTATGAAAGAAATATTCACTTCTTTTATATAGAGAGTCAGGCGATTTTTATTTCGATGGCGTCATTTGGATAAAGTTCATTTGTTTTCGATGAGGTTTTCAAATATAATGAAAAAGTGTAGTATGTTGATAATTTTAAAAAAATCTCCGCTGAATTTGTCGCATTTTAGAGATGTTTAAATAAAATTGCATTGCAGTTGGAAAGTTTTTCATAATTAATGCATTATGCATGGTTTATCTTTCTTGTTTATTTAAGATAGATTTAATGGAAAAATTTCACACCGCGCCACAATCGGAGGTCGAAGTATTCCATCAGCGACATATTCCTATCTAGGCAAAAGTAAGCATCTTTCTCACTGTAGCAGCGGAGTCTAATTCGTGCGGCGCTGTTCCACAGGCAATGGCTTGCATTTTTCTTACTTCAAAATCAAACTTTCTTTAGTGAGTTATCATAAATATCGTCATTAAAACTCCCTTTGATCATACGTCAGCAGGATCAGTGTTTTACATGACAGTCTTCTGGACGAGACAGACAACGACGTTCCATATCAGATTTAGGTTTAGCATTTAAATATCAGCTCCATATTTGGAATGTAAATTTTATCTAATGAAATTTAAGTTTTCTTCCTTCCTACTAATCGGGTTTTATTTTGCAATCCGATCATCATCAGGGTACTTAGAACGTAGGTAATACTTTTGTCTCAATTAGGAATCGACCGCAGTTCTCTGTCTTGCCAGATATTGCTTTAGTAAGCTATTGATACGATGATTTGCCTATCTGTACTTGAAATAACCGAGTAGTATATTTGCTGTCTTGGAGCCTTTAACCGGTAATGATTTTGAGAGTAATATGTATTTTTTTAGGTAGAGTATTCAAGGCCCACTTTCAGCGTCGGGGGCTTAAATGGACAGCTTAGACGGCCTAGTGGTAAATACGCATCTGAAGAGGACCACCATTGCAATCTTTCGCATTTTTGATAGAAATGTAACTCATTGTCTGTACTACGTCTGTAAGCGTATTCTACCGTTTTTAATTATAATTACATTCCTTTACATTACTTTTCTATTTCATATACTCAATCTAAAACTGCTGACATAAATCGATATGTAAATTGAATAATACTAACTTTTGGTATTATTCACATAAACTGTTTAACTGAAATTGTTACACCGCGTGCCTAGTATCATTCAAATCCATCATCCAACTATTATTACTAAATCATTTACATTGCATTATTTAAATCCATCTTCTAACCATACAGCGTATATACGGTATTATTATAGCGTATATACGGTATTACTCAGTTGAGTGCCTGAGACGCCACTGTAAATAGTTTTGCTAAAGCTTGTAATCAATCCACTGATTCCTGACTGGCCAGTTGACGATTATCTTCGAGTTGTTGTTATCTTCGAGCTGCAGTGCGGTGATTATATTTTCTTCTATGTATGAAGTTGACCATAAACTGATATAAAAATCGTAATAGGGCTGCACATCACTTTCCTGATAAATTCAAACTAAAATTTTCTTCATTTCTATTTTAATCCATTAAATTAAGTTTAATTTCACAAAATGAAACGGATACTTATTTAAAATTATGATCGATTTACAGTTTTAAGACATTTTCTTATCATCTGGCATTTTATTTCATTCAGAAACTTCGCTAGCTCGAAAAAAATTACAAAATAAATCAATATATATTTCAAGAAATGTTTATACTAGAGAAATTGGATTAGTCTTTTTCTTCTCATCATTAAATATTAAGTATGTAACAAGTACTTAAGCAATGCATTTCAATGTATATAGCTACTTATTTCAGAATTTGAAGAATTTTACAGGCCATTTCGCAAAAAATGGCAGGTTCTGTGTTTCCTAATCGTACTAAAATCTAATCAGTACTAGTATATCCTTCAAGTGGCTCACCTACTGAGTTGTGTGAAATTTTATCGAATTCATTTTGAGTTATTGGAACATACATTGCACAGACACATAGACATACGTTCAATCACACACCCAGTCCCTGTGGATGCCTCCCCCACTGGGTTCCGGTCTAAATTGGGTGGCACTTCCCGGCCGTCCAAACAGATACCTTACACCTTTCTGGTAGGTCGGACGGTCTGGGTCGAAGAAGAAGAATCACACACACAGGCGTCACGCTGAAAATGTTTTTTCTATTTCTAGAGTGCTCGAAACGTGTAGATATGTCGAAAACTCAAATTCCGAGTTTCGACACAATTCTAATACTTCCTCCATACATTACCATGTACTGTAGGGAACTTAAAAATACGATTTTTAAACAAATGATTTGTATTCAACAAGTGGTGAAATTAAAGTTGCATTTAAAATCCTTAAATTGATGTATAAGAATTTCTATTTCCTTAAAGCAGTATTAACACGATTCATAATAAGTTCTTTCTAGTACTAAACACCTTTATGAAACTTTAAATGACGAGGATTATAGAAACAATATTTAAGAAAAAAAACATCTTATTAAATACGTGGAGAAACGGGGATTAGTAAAAATGGAGCTGATGTAAACATCCTGAAATCCTCCACGGACATAAGATACACGTGACAAAGTCAACACAGAGGTGATTAGCTTTATATGTGCACGTAAGAAAGTTAAATAGATGGAATAAGTTGTTTTTTAAGTAAGTCACATTAATGAAAAAATATGTTTACCTTAAGCCGCTTTTAGTGAATTATTAATTAGGATTTACAAAAGCATAGCTGTTTAATGCACATCGTAAATTTATTCTGTATAAACATTAAGCTCAGGTAGAGAAGATAAAAGCATCAAGGCCGATTTTTTGTGCGTAAAATAAATATACTTCAACAATCAAGTTAAAACGGAAAATATCTGGTCTTGTTATATATATATATATATATATATATATATATATATATATATATATATATATATATATATATATATATATATATATATATATATATATATATATATATATATATATATATATATATATATATATATATATATATATATATATATATATATATATATATATATATATATATATATATATATATATATATATATATATATATATATATATATATATATATATATATATATATATATATACATATATAGGGTGATTAAAAAAGATGGGGAAAACTTTACGGGGTGGTAGTGGTAGTACGTACCAAATTAAGCATTTTTCGTCACAGTTTACCGGGTCGGGCATGAAACGTAAAGGCGCTAGTAGATGATTAATGGTAAAACCGATGAGGTGAGGCGAAAACACAAGAATGACTTAGTTATAAAATGACAGTTGATAAACAATAATTACAGAAATGTCTCAAAAGAGCGATCGTCAACCTGAATGCAAGTAGCGGCCGAAATTTTGACGATAAGTTCCTCTTCAGATTCAATAGAAGTTTCATAGACGAGACTCTTGAGATATCCCCACAAAAGTAAGTCAGATCGGGCGATCGTGGGCTCCATGCTATGGGACCACCTCGATCAATCCATTGGTCCGGAAAAGTTATGTCCAGATAGTTCCTCACCTCTCGGCCTAAATCGGCAGGTGCTCCATCGTACTGAAATAACATATTCTGCAGGATGTCTGTTGTAACGTCTTCCAGCAATTCCGACAAGACCTTCTGCAGGAAACTGCGGTACATTATTCCATCAAGCCGTTCCGGTGTAATATAGTTCCTTATTAGGCAGTCGCAGATGATTCATGCCCACACCTTGGCGGAGACTCATAGCTGATGCGTATGTGGATGTGTTGCATGTGGGCTTACACTCGTCCGCATATGTTCATTGTGGATGCTAAATGTGCCATCATGTGCGAAGGAAGCTTCAATCGTGAAAAACGCAGTTGTCGGAAAGTCTGGCTACGCGAACTCTGTCCCAGGAACCATCGGGCGAACTCCACGCGACGAGGTTAATCCGCTGTAGTTATTGCTTGTATTCGCTGGAGATGGTATGTGTGTAACTGTTTGCCATGCAGAACCTGCCATACCGCGGATTGTGGCACACTAAGAGCATGCCCCATTGATCCCGTGCTTGTGCCTAGGCGAACTTCTACTGTGGCCAAAATCTCCTGTTCCATACTTGACGTTCTAGCATTGCTTGCACGACCTGCATCAGACCAGGTAGTGAAAAATGATCCCGATTCACAGATCTACTAATGAAACCGTTAGAATGTTTTACGATTGGGTAACGGCCTATGGTGGAAACGTTCACCGTACAGTCGTTGTGCTTCCCTGCCATTCCCATATGCATCTCCATAGATGAAATAAATATAGGCTTTTTGCTTCAACCAGAATGACGCTTTTAAGTTACGGAGCGACCGCTTCCCAACGAGTAATGGCTTTAAGTACTATGACAAAAAATGCTTGATTTTGTATGTACTACCACCTCCTAAAGTTCGGCCCATTTTTTTAACCATCCTGAATATGTACATTTGTATATATATATATATATATATATACAGGGTGAATTGAACCTAATCTACCAAGCGAAAGAGGGTGATAAACAGGTGAAAAAACAACTTTATTGGAAACATGAACATCGGTATTTGCATATGTTTACATAGAAAGATGTTCAAAATGTCCACTGCGCATATCATGACATGCATGCGCGCGCCGTCGAATGACGTCAAGCCGTCGTTTGAATCGTATTTAAAAGGCTGCATCTAGTAGCTACCGGTATTCTTCGCATGGTGATAATGTATTCCGTACGTGAATATTACGACAAGTACTTTATCTTCGGTCAATGTAATGGCAATGCATTACGAACTGCTAAGGAGTATGCCCGTCGTTGTCCATCACGCCGTCCTCCTGATGCCAAAGTCTTCCGCAGGTTGGACGACAGACTGAGAAATACGGGAGCGTCGATCTGACATACAGTCTCCACGATGTTGGTGAAAGAACAAATGGCGGGCTTACGCCAGCACTGGAAGATGCAATACTTCGGCGGGTGATTGAGCAAACGCGCACTAGCCAGGGAGCTGAATGGGAGTAGCAGTACTGTGCACATGCTATTACGGGTAGAGGGGCTATACCCAGTTCTCTACAGACCCGTGCAAGGTCTACATCCAGATGACTTTCAGCGACGAACTGACTTTTGTGAATGGCTGTTGAAACAACATGGAGTCGATAATGATTTCATTGCACATATCTTGTGAACGGATAAAGCATTCATACGTGATGGGGTCTTCAACAGTCACAATAGCTATATGTGGGCAAGAGTCCAATCCTCATGCAATTCGCCCCAAAGACATCAGTTCCGCTGGTCAGTAAATCTGTGGGCCAAAACAAGGCAATCGCATGATTGGACCATATCTGCTGCCAGAGCGGCTCACGGGATATTCATACTTAGTATTTCTCCGTGATGTATTAACCGATTTCCTAGATGACATACCCTTAGCTACAATACATGGTCAATGGTTCCTGCATGATGGAGCTCCGGTGAATCTCAGCTCTCAATAATTGGCTGGATATGAAAATTGGTGAATTTCAGCTCTATGTAATTGGCAGGATATGAACTCCCCAGGCCGCTGGATTGAACGAGGGGATCCAACTTTATGGCCGCCACTATCGCCAGATCTGACACCTTTGGATTACTTCCTATGGGACCATCTGAAGGAATTAGTTCATCGATACCTAGTTACTACAGAAAGTGACTTAGTTACTCGTCTGCATGTTGCGTATTTTTTTTGTGGACACCACGCTGCTGCAATGTGTGTTGTCAGCCATTCGACGGCGCACGCATGCATGCCTCGATATGCGCGGTGGACATTTTGAACATCTTTCTATGTAAACATATGCAAATTCCGATGTTCATGTTTCCAATAAAGTTGTTTTTTCGTACACGGGGTATGACGTTATACTTTTCTCTCGAATTTTTTCGAAAACTATGGGTCGTAGAAGTACAGGACTATGACCAATTTTTATGTATTCCAAGCGAGGAATCTGGTTGTGCAGAGTTTGGGCGATATTGATGGGACACCCTGTATATACTATATATACTATATATATATATATATATATATATATACATTGCATTAACTATCGCGATGACTAAAATCCCATCTCTAGCACAGTCGTTACAAATAAGTGTTAACCTAAGTAACTATCGACCAACACAAGTAGGATAAAAATTATAGGTAACTTATCACTATATTGGGAAAAAAAGGGGGATGGGGTTTAATTAATGGAATGATAATATACAATCGAAAAACACATGAGTATAAACGTATGCAAAAATCATTAAACAATATATATACAAATATATATATATATATATATATATATATATATATATATATATATATATATATATTTGAAATATGTAATAATAAGAATTATGTAAATATAAAAAAACAAAAAAAAAACAATTCAAGTAATATTAACATCACCATAGAAGCAAATTCACGGCCACAAGGCCTATGAGAAATGAACAGCACCGTCCCAAATTCGATGATTAATCAGAACTAAATTCATCTTCAGGTCTGAGTATTTAATTCTAATTAACCCAAACAAATGCCTGTCTCAGATTAAGCAATAGCACATCACTATAAATGCTTAAACTCAGACTACAGGCAACAAAAATTGAAAAAATGAAAATAGGATACATTAAGAAAATTTGTATTACCATGCGGTATGAACCCTTCTTCTTCCACCACGTGTATACACGTGGTTTCATATATTTATATATATATATATAAATATATGAAATAACAAACATGGCAAAATAGAAAAAAAAACAATATCAATTTCCTTTAGAAAAGAAGATGAAGACAAGGAGAACAAATAAATGAAACTAATAAATGGTGACAAGACCATGTCATTATACTATAAGCATACAACATAAAAATTTAGGTTAATACAGAATTGCACTATCATCAGGACAGCAAGTGCATTTCGAATTAAAACCGAAGAATAGCTAGTTTTTGATATTTGCGATTGTACATTACGATAAACACCATTTCCACTGTCTACTAATAATTGAATGGAAAAATTAATGCGACCCAAAAGAAAAAAATCAGGAAAAAGGAACTTGCTTGTGTTTGAGCCACGACTTGAATTGCTTCCCGGCAGAATGCACAGCAAGCTACACCCATTCGTCAATGTGTATGCTAAGCGGATGAAGGCGATACGCAATGTACAATAGTGAACGTAAACTGAAAAGTTTTAACTGTTATTATTCAAAAATAAGAATCGGTATAGGACTCAGGACATAGGGATAGTCATGGTGAAAATAATGGGTGAAATTCATAAAAATGTGTTCTCCAACCATAGATAAATAATGCAATTGTAAAATTACGACATGGCGTATTTGAAATTATTAATAATATTATTAACAAAAAACTCCGGCTCGTGATAATTTTCACAAATGCGCCTAACATTATTGCTGTGGAGCTAGTGCTACTGAGGATCAGAAAGTCCGTGTATTCGAAAATGTCGTTTTGTTTTAAAATTATGTTTAAAAATAACTGAATAGAATTATAAGAACGATATGATAGCAGCTTAATGGTGTTGAAGTTATAAGAATATTTTTTCTCAAATATATTGGTAATAACATGATTATAGAGGGTATCTAAATTTAAATTTATATCTAAATAGTTAACAGTATATAGCAGGTTCATTAGGGATGAATTCTAAGTTAGAAGGGTAAATACCAACATTAATTGGATAGTAATCATCAATGATAATACCAATTAAGTCATATATATATCGATATACATATATTATGAGAATTAGAGAAAAAAAAAAAAAAATATATATATATATATATATATATATATATATAAAATTGTAAATATTATTTAAATATATAACATAATTAAATAATTCAATTCGAACTTTTACATGCAGCATGTTGAAATACCATGTGCATTATTGGATTCTAATTTTATAATTGCAAAGGTATCAAATGAATATGTGCTGTTAGTTGCAATTATCCACCTTCAATTTTGGTATGCTCAGTCTTCTTCCCATAAAATGGCTCCTATATGAAAAAGTACTACTTTTGGAGTCTTTATAAAGAGATATTTATCATTTAACAATTATATTTTGAAAAAAAATATATATATTTTGACATGCATTACACAATAATATAAATCTAATCCGTAAACATTTTGAACATATATATCACTTACACTTAGAGGATGAGTGAAGTGTGATTAAGTAAACCTCGTAAATTAAATTATGGAT
The DNA here is from genome assembly GCA_951213105.1 of Amaurobius ferox. Lineage (NCBI taxonomy): Eukaryota > Metazoa > Arthropoda > Arachnida > Araneae > Amaurobiidae > Amaurobius > Amaurobius ferox. The sequence continues at coordinate 138,098,037 of OX578139.1, forward strand.
TTTTTAATGACATTTAGACTAATTGATCATTTTCTCAAAATGTAACGTATCTATAATTGTAAAAGAATCTGTCTGATTGTGTCGAATGTAACAAAAACTCTAAGAAGATATGAAATTTAATACATATATATGACACAGACCGACTCCTGAAAGGAAACGCCTCCTCGAGATATTTGTTAATTCGAATGAGTTTAAAAGATAAGAATTTATTAAATTTCTGTCCCATCCCAATACAATGTTAATTGGTAACGCCATAAGCAAATTGCTAGAACTAAAATTATTTTTAGATTTTACGTACCGCTCAAAAAGACACTTTCAACTTCGGCCCATGATACATATTCTGGATGAGAACAAAAATTAAGTCCAACTGATCCAGAGCACCGGCCAATGCTATGCGATTCCTATGGCAGCATTCGCGCCACATTTCACTCCTGAAACTCCGTAAAGTTTTCAATTATTTTATGTCTTGACGTGACCAATTGAAATTCCATCCATTAAGCTATTTGGACAATATATTTTTCTGCTTTACTTAAATCAAGAGCAACATATAGTGGTTTCAGTAAATTTTATGAGATATGGATTCTGAAATAAATGAATGGTCATCAATCTCATCAATGGCAGATGGTTCAGATAGAAAGAAATATGACGTGGGCAACACATGACGTTCCTTATTTATTGCATTAAATTCACACTTTTTGCAGTAAAAAATATCTAATGTAGGCATCACATAACTTCCCTTATATAATACAAAGGATTTACTTCTTTAACTGTGAAAAAGTAATGGAAAAATTCACGGCGAAATGTTTGCAACGTTAAAATGTACATTTGGCGCTTTTCCGGATGGCACCATGTAAAAGTATTACGTACCCAATTAACTTATAGATTACGCAACTCTAAATAAACAATTATCAATATTTATATCATCCTCAATAAGATAGTCCATATATTTAAATATTTTAATATTAAATTCATCAATTAGGCTTCAGTTTTGCAATTTTGACGATATTTTCGTCAATGTGGTTCTAAATATCTCCAAGTTGGCGATATTTAGAAGCGCATTTCTTATATAATAAAATATTTCTTATATGCCAATCATACGACGGAATTAAAAATTTGCAAAACATTCCATCCCATTTGGCTTCATTTTTATCAATTTGGCGACATTTTTATCAATTTGATAACCAGTTTTGCCAATTTGACAATATTTAAAAAGTCGCCAAGTTGTCGATATACCGCCAAAATTCGTCGCCAGAATTTCACCAAGCGTTACAGACGGATAAATACGTTATTCTTATATTCTTTCTAAAATATTGAATTTTCATCCATTAGTGGCCATTTCCATTGATTTAGTGTTATTTTTATCTATTTTGCTACATTTTTTATCAATTTGGCGACATTTAAAAACTCTCTACGTTGGCGATATTTCGCTAAATTCCTTGCAAAATTTCGTCAAGCATTATGATCAGAGAAATAGGTTATTCTTATATAGTAGATAAACGACTTCTGGCGTCCAAATATGAAACTATTACCCAAAAGTATCTTCTCTTAGAGTAGATTCCATTATTCTTTCCAACATATTGAATTTTCATGAATTAGTCGTCATTTTCATTGATTTAGCGTCATTTTTATCAATTTGACGATATTTTCGTCAATTTGGCAATATTTATAAAACTCGATAAGTTGGCGGTATTGCGCCAAATCCGTCGCCCAAATTTTGGCAAGCATTATGGATGTAGAAATAGGTTACTATTATAGTAGATAAACTGCTAATGGCGTCAAATTGAAAGCTATTACCCAAAGTGTCTTCTCTAGTAAAAGAAACGAGCTACATCCATGAGAATGATAATAATAAATTTATCGCATGATATTACATATGAAAGTGTACAGATTTCACAATAGTTCATGCTTTTTATTTTAATTCCATGTGATTAATGTTCAATATCTCAAGAACGGTTCATGCTAGCGTCCTAAAGTTTATGTCATTCGGTATTTAATAAAAAATTACATAATAAATGATTATTTACGTAAATGCATTGGGTGCTTTAGTTTCTTGATGAATTTTTCAAAATATCATTTCAGTATTTAAGTGGATTCTGAACATTTAATTTCGCGTAAAAGCAATAGACTTCTAGTGTTTACTGATTGTGATTTATGTACCCAATTTTGTTCGAATCTCTTCATTTGTTCATGATATATCGTCCCCACAGGCTCACTGACACACACACACACACACACACACACACACATACACACCTAAAAAACGTCTAGTTCGTGTTCAGGGATGCTTTAAATCTGCTCTCCCGTCGAAAACGAGAATTCAAATTTTCGACCCCGTCACAATACTTTTTTTATACATTATACTATGTATATAAGGAATGTAAAAATCATACATAAGAAGATTGTTAATATGCATAAATGTGTTCATTATTCATTTAATTTACTTTAAAAACCTTGTAGGCTTTGAAATTTTCAAGATATTTATAACATTAATTTCAGCAAATAATGAATTAACATTTTTGAAAGGATAGAAGGAAGAAACAATAAAAATTTAATATTATGTGTCAGTATATGTAAACATAAAAATGATATAGAATCATCTTACAAAATCATCTAAAATTATGTATTTTATTTACGTAACATATTAAAAGATTCCTTCAAAATATATTTAAAAAGAAGTAATCAAAATAAGAAAAATCAAAATGAATTTTTATACAATGTGATTTATAAAACTGTTATGATCACATTTTATATTTCTAAATAATATGCACTTTGTTAAATATTGCGTTTTAAAACAATCCAAATTGTAGTTTTATAATTAAGCTGCATAAATAACCTCTAAAACATTTTCTCATAAAATACTACCAATTATACGAAATTTTATAGTACTTAGGAAGAGTACTACTAAATCAAACTACTAAAGCATTACTAAATCAAACGTTATGAATTCCTTTGAGCTGCAAGCATAAAATAATACAGAAAAGAATTGCCAGTTTAATATAGCTAGACCAAAATATATAATTTTGAAGCTTTTTTTAACTTCTGGAATAAATTCTCATTAAGGATTGACGTTGAGTTTGCGAGTTTCATGCAAAGCAATGACATTAATTACCCCACATTGAAATTATAACAATTTAGCCGGAGAATAGATTTTTTATTTAAAAATTAAATAAAAAGATGAAATTATTAGTAGGTTGAATTTATACCAAAAAATCTGATGTGGGCAACACATGACTTTCCTTATATAATGTAATGAATTTACTACTTTTACAGTAAAAAAATAGGTTTTTCTTATAGTAGATACTAATATTCTTTCCAATATATTGAATTTCCTACAATTAGTCGTCATTTTCATTGATTTAGCATCATTTTTATCCATTTGGCGAGATTTTCATTAATTTGGCAACATTTCAAAAAAGTCGCCAAGTTGGCGACATTCCGCCAAATTCGTCGCCAAAATCTCGCCAAGCGTTATGCACTAAGAAAAAAGTTATTCTTACAGCAGATAAATGACTATTGGCGTTCAAATACAAAAGTATTATTTAAAGAATATTTTTCATGAATGGAACGAGCTAGATCCACGAGAATGATGTCATTCAGTTTATCGCATAGTATTACATATGAAAAGTGAACATGTTTCTCAATAGGAATTTTTTTTTTTTATGTGATTTTTCATAATTTTTTTGAAAAATGTACAATATCTCGAGAACGGTTGATGTTAGCGTTCTAAAATTTATGCCAATCGTTTCCTAATGAAAAATTACATAGGAAATGTCTATTTGCGTAACTTTATTAGAGGATTTGATTTTTTGACGATTTTTTCAAAATTTCATTCGAAAATTTAGGGGGGGGTTCTGAACATTCGATTCCATATAAAAACAATAGGCTTCCAGTGTTTACGGATTGTGATTTTTGTACCAAATTTGGTTCGAATCGGTCCATTCGTTCGTCAGTTATCGTCTCCACAGACTCACTGACACACACACATACTTTCACACACACACACACACACACACACACACACACACACACACACACACACACACATACACACACACAGACATCACTTCAAAAATGTTTGATTCGTGATCAGGGATGCTTGAAACGTGCTCTCCCGTCGAAAACTCGAATTCGAATTTTCGACCCCGTCACAATATATATATAAGGAAAGTAATGTGTATAAGGAAAGTAAAAATAAAATATTTAAAAGTCATAAATGACTCATTGCGTTCGGAAAGGAAAAACCATATAACTGGATGATATACACAGAAATTAGACATTTCGAGCAATAATTTTGCTTGGCATATCATGCTTCTTACCACTAGAATATCCAAATTTCTGTTATCAACTGTTAAATCAAGGTTTTATCAGAAAACAAAACAAATAAAATTACAAAAATAAAAACCAAATAAAAACAAAAATAACGAAAACAAAATAACAATAACAAAATAACAGCAATTCACAAATTAACAAATTAATAGCCATTTCTCGAGATTCTTTGCTTCGTACCGCAAAAACTATTGCATATAAAAATCTGAAATTTGGTACACTTATAGAAAAAGTGCGGAACACGCTGAAATAAGCCCTTTTTACTTTCCTTATAAACATAATGTATAAGGAAAGTATTGTGATGGGGTCGAAAATTCGAATTCGAGTTTTCGACGGGAGAGCACGTTTCAAGCATCCCTGATCACGAATCAAACATTTTTTAAGTGATGTCTGTGTGTGTGTGTGTGTCAGTGAGTCTGTGGAGACGATAACTGACGAACGAATGGACCGATTCGAACCAAATTTGAAACAAAAATCACAATTCGTAAACACTGGAAGCCTATTGTTTTTATATGCAATCGAATGTTCAGAACCCCCCTAAATTTTCGAATGAAATGTTGAAAAAATCGTCAAAAAATCAAAACCGCTAATAAAGTTACGCAAATAGACATTTCTTATGTAATTCTTCATTATAAAACGATTGGCATAAATTTTAGAACGCTAACATGAACCGTTCTTGAGATATTGTATATTTTTCAAAAATATTATCAAAAGGTCATATAAAATGAAAAAAAAATTCCTATTAAGAAACATGTTCACTTTTCATATGTAATATCATACGATAAATTGGGTGACATCATTCTCGTGGATCTAGCTCATTCCATTCAAGGAAAAAGATACTTTGAGTAATACGTTTGTAATTGAACGCCAATAATAATTTGTCTGCTATAAGAATAACATATTTTTTCGTCCATAACGCTTGGCGAGATTTTGGCGACAAATTTGGCGGAATATCGGCAACTTGGCGACTTTTTGAAATGTTGCCAAATTAATGAAAATCTCGTCAAATGGATAAAAATGACGGTAAATCAATGAAAATGACGACTAATTGTCGAAAACTCAATATCTTGGAAGGAATATTAGTATCTACTATAAGAAAAACCTATTTTTTTACTGTAAAAGTAGTAAATTCATTACATTATATAAGGAAAGTCATGTGTTGCCCACATCAGATTTTTTATATTTATTGAAGATTTATTTAATGTCAAAGTTAAATACAAAATATTTGAGTTGCCAGTTCACGTCCTGGAGAGACTAACAATAGCAAGACCACGAAATTTTGCAGCCAGGTACATACATGAGTGTATTTTTGCAGGACGGAGACACTGTATTTAATTTCGATGTATTTTTTGAGATATTTTACTTTTTATGCACTTCTGAAGTGAACTTTTTTTCTTATTAGTGCATCTAGCGATTTCTTTGTATCGTACCGTAAAAACTATAGCATACAAAAATATGAAATTTGGTACATTTATAGAGAAATACACTGACTTTTGAAAGTTAAGCACGGAATGTAAATTTTCATTTTCCGAAAGCGTATTTCAATTTGAGTGGCTGAAAATCGCTGCGGATATAGATGGCACTATGCAAATATCGTATGTTGCAGCCAATCACGATTGACTGTCCGGATATATGCTAATTATGCTGTAGTTGAAGACACCAGCATTATGAAGGGTTTGAGGAGATGCATTGAAATGCTGGTACGAAGTGTTTATAACGTTTGTGGGATTATTTTTTATGATATTCGTATTTCTATAGCTAAAAGAAGACGAATGACATAGTGAGCTCTGGCGTGCTGTCGAACGCATTGAAGCAGGCCAGTCATTCAAAGATGTCGCTATTTTCTTTGACGTTAATCATTCGGATTTCTCGATTATGGAGACACTTTCCAAACAAGTCAAACAGTTGTCCGGAGACCTGTGCTGGTCGTCCAAGGTTTACTATAGCAATATACCTCGCTGATGATCGGTATATTGCTATAGTAGCTGTTACATCATTGGTTGCAACGGCACTTGGTAAGACAATATCTGCCAATACTATGGGCCGAAGGTTCCACGTGAAAGGACTGTACGCCCGAGTATTTCGTTTTTGTGTACCACTAACTGTCTAGGCCAAGCCAGAGGGGCAAGATTAAAGTGGTGTCGTCAACATGTCAATTGGACTGTCTCAGATTGGTGCAAGTTCAGGACTGTTTGACTGTCTCAGATTGGCACAGGGCTTCGAGCGTGCTGTCTCTGCACGTTTACCTCCTCCAGCCAGTCTCAGATTCGACCTGGAATCAGACGATAAACGTGTAAGGGTCTGGAGAGAACGAGGCACACGCAATCAGGCCAAGAACATCATCGAACATCATCGCATTCAGAGGTGGCAGCGTCATGGTGTGGGCTGGAATTTCAATGAGATATCGCACAAAGCTGCACATCTTTAAAGGCGGTTCTGTGACGGTTGCGGGAGGAAGTCCTAGTCCCCATTGCGAGATTCTACGCTGCAGCAGTTGGTCCTGATATCCTCCTTACGGACTATAATATCTTTATGGACTATATATGGACCTCCTTCTGGCCGGCATATTCCCCCGACCTTAATTCCATTGAAAACATTTGGGATGTCTTCAGATGTGCTGCCTCTGCGCGTTTACCTCCTCCAGCCAGTCTCAGAGTGTTGGAAAATGCCCTATTGAAGGAATGGTCATTGCTCGCATCTTCGAATTAGTGATCACCTCATTGAAAGCCTGGAAAATCGTTGTAAAGTTCGTGTGAAGGTCCGGAGTGGTCAAATAAGTTTTGTTCGGTTTGCTAGCTTTTAAACAGCATTTTATTAATGACCTAAATGTGACGCCATCATGTAACTTACAAAAAGTAAACATTTTTTTTTCATCTTTGTACATAATTCTTGTTTTCCTTAATGCATAAACACATTTGCTACCTTGATGAACAATTTTGAGTTAATCAGAGTTTTACTTTTCCATTTTTGTTGATTTTACCATTCGTGCTTAACTTTTGGAAGCCAGTATAATAGGGTAACACGATGAAATAAACCGTTTATCGGTCTAAACTTTAGTCTTGCATGAAATAGCTCGCGAAGAGAGCTCATGATCAAGGAATTCAGTTTTTGGATACCCTGGGATAAGAAAAGTCAATGTTTTCCCCTCCTGCGGAAAATAGGCAGAGATAGATAAGAAATTTTTGAAAGTAGAATGCTTAGGAAAGATATATTTGAGGCGCGCTCTGCAAGAGCAGCGAGTAGGAAGCAAAGCCTCCGCAAGGGGGTTGCTCGACCGGAGCGAGCTGGGAGCAGAGCCCCTTAGTATATTAAAAAAACAAGAAAGATTAATCATGCTTAAAGCATTGATTAGGAAACACTTTCCAACTTCAATGCAATTTTATTTAAACATCTCTAAAATTCAATACATTCCTCGATAATATTTTAAAACTTATCACAATACTACATTAATTTATTATATTTGGAAACTTTAACCTTCATTGAAAAAAATGAACTTCATTCAAATGACGGCATTGAAATATAAATTGCCTGGTTTAAACATCTATAAAATGCAATACATTCCTCGGTAATATTTTGAAATTACCATAATACTACGATACTTTATTAAATTTGAAAACTTCATCGAAAACAACTTGCATTCATTCAAATGATGTCATGGAAAAAATAACGCGTCTGGCTCTCTCTATGAAAGCAGCATTTCATTCATAACATTTTTCTTTTCATTTCATTCATCACAGTGCTAAAATAATTTATTTTATTTAAAAACTTAAGACCATGGAGCTACAAGTAATTAAACTCTATGCTTTAAATTTCATCGAAAAAAGTCGTCCTTCTCTCTGTAAAATCAATGAATATTTCATTCATATTTGCTATGCTGAATCCATGAGCTAAATAATTTTGCGTTAAAGAAATACAACAATTCTTATACAACTCATCCTACATATTTTGCTGTTTACATTTTACATAAGTGAAAAATAGGCTTCGTTGTAGAAATAATCAAATTTGAATGATCATCTGAACTTAAATATATTGTAATTGCGTTGTTCCAGTATGTAGATGCACAGAATTTAAGCAAAAATAAAGTGGATTTAGGACGAATACAACACTCAATATGAATTAAAAAGAACTTTAAAAATCGCGATTTTGAGACAAGATGGATGGCATATATCATTTTGAAGTTAGTCACGTGATCTTTTCATACCTTAGTCACGTGATCGCTTCATGCAAGAGGTGTAATTAATATTTTAATTTATATTTAAAAAACTATTGAATATACAGAGGCTGTTCACACATTTTTTAGACGATGTATATTGTATTCACAAAACTAAATTACATAAGATTCTTGTGTTTTAAATGTTCTATTTGACATCCCTTATTCTGAACTATCTTTCGACACCGCAATTTCCAGGATAATAATGCCTTTTGAAGTGTCAGAAGAGGTATTCTATCCCATTCCTCCTGAACAGCTTTCCAGAGTCCTGTAAGAGTTTTGGGACGACGTTTGGATAATGCAGATTTTAAAAGTCCGAAAGCACAAAAATCCATAGGTGATACATCGGGAGATTTAGTAAGGATATCAGTGAAGGGTATGGCCTTGATACCAGTTTTTGTTTCATTTCTTTTAGGAAATTTACAGTGGATTTTGATGTGTGACTGCTAGCTTTGTCCTGATGGAGTCTCACAGATTGATGGCACTGTGGGTAAAGCGATGGTATTTCATTCAGAAAAATTGGCGATAAAATATGTTCCTGATAGTATTTAGAGTTAATCTTGGCATTTTTTCCCACTCTCTTTATTTTTAACTTGCCATTATAAGAAAAACCAGCAACAATCATGAATCCCTTAGAAAAACTTTCTTTCGATTCTTTGAACCATGTACTTAAATTTTTTTCTCCCCTTTTATGATAATAAATGGCTCTTTTTTTGTTGCAATCATTTAAATACACCCATGATTCATCTATTGTGACAATTGTTTTCCATTTTTCTTTGGATAAGTGTTTCTCATATAGAATTCTGCAGCGTGTCCTGCGTTCAGCGATATGATTTGGAAGAAGACGATGCACATTGTGTTTTTTCGCTTTCTTAAGATTTAAATCAACGTTTATCATTTTGTTTACAGTGGACACCGAGCATTTTAATGATTTTGCAACTGTCCTTTGACTAGGGGGATTTTCTATTAACATTAAACAACGTACCTTTGCAATAGTCGAAGATGTCCGTTTTTTCCTTGGATACTTGTTTGGAATTTTTGTCCCACTTGAGGCTCCAATTTGACGTTTTGTTCCTTTCCTGTTGACGATATTACCTATCGACGCTTTAGATATCACAAAACCATGACTCTCACATCGTTTTTGGATAACAGAGTATGCATATTTCTCTTTGGAAAGAGCATAAATGTAGCCTTCGAACCACTGTTTTGTTAAAAACGCCATTTTTGAATAAAAACAAAACTTTCAAGCCGCAGACGATAATTTTGACTTTTAAAAACATAGTACAATTGGAATTATTTCTTTTGCAGCAAACGATGTTTTATTACCGCTTACCAAAATCGTCTAAAAAATGTGCGAACAGCCTCTGTATTTGCTGAAATTTTTTTTAATATATTTTATGGAATAATTTGAATATTACCTAAATTTTTCGAAGCAATTTGTGAACTTTAAATCCGCTTAAAATTTTTTTGAAAAATTAGGTCCCATAGGGTTCAATGTATTTTATTTTTTCAACCCGGGTTCAATCCAAAACTAATTGGGTGATAGTATTCATTTATTTTCCCATAGGTCCTACAGACCGTCTGAACAACATACTAACATTTCATTTTGATTAAGTCATTTTTACGGCAGTTATCGTGCTAACGGACAGACAGACAGACAGAATGAACAAAGTCATAAACACTTTCAACCTTGTTGTAAAGTGTTAAAAATTAGCTGACGCCGCCGCTGTTTGTCAAATTTTGCGCTTATCAAGTTTCTCTATGACGTACCGCAAAATCTGTAGCATATAAATATATGAAAGTTGATACATTTGTAGATATATTAGTAGAACACACTGATATAAACCGTTTTTCAATTTAAAGTTTTGTTTAGGAAGTATTTAATGTCAACATCAAAGGAAGTGTTTTTGAGCTGCGAGTTCGTGTCCTGGACAGAGTTGTAATAGGAAGACCTCCAATTTTAAAAATTTTGATTTGATTAATGAGTTATTCAATATTTTTTGCACTTCTGAAGTGGAAATTTTTATTCTCTACGGGAGAAGATTCAATTGGCCGAGACAATTGCTAGCTTCTTTCTGATTGGTTTCTGGCAGAAACGTTAGAAAGTGGGCGAGTACTGACTTATTGAAGCAGTAAAAACTGTAAAAGTATAGATATTTATTTCTAAACATGACTATAACGGTAGTAGTGCACTTTGGAAAAATGTAAAATGCTGACAATCGTATGACTTATTGTTTATTTTGACAACAAACAGAGCGTTTCGCAACCATTGTTGTCATGGACATCAGGATTTCATTGTTATATTGCACACCAATTAAATATTGTATTGTTGTAAATGAATCTATACTAAAAGCGTAACACGTATTATGAAACTCTATTACGAACAAATAGAAACACCTGCAGTTATGAAATTATGCCGTTTTTTTCTAATACAGTAAGTTATCGTTCCTAATAGCAGGCGGCATGAAAGGATTTGCGACGTAGGCTCAGCGAATAGAAGACGGAAGTAGAAGACAAAGCCCCCCAACTCACAAAGCGATATTCAGAGTTGGCAAGCCTAGCGACTTGGGGACTGAGCTTAGTAATAATGTTCGCGAAGTTAAGAGAATTGGTGAGCGTCAGCTAATAATGAGACGATGCCCCCACGAAGACATCACGTCTGAGGCGAGCTGTCATTGATGAGTTTCAGTCACTAGAGGACGGAATCCCAGGGATTTGCGAGCTTTAGCGAGCATGGGACAGGTAGGGGATCGTTTGCGTCGTCCGAATTGAAAGTGCTCTTTCAATTTGGACATGTAATGTGAATGTAAGTTAACAGGGGGTGGTCGCCGACTGATGTATTACGCCTGCTACTTAGCGGGCGGTACGAAAATGCCCCCTGAAGCGAGCTTAGCGAGCATTAGCGAGTAGAAAGCGAAGCCTTCCGACTCGCGAATCCAGTTACGGGGCGAATGAGCGGCAGCCAATAGAGGGAGGAGCCCCGGGGTTTTGCGAGCATCAGTGAACATCAGAGATTAGGAGACGAAGCCTCCCGACTCCTGAATCTAGTTGCGAGATTAATGAGCGGCATATAATGGATGGCAGACTCTCTGTATTCTGCGAGCGTCTGCGAGCATGGGACACGTAGGCGGTCGTATGCTCTGTCCAGATAGGGAGAGCTAGCGAATCTTGTTCTAGGGCTGATGAATATCAGTTAACAAGGGAGGTACTCTTTTGCGTATTACGCCAGCGTAGCAGGCGGCACGAAAGCGATCGACAGCGAGTACGGGGGTTGGTTTGCGTAGCGAGTAGGGGGCGGGTCCCCCTAGTTATATCCACACTTCTATGCATGAAAATGTCTTATATCTGTGTACGGTAGTTAACAGCTACAATTTATTATTTTCCTTAAATATGCTTGCTTTTGAAAAATCCTAAAAAAAATCTATTTCATGTATTATAATGTTCTTTTTATCTTAAAAATTCCAGTTTTATTGCATTATACAAAATGAATAGCATGACAAATAACTATAAATTGTTAAACCTTATCAGAATCACAATTTACTGTTTGTTATAGGTATAAAGAGTGGATTACAAAATATAATTTTCTAAAAAAATTAAAAATTGTTTATAATTGAAAAATGCATTAAATATTATATTGCATTTTTTTCATTACCTACTGATAATTCAAAGGAAAACATTCTACTATTTTCTTAAAAAGTAATAAAATATAGTCACTTGTTTATCATATGTAAAAAAATAAATTATTAAATATATAAACATATTATACGACAAAGATAAATAAAAAAATGCTTGCAGCTAAGCACTTTTAAAAATAAATTATTTTATATATTAACAATAGTTTTAGAAACTCCTGCTTGCAAATGAACGACTGAGTATCATGCAAAAGAAGAGACATTGTGCAAGAAGAGTTAAGCATATATTTAATGCTATTAAAGCAGTTTCCCTCTGCGAAAACATTCCATTTTTTGACACTTTCCAACATAGTTGTAAAATGTGTATGCCTTTGTTCATTCTGTCTGTCTGTTTGTCCGTTCGCACAGGAACTGTTGTAAAACTGATTTTAACAATTTGAAATTTCAGTATGTTATTGAGACATATGGGAATGTAAAAGAATAATATCAGTCAATTAGTTTCGGATTTAATGAGTGTTGAAAAAATTAAATACACTGAATCCTATGGGATCTAATTTTTTAAACATTTTTTAAGCGGAGCTTAAAAATTTTAGAAATCACGTAAAATGTGTAAAAATATTACATTCAGATATGTGAAGTATATTTTTAAATAAAAATAGAAATAGTAATTACACCCATATTATATGAAGATATTACATGACTCATTGGAAAATAAAATATGGTATCCATTTTTTTTTTGCTTATTGAAAATTGGGATTTTTATAGAACACATATATATATATATATATATATTTAATGTTGTATCCGTCCTAAAATCGCTTTATTTTTGCATACTATCTGTGTATCTAAATTCTGTGCCTACGCAATTACAATATTTTGTATTTGTAATAATCACTAAACTTCAATTAGTTCTACAACTAAACCAAATTTTAACGTATGCAGAATGTAAACAAATCAAGCTATTGTAAGATAAGTTGTATAAGAATCGCTGAATTTTTTAACGCAAAATTATTTTACTCTGGAGTCTGGAATATAAGTGATCGGAATGATTCATTGATTTTACATGCAGAAGCAGACGGTTTTGTAGAATTTCCTTTTCTAATGAAGCTTTAAGTTTCCAAGTCTTATAAATTATTGTAGTACTGTGATAATTTTAAAAATATCAGCGCAGAATGTAACACATTTTAGAGATGTTTAGTAAAATTGCATTTCAATTGTTCAATAAAATTGTGCTTCATAATAAATGTTTTATGCATGATTAAACTTTCTTGTTTAATATTTTTATAAATTTTTGAGAACTTAATACTGAAAATAATAGCCTTTTTAAAACGTTATTTGCTTTTTCGGAGAAAGGGTAATATGTCATTTGTACCTCTTTAGCTATCAACTATTATTTTACTATAAAATAAAACACACATGTACAAATGTGTACCCAATCCTCCTTCATTTTCCTTTTCAAAATTAGAAAACTCAATGATCAAAAAATTTTTATAAAGCTACTTGCTTTTCAGAAATATAGTTCGGAAGAGAGTATTATATTTTTAAATTAACTAAAAAGAAATAAAAAGTGGAAAAATTTCCAGAAAAACATAGCGGACAATTTCCCATTTCTGGAAAAAATTTTGCGGAAAAGTTTCAGGGAATTGAAAATTTTCAGTTCTCCAAACGTGAAAGTAGTTCAACTCGATATTTATACAAATAAATTTTATAGAGCAAACGGAAAGTAACATCGCATTGACAAAAGAAATTTAGTTTAAAATTCATTAAAAAACAAACTTACTACGTAAAATTATTTTTCTAAATTTCTAATTCACGTTTATTTTAAAATTATCTTTATTATAAAAGCAAGTAAAATCCATGAATAAATTAGATATAAGAGCAAATATTACATAGTGGTAAAACTAACATCACTTGCACCTGGATATAATTTTCAAAACATTCTGACATTTTAAAGCTGCTCATCCATAGGAATTTTTATCTCCTTCTTTCTAACTCCGTGGACGCAATCAATGGCTCTGACATAATCTAGTTAAACAAGAAAGTTACCAGTTCAATATATTATAAGTAATAATATCATTGAAGCTGATACTTATTTGGATTGGAGGTCGGTTTTACAAGTCTTGGAAGCCCGAAAAAAAAAACTCATAGGATGGTTAAAGGAACATTAGATAAGATTACAAAAGGAAAAGATAAGATTACAAAAGGTTAAAGGAACATAAAAAAATATAAGATTACTCTGGATTAAAGCACAAACTGGTATAACAAGAACTGAAAGAGTATATGTCTTGTCAAAGAGTTAGTTCTACCCTTGATGATATAAGTTTCTTCTTTCCAATGAACAGAAACAAAGTTATGATCTTAGCGCTGAAGAATGGTATGGACGAAAGGCAAGCCAGATTGAATTGATTGACAGATTGCTTTGCAATTAGCTGATTTGTCTATATATATTTCTTATAGGTTTCTTATTTATGTTAAGCGCATGTTTTTATCTTTTTGTTTGGATAAAACTTAATTATCGGGTTTGCAGGATTTGCATGCTTATTTCATATTTTTGCTGTTGACTAAGTGTAAATATTTTACTTAGGTGAAATTTGTACTGATTGTTTTCTTGCTTGCTGCGTTCGGACAAAGTGTTCAGCTGAATAACTTTGAGTAATTATGTCATTGAGTAAAGTTTTTTCAACTGAGTATGGGTCTCCATGGGGAGCACTACGGTGGTTGCATGTTGTTTCTCTTAGGTTCTGATTTTAGACTGTTCCGCAAATTGTGGGTAGCGGTGTGGTTTGTTGCGGTGTCTAGACCTGTTTTCGGGCTTAATGGATATTGCCTTGGTGCTCGGTGGGGGACCATGACTACTTGGTCGTGGATTGGTGTATGTGTCGAGATCAGCATACTGGCTATCATGATGACTCGCTATCTACTGTACACCTTTGGATGGGTTGGTGATTTGCTTGATTACCCTGTCTACAGTCTTGTAATTGTACTTAATCTGGACTCACAATAACTCTGAAATATATGTGGTTAATAAACTATTGTATTATTTATTTCGAAGCTCGACTTATTATATGTTACTATATTTATTTATAAATCAATATACACTGTTGCCCATCCAAAATGCAACAACATGAAAGACAAGAGATATCAAAGTCAAATTTATTGGACAAAGAACATAAAGTACAAGGATGAATTGATTGAAATACAGCCCCGGTCGACTTGCGGAAAACGAAGAAATCAGTATTTTGTGCAGCCGCCATGGCTGACAATAACTGCTGCTACACGCCTCGGCATTGAAAGAAAGAGACTTTGGATGTGTTCTTGGTGTATGTCAGTCCATACTGCTTCCACACGTTTCCAAACTTCATCTGTCGTAGCAGCTGGTGGTGTTTGCTGGACCAGTCGTTTGCCAGTCATCGATCAGATGTGTTCAATGGGCGACAGATCTGGAGAACGGGCGGGCCAAGGGAGCAGTGGAACTTGGTGGGCACTGAAGAAATGCTGAACGATATGTGCCACGTGTGGTCTCGCATTGTCCTGTTGAAACTTGGCCGCAGGCAAGCCTTGAAGGTAAGGTAAGACAACAGGCTCCAAAACTTCAGAAATGTAGCGGTGGCTGTTGAGTGTACCGGCAATGCGTATTAGGGGAGTGCGGAAGTAAAATCCAATGCCACCCCAAACCATAACGCCAGGTGAAGGACCGGTATAGTGATGCATAATGCAAGAGTTATGCACTCTCTCGCCACGGTGCCGCCAAACCCGGATACGACCATCGTGGTGTTGTAGGCAGAATCGTGATTCGTCTAAAAACACAATGTCGTGCCATTCGTTTGTCCATGTCCGGCGTTCAATGCACCATTACAGCCGCTTACGCCAGTAGTATATATATGTACGTATGAGCGCACATGTACTTTATACACTAAAAACTATATTTTATAGCTTATTTTTATCTTTTTATATATAAAAAAAAGGTCTCGATCCATTTTAATATTAAAAACATGATTTTATATTAAAATAAGACCTTTTTTACATTTAGACCAAATTTTAACTTTTTTTAAGATAAATGCATGAAAAAAGAGATCAAAAGATAGGCCGCTCCATTTTGGAGCTACCTTATACATAGGATGAAATTAAATAAATGTGTGAAAAAAGAGGACTTCTAAATGAATAGAAGTCCTCTAAGCTTTAAAATAAATGGGGGGACCGTTAGTCCCCCCATAAAATTACGGTGAAAAAAATTATTTTCAAAGTTTTTTTAGAAAATAAAAAGGATTTATATGAAAAAAGAGGAAATGAATCCTCTAAATATAAGATCTTCATTACAAAGTGACTCAAAATATATTGGAACTTATTGATGATGAAACGTGTCCGAAAATTACGGACGCGTTTTATGGACTGAGTTTTTTTAAGACTGGAAATCCTACATTATTTCTAAATCTTCTTAACATCATGGGTATTTTATCTTCATCATACCGTATTTCATTTATTCTAGGCAAAAATATTAATTCATTTAGAGATGTAATATCGTTTTCTCTACAATATAATTTTTTTAAATTAGTTAAATTTTTTATACCTTCAATAGATGTAATATCGTTTTCACTACAAGATAGTATTTCTAAATTTATTAAATTTTTTATTCCTTCAAGTGAATTTAATCTATTATCTACACAATATAATTCTTTTAAATTAGTTAAATTTTTTATACCTTCAAGAGATGTAATATCGTTTTCACTACAAGATAGTATTTCTAAATTAGTTAAGTTTTCTATACCTTCAAGTGAAGTTAATCTATTATTATTACAATTTAATTCTTTTAAATTAGTTAAATTTTATATACCTTCAAGAGATGTTAATTTATTTTTATTACAATTTAATGTTTCTAAATTAGTTAAGTTTTCTATACCTTCAAGAGATGTTAATCTATTATTATTACAATTTAATGTTTCTAAATTCGTTAAATTTTTTATTCCTTCAAGAGATGTTAATTTATTTCCTCTACATTTTAATACTTTTAAATTCGTTAAATTTTCTATTCCATCAAGAGATTTTAATCTATTATCTTTACAATCTAATGTTTCTAAATTTATTAAATTTTTTATTTCATCAAGAGATGTTAATTTATATCCCTCACAATATAATTCTTTTAAATTAGTTAAATTTTCTATTCCTTCAAGAGATGAATCACAATATAATATAAAAATAGATTTCACTTCAGTAGGATTCTCTATATTTAAGAAAGACATAGTTTTTTTTCCATACCATTATTATATACAACATCCATTTATATAGAAACATTTTTATTAAATATTTATTTATCCTCTTTGTTAGTTAATTGTCTCAAAAGATAAACACTCTCTCTCAAGACTGATTTAACTTCATATATCTCTTCAAAAATTTTCTCTTGGTAAGGTTCTATTTCATTATGACCAAACTTTTTATTTAATTCACTCATCTGTATTGCTTGTACTTTTTTCCAATAAACATTAAAAAAGTGATCAGGTAATAGCTCAAATTTATATTTAATCAAATAACAAAAATCTAATTTATGCATAAATTCTTCTATAAAATTTTCACTAAATGTTTGATATCTAGTTATATACAATCAATTTAAATCATCTTTTAATTCTCTCATGGTATCTTCTATAAGATTTTGAAATATTGATACTTTGTATAAATCTAAATTATCAGAAAATTTTATGATAAATTCGTTACTTAAAGTTTGATATTGAGATATGTTTGCCCAATCTACTTTATCTTTACATTTTTCAATAAAATCTTCTGATAATTTTTGATATCTAGAAATTTTAGGCCAATCATCAGGTTGAGCAAATTCTTCAATAAAAGATTCAGACAGTGTTGAATATTGTAAAACTAAATCCCAATTTACATGACTAATAAGATTTCTAATTACATCTTCAGATAAATTTTTTCTGGAAAATTCATTCCAATCAATATCCATTTATTAGAAAGAAATTTTTTCAATATGCATATAAGGTTTTAAAGCGTTACCATCACATTTTATCTTTAATGTGATGATATCATCACGTTTACCATAAGCAAAACAGGTTACTACATCTCTATTAACATTTAAAATTTCCTTACCATTGATTTCCAGAGATATCAGTGGACTTTTATCATATATATATTTACTTTCTACTGTATCATATATATCTATATATATAGAAATTTTCATATACATATCGGTAGATAGTCGCATCTCTTGATCCAGTAATTTTGAGCTCATCATATTGAAATTTACTTTTTTATAATCCCCATCTGTATGAAAATCATCTAGTATAGTAACCCAGATATCTCTATTATCTAAATATATTTTATTGACAGCATCGTTATCATTTTCAGGTTCAGAAACATTCGTAATTATTTTATTTTTTGCATCAAATTTATCATTCTGTAATATTAACGAATTTTTTTCAAAATATCTTTTATTCACAACATTTTTTTCATCTTTAGGATCTGCAACATTTCCTATTCTTTTTCCTTTTGCATCAAAAACTTTTCCTTCTAAAGAATGTAAAGTTGTATCATTTAATTCTTTTATTCTCTTGCATGTTTCTACAGTAAAGGATAAAAAACTCTCATCATATTTAGTTTCTATATGATCTCTCAATTCATGATGATTATTCTCTATTTTATTCAAAACAAAACTTTTAGTGGTTAAATCTAAATCATCTATAGGATTTTCACAATTTTTTAAAATTCTATTTTCCATATCATAATTTCCATCATTCATTAATTAAAAACCTATACCAGGAGGTCCAATAGGTCCTTCTTTCATTTGATCATCATAAGGTGGATAATAAGCACTCATTTATTTAATTTTAAGATTTTAAACTCTTAACCATTGTTATAGTTTTATTTTTTAAATTTATAAAACATCTCTTTCTTTCTTTAAAAATAAAATAAAACTTATATTCCTTTTGACTATTCGTTATCCAATTAAATTCAATATCTAAATTATTTAAATCGGTATAGTTTTCATGATTTGATGAGTCAAAAGGAAAAATAAGATACAGTTTACCAAAATTCTCCTTATTTATCAAAGGTCCTGTATCTGTATTATTATCGTAAAGTCCTTCACGTAAAAGAGCTTCATACACTCTACTATAATCTTTATTGACAAAATTTGTTTTATAACGCATAAGAGGAACTTGTTTATTATTAATCATCAACCAGCATTCTGCCATATCTATATGATCAAATATCATATTATTTTTTTCATAATTATTATCTCTTTCAACATATTGAGGAATAACATAGACACTTAAAACTTCATCTGACGCTGTAGTTGCTGTCACAGATCCACTGTTGCTTCTATAAGGGCCTACCATCTTAAATCTATGTCGATCCCAATTTACCTCCATATCTTTATTAGATAGATATGATTCCAGAAACAAACTTTCTGCAGAATTTTTTAATTCTATATAAGGTAAATGTAAGGTTAAACCTTCAACTACTACCTTATAATTTTCGTTTCTTATATTAGTATATATCATATTTTTATTTTCATTTCTTTGAATTTCTATTTTCACTTCAAAACCTGAAATTATCTTTTCATATTCTCTAAAGAAATCGATTATATCTTTTAAAGGTGTCCATATTTTAATGACATTGCTATCTTTCGTTAGTTCCCATCTCTTTACGAATCCTTCGTTATAATCTTTATTCATTTTCAAATTATTAAAAAACTCAGTTATTTTAGTAGTATCTTCTAAAGTACCATCATATTTGAACTCATTACGGTCAGCTGAATCAGATGTATCTAGATAAAAAAATTCATTTTGAGCTTGTGATGTTACATAATCAGGAGTATAATGAATTAATCTTAAAACATGATTCATGATTGAAAAATTTGACTGTGTATTTGATTCAATTTCAGTATCTCCTATATGTACTTTTAAAGTTTTGATAAAACCTCCACCATTTACCAGACTCACATTTTCGTTTCCAATGGATGATTTATCATTTTTTGTAATTTTTAATTTTAGTTCAAGATATCCTCTAGAATATAAAATTTTTGCTTTAGTATCATTAATATGAAAAACATAGGTAGCATTCTCATCTGAACTATGTTCTTTTGGATGAATTTCTCTTAATTCATAACTTTTAATGTGATCATTATAATAATAACGAGTATCACTTAAATCATAAATCATTTATTTAGGAAGAATTTTTAAACCACCTTTCTTTTTCATAGAAAATATTACATTTAATATATTCTTAGGTTTCAATAAAACCTTTAAAAATCCTTTTATTTTTTTACTTTTTCTCATTTATTTAAGAAGAAATAAAATTAAATTCTACAGCTCCTTTATTTAAATCTATTAATTCACCTTTTTGATTAGTAATCCTCATTTTTATTCTTTCAACAGGATCTACTTTAACAGGAAAATATATCCAATTATTAAATTCTTTTGAAATTATACTACCTGGAGGGTTTTTATTAGTGAAAGTATATATGACTTCTGAATTATATTGATTTATTAAAGATCCTTTTACAACATCACAGTGAATATAAATATTATCATTTCCATTAGATATATCAGCAATATGTTCACCTTCAATCTCTGTTTCTTCATCATAACTTCCATATGTCGGTTTTAAAAAGCCTATAATTTTATGAAAGTTACTTTCTGTAAAATCAATTACCCAATTTTTTTTTCAGTTTAATAGATATTCTTTGTCTTGCTTCGATAATACCAAATTTCACAGGTGGATCCTTACCAAATATTTTCATCATATACTCATTTAAACCTCTTACAGTATAATTACCATTTGAGATAATAATTGTTATATCTGAACTGATATCTTTGTCTAACAATCTAAATTTGTTATTTCCATAATTCTTACTTATATTAAACCAGGAAACTTCCATAGAGAATGAGTGTAAAGCTAATTTTTTTATTTTAAGAGGTGTAATAAAATTTACAGTAAATTCTTCTGATTTCTCATGACCTTCAGATTTTAATTTTATCATTTATACATAACAAAATTTTCATTATAGTCACTAGGTTTTTGTGTAGGAAATGATTTGAGAACATTTTTAGGTGATATACCTTTATTCCTTTCTCTTATATATTTCATACAAAATATACCGCATTTCACAGATGAAGGTTTCTGTAAAAAACTATCATTATAACCTATTTTTTTATTGGATGTAACAAGAAATGATTTAATATTTTTAGGAATATAGTCCTTCTTCATATTGTCATATTCACCAAACGGATCAAAATATTCCACATATTTATATTTAGGATCATTATAATAACAAACCCAATGAGTTCCGGAACCTGTTGATACATCTAAATTAATGATTCCATTTTCAAATTTTCCTATAGTTTTAGGTAATAAATCGGAGGTAAACACACCTCTAAATCCTTTTTCATTTTTCATATTTTCTATAATCATTTTGTCACTGATTCCCACTGTTGATATATTCCCTTTCCAAGTTTTTTTTTTCACAGATCCCTTTTTTTGTACAGCTGAACTAGCTAATCCTGATAAAGCACCTGCTGCTAATGCTGGAACTGCTAATTTAGCAGCGGTTATTAAAGAGGGTATAAGTGCCGCTAGAAATGGTAAAAATCCTCCATTTTTATCTAATTGAGTTTTACTGATTGTAATTCTTTTTTTATCATTAATATGATTAATTTGAGTTTTAGTTAAATACATCTCATGATTAGGAGTTTTAGATTTATCTATTTGTAATGTTACATCTACTTTATTTTTAAAAGCTGATTTAAGTTTATTTTTCTGACCTTCACTCAAATAAACTTTATTTTTTATCATTTATTAACAGAGAAATTGTTTATGATATCGTTGTACATCATTATAAGTCATTTCTTTATTTTTTAATAACATATCTAACAATAAAGTTACTTGATTATACAATTTCTTTGATTTACTTCCGTTACATATTTTTTCTGTTAAATTTGATAATACATTCAATCCTTTACCTACCTTCATTTCTTTGCTACTTCGAATCATATTTAATCTATGCATATAATTTTGCAACATATTTTCTTTATTTTTAATTTCTTTTATATCATTCTTTTTCTGGTTTAATTCCTCCTCTGAAAAATTTTTAGCCCTAGAAATTGTACTTTTTAAGTTGCCTTATTTCTTAGATAATCCTTCTTTTAACTGTTTAGCTCTTCCATACATCTCCTCTAATTTTTCTTGATCGTTTAAAAATACTGACGGTCTGTATAATTTTTCCTCTTTTAAATATTTTAAATTTAAATTTTGATCGATATCATAAGTATAAGATACTAATTCTTTCACAGCTTTAATAGGCTCTTCTATAGATGGAAATGAAATATTTTCTACAACATTTTGAATTCTTTTCACAACTTCTTTATTCGATTTTTCATATTTTTCAATTTCTTGAGTGATTGGTTTATGAAATTCTTCTAAGGTTTTTTGAATACCTATTTTTTCTTTTAGTTGATCTTCATTATTCTTTCTTATTTCTTTTTCTATTTTTACTATTTTAATTGAATCTTTTATTTGCTTTAAAAACTTGTGTTTCCGTTCTTTTTCTAAGTTCATTTATATAATATTAATTTTTTTACTGCAGCAAATTTTATTTTTACTGCTAGTAAATTATGATAAAAATTAAAGATTACACAGAACCAGAATAATTACCTGATCCTAAACAACATCCTTTGTTACCTAAACATCCATTTAGATTGCTTATAGTAGGATCTTCAGGTTCAGGTAAAACAAATTTACTGTTAAATTTGATTTATGATTTATTATTTTTTGATGCATTATATATATGTGCAAAAGATTTATACGAACCTAAATATTCTAAATTACAAGAAATATATACATTGTTTGAAGATATAGAAAGAGAAGATATTTTGAAATGTAAGAATATAAAAAATAAGAAAAGATTATTAAAATTATATGATAAATTCAAAAAAAAATATTATTTTCTTCAGATCATAATTTTATTAATGTAGATGAATTAAATCCTACATTAAAGAATTTAGTTATTTTTGATGATTGTGTGATTGAGAAAGATCAAAAAAACATCGAAGAATTATTTATCAGAGGTGGAAAGAAAAACGCATCCTTTATTTATTTAACTCAGTCATATTATTTAACACCTATCAATATAAGAAGGAACTGTAATTACGATATATTTTTCACTCTACAACCAAAAGAAAATCAACAGATTATAAGAGAGATAGATGGTTTATTAAGTACTGAAGAATTCAAACAAATGTATAATAAAAGTGTTCAAGAAAAGTACGATTTTTTTATGTTAGATTTAGTGAATTCAGAAATGAGATACAGGAAAAAATTTAATCCTATATAAATGGATGTATATTTAGAAAAAAGATTATATGTTTACAGAAAGAGTAGAAATATGTATCAAAAGATAAGTATTTCATTATCAGTAAGTAAGGTTATTCTAAGTGGAACAGGTTTATCAGCAATAGCCTTTCTACCTCTTGCATTTTTAAGTTTATCAGTTGGTATAGTAGAAGCCATAGATCTCACATTAAAAATAGCAGAAAGGAAAGAAGAATATAGACATTGTTATAATTTTTATAAAGAACTCATTAATTCGTTTAAAGCTAAGGATATGACAGAAGAAGAAATTTATATGTGTGAAAAGGATTTCATAAAAAGTTTAAAATTTAATCCAGTTGAAAAATACGTAAAACAAATGCAATTGAATGGATATAAATTTCTAAATAAATAAATGGTTTGTAAAAAAAAGAAAGGTGGTGATATTGTTGGATGGATACAAGATAAAGTAAATCTTCCAGAAATGCATTTACCAGGATATCAATATTGTGGTCCAAATACAAAATTAGAAAAAAGATTAAAAAGAGGTGATCCTGGAATAAATAGAGTTGATAAAGCATGTAAAGAACATGATATTGATTACAATAAAACAAAAGATACAAAACTGAGACATGTTGCTGATCAAAAATTAATAGATAATTTAAATGCTATACAAGATCCAACATTTCAAGAAAGATTAGCTAGAGGAATTATTAAACCTATTATTAAAGTTAAAAAAACTTTTGTATTAGGTATTTCTATATATTGTGTCAAGTGTAAAGATAAAACCCCAACTAAAAATTATTATAAAACTACTTCTAAAAATAATAAATCTGTTGGTAAAGGTATATGTACTATTTGTGGAAGTAAAAAGAATACTTTTTTAGGGAGTTAAAAGAGACATATTATAATCCAGAAACAGGTTATTGTGGAATTAATGAATTGAAAAGAAAAACAGGGTTACCTAATGTTGAAGAATTTTTACATGAACAAGATGTATATACTAGATATAAACCTGTCATTCGTAAATTTAAAAGAAGATGGGTTTATGTTCCAAACAGTAATAATCAATTTGACGCTGATTTGTTATTTATAAAAAATTATAGCAAATATAATGATGGAACTAATTATTTGTTAACGGTTATAGATGCTTTTAATAAATATGCTTGGGCTTTTCCTATAAAAAGAAAAACATCTAAAGAAGTTGTACAAGGTTTTAAACAAGTTTTTAAAGAAAGAATACCAAAATTCATTTTGACAGATGAAGGTACTGAATTTACAGGAAAACAGACACAAAAATTATTTAAAGATAATAATATACATTGGTTTACAACTAAAAATAAAGAAATAAAATCTGCAATAGCTGAGAGATTTAATAGAATTATAAGAGAAAAAATTATAAAATATATGCATGCGAACAATACTAAAAGATATATTGATGTATTACCCAAATTACTTAAAAATTATAACAATTCATATCATAGGTCAATAAAAATGACACCTGTTGAGGCTAGAGAAAATGAATCTCAAGTTTATAAAAATTTATATACTAAAAAGATCATGAAAAAACCTAAATTTAAGATAGGAGATAGTGTTAGAATATCTACAATTAAGAAAACATTCAGGAAAGTAGATGATTCTACATTCACTGAAGAGATTTTTATAATTTCTGAAGTATTGAAAACAGATCCAATTACTTATCGATTAAAAGATTTAAACAGTAAAGAAATTGAAGGAACTTTTTATGAAAATGAAATGGTAAAATATAATAAAAAAGATGATGTATATAAAATTGAAAAAATCATAAAAAAGAAAGGAAATAAGTATTATGTAAAATGGCTAGGATATCCTGATGAATTTAATAGTTGGACATCTGAATTAGTATAAATGAATAAGATGAAATTAATCTATGATTCGGAAGAAGAAGAACATTTTTATGTTATCGATTACGAAAGTTTAAAACAAAGATATAATAGTAGAGTTTGTTATTTTAATCGATTAAGAAGGAGATATAATATTTCTCAAGAAGTTGAGGATATGTTTTTAAAATTTTTAGATTTTATGTATTATGAGAAATCAATTAACTATTACTATTTTATGAAAAAGATTTGTGATATTTTTAATATTGAAAATAATATAAAAGTTCAAAAAGTTAAAAAGAAATATGAAAAAATATGGAATGATTTTTTACAAAGTATTTCAAGAAATGTTTCTTAATAAATGGAGCTTACAAAAAAGTGCATACACTGTTTGACTATGAAATCGGTAAATGAGTTTTACATATATCATAGAAATGAAAAAATTTATTTCCAAAGTCATTGCAAATGTTGTGATTCCATAATCAAATATAAAAAATTTAAATGTGAATGTGGTATGCAATATACATATACACACAAAAAGAGGCATTTAAAAAGTATTTATCACAGTAAGCATCTTGGAAAAAGTATTGTAAAAAATGTTTCCTAATAAATGGAGCTCAACTTAAAGTCAAAGATTATTAATGAACTTAGAAAAGTAGTAAAACAATTGAATATTAAACAACCTAAAGGTTGTAAGAAGGTTGATTTAATTAAATTATTAACTAAATATATCAGAAAAACAGGTGAATATAAACCTGTTTTAGTAGATTTATTAAATTTAGATTTGTCAGCATACTTGGAAAAAAAGAAAAAAATATTTATTAATAAACCTAAAAAACGTAAAAAAATTAAAAAGATTTTTGATTCTTTTAATTTAAGATTTGATAAAAATGATTTTAAATCTGTCTTTCCTGAAGAAAATGTATTTACAGTAGAAGAAAATCTTGAAAAGTTATTTACAGAAGATAGAAAATGTCGTATATGTGGTAAATATTATGAAGATGAAGAAGAACATATAAAGAAAGACTTAATGATTAAAAGATCAAAACAAAAAAGAAAATGTATTATTTGCGGTATATATTATAAACATTTAGATAATCACATATCAAGTCGAAAACATAAAAAAGCATTAGATGAAGGTAATGAAGAAATTAAGGAATATGAAACTGCTTATAAATCTAGATTAAGATCATACAGAATAAATAATTTTAATAATATTAAAATCCCTCTAGAATTTTTAGAAGAGAAAAGAAAGGTTGTAATAGAAAAAATAAAGCATATTATGAAAGAATTTAATGGAATAAAGGTAAATTTTAAATTGTTTTGTTTGTATAAATTGAATGAAGAAATTCAAGAATTTACATTCAAAACTGAGAATCAAATTATATTAAAATCTAATGATTTACATACTTTTTATGATTATGTTATTGACAACTTAATAAATGAATCTGATGATTTTATATCAAAAGGATCTGGTTGGAGTCTTGAAGAAATTAAATTTTTAGAATTGGGAGTAAATAAGTATCAACCCTTGAGAGGATCAAGTTATATTGATTTACCTGAAAAAATTAAATCTAAACAAGCCATAATAAATGTAAAAAATAAAGATAATAAATGTTTTATGTGGTCAATATTATCAGCAATTCATCCTGTAAAAAAAGATCCTCAAAGAGTGTCAAAATATGAACAATATAAAGATGAATTAAATTTTAAAGGTATTGATTTTCCTGTTTCATTAGACAATATTAAGAAATTTGAAAAACTAAATAATATATCTGTAAATGTTTATAGTTATGATAGTTCAATTTATCCACTTAGAATAACTAACAATAAATTAGAAAAACATGTAAACTTGTTTTATATAAAAGATCATTATTGTTGGATTAAAAATATGAATAGTTTGATCAGATCACAAATTACTAATCATCGTATATTTTTATGTAATAGATGTTTAAATTATTTTTATTCTGAGGAAAGATTAAAGATACATGTTGAATACTGTAAAGATGCTGTCACAATTAATATGCCTAAAAAAGATGAAGTTATTCAATTTAAAAATCATGAAAGAAAAATGAGAGTACCATATACTATATATGCTGATTTTGAATCTCTCTTACCTAAAATTGATACATGTGAGCAAGATCAAACTAAATCATATACTGTGAAATATCAAAAACATGTAGCAGATGCATTTTGTTATTATATCAAATATGAAAAGGAATACTTTAAACCTCCTGTTGTTTATAGAGGACCAGATACAATCAAAAAGTTTGTATCTATGTTAAAAGAGGATACTCTTAAAATTGAAAAAATGATAGAAGACAAAACTAAAAAATATGAAAGTATCAAATCAATGATAGAGTTTGATGAAAATCATTATAAAAGAACTAATATTTGTCATATATGTGAAAATCAAATCTTTAATGATGAAAAAGTAATTGAGCATTGTCATATAACTGGGAAATATAGAGGTCCAGCTCATAATATTTGTAATTTAAATTATCAAATTCCAAAATTTATTCCAGTAAAAATTCATAATTTAACAGGTTATGATTCTCATTTGTTTATAAAAGAACTTGGATTTGATCAATCAAAAATAGATGTTATACCTAATACTGAAGAAAAATATATATCTTTCAGCAAAAAAATAGGAGGTATGAAATTGAGATTTATTGATACATTTAAATTTATGTCTTGCAGTTTAGATAATTTATCAAAAAACTTGAGACCAGAGAAAGAAATAAATAGATATCCTCCAAAAATACGAAAAATGAAATATATTAAATACTTAAAATCAAAATTTAGAGAGACATCATTACATTTTCCTGATGATAAATTAGATCTCATTACAAGAAAAGGTGTATATCCTTATGATTATATGGATTCTAGAGATAAATACAAAGAAACAGAATTACCTTCAAAAGATAAATTTTATAATAAATTGAATGAATGTAATATAACTGATGAAGAATATAAACATGCTCAACGTGTTTGGAAAGAATTTAATATAAAAAATTTAGGTGAATATACAGATTTATATGTGAAAACAGATGTATTAATTTTAACAGATGTATTTGAAAATTTTAGAGATGTTTGTTTAAAAACTTATAAATTAGATCCAGATTGGTATTTTACTGCTCCTGGTTTATCTTGGGATGCAATGTTAAAAATAACAAATGTTAAATTAGATTTATTAAATGATTATGATATGATTCTCATGATAGAAAAAGGTTTAAGAGGAGGTGTTTCACAATGTTGTAATAGATATGGAAAAGCTAATAATAAATATATGAAAAATTATGATAATAGTAAAGAATCCAATTATTTAATGTATTTAGATGCTAATAATTTATATGGATGGGCTAGGAGTCAATATTTACCATATGGAGAATTTAAATGGTGTAATGAAATAAATTACGTTAAACGTGAATTATATAACAATAAAATAAAAGATGATTCAGATATTGGATATATATTTGAAATTAGTTTAAGATATCCAAAAGAGTTACATGATTATCATTCAGATTTACCATTATGTCCTGAAAATAGAATACCTGAAAATTCGAAACAAGGTAAGTTATTAACAACTTTACATGA
Organism: Amaurobius ferox; assembly: GCA_951213105.1. NCBI lineage: Eukaryota > Metazoa > Arthropoda > Arachnida > Araneae > Amaurobiidae > Amaurobius > Amaurobius ferox. Next base: position 138,126,974 of record OX578139.1, read on the forward strand.
AAAAAAAAGATGTAGTTCATTATAGAAGTTTAAAACAATATTTGAAAATGGGTTTAAAGGCTGTAAGAGTACATAGAGTATTGCAATTTAAACAATCGAATTGGTTAAAAAAATATATAGATTTAAACACTGAAATGAGAAAGATAGCTGCTAATGATTTTGAGAAAGATTTTTATAAATTAATGAATAATTCTATATTTGGAAAAACAATGGAATCTATAAGAAAGCGAATTGATGTAAGATTATGTTGTAATTATGATCAAGTTAAAAAATTAATTGCTAAACTTAATTTCAAATGTAGAACTATTTTTGATGAAAATTTGGTAGCTGTTCACATGAAAAAAACAAAACTATATTTTAATAAACCGATTTATGTTTGAATGAGTATATTAGATTTATCTAAACATTTAATGTATGATTTTCATTATAATGTTATGAAACCGAGATATAAAGATAATATTAAGTTATTATATATGGATACAGATAGTTTTATATATGATATTAAAACAGATGACTTTTATGAAGATATGAAGTCTATGATTGATTATTTCGATACATCTGATTATCAAGTAAATAATCTGTATAATATGCCTAGATGTAATAAAAAAGTATTAGGTAAAATGAAAGATGAAAATAACGGTGTGATTATGGAAGAATTTGTAGGTTTAAGAAGTAAAATGTATTCAATAAGATTAGAAAAACAGAGTGTTGAAGAATATAATAATAAAAATGAAGACCATAAAAATGTTGAGATTAAGAGGTCTAAAGGTACTAAGACTAGTACCGTTAAAAACAGAATATCATTTGAGGATTATAAAGACTGTTTATTAAATAAAAAAGATCAATATAGAACACAGAATTTAATTAGAAGTAAGAAACATGAATTGTATTCAATTCAAGTGAACAAGATAGCTTTATCAGCAAAAGATGATAAAAGATTTATATTAGAAGATGGTATGAATACTAGAGCTTTAGGACACTATAAAAATGTTTACTAATAAATGGATGAGTGCTTAGGTGATATTCGAGCTTTAAATTTTACAAATTCTGAAGAAATTTACTATATGACTTATCTTTGTAATGAATTGTATGATTTATATATAAAATATGATCATAATAAAAAACTATTATCAGAAAGTTTTCAAAGGTTGACTGAATTAATTGAAAAATAATAAAATGAAGATATTAAATTGAATGGATTAGGAGTTTTATATGTTATTTCAAAGAATTTATTCTATTGGACATGAACTTTATAAAAAATGTTTAAATTAAATGATCCTGAAAAAATTGTGCCGCCTTACTTGAGTCAACTGAGAAAAACAATAATCTTAGAAGCGAGGTCAAAGATGAGCAATCCTTATCTTTTCGCACCCGGCGCAAAAAAAATCAATCAACACGCGGCGCGCTTTCTAAAGAGGAAAAAATAATGTGAAAGACAGATAATTCTATATAATTTTCTACAAGTCAGTGCAGTTTTAATATATTAGAGGGGTTTATAAAACTATTTTATCTCTATAATTCAGGGGGGATGACTATCCCCCCCTATATAATATAATGTTTAGTTTATAAAAAAATGTTTACTAATAAATGGAAGAGTTCAATAGACTGAGAGGTTATCCCAAGACGCTTAAATTAAACGATTTATATCCTGGGGAATATAATCTAATATCATTGAAAAAAATTAAAACCAAATATGGAGATACAGTAATTGTAAAGTTATATGTGAAAGGTATTGAAAAAGATTATTATTTATCAAATAAACACGGTATGCTATCTGATGAATCTATATATGAAATCAATAAAGGTAGATTTTTATTTAAGTATTCAGGTATGATTAATGATAAATATGAATTAGAGGAAGCTTAATATATTTTAGAGTTAAAAGGAACAGCAGTCTTAGTAAGAATATTATTATAATTTTGAGATTAGTAAAGAACAACTTACTTTTGTTGATTTTTCTAAGCTATAGATGGCAGCACTTCCTTTAATATTTATTAATCTTTTAATATATATTAAACTATAGTACTTTGTGTATATATTCTTCAAAAACTATCCTTCTTTATTTTATATTATTTATAAACTATTTTTTAGTCGAAAAGGTCTTAGATGTTAACTTTTTTCGACTAAAAAATATTATGTCATGTTTATATTTTTAAAATTTTGATGTGTTATTGCCCCGGGGTTGGCTGAATGGATAAAGCAATGGTCTACTATCAGAAAGATGCTGGTTCAAATCTCCATGTGCACTGTGAATATATGATCCGTACGTTATTTATTAGAATTAATTAGATTTAATTAGTATTAGTCTATATATATATATATAGTATATTGATTGTATATTCCTTGTCTATTTCAGTCATAGAAAATTGGAGATGGAATCCTGGCTGTGTTGAATAGAGAGCCTGACTGACTGATGAGGAGCCTGGCTGATGATAAGTCCTAAGAAAAAAAAAGGATTTCCCCCCCCGTAGACCCTAACCCCCAACGTGTTGAGACGTATTTAACATCAGAAAAGGTCTACGGGGGGGAAGGGGGTTTTTGCTGAATTTTACTATATTTTATTTTAGATTGGTACATTGGATAGTGCTGCCATCTATCAAATAAATCTTCATTCACGCTTGAAGTGATAAAACTTCGCTGTGTCGATAAACACTTTTATTTTTTTTTGCTTCTGATATGAGAAAGCTTAAAGAGCCTTTTCTATCTGTGGACGCGTTTCAAAGTAGATTTATATATTCTGGTGGTGGCAAATATGAGAGAGTTATTTATTCTATGAAACCTATCGTGTTAAATCACTTTATTTTCTGACTTTAATTATGTTTTAAAAAATCAAACTTTTATGGGGGGACTAACGGTCCCCCCATTTATTTTAAAGCTTAGAGGACTTCTATTCATTTAGAAGTCCTCTTTTTTCACGCATTTATTTAATTTCATCCTATGTATAAGGTAGCTCCAAAATGGAGCGGCCTATCTTTTGATCTCTTTTTTCATGCATTTATCTTAAAAAAAGTTAAAATTTGGTCTAAATGTAAAAAAGGTCTTATTTTAATATAAAATCATGTTTTTAATATTAAAATGGATCGAGACCTTTTTTTTATATATAAAAAGATAAAAATAAGCTATAAAATATAGTTTTTAGTGTATAAAGTACATGTGCGCTCATACGTACATATATATACTACTTACGCCTATGGTCTGGAGTCAAAGGTAATCGCAGCAATGGACACTTTGCTGAAATTGTCCGTTGCTGCAGACGACGTCGAGTGATACGTGCTGACACAGATTGTTGTGCAACAGACCTTATTTATTGTTCTAGGGTTGTTGATGTTGCAGTGCGATCCATCATTGCCATGCGCACAACTTGCCTGTCCTCACGTTTGGTGGTGCGACGAGGCTGGTGCAATCGTTCCTGTCGGTTGGTCCGTCCTGCCTGCACCCATTGATTCCATATTCGCATCACTGTGGCTTGATTTTGTCCAACACGAACACCGATTTCTCGGAAGGATAATCCGCAATTTCTATAAGCCTCAATTCTTCCTTTGTCAAACTCAGAAACGTGCTGGAATGGCTGCCATATTCTTCGATGAGGCGTACTGAAGCTTTCCACACAGAAACACAGGGTGAAAACCACATTCCTGTACTTAAAAACTACCTTCTCTTCTGCCCTTATATAGTGCTTGTAGGTGGCGCTACTGGCGCACATGATTTGCATATGAGCTAAAATTCTAATCATTTGTATTTCCTATTGAGGTCTACGTATGGTGCAAATTTCATGCTTATTGGATGCTTCCTTCATGGTGTTGCATTTTGGATGGCCAGCAGTGTATATATATATTAAAAATAAAAACCAAAAGCATTATTTTCAATTTATAAGAGTGTATTTATGGGATAGTTTCAATAGAGTATATATATGTTATTTAATCCAAATATTAAAAATACGAATTTATGCACTATTTTCTTTAAAATATCCTTTGTCATTTCAGAAAAGTTATGAAAAGTTGCTGGAATTAAAAATTATCCTTGAGTACGTAGAATAAAAATAGAAAATGCTAAAAACTATCTATGCTAACTGTTTTTTCGCTGTTTTCCTTCTTTTCGGAAAGCTAACAACTTGAGCGTGATTAAACATGGACTGAAATTGCACTGGCTTTGAATAGATAAAGGTCTTTAGGAGAGAAATGGCATGATAGAAAATTCATAAATTAGCCAAAAGTTAGTTGTTGTTAGCTGAGAAATTTAAATTGGTATTGTTGGTTTTAGTTATTTCGTAAAGTTAAATTTAAAACCGCAGGAAGCAAAGATATAATATTTCCTACTTTGCAAAGTATAAAAATCTGATGTGGGCAGCACTTGACTTTCCTTACATAATGCAATGAGTTTACTACTTTTACAGTTAAAAAAAATGTTATTCTTATAGTAGAAACTTGTATTATTTCCAAGATATTGAATTTTTTTCAGTAAGTCGTCATTTTCATTGAGTTAGCGTTATTTTTATCCATTTGGCGAGATTTTCGGCAATTTGGCAGCATTTAAAAATGTCGCCAAGTTGACTATTTTCCGCTACATTCGTCGCCAAAATTTCGCCTAGCGTTCTGGACGGAGAAATACGGTATACTTACAGCGGATATATGACTATTGGCGTTCAAATACAAAAGTATTACTCAAAGTGTATTTTCTCTTGAATGGAACAAGTCAGATCCACGTGAATGATGTCACCAAATTTATCGTATTATATTATATATGAAAAGGGAACATGTTTCTTAACAGTTAATATTTTTTTTAATTCATGGGATTTTTTGATAAATTTATTTCAAAAATATGCAATATCTCGAGAATGGTTTATGCTAGCGGTCTAAAGTTTATGTCCATCGTTTTCTAAGGAAAAATTACATAAGAACTATCTATTTGCGTAATTTTATTAAAGGTTTTGATTTTTTGATGATATTTTCAAAATTTCACTCGAAAATGTAGGGAGGTTCTGGACATTCGATTGTGTTTTAAAACAATAGGCTTCCAGTATTCACGGATTGTAATTTTAGAACCAAATTCCGTTCGAAACGCTCCATTCGTTCGTGAGATGTCGTCTCCACAGACTCACTGACACACACACACACACACAGCCATCACTTCAAAAATTTTCGATTCGTGATCAAAGATGCTTGAAACGTGCTCTCCCGTTGAAAACTTGAATTCGGATTTTCGATCCTGTCATAATACTTTTCTTAAACATTACGTATATAAGGAAAGTAAAATTTATTTTGGCCTCTAAACAGCACTTCGCTGGAGGAATCGATCGAACCTTGGCTTATTTGTTTACATCCAGACGTTCTACTAGCTACATCACTCCCGGTAAATAACGAACTAATTTAATTACATCACATAGCTCCCGCCCCCTTTGAAACAATATTTGAGCTGTCGCCCTGGCCGTTTCTATTCGATATCACTCTGTATTTTAGAGCAACTTGAAAAATAAATTTAAATTTTTAGAGCTACATATACTTTGGCACTGCAAAAGTCAACAGAAACGTAAGCAGTTCAGCTGTACATTTCAACTTGTCGCCAATTGTCAGAAAAATTTTAGCCTAATCAATCTGGATATCTGATAGATAGTGTCTAATATCTGCGGTACATTTGTTATGGCATAGGTATTCGGATAAGGAGTGTATTTGGAGACATAACAGATCTAATTTTTATTTTCCTTATATACATAATGTATAAGGAAAGTATTGTGACGGGGTCGAAAATTCGAAATCGAGTTTTCGACGGGAGAGCACGTTTCAAGCATCCCTGATCACGAATCAAACATTTTTGAAGTGATGTCTGTGTGTGTGTGTGTGTGTGAAAGTATGTGTGTGTGTCAGTGAGACTTTGGAGACGATAACTGACGAACGAATGGACCGATTCGAACGCAATTTGGTACAAAAATCACAATCCGTAAACACTGGAAACCAATTGTTTTTATTCGTAATCGAATGTTCAGAACCCCCAAAATTTTCGAATAAAATTTTGGAAAAATCTTCAAAAAATCAAAACCACTAATAAAGTTACGCAAATGGACATTTCTTATGTAATTTTTCATTAGAAAACGATTGACATAAATTTTAGAACGCTAACATGAACCGTTCTCGAGATATTGCACATTTTTCAAAAAAATTATTAAAAAGTCATATAAAATGAAAAAAAAATATATTTCCTTTTGAAAAACATGTTCACTTTTCATATGTAATACCATGAGATAAATTGGGTGACATCATTTTCGTGGATCTAGCTCGTTCCATTCATAAAAAAAGATACTTTGAGTAATACTTTTGTATTTGAACGCCAATAGTCATTTATCTGCTGTAAGAACAACTTATTTCTTCGTCCATAACAATCACGTGTGGAAGTTTTTTTTGCCAAGTGAGAACGAAGCATCTTGTTACCACTGGACCCCTGCTAAAGCAGATTGCTCTGGATTTTGCAGAAAAGGAGAAAATCACGGAATTCAAGGCATCGGAAGGATGGTCGCTTCAAAAGTCGGCATAACATCGAATTCAATGTAATCAATGGTGAAGCTGCAGACTTAAATATGGAGACTGTGGAGGAATGGAAAATTAAACTTCAGGACTTAACGAAGGATTTCGACACCGCTGGCATTATCAATGCCGACGAAACCGGTCTGTTTTTTAGAGCTCTTCCAAGTAAAACCCTAGCACAAGGAAGTGAGAAATGCGTGGGCGGGAAAATGTCGAAAGAAAGGCTTACCGTCATATTCTGTGCTAGTTTTACGGGTGAGAAGCTCAACCCACTTGTGATCGGAAAAAGTAAAAAACCACGATGCTTTAAAAATGTGAAGATCGCATCATTGCCTGTGCTCTATCAATCAAATCGAAAAGCCTGGATGATATTAACAATTTTCTCACAATGGCTGGAGGGCATTAACGAGATGATGAAGAGAGAAGGAAGAATTCTTCTTTTGGTGGATAATGCCACATCACATGGAATCATGCAGCTGAGCAACGTGAGTCTGAAGTTCCTGCCACCGAACTGTACTTCTATAATCTAACCACTTGATCACGGAGTGATCAAGACCTTTAAAGCTCACTAACGAATTCATTTTCTGAAGAAAATGGCCCTGGTGATGGAGGAGGCAAATTCGGCAACCCAACTAACGAAGAAGGTCAATGTCATGGATTCTGTCCATTGGATATCAATGGTCGCCCCCCATGAGTGTTCAGAATAGAGAGAGTATATTGTATATATATATATATATATATATATATATATTTTTTGCGTGGAACTACGTCTTTCACAACGGTGGATAGGGGTATCATTGGGAGCAATCACACATTGAATTCCGTTTGTAAGAGAACTTATATATATATATATATATATATATATATATATATATATATATATATATATATATATATATATATATATACGGTAGTAACGACATATTGGTTTTCAGGGTAATTACTAAGCTTCACTGATATATGCTCACAAGAGACTTTTTACAGCTCTGTGAGGAGGTCAAAAAGTTGCTACAAATGCAACATCAAGGTCATGGTTTCTAATGGGACATGCTGCCAAAGCTTTACGAGAACTTTGTACTCCAGATTGATATAAATTATTGGTACAATAAGTCTACATTAAATTGGCACTATAAATAAACGTTAAATACTAAATTATTCATCTACAAGTTCACGAATGGCCACAGTATGATTATTATATGAGGTATTTATTGATCTGGGGTAGTGTAGGTGTAAATGCAGCTAAATCAGGAATGAGACTGAGGTTTGATTATTAGTTTTAAATGTTTCATTTTTAAGCAAAATGAAAATGTTATGTTCCAGAATTGAAGTCTGAACAACAAATTTTGTGTTATTGTGACCTCTTGAGATTGCCGTGTCAAGGCCTTATTTTGAAGGAGAAATATACATAGTTTTACTTGACAAGGAGAAGACGTTGCAGTGGTCGCCAAATTCAGGATCATGTTGATCGGAGATTTTTTTTCTCGGTTCAGGTCGTTTACGGTTAAAAATGGAAAAATAGTGTTCTAGAATTAGAGTTCTAGCAACAAATTTTATGTTTCGGTGACTTCAGGAGAATGCCGCTTCCAAACTCCATTTAGAAGGAGGAAGATGTGAAGTATTGCCTGACAAGGACGGGCTTACTGCTAAGTTGACCGCTACGCCGAACTTCCCTGACAAGGGAAAGACGGTATACCTTACGGTACCACTTTCGGGTAGGTCGGACGGCCAGGGTCGAAGTAGAAGAAGGGCAAGACGGCGGGATGGGGCAGCCCAGTGGTTATGACGTGGGGATTGTACTCCGACGACCGAGTTCTGATTCTCGGTACGGGACGATTAAAGTTTTTAATCAAGATAAAAATATAATGTTCCAAATATTAATACATTGTTGTACTATAGATTTGCAATTTTATGGTATTTAAAATTTGTAACTTTAATTCCTTTTCAAATTTAATGTTAATTGTATCCTGCAATGCAATTTTATATTTTTTAAAACTTGCTTCACAATTTCTTAAATTGTCATCTGGGACCTTTTTTATGTTTAGATAATTCCAAAACCCATTTCAAAAGGGAAAAAAAAATAAAAAGAGAAAAAACATTGCTTTATATTTTGCAATTGGTGAATTCTAAAATGTAAAAAAAAATATTTTTATTGCAAAATAAATATTAAAAATATGATTCTATGAAAACTTAAATCTTTATTACTTTGAAAAAATTATAAATAGTTGGGGATTGAAAATTAGTCTAGCGTACGTGGAATAAAAATATAAAAAGCTAAAAAATATACTGAACCTATCTTTTTTTTTCCACCGAGAAAGCTAACAACTTGAGCGTGATTAAACATGGAATCAAAGTCCTTTGGCCTTTATCAGATAAAGATCTTAAACAGGAAACGAAGTGAAAAAAAATTCTAACTTAGCAAAATTTACTCGTTATTAGCTTAGTAAGTTTTTCTTCTATTCGTTTGTTTGGTTACTTTGCATAATTTATTTTAATCCAAAGGGCGATATGTAATTTGGTGCTTGCTGAAATTCAAAGAAACACTTCGTTTATATTTGCTATAATCTTTAATGTTGTTGGCGGCACAATTTAAATGGATATTTGTTATTTACTATAATTTTTATGCTGTTGCAGTATTTATGCTACTTATAATGATCATCATAGTGTAAATATGTTATTTTCTATGTAGAAAATGTAAACAGCAATGTATTTGTGTACTGTAAATATGTTATTTTAGATATTTACTCATTATACAAGATATTTATGAAAACATTTTAGATATGAAATTCTAAGATTATTTGTGAATACTTTCATTTTCACCAAAACGGGAATCTATAATGATAAAAGATGATGTCTGTTTGTCTAGTCTGCAACGGAAAATCTAAGCGACATACAGCTATGAAATGTTGTGCATTATTATCCTGGCTCTAGAGAGGAAATATATCGTCAAGATTTCATTTTAATTTCTAATATGCTAAAAAGTTATGAAGTTAAGGTGCCTGCCTACTTTCAAAGGGGATTTTTTAAATTTTTTAAAAATTGCCTAGTTATGTGCATTATATTATAGGATATAGCTAGAAACTATGAATAACATGTAAAAATATGTATACTTTTAAACATTTTGATTTTTAGGCTCAAAATATGTATAAAAATTGCTATAAAATGGCACATTTGCAAAACATCCAAACTCAAATTTAAATGAAGATATTTTTATTCTGTAAATTTTATTATGATAACTGAAACTTTTTTAAGTGAATGAACCACGAACGCTTGTTTGAAATATTATAGAAGTTAACATTTTTACACAGAGAAAAATCATGAAAATATATGACAATCCATAATTTGTATCAACTAAAAGATGAAAAATAATTTAACTATAATCATAGTAGAGGTTCATTCCCTAAATCAACTCGTTTAGAGTATTTTGGCAACGTGTCATAATATTACAATTATAATTTTTTGAGTTATGATGTTTTGCGATAAAGTAAAATGTTAAAAATGTAATTTTGAGAAAAAGTAGAAAATATATTTAATACCAGATTTTACCTATTACATGAAAAATTTGATTTTAAAAAGCTCCTGATTTATAAAGCTTACCATCTGTGTTATTTACAACAGTTATCTTTTTTACTTTCCTTATATACATAATGTATAAGGAAAGTATTGTGACGGGGTCGAAAATTCGAATTCGAGTTTTCGACGGGAGAGCACGTTTCAAGCATCCCTGATCAAGAATCAAACATTTTTGAGGTGATGTCGGGGTGTGTGTGTATGTGTGAATGAATGTGTGCGTGTGTGTATATGTGCGTGTATGTGTCAGTGAGTCTGTGGAGACGATATCTCACAAAGGAATGGAGCGATTCGAATGAAATTTTGTACAAAAACCACAATCCGTAATACTGGAAGCTTATTGTTTTTAAACGTAATCGAATGTTCGGAACCCCCTACATTTTCGAGTGAAATATTGAAAAAATCATCAAAAAATGAAAACTTTTAATAAGCTACGTAAATAGACATTTCTTATGTAATTTTTCTTAGAAAACGATTGACATAAACTTTAGAACGCTAGCATGAACCGTTTTTTTCAAATAAATACCACATTTTTTCAAATAAATACCACATTTTTCAAATAAATTTATCAAAAAATCCTATAAATTAAAAAATATATATTAACTGTTGAGAAACGCTTTTCATATGTAAGTAATATCGTGCGATAAATTTGGTGACTTCATTTTCGTGGATCTAGCTCGTTCCATTCATGAGGAAAGATACTTTGAGTAACACTTTTGTATTTGATCGCCAATAGTCATATATCTGCTATAAGAATAACTTATTTCTCCGTTCATAACACATGGTGAGATTTCGGCGACGAATTTAGCGGAATGTCGCCAACTTGGTGACTATTTAAAATGTTGCCAAATTAACGAAAACCTCACCAAATGGATAAAAATGACGCCAAATCAATAAAATGGCGACTATTTGATGAAAATTCAATATCATGGAAAGAATATAAGTATCTACTATAAGAATAACCTATTTTTTTGCTGTAAAAGGAGTAAATACTTTTCATTATATAAGGAAAGTCATGTGCTGTCCACATCAGATTTTTTTCCTGGTGACTTTTAAAATTTTTCTACTTTTATATACAACCGGGGCCGCATGACGCTTTAAATCATCAATTCGAACTTTATTCAGCTGTCGAGAACCTGTTAAGGTGAAATAGCCTGGATTTTTAATGTTCAGATCAGTTACAACATTTAAGCAGCCTTGATAACTGCCATTGAATTGTATCACTGCATCATACACCCCCAATTTCACAGTTTGCAGACAAACGAAATCACCTTTTGGCACTCTCTGCCATATTTCACCGTTAAAACACCGATTGGCATTTTGAGTTTTGCCATGTAGACATTTCTCTAACAATTCTCTGGAACAGAGTTCTAAATAAACTGGCTTTAAAGTCTTCAGAATATCATTAGGTAAACCAGGATATTTTTCTTTTACACGTGTTTTACCTTGCGCTAGAGCTCGCTAATAATAACACCAGCTGTCTTTTCCAATAGGGCATTGGCCATGCATTGGTTTTTTTGGAATTTGACGCACAATGAAATAAAGCAGCTGTCACATTTTGCTGTGTGCTTTGTAAATTACCTACATTGGCACGAATAGCAATTCCATAGTAGGTTTGGAGCCTATCTATAAACACATCTGTTAGTTTACTTTTGCCGGAGAGACCTTTAGTTTTTGTTTTAAGTTTTCGCAAACATGAACCTACACGTTTTTGGATATGCCTAATGCACTGAAATTTTGTGACACTCTTATCACCATAAGTATTTTGCACACATAAAAAAACCCTTTGGAGTTTTCGTCACCATGATATTTTGTGTACTTAAATTTTCGTAGACCTCTGAATAATCCTCTATGCACCCACAGTTTCATTTTTTTCTGCCGCACCTTTAAAATTACACTGGCACACATGATCAGCTTTCAGCGACTCAAACTCCGTGTTCTTTGGCAATTTCTGTATCTCTTTACATGTACGACAATATGACGACCTAACTTCCAGGCACTACTTTCCCAGTATCGACTGATATAGCAGCAACGCAGCCATTCAAAGATGTATTTATCTACCCTTCCATGTTCCATCCATAGAAACACCACATCACCCCATTCATCACTTTTTGCTTTCAAAACAACTTCCCCAGCTGCTTTTGCTATAGAATCTTCAGCTACATCTGCTACAACTTTCAAATTTTTACTTCATGTGTTTCATATGTAGCTTTCGCAAGCTTTGACGAATTCATTCGTCGAAGTTCTTTGACATCGTACTGCAAAGTTCAATTCATTGTACTGCAAATTGATAAGCCGCTGAGAAACCTTTACATATTTGCTTCATTTCATATACACATCTTGTGTTTACTTCAGGTTCATTATTAATTTTGCTAGATGAAGCAAAACCTCTGAAAAAGTTACAGTTTTGATTTTTAGAACAAAATGAGAACACAATCCATATCTGGATTTTTTATTTAAATCCAATCCTAATTAAAACAGTTTGGACAGGAACTCGCAGAAAAAACATTAAACAGAATATCTAAATCAATAATTCTGTTTCCACTTACTGATTGATTCGCCAATTCAACAGCTGAAGCAGTAGATGTTTCCAGCTTTGATGAACTCGCACTATTTACTCCGTCATTTTCAACACTGTTATTTAGATCGTTTTCCGTAAATTGATTACATGAAACTGGTGTTTTCTTTTTATAGTTACGCTTTTTCCCATTTCAAAAAGAAAAAAAAAGGCTTCAAACAAGAATTTTAAAGTTTATCAGCACTCGTAACAGAGAAACTGCGGTGGTGGTGGTGGTGGTGGTAGTCGCCCGCTTTGGGCTCCTGGAGCATATAACAACGTTCGCAAGAACGGTTTTGCGCTCCGCAACTGAGAAACTGCGAACACGTTACGGAAATATAAACAAACACAGTCTCCTAACTTTGATGCCAGATATCTGAGTATAACTTCGTGTTGCCACATATATTCAACATATTTTAAATATTTCAAAGTTTTGTATTTTCCATTTGTATTTTTCATTTTATATGTAGTAACAAATTTTGATGCTTATATGAAGTAAAATATTAATGTAAACAAACATTTAAGTTCACTTCCGGTAGCGGAATGCTACTTTCGGTTTCAAAAACTTGCGACTGACTAATATTAAAATGCCTGTAACTCAAGTTCTAAGTAAGATAGAAACAAAATTCAAACTGATTTAGAAAGCTAAAAAATCAGGCTTTAATATTAAGCCAAAAATAGAAAGTCGGATTTTTGACCAAAGATTGTATTTTAAAGGTAGGCGGACACCTTAAAAGTGGATACTCGCTCGATTGGTTTGTCAGTGCAATCTATTGCAGGTTGTTAAAACAATTTTGCCGAATGTTAAAACGTCTATTATTTTTCAGTTTTATTGATAAATAAAATATAATTTAATTATTTTATCTAATTTTTATAGTATTTTAGGTATTTTCTTCGAATAATTTTATATTCTTTACTGAAAACTGCATTTGAAATATATTTGAATCTCGACTTCTTTTAAACTACATCCACAAGAACTTTTCTGTCAATTTGTCGTGGTAGATTTAGGGCATGCGGTTGACACTTGAATTAATATATAAATCCTCAAAATAAAGAAAAACATTTTGCGCATAAATGCCCTTTACTGCGAAAATAAAATGACATTTTCCATCGCATGGAATTCCCCAAATATCAACTTGATCAACTAAGTAAAAAAATTTTTATGGACTTTTAACAAATTTTACATAAACTAGCTTCCCTCTGATATTTTCTTCGCCCTCGTTTCATCACTCCTAAAAATAACTTTTAATTTTAAAATCAACATAAAGAAACAATCTTAGCACACTGTAACTAAAGGAAATCTATTTATCTCTTTAGTCGGGTGGCTTTTCGAAAATTTTATTGAATAAATTCACATTATTCTTGATTTAACTCTCGAGGAACGCCGGGTACTATTTCTAGTTTTTGTAATGTAATATTTATAATTCGGTTTCTGATTTTTATTCCACTTGTTTACTCCATTTTCGGATTTGGGTCTGGTTCTATATCTTTCAAAGGACTGCTGGAGGATGGTGCATTAGTCATAGATAGAAGCGACCACGGTCATTTTCTTTATCAACTTTATAATTTGTAGAAACTCAAAAGTCTAAGTTTAATAATACTAATGCTAAAATTCCACTGCAGAGAAAAATGAAGGTTAAAAACATTTATTTCTAGAAATTTTGAAGTAGCAAAATATTGGATGATTGCGAGTGGAAGTCCCTACATTTTGCTTTCTTGGTTTTAGTTTTGAATCAAGAGACAACCACCGAACGTGGCAGAAAATTCATACGTTCGCCAACTTTAAAGTTTCTGTTTGGTAGAAATTAATTCTAAATGAGTAAGGAAAGGGACGTATATAAGCACGCTGTCAAATCTGCGATGTCTAGCTGGGAGAACATTACAGGCGAATTTATATTTCAGGCTAGAAAAATCGCGGAAAACTATGTCAAGACTGCTTGAGATTAGTGTCCAAGCAGAGATTGAAACATGGGTAATCTGCTCTTAATCAGACCCATGAAAAGCAATCGAAAGCCTTACCCTATGGCCTCTCCCCCACTTCTCCAAATTGTACATAAATTTCACTCTCGCTTTTAAATAATAATGAATAATTACTTATTAATTTATGTCTCCACTAAAAGCATCGGTTACTAAATGCTACTGCAATATTGTATTCAACACAATTTTAAATTGTAATAGCTCTTATTAATGTAAGATGCAGGCTCTAGGTATAATTTCGAATTATGGATTAAAATGGATTTGTAACTCAAAATAGGATATCACCTTCTTACGACAGCCCCCATAGTTAATTAATTGTATAAATGAATCGTGGTAACATGGTGTCTGGATAAAATGAAATGCTAATGATAATTGATTTAAACCGAACTGTTTTTATTTTGCAGCAAAGTAACTGAATGATCCAAAAGGTTGTATATGCATTTTTAATTTAATTATTAACATTTTATTAGGGTTAATTTGATTCGCATGCAACAATATATTAAAATAATAATTTTACAAGAATAATTTTATTTAATAATGTTACATTTTTCGAAAAATTCAATATATTCTTGCCGCTAAGCATTACAAAAACATTCTTGTGGGAGTCAAAGCAGGGCTCCCTCAGCAGACCGGGCTTCCCACTCCATTCTTGACATCTCTCCCTCTCGTCGTACCTGGGTTAACGTGGCCGACGGACCATGTTTCAATTGTCAACGTCTATACTATGCAATTGATTACCATGCATTACTATGAACAATAGCTCTGATAAATCGCTATTGTTTAATTTGATACATATTGTTTCACGTATATGTAATACGTATTTAATTCGCATTTAAGGTAATATGAATGGTTTATATAAAGTATACTATATATGAAAATATATCTGCTCCTTCCTGTGACGTTTCGTGATAAATTTGGCCGTATTGGTTACATATGGGGCGGCACATTTGTTCAAATGGCAAACTTTTGCGAAATGTTTCCATACTGACGATAATCCAATATTTCTGGAATAGTAAATGTGTTACTTATTTAATTTTATATTAGAATAAAATAAATAAATATAATTAATACAATAAATCAATTAATAAAATACAATTAATCTAAATAGCTTTCTTGAAATTATTAATTCATTATAAGTGATGGGGCTTTTATACAGAAAGCTAGTAGACTATATATATATATATATATATATATATATATATATATAAGATTTAAAATGAAAAAAGAAAATATATAGGTGGAATGATTGTGTTTACAGGGTTGCAGAAAGGTCAAGGGGGATTACCCCTATTTCCTGGTTAGAAGCTAGCTTTGACTTCATGAAAACGCTCCTAGAGACTCTGCACGCCCGAAACAACAATCGATCATGCCCGTGGGGAAAAAATGGCCGAATCCCAGACAACATAAAAATGATCAAAATAATAAAAATTGGAAATTTTACTAATCAGCAAGACGAGAATCATGGAAGAGTTGCATAAAGCGTATAAACTTCGAATAGGAAAGCATACATAAAAAAGTCGCGTCTAACTTATAGAGCCATCTGGATGTGCATCAATCAGATAATCCTAGGTAATTCGGTCATTTTTCCCCACGGGCATGATCGATTGTTGTTTCGGGCGTGCAGAGTCTCTGGGAGCGTTTTCATGAAGTCAAAGCTAGCTTCCAACCAGGAAATAGGGGTCGCAATCCCCCTTGACCTTTCTGCAACCCTGAAAACAAAATCATTCCATCTATATACTTTCTTTTTTCATTTTAAATCTTATATTTCAAGACTCTGATAGTGCGGCAATTTGCGCCTTTCTCTTTCTTGAATTTCATACTTTTTGGGATTGTATTTCTTTATATATATATATATATATATATATATATATATATATATATAGAGAGAGAGAGAGAAGGTGATTAAATGCACACTATATCAGGCATTTTTCGTCATAGTTTACCGGATCGGAAATGAAACTTAAAGTTGCCAGTGGGAACTCAATGATGAAAACGGTGAGGTGAGGAGAAATCACAAGTGAATGACTTAGAAGTTATAAAATGGCATTTAATAAACAATAATTACAGTAATGGCTCGAAAGAGTAACCGCCAACCTAAATGCACGTCTCACAGCGACGATGGAGGTATTGGCAAACTCTTTCGAACAGACCAGGCATGTCGTGAAATTCGGCAGCAGCGGAATTAAGGGGCCTCTTCAGATTTAAGGGGAGTGTCATAGACGAGACTCTTAAAATACTTCTACATAAAGAAGTCCAGACACGATAGATCGGGCTATCGTGAATTCTAAGCTATGGGACCACCCCGTCCAATCCATCGACCTTTTAACGGCTTTACGTTTCATTTCCGACCCGGTATACTATGAAGAAAAATGCTTGGTTTAATGTGTTTTTTTTTATCACCCAGTATATATATATATATATATATATATATATATATATATATATATATATATATATATATATATATATATATATATATATATATATAGGGTGGTTATAAAAAAGCTGTGTCGATATATGAACCCCCAGCGATCATACCATTCAACGAAACGGAAGGAAATTTCGGATGTAGGTATTGTATGGTATGTGCGATAGGTTTTTAATGGTATGGTATTTTATGAATGATGTGAAAAAAACAGTCCTGCTCTCACATCTAAGGTTACAGTGAAACAATTTTGAAATTTTCAAAGGGCAACACCTATTTCTTTTTATTGGGATGTGATCTTCACAGTGAAAAACTATAAATAGCGTTGAAACGGCACCCGCAGCACGAAAAACCCCGGCGCTAGGCAGAGATTAAGGAAAAAGAGAAAAGACTGTGGCATTCACCAGAACACGAATTTCTGTTCTATTGACGTCACATTCCACACCGTGTGTTTGGCTTAGATTCCAGCCTGCTGAATCTCCATCGGAAGTAGAAGAACAGACCAAGGTATAAAGATTGTCAGGTTCCGCGTAACACACCGACATGGCTGGCGTCATAGCCGCAGGAGAAAGAAAAGGCACTGTGCTTTGAGTACCGCTTGCTTTCTTGCACTTTGACTTGACCAATATGATGCATACAGTGAAACAATGAGATGAAAGGGTTAAGCTCCATTTCCTGTATGGGCAAAATGCCACAGAGGCATTGCATATATACCGCACAAACCATCGGCTACGTCGAGGCCCGTGTTCTGTGCGAGATATACGGGACTTATATGTAAATTTGAAGAAACTGGATGCATATGCGATCGATATCGACCTAGACGACCTTTCGTTACTGTCGCGGTTTTTGTAGAAGTGTATGAGACGAAAGTCGGAGGTCGTATTGCAAGTGCAAGCGGTGTTTCACGTGTGCTGGATTTACAGAATTCTACGGTCGTTAAGATTCTGCTCTCTGTTCTACATATATTTCTATATCGGTTCCAGTGTATCCAGATGTTCCAAGCGGATGATAACCAACTACGCTTAGACTTTGCAAATGGATTTCTCATCCGGTATGACGATGATAGCAGATGGCCTTTACGCATTCTGTGGATAAACGAAGCACATTTCTCCTTGACTGGCAACTTGAATTCGAAGAACTGCGTGCACTAGGCGGACCAAAATCCTCATGATGTGTTCTCACTTCCGTTACACCAAGCAAAAGTGACTATGTGGTGCGGGATAACAAGCATCTTCAGTCTAGGCCCTTACCTTTTGAAGAGATTACTGTCGCAGGTCTACGCACGTGTACGGTAACGAGTGGTCACTATGAAGCAATGTTGAGCAATTGCGTCATTCCCGAATTGCAACAGCAAAATGGTCTATCTGACGTCATGTGGATTCAAGATAGCTCTCCCTACATGCGGGGTCATCTGTGAAACGTTTATTAACACAATAGTTGGGTGACAGAACTATCTACCGTCATTTCATGTTTCCTTGGCCACACAAGTCCCCCGAACTTACTTCAATAGATTTCTGGCTCAAGGGATACATGAAATCCAAAGTGTATTCAGACAATCCGCAAACTCCATTTGATTTAAAAGATGCCATCAGACATGAGGTTCAACAGATTCCTCTTGCCATGGTACCTGCGTGCTTCAGTGTGTTGGGGGGGGGGAAGAAAAAGAAGGGCATTATGAAATACTAAAACAATTCTAATCATTCTGACTACTGAAAAACTATCTCTGAAAGCTGCAAAAGTTCTAAAACTTCTAAAGTTCATCTGACCTGAAAACATTCTAGCAATAAATTGAAAGTCTTAAATTAACTGAAAGTGGACCTATTGACCAGTTTCCCTACGTGTACAAATATGTACTCCTGTAAAATATAAGAATTGACACTTTCCTAAAAATAAAAACATTAAAAGTAAAAGAGAGAACACAGATTTTAGGTTTTCAAAATCTAACGTTTATTAAAATTTTAAACTTCATTTTAAAAGAATTTCCAAAACATTTTACATCTCATTAACTAAAATCAAACATCTTAAATAATAAAAATAAATGGATTGGCCGGTCGTATAGTGGTAGAAAAACGTTAGAATATTAAATTTTAAAGTTAAAAATATTAAACTTATTCAATTATTTGTCGAAACTAGAATTTTAGATAAAAAAAAACATAAGTTAGCCAAAAGGGAATTTAGAACAAAATTTAAAAGATAACCACAGGTTCAGGTGACCTAAAGTATATAAGTCTAAAGGGGTCTTATTCTACTAACACAATTAAACTTTAAAATAGTCCAAAACGACAGAAGCAATTAAAAATTAGCATTTAAAAGATATCACCAAAGGTCCAAGAAGAACGGCAGAGATCGGCGGGAGGCAGGCAGAATCACCAAACGTGCTGCAGACCCAGGGAAAACCAGAAGAGGAAAATCCATGGCACAGGATCTTATTTCTGTCCAGTAGAAATCTGGAAAAACGATCGCTCCACGAATTCCGACTCCACCGGAGATTCTCCAAATCAGCCGGACGTCCAGCAATAAACATCATTTCTCCAAGTTGCAGCACCGAACTTCTGACATCAGAACGAAAACCAAAAATATATGTCCGTCTATTGGGCACGGAAATATTGATTCCATTCCTCATGTAAAGAGCTGCACAACTCGGGTAAATAAACAAATTGCAACTTCCTCGGCGGACATCGCGTAAATCGCGGAACATCTTGGATCAACATTTAGCAGACAGGAAACTAATTAGCAAGACTGAAGAGGCAGGAGTTCAAAACATCCAGTCCTTATAGACACAACTCTCTCTGCCATCAGACGTAACATTTTCAGCAGCTCCTGAATGTTTAGATTAAAACTCGGCGGCAGGAATAACAAATAAACAGAGCATAATTAATGAGCCGGGAATAAAATAAAAACTTTCGTTCCTCAGAACGCACGCCGGATTCGAACTACGGCTCGCGCCGAAGCGCTGAAAACAACAACTTTGACAGATCACATCTCAGGTTCTAATCAATAAACAGAAGAGAGCGAAAAAACGCGCGATTTTGCTTATATACTGCGAAACATCGCTGCCACAGATTGTAAACAAAATTATCGATGAACGATAAAATAATTAATGACAGACGATTTTAATATTACGGTCAACCAATTAAAAACTCGAAATTTTAAAGAAGAGCAATGGAATTTCGGAGCAGACGAAAATTAAAAAGAAATGAAGTGAAACGATTTGGAAAATACGAAATCGGCAATAATTTAAATATGGACGATTCTGAAATATTTAAAAAGCTGAAAATAGAATAAAACTGTAAAATTGCGATGAATTAACAAATTTTTAACCGAGAGCAATAAATTTGGAATCAAATTAAAGGGAATAAAAAGGGCAATAAATGGAATTGCAAATTAGCCAATTTAAATAAATTTAAATTGCTAAAACCTAAAAAAAACGAACTTTCGCCGTTTTTAAAACAAAACCTATGGAAAAGAACCTATTTGGAACAGAAGAATATCAAAAACCTAAACAATTGGAAAATGAATAACTAAAAGAGAATGACTATGTAACTAAGACCCCTGAACACGTTTAAACAAAAAGCAAAACTCCTAAATTAATTAAATATCCAAAGGTATAACCCAACAAGTGCTATCCACCATCTGTCTCATGTAAAGTATCATCGTGTGTGAAGGCGGTGAAGAAAATTCCTGAAACACAATAAAATATTTTGCTTTTCTGTCGCTGGTCTGTCCTTATTGGTTGTTTTCACCTTTTTCTTAGAGTCTGCTTAGCGCCGGCGTATTTTGTGCTGCAGGTTCTGTTTCAACGCTATTTATGGTTTTTCACTGTGAAGATCACATTCCAAGAAAAACAAGAATTTGTTACCATTTGAAAATTTCGAAATTGTGTTACTGTAACTCTAACTGCAAGCGCAGGACTGGTGTTTTTCACATCATTTTTAACGCATGCCTTAAAATACCTGCATCTAACTTTTTTTTTCGTTTCCCTGGACGGTAGGATCGCTAGGGGCTCATATATAGACAAAGTTATTTTATAATCACTCTGTGTATATATATATATATATATATATAGATATATATTTGATTTGAAAGATGCTCTCCATTTTATTAAGGTATAATATATATATATATATATAGGTACAGAATTTTATGAAATCGATAAAAATTTTCTGGGGATTAAATGTGAAGAAATACAATATTTAAATTTTTATACGGTCCCCGTACAAAAACATTTCCAATGATAAAATGTGCCCCATATACTAATAAGGTGATGTACAAAATTTCAGTATTTTGTCACAAAAAGTCCCAGAGATATGTTTAACCAAATTTGGTGAGGGGTTAATCACAAATTAAAATTTAAATGTTTATAGCAAAAGTGCAAATGACGCAACGCAGAAATGCATCATAGGATTGTTGTTAGGCGAATGCAGCTCTGTATTGGCATGGAATGGAAACATTTTGAACAAGCTTTGCAATCTTTGTGTAAAGTTATTATTTCTACACAGTGTAGATACTTTTGTACCAATAAATAGCAAAATTATTATTTAATTATGTAATCATTGTTTTCTTTCGTAATTTGTGTATGACCCTCTGAAACGAGATCTGCTGACATGATTTTCCCCTCTGAAAATTCAAAACTTTTGGGCCCAACTTTAAGGGGTGACAAATCACATCTAAACAAGTATTTTTGTCATACACAGCAGGATCGTAACACAAGAGGTGAACCGCTAGGTGGTAGCTCATGAAATGAGGAAATGATGACTCTCACGTCAAAAGATGAAACACAAAAATAATAGAGTAGGCACGAAGTACGTTTTACTGACTTAAATTGCAGAATGTATGGACAAAGTTACAGAAACTGCTCAAAAGTGCGACGACCAACAGTAATGCTGGCTTCACACCTGCGACGTAGCGAGCGGCGTACGTTAGCGAAAACACCCGACGTATCTTGGATAATGCCGGCAGCAACAGCAATCCTAGGAACAAGGTCCTCGTCGGAGTCGATGGGACTCTCGTAGACGAAACGTTTCATATGGCCCTATAAGAAAAAGTCGAGACAGGAGAAATCAGCCGATCGTGCCGGCCAAGCTATGGGGCCTCCCTGACCAATACATTGCCCTGGGAATGTAGCATCTAAGGTGGACCGCACATCCACGCTGAAATGGGGTGGTGCTCAGTCGTGTTGTAACCACATAAACGCTTTAATGTTGGCAGGAACATCTTACTGTAACTGTGACAAAACCTCCTGTAAAAATAGGAGGTATGCTCTGCCGTCCTCTAGCGGTTCACCTCTTGCGTTACGACCCTGCTTTATATGACAAACATTGCTTGTTTAGATGTGATTTATCACCCCTTAAAGTTTGGCCCAAGAGTTCTGACTCACCCTATATATATATATGCCGGATAGTCAGAATTAAAACACCCCTACTCTGATCTCTCTGTACATCCAACTACTCTGTGTAAAGGCTGAGATTACGCGAAAAAAAATTAGTTCCAAAAACACAGATAGGTGGCGCTGTACAACAGAGAATATGCTGAAAAAGACACTAAATAATTACAAAAAAAAAACACATGCAATATGAAATTTTTCCTTTTTAATTTCTTTTGTTGATATGAAAAAAAGGAGATAAAAAAGTGAAGAAACTTAAACTGTCATTGTAACTGCAATTTCGCACTGTAAGCACAAATTTTGCATAAACCCTTGGTTTGCAGCTACTATGTTCTGGGCATAAAAGGGGATAAAACTGGGAAATTTTCATTCTTATCAGTGATGGTTGTCACACTGCCAGAACGCGCTTTGCTTGTGAAGCTGTTTTATGAAAACAAAGAACGTGCTGCAGCTGCACTTCGAGAGTTTCGTTGACTTAAGAATTTGTGCAAAGGACCATTCTTTCTACGAGCTCTCAGGAGAATGATCGCTCGATTCGAGAAAACTGGACATCTTGGAGTTCAGCCGGGTCGAGGATGCAAATCGACTCGTTCAGATGTCGTTGACGATGCTGCCACCGTTATTGTTGAACAATCAATGGATAGCTTTATAGGCTGTAGTTGTGCACGTGGAGTGTCACGACACTTGGGTGTTCCCTACAGCACAGTGCGGAACGTACTGAGAAACATAGTGCATTTTTCCCCTACAAAATTAGTCACAATCACCACTTGCTGACCATCGACAGAGAGAAGCTACTGACCTTCGAATTGACATTTCTGACTAGAGTTGAAGTGGATGCATCGTGACCATGGCAGATTCTATAGAGCAATGAAGCGCATTTCCATCTAAGTGGAACATTCAACACCCATAACTGTCGCATTTGGGACACGGAAAATCCTCCTACCTTCCAAGAGATTCCACTTCACTCACTGAAAGTTACAGTCTGGTGTGAATTCACAACCACATTCAGTCTTGGACCTATCTTTTTCGAAGAGGCTACTTCCTATGGTCCTGTGACATGCACCGTGACGGCCAGGAGGTACAAAAACATGCTCGAAAATTTTGTTGTACCCCAACTGCAACAGCACCAATGTCTTGATTCAATTACCTTTATGCAAGATGGAGCGCCTCCACACATTGGACTCTGTGTACAGCAGTTTTTTCGGCAACATTTTACTAATGGTAGAGTAATTAGTCGTGCGTTTCCGACAACCTGGACATCTTGTTCTCCAGATCTTAATCCCTGTTATTTTGGTCTGTTGGGATACTTAAAAAGTCTTGTTTATCGAGGACGTCTTGTAACCTTGGCAGACTTAAAATACAGTATCACTCTGCATGTAAGAAGCATATCATTCGACCAATTAAGACCTACAGTTGAACAAGCTGTCAACAGACTGCAGATTTTACATCTTGAAGAAGGGAACCATATTAAGCAGCATTGCCTGCATCGATAAGGTCCTTGTGATATGAATGTTTGGTACGTTCGAATAAAATGTGTTACAAATATATATTTTGTGTCTTTTCAGCATATTTTCTGTTGTACAGCGCCACCTATCGGTGTTTCTGGAACTATTTTTTCGCGTAATCCCTTTCCCTATGTTTTGATTGAATAGTAGGTTCAACTATTTTGGAGCCTTTACACTGAGTAGTTCGATCTATAGAGAGCTTAGAGTAGGGGTGTTTTAATTCTGACCACCCAGTATATATATTTTTTTTCACTATCTCGTCTGAAGATGCAAAGCTTCAGGGAGATATTTCATCAATCAAGACTATGGAAAGCTTATATATATATATATATATATATATATATATATATATATATATATATATATATATATAGTTCAGAAAGGAGTAAAAAAGAATAACTAATCCAAGTAATCCGTGACATATTAACATCAACATAGAAGCAAAACCACTGCCATAATGGCGATAATAGATCAGCATGGGCCCAAATTCGAAGATTTAAAAGAAATAAATTCATCTTCAGTTCTGAGTATTTAATTCTAATTAACCGAAACAAATGCCTGTTTCAGATTGTACAATAGTACATTAC
The DNA here is from genome assembly GCA_951213105.1 of Amaurobius ferox. Taxonomy (NCBI): domain Eukaryota; kingdom Metazoa; phylum Arthropoda; class Arachnida; order Araneae; family Amaurobiidae; genus Amaurobius; species Amaurobius ferox. The sequence goes on from OX578139.1 coordinate 138,151,490, forward strand.
TATAATAAGCCCCGTTCACATGCACATTTTAAAGCCGGTATTATGGCTGCAGTTTGCCTGTGCCACCGTTCCCATGTCCAAGCGGGCAAAATACCGGTTTGAAAGAGGGTTGAAAGGAGGTAGAACTTTGTTCCTTCGTATTTGAGGGAAGGAAGGGGGTAGATTGGGTATTGGGGGTAGATTGGGGAAAAAACATGGCGGATACGGAGATACCTCGTGGACCCTGTATGCAAATTCTATCTGAAGATTGTACAATAATAATGAATTTATAGCATTTTATATAGATTATTTTGCATTCATTACACGGATTTATTTACGAATTAAACGGATTGGTCCTTACTATCCATCAGAATTTAATGGACGGGGAATCCTACTGAAAAATATTGATTCGGGTATGTACATTTTGTTTATTTGAGCTAACTGTTATCTCATGAATTAGAAATATCTGTTCCTCGATTTCAGGATAATTTTTATAGAAATGTTTGTTTCTTAATTGCAAAAAGTATACAATCAAGTGTTAGTTAAAAGTCGTAAGCCAGCTTATTTTTTCTTTGAAGCAGCAACTTTAAAATATAATGTTCTGTTTTTTGGACAAATTTTCTGGATTTATCTAAGTAGTTTTTAACAAATGATAAAAATATTTTCTTAGATTTGTCTAATATACATTCTCCTTATATAAAACTATCTTAATACTCATTTATTTTATATTGTTAAAAAGGAGTATAATGTGTTTATATTTAAATGAATATATATTGTTAATTATTGTAAATAAATTATTTATAAATTATATTTCAAGTTTGATTATTTTAGTTTTGTATTCTACATATTGTATGCTACATTTTGTATTCTACATTTGTATTCTTCAAATGTATTCTATATTTTGTATTCTACATTTGTTTTCTACATATTTTGTAGTTTACACATCCAAGCGAAATGTCCCATAACTTGAGATGATGTGATTATGATGTCAATATTACGATTAGTAAAGAATTGCGTTTTATCATTGTGTATATCAATAACTAAGTAAAATGTTTAAGGCATTCAAAATTACTTTACATACATACATTTTGCAATAAATTAAACTGTGTAAATTAGCTTACAAAATGCTACCCCCCCCAAAAAAAAAAAAAAACAGAAAGAATACTCCTTGATTGCTAGTATCAGAAATATAATTGATTTTTATATATTTTAGATACTACATATGAAGTCGATTTTATTTTATTAATTTTATTTTTGGATTACTTAGAGGACCAACTATTTTACATATCAATGAAACATGTCCATCATAAGTATTTTTACTTTCCTTATATACATAATGTATAAGGAAAGTATTGTGACGGGGTCGAAAATTCGAATTCGAGTTTTCGACGAGAAAGCACGTTTCAAGCATCCCTGATCACGAATCAAACATTTTTAAAGTGATGTCTGTGTGTGTGTGTGTCAGTGGGTCTGTGGAGACGATAACTGACGAACGAATGGACCGATTCGAATCAAATTTGGTACAAAAATCACAATCCGTAAACACTGGAAGCCTATTGTTTTTATACGCAATCGAATGTTCAACCCCCCCCCCCCTGAATTTTCGAATGAAATTTTGAAAAAATCGTCAAAAAATCAAAACCACTAATAAAGTTACGCAAATAGACATTTCTTATGTAATTTTTCATTAGAAAACGATTGACATAAATTTTAGAACGCTAACATGAACCGTTCTCGAGATATTGCACATTTTTCAAAAAAATTATCAAAAAGTCATATAAAATAGAAAAAAAAATCCTATTGAGAAACATGTTCACTTTTCATATGTAATATCATGCGATAAATTGGGTGACATCATTCTCGTAGATCTAGCTCGTTCCATTCATGAAAAAAGATACTTTGAGTAATACTTTTGTATTTGAACGTCAATAATTATTTATCTGCTGTAAGAATAACTTATTTCTTCGTCCATAACGCTTGGCGAGATTTTGGCGACGAAATTGGCGGAATGTCGCCAACTTGACGACTTTTTGAAATGCTGCCAAATTAACAAAAATCTTGCCAAATGGATAAAAATGACGCTAAATCAATGAAAATGACCATTAATTGTCGAAAATTCAATATTTTGGAAAGAATATTAGCATCTACTATAAGAAAAACCTATTTTTTTTACTGTAAAAGTAGTAAATTCATTACATTATATAAGGAAAGTCATGTGTTGCCCACAACAGATTTTTTATACTGCTGCATTAAAAACATTAATTTTAATTGCGGTATTAGTGGTATATGAGATGTTTTGTATCTGGGCCATGTAGTAAGGTCTTGTGTGTTTTTAATAAAAAATGAGTTATACCGATTTTATAATAGTTAATATGTATTCGGTATAAATATGCAAATTTTTTTCTCTATGCCAACTTCTTATATCGATTTGTCTTGAATAAAATTTCTTAAAATGGTGTTACACATTTTCCACTAATTTATGTTTATATGTCTTAATTAACTTAAAAACGAAGATTAAATGAGAAAAACTTTCTTTTTTGACTTTAAGAATGAATTCTTTAAACAGTTTCATGGAATAAAACTTTTATATATATATATATTAGAATAAGCATATATTTACAGTTTTAAAAATATATTAAATTTAATTTTGGCATATTATTTTTAATTTGGTGTTTAGTCTATAAAGATCCAAGTTTAATTTATATTATATTATTTAGATTTAATTTATATATATAATATTATTTTGTTTCTCATTTCCGCACATTTGTTATATTAAATAGATAAAATAATAACATGGAATAATGCATTAAAAATAATACGCTTTTTAAAAAAGCAATTAAAAGAAAAATATATGTATTATTTACCATAAATAAATGTCAAAAGCATTTAAGAAAAACTGGTCCTAGCCCTTTAAGCGAGAGTAATGATAGGTGCACATTTGAACCGGTCTTGAATGGATCCCGAAAATACCCCCTTTTTCACCCCAATGTTTCATGGCCGTAAAATACCGGCTTGCATGTGGACGGGGCTTAAATGTCCAAACTTAGACTACAGGCATCAAAAGATGAAAAGATGAAGATAAGAAACATTAGGAAAATTTGCATCACCATGTGGCAGGAACCCTTCTTCTTTCACCATGTGTATACGCGATCAACCTCAATAGTATAATAAATATCTAGAAGCACCGGAATGAACATGACGAAATAACCTTGGAGGTAGTACGAACATTCACAGCAACACTCCCAGACCCGTCCAGTGAGTCAGAGTAGGAGACAGGACTATAACACATATAAGCAAAATAAAATATGAACATGAAGCAAAGATGAAAATTCTTACTAAACAAGATATTCTGGAAGAAATGAATAAACTGGAATGCTACTATATATCATTATAATGGCGCTCAAATCGTAGTTTCAAACTGGCTAAAGTTACAATTTTTTAGCTAAAATAAAATTAAAAACATTAATATTAATGTATCTTATTTTCAGATGTTTTTGTTTTCTATTTTTTTAGCTTATTTTATTATTTTTCATTTTTATTTATTTATATAATTAATAAATAATTATGATTTTTTTATTGTTAGTCATTATAATTGGGAAGTTTGTCTTGGATGTTATCGAGTGGAAGTTGATACACTGAGTTGATAATTTTAATAACGAATTTGGGAGGATACGCATTATTATTATTCGCTGTACTCAATAATTTCATAAAATGTGCTAATTTATAATTTTTATGACAAAATTTATTGATTCTAAATACCTGGTTTATTATAATATTTCTAAAAACTGATCAAACAAGGGTCAAAATGTTGAAGTTTTGATGTATTAAATTTAAAATCTTGCCTTTTATCATACAAGTTTATAGCCATATTACAATTTTTAAATTCTAAATTTAAATCTAAAAATTTGCATCATAAGCGTCATTATTACTTGCATTTAATTGTAAATTATTAGGCAAAAAGTTAAACACTGAAAATCTTGTAACTTAGTTATTACATTATTACATTAAATTTTATATTTTAATTGTGAACTTAAACCAAGTAGCCAAGCTATGATAAAATGTTATTATGTTGAGGACATCGTATTTATAGAGAAACAAAGCGTTATCCTCTAATCCTGTAAGTAAACTGCAATGTAAAATCTCCTTAATAAAAAAAAATCTTCGCCATTGATACAAATTTTTGTATTATTTAAACAAAATTTAATTCATTTCGCTATAGATATAAGAAACTCCTGTTAACAGAATAATCATTTTTATTTATGTGGATCGTAAAATATTTTATGGGACAAGGGAGCCTAATAAAATAGGAGTTTAGATGGTTAATCGCCACTATTGACGGAGACAAAAATATTCAACTTAAAATAATTCAACGTATGATAAAAACTTTACTCTTAATTATTCTATTATCTGAGGAATACGCATTTAAATATTTGTTTAAAATATGTGACATGCGAATAAATAAAAATTTACAAAATCTATCTTCATTCAGGGTTCTTAGAAAAGTTTTTAAGAACCTTAATGACTTTGTAAGAAAACGTCCGCGAGTTTGCCGGTCTACCTATATTAAAATGATTATACGAGATGGAATGAAAGTAATTGCAGCGTGTCTAATGAAGAGATTGAAAAGTTAAGATATCGAATTTCACAACAAAGCGAGATAGCCGAAAGTAGCTATTTAAAAAGTTGTAGAGCATTGCATAATCATTAGTAATTAACACCAGAAATGAACGAAATATATATATATATATGGAAGGAAGTAAACATCTGTCGTAATTCATTGGTTGTTAGTGGCTGTACAACTGTGTGACATCTGCAGTGCTTGAAATGTTCCGTGTGATATATTTTATTTAATTCATATGTGCATTGCTGCTGACGGATGACATTTTAAACAGACTGTACATTAGATAACTATGGAATTTCATTATTTTTGCAGTAGACAAGACAATTCTTTCATTTGTTTGTAAACAAGGTTAATTATTCTATTTGTCTGCAGAGAAGATAATTCATCAAACTGTACATTAGATTATTTTAATATTTTGAACAGACTGTACATTAGATTACTATAATATTTTGAACAGACTGTACATTTCATTACTATGCAAATGAGTGTGGGTTTTTGCAGCATTCCCGAATGCGACGGTAATTCGCCAATTTCCGTTTTATCCCAATCAGATGGATTTTGTAACGGTTTAATTGTATTTCTTGTCTCTCGCTTTGTCAAATGCTTTGTTTTCGAATTATTTATCCTAACTTTTTAATGTCCTGTCTAGGAGTACTGCACTTTTTTTTATTCGATCGGTCATGGTCATTAGTTTTATAGATAGATCCTACGAGTGCACTCATGGACTTTTCTTTACAAAGTTACTTGGGTGCTTAAGTGAAAAATTATTGTGGTTCTGTCCGTGGAATCCTGCATACATAAAACGAAATTTCTGAAAATTGCATAATATTTTTAATAGATTCTTCGGAAATATAGTGGTTAGGCTTAATAGAATAATTATGGTGTGTCTCTTATAAAATGAGGACAAATGAACCATCATATATCTTCTAGGGTAATTTTTCGTTGGTATTGTACTTACTGTTATTGCAAATAACAGCATCTACGCTCTGATTTAGCATTTTTTTATCTGCTCGCCAGCGTGGAATAGCCAATTTTTGCAATGATAGGAAGAAAATTTGCAATCTGCCACATAATTGAGCAAAAAATAAGGTTATACCACATCGTCCTGACAAGAACATAAAACTACCCATGAAACAAATTTATCTATATTGTTATCTGCAATAGAAGCACGAACGTAAGTTTAGAAATATTATCCTCTTGAGACCTGACATATTTTGAACGAACAAAAAAATATTTTAAGGGTTTAATCTTGCATTTGCAGACTTAGAAACATAATCGACCATAATTGAGATAAAAAAACATAATTGAGACTTAGAAACATACAAAATTGTTTTGGAGCTTTTTATTATAATGTATTTAATAATTTTGCCTTCCCTTCTAAATTTATATGTTTTAGGTTTGGGTCTAGTTGAACATTCCATCCCCACTAAAATTATATGTTTTAGGTTTGGGCCTAGTTGAACATTCGATCCCCACTAAAAGAAATTATTACTTATGATTATAATTCAGACTAAAAATAAAATCCTAATCCTTTCAAAATTGCTTTTCGGCAATTCATGGCATTCAAACCATAATTTTAGCAACTTAGTGTGCATCCGAAGAATCGACACTGGGACCAAAGGTGCAGAAGCGAAGGATGAATTGCATTCAATTTTTGTATATTATTTGTCATAATTCCCAAATTTAGATTGCTGATGTGTTACTAGAGAATTTATTATTAAAATAAAAAGTACGGGAAGCATGAAAGCATTTTAAGTTAAATAATAGAACTTAATTTGCGACATTCTGTACACCATTACTGTTTTCTGTTCTTTCAGGCTGCTAAACAAAGACTGCTAACGCCATCACTTGATTAAATTAGAGGACACGAAAGTACACAAATGATAACAAGGAATATTTATTCATTTAATTTTTAAAAAATTGCGTGAAACACGACATCAAAAATGAAGATGGACAAATGTGTAGGGGTCTGAAGAGGCGAATTCTGTGAGTATGAGTTGTATGTTGTTCTATTACTTTTGATTAAATAAATCGCAACAGTTCTCCATTCTAAAATATGCGGTAGTTTGTTAATTCTGTTGCGCGTGGTTTAGCTCAAAAGTGATTATATAACAACTTCGGTTATCATACATTCCACCATTTGAAGAAATTCTTAAAGCAAAAATTTTAAGATGTCTTTGTAATAGCATTGTTTAAGTAGTGAAGATATTGCAGCAGTATATATTCATTGACCGAAAAAACAACAGCATGTTGATTGACCGCAGCAGTACATATTGATTGACCGTAGCAGTACATGTTAATTGACCGTAGCAGTACATGTTAATTGACCATAGCAGTACATGTTAATTGACCGTAACAGTACATGTTGATAGACCATAAGAGTACATATTGATTGAAAGTAGCAGTATATGTTAATTGACCGTAGCAGTATATGTTAATTGACCGTAACAGTACATACTGATTCACCATAACAATACATATTGATTGACCGTAGTAGTACATGTAAATTGACCGTAACAGTACATGTTGATTGACTTTAGCAGTACATGTAAATTGACCGTAACAGTACATGTTGATTGACTTTAGCAGTACATGTTGATTGACTGTCGAAGTCATCTATGTACATATGTACATTTTCGACGAGTAAATTCGCTGGGAGTTCATCAGCTCATTGTTAACGATAGACACAGAGATTACTGAAATTGGACCTATAGAATACAGATAGATCAAATAGAGAAACATATAGAGATAAAATAGAGAAGTATATAGACAGATAAAATAGAGAAATATATACTAGTAGATGGGATATACGATTTATAGAATTTGGCAAATCGTCGTTCTGTGTGACATACACTCACGGATAATGAAAGTTGAACACCAAGAAGAAAACATGGTACAATTGCGAAATGATGTAAATAGCTAGAAGGTGGGCTGGCATGCAAATGGTCCTAGTCTGGTGTGATTGCGCATGGCCGTACACCCGTGAGTGGCGCTGCAAATAAGAGCCAGCGGCCTTATAAAATGGCGTGTAGTCTACGCCCCATCAATGCGAGAAGCTTCGGCCGACGCTAGCACGAGTACGGAGAATGGGGGGGGGGGGTAGATGCCAGAAACGTCGATATACGCAATTGATGGACTTCGAGAGAGGTCTGATCATCGGTCAGAAAACAGCAGCGGGATCAGCGCGCCGGATAGCCCGTCACGTGGATGCCCGGCCGCACACGGCTAGGGTCTCCCAGGCCTGCCCCTAAATTATGTTGAGACACTTCCATGGCTTGCCCGCTCCCCAGACCTATCCCTTATCGAACATGTGGGGGACCAGTTTAAACGCCACCTGCCTCGTTTCCGCAATCTTCGGGATTTGGAACTAACTTCCAACAGGTGTGGACTCGTCTGCCGCAGGACAACATTAGGCGTCTGTTGGATAACATGCCGGACCGTATTGTTGCTTGTCTCGCAACACGAGGTGGTGCGACGCGCTATTGAGGATGATCGGACTGTCTACCACAAGCTCTCTTTGTACGTGTTCTGATGCGCTGTTTTTGTGATCATGTATATCCTTCATCTCTATCCTTCCATCAATAAAATTTCAGGTCCATCCTATGTTTCCTTCTTGGCGCGTAACTTTCATTGTCCGTGAGTGTATTTTACCTCTTTAGATTTTGAAACTTAACGGTCTAGCCCGTCCTGCCTATATAAAGAAACATGTTTTTTAGGAATAACTCGAGAACCGGGGTTGTTAAGAAAGCTCGAATCGGGCATATCGTTGACTTTTATGGTATATTTTAATAATTTGGAGTTTGAATCTCACTGATCGTGTCAGTTCTGAGTCTAAGTAAGACGATACATGTTTCAATGTCTTGAGAACTGGAGTAGTTAGAAAGCTCAAGTTTGACTGATTGCTACTTTTTGTAGTATACTTTCATTTTTTTTTTAATTTTGAACTTTTCTGATTTGGCCTGTGTTGAACCCTCAATAGGCATATACACTTTTCTTGTGAATAACTAGAATACCGAAGCTTCTAGAAAGCTCAAATTTGGCATATCGTTGCTTTTAGCGGTATATTTCACTTTTTTGAATGTTGAATACTAGCTGTTAGAATGTTGAATACTGCTGAAATTTTTAAAATGTTGAATACTGTTGAATACCAGCCCGTTCTGGGCAGAATGTAAGGACCCACATAATTTTTTAAAGCACACAATATTGAGAAAACAAGCAAACAAAAGGAAATGTGTTTTAAGCTACATATTTTTAATTTAAAATGGAATGAAAGCAAAATGAAAATGAATTTACATGTACATCTCATACAATAATGTTGTGGTTAGAAATACGGGTGGCAATGTGAGTATGCGTGTGGAATTTTTTTTTTTTAAATCAAAAAAACTTTCTAAATCCGTGCACAAAATGTATCTATTAAATGCATGGAATTATTAATTATATATATATAATAATAATAGCTTGAAAGTCCAATGAAAGAAAAGTGAGAAGCTGCAACTCGAAAAATCCAACTTTCTAAAACACCTGCAAAATAAAATTATAAAATAACAAATCTTCAATCAAATGGAAAAAAATATAAATTACGAGTCATCAAATTAAAGAAAATCAACAAATTTCAGTGGTATGGAAAAGATAATAGAAAAACATAAATAATCGTATATATATATATATATATATATATATATATATATATATTGCAAGTTTTATATAAAGTTAGGATTTTTGAGTTGCAACTTCTCTCTATTCTATCATTCAACTTTCAAACATTATTACTATACACGTGGACATGGGCTATGCCTTAAAAATGGACATGTTCACTTCGCAAAACTGTTCTTCGGATCCAAGTATTTTGACGAAGCAAACACAAAATATGTATGTTTCTGAAGAATAGATAGATTTTATGTATAAACTATTTTTACTACGAAAATATACATAAAGAAGGAAAAATAAAAGAATATATATATATATATATATAAATATATACATGTATATATATATATATATATATATATATATATATATATATAACGCCTGAGGAAAACTAACAATCAAACCTATATCTTCATCAAAAAGTTTTATTTCCTGCAACAGAGTGTAAGTACAGTGAGAATCAATAAGCCATTCATTATGTAAGATAAGTAAACGATTTTTCTTTATAACGAGGTAACAAGAAAGGTTCACATTTTTCGTATTTAAGCATTATTTGAAGTAAATATAAGTTTTTTTATGCTCATACAGAAAAAAACTTTTATTCAGATGCAATGTAATCAGTTTTCATTTATGTGGATCATAAAATATTTTATGGGACGAAGGAGCCTAATAAACTATGAATTTAGATGGTTAATTGCCACTACTAACAGAGCCGAAAAGATTTAACTGAAAAAATTTCAGCGAATGATAAAAATGCTACATGCAGTAACATATTTATATCAGAAATCGGTAGAGAAATGTGTTATCTGAAACATAAGCATTTGAAATATATATATTTTTAAAACTTCATTGATGAACGTGCATAAAATGTTATAAAAATAATCCTGAAAATATATTTTAAAATGCAGTCTTTAATATTTTGATAAGTGTAGAAAATGTATAGTAATATTTTCAAAAACATATATAGCAAAGTGTTGAAAATAATACTTTTTAGCAGTAAGAAAGACTTATATACAGAAAAAAAATCTGATTTAAATATAATATAAGTATATAATTTTGAAGATTCTGTTATTGATTACCATTTTATTCTAATTATATTTTCCGCAGAGAGTTATGTTTTTTCCAGTTTGAGATTTAGTTTAGTAATGAGTTATGTTCGAATTACATGTGTAGAATATATATATATATATATATATATATATATATATATATATATATATATATATATATATATATATATATATATATATATATATCATATATATATATATATATATATATATATATAATATATATATATATATATATATATATATATATATATTTGAAATGTAGTAATAAGAATTATGTAAGAATAAAAAAAATACAATTCAAGTAATATTAACATCACCATAGAAGCAAATTCAAAGCCATAATTCCGATAAGAGAAAAGAACAGCACCATCCCAAATTCGATGATTAATTAGAATTAAATTCATCGTCAGGTCTGAGTATTTAATTCCAATTAACCCAAACAAATGCCTGTTTCAGATTAAGCAATAGTACATTACTATAAATACTTAAACTCAGACTACAGGCAACAAAAAATAAAAAAAGGATACATTAAGAAAATTGTATTACCATGCGGCATGAACCATTCTTCTACCACGTGTATACACGATCAACCTCAACAGCTTAATCTAGAAGCACCGGAATGAACAAGTCGAAATTCTACCAGGGAGGCAGTACGAACGTTCACGGAGTTACTCCCAAACCCGTCCAGTGAGTCTAAGTTGGAGACTGGACAAGCAATTCAGAATACAACTTCCCAAATATGCAAACATGAATATGAATATGAATCAAAGATGAAAATTCCTACTAAACAAGTAATTCATATGAAAAATGGATAATCGAGAATGCCACTATACACCATTATAAGGGCGCTCAAAACGTAGTTTCAATACTGACAAAAGTTACATTTTTTTGCGAAAATAAAATTCAAAACATTAATGTTAATGCATCTTATTTTCCTATTTTTTGATTTTTCTAATGTTTTTGACTTTGTTTATTATTTTTCATTTTTATTTATATAATTAATAATTATATATAATATATATATATATATATACATATATATATATATATACATATATACACACATATATATATATATATATATATATATATATATTTTTTTTTTTTTTTTTTTTTTTTTTTTTCCCCTACTGTATGTTAGTCACTATAATTGGGAATGTTTTCTAGGATGTTATCGAGTGAAATTGATACACTGAGTTGATAATTTTAATAACAAACTTGGGGGGATATGCATTATTAGTCGCTGTACTCAATAATTCCATAAAGTGCGCTAATTTATAATCTTCATCACAAATTTTATTGATTCTAAGAGCCTGGTTTATTATAATATTTCTAAATACAGATATATGCAAACAAGAGTCAAAATGTTGAATTTTTGATGTATTAAATTTAAAATCCTGTCTTTTATCATACAAGTTTATTATCATATTACAATTTTGTAAATTTAAATTTTAATCTAAAAAGTTTGCAACATTTGTGTCATTATTACTTGTATTTAATTGTAAATTTTTTGGATAAAAGTTTAATACTATAGGGATATTATTATTTGGGGATACACATAAAATGTCATCTAAATATCTAAACATGTGCATATTATGCAAGCTTGGATTAATGTTTTTTTCATAGAAGAATAAATACAGATTAGCTAACAATGATGAGGCACACCCCCCTTGTGGGATACCAACCTGTTGTTTAAAAAAAGTACCACCATGTTGAATATAATTCTCGTAAAGAGTGAAGTTAAAATTTGAATATTTTAGGTTGATATTATATTTTTCAAAAATTCCTAATATAACTTTATACAGATCATCTATATTAATATTATTAAACAAATCTTTGAAATCAAAGGTATAAATACTACGAATATTTGTAAGAGTTTTCAATTTCTTAACTAATTCAAAACTGTTTTTTACAATATGACAATTATTTGAGATTTCATCTGACAAGGATATTTCATGTAATATCTTTAATAATAATTTTCCTGCATTAGTAATGTAAGAATTATGCCCACTGGTAATGGTTCGAAAAGCAACAGGGGATTTATGAAACTTGGGTACTAAAACAATATATGGAATGTTATTACAACTATTTTTTAGATGGATTTGCTTATATTTGGCTGATATTCTATTGTATAAGATTTTAAGGTTAGTTTTATGTAAATTATAGATTTGATTATTAAGTAAGTGTGACTGAAGGGTATTTTTATAATAATATTTACATATAATTGAGTAGTTTCCACATGCTTTATCGACATATGTAATGACAAAATCATTTTGTATTTCTTTAATATCATTTTTAATTGAATTAAGTTTATATGAATTATTAATTTTCTGATTATATATATAATGATTTAAGTATTGCTCTATTAAGACTCTCCAGGGTTTAAAGGCTTCTACAGGGATTTGATATTTATAACTGATTTTATAGATACATTTATTTAAGTCAAGAAATAAACCTTTACAAATTAATTTATGTTTAAATTTAGTAGGTAGACGGTACTTAGTACCCAGTAACATCAGTGATCTTAGTGCATCATAATTAATAATATTTAGATTTCCCGTTATAACATGCCCATGGTGTTTATCTACGAAGTCTTTGTATTTTTCTAAATGACAGTGGCAATATGACTCTTTATCCAATTCATAGTTTTGATTAATATCTACTGATTTGGCAATTTGATTATAGTTGAAAATATAACGTCCTAGCGGTTTATCATATTTATAAGCAATTTTAGGATTTACATGTTTGACTGGAAAGTAATTGGAAACCGATTTTAAAAAATTATTTATCTTCAGATTATTTAAGACAGAATTAGTAAAATTCAAGGTACAATATTCGTTTATTTTAGTATTTTGTTTTGATTCGTCATTAAAGTTTACGTCTGTGACATATAAATAACCATTAAGATTTTTACTTCTGGTAATGAGCAAATCATAGAATAAATGTTTAAAATGAACGTTATCAAATGCAGTACTTAGAAAAAGGTTATATACCATATTTAATTGCTGTTTTTTAATTGCGAAAATTCAGTTTTTACATTGTTTCCAATCAAAAGTAATTTTAAAATTTGCATGTTGCTGAAGGATGGCATTTTTTAGTTCAGATAATGATGGCAATTTTTTATTATATTTACTTGCTCTTTTAATATATATATATATATATATATATATATATATATATATATATATATATCATATATATATATATATATATATATATATATATATATATATATCATATATATATATATATATATATATATATATATATATATATATATATATATATATATATATATATATATATATATATATATATATATATATATATATATATTTATCTGTGTGTGTGTGTTCTCGGTTTCCTATGAAATTAGCTGTGAATAAAATAGTTTATTTATTTGTTTAAATGTCGTGATTCTTCCGTACAATTCTAGTCGTCAGGTTCTTTGAAGTTTAATTTAGATTGAATTCAACATCGATTTATCGTGTTTCATATTTAAAGGGATCCCATAGAAAGTAATACTGGCTGCAATAATTTTGCCAAACATGTTTTTATCAAAATGTTTTCTTGCAATATCTACTCCTCAGAATCGGTTGTTGATAGATCACAAATGATGACAGAACACTGCATTTTGGATCATTCAACATGAATTTAACATCAACAAAGTTAGAGAAAACACCTGAGAGTGTCTTGCCGATTCAAAGTCTCCAATTTCAAGTCTCGCTCGTGGTTGGGTTGTTTCTTTGATTCGCCTTCTTACTGGACATGATTGCCTCAATACCCATTTATTCAGAAATGGACTTGGAAATTCACGTAATTGTGCCTTGCTGTTTTTGTTGTTGTTGAGACCAGACCGCCCGACCTACCAGAAAGGTGTAAGGTAACTGTTTGGACAGCCTGGAAGAGCCACCAAATTTAGACCGGAACCCAGTGGGGGAGGCATCCACAGGGACCGTACCTTCCTCGCTCTATCACCAATCTCTCTGAAAGACTTACGGACCCACATGTTTAACGCTGTCGTACTCCGCGTGAACACGGCGGTAGTTTTGGCAGCGGAGGGAATCGAACCCATGCCTACCGAGTGCAATTCCCGCGCGCTAACCACGAGGCTACCGCGCCCTGTAATTGTACCTTGTGTAATTCTGGATGACCAATGAATATAGAGCATTTAGACGCATGTACTGCACGTAATAGTATTAATTGTATTGTTCATCGATATTAGGAAGCTATAAGGCTAATGGCCTACTTGTAAATATATAAATAGAACATCAATTCACCAATAAATTTCGGAAGAGCTTGAGCGTTCCTTAAAGATTTACATTTCACATTAAAAATTTGCTTTGCTGGATGTAATCATATTTGTGATCTATGTTTTAAGGATAACTGAATCAACAGAAATAGGGGTTTATATATCTATTTTCCTAGACACAATAAGTATTTTCACTTGTATACATTAAAATTAGATGAATTGTATTTGCGCCTATTAAAAACGTTAGAAAACATTACAAAATCATTTAGCGTTTTGGCATTGTGGCTATCATTAGAAGACTGTGCAATATTGTACAATTTGATGATCAAAAAGAAACTCTTCCTCAGTTACAGTCAAGAAAATAATTTTCATAATAAATTTAATACAAATGAAATGAAAAAGAAAATATATCAAAATTTTATATACACTAAATTTGGATTATAAAACTAAAAAAATAAATAAATATATGATAAAATAAGATATGGAGCAAAAAACAGTTTTATTATCTCGGTTACAAAGTCATACCAGGAGTTATAAAACCATTTGATGTTCAATAATTCAATTTGTCAATTATTTAAATTTTCAATTTTTCGTACATCAATTTAACATCAAACGTAATGCAATATTTCTCAATTTTCTGATAATGGAAGCTACGTGTATGAATTTTTTAAATGTTTTATTTACGTATGTCTGTATTACGATGTAACTATATTTAACACTTTGCAACAAAGTTGAAAAGTTTTTATGACTTTGTTCATTCTGTCTGTCTGTCTGTCTGTCCGTTAGCACAATAACTGCCGTAAAAATGACTTAATCAAAATGAAATTTTAGTATGTTATTCAGACGGTCTGTAGGACCTACGGGAATATAAATGAATAATATCACCCAATTAGTTTTGGATTGAACCCGGGTTGAAGAAATGAAAAACATTGAACCCTATGGGACCTAATTTTTCAAACATTTTTTCAGCGGATTTAAAATTCACAAATTACTTCGAAAATTTTAGGTAATATTCAAATTATTCCGTAAAATATATAAAAAAAAAATCAGCAAAATATATCCAGTAGTTTTT
Source organism: Amaurobius ferox (assembly GCA_951213105.1). Lineage (NCBI taxonomy): Eukaryota > Metazoa > Arthropoda > Arachnida > Araneae > Amaurobiidae > Amaurobius > Amaurobius ferox. The sequence continues at coordinate 138,167,134 of OX578139.1, forward strand.
TAAATAAAAATTAAAATAATAGTTACACCTCTTATATGAAGCGATCACGTGACCATGATAGGAAAAGACCACGTGACCCACTTCAAAATAAAATAGGGCATTCATCTTGTCTCAAAATCGTGATTTTTGAAGTTCTTTTTAATTCATATTGAGTGTTGTATTCGTCCTAAAACCGCTATATTATTGCTTAAATTCTGTGCATCTACATACTGAAACAACGCAATTACAATATATTTGAGTTTAAATGATCATCCAAATTTGATTATTCCTAAAACGAATCCTATTTTTCGCTTATGTAACATGTAAACAGTAAAATATGTAGGATGAGTTGTATAAGAATTGCTGTATTTTTTTAACGCAAAAGTATTTAGCTCATGGAGTCTGCATAGCTGATATGAATGAAACATTCATTAATTTTACAGAGAGAATGACGATTTTTTTCGATGAAATTTTAAGCATAGAGTTTAATTACTTGTAGCTCCACGGTCTTAAGTTTTTAAATAAAATAATTTTTTTTAGTACTGTGATTAATGAATTGAATCGGAAAAAGTTATGAATGAAATGCTGCTTTTATAGAGAGAGCCAGGCGTGTTATTTTTTCTATGACATCATTTGAATGAATGTCAGTTGTTTTCGAAGAAGTTTTCAAATATAATAAATTATTGTAGTATTATGATGATTTTAAAAATATTACCGAATAATGTATCCCATTTTAGAGATGTTTAAAACAGGCAATTTATATTTCTTTGCCATCATTTGAATGAAGTTCATTTTTTTCGATGAAGTTTTAAGTTTTAAAATATAATTAATTAATGTAGTATTGTGATAAGTTTTAGGCTATTACTTAGGAATGTATGGCATTTTAGAGATGTTTAAATAAAATTGCATTGAAGTTTTAAAATGTTTTATAATCAATGTTTTAAGCATGATTGATCTTTCTTTTTTTATTTTAATGCATTTAATAATGAACTGTGACACATCCAATTACTTTAGTCTTGTTATGAATGTTTGAAAAAATAAGTATTTCAAATATAGTTATTTTCTCTGGTTAATATTTATATCAATTTCAATTAATACGTGTTATTATGTTAAACAAAGCTGAGCGACAATAACATGTGTTATAAAAATTATAAGCATAGAAAAATGAAATGTCAACTATTGTTTTATAACAAAGGCATGATTAAGTACCTCAATAGCAAAATATTTCTAAACAATGGTGAGTTGATAAAGAAAAAGGGAAAACCCCGCTTCATCTTTGTTGTGTGTCTTGTTTTCAGTGAGTGAAATATTAGTGCTGTTATTTACACGTTTTGCCTTGTATTCTGCAAAGTTAAATGAAAAATGCATGTTTTGTTGATTATAAGCAACGTAACGTATTATCTGCTAAACCATTATATAAAAAATATACATCAAGATAAACCTGAAATAATTTAATTATTTGTGTTTTTGATTCATGAACTACGAATTACAAGTATAGTTTTGGTATATTTACTGGAGTATTTTGTATTGTTATTTTATTAGTCCTAACAATGCAGCTAAATGCAGGCATTTTGGTTAATAAAATGAATTTCGGGTTGAAATTAAATATAGAAGGAAATATGATTGCATAAGTGAGTCGAAAATTAGAATCTAGTCTCGAACATGGGAGACTGATTTATGGTTTAAAACTTCGTTGACGCTGAAATATGGTTTTTATGCAATGATGACAAAGTAAATGATCTCAACAAATTTAGTGGTGTCTGTACGTTGCTAATATAGTGACTGAAGAAAATTGAAATTACGATTGTCCCAGGAATAATTAACAAGGTCCTTTTTGGCAGCGATTTCAAATCACAAATACCTAACATTTGTTTACCAAGTTTAAGACAACATAAACACGAGGATGCAAATATTATCCATTCGACTTAAATCTTAAATCTAACAACAGTGAATACAGGGTCTATTTCAAAATAGAAAAATAATGATTATCGTCTCAATAGCTCAATATTTAAAGCATTTTTTGGACTCCCAGATATCGTTGGTTGAATTCATCGTAGCGAAAACCGTTCTTTAGAACATACATTGATATGTTAATTATTTATATTCACTGCCTTAAAACTATTAATTTCAGAAAACAATCCTTTTATGCTGTATCAATATACACGTGAATTGACTTTAACACAAATACATGAAGGTTTTATTTTATTCTACATTTTTCAAGTATGAATGACCTAAAAATTGCATTGAAGATTTTATAATATTAAGATATAAAAATGGAATATGAATTGTGTTTTATTGAGAAAAGTTATGATTATATTGCAATGATAGGCATTCCATATCACTATATAAAATTATCTAATGTGTTAAACATGTTTTTGTCTTTTTATGCCACCCTCCAGAAGCCCATCGGTGGCTTTGAAGGCTGTATATCTTCGCACACTTATAGTATTTACTATAGTACAAAATCAAATTTCTGTACTTCAAAATTCTATTTACCCTCTGGAGGCAGAGAGAAAGGTGGACGGAACGTTTTTTTAGATCCGTCAGAAGACTCGGGTGATCTATAAGGCTGAATTTATACGCTTATCTGTCTATATTAAAAAAAAAGTGGCTGACGCCCCCGCCGCCGCCTCTATTTGACGAATTTTTCGTTTCTCGAGATTTTTTGCTTCGTACCGCCAAAACTGTTACATATAAAAATATGAAATTTGGTACACTTGTAGAAAAAGCTGTAGGGAATACGCTGAAATAAATCGTTTTTTAATATATATAGTAGTTTAAGAAATATTTAATGTCAAAATCAAAGACAAAATATTTGAGCTGCGAGTTTGCGTCCTGGATTATCTCGAGATTGCGCGAGCTGCGGGATTGCGTCTCGTACCTAGATAGACTAACAGTATCAAGACCGCGAATTTTCGCAGACAGGTACCAACATGAGTGATATTTTGCAGGACGGAGTTCCTTTTTTAATTTCTATGTACTTTTTGAGTTATTTTACTTTTTATGCACGTCTGAAGTGAGCTTTTTTTATTCGTATCGGCACGTCTAGCGATTTCTCTGTCATGTACCGTAAAAACTATAGCATACAAAAGTATGAAAGTTGGTAAATTTATAGAGAAATGATAGGGCAACATGATGAAATAAACCCAACCGTTTATAGATTTAAAGTTTAGTTTAGCATGAAACAGCTCATGATCAAGGAATTCAGTTTTTGGATTCCTGGGCTAAGAAAATCCCTGCTTTTCCCTCTTGCGGAAAATAGGCTGGGATGGAAAAGAGATTTCTGAAGGTAGAATTTTTAGGAAAGATAGATATGACGCGAACTCTGGGAGCGCAGTGAGTGGGAGGCGAAGCCTCCCTAAGGGTGTTACGCGAACTGAGCAAACAGGGGGCAGAGTCCCTGGTTTAAGAAACAGTTGTAGCTTTTTAGAAATCAACACCCTGTACAACTTATTTTAAGAAACCGAAGAGAACCTTATCTCAGCATCCTAAAGAAGCACCAAAGAGTTGAACAGGTGTACAAGAAAACCCAACAGATAATTCCATAACTTAACCAATCCACGAACTTCTATGACTATAATTAACAAACCCCATAAGGAGTTTAAAGGCCATAGTAAAAAGAGTGAAGCAGTTTTAAGCTTCGGACAGATCCTGTTGCCGATTTTCAGTTTATTCTGTTAAGTAATTTCATATCCTTTAGAAGTCTGCATTTGCACACTTATTCTAGAAGCAAGTGTAACATATTAAAAATCAACAGACTGTACAACTTCCCTTAAAAATCAACAGACTGTACAACTTCCCTTAAAAATCAACAGACTGTACAACTTCCCTTAAAAATCAACAGACTGTACAACTTCCCTTAAGAAAACGAAGGGAACCTCAGCTCAACAACCTAAACAAGCACTAAAGAGTCGGACCAAGATACAAGGAAACCCAGTGAAGAATTCTTCAACCCAACAAATCCACGAACTTCTATGACTATAAATAGACTAATAATGACTATAATCACTGTATGAGTTCTAACTGGCATAGTGAGTGGAGTAGAGTGGTATCAACTATCGGAAATAACTTAAAGTAGCTAAATTTTCGATTTACCATGGGCTTATTTCAAGAAGTCTTTTCAGACCCTATAGAAACCTCCTCGGTGATCTAGAAAACTGAATGTATGCACATTTACAGTATTGACTATTGGGCAGAACGTATCCCAGTCTGATTGTTGATCACTTCCCCCAGGATGGAGATCATAGGGTTTTTTAAACGTCTTTCAAGATTCGCAATCAGCCTTCCGGTAGCTTACGAATTTGAATCTTTGCACACTCACTCATATTAACTACTTGTCTAAACCTAACGGAACCGGTTTTTCGATTTTTCTTTGAGAGAGAACAAAGTGGAGGGGATTGGGAAAGTCTTCAAACCCTTACAGAAACCTCTTCTGAGAACATAAAAGGCTGAATTTTACCACGGGGCAGAACCTAGCTCGGTCAGTTATTAACTTAGATAACTATTTTCGACGCTAAGCACCATACATTTTCAAACAAAATAAAAAGTATCAAAAAAGGGTGCAGCTAAATTTTTTAAGAGTGTCAGTTTCCATGTTTTTGGCAGGCTTAAATACCAGTACTAAATATAAAATTCTAACCGAATGAAACTTGATATTCAATTATATAGAAATATATCTATGCATATCTATACATTTATAGTTCTATATTGCAGTACATTTCATGGCCAGAAAAATTCTTCGCAACTTCAAAGAATATTAAATTTATGGGAATAACATTGAAAATCCAAAGTCCAATTGCAGCAGAAGAAAAGGAACTATATCTCGCGTTACTTCTAAATGATGTGTTCCATTTGAAAATAGAAATTTAGTATTTCCGAAAATAAAAATTGAATCCGTGCATCGATTCTAAAATATCAAAAATAGCCGTAGGAAATTTGAGAATTTCCTATTTGAAACATAAATGGAGATATTCAAAAGTTGAATTATGATGAGAGTTTTCAGAAAGGGAATATAATTGGATAAAAAGTAAATGATTTACGTTGGGGGGTATATATATTTTTTTGAATAGGCGTTTTAAAAAAAGCGTAAAAACGATCGTTTTCCGTCGCATAAGAAGTGACTGTGAAATTTATCTGATGGGAAAAGAAAATGTCTCATAAAATATAAAGATATTAAAGTTTTTTTTCCCGATTGTATTGTTGTCATGAAATGGTTCATAGTTTATAGAGTCATACACTGTCAAAAATAAGATTATGAGTCACTATGAATCATGATCCCACTGCAGTCACTAGTATCGATGAACAGGTTCTCGCATTGTAGTACTACAAGATACATAATGTTGGGCCATTAAATCTCTAACCAATCAGCAACTATAGGGACTTTGAATGACGTAGGTAGTAATACGAGATTTAATTGCTTCCCTTAAGCTTACGTATTAGTCTTACACGTTTTTATTGTTTCTTTATCAAATTCGTTTTAATTTCAAAGGCTGCTTTTACTTCTGGGTAACAAAATGTGCAGAAAGAAAATTATTGCTAATAGCACCTCTCTTTAGGCTCATCATTACCGCAGCTGTTATTGCATTTGATTCTAAATTTTTGAAGTTCTGAGTAAAAATAATTTAACCTCTGAGTCGTATTAAATATTTGTAAACGTTATATATTTGACGGATAAAAATTAATATTAAAAAAAAAATTAATAGGGAAAATAAGTGCGCCAAAGTGCAAACATTATGAAAGATCGCAGAGTACGACTTGCGATCGCTTTCTGTTATTGCCGTGGCAACATAAAAACTCGTTATGTGCTTCAATTTTGCAAATATAAGTGGCAACTAAAATATGATTTTTAACTAACGCGTACTAATTCATAAAACATTGAAATCAAATTGTAATAATATCATAGAACTAGGTAGCATTTATCGGCATTAGAGAGCTTGTTGCAACTTGAAAAAATGATTTAAACCAAGGGCTTGGTCTCCTACTCGTTAACGCCAATTTAATCTATATTAATTAACAATTGAATCTCTGCCCATATAGAAGAACTTTTTTGCGTCAGAGGGGTATAAAATTGGAATAATGAATAAACTGAATCGAAATTAAAGCACAGCACTCTGTCTTCCGAAATGCCACTATGCACAGGTACATGCTATTGCTAGTCTGTCCAGAACGCGAACTCACGGCTCAAATATTCTTTATATTTCACATTAAATACTTCTTAAACCAAAGTTTACATCAAAAACGGTTTATTGCAGCGTGTTCTTCTAGCAATTTTATACAGATGTACAAAAATTGATAATTTTGCATCCGATAGATTTCGCGGTACAAGATAAAAAATCTGATGTGGGCAACACATGACTTTCCTTATATAATGAAATGAATTTACTACTTTTACAGTAAAATAAATAGATTTTTCTTCTAGTAGATACTAATATCCTTTCCAAGATATTGAATTTTCGATAATTAGTCGCCATTTTCATTGATTTATCGTCATTTTATTCATTTGTCGAGATTTTCGTTAATTTGGCAACATTTCAAAAAGTCGCCAAGTTGGCGACATTTCGCCAATTTCGTCGCCAAAATCTCGCCAAGCGTTATGGACGAAGAAATAAGTTATATATATATATATATATATATATATATATATATATATATATAACTTATTAGATATTGAATTTTCGACATAGATTATATAACTATTATTATATATTTATACATTATATAACTTATTAGATATTGAATTTTCCACAATTAGTCGTCATTTTCAATGATTTAGCGTCATTTTAATCCATTTGGCGAGATTTTCGTTAATTTGGCAACATTTCAAAAAATCGCCAAGTTGGCGACATTCCGCAAATTTCGTCGCCAAAATCTCGCCAAGCGTTATGGGCAAGTTATTCTTACAGCAGATAAATTGGCGTTCAAATGCAAAAGTATTACTCAAAGTATCTTTTTCGTGAATGGAACGAGCTAGATCCACGAAAATGATGTCACCCAATTTATCGCATGATATTATATATGAAAAGTGAACATGTTTCTCAAAAGGAAATATTTTTTTTTCTATTTTATATGGCTTTTTGATAATTTTTTTGAAAAATGTGCAATATCTCGAGAACGGTTCATGTTAGCGTTTTAAAATTTATGTCAATCGTTTTCTAATGAAAAATTACATAAGAAATGTCTATTTACGTAACTTTATTATTGGTTTTGATTTTTTGATGATTTTTTCAAAATTTCATTCGAAAATTTAGGGGTGTTCTGAACATTCAATTGCGTATAAAAACAATAGGCTTCCAGTGTTTACAGATTGTGATTTTTGTACCAAATGTGGTTCGAATCGGTCCATTCGTCCGTCAGTTATCGTCTCCACAGACCCACTGACACACACACACACACATACTTTCACACACACACACACAGACATCACTTCAAAAATGTTTGATTCGTGATCAGGGATGCTTTTAACGTGCTCTCCCGTCGAAAACTCCAATTCGAATTTTCGACCCCGTCACAATACTTTCCTGATATATTATGTATATAAGGAAAGTAATAAACTGGGTGGACTCGAAATTTGTTAAACAAAGTCGGAGGTGTCGGTGACGTCAGCTCATTTCTTTTAATATAAAGAGATTTTTCTGAAACATATTAAAATAATAACTTAGCTATGAAATCTGAAAGAGGCACGTCGTTTTATTGTCATTATGATAATATTGATTGTGATACAAGTGAAACTAAATATACTAATAAATGTGTAAGAAAATCCAGTGGGAACTTACATTTCACATATTTTTATGCATTAAAATTTCAAGCTGTAAATCTTCAAATTTCCTGTTTAAAATTTTACATGGATGGCATCTGCAGAGGATACTGTGAAAAGGATACATAAAATACAGAAATGTTCAAACAGAAAATTCCATGCATCGTTAAACACATAAAAATGGTATGGAATATATTATTGGAAAGTTATATAAAGTTTTATACGTCTGTTTCCGTATGAGTAAAATAAAAACGCTTCAAAATCTATGGTTCGTTTTCAATACTGAACAATCGAATATCAATTTTTGAGTGTAAAATATACGAATTCGTTTTCTGTTATTTTTATAATAAAATATTCGATGTGTCCAACAAGATTTTAATTGGGTGGCAGCCTAATAAAGTTTAATGTGGACAACATTTTCTCTACAGACTCAAATTAATTATCTTTGCCTTCTATTCATAATGCATTGAAATAGGTTTAGCTGTACAAAACAATCCGGATTTCAAATTATACAAAATATTCAGCATTTATTTAATTTATGTTTCCATTTGGGAACCATTGAAGTGTTGTTGTTGAGATCCAGACCGTCCAACCTACCAGAAAGGTGAAAGGTGGCTGTTTGAACAGCCTGAATAAGCCACACAATTTAGACCGGAACCCAGTGGGGGAGGCATCCACAGGGACCGTACCGTCCTTCCCCTACCACCAACCTCTCGAAAGGACTTACTGACCCACCACGTTTAACATGATCGTACTCCGCGTGAACACGGCTGTAGTTTTGGCAGTGGAGGGAATCGAATCCTGGTCCACCCAGTGCAATTCCCGCGAACTAACCACTGAGCTACCGCGCCCAACCATTGGAGTGTTGACGACCTAGACTGTCCGACACATCAGAGGACACAGAGTATCTATTTGGACGGCCGGACCAATGGAGTGTTGTAAAAGTTGTGCCAGAAGTTGTAAAGAGCTGTTTATCTTATTGTGGTTAGATATCATTGTTTTATCGTCAAAAATTAGTTATAAAGTGAACATTTGATAAATCTATTTAATTATACTTTGTCATTTAATCCAGATTTCGACGATTTTTGAAATAATTTCGACAAAAAACACAAGTGTTTTTTCTCAAATTGTACCAAAATCTAATCAGCATCATTCTAATGCCAATATTTGCTAATAATTTTTTTTCCCAGAAATATCTTTCTAATAACTATATTCTAATATTTTTAGGAATCTTCATGAATTTCTATTTTCAAAATTTTTATTCATCAGGAATTTTTCTGTCCAGAATATCTATATTTTCGGAAGTTTTTCTCTCCAATATTTGTATTTCATGGAACTGTTTTGGGTCATAGAGTGCATCAAAATTGCAGAATTAAGTTGTTCGAACACCACTATAAATAACATACTGTCCAATCGCATTTCGAACTGATCGGATGACCACTTATAACAAACTAGACCCAAAAAAAGAAAATTAACCGGTCATGGCTGCCATAAATGTTCTGTAATATAAGGTTGAACACTCAGCCTGGTAATCAATCAAAAAGTGGTGAGATTAAGGTAATGGGAATTAAGTTTCATCATTAGAATGTCACGAACCAGAGTAATCTTTGAGAGGAATTGCCGAACCACAAAAGTTTTCACATGGTTACAGTTAAAAACTGTTTGTTAATTTTGATGTGGCAATATCCAGGCGTAAACAGATTGCGCAACGATTTTAAATTGTGTTGTATACACAGAATCCTGTGACGTCCAAGGAAATTTAGTCACGTCGGAGAAGTAAGTTGACAGTCGCAGTTAACAAGCTCGGTCCCTCTTGAGAGTCCGATAACAAAATGCTCGCGTTCTTAATTCTCATGTCGTGATATGCGTAGAGCTAAATAAAAATAATCAAGTCAGTCTTGTCTGGAATAAGCAACGACTGACTGCCATCATATCTGATGGAGTACCCTTAAACGTGTATCTAAAATCAAGTAAAAGAAAACTTGAGCAACGTATTTGAGTGCAAGTAAGATAATAATATAGCATACAGCTGTTTTGAGGATACGCTGTATCCCTTTCTTCAGTGCAAAAAAATCAACAAACCCGAAGCCAAAAAGGCAAAATATGCCAAGCCAAGACGATGAATTTTAAGGCGTCTGTGGCAAGGGCACTTATCCCAAGACCTGGATTAAGAGCTCACCTGAGAGAGCCAATCAGAAAGCAGAATGAAGGCCAGTTCAGTATCTACATAATTTGGCAAATATGGTACACATGTTAATTATCTATTGCAGTGAAATATTTTAAAAGAAAATGTATAATCGGTATAAACAATGTCCAGTCATCTTCTTTGATATCGAATGGAAATTTTTCTTTAGCATTCAACGAGTTCGTGAAGAATTGACAAGCTGTCTGTGAGGGGATCATTTGTTGATATCCACCTAGATAAAAGAAGTTACTCTTTAAATGGTTTATCTACTCTCTGTAAATATATCTACAATGATTGTAGTTTCCACTATGAAGCAATTATTAAACATATGTGACTGTTTTCTTTTTTTTAAGAAATTTACACTTCTGTTATATAATTTATGCTTTAAATTGAATATTTCCGTGCAGAAAGAGGATATATTTTTCAATTCTTTTAAAGACAGTACATGATTCCTCATAAGTCTTTCTTTAGTGAATTTGCAATTGATCTTTGGGAGTTTCACTATTCTTTAAAGCATAACAAAATCAAATATTCGAAATTTTTCTTCACGTATTTTAAAAAAAATTATTGTATTGCGCTTATTTAAGGTAAGTAATTAATAATAATTTATTAGGGACGGGTACTGCAAGTAAAATTGTAATGAAATCTCAATTTAAAATTTTAAATAAAAAATTAAATCCCAGTTTTCTGGAATGAAGTAATTTCATAAAGCACAATTAGCAACAGGAAAATGTGTATCACAAAGGGAACATGAGTGGGATCATTGAAGAGGAAATAAGAATTTTATAAAACTCCCAACTTGTTGAGCCACAGAATTTTAGAAAAGAAGATAATTAGCTCATAATTGCAGAATCAACCTATATGATCCGTTATCCAAAGACTGGAGTAGGCTGCGTTTGACTGGAATTTAAAGCTTGACTGAAAAAAGATGGACTTTAAAGCTTTACTGGTAGTACTAAATTTGTCAGTTTTCATTAAGGTTCGCAAAATTGCTGCATATGGTAATTTTTCTTGTTGCTATTACAGATAACAAATATTCCACAGATGTGAGCACATGTTAAGCGTAATACCGATTCTTGAATACTGTTCTTTTAAATGAAAGTATACTATTCGATAAAAATATTATTAAATTGCATTACAATCTTAACGCTAAATGTTTTACATGTGATTTAAGTATATATAAATATAATCTGAGAAATAGTTAATCAATCAATCTATAATTATTTATTAAATATAAATTAATTATCTCATTAGAGTTCAGAAAATATTAATCGCCATTATAATAAACATTCTAAACTATCTTAATAACGTTATGTTTTCAAAGTAATTTTATAACAACAGAATAACTATTAGAAAAGTTTGACCTTTGAAAGTTAAATTTCAGTAAATTTATGATAATGAAATTCTAAACATATACTATTATTAATCAAAGTTACGAATCAATCAAACTAATCTTACAAAATAACATTTTAAGCTACTCGTTAATATTTCCACCCGTTTTCAATGGGACCACATTAAAATTGCAAATAATAGAGAAGTTCCACTCTTTACATTATCATGATTTATAATTTAGGCAGTTTACTATATATTAATGTTTCTATACTTTTAATATTTGAACTTCGCTATTGACATTAATCTTATGGACGTATCTATTTTTATTCTAAGCATGTTTCCATATTTTACCAAGAAACCGAATGTTAACAACATCGATGGTGGGCGTACTACGACGGTAGGCATCGACGGTAGGCGTACTACGACGATGGCTATCGACAGTGGGTGTCTTTGCTATAATTTCTGCGTACAACCGATTTGGACCTAGAATATTTGCCGAGAATATTTAAGTAAAGTACGTGACTTTTCGCAGAACCAAAAAAGAAACGTATCACAACGTAAAATGCAGTGCAAATGAAAAAAAATCTGATGTGGGCAGCACATGACTTTCCTTATATAATGCAATGAATTTACTACTTTTACAATTAAAAAAATGTTATTCTTATAGTAGATACTTATATTCGTTCCACGATATTGAATTTTCTTCAATTAGTCGTCATTTTCCTTAATTTAGCGTCATATTTATCGATTTGGTCAGATTTTCGTTAATTTGGCAGCATTTAAAAATGTCGCCAAGTTGGCGACATTCCACTAAATTCGTCGCCAAGCGTTATGGACGGAGAAATAAGTTATTCTTACAGCAGATAAATGACTATTAGCGCTCAAATAAAAAAGTATTTCTCAAAGTATCTTGACTCGTGAATGGAACGAGTTAGATCCATGAGAATGATGTCACCAAATTTATCGCATGATACTACATATGAAAAGTAAACATGTTCCTCAACAGTTAATATTTTTTTTTAATTTATGCGATTTTTTTTGATAAATTTATTTTAAAAATGTGCAATATCTCGGGAACGGTTCGTGCTAGCTTTCTAAAGTTTATGTCAATCGTTTTCTAAGGAAAAATTACATAGGAAACGCCTATTTGCGCAATTTTATTAAAGGTTTTGAATTTTTGATAATTTTTTCAAAATTTCACAATCTATTCACAAAATTTCACAACAATTCTGACTCCGTAGAACTGAGACACCGTCAATGTTTAGCATTAGAAATAAAAGATGCAAATGTGTCTTGTGTATAACGTTATTCTAAAAATATTTCATTTTCAATAAGACTATTTTACACTTTGTGCACTGGATAAAGAAAACTAAGGCAACGTATTTTAGCACAATAATAAAAAAAATCTGATGTGGTCAGCACATGACTTTCCTTGTATAATGCAATGAATTTACTACCTTTACAGTAACAAAATAGGTTATTCTTATAGTAAATACTTATATGCTTTCCATGATATTGAATTTTTGTCAATTAGTCGTCATTTTCATTGATTTAGCGACATTTTTATTCATTTCGCAAGATTTTCGTTAATTTGGCCACATTTAAAAAAGTCGTCAAGTTGGCGACATTCAACTAAATTTGTCTTCAAAATCACGCCAAGAGTATTAGATGAGAAATAAGTTATTCTTAAAGCAGATAAATGAATATTGGCGTTCAAATACAAAAGTATTACTCAAAGTATCTTTTCTCATGAATGGAACGAGTTAGATCCACGAGAATGATGTCACCAAATGTATGGCATAATATTACATATGAAAAGTGAACATTTATCTCAGTGAATATTTTTTTTAATTATGGGATTTTTTAATAAATTTACTTAAACAATGTGCAATATCTCGAGAACGGTTCATTCTAGCGTTATAAAGTTTATGTCAATCGTTTTCTAAGAAAAAATAACATTAGAAATGCCTTTTTGCGCAACTTTATTAAAGGTTTTGATTTTATGATTTTTTTTAATTTCACTCGAAAATTTATGAAGATTCAGAACATTTGACTGTGTTTAAAAACAATAGGAGTCCCGTATTCACGGATTGTAATTTTTGTATACAATTTCATTCGAATCGCCCCATTCGTTCGTGAGATAGCGTCTCCAGAGGCTCACTGACACACACACACAGACATTACCTCAAAAATGTTCGATTCGTGATCAGGGATGCTCGAAACGTGCTCTTCCGTCAAAAACTCGAATTTGAATTTTCATCCCCTTCACAGTACTTTCCTTATACATTATACTATATATATAAGGAAAGTAATAATGTTTATTCACAGCTGTTCCTAGGATACGCTGCATTCCCTGCGTGAGCTTTATTGGAATTTTATTTTACAAGCGTTATCCACGCAACACCATTTCAATTTCATCAATCTGTCAATTTTTAGCATTACAAATAAAAGGTGGAAATGTTTTCTTACGTAAAACGTTATTCTGAAAAGTATTTCATTTTTAATAAGGATATTTAAAATTTGCAACTTACACCTGACAAATGATTGCAAATGATTATACTTTAATATTTTACTCGTCCTATTATTCGATTATCTGCATCAATATTCTTACTAGCCTACCTGCACTTGTTACTAAATTATAGACATAATTATGGGAAGAAAATTCACCTTTTCGGCACATTCTTAGTTTGGAAGATACTTATCGACCCCCTTCGCAGAATGGAGATACTTTAAATGACATAAACTATTGCGACGTGACATCTAAAATGAAAGGAGAGAATAGGTAGGAAACAATGTCCGGCAATCCCTATTGACATCGCCGTGGGAAAATGTTTCTTTACCATTCATTGAGTTCCGAAAGAACTGACAACTTGTCAGAGAGGGACACATTTGTCGATCTTTCCCTAGATAAAAGAAGTGATTTTTATTTTATATTTAATGTTCATTTTGCTATATGTGATATTTTCTTAATTAAAGCAGTAGTAAATCAAATTTTTATTTACAGCACTACCGAAACGATTTTTATTTCAAGCACTAATGAAACGATTTTTATTTCAAGTTTTAGCAGACATTTCTTAAGACCTAGTGCATTTGTTTTTATTTAAGGAGACAAAGATGTGATAAGCATTCAGAAAATCGATTTTTTTTAATTCAAGTATTAATGAAACGGTTTTTATTTTAAGCTCTAGTGATTTTTTTTAAAATTCTAGCGATTCTTTATTTAATTTCAGGGGATCAAGATGTGATAAACATTCAGAAATTTCTATTTCGTTTAGCAGCTCAAAAACTGAAATAAGTTTGGTCGATTACAAAATTATATATTTTCTGTATATTTCATCTCATGAAAATTTTTAAGCTCAAAGATGTAAATAATGATGCTTATCACGCATTGATCCTCGTAGAATTTCTAATGAAATAATGTGTAGAAATGTTCTGGTGAAAAACATTTTATTTGAACTCCTGAAACTAATCTAAATGCATATATCATAGTATGTGCTATTGAATTTTAACAGGTACATATTTAAGAGTAAACAGTTTTGTTTAAACCATGTTTTGTGAGAAAAAGAAAAATATCAACCATGCCCAGCAATATTTGAATATCTATTAATGCAAATAGATTTAGAATTTCTTCAAACTTTATTTTCAGTTTGACAACAGGTCTGTCATGCCAATAAAGCATTTTTCTAATATTTAAAGTCAACGGGGATTTCATTTATTTGAGTGTGGAGTTAATGGCATTATCTACCTATGTTTTTTGCTGCGATGATGAAAACGTGTGATGGTTTGGTCATAAGTAATCGTAAAGAACCTTGTTGCCTCAAACGGAAATCAAATCCTGCATCTTCGTAATAGTCAGCTGATGCTCTACCGTTGAGCTACTGGGATATGATTGTTAGTCGAACTAGACTCTGCATTATCCACCCTATAATGTCAGATTGGAGAGCTATTGACAATCTGACTGACCACCTCATGCTATTATTACCCCAGGTTAGACTCCTGATTCAATTTTCATCCTCCAGGTTAGATTCCTGCGTGGTCGTTATCCTCCCGATTTAAAATTGACACTCCATATCTCAGACTCCACTGAATCAGTGCTAGTCGCACGTGAGCAGTTTTCATACCTCCGACATCTTTGCACTAACCTACAGGGTTGATTTTTCGATCACCATTGCAAATAATCTTGAAACCCCAACCGGGAATCGATCTTCGTACTGGATGTTAGACGCTCTATTGTTGAGCTACTAGGATGGAATTGTAAGCTCTTATCGCTGAAGTGGATTCTGCATAAAATTCGAAAACTTTCTCTATGGGATATTTACATGCATTAAATTGAAGTTTCATTGTTTAATCTCATTCAGTTTTGTTTATGTGTTCGTTCCTTACATGGCTGTTTTGTTCATCTTGACCAGTCTAATATTATTTTAGACAGTGTTATTTCCATTATATATTCAATTTATTCTTATATTTAGTTTACCTGTGAATAAGAATGTAATAATTATTTTTTTTTCTGGATGTGCTGATGACTCGTAATGAAAATTTATATGTAGCCATTGTTTACTGTAAGACTTTTACAATTACATTACACCCTGATAATAAATTTTATTATATTCCTAATCAAAAGCTTAACATATTCAATACTTATGTCTGCTCATGTTTTTTTTCAGGTTTTCTCAGCTATCACAGAGCAAGGAAGATCCAGCTAAAACATTTAGCAATTCTTAAGTATGACAAAAAACGTCTAAAATATATCGATATATTTAGTAAAGGCAACAAATATTGTAAACCGTCTTTATTCAATACACCATCAATTCCGTACATGAAAAGTATTGCAAAAGGCTAAAGCGCTTTCAGACAACATAGTGTCCATCGTCAGTGGCAATAATAAGGAATTGATAGACATGAGCTTATATACAACCAACAATCATGAATATAAATTTGCATAGGGCAAATCGGAAAAATAGATACTACAATTAACATATATTATCAGTATACAATATATAAATTTCAAGAAAAAATAAATCAATTCAATTCATTTCAAAATCCAAGTGCATGAATAAATTAAGTCAATACATAAACATAACACTAGTGGTGAAACACTAGATCTCCAGAAAATCACATAATGGTATAACGTGTATAGAGTCGAGAACTAGCGTCTAAGCAAAACTAAGGGTTTGAACGGGATCAAAGTTACAAACAGAATCCCGATAAATATAAATAAAAAGTGATTCAAAAACGTAATATATTACGGTGTTTATTGCAATTAATTAAAAAAATAACTTTATCGAAATTAGGGGTAAATTTATCATTAATAACTACTTTTGAAAGATCTGTGGGCATTTTATTATTTTTAATATCGCGAACATATTTAGATAAACGAATACCTGCAGTACGTTTTGTACTACCAATATAAAACTTATAATTGTTATTTTAAGATAAAAGGGCAGACAACATACACCCCAGCAAGATTAAAAAAAATACATTTATCCTTAAATTTGTCGGTACGCATCCGACTAAATAACGAAAAAACAGTAGAATGGGCAGGTTTAAACTTAAATTCACTGCAAAAATGAAGAAGAGGACGAAACATCGCGGGATGGAAAGGAATACTCGATGTATACGGCAAAATTTCAGAAGTAGGGGCAAGATTAGTTTTAGGAAAAATAAATTTAGAACAAATAGAGGACAATATTTTATAAATGAAATCGAACGAATAGGCGGTTTCATAACCAATGTTAAAAACAAAGTTGAATTCAGAATGTAAATCAGATATGGAATAAAAAACATAAAGGCACGATTAAAATAAGCAATGAAAGGGACTTTTTTAGATGAAATGGTGTAGGAAAAATTAGCAGGAATACAGTAATTAGAAAAAGTAGGTTTGCGAAGCACAGAAGTTTGAAAACTATTAATGTTGTGGGAGACGAGAACATCCAAAAAGGCGAAGTACAATTAGATTCGTGTTCCACAGTAAAATTAATGGTAGGATAAAAATCATTAACATTGTCTAAAAGGAGGAGGAGATCATTTAAACAATCGTTCCAAATAACTAAAACATCATCCACATAACGGCACCATAGAATCGTTTTGGAGGGTAAAGAATTCAAAATCTCATTCTCGAGCTTTTGCAAAACGGCCTTAGCTAAAACGTCAGAGAATGGGCTACCTATAGGGGAACCAGAGTTTTGCAAAAATATGTCATTTCAGGAACCAAAGTAATTGTTCTTTGCTACAAGGTTCAAAGCAGAAATTATTGCGTCAATAGAAGGAATAAAATAATTATGAAATTCGATCGTTTTAGCAATAATACTAATAGCAATAGAAACGGCAACATTAGGAACAAGGGAAACAACGTCCATGCTATGGAGGGTAAAATTAGGTACAAAATTGGTACTAAAAATTTGGTCAATAAGTTTTTCAGTAGAATTAAGGGAGAGGGAGTGATTACTGAAAAAATGGTTTTACAAAACTAGCTAAGGCTTTTTCCAAAAGGTAAGTGGGTCAACTTGTGAAGTGGATTAATCTTCTGAAGCTTAATTTGACCACAAATTGTAGGTAATTGATGGGAAGTACGATAAACAGTAGATTTAATAGTGGATGAAAGATTGGGTAAATTTGGAAGGTTATCAATACGGGAAGTGATAATACCAATGGAAAATTTTTAACGGGTTTGCAAGCTATCCATTCAATACACTTCTGCATTGAATTAACATAATCGCCAGTATTAAGAAGCACAAGTTGCTTAGTTTTATCTGCAGACAGACAAAATGATTACATCTGGACAAGGTTTGAGTATATTTATTTCGGCTATTTTAGCATGGAAAAAACGATTAAATTTATTTTTATTTCTGTTACTATTCCTCTGAAAAGTAGACATGGAACAGCACATAAGAAAATGGTCTCTTTCCTTATGGGAACTGACAACATGGGTTAAAGCATTTTCCACAAAGGGGAGCAAATTAATAGAAACGAAATTAGCAGGGGGTAGGCAAATTCAGGGCCACACTCAAGGGCGGTACTCTCAAGGGCAGTATAGAATAGGCAAAACAACATTTAGCAATATTGTTTATTTTCAATTTGTAAAGAACTTTGCTTCCCCAACCGGGAATCGAATCAATGACCTTCGTACTGACCAGCCGACATTCTACCACTGAGGTACTGCGACGGAATTACAAATCATTCAAAGTGTCCTCCGCAAATACTATCCAAAACAGTCCAAAAATTGTTATAATTCTCAGCAAGTTTCAATTCAAACTCATGCTATCCCTTATAAATAAAATAAATTTTTCACCCCTTTCGAAAAATTTAGTAATTGGGGCATTTATGAAAGTTGCTATCAATGTCACTATTGCATATTGGGTAAATTAAACGTGCCTTATGTTATTACTTGAATGAAAATCAAGTTTGTGTCAGAAACTACGCAAGTCATCGGTTTCATTTTTCGTCTACCTCTTAGTTAAAAGTGCTTTTCAGTTATAGAAATGTTTTTTTAAAGTTTTCATATGAATAAAAATTTCGATAATCAGTTACTGTTATGTTAATAACAACTTTTTTCTCCGATGTGTAATATATCCATGTCTAATTACTTGTTCCTTTATTTCGCTCTTTTTCGTACATATTATAAATGTATACTATGCAGTTAAATTATTTTTTCTTGCTTGCTTTTCTTTTCCATATTCTTTGTATTTTATATTTTTCCTCGTTTTACTTCTCTTTCGTGACAGTGGGGCTATCATGGTGGGTTCTGTCGTCCAGTCATTTTCTGTTTACCCTGAATGGCCTAGCTTGATTTTGCGCATTCAGGTCCTCACTTGTTCCCATTGAAGAAGAACAAAACATTCCGAAAAGTATGTCTGCTTACTAAGTCTTATTTGCGGAATATTTGCTCTGTAATCTCGTTTATTATTGACTAGAAAATGTACTCGGGTTTACCCGGAATTTAAAACGGAAATTCATTCATTCACATAAGGCGTAGGCGTACCACGCTAGATTTTAAAAATTAGAGATGGAATTAACTGTTCTTCAAACTGCACATGAAAGAGTCACTTAAATTCAACGCATGTGTAGGTGCGCACAACAATTTTCCATGCAAGACCACAAATGCTCAGTGACCTCCAGTTGTCATCCATCAACCGAAGAAAGGAAGGAATAAAAACTCCCCATGTTTATGCCCTGAATTTATTTATGCTTTGAATTCTGTATCAAGATCGTTAGAAAGAACGTTCCTCCGATGATATCAAGATGAATACTTTGTGATAATATCATTGGTCACCAGAGAACCGATGTATGTGGAATCTGCTCAAACATAAAATAATTAAAAAACTATTTCGAATTTAAAAGTTAAACTTGCCGGGGTGTGTCGTCCCGGGGGTTCAGTTAACCGAAATTAGTGGCTGTCCGATACTTAGACTTTCCGCTACAGACCACACTCACACACGCATACACACACACCCAATCAAAAATGTTACTTTCCCTGCAATACAGGACAAGGTATAGGGAAAGCATTGGAATCATGCCAAAAATCGCAACTCGAGTTTTCAACGATTCTACAGGTTTGGGGACATCTGGAACACGAAAAAAAAACTATTTTTAGCTTGACGTATGTGTGTGTGTGTGTGTCTCTCTGTGTGTGTGTGTCTGTGTGTGTGTCTGACTGTCTGTGTGTCTGACTGTCTGTGTGTCTATCTGTGCAATGTATGCATCCATTCTAACTCAAAAACTAATGAACTGAATTTCATAAAATTTGGTAGGTAAGTCACTTGTGTATGACTCTGGTGCTAATTCGTTTCTGGTATGATTCGGGATAAAGGAATCTGCCTTTTTTTGTGAAATGGTCCGCAAAAATTGCCTTTATCCACTCTAAAAAACTAATGGACTGAATTTCACAGAATTTTGTAGATAAGTCGCTTCTGGGTTACTTTGATGCTGATTGGATTTTAGTATGATTCGGAAAAAAATAACCTGCTTTGTTTTGCGAAATGGCCCGCAAAAATTGTCAAAATCTAAAATAAAAGACTACGTATGCTCAAATATATCAAGTAAATGCTTGTTTTACATGTAACTTTTAATGATGAAAATAATAAGATCAACTCCATTACTCAAGTGCTAACCGTTTTAGACGTATTTGAGATTTCTGTCACTTTTGTTTCGCCGCCTTTGGAAAAATATCTAATTACCGAATAAAACCAAAATTGAATTAAAAATGCAACTTTTGTGTTATTTAGTGCCATTAAACTCAATTTAATGAATTATTAAAGAAATAAAGAAAAAATGAATTTGAGTTTGCAGGGAAAGTCATGTGCTGCCCACATCAATTTTTTTTTATTATGTAAAAAGATTGCACCCAAAGTCACGTTCTATGCTTATTCATTCCTGATGTCTTAATAAAAACTAACACATTTAATAAATACACAATTATGTATATCAGTAAAAACTGTGAATCTTTTGTGTTTGCGTATTTTGGCACTTAATGTCATGTGACAACACAATGCATTTGGTACGCTTTTTTATATTGTTTGATTATGCAGGAAACAGTAATAGAAATGGGTGTCTTATTATAATTCAATCTTGTTGGAAATTATTCTTTTCTATAGTTTCCTTTAAAAGAACATGTCTTTTGATAAAAAAAATACACTAACCACCCTCTTATTACAAAATATACCAAGTCCATTGTAGGAAATGTAAAAGTGGAAATATATCGAGACATAAAATTTTCGACACATCATATATGATATGGTTTTTTCGCATGTATAAAAGTAGATTCCATAGCGTTTATGTTAAGCTGCCTGTTGCAATCCACATCGTAAAAATATATCTTCAATTACATAGCAGCCAATTTTCATGAACAATATTCACAGCTACGAAATTTTTCGATCGTTTAATTTTTCGATCTAAAAATAAAGAACATAAAGTATTTCGGTAGTGTTACGAATATGTAAAATGCTTCACTCTGCTTTTCCTTTATTCAAATAATACACCGGCAACCAATTATAATTCGTTAAACACACAAACACTTTTATGATGTATCTAGTAATATGAGCCCTTTGCACAAATGCAATAAAATGCATTTTTCTTTATGGATTATATTGGTAGAATCTTTACATTTTAACAGATTATATCATATTTATGTATTATAAAAAATATATCTCAAGCTATTCAATATCTACATCATAAAATGTAGTTCAAATATCAACCTTTTTCTTAAGGGGGGGGGGGGAAACGTCAATCCCAAACGAAAAACCTTCCAAAAAGACAGGTTTTTGATATACCCAATCCCAAACAGTTCGATCCCCCTTTGCAGATATTGGCATCCAAGGACGCCGTTGCCTGCATAGAGAGATCGAACTGTTTGGGATAGGGTATGTCAAATACTTGTCCTTTTGAGAGGTTTTTCGTTTGGTATTGATGCTGGCCCACCCGTAAGCAAAAGGTTAAGTCTTAAAATGATATTTAAAATGGTAATAACTGTTGTCAGTACATATTGATCTTAAATAGCGCAAACAATAATTTTACTAAAATTTCTAGAACAGCAATTTAAGTTCCTCATAGCATCAAACTACATCCAAACAATTCGCTAAACACAAAAACAATTTGCTTTACAAACATCTGAGGACAGGAATGAAGGAAATATTCGAAACCAGAACAAATATGATGCTTTTGTGACTTTAGAGTTTGAAAATTCTTGGAATTCTTTTCAGAGAACTAGACACCGTCTTTAATCATGACGAAGTATGGATAGGTAAATTTAAATAACATGACTTATTTTATTCTATTCAATGCATATGAAAAGGGAGAAACATCATTTTATATAAAAAATGTATAATATTTCGAATATATTTTTAAGAAGATTGTGGGGAAACCGAAGAGTTTGCATTGTTCTAAAAATAAAGAACATAAAGACATTCGGTTAGTGTTACAAATATGTAAAATGTTTATCTCCGTTTTTCCATTATTCAAATAATACCCTGGCTACCAAAAGCTAAGCATGGACTGTAAAATGAACAAAAATGGAAAAGTAAAGCTTTGATTAACTCAAAATTGTACATGAAGGTATCAAATGTGTTTATGCATTCAAGAAAACAATAATTATGTATAAAGATGAAAAAATTATTTACTTTTCGTGAGTTATATGATGACGTCACATTTGGGTAATTAACAAAATGATGTTTAAAGGCAAACAAAACTTACATTAATAGGGTATGTGACTACCCCGGACCTTCACACAGATTTTACAACAATTTTTCATGCTTTCGATGAGGTGATCAACCATCGCAGATGCGAACAATGGCCATTACTCCAATAGTGCAGTTTCCAACTCACTGAGACTGGCTGGAGGGAGTAAACGTGCAGAGACAGTACGCCCGAGGGCTTCCCAAAGATTTTCAATGGGATTAAGGTCGGGGGAATACGCCGGTCACTCCATAAGAGAAATGCCCTCACTTTCCAGGTATTCGTCAAAGATGCTAGCTCGATGGGGATGGGCATTAATGTCCATACGGAGGAAATCAGGACCAACTGCTGCAGCATAGAGTCTTGCAATGTGGTCTAGTACTTCATCCCGATACCGCGCAGCGGTCACAGAATCGCTTTTAAAGATGTGCAGCTCTGTGCAACATCCCATTGCAATTCCAGCCCACACCATGACGCTACCATCTCTGACTGTGTGATGTTCGATGATGTCTTTGGCCTTATTGCGTGTGCCGCGTTCTTTACAGGCCCTTACACGCTTATCATCTGAATCCAGGGCACTCGTCCGTGAACAGAACGTTGCACCAATCTGAGACAGACCAATTGACATGTTGATGATACCACTTTAATCTTGTCCCTCTGGCTTGGACGGTTAGTGGGACACAAAAACGTGGTACTTGGGAGTACAGTACCTTCACGTGGAGCGTTCGGCGCACAGTACTGGCAGATATTATCTTACCAAGTGCTGCTGCAATCATAGATGTAACAGTTGTGGAGGTCGCTCATCAATTCCGCTTGACTACTATAACAATATACCGATCATCAGAGGGGGACGTAACCCTTGAACGACCGGGCACAGGCCTTCGGACAACTGTTTGACTTGTTTGAAATTGTTTCCATAATCGAGAAATTACCGAATGATCAACGCCAAAAAAAATAAGAAAATAGCGACATCTTTGATTGACTGTCCTGCCTCAATGCGTCCGACAGCACGCCAACGCTCACTTTCTGCCATTCGTCATTTCTCAGCCATAGAAACACAATTTCGTCAAAAATAATCCTACAAAAGTTGTAAACACTTTGTATCAGCATTTAAATGCACCTCTTCAAACCTTCAGAATGCCGGCGTCTTCAACGATTGCCTAATTAGCATATATCCGGACAGTCAAGCATGATTGGCTGTAACATACAATATTTGCATACTGCCATCTACATCCGTAGCGATTTTCAGCCACTCAAATTTAAATACGCTTTCGAAAAATGAAAATTTGCATTGCGTGCTTAACTTTTGGAAGCCAGTGTACATAGCTGGCATTTGCTTCTATTTAAGGTATTTTCTCTATTCAAGTAGAAAAACCTATGCAGCCTATTACGTGCATTTAAGGTTTTCATATTTTAACTTTCTGGGTGGTGTTACCAATTTTGGCGATTTATCGCCAAATTGGCGACTTTTCAAATGTACTAGAACTATCGAAGTTAGATAAATCTCAAAGATATTCAAGATATCGAATGTTCTTGGAGATACTAGGCATTTTTCGAGATATCTACAGAGTATAATATAAAATGAGTCATTGCTCAGTTAGACAGCAGTTGACTTGATGCAAGCTGAGTTGTGAGACACGTTAATATTTTGAGAATAGTATCGGATCTTTTGTAAACTAGATGAGTATATAATTACTGTTTTATTTTATTCGACAGTTGTTTAGTGATCTTGTAAGGCAGTTTTCGAGTTAGTCGCTGTACATTGTTCTAGTTTATGCTTATTATTGCTTTAGTGTTAGTTATTCAGAAATTTGGATTCAATTTTGTATCTTGAGAGTTCACCTATGATTTCAGATGATACGTCATAGCAGTAGTATAAACTACAGAACTTCGTTAGTTGGCTAAATTATACAGGGTGATCCAAAAGTTCATGACATATTTTAAAATTGAATATAAACTCAAGTAATTGACGTACGATAGTGAGGCTTGTACTAAAATGCTTTTCACATTGAAAAGTTTTGGTTAAGCAAATAAAAAATCTAGTTCCAAACTTTGTTCATAGATGGCGCTACTTGTTCAAATGTTTGTATATCTGCTTTTTTTTCAGATTCGTTTTGACACGGTCACAGATAAGTCAGAGATGACAACTCCCACCGAAAAAGCTCATTGCGTAGGTTGCTTCTTCATCACTCGTCTCCAGTTTTTATGCTGTTTTTGGTATTTTAAGGCACAGCGCCATCTATGGGCAAAGTTTGGAACAAAATTCTTTTATTTGCTTAACTAAAACATTTCGCCGTGGAAGGCATTTTAGTCCAAACCTCACTATCGTGCGGCAATTACTTGAGTTTATATTCAATTTTAAAGTGTGTCAAGGACTTTTGGATCACCCTGTATGAAAAATGAAATAATTTGTTAGTAATAATGGTGTTAAAATTATTAGTTAGTTTGTTGGCCATACAATAAATATATTTGTTAGTTAGTGTGGCGATAAAATATTAGAGTGGGGCCTTGAAAAGTGATCATGAATTTAAAATAGTAATTGCCATTGTTATAACCCGCCATTATTATGTATTTTCCGGTGTTATCTGAAAATAAATTGATTAATATAATTATATACACTTAGCACAATAAAGATATATAAATTTGGTCAAACTAAAATTTTATTAAAAATATTTGTCATGTTCAGTACTCATATAAATAAATTTACCATTATTATTTGATATCTACAAGTACTACTAATTAATGAGTATGGCCTGAAATATTATGGGTGTGATACAGTGGTAACTTGTGTTATTGACTTATAGTCAGATTCATGATACTTCCTCAGATAAGATAAAAGAAATATGGTTATCTTTTTCTCTTTTGGGCACATCATTATGCACAGACTCGTTGTACAGACACACTGAAGTTTTAACTTTGCACTGCACTGCAACTGAATGACATTTTAGATAAGGACTTCATACAGCACAGTACTGCACTGAATTCAAACTCTCAAATTGTACTACACTGTACTGAATTCAAACTCTCAAATTGTACTACACTGCACTGACTTCAAAATTTAAATTGAAATGACTTCTTTCATCTGTTGCATGGGGAGTAAGCTGTGAGGTCCCTTTTGTTTCCTAATAGTACTCCTTCATCTATATGCCCATTGGCTCACAGACATCTGTGAATGATCAAGGCCGAGCTTCTATTGGAGAGTTCGCGCAGCCCACGGCTTCGACCGAGTCCATGGTTCCCGTGTAATATTATCATTTATTGCTTTTATGTTAAATTATTATCCGTCCTATAAAAAAAATTGGTGCCTTCTTCTCTGAGGCTTGTGTCAATATGTCGCTTTGCTATTAATGCAACTTGCAACACTTTTAAGCCCACTGTATCACAATAAGGCAAATAATAAAATTCATCTATCAACTGTTTCAATTGTAAAATGATTCCCCTTCATCTGGATAAATAAGACTGAACATTCCTTCAGTGTGGCAAGAAAATGTCACAAAAAATACTCAGTAAGATAGAAATTGCGAACATCTGAATTTACGAAGAAACTAAGGGCGTGTGAAACATAATGGAATGAAACAAAATTAAATACAAATCATTTTAGGTCTACTTAGAAACAAAGTACAGTTAATGAAAAATTAAAGCACACACATTTTATAGAAACTGTGAAAATACAGCTCACGGTGTTGGCGTTATTTTTACAAGCACCGTGGGATGTAATTCCCCTATGAAAAGTCAGTATTTCAATTCAAAATTTTCATCTTCTTTACTCTTTCACTCATGCATATATACCGATGATTAAATTCTAAAAGTGTAGAAAACGTGTCGGAAGGTATTCACACTGGAATTGCCAGGTCGATAAATTTCAACGCTGGCGAAATAACATTCATGAATTACGTCGTTTCTATAATGCTCAAGACTAACTTTTCTGATATATGTTATTAATTATGTTATGCATTTAAATGTATTTTTAAAATTCTAATAATTTATTTTTATTGAAAAGGTAAGGTAGTTACAACTGTACAAAAATTAGAAAAACATTCGAGAGGTTCGACTGAAGAAATCTTTTCTTTTAAGTAGGAGATAGTAAATTCGATAATAAGAGTAACTTCTAATACTTGTGCAATGAGTTTGCTTTATTTCTGGTTAAAACACTAGCAATGCATCCAGCCACTTCTTTGATACTAGTGAAAATATTTTATGTGGTTTTAATTTTATATATTTGACTGCAACTTTTATATTTTAAGAAAAATGTGTGTTTATCATCCTATAAATTATATCACTATCATTTGATTGCATAAATATGCATATATAAATATTTTTAACATGTTTGTTTAATTATATTTTTAGTAAAAGATATTTGAAACACTGGCGACTTATCACTGGTTCTACCTTGCTGGATGTTAAAAAACACTGGTAAACACATGTTTTGTCACAGACATATTTTTTTTAATTCTATAGTATTTTCATGAGAGGAATCCAGATTTGTAATCCGAATTTTGCTGTCATAGTTTTAGAGACATAAGAATATGTTTTGTTTTCAATTTTTGTCTTTAAAAATAGTTTTTTTTGCGAGAAATAATTCTACTAATGACTTGGAACACATATCATGGTTTATTCACATAAGAAAATAAAAGAAAAACTTCATTTGACATACAGACTCTATTGCGTTCCAGGGAGGGTCAGAGATCAAAAGACAATAATGCCGCTGTTGACAGTATCCTAGAGGGTGGACGTTATCGCCGTTTGTGACGTCACTGGTTTAGAAGGAGAAGTGCCAGTTTCTCCGAGGAGTATTCAGTTCTATGGGAAAACATAGACTGTGTCAGTCGTTGTTTTAATATAATTCTATTCTAAAAGTGAAGTTTAAGTGCGAATTTGTGTATTATAGATGTATATATATTAGTATTTTCACGTATACAAAGCATAATTTTAATTAATTTTTGTATATAATTAGTATTTTGTGAGCGTAAAAATGCCTGGTTTCTGCGCGGTTGCTTTGTGTTCAAATCATTATAAGAAGTCAATGGGATCTATCAGTTTTCATAGATTTCTAAAAGATCCTGCACTTCAAAAATTATGGATCGTGAAGTGCAAAAGAGAGGATAAAATAACCATTGCTAATGGAACTGTCTGTTCGAGTCACTTTTCTGATGAAGATTTTGAAGAAGATTTTTGGGATGAATTTTTGAATTTGAAGCCGGTTAAACGATTAAAACAAAGAGCCGACGGCACAAAAAGCTCACTTACCATTAATACCGCAGTTAAAAATAATGTTTTTAATATAGCAGTACAAAGAACACTTATGATTGACATGTTTCATTGATATGTAACATAGGTGGTCCTCTATGTAATCCAAAATACAAAATTAATAAAAAAGATCGACTTCATATGCAGTATCTAAAATATATAAAAATAGTTTATATTTCTGATACTAACAATTGTGGAGTTTTCTTTCTTTTTTTGAAGGAGGGGAGGGAGGGAGATATTAGCATTTTGTAAGCTAATTTACACAGTTTAGTTTATGGCAAAATGTATGTAAAGTTAATTTTAAATTTCTCAAGCATTTTACTTTGTTATTAATATACATAATCATAAAATGCAATTCTTCACTAATCATAATATTGACATTATATTCACATCATCTCAAATTATGGGACATTTCGTTTTGATATGTAGAAAGTTTAGAATACAAAACTAAAATCATCAAAGTTGAAATATAATGCATAAAAATTGATTTACAATAAAACTAAAAGCCAACGGCATATTTTTCAGAAGAAATAAAAACGTGGGAGAATGCTTTCTTAGAAATAACATGGCGCATATATTATATCAAAAGAGAAATGCGTCATTAAGAACTTGCAGTCAAAGTTAGCAAACATTTCACCTTCTATATCACTAAAAGCCATAAATTTGTTTTCACGAACTAGAACATTCATTCGCATTAAACACTTAAATAAGACTTTCATGCAACAATTAGTAGAGAGAAAAAAGCAAAGAAAAGCCTCTAAGTGGTGTAAAAGCAGTATCATGGCATAAAAATGGTATGCATTGATTTATTATTTATGATCCATGTGAATATTGCTTTAAAATTTTAAAACTGTACATAGTTTATATATTTAAAACTCTATAAAGTTTAATAACATCAATTTTGCATGCTTAAAATATCTTTATGAAAACTGACATATCCAGTGGCTTAGCCAAGAGTCATAATACTCTACTAGCTTACAAAATGCATCGTCTTTTTGTTGGGTAAATAAAATAAATCTACTGCCATTGACCATCCATTCGACCGTCAACTATCACTTTTCCCAAGATCCGATCTACGCTTTTTAATATAATATACAAGATATAGTTATGTAACTACTAGATGGAAGATATTTCATAGTCATCAATATATGTTATATGTATGTGGGTTTTTTTGCACAATTAGATATCTTTGAAATACATATTTATATTACATGTAGAAAGTATTATCGATGTTTAAGATAATCGATACTATATTTTTAGAAATCCGATGATTAGATATTTATTCATATCTGTATTAAAACACTTGAAATGAAATTTTTATATTTACTACACTTTGAACGATATTTTTCAGCTGTTATTATAAATAATATATTTATTATAATATTTTAATGATAGCCCCATGCATGTGTGAGTAGAATCATTTAATTTCATTCTTCTAAAATTTTATTACGAATGATCTTATCTCCTTTTCGAATTATAAACTTTACACACGTATCTCTATGTTCCCTATTCTTGACTTCTAAGTCAGTGACGTCACGCTTCAAGTTGCTCTCCCGGTCGAAAAGCAACCCCCTTTCTCTGACCTACCTCTTGTTTAAAGTACCTTGATTGCGTTCGTATTTTATCAAAGGGGGGGAAAGGTTCTGTCCACACGTGCGAATAAGTCATCGATATTGAGCCACCTGCGACTCTCACGACCACGTAGTATTTCTCTGTAGATAGTCGAAGGGAATGTTGTGCTATTGTCTTTATTATTAGCTTTTGTTTGTGAGTGAAAAACGAAAAATGCCACGCAAGTGCCTTAACCACCCGGATACTTTTTTTTATGTGTGCAGTGAATTGACATCGAAACCTCAAAGATAGAACTTTACTCCGTTAATATGGAAGTGTTATCACTTTTACTTTGGTTGCAAAGTAGGAGATCAGGACATGAGTTAGGCTCCACATATTTGTTATGTTACATGTTCCAGACTGTTAAGGGGTTGGGCAAACGTTCTCTACACATGTTATTTGCAGTTACCATCGTGTGAAGAGATCCAAAAGATCATTTTTCTGACAGTTATTTTTTAATAACAAATACAAAAGAAATCACAAGTAAGTCGAAACACAGTTTAAAATATCCCAACTTACCTTAAGCGATGCGACTTATTCCTCACTGTGATGAACTACCAATACCACCTCTCCCGATGTCAACCGACATAAATAAAAATTCACGCTCTGAAGAGGATCCGAATGAAGATCACATTGATCGACGTAATGCATGTTTTGCAATTTCTAATGAGCCTCATTTATTGATGCAAGTAGACCTAAATGATTTAGTGCGTGATGTAAATTTATCTAAAAAACAGGGAGAATTTTTGGGATCATAACTAAAAGGGTGGAATCTTCTTGATCTTGAAACTAGGTTATGCTACTTTCCAAATCGTCATTAAGATTTCAAGGAGTTTTTCTACCAAGAAAAAGATATAGTGTACTGTAATGATATTTCATCTGTGATTGACACTTTAGTACATGCTCATAATGCACAGGAACTGCGTTTGTTTATAGATTTGTCAAAAGTTAGCCTAAAAGTTGCCCTTTTTCACAATGGAAACAGATTCCCATCAGTCCCACTAGCAGATGCTATTAATATGACAGAAACCTATGAAAATATGAAGATTATTCTAAGCCAGATACAGTATGAAAAATTCATTTAAAACATGTGTGTAGACCTAAGGTGATCGTTATGCTGCTCGGTTTATAGTCTGAATACATCAAAATTTGCCGTTTTTTATGCGAGTGGGACAGTCAGGTTCGTATGGTCATTTCAAAAGAAATACATGGCCATCACGTAAATCTATTACACCTGGTAAAAAATGTAATTTATGCTCCTTAAGTTGATCCCAAAGACATTTATCTCCCACCTCTTCATATCAAATTAGCTTTGATGAACAATCTTGTAAAAGTCATGGACAGAAATGGAAGTGGTTTTTTGTACTTGGAGAAGTTTCCCCAAAGTAGAGATGCAAAACTCAAAGAAGGAATTTTCGTAGGACCACAAATAAGAGAACTAATGAAAGCTGAAACTTTTGAAGGACGTTTGGATGCCTTAGAAAAGTTGCATGCGTTTCTTTTGGGAATTAAGTGAAAACTTGTTCAGGCAACAAAAGTCTGGCAAATATACAGACGTAGTACATAAGATGTTGAAAACATATGAAGACTTAGGCTGCAATATGTCTTTGAAGATCCACTTTCTTCACTCGCAGTTAGATTTCTTTCCCGAAAACCTGGGCTCCGCAAGTGATCAGAACAGTGAACGCTTTCATCAGGGCATTCCAAGCATCGAAAAAAGATATAAAGGGCAGTGGATTTCAAGTATGTTAGCAGATTACTGCTGGACTCACAAAAGGGACCTTCCTGAGGCAAAGTATTCCAGGAAGTCTTTAACTAAAACCATTTAGATACGTTGAACATTAAATAATTTCCTTAGTGTACATGTTATTAGGTAAAATATTTTTATAATTGTCACAAATAAATCTTACGTGATAGAGAAAAATGGTCTTCATTATTAAAATCAGCGCGATTAAAACTATAAAGTTTGGGCAATAACATCCTTGGGACAGAAAAAAAGGCTTTTTTTTTTGTAGACCGGTGTTATTATATCAAATTTCATTTGAATCATGGCAAGAGACATCGAACTCATAAAGACATCGTGCTATAGTGATATCGTGTCCACTTTATAGATAGAAAATTATATCATGTTGCTAAGCATCGTAATTATATTTAATGTCCTTATTTGGCAGGATATTTTTATTGATATTTTTAAATAATAAAAAAATGGATATAGAAATAAATTTCATGACTGAATGATATTATATTTTTAATTGGATTAGGTTTCTAATAATTATGACGATAGGGTATAAGATTACGGGACTTGTTTTATATTTAGAAGTCATATTTTCAGTCATTTTTTTTTGACAAATATTTTGAATCTTAGGTTTTTTACTATTTTCAACTGATTGTTGAAACAAGATAAAAGTGGAACGGGTTTATTTCCAGATATGCTTATGAAGGTAATTTTGTAAAGCGCAAGGAAAGATGCTTATGGTTTTCTTTCAGGGGATTTAAGCTTAAAAAACAAATGGTGTTGTATTTTTTTTATTGTTACGATTCTAAAATATGGGATTACGATAATATTTTGGAAAACGCATTTTTTAAATGCTCATTATTAATATTAATTTCATATATTTCTAAATTTGTTTAAATGATAGTTGTAACGGGCAGAAAATGTTTCGGGAATAACTTTTGCTGCAATTTTATATCCTTCATTTTGTTGTATATTTACCAAACGTGATATATTTATACATTTCTTTACAAACGAAACCAGGATGCTTTATCTTCCAGATTTGCCTGAACTTAAACCTTTTTTATTTTTTATAGGGGCATTAAATTTAATGTTGTCGTGGATTTCATTTTTTGAAAAAGAAGTATGGGTTTAGAATTTCCTCATATAATCACGAGCAACGCAAAGTATATCCGCTGGTATATTATACTGACAAATATATTATGTGGACAAATTGTAAAAATAAAAAATGGAGATTTCCTTACATATTTTAAACTTCCTGGTTTTCATTAACAAAGTTCTTGCAATAAAAATAACGAATTTCGTGTTTCAATTATATAAGATACAGTGTTTTTCTATTGGATGAATTAAATGAAATAAAACTGCAAAAGTTGCTTAAAGCACCATTTCCCTAATTTGATATACAGTCAAACCTGTCTATAACGATACTCTAGGGAGCGAGAAAAAATATCGTTATACTAGATAATTTATCGTTATAGACAGGGCTGAACTTGCTACACTCCATAATGGAAGTTATTTAACATGGGTGTGACATTATTATAATAATATATGTTGAACTTGCATGACTGAATAATACTACAGTATTATGTTGAACTTGTATTACCGATCAGGAAAAAAAATATGAAACATATGTAGTATCTTATGAACCTAAATCATAAGATTCAAATTGCAGTTCGAAAATGTAACATGGAGTATATATTAACTATATTTCTATTATGCAATAAAAAAATGGATAATTATAATGATAAAAATAAAATTAGAGTTTTTTTTTTTTTAATTCAAAAATCAAGAATACTTCGAAACGGAAATGAAATACGTACCGTACACAATTCGAATCCTTAAATAGGACGATGGAAAATTTAACATAAGAAGTAATTCGATATTTTCATTTGCTTGGATTTTGCAGAAAATTTAGCGAAATTATTTTTAGCGAAAATAATATTCGAAACATTAAATATTTATGTATCTTATTTTCAAATTTTTATATTTTTCAAAAACTTTTAGATTAGTTTATTATTTTTCATTTGTATATAATTATATGATTAATACTTATAAAAATTAGTTTTATTATTATTAGTTTCATTATTAGCCGCCATAATTAGGGAAGTTGTCTCTGGGATGTTATCTAGTGGTACACTGAGTTGATAATTTTAATTACGAAATTGAGAGGTTATGCATTATTTGTTGCAGTATTGAATAATTCTATAAAATGTGCTAATTTATAATTGTTATTACAAATTTTATTGAATCTAGGAAGCTAGTTTGATATAATATTTCTAAACACTGATAAACGCAAACAAGAGTTAAAGTGTTGAATTTTAGAATTTTAAAAATTAAAATCTTGTCTTTTATAATATAAGTTTATAGCCAGATTACAATTTTGTAAATCTAAATTTAAATTTAAAAAGTTTGCAACATTAGAGTCATTATTACTTGCATTTATTTGAAAATTATTAGGATAAAAGTTAAATACTATAGGATTATTATTATGAGATACACATAATATATCATCTAAATAGCTATACATGAGCATATTATGCAACCCTGGATTAAGGGTCTTTTCACAGAAGTATAAATATAGATTAGCCAATAAGGATGAGGCACCCCCCCCCTTGTGGGATACCAAACTTTTACTTAAAAAAAGAACCACCATTTTGAATATAATTCTCATAGAGTGTAAAATTGAGTAATTTTTTTAAAAAGGAAAGTTGAATATTTTAGGGTAATATTATAATTTAAAAAAAATTATAAAGTAATTTTATAAAGATAATCTATATTAATATTATTGAACAAATCTGTGAAATCAAAAGTTTAAATACTGTGTATATTAATAAGAGTTTTTAATTTCTTAATTCAAAACCGTTTTTCACACTATGATTATTATTTGAGATGTCATCTGACAAAGAAGTGTAATTTAAAATTTTTAGTAATAATTTACCATCATTAATAATGTAAGAATTATGTCCACTAGTAATAGTTCGAAAGTTAAAGGGGATTTATGAAATTTGGGTACTAAAACAAGATATGGAATGTTATTACAACTATTTTTAGATGGATTTGCTTATATTCAGATGACGTTCTTTAGATAAGATTTTAAAGTTAGTATTGTGTAAATTATACAGATAGAATTATTAAGAATATGTGACTGGAGGGTACTTATATAGTAATATTTATAGTCATATAGCTTTATTAATTCTCTGAATATACACTGCTCACAACTGAAATCGCAACACCATATAGTTGTAGGGGTAGCTTTATGTAAATCAGGCAATGGAACAAACAGCAAGGTGAGATGTGCAAATGATCCGTTTTGTTACGCGTAGTGACGTTACACCTTGCCGAGCAGCATAAAAGCGCCAGATTAAGGGGATGCGATATAACAGCTAAATTGTAGCGTCATTGGTTTCAGGTTGTAAAAGTCATCACAGTATGACATGAATACGTCAACATATCGCATACGTTTAGTTGTCGTCAATGGAACGGCAACAAATCGTTGCTTTACGTGAGGGTGGAATGATCCTTCGAAGAATCGCTGAAATATTGGATTGTGATGTGAACACAATTCAACGGTGTGTTTTACGGTTCGTGAGAGACAACGAAACGACACTAAGATCAGGTAGTGGAGTTTCCAGGTGTACCACATCACGTGAAGATCGTATGCTTCTGTGAAGAGTTGCGCGGGAGCCGTTTACCACAGCAACCGTGATACAACTGCAGTTATCACATACTACAGGCAACGTGGTTTCGACGCAAACAATTCGAAACAGTTATGCATGATGCAGAATTCCGAGGTAGACGACCATTTCGACACTTACTGTTCCAACGTCTTCACCGGTTACGTCGCATCCAGTGGGGTCAAATGAAACGCAATTGTTCGACCAAATGGCAAAACATTCTGTTCATGGATGAATCACGTTCCTATTTCGAATGCGAGGCAAGATCAGATGATTGTGCGACAGGCCCGAGCTGGCCCATCATTGTCTGTCATCATTACCTGCCATCCAACGTGATGCAGCGTCTTCCATACCACCTGTGGTACCTTCCGCCATCTCATGGCGCTTATATGAGTTGGGGTTACGCTCACGGCGGCCTTTTAGACATCTGCCCACAACCCCACAACATCGATACTTTAGAGTGGTGTGGTATCAGAGCATCATGCCTGCCAGCAGACTGGCATCGCAGAGTGTTCAGCGATGAATCACGCTTCAGTCTTTCAGCAGATGACCATCAGGTACGTGTGTGAAGGCGCCAGGACCAGCGATCCCAATCAACCTTTGTTTTACACAGGCACACAGCCATTACCCCTGGTGTGATGTGCTATCTCTTACGACAGCAGGTCGACCCTAGTCATCCTGCATAGAAATTTAACAGCTCAACGATATGTTGATGAAATCCTGTGGCAGTTTGCATTTCCCTCCATGGCACGTCATTCTGAGGCCATTTTGTAACAAGATAATGCCACGCCATATACGGCTCGCATATCTGTGGACTGTATCTGTGCTGTTGATACTGTTCTTTGGCCAGCTAGGTCATCTCACCTTTCACCAATAGAGCATGTATGGGACATGCTTGGCCACCAGATTCGTGCACCCCGAAATGTAGCTGATCTGGAGCAACAATTGAGGAATGCCTGGCAGAATGTATCGCAGAATGACATTATTAAACTTTATCACTCCTTGCCTAGACGTATACAAGCATTCAATGCCGCCAAGGGGGATGCCGCCTATTACTGATTTGAAAAATCAATGTGCCATTGTAAACAATTGATGGGTCCTGCGGCCTTGATTTTGTAATCATTTCATTACCTGTGCATGAGCTATGTTTTTATTTAATTTCATAATTTCAATAGAAACAGTTATTTTCTTCATGGTGCTTCGTTTTTTCGCAGAAGAGTATATATATATATATATATATATATATATATATATATATATATATATATATACAGGGTATATATATATATATATATATATACCCTGTATATATATATATATATATATATATACCCTGTATATATATATATATATATACCCTGTATATATATATATATATATACAGGGAGAGACAGAGAGAGAGCTATATGATCCTTCGAAACTATCAGGAACATTACTCTCCATATTATGGACAGCCGATTCTACTGAAACTTATAGTAACATGCTTGCAAATGTTTTACAGTGTATTAATGAAAAATTAGCGGGAGAGGTATCAAATTTATCGAGCATTTTCACTACAGTTAGAATCTCGGTTTTGGTGTCATTCGATCCGGCTTCGCTTCGAGACTAAGAGACAAAATCTAAATTTTCAATCTATAGATGACACTGCAATGGAATAACCCCCAAAATAAAAAATCACTTTGTTTGACTATCGAGCATTTCAACTCAAGCTAGCATCTTCGTTTTGGTCTCATTCGATCCGGCTCAGGTTCGAGGTCAACGAAAAATTATAATATTTTGAAAATGTGCTATAGGGATGACGATTCAAAAGAATTATTAAAAAATCCGAAAACACTTTTAAAAGTGGTTGAACACTTCCACTCCAGATGTAATTTAGGTTTTGATCCCATTCGATCCGTCTCAGCTACCAGATCAACGAAAGAGTCGATAATTTAAATTACGGATGACGCTGCAAATAAATTTTAAAAAAAACTTCACACTGTTCTCAGAAAATATAAATACCCAATTTAATATTCATTCTCTGACACGAATTAAAACTAGCTATCATCAGCTTTGATTAAGAGTGACAGTTGTCAGGTCTGCGTGACTTTTAGTTTTCACCAGTTTGACGTTTTGAATATTTGAGTTTTTTGCACTTTATTATTGGTTTGGGTTAAGTAGGCCAATCAGAGAACCGGCCAACCAAGTTTCTACGAGCCTGCGGGGAAGGCATGATAAAGCTTACGGTTCGGTTGTAGCAAGAGGGGTAATCACCAATTCATTGACCGGTGTGTGACCACAAAATATTGATTTCCCCATCTACGGGCTCGATTGAGATGAGCTATTAGGATGCGAGAAGTATTCGCTTGAGAAAAGTCCAGTATGAGCGAGTGGAAGTGGTGCCCTAGCCTCCATACCGAAAGATGGCATCTTTAGTTGGACGTGGGTAAGAAATATTAAAGTATTTTTGGGGGTACACGAAGTTCTCCAGTATCACCAAGCCTAGTATAATATCTTTTCAGTTCAATCAACTAACGAGCCTGTGCAGTAATCTGTCTTTTAAATTGTTCAGCATTTTTGTTTAACCAGCTAGTAGATGTGTCTGTTTAGTTTTATATTTTAAATCCTAGTCTCTGTGTGATTGTTCTTTGGCCGCTGATTTGGGTTACTTTTAGATATAAGACATAAAAAACACACCCATTCTATTTCATAATCACTATTCATTGAGAGCGTGCGAAGCGCGTGTTGATCGTGCTGGTTTAAATACATTTCTTAAAATATTTGAAAGCATGTTATATTACTTATTTTATATATATATATATATATAATATATATATATATATATATATATATATATATATATATATATAAAATATATTTTATATATATATATATATATATATATATATATCTTGCCGTATAGTCATTTATATTATTAAATTTACACTTCAATCCATCTTCTTTTCAATTTTGCTATACTGAACAATTTCAATTAACGATTAATCTGAGGTATATATAATACAAGAAATATATATATATATATATATATATATTGTTCCATGGCAAATATGGAACACTGCGAATTATGGAGAGAGTACAAATTATAAAGATGGTCCCTGTGCTACTCCAACAATACTGATACATTTCCCTTGGCCAACACCTGCAAAAGGATGAGCAAGCAATGTTTCTGAGAAATATGGACAGCGATGGCTCAGTTACAGAGGGGCTCAGAGCAGGGCGCTTTTGGGGAGAGCTGACCCCTTGACCGTTTCCGGAAGCACGTGCGCCCAGGTTCATGGAAACTTTGGTCCAGCTGTCAGATATTAATTCTGGGGTGCTAACCATCCCCCTGTCATCACAGCACCCAATAACTGGATATAATTCTGGAATATCCAATAAAAATACCAGGGGCTTCAGTTGAGGAAGCCAATAATAGACCTGGGGCGTAATTGTGTGGGAGGACACATTTTCCGATGTCCGGGAGAGAGTGAGTTTTTTGAGAGAAGTTTTGAGAAGACTTGATATTTCGATTCCGAGGAGAGAGGTCCTCAATCCATGGAGCATATGACGGACACTCTTCGCCTACCGACCCGCTGATGAGCTATTCTTTGAGATACGGATGTATGCCATGCATGTATTTTTACATACTGTGTCGATGACACGATTTTCCTCTTTCTCTCTCTCGCCGCATTGGTTTAGCCTTCATATTCAGGATAATTAGTTTTTGTGTAAACTAAAATAATTATACCTTAAGGTAACATGTGTTTAGATACGAGTCGATTTCAATCTTAATGTAATTTAATCATGGAGAATCTTACTTATATGTTTTAACTGGATAATTTTTGAAAGTCGTGTTTGAAAGCCGTTCTTTTGCAACGGAACAATATTGTGTAAGGATATGATGTTTGATATTAATCATACTTATATTGGGATGTCAGTAGAATATTCCATTGTTATTATAATCATTGTGTTAATAAATATTGTTATTGTTTTATAAAATGTCCGCTGTCCTCATTTTCCATTAAATTGATTTATATATATTTTTATTCGACACGGCCAAAGTCGGAGATTATTTTAATAGGTAATACTACTGATTTATGCGTCCTGACCAAACATGTGGTGGAAATCCACGCAACACACACACACACACATATATATATATAAATATATATTTATATTTATATATATATATATATATATATATATATATATATATATATATATATATATATATATATATATATATATATATATATATATATATATATATAATGGAAGATTTTAATCGAAAATTATGCATAAACTACTGTATATACAAAAAAACCATCTCTAGCATATCTGTTACAAATGAGTAACTATAGACCAAGACTAAGGATAAAGATAGAAGGTAACATATCACTACAATAGAAAGGGGGATGAGAAGAATGTAAGGATACAAAATTCAAGATTAAAAGTATATAAATATAAATAAAAAGAAAAAAGAAAACACGGCAAAAATGAGAAAAGGCAATAATAATTAGCTCAAGATAAAAGATTAAGACATATAAAACAATCAATTGAAACTACACAAAAAATGGCGGTTAGTTCGAAATTGCATTCTCATCAGGACAGCCATACAATTCGAATTAAAACCGATAGAATAGCCAGTGTCTGACAATAGCGATAATATTTAACTATAGACTCCATTGAAACTGTCTACTGACTAATGGAAGGAGAAAAATAAATCAATTGAATTATAAATCAGAAAAATAATACCTCCTGGAACAGAAATATGGATTCACAAGGATTGTTTTCACGTGTAAGTTGAAGAAGCGAGTGGGCACCGGAATGAATACATTTGAACGATACATAATATGTATGGAGACTTTCAAAAATATTAATCAGTATAGGACTCAGGACAAGTGAAAAATAGTCATTCGAAAATAGTAAACAGTATTAGACTCAGGCCAAGTGGTAAGTTAGGTGATAAGAATGGGTGAATTCTCAAAATTGAGTTATCCATTCAAAGATAAATAATGCATGTGTAAAATTATCACGTGGTATATTTGAAATTATTAATAATATTGTTTACAAATACTTCCGGATACTGGTAATTTTGACAAATGCGTTTAAGATTATTAATGTGGAGAAAGTGAAATCGAGGATCAGAAAGTCGATGTATTCGAAATAGCTGATTTAAAATTATGTTTCTAAACAATTGAATAGAATTACAAGATTGATATGATAGCAGCTTTATGATAGTGAAGTTGTAAGAATCTTTTTTATCATATAGATTGGTGATTACATAATTATTGAGAGTATCTAAATATAGGTCTAAAAAGTTTACAGTTTGACTGACGCTAGGCTCATTAGGAATTAATTCTAGGTTAGATGGGTAAAAATCAATATTAATTGGATAGGAATCATCAATGATAATACAAATTAAGTTGTCAACATATATATATATATATATAATATATGAATTAGAGTTAAAATGACATTCATAATATTAAGGATATAAGTTAGCGAGTATTAAGGATATAAGTTAGCTGCTACAGCCACCTTGTGGTACACCAGATGTTTGTAAATAAATGTTATCACCTAGGATAATATAATTGTTGTATAACACAAAGTGCAAGAGCATAGGAAAGTTTTTGACATTAAATGCATATATATATATATATATATATATATATATTTCTTAAGACGAAGATTGTTGCTCCAGCCACGCACATAACTAGAGGTTCTGTGCTGATCCCCATAACTGATGAGCTTTGCAAAATATTTGGCCAGAAGAAACCTACTCCGAAGCCTGAGGGGTTGGAGATTAGCTTCATACAGTACTATGTCCCTCTGACAGCTATTGCGGAGACCAGTTATAGATATAGTAGCAGAAAGCTGAACCCTTTCCAGTATATCTAAGCAGCCTGATAGACCTGAACACCGTACTCCAGGATTCGTCGAATAAGAGCAGTGTATGTCATTCTCAGGGTTCGTGCATCCGCACCCCAATCTCTACCAGAGATATATTTCAATATATATATCATGTTATATATATATAATATAATATATATATATATATATATATATATATATATATATAACGCATATCTGACGCATTGGTATAGCAATATATATCGTAACATATTCCGTAATGTTATTATACAACATCTAAAAGGACATCAACGAATCATCAATAATGAAAAGGAAACGATAGATAGAGATGTGTTTGTGATAGGGGAAGCATTGCGTCAAAAATATCCTAAGGCCTTTTTAAAACGTCAACTAAATGTTCATTACAAAAATAAATATTCACAAGTACATAACGTCATGGACGTTTTTAATAACGAAATGGCAACAAAAAGAAATAAAGATCTGGATCACGATGTTATAACAACTACTTTCACTCATGGTGAAAAAATAAACAACTGAATGTGATTTGATATATGTGTGCGTGAAACACAGTATGGATTATAACTGTTTAAAATAACGAAGGGAAGGATGGATTCTTATTCTATATTGTTCTTTGGATTATGACATCGTTCTATAGGAATTAGGTATTATTTCTTCTTTTTTCCTTTGAATATCAAGGTCTGTTCTTTCGAAGTACTTATACTGGAGAAGTGCTACGGGAATTGTTGCCATACCGGGAGTGTGCCGCGGCCTAATAATGCCGCGGCCTGTTCGCGGGATTTAAGGGGTCACAACCCCCCCTTAGGCTTTTTCAGCATATTGCCCCTTAGCCTTCCCATCCATTTTTATTCCATTTGTATACTATTTATATCTTATTTTAATATATATATATATATATATACTATATATATATATATATATATATATATATATATATATATATATATATATATATATATATATATATATATATATATATATATATATATACATATATATATATATATATACAGAGCTAAGATCAAATTATGATTTTTTCGACAAATTATACCAATTTATACGTTTAAAAAATAGCTTTAGTAAATTTTGGGAATAATATATATGTAAGTAAATTCTCAAGATCCTTGATATTTTCTTATTAAAATATGATATTATCTATAAAATTATTCGATATACTTTAATGAAAAATGAGATATGTGTAGCATATATCTTGAATTGTATATTTACAGCCAGTTGTCTGTTATGTTCCTCCAAATCATTTTTTAACATTTTACAACAAAGTTGAAAAGTGTTTATGACTTTGTTCATTCTGTCTGTCAGTCTGTCTGTCTGTCCGTTAGCACGATAAATGCCGTAAAAATGACTTAATCAAAATGAAATTTTAATGTGTTATTCAGACGGTCCGTAGGACTTATGGGAATATAAATGAATAATATCACCCAATTAGTTTTAGATTGAACCCGTGTTGAAAAAATGAAATACATTTAGCCCTATGGAAACTAATTTTTCAAACATATTTTAAGCGAATTTAAAATTCACAAATTGCTTCGAAAATTTTAGGTAATATCCAAATTATTCCATAAAATATATAAAAAAAAAATATCAGCAAAATATATTCAGTAGTTTTTTAAATAAAAATTTAAATAGTAATTACACCTCTTATATAATGCGATCACGGGACCATGATATGAAAAGATCACGTGACCCATTTCAAAATTAAATATGGCAGCCATCTTGTCTCAAAATCGTTGTATCCGTCCTAAAACCGATTTATTTTTGCTTAAATTCTGGGCATCTACATACTGAAACAACGCAATTACAATATATTTGAGTTTAAATAATCATTCAAATTTGATTATTTCTACAACGAAGCCTATTTTTCACTTATGTAACATGTAAACAGTAAAATATGTATAATGAGTTGTATAAGAATTGCTGAATTTTTTTAACGCAAAAGTATTTAGCTCATGGAGTCTGCATAGCTAATATGAATGAAATATTCATTAATTTTACAGAGAGAATGACGATTTTTTTCGATGAAATTTTAAGCATAGAGTTTAATTACTTGTAGCTCCATGGTCTTAAGTTTTTAAATAAAATAAATTTTTTTAGTACTGTGATGAATGAAATGAATGGGAAATTATTTATGAATGAAATGCTGCTTTTTTAGAGAGAGCCAAGCGTGTTATTTTTTCTATGACGTCATTTGAATGAATTTCAGTTGTTTTCGATGAAGTTTTTAAATATAATAAATTATCGTGGTATTATGATAATTCCAAAATTGTTACCGAGTAATGTATCACATTTTAGAGATGTTTAAACCAGGCAATTTATATTTCAATGCCATCATTTGAATGAAGTTCATTTTTTTCGGTGAAGGTTTAAGATTTCAAATAATAAATTAATGTAGTATTGTGATAAGTTTTAAAATATTACCGAGTCATGTATTGCATTTTAGAGATGTTTCAATAAAATTGCATCGAAGTTGGAAAGTGTTTCATTATCAATTCTTTAGGCATGATTGATCTTTCTTGTTTTTTCTTGGGTAGCCATTCATTCAGTCCTTAATTAAGCCCAAAACGGATACCATTATTCTATTGCACTACACACAGTATGAGATTGCGAAAAATTGAAAATGAGATAATTCTGCATACGTCCATGTGTACCAATAATATTTTGAAAGTATATTTTATGTAATAAATAGTTTCATTTAATCGTTTCTTTATTTGCCAGAGGACGATTTCAAATCTAGAAAGCTGCTGCAAGCCACGCAGCAGCGTAATTGAAATAAGAAAAAAAGTAACCGTGTCCCACAGACTCCAGCACAACACTAGCATCTCAATCCTGCGGTCATTCCCAATGGGAAACAAAATCCGGTGCAATGCGCATGCTCACGGACTCGTCCTCTCCAGTGCTTCAATATTTCGTCAAGGGGTGATATAAATAGTGTGCAGAAGCTGAAGATAACAATTTTACGATCGAAATCGCAGCTGACAGTCTGACATGCTTCCCAATTGCAGTTTTACGATTAAAATCGTAAAAATGCGATCCAAAATGTACAACATTGCATCCCAATGAGAATATTTACGAATATGTACAGTCTTGCCTTGGATTTTAATGTTCGTTCTGATATTTTACGATTTTTAGGCATTGTCAATTTGTAATGTAATGGTTGAATGGTAAACAGAACAAAGAACTGCCCTCTATTTTTTAAATTCTAATCCGATTTTAAATGTATGGTAAAGGAAAGTTTTATTTTAAATAATATAATATTTTATGATTTCGTAATTTATACACTTGAAAATTACATACGTAATTTTACAATGCCTAAAAATGCCTAGTCTGACAATGCCTAAAAATCGTAAAATCTCAGAACGAACATTAAAATCCAAGGCAAAACTGTACATATTCGTAAATATTCTCATTGGGATGCAATGTTGTACATTTTGGATCGCATTTTTACGATTTTAATCGTAAAACTGCAATTGGGAAGCATGTCAGACTGTCAGCTGCGATTTCGATCGTAAAATTGTTATCTTCAGCTTCTGCACACTATTTATATCACCCCTTGACGAAATATTGAAGCACTGGAGGGGAAGAGTCCGTGAACATGTGCATTGCACCGGATTTTGTTTCCCATTGGGAATGACCGCAGGATTGAGATGCTAGTCTGGCCAACTGCGAAAAAATATGGTGCTTTGGAGCTTAAAACTCCGTCAGCTAAGGAAGGATAAACTTTCGATAATGATATTTTAGAGCAGAGGTCGGCAACGCGGTGCCCGCCGTACAAATATCTAAATTCTAAATTTTAGATATTTGAATAACAAACACTCGTAGTTGTAATGAATAATTTTAGTAATAATTCTTGTTTTATCTTCGTCGAATTGTACAATTAAGCTATTGACAAAAATTGAATCTTATAACACTTGATGAATCAATTTTCGACTACTAGAGACCTCTGATTCCGCATATATTGACATTCTGTCCTCACTATCCTTGTATACACTCTCCGGTCACG
This sequence comes from Amaurobius ferox, assembly GCA_951213105.1. Taxonomy (NCBI): domain Eukaryota; kingdom Metazoa; phylum Arthropoda; class Arachnida; order Araneae; family Amaurobiidae; genus Amaurobius; species Amaurobius ferox. Next base: position 138,211,702 of record OX578139.1, read on the forward strand.
AAGTGCTCTGCTTTTCATTCGTAACTTCTGTTCGTACATAAACTTGTCATTTCATGAATTTGTATTTCAAGTTATAAGTATAAATGTGATTGTATATTTTAATTGTTATATTTATTTTTATTAACACTTTACAACATAGTTGAAAAGTGTGTATGACTTTGTTCATTCTGTCTGACTGTCTGTCTGTCTGTCTGTCCGTTAGCACGATAACTGCCTTAAAAATGAAATATCAAAATGAAATTTCAGTATGTTGTTCAGACGGTCTGTGGGACCTATGGGAATATAAATGAATAATATCATCCAATTCGTTTTGGATTGAACCCGGGTTGAAAAAATGAAATACATTGAACCCTATGGGACCTGATTATTCAAACATTTTTTAAGCAAATTCAAAATCCACGAATTGCTTCAAAAGTTTTAGGAAATACTCAAATTATCCCATAAAATATAGAAAAAAAATTCAGCACAATAAATTCAGTAGTTTTTTAAATTAAAGTAATAATTTCACCTTTTATATGAAGAGATCACGTGACCATTATATGAAGAGATCACGTGATCCACTTCAAAATAAAATATAGCATCCATCTTGTGTCAAAATCGTGATTTTTAAAGTTCTTTTTAATTCATATTTAGTGTTATAAAGTCCTAAAACCGCTTTATTTTTGCTTAAATTCTGTGCATCTACATACTGAAACAACGCAATTGCAATATATTTGAGTTTAAATAATCATCAAACTTTGATTACTTCTATAACGAAGCCTAATTTTCACTTATTGAGAATGTAAATACCAAAAGATGTAAAATGAGATGTAGAATGAGGGAAAAAACTGCTGCATTTCTTTAACGTAAAATTGTTTAGCTCATGCAGTCTGCAGTATAGCTGATATGAATGAAGCATTCATTGATTTTACACAGAGAAACCAAATGATTTTTTCGATGAAGTTTTAGGCGTAGAGTTAAATTACTTGTACCTCCATGGTCTTAAGTTTTTAAATAAAATACATTATTGTAGCATTGTGATGAATGAAAGGAATGGAAGAATGTTTGTGAATAAAATGCTGCTTTTATATAGAGGTGATTTATATTTCGTTGACGACATTTGAATAAATTTCGATTGTTTTCGATGAAAATTTCAAATATAATAAATTATTGTAGTATTATGATAATTAATAAAATAATACCGAGAGGAATGTATTGCATTTTTGAGATGTTTAAACAGGAAATTTATATTTCCCTGCCGTCATTTGAGTGAAGTTCATTTTTTTCGATGGCGTTTTAAGTTTTCAAATATAATAAATTAATGTAACATTGTGATAATTTTTAAAATATTACGGAGGAATGTATCGCATTTTATAGATGTATATATAAAATTGCATTGAAGTTGGAAAATGTTTCATAATCAATGCTTTATGTATGATTGATCTTTCTTGTTCAATCGCTGAAATATCTCTAGTACGCGGCTAAATGGCCGCAACTTTTTCCGTTCTTCCCCAATTTGAAGGTGGTGGACAATTCTGTTGCGCAGAAATAAAACTTTAAATATTAAATTACTTTTTTCAACTTACTGCAAATTTTTGAATTTTATTTAAACTTCAGCTGGAAGTTCATAAAATTGACTTCAGTTTTTCTAAAATTTCAGAAATCCAGTTTGCTCCTTGTTTTAAACTTCAGCTAGTCCATCTACTGATTCTGGACAAACAGTCAATTACTACACTCATACACAGGCATCTGAGACCGAAAACCTATAGTTCGTTCATCTGTGGCCCGTGGGTCAGAAAAAAATAAAAAACTATGATCTAAAGATGAATTTTATAGCAATCACACATTTAGTTGCTCATTTCTTTCTCCACTCACTTATATACATTGTATTCAACATTTAGGTGTCATCATGGGTGATTTGTTTGCTCGAATTCGAATTCGATGTTCGTTTATCTTATCATTAATAACGATGAAAGAACGAACTCTGAATTATATTATTCCTCAATTTGTAATCAATTTTTAGTTCAACTAATGTGAATGACTGGTATTTTAAAAATATATTATATATACATACTTACGCATTAGTACATATATACAAATACACATACTTGTATGCAATATGCGTATTAAAAATTCGGATGATTTAGATGGACTTTTTAGACGTCGGGGAAAAACATTTGTCCCTATTCACTAGCATCATTTTGAATACAGAATATAAACTTAACTAACTAAAATCAAATATTAAAATCCAGCTCATATTGAATCAAACAACACCACTGGAACAGATCAGCACCACTGGAACAAATCTGCTATTATTAAAGTTCAGCAGTAAAGGGTTGCCATTAACTATGGTAACATGGAATGTAAATATGTGTACCTCAAATTTCATCATTTCAGTGACTTGTCGGATTTGTACAGTTAACATAATAAACACAGTTACCTAGCAATATCTTCCAGTTCAGACAAGGGTTACTTTCTGCAGAGGATTTTCGCTTATAAAATTAGACACTGAGACATCGGTTCTATATCATCACTAAGAACATGACCTGAATCTTTCAAATGCCTGGTACATAAAGATTTTCGAATTATAAAATGAAACTGCTTCGATTTAATATTTTACTTTTGCATTTTATATATTCTAAAATCAAAATGTCTCTTATTCTCTTATACAATTTAAAATTACGATAAATTTTAATCTAGTTTATATTGTTAAAATTGTGCGTTTAGTTTTGGAACACTTTTATGGCATAATTAAAATTTACTCTGACTGCATTTTAACGGTATGAATGATAAAGTACTTAATTGTGTATTGTATGCATGAAAAATGTTATACTAAAATAAATACAAAATAGCCGATCCATTGGTCGAGCGGTCAGGGGCATGCGTTTCCGTTTGATCGCTGGCTTGCCGGGTTGCAGGTTCGAATCCCGCCAGCGGGCATGGATGTTGTCACGTCGAGGTCAAGTCAGACTTCCGTCCTTCGGGGAGCCTCTATAAAAGTGAAGCTGCAAATCTCCTACCCTTCGCCAGGGAATACTCTGGGTGGTCTTGTGGACGTGGTGCTTAGGCGCTCCTTCACCACGGGGGAATTAAGTAACGAACGAATACAAAATAAGTTTCTGTATAATCATATGTACAATGAAAGGGAAGCTCAGTAGGAAAGAAGAGCTTTCAAGTTCTTTGTGACTTTCTTTAATGGTAAATTTATAATTATTATAAACTTTTAATTTATAAATTTTTAATTTGATAATTGGTAAATTTAAAAATAATTCATATGAGTTTACACTACCCTTAAAAAGCTAAGCAGGAAATGCAAATTCTCAAATTGAGAACATAAGCGTGAATTTTACTGAACAAAACTTGCTGTGATTCTCGAGTAGAATATGCAAATGTGAAAAAAAGGTAAAAAAGTTGATGACTTCGTCTCAAATATGTAAATTAGATATTCGGTGAAAATGAAACAGTTGCCCTTAAAGTTTTCATTGCAATAATACAATTTTTGCAGAAAGTTGGAATAGCCATCTGCTTTAGCACTAAGCCCAAAATACCTGCGGAAGATTCACAAAAGTGACTTGGCATTGATACACTTAAGACTGGACAATCCATCGCGGAGGTGGTTCATTTGATTTGTGTATACCAATCTATCCTTTCTCATTTGTGGAAGCAATTCTAAATGAGTGTAACTGTCCCTAGAGATGTGTTGCAGTACACTCTAGGTCTAGAGATACACAACACTTTCCAATCAGCGGTACATAGCTTTATTGACGAGATGTAATCTCCAAGCGACAATGGCAGTTCTATGGGCTATTATAGGAGCCGATATCTACCAATACTGATACCGCCCAGTCTCTATACATAGGTATAAAAATATTTTGTAGAGTCGAACTCTAAGTCCAGAAGAACACACACAGTGGTGTCTTGAGCATGTGATTTGGAGTCAAATACAATGAACGAATCTCTTTCCAGAAGAATCGAGATTTTCCCTGAAATCGGGCAATGAACGTGTGCTACTCTAGAGGCAACAAGACACACGCAACCAGTTCAGAAGCTTAGTTGTACCCCATGCTTTTGACTGTGGAAATGGGATGGTATATGCTGGTTTGTCATTGGGAACTCACACCGGCCTTCATATTTTCACATGCGGTACCGTGCGATAACGAGACAAAAATGTCTCAACGAAGTCCTTGATCTTTATGTCAGATTTTTTGCAGTTGCAGTCAGTTTGAATTTTAATTTAACGGATAACATGCTCGTCCACTTTGAGCGAACTGCTTTCTGAGCGAAGGTATTAAGCGTATAAATTGGCCTGTATATTTTCAGATCTTAATGACTGAGACACCCAAAATAATTGAGATACCTAAACTACCCATTAGAATGCTACAAACTGCTCTAATATAAGAACTGCAATCACTGTCTGCTAGATTACCTGATTGGTAGGATGAATCGTCGAAGTCAAGCCTGTATCAGGATACGAGGGGACCATATACCGTATTTGCCTGATGCTCCATCCCTCTATGCACCATTTAATTAAAAAGTAAATAAATGAAGTTTAATTAAAAAGTAATTATAAAGTAAAATAAGCACTTTTACATTTACATGTTTTGCTTCATTAAAGTTCCTTTTGACGCATCACAGTACTTCCCTGTTAAATTTGGGGTACAAAACTTCAAGAATTATGCCCAATATACTATTTTGTTCTTAACTTTTGCAGGGTACTGTGTATATCTTCCTAATACTTGATACCTATTACTAATACTTGACATTCTAATACGTGACACCTTCCAGCCCTGACACTTATGATAAATTAAACAAATTGAAAACCCTGACAGGTTTGCTCAATTATAGAAAATAAACCTTATTTAGAAAACTACATGGGCTCCGTCTCCTGCTCGCTGCACTTGACAACCCCTATAACTCGCATCGCTTCTACTTGCTGCCCCCACTTTCTGGCGATCGCAAAGCGAACACATCAAGTGCCGAATTTCTTTCGTAAAATAATTTTTTCGTACCGCCTATTACTCAAGTGTAATGTTGCATGTTGTTGCATGTTGTACGCCCGTGCCTTGTTCACAAGTACAGACTAAACTAGGAGCTAGCTCACTTTGCGAGCTCTGTGAAACCGGTTGGCGAAACAGCCAATCGGCTCGACCAATTAAATCTTTGCTAATACTGAAAAAACATTTTCACTTCAGAAGTACGTAATATTAAATTAAGTCATAAACTAAATCGAAATTAAAGAAACGTTGCGTGTTTTGAAAATATTCAACTATGTAGGTATATGTCTGCAAAATTTCGTGGTCCAGTTATTGCTAGTCTGACCAGGACGCTAACGAGCAACTCAAATACTCTTCATTTAAAACTGACATTAAATATTTCTTTAACCAAAGTTTGAATCGAAAGACGGTTTAATTCAAAGTATTCCCCTAACATTCCTCTACCAATGCACAGCATTTCATATTTTTGTACGTTTTAGTACTAAATTTCATATTTTTGCTGTATGAGACAAACTTAATGGATGCAGAATTTATCAAACATTTGCGTCTGAGGCGGTGGCTGTGTCAGCAAGTATTTTCTTAATATAGAGAGAACTTTTTCATAATTTAATGGCGATTATCCACGACATCCATAAATTGTGCATATGACCACGCAGACATGTGCCCAATCTCATATTCACATTTAGAGTTTTCTTGGAGCATTGAAATAATGTTTATTCGTAAAAATGTTCCTATTATGTTCCTATTATATTTCTGTAAGAAATGTTTGCTATTTCCGCAGGTATTAAAATAACCAATGAAAAATACGAAAATTTAAATAACTTTTCGGTGTGGTTTTCATAATGGCACAAATTCTGCCATTGCAAGACTAAATTTAATTTTATTAACACTTTACAACATAGTTGAAAAGTGTTTATGACTTTGTTCATTCTGTCTGTCTGTCTGTCTGTCTGTCCGTTAGCACGATAACTGCCGTAAAAATGAATTTATCAAAATGAATATTTAGTATGTTGTTCAGACGGTCTGTGGGACCTATGGGAATATAAATAAATTATATCACCCAATTAGTTTTTTATTGAACTCGGGTGGAAAAATTAAATACATTGAACCCTATGGGACCTAATTTTTCAAACCTTTTTTAAGCAAATTGAAAATTCACAAATTGCTTCGAAATTTTTAGGGAACATTCACATTATCCCTTAAAATATATAAAAAAAATTTCAGTAAAATATGTTAGGTAATTTTTAATTAAAAAGTATTTAAGATAGGGAAAAAAGCAAATTCAATTAAATTCTGACTTTTGGGAAATCCTCCAGAAAGAAAAAAGACATATATTGTATAATAAATATCTTTCAAAGAGTTTAATTATTTCGTATATGAGAGGGACTTCACATTTTAAAATAAATTTGGTAGGTAACAATTTTTCAAATTTTTTTTAAATTTTATATAACTCTTCATAATATACTTATTTGATGGCATTTTTAAGGCACTTTCCTACGTCCTAGAGAGTTAAAATTTGGTACACAACTTAAATTTGTTGAACATTTTATTCTACAAAAATGTGGTGGATCTTCAAATATAGATCCTACATTTTTTTCTAAATGGCCTGAAAATAATCCCCGTTCACGTCTATAAATCATTGATGTAATATTGTTAAAAATTCTAATGTGGCCAGCACATGTCTTTCCCTGTAGACTCATTTTCACGTTCTCTTTATTTCTTCAATAATAATTTGAGTTTATCTGCACAAAATAACAGCCATAAGTATTTTAAATGACATTGAATTTGCACGTTAAACTTAAATTTGGTTCTCATTTGATAGCTGAACTTATTGTCAAAGGTGGCGTAGCGAAAACGCGAAAAAACTAGAATATCTCAAGAACGGCTAGTCCTAGAGTAATGGGGTTAGTCTTATTCTTTTTTGTGTTCAAAAATCACGTATAAAATAGGAATTTAATTGATATAATTGAGCACACGCAGTCTTTTAGTTTTATATTTAACGATTTTTGCGGGTCATTTCGCAAAATTAGCCCGTTCCTTTTTCCTGAATCGTACTAGAATAACCTTAAAATGATTTATATACCAAATTTTGTTAAATTTGGTATATAAGTCACTTGTAGGTTATTGAAATGTTATACACCAAATTTTGTTAAATTTGTTCCATTAGTTTTTAGCTAGAGTAGATAAAGGCAATTTCTGCCGGCCATTTCGCAAAGAAGGCGTATTCTTTTATTACGAATCGTAGTATAATCTAATGAACATCAGGGTTTCCTACAAAAAACATACCTACCAAATTTTATGAAATTCGGTCCATTTGATTTTCAATTACACTGGATGTAATATCCTCACACACACACAGAAACATACACAGATATACCCTTACACACACAGCCGTCCTCCTAAAAATAGTTTTTTCGTGTTCTAGAAGTCCCAAAACGTGTAGATCCTTCGAAACTTCGAGTTCCGATCTTCGGCACGATTCCAATATTTTGAATACATGCACATACACACACATATATTATCTGTGTATTATCTGTGTATCTAAATTCCGTGCTTACGCAATTACAATAGTTATGATTTTAAATGATCCCTAAACTTTTATTATTTCTTCAACGAAGCCTAATTTTAACTTATTCAGAATGCAAATATCTCATGCGATTGTAAGGTGAGTTACATAAGAATTGCTGAATTTTTTTAACACAAATTATTTATTTCTGGAGTCTGGAATACAAGTTATATGAATGAAATATTCATTGATTTTGCATAGAGAATCAGATGATATATATTTCGATACAGTTTTAAATATTTAAGTATAATGAATTACTGTAGTACTGTGATAATGTAAAATATATCACCACAGTATGTATCACATTTTAGAAATGTTTAAATAAAATTGCATTTCAGTTGGAATGTGTTTCATAATCAATACTTATGCATGATTGATCTTTCCTGTTTTATTTATAACAGGCCAGATTACTGGTAAATTCTTTCGACACCAGCCAGCCATTAGTTAAGCCCATGCAGGATAATGCCCTAAAGACTACCTGAGATGCCCGACGTGATTGCAAAATATTTTAAATGAAATATTTCTTGTATCGTCATAGATTCCGATACTTTTTAATAGAATATTTTATATATTAAAATATTCTCATTTATTCTCTACTAGCCGCCTTTGGCGACCAGCCTGTTCGCTAACCTTGAAAATTCTGACCGTGACAAACTCGCTGGCGCGACCTACCAGAAAGGTGTTGAAGTGTTGAAAACCCAGACCACACGACAGACCCGAAGGTTTACTGTAGCTATACCAGAAAGGTGTAGGGTTACTATTTGGACGGCCAGGAAGTGCCACCCAATTTAAACTGGAACCCATTGGGGGAGGCATCCACAGGGACAGTAACCTCCTTCCCCTACCACCAGCCTCTCGGAAGGACTTACCGACCCACATGTTTAACGTTATCGTACTCCGCGTGAACATGGCGGCAATTTTGGGAATCGAACCCGGGCCTACCAAGTGCAAATCCCGCGCGCTAACTACTGCGGTACTTCGCCCTCCGCGACATTCTCCATAACTTTCTTTTTCTTCACCCAATTTAGACCGGAACCCAGTGGGAGAGGCATCCACAAGGACCGTACCCTCCTTCCCCTACCATCAACCTTTCGGAAGGACTTACAGACCCACATGTTTAACGTGATCGTACTCCACGTGAACACGGTGGCAATTTTGGGAATCGAACGCGGGCCTACCGAATGAAATTCCCGCGCTATAACCACTGGGCTACTTTGCCCTCCGCGACAATCTCCATAACTTTATTTTTATTCACTCGATTTAGACCGAACCCAGTGGGGGAGGCATCCACAGGGACCGTACCCTCCTTTCCCTACCACCAACCTCTCGGAAGGAGTTACGGACCCACATGTTTAACGCGAAATACATCGCCACAATTAAGTTTTTACAATACAACAATATATTACGCCACAATTCAATCCACCATAATTCAACCATTTAAATTTTACAATGACCATATGCTAAGCTCTTAATTCTAGCATTTAAAATATCACTTTAACTCGATACAACGGCTTGACGTTCCCCCATTTCTGGGCGGGGCTGTCGGCGAAGAATACGATCTACGCCGAGAAGCCGAGAATTGGCCGAAAAATATAAAATCAATTGTCTTTAAAATTGCGATCCTGCGGACAATTTTCAGTATTTATTGACCAGATGGGACTTGTAAAAATGCTAGATTTTTGACCTTTCTGAAAATGTAAATTATTAGTCGAAATTAGGAGTAGTGTTTACGATGGGAGGATTTAAAAACGAAAGTTGGTTGTATTGAACAGAAAGTGGCTTTTGTTTTAAAATCTTAAAAGAATATTAGAATTTATCTCTGAGATTTGAAATTGATATATATTTACTCGCAATTATCTGCTCTTTCCGGTGGTGTTTTTTTATCTGCGACGTCTGGATCGTGGAGAAAAAAAGGCAAAAGGGCAAAAAACGGTCGAAATCGCATAAAACATTAAATAACTAAAAAAATAATTCAAATTTTAAAAATCGGTTTTCACGTGTCCCCTTCCCATCCCCCAGGGTCTCCGATTGCCAAATTTCGTAGCTCTCCAACGCGGTCGCTGAACGTATAGTGTATAAGACACACAGACAGGCACACAAACAGACATTGCCTTTTATTATATAGATGACAGCTATCACTCTTTAGCTAATTGGAATAGTTATAAATTATCACGGATTACACTCTCAAAATCATATTGATTGGCTGTGAGGAAACATAAAAGAGATGTTGCGCTGTTTGTAAAATCATTGTGAAGGGTTTGCTTAAAATTTTGCCAATATTAATTTGCACCAATTGATCGCTATTTTGTAAACAACTTTAAATATTATATATGTTATGGTAAAAGTGATTAATTGGTGATTATCGCCGATTCTTATACATAATTACTAATCATCTTGGTGTGTTTAAAAAATGTCTCTCTTTTACGGACAATTTTACATAATTCCCAAATAAAGTTGGTAAATTTGATAAATATGCAAGAATACGAAAATTAAAGTTTTTATGTATATTGCATATTTATGTATCCTTTTTACCTACAATTATGTATTTATTAAGATCCTTACTGGAGTCCAATCGTTTTAATCTTGCTGCATTGTTTGGCATGCCAACAAAATAGATAAAAGCGTAATTTCACTTAGATTATGATTGATTAAATTTCAAATACGTCAAATTTATTACGACGGTTTTGCTTATGATAATAACATAGTATATTTTATCCAGCAACGCTGCTGAAAAGCACATAATATTGATTTATGTGTTGTGAGCTCATGCCAGTAATATAGTGCTGTGGAATTCGAACATGGATATTAATGACTGCTGACGTACTATTAAATGTTAATTTTTATTAGTATGTTATGCGGTCGAATTAGCAGAAGAAATCGTTATGGGATGCTTTTTAGGGCGTATTATGCCTGCGTATAAGTGGGTACGCAGCCGCAGATGCGTTGTAGCAGCAGCCGGCTACGCATTTTCTTAAATTGAATGAATGAATGCTCACTTTAAATCCCATGCAACGGCGGCGCATTTTCTAGTATAAGAATATGACGACAATGAAATAAAGAAAAATCTAATTTAAAAATTAAAAACAAAGCATTTTATGTGTGTTAAATATGGATATACGATAATTTTGACTATTTTATGCTTGTATTTAATTTCTCATAAAATCACTGCTGAAATATCAGTTCCATCCTTGCAGAAATATATCAATTGAAATAACTGAAATAAGACAGGAGAAAAGAATGAAATGCATTCTAACAGTTACTTACGAATGGTGTATTCCATTTAGAATCTTGGATCTCAGTATTCTACCATGAACGCAAGAGCATTGGCGTGTTTATAAAGAATTTTACAATAAAAAAGAAATATGTGAAGATAAAAAAGAAGAAAGAAGTGAAATACTTCGAAACTCGGTGTTATATGCTATAAATTCTTCAGAATAAAAAATGGTTAAAATCGGTTATTTTATTTTTAGAGAGTGCTACAGAAATTTATTACTTTTGTGACTCATAAAATAAATATACATATATTGCGTTGCACAGACATTTTTCGTGTTGCTTTATGAAGATTCTGATACGTTTAACTGTTACTAAATGAAAATGCAAAGACCATTTGGAATGCGTTTTTCTTATAAGAATATCGTCAGCGATAGAATTAATTTCTGTAGAATTAAGCATATTTTATGATTCAGATGTTTGCGAACTATGGAGAATATATCTTTAACAGTTATAAAAATTAAAGTTTAATTCTCAGCTATGAAAAAGAATCATTTAAACTACAAGGACTAGTTCTTTCGTAATATATGAATATTATAATTATTTCTTTGACAATAAGGTGAAGATTACAGTAATGTCATTTCTACCCTATAATAGGGCTTTGAATAAAAGCAAGCGATTGGTGTTATCTCTTCACCGGCGGACTATAGTTCCGTGGTCATTGCTGATCGTCAGCATGGGGAAGGCAATGTGGTGACCATATAGCACAAATCGCCTTTCAGCAAGGATTAATCAACTTCCCTGATAGAACCATTTTCTTTCAAACTACAAACGATGCAGGTCATTATTTTAGCTTATCTCTGTGAATGTTAAAGTGACAATACAACTATAAACGTTAAATTGTACCAAGAAAGCGTTAAGTAGTTACGAGAAAACGCTAACCAAAGTAGAAAATATTTTTATTTCGCATGTTGACTGCCGCATTTCTTAATTACATCGGTGTGAGATGATTTAAAGTCAATAAAGTAGACGACTGAATTAAGTGGTTTCAATGTAATCCTCTGATGAGATGACCCTTCCTGTTAGGAAGCGATAACATGATGGTTGTTATATTTCCTGGTCGTCTTATAGACTGTTCTTCGTTGCTGAGAACCAAAACAACGACGTTATTACATGGGCTATGAGGTATAACCAGTTGGGGACTTATAACCAGTAGCTTTTATGTAACGCTTTGTTAAAGGGTTGAGGCCGCTGGGATTAATTCTGAGCGCTTAGAATCTTTGAAAAGTGCTAAAATAATACACAGAATCGTTTTTGCTTTTGAAGAAAATATTTCTACCAGAAATATTCTCAAATCCTTTTCTCAAGGAATTTCATGCTCGGTGGTCATTATATCATCTTCATAATGAGGAGCATCAATGACTACAAAGCTACTCTTGTTGAATTATTAGTTACTCATTGGTTACTTTATAATAATAAATTAGTTTTTATTGGGATACAACTTAGGATATTGTAAAATGGATATGAACATACAAAATAGACTAGTATGTACAAATTTGTCATGTTGTTCTAAAATAATTCCAATATTCAATTTTTGTAACAAATTTGGTTACGATCGGTTCAGTAGATTAAGAATTATCGCTTGACACCTACAAGTTTTTAGTGATTTCGTCGTTGCATTAGTTATCCGTTCAGCATTTGATAATTGCACCAACTTTGGTGAAAAGGTATTACATGTGAGCGACATATTACAATCTAGTGCAACTTCGCATATACGTACAATGTACAATACCGACATGATTAAGAAAACGTCCTATTGTGTAATATTTGTGAGGTGTTCTGTATTTATACTACATGTTGTTTCAATTGGTAGGGTAGTTCAGAGAACAACGATTACTTTTACGTTGGAAAGGCAGGCAGCTAATTTTCGCAGTCAGCAGGCTAGTGACATTCTTCCATTTTAATTTGATCGAAATGGTTTGCTGATACGAAAACAATACATTTCAACAAGCAAAAGTCTCAAGTTTTTTTATATGGAAAAAACTTTGACAATACATTCAGCCAACAAAGTAGTAAGATTCTACATTTTTAATTTGATCGAATTGGGTAGCGACACGAAAACAATACATTTGAACAAGTAAAAATATCAAGTTTTTTAAATAAAAATATTTTAACAACACATTCCATTTTACACAAATGTGAATAAGTATTTTCTAATTTTAAGGATTGTGTAGAAATTCAGTGGCAATTTAAATATGATTAGAGAAATTTAATCTAGTACAACTGCGCATGTACGTACAATGTACAACAAGAACATGTTTAAGAAAACCTCCTATTATGTAATATTCGCGAGGTGTTCTGTATTTTTGCTACATTTAGTTTCAATTGGTAGGGTAGTTCGAAGAACAACGATTACTTCTACTTTGGAGGTAGACAAGTAATTTTCGCAATCAGCAAACTTGTAACATTCTCCATTTTTAATTTTATCGAAATGCGTTGCCGGCAGGAAAACAATACATTTCAACAAATAAATGTCTCAAGTTTTTTAAATAAAAAATACTTTAACAACACATTCCATTTTACACAAATGTTGTTTAGAAATTCAGTGGCAATTTAAATATAAGATAAATTTAAAATGTATAATATATCGAAACAAGGACAAATAATGTAGAAAAAGATAGATAGGTAAAGAACCAAACATATTAAAGCAAATATTGCTTTTAATTTTTGGAAAAATAAAAGTAAAGCCTCTAGTGTATATTTTACCTATACTGTACATAAAAGAAAAAAAAATGTAATTGATAGTATATTTTATTTTCAATTTACCTTAATTTGCCTTTATTTGACTTAATTTTCCTTGAAATAATTTAAAAACAGTGTGCGTCCTGGTTAGATTAATATTTTATTCGAAAAACAGTTATGAATAAATTAAGACATCCTCAAAGTAACGTTTTCTACATTGATAAAAATAGCGAATAGAGAACTTATTTGAAAGTAAACGATAATGTCAGATAAATGATATTAAGAGATCAGAGATATTTTTCTTTCCTTTTTCATGTGTTTAAGGATTTTCAATCCACTCATTTCATTTTGGAATTTTTATTTCTCATAGATATGAATAGTTGACATACACGGAAATAAAAGAGGTAATACATTGAGTTGTCCATTGAAAAATTTGGAATATTTCAAATATATTTACAGAATTATTTTTCTGTGAATATAGTATAGAGTAGAAGAAATTAAAATATGCTAGTAATATATATATACTGAAAACGAACACGAGAGATTTAAAAACATCGTAACTAGGTGTAAAGTCCATCATATGATAGGGTTGAAATTTTATGTAAAAGATTCCCCTATTGTCTCTTCTACAACACTCGTCCTCTTAATATACTCATATACATGAGGTCCCTCATTTCCTCCAATTAATATTAGAAATAATTATGCGACTTCCAAATGAAACATAATTATGTACAACACCTTAATAAGATGCAATTATTTTATAACTGCACGTAGTCGCAATTGCAGAACGTACCTATCCCATGAACAGGGAAAATCACTACATTTTGAATCACGAATCGTTAATAATCCTCACAAACCAACAGTGATTATCGGAAAAATTAAACTTAATTTTAAGATATATGTGATTGTTTTCAATTTGGTGATATTTTTCTGAAATTTTGTCATGTTGGAAATATTGAGTACCAAATTATCGTCAAGCAGGATGGATAGTAAGACAGACATTAGACAGATTGTTAGACAAACACACAGTTAAAGACCTCCATTGGGTTCCCGTCTAAATTGAGTGGCACTTCCGGGTCGTCTAAACAGATATCTTACACCTATGTGTAGGTCGGACGGTCTGGGTCAAGGGAAAAGAAGCAGATAGTCAAAGAGAAATGTTTTATTACTGAACTATACATAATTATAACTGATTGTATTACCATGTCGATCACAATTAAAGTCTTCCTGCTCAAGACCTTCTAAATATCTGCTAAAAATTTCTGCAAAACGTTGTATGAATACTATGTTCTTCAAACATCGGAAGTGAATTCCGTGAAAATATGATGTAGATTTTCAAAATAGTAAAATTCAAGCCGTCAGATTAATATTATGAGAGGTAAAAATAAGTACCGTTAGCACACAATACAACTTTCAATACAGGGTGAATCAAAATGATGGGACAAAACTTTAAGGGGTTGAAAACCCAGGCCACACGACTGACCCGAAGGCTTTCAGTAGCTGTTTGTGTGGTCGGAAAACTAAGAACGCACCTAAACAAGTACTTTTAGTCATGCAATGCATGGTCCTAACGTTCGCTGTTAAGCGCTAGAGGGCGCTGTCCAGCGAACGTCTTCATCGGCTGTTGTCACACTCGTCGTTAGTTCTACGTCTGGATTTCAGAAATAATGGATTGTTTCATAAATCAGAAGAAATCCGACATGCATTTCATGTACGGAGCTGCGGACAGGAATGCGAGGAAAACCGAAATCCGTATGCGGTTCCAACACGACGGAGCGCCACCCGATTTCAGCGTGGTTGTGCAAAACGAATTGGATGCAACATTCCCAGGATGATGGATTGGTCAGGATGGTACCATCACTTAGACGGCACGATCGCTTGATCTCTCATATCTGGAATTTTTCCTATGGGTCCGTATGAAAGTCTTACCTACGACAGACCCGTTGATTCCGTTGAGGATCTTGTTGCCAGAATTTCTGTTGCTGCTGCCGCTGTACAAGAAATTTATCTTGTTTTCGCCAATGTGCGATTATCACTACGTCACAGGTGTGAGGCCTGCAATCATGTTGGCGGTCGCTGTTTTGGGCAGATTCTCTAAGTTATCCATAGCAATTTGTTTTGCAATTTCTTTGATTTCTTGTTTTCAGCAGTTTCTGTAAGTTGTTCGTTAAAATGCGTTCTGTAATTACTTTCTTCATACCACCTCTGTCATTCTTGTGTTCCATTATGTCATGCAATATTACGTAATAACCCCTAGCGCTTAACTTCTTGAGTTACGACCATGCACTATATGACGAAAAGTTTTTGTTTAGGTGTGTTTATCCACCCCTTAAAGTTTGGCCCCATAGTTTTGAATCACCCTGTATGTGGTTCAATAGCTTCTATACATATGTTATATTTTTAAAGACACTGATATGTTTAAGCTTTTGGCTGGTGAGAACGCAAGGAGAACGTCCACATAACAGAAAGCGCTTTGATACAAAATTTATTTAATGGAAACAATGGCAATTTTTTTGTATTTTACTTTGCTTAGGAAGTTTACTTAGAAAAATCAAAATTTATTAATCGTACTTCATATTTAAAATGTTCATTTACGTCAAAATTACATACGAATGAAGGTCAGTCTCGACTAATGTTTAGATTTAAATATAACCAAGATCCCCACAAAAAATCTACTCGCTAAAATGAGTTGTTGTGTCAAAATTTTACAAGCCATTACCAAAGTTTTAGACGCCATTTGGTGAAGGCCAACGGCCGTACCTTGTTGAAAACGACGGTTCTCGTTAGATCACAGAAGCCAGGCAGCACCGGGTGCGGTTAGTAATTAAGTAGGTGATCAGCTGGGAACACCGCGTGCTGTTGGCACATTTCGGGCGCGGATTTGCACGGTGGTTTACGTGCTGGATTTGCACGCTGCCACAACTGCCGCCGTGCTCATGCGGAGTACGACCACGTTAAACATGTGGGTCCGTAAGTCCTTCCGAGAGGTAGGTGGAGAGGTAAAGAGGGTACGGTCCCTGTGGATGCCTCCCACACTGGACTTCGGTCTAAATTGGGTGGCTCTTCCCGGCCGTCCAAAGAGTTACCTTACACCTTTGCCGGCCGTCCAAATGGATGCTCAAGTCCTTGTTGACGAGCCGGACGGCCTGGGTTTTCAACACCTTTCTGGTAGGTCGGACGGTCTGGGTCTCAACAACAACAACGCCATTTGGTGATATTTGACCGAGTTTCAGGAATGTGATATTCATCCATGTTAAGTTTAGTTTATTTTCAGCTAATAGAGATTTCTACAAGGTTTTGAATAAATAAGGGGGTATGATACCCAAAAAATCCCGAAAAATCTCAATGTTTTTATTGTTTAAAAAAATTCATAATTTTCTGATTCCAATGACAGCAAATCCATCTTGCTACGTTAAATAGAACCGATTATATTGCAATGTCAAAAACTGAACTACTGAAGTTGTCATTAGTAACTTTTAAACTTTAATGCCTTTTTCTCAAAGACGTGATTTTGATATAAGCTTATATAAGTAAAATTGATACAAGTTAAATTCCACTGCACGGATAGGCATGAAATTTGTAACAATTGTTAGTTATATATATACTTTTCTTTAATTTGTCTTCAGCAATTGCTGAAATATGGGTTTGTATTTTATTATGATTTTCGAAAACAAGATTTGTGGTGTAAAATCGCGTTTTATTTACTTTAGTTTTTATAAATTTTTTTAATCATATTTACAAAAACTGTGAAGACAATTTATTTCTTACTTATTTGTACGTGAAAAAATGCTCAAATTAAAATTTTATAGAACTTATTTTTTTACTTATATAAGAACAAATGAAAATGCGTCAAATTTTTGAAATTTTTATTTTAAAAAAATAATATATTTTTTTAATTTTTAAAATTTTGAATACTATATTTAAACATTTAACATTTTGTTTACTATATTTAAAATCTACCTGAATACAAGAAATTACAACTATAACTTCAAAATTGCAAATTTCCGCAATTTGGGTACCATACCCCCTTAACTATAATTAGTATGTATGCGTAATGAAAACGGACATTGCATATTATATGCCATTTTCGGTTAATATTTATTTTACTATAATTTTACTATAATATATAAAGCTTATTTAGATACATTGATACTAAATTCAAAAGTTTGAAATTATTAATCAATAAACGAATCGTAAAACACAACAGGATTTGCGCTAAATATTACAAAACTGACATTGTATATTATTATTCACTGCAGCAATCATTATGTAGATCTTTCATTATGTTTCTTTCAGTACAGGGAAATTTAATACAGGATATGTTCTTTTAGTGCAAGGAAAAAGGAAAATCCAGACTAGAAACTGAAAATTGAGATCGATTTAAGATAAAACTTTTTAAGTTTTTTAATTCGCAATGATTTTCCTTTAATGCAGAAAGTGTGTTTCGTGTGACATTTATTCTTACTGCTAATGAAGTTATCGTGCTTGTTTCAAATAATGACGAGACTTCCCTCACGAGATCTTGATATTGGGGTTGTGTCTTGAATTTTATTTTATCATTATAGTTTAGAAACTGTAGTTAAGTCAAAATATTGCTTCAGTTTTATTTTTATTTTTGCTCAACATTTTATCTAGTCAGTTTTGTGAATTTAATACGTTTCATGAAGTTTAATTAAGTTATTTTATAGAACAATTTTTAAGAACTGAGCCGGGCTTTTTACGGGATTAGCAACGACTAATTGTGGGCTTCATTTCAGGTTTTGGTGTTTGTAGTTGAGCGATAGATGGGGCGTCTATGGTAGATATGCTATAAACATTATTGTGTTTACAAACCCTGGTTTATCTCCATGAGCTTATCTCCGCTATAGAAGCACTTCCTTTTAATCAACAAGGAACTATGATCAACAAGATTTAAATAGGACCAGTATTGCTCCTTCAATACGTTTCGCAGCCCATCGAGGAACATTTTCCGACCGCAATGCCTGAACTTATGCCGCGAACTAAATGGAACATTTTCGTTTTGAAATTTCGCAAAAGATGAATATGTTTCATTTGGTTCCCACTCTAAAATTAAAAGCAGACTGTGTGCCATAACTTGTTACAATCGATGGAGTATTTGAGTAGGAACGTCTCTTTCACGCTTGGAAATCTAATGGTCTACGTTTAACTCTTGTATTCTGTGATTAGATTCAGAATATTGTAATGACCGCTACTGATTTTCCTTACGTACAGGCTTCTTTAACAAGCATCTACCTTTCAGTGACTGCTAGTGCAATGCTTGAAATTCCGGCAGTCTTATTGCATTGTCATTTCTCTATTATGACAGTTTTCATAGTATGTATAGTTGATGGGTTATAGTTAAAATTTTCAACTCTCAAATATTTCCCCCATGTTTATGCTCATCGTCAAAATTTATACATCAGTGACAATGTTATGCCTGAAAAAAAAATGTGTTAGCAATTCTACCAACTGTCCTGATAAGAGTAAATGGGCAGTTGTATTCGGTCCATGATGTTGTTGCTGAGACCTAGATCGTCCGACCTACCAGAAAGGTGTAAGGTAACTGTTTGGACGGCCGGGAAGTGCCACCCAATTTAGACCGGAACCCACTGGAGGTCTTTAACTGTGTGTTTGTCTAACAATCTGTCTAATGTCTGTCTTACTATCCATCCTGCTTGACGATAATTTGGTACTCAATATTTCCAACATGACAAAATTTCAGGAAAATATCACCAAATTGAAAACATTCACATATATCATAAAATTAAGTTTTCCCTACCATCAACCTTTCGGAAGGACTTACAGACCCACATGTTTAACGTGATCGTACTCCGCGTGAGCACGGTGGCAATTTTGGGAATCGAACGCGGGCCTACCGAGTGAAATTCCCGCGCGCTAACCACTGGGCTACTTTGCTCTCCGCGACAATCTCCATAACTTTCTTTTTATTCACCCGATTTGACCGAACCTAGTGGGGGAGGCATCCATAGGGACAGTACCCTCCTTCCCCTACCACCAACCCCTCGGAAGGTATTCGGTCCATGTGAAAAAGCTGAATTTATTGTATTGTATTCCCAGGATCTGTATATACTAGGGAGCTGTAAATTTTCTCATTAAATAATTGATACTGTTTTTTAATTTATAGGATTATTTACTAAATGTTGCATCAGTACTTACAACCTAAAATTACTTGAAAAAGTATATATGACCATAATTTTAGTTTAGGAGATAGAAATTGCTGTAGGAATAATATTTATGCAAATTTCATGCATTTGACTTGAATACTGCTGAGTAAATGATACCTTTGCATCTATCAAATTAGAAGAAGATGTCTGCCTGTTTGTGTCGTCATAACGGAAAAACTAATTAACTCACTGACAGGAGTTTCTGTACAGCGGTACCTTGACTTCCAAATGGAAACTCATCGTTGACTTTTTTTTTTAGTTCGAGCCATCTTAAATAAAGATCTCAATTATATCCAGTGGCAAACCATGTTAACTGTACATTTTGATAGTTATCGCCATCTATTGCTCGCTTCTATAACTAATTGTTGAAACTAAAACTATTTTTGGATTTAACTACAGATCAAAGGGAACATGATTTGCTCTTACAATTTGGGGTCATCGTACACATTATCAGTTAGGACAAAAACTAAAATCCAACAAGTCCGGACCACTGGCCAATCTCCCGCGATTTCGTTGGCATTATTCAGGTCTAACGTTTACTCCTAAGGCTCCGAAAGTTTTCCACTTGCTTTAAATTTTGGTGGAGACGTCGTTATTTGAGGACGAAAATGTCATGGTTCGAACTTTCGTATTATAACGATATCAAATTAAAAATATTTCGATAAATATTTTCGGTTCCTAGAATATATCGATATTTTGACTGTTCTTTCGGACCAAATTTAAATTTTGATTAGACTTCTTGACGCATTTTATCAAATATTTATGTCATCAGAAAGCGCATAACGGTTTTTTTTAATGTTTTTTAACTCGCTTAGAGAAAGAAATGTTTGTTACGTTATCTTTAAAACTAAATTATAAGCTGTGAACGGGAACTAATATTTTTTCATTAATATCATGTTGGGGGTTTGAGGAAGAGGGCTAGCACATGAATATATAAAATGTCAAATTGAGAAACTAAGAAGGTGCTGGTAGTCAGGTTTTGCAGAATCCCGCAAAAGGGGGGATCATTAAAATTTACTTTTTAACTGGCGTGACCTGTAATTTACAACAGGGATCCACTTATCTTATCTCAGCCCTGTCGTCTTTTGAGAAAAAAATATTGAATGACTTCGTTGATTCCTTGCATTAAATCCCGGGCAACGGCGGGTCCGTTTTGTAGTAGATTATATATGATCTGAGAAAAACGCGAAAAACTAAATATGTTTCAATAATAAGAAATTATGTCTAATACAAAGTCCAGTGAGTAGAAGTAGTAGCTATTTATCTTTATCACTAGAACTAATTACAAAATATTTTATTATGGGAAATAAAACAGAACAAAATACTTTTCGGTCAAAATCAATGCTACACATACTACATTTTCTGTGTATTTGTACATAATATCAGAGAGATCAAGTGGAATCTTTTCACTATCAATTTTTGAGAGGTTTCAATTTTTCTTCCCATTATGTAGTATAAAAATAATAATAAGACACATAATTCACTCAAAATACTAACTTCAGAAGTACAAAGTATAATGTATTGTTTTAATAACATATGAATGATTTTAAAAACAAATATGCAAAACGCATGGTGACAGTAAATGTTCAGTGAGTAGAAATATCAGTTACTTTACCTAAGGACTAATATCATTTATAAAATAATGTATTATTTAAAGGTAAATAAAACAAAACAAAACAAAATTCTTTTGAGTCCAAACCAAAAGCTACACGCAATACATTTTCTGTTTATATGCACATAATATCAGAGGGATCAAGTGGAATCCGTTTACAATCAATATTTTAAAGTTTTCAGTTTTTCTTCCCATTATGTAGTATAAAAATAATAATAAGACATAGAATTCACTCAAAATACTAACACCAGAAGTACAAAGCATCATGTATTGTTTTTATAACATATGAATAATTTTAAAAACAAATAAGCAAAACGCATGGTGACAATAAATGTTCACTGAGTAGAAGGAGCAGTTATTTTACCTATGGACTAATATCATTTATAAAAAAAATATATTATTTGAAGGTAAATAAAACAAAACAAAACATTTTTGTAAAAAACCCAAGAGCAATTGCTGTGAAATTGCCTGTTTTTACAGGAGTGCAAACAGCATAAGGGAATCGGCAATTTCAAGAGGAAAATATCTATGTAAATACACATATGTGAGGATCTTCATTTCTATGAAAGTGTCATTTCTCAGCATCGATATGGCTATGAAAACATCGTTTCTTAGCCTTTCTGCTGATTTTCGTTGCTATGAAAGGTTATTTTAAACGCTGTTTCCACTTTGGGTTCTCAAAAGATCGTCAAGTGAAGAAATCTATTTTACATGTTCCTAACAGTTGTGTTTGTTGGAAGATTAAGAAGAAAAACCGCTGTTGTGCAACTTGGTTATAAATTTTACGCGTTTTTCAGTGACAACTAATTTCGAGTTCAAGTGTGCTATTCTAGATTCAAGTGTGCTAATATAGAAGTGTAGCATAGTCTAGAATTAAATTTTAATATTTTCAGTGCTTTATTAATTCAGTCGAAAGCCTTCTTTGTGGCATTTTTGCCAACAACTAAACACATACAAGCTGAAAGTCGCCTAGACCTATTAAATGTTTGCCTATTTCAGCAATGCCAAATTTCAATAACACAGATTAAATTAACTAAGGCTTACATTAAATTCGAATCCCTTCTTGTACATATACCTACGGGTTCATATTAATCTATACGCAAAATTTAAAAACTGTTTGTGCCGCAGGATTCTTATTTTAATATAGAAAGATTACAATACTTTACTTCTATGTAGTGAGTGTACTCAATCTTGATTATAATGAAGCAGGACTTGATACAAATTAACTCGCTTTACACACTTAACAACTCAAATTAACTTTTAACTAATGAGAGAGAAAGAATATAATAGTGTCTCAAGAGAGTGTTAATCATCTCTAAAAATGTGGTGGACGATTAAAAGGATTTATAAACTTACAGTAAAGTTTGTGAAGGAAATAGTTTCTCGGAATTTGAAGCGAAGAATTTTCAAAATTATTTAGCAGAGTTAGTTCAAGTTTCAGGAGTGTTGAAAAGATTTGTCAGAAAGTTCATATTTATTAAATTTATCCGTCGCGGGCGAAGAAGAAAATAATTCGGAGGAAAATATATGTCAAAAATAATAAATTAAATAAACAAATATAGATAATACAGAAGTATTTATGTAGAATGGGTTATAAACTGATCGGATGCATAGTAATATTTTATGGAATATATATAAAAATTCTGCAGAATAATATAAATCTTCCTTTCTGAACTTTTTTACACTTATTAACAGAAACATTTTTTAATCTCACAAAGACACCAGTGCATGGAATAAAATTAACAATCCCCGCCAAGTACGAAAAAAATATATCTTTTAAAAATGTATTTTGAAATCTTAAAATAGTTTGCGTCAAGTTTTGGCGACACCAGGGTTACAGTGTCATGTCTGGGTAGCCGAAGGATTTAAAGGGTGCCCTTTTCAGCAGTATTAAGTTGTATTTAATTGGTTACAAGCGTGTAATTTGAAGGAGGTCTAGTATCCTTTGAAATGATATCTAGACCTAAAAGTACAGTTTCGGTTCTGCGGAAACTCGGTGCAAGCAATTTTGAAATTTTATAACTTTTTGGAAGAGATATTTCTTTTGTGTACATGGCAGGGCTTTTTTACTTCAAATTTATGTTTTTATCTATATTTTTTGTAGAAATATGTATCAAAATTATTATGCCACAATGATACAGTAGGTAATTTGGAATAGCCCAGTGGCTAAGGCATGGCAATTGCTGTCGGAGGACCCGAGTATGCTTCACGCAGCTGCCCAAACTATTCCTATGTCAACGCGGACTATGGGCATGTTAATATATGTGGGTCCGAAGGTTCTTCCGAGAGGCAGGATTAGGGGCGTTCGATCCATATGGATGTCATGCCACTGGGTTTGGGTCAAAAGTGGGCCTCTCTCCCGGCAATTCAAGCAGTTACTATGCACCTTCGGATAGGTCGGGCGGTTTGGGTGGAATGAAAGAATAATATAGCTTACATTGCAAATTTTGCCGTCGAGCACCATTTATGTGTTTTCAATTTTTGAAATTTTAAATCAAATGTATCTCTTCACAGAAATCATGTATTAGATCTATTTGCATAACATATCTTAGTTCATCTGTTTTTTAGTAAATTTTTAATTCATCTAGTTCTAGTAGAACTTTAATTCATCTATTCGCAAATGTAGTTGATTTGTGGATGCCCCCTTATTCCTTAATGTGAATTTTAATTGATAACAACTATTTTCATTTTAATCGTATTTTGGCCAACTTTCTGTCATTTTTACTAATTGCTTCGGCTGGAACATTTGTGTCATCTGACTTGTCTCCTTGAGGGGCTGTATAAAATTTTATATTTTTTTAACTTTTTACAAAAATATTGCACTTCATGAAAATTACTATTTCTTAATTTCCTATTTTTGTAAAGCCATTTTTACAATTCGAACTAGGCAATTGTAATTAGAGTTTTAAAAAATACTTTATTGTTCAAGGTTTGAAATATTTTCATACTATTTCATTGTTAATTATTAATATATCGAAAACCATAGACAGTTACTTATATAAAATTTTTGTAACATTTCTGATTTTATAATATATTTTCTGTATATACATATTTCTTACGGTTAAAATGTTATTTATAAAATTAAGCAACTATTCGCTGGACAACTATAGTATCCCTATTGTACTGATCTATATACTTCTCAACATTTCCAAAGAAAACATTTTCTAGTATTCTATGGGTTTTAGGAAGATTATCTTTTCAAATACATTTGTTACAGAATGCTACAGATCGTAACAAAACGTTCACACTAGCAATCATGGGCACTTCACCTCGACACATTGCCTAGCCTAGTGTAGGGTGATGTTCCCGTCGGGCCACGGCCCAACACGCACAAGAACAACCAATCCGTCAACCGCAAGGGCAACTTCGTGCTCGCGGTGGACAAAGAAGGATCTAGGTCGAAAAACAGAAAGCAAAGTGAAGGAGCAAACAAACACAAACACCTCACACACACATACATAAACATATACCATTATTATGTAAGTTTAAATTCTAAACAAAATTAAAAAAAGCCGTATTGAACTACATTTTTAATAAACATTTAATTTAAAAAATAATTCTTTTAAATCCCTAAAACCTTTTAAAATATTATTATTTTCTCTTTATTTTGTTTGCATTACTTAGAATATACTACATAATATTGTGCATTGATTTTTTAACAATTTGGACGATAGATTTAACATTCACTTCTTACTGTCATATGGTGAAAAAACGAGAATAGAATTATAAAAAGCATTACCTACAGATCTAAATATTAATTCCGTGCATATACTGAAAAGAAGTATAAAAAATTAAAACCTCTATCGTAATTGCAAAAATCGCGTCAGCATTTTTAAAACACGAAGGTCGACAAAAATTGAGCATGGGAAAATACCCCGAATTTAAAGTTCTCATTTATGTCATCGCGCAGACAAATCTTTTAAATAATGAAGGTATTGCATTTAAATTTACCCTACATACTTAAAAATAGTATCATTATATAATTTGAGTTAAATATAAATCGATATTTTACTAAATTTTATGCTTCATATGTCCCCTTAATAACAATAAAAGAAAATACATGGACTTTTACAACAAGTTTAATGTCTGGCCACACATTAAGCTTCCATTAGCCTTAGGGTTGGTCGTGTGGTCTGGGCTTTCAACCAGTTTAAAGGGCCGACCACTCAAACAGTTGCTGCAAGCCCTCGGGCCAGTCGAGCAGTCTAGGTCTTTAACCAGTTTCAGAGAATTTCTGAAAATATGTTTTTCTACACCAGATGAATATATCTGAAATATTTTATTAAAGATTTAATTTTGCATTTTTAAAATTGAATTTAGCAGAATTTTACAGTATCTAAACTGAAAATATTTTTCTTGTTTGTAACTACAAATATCTAGAGTTTTTAGGATATAATCCAAACTAACGAAAATGGATTCTCGATTTTGTTTAGGGAGAGCACAAAATGGTGGAAGTAAAAGTTTCTCATAACTTCTGTAAGTCCCCCTCCTGGGACATAAAAAGCTTGAGATTAAAGACCGTAGTAAAAGCTTGTTGCGTAGACAATTAATTTCGATATTAAGTACCATGCATCATTAAACAAAATAAAACTTATTTAAAATGTTGTAGTCCAAATTTAATAGTTTTTATTTCCTTGTCTTTGGCATATACTTAAATGCTAGCATATATAATAATTGTTTAACGAATTTTTGTCTTTCCAAATTCTGTAGAAACTTCCCGGTGATCAATTCTTTTTAAGTCATATCTACTACGATACAGAACTTAACAGAGTCGGATTTTTTTTTTACCTACTTGGGGCGGAAAAAATTATTTTTCACTTTTCGGAAATTGTCTTCAGGCTTTCCAGTAGCCCCTTGGTGACCTAAAAGTTGGACTCGCTGCACTACGGGTTAGAAGTTAACGAAGTCGGATTTTTAATCTTCAAGCAAGGGCTAAGATTGAGGGAATTTTATTAGGGTTATTTCAAAACCTCAAGCAGCCGTCCGTTGCATCCTTGCACAATTATACTATCGACTTCTGGACGACACCTAACGGAGATATTTTTACGATTTTTCTCAGGAGGGGGCAAAATGGAGAGGGTAATTGTGTGTTCAAAATGGTGTGGTATCTCAGAATGCTCTGCAGGAACCCTCTCTAGGAACCCTCTCTCTCCCGAGACATAACCAACAAAAATGACCACGGGGTAGAACCTAGTTGAGCCAATTTTAAATTGATAAAACTATAGTTGAGCCAATTTTAAGTTGATAAAACTTTTCCTTTTAATGCGGTGTAATATCCCACGTAATATTCTCCTTCATGAATCAATTTTTATTTGTATCTATAGAACTTCGATTTGTAATGTTGATCCCATTCAACTTTTAAGTTATGCTTGGCGACTCTATGCAATCCTCGACTCTATGCAATTCAAGTCTCTTCATAGTTATCCTTGACATCATACTCATAAAGTTCGGGCTTGACTGCCCCTTCGAATTTGAAAGTTTCCTGTAATAAAATAATATTTTACAATTGTACTTTTATCGTGACATACTTACATTTTGAATCTGCTTAAAATATACTTTATATTTTCTGTGCATATTTCTTGGATAGTAATAGTCTGTTCTACTAATTTTATATTTATTTAAGCAAATTTGCTATGTTAGTGGTCTATATATGAACGATCCATATTTACTTTCCATGTAGCCACTGATGAAGAACGTATTACCGCTCTAAAACGCTCTGGCATTTTTAATACTTTGTACGTTTCATAAGAAGTTTTAATAATATACCTTCTGTCCAAACGTTGTGTCCTTAATCTTATTTAGTTAAAATCAGACGTGATACATAATTATTTATGATACAACTATTTTCGACGTTAAGCATCATACATAATTAAACAAAATAAAACTTCAAAATATCTCTGCTTAATTTTTTAAGAGAGATTGCTTTTCTGACATTAGCAGGCTTAAATACTAGTATAAGTAATAATCGTCTAATGCGTTTAGTTTTTTCAAATCCTTTTCCCGTCCGGAAGCAGAGTAAAATTGGTTTTTCAAAAAGTATCTCAAGACTGGGAAAAAGTCTTATGATATAATAAATTCCAATAATCTTATGATTTAATAAGGGCCTAGTTCATAAGATCCCCCCAACCCATGACCTAAAAGGATGTTTTGTACACTTATATTTATCGATTGTGGAACAGAACCTACGGAAACAGATATTCAATTCCCTACTTTTCAGAAGGGAAAAAGTTTTTGTCGATAAGAACTTCCTGATCTTCAAGAGATCCGTCGTTAATCTAGAAGATGGAATATTTGTTATCGATCGATAGACGGAATCTAACGGAACCCGATTTTTGATTAAGATGACTATTGGCGACATCTAGAGACATATAGTTTACATAAAATAAAACTCATTAAATATATTTGCAACTTTATTTCTAAACTTGTTTCCCTCAGTTTGACAGGCTTAAATATTAGTCTACATATAGAATTTAATAGTAGTATATATGCACATAAAAATTCATAGCGGCATATCTATTTTCTATATTTCATAGCGGCAGATCTACTTTTAAAATTTCATAGCGGCATATCTACTTCTAACACTTCATAGCGGCATATCTATTTTCAATATTTCATAGCGGCAGATCTACTTTTAAAATTTCATAGCGGCATATCTACTTTTAACATTTCATAGCTGCATATCTACTTTTAAAATTTCATAGCGGGTTACCTACGCAGAAAACAGAAATTGAATACATATAAAAATAATTTCACATACACGCATACAAACACAGGCACACTGAGGGAACTGTTTTAAAAAAATACCCCAGATGTCAAAACGTTTATTTTTGACAATCTCGAGAATAATACCTTCATGGGAAACACTATTCCTTACAATAGCATGAGAAAGCAAATATTTCTCATGGTATTTCTCTCCAATAAAATTAGTATTGCATCAAAGAGAATGAAAAGAGAAAAAATAGTTAAGCAGCAGGTCATAAATAGCTTACCTGGTAAAATCGCAATATAGAACGTACTTTACAGTATAGATTTATCTGTACGATGCAGTTACTTTTGTGAGAAAAACTCAAGGGATTTAAATGGTTATTTTTATAATAAGAGATATGTAGATATACAATATAAAGGAAATATAATTTATTTTATATAACAGTATGTCAGCTAGAATCATATAGTTAATCATATTTTAAAGCAATTGTTGACATATAGCTGACATTAACAATAATGCATTGTTAATTCCATCGACATATATTTGATAAATATTTTATCATAGACAAAAACTTATTCAAATAGATTCAAGTTACATTATATAATTACAAGCATAACATTTTATAAAAATGTACTATGATAGAAAACATTTTAGATAAAACCAGAGAAATGAGAATAGTTGTCCTTGAAAACAATTGAGGACTGAAATAATGATCTATCATATTTTAATTGAAAATTAGAAAGTTTGAAAAAGTGTTAACACGTCTCAACTTTTACACATCACAAAAGCTTCCCCGAAAGTATAGATACTAATTGACATGCTACACATCATTTCATAAAAATTTTGGAACGACATTCCCGACTTCTAAATAAGCACCCTATACAAATACGCCTTTGATTCAACTAATACAGATACGCCTTTGATTCATTCTAAACAAGCTCCTTTGATACGTCCTAAATAAGCGCGTTGTTATTCGACGCCTATGCGCACAAACATCTGGTAGTTTGTCGATATTTGGTAAAATAACTCAACTCAATGGACTCGGAATTTATAAAACATTGGCGTCTGAGGCGATGGCTGCGTCAGCAAGTTTTTTAATTTTAGGGGCTCCGCCCTCTGCTCGCTAATCCCCGTTTTTCACTTCGCGAGTCGGGAGTCTTCGCCTTCTACTCGCTAACGCTCGCAGAGCTCACTTCGCGAGCACTTTCGTGCCGCCTGCGATACATATCTGCGTAACACGCAGATATATACCGTTCTTGTTAACTGACATTCATCATATAGAACTCGCTTCGATTCCAAGCCCTAGAAACGCTCTCCTCCAATCTGGACCGCCTACGTGTCCCATGCTCGGTGAAGCTTGCAGAATTCCAGGGTTCAATCCTCCAGTGGATGTCGTTCTCTAAACTCTATTCACTAGTCGGAAGACTTTGCCTCCAAATCGCTGACGCTCACTAATGCTCGCAGAACCCCGGGGATCCGCCATCCATTGGCTGACGCTCATTATCTTCCTTAACTGGATTCGCGAATCCGGAGGCTTCGCTTCCTACCCTCTGACTCACAGTTCGCTAGCACTTTTTTAATAGAGAAATTTTTCATAATTTAAAGGCGATTACCCCCGACATGTATAAATTGCACATATGACCACGCACATATTTTCCCAATCCCATATTTACATTTAGAGTTTTCCCGGTGCATTGAAATAATGTTTATTCGTCAAAATGTTCCTATTGTGTCCTTATTATATTTCTCTAAGAAATGTTCGCTGTTTCCGCAAGTACTAAAATAACCAGTGAAAAATACGAAAAGTTAAATGACTTTTCGGTGTGGTTTTCATAATGGCACAAAATCTGCCGTTGCAAGACTATATTCCAATTTATTTTATTTATAACCGAACAGGTTACTGGTAAATTCTTTCGACACCAGCCAGCCATTTGTGCAGCTCATGAAAGTTAATGCCCTAAAGTCTACGTGATATGCTGAAAGACTACGTGATTGCAAAGAAATTTAAATGAAAAAATTTTTTGTATCGTCATAGATATCGATAATATTTTAATAGAATATTTTATATAAGAAAATATTTTCATTTGTTCTTTAAGACAACCCATTCATGTTCCAATTCTAGAAAGCTGCACCGTTGCAGTTTTTAGCTAATTGAAATAGTAGTTATAAATCATGGCGGGTTACACTGCACTCTCAAAGTCATATTGCTTGTCTGTGAGGAAATGTAAAATATTTTGTGTTGCGTGGTTTCTTAATTCATTGTGAAGGATTTGCTTAAAATTGTGCCAATATTAATTTGCACCTATTGATCGCTATTTTGTAAAGAACGTTAAATATAATATATGTTACGGTAAATGTGATTAATTGGTGACTATGTATAATCGCCGATTCTCATGCATAAACCAATCATCTTGGTGTGTTTACAAAATGTCTCCCTTTTTACGGAAAATTTTACATGATTCCCAAATAAAGTTCGTACATTTGATAAATATGCAAAAATGTATCTTTTTACCTGCAATTATGTATTTATTAAGATCCTTACTGGAGTCCAATCGTTTACGCATACTGCGTTGTCTGGCATGCCAAAAAAATTGTTAAAAGCGTGATTTCACTTATTTTATGATTGATTAAATTTCAATTACGTCAAATTTATTACGATGATTGTGACGATGATAATAACACAGCATATTCTATCTCATAACTTTAGTACTAAAGTGCTGTGAAATTCAAACACGGATATTAATGACAGCTAATGAACAATTAAATGTAATTTTCTGTTACTATGCTAGGCGGTCGAATTAGCAGGGTAAATCGTGTTTGGATGCTTTTTACGGCGTATTATGCCTGCGTATAAGTGGGTACGCAGTCGCACATGCGTTTCCGCAGCAGTCGACTACGCATTTTCTTAAATTAAATGAATGAATGCATTTAATAATCACTTTAAATCCCATTCAACACCGTTGAATTTTCTAGTATAAGAATACGACAATGAAATATATAAAGTTAATTTGAAAATAAAAACCAAAGCATTGTATGTGTGTTTAAATATGGATATATGACAATTTTGACTATTTTATACTTGTATTTAATTTCCCATAAAATTACTGCTAAAATAACAGTTCCATCGTTGCAGAAATGTATCAATACAAATAGCTGAAATAAGACAGGAGAAAAGAATGAAATGCATTCTAACAATTACTTACAAATGGTGTATTCCATTTGGAATCTTTGATCGCAATATTCTACCATAAACGCAGGAGCATTTAGGTGTTGATAAAAAATTTTACTATAAAAAAGAAATCTGTGAAAATAAAAATGTAGAAAGAAGTGAAATACTTCGGAATTCGGTGTTATATGCTATAAATTCTTCAGAAAAAGAAAATGTTTTAGAATCGGATATTTTATTTTTTTAGGATGCTGCAGAAATGTATTACTTTGAGTGTCATAAAATAAATAAATATATATATATATATATATATATATATATATATATATATATATATATTTTGTGTTGCTTCGTGAATATTCTGATACGTTCATCTGTTTCTAAATGGAAGAACATTTGGAATGCACTTTTCCTATAAGAATATCGTCTGTGATAGCATTTATTTCTGTAGAATTAAGCATATTTTATGATTAAGATATTTATGAACTATGAAGAATATTTGTTTAACAGTTATATAAATTAATGTTTAAGACTCATTTATGTAAACTACAAGGACTAGTAATTTCCAAATGCATGAATATTATAATTATGTCTTAGACGTTATGGTGAGTATTACAGTAGTGGCAATTCTACGGATTGGTGTTATCTCTCCACTTGCGACTATGGAAGACAAGACTAGACAGGAAAGGGAGAAAAGAATGAAATGCACTCTAACAATTACTTACGAATGTGGAATACAATTTAGAATCTTGGATCGCAATATTCTACCATAAATGCAGGAACATTGGGGTGTTGAAAAAACATTTTACAATAAAATAGAAATCTGTGAAAATAAAAATGTAGAAAGAAGTGAAATACTTCGGAACTCAGTGTTATATGCTATAAGTCCTTCACAATAAGAAAATGGTTTAAAAGCGGTTATTTTAAATTTCTAGGATGCTGCAGAAATTTATTACCTTGTGACTCATAAATTATATATACATATATATATATATATATATATATATATATATATATATATATATATATATATATATATATATATATATATTGTGTTGCACAGACATTTTTTGTGTTGCTTCGTGAAGATTCTGATACGTTTATTTGTTTCTAAATGGAAGTGCAAAGAACATTTGGAATGCGTTTTTCTTACAAGAATATCGTCTGCGATAGCATTTATTTCTGCAGAATTAAGCATATTTTATGATTCAGATGTTTGTGACTTATGAAGAATATTTATTTAGCAGTTATGAATATTAAAGATTAAGACTCATCTGGGTAAACTACAAGTACTAGTAATTTCGCAATACATGAATATTATAATTATTTCTTTGACGATAAGTTGAGTACTACAGTAATGGCATTTCTATCCTATAATAGGGCTTTGCAATAAAAGCAAGCAAGTGATTGGTGTTATCTCTCCACTTGCGGAGTATGGTTTCGTGGTCATTGCTGATCGTCAGCATGGGGAAGGCAATGTGATGACCATCGAGCACAAATCGCCTTACAGCAAGGATTAACTTTCCTGATAAAGCCATTTTCTTCCAAACTAAAAACGATGCAGGTCATTATTTTTGCTTAGCTCTGTTGAATGTTAAAGTAACAATACAACTATAAACGCTAAATTGTACCAAGAAAGCATTAAGTAGTTACGAGAAAACGCTAACAAAAGTAGAAAATATTTTTATTTCTCACGTTGACTGCCGCGTTTCTTAATTACATCGGTGTGAGATGTTATAGAATCAATAAAGTAGACGACTGAATTAAGTGATGGCAATGTAATCCTCTGATGAGATGACCCTCTCTGTTAGGAAGCGATGACATGATATTTTGCATTTTTTGGTCGTCCTATAGACTGTCCTTCGTTGCTGAGTACCAAAACAACGACGCTATTATACATAGCCCATGTATGTAGCCTCTACATGGGCTATGAGGTATGACCTGTTGGGAACTTATAACCAGTTGCTTTTTTGTAACGCTTTGTTAAAGGGTAAAAGATGCTGCATTGTAATTCTGAGCACTTAGAATTTTTGAAAAGTGCTAATATAATACACAGATTCGTTTATGTTTTTGAAGAAAATATTACTACCAGAAATATTCTTAAATCTTTTTTCAAAGAATTTCATGCTCGGTGATAATTATATCGTCTTCATGATAAGGACAACAAAGCCACGCTTGTTGAGCTGTTAGTTACTTGTTGGCTACTTTAGAATACTAAGTTTGTTTTTATTAGGATGCAACTTATGATATTGTGAAGTGGATGTGAGCATACAAAATAGACCTGTATGCACAAATACGTCATGTTGTTCTAAAATAATTCCAGTATTCATTTTTTGTAACAAATTTGGTTACGATCGGTTCAGTAGATTAAGTAAGAATTATCACTTGACACTTTAAAGTTTTTAATGATTTCGTCTTAGCTTTAGATATCCGTTCAGCATTTGTTAATTGCACCAACTTTGGTTAAAAGTGAGCGACATATTGCAATCTAGTGCAACTGCGCATATACGTACAAAGTACAATAGGGACATGTTTAAGAAAACTTCCTGTTGTGTAATATTCGTGTAATTTTGTATTTATGCAACATTTAGTTTCAATTGGTAGGTAGTTCTGTGAACAACAATAACTTCTACTTTGGAAAGGCAGGCAGATAACTTTCGCACTCAGTCAGCAAGCTGGTAACATTCTTCATTTTTAATTTGATTGAAATGGGTTGAAGGTGCGAAAACAATACATTTCATCAAGCAAAAGTATCAAGTTTTTTAAATAGAAAATACTTTGAAAATGCATTTAGACAACAAGCTAGTATGATTTTACATATTTAATTTGATCGAAATGGGTTGCCGACAGGCAAATAATACATTTCAACAAGTAAATGTCTCAAGTTTTTAAATAAAAAATACTTTAACAACACATTCCATTTTACACAAATATGAATAAGTATTTTTCTATTTTTAAGGATTATGTGGAAATTCAATGTTCATTTTAAATATAATTAGATATATTTAAAATGTAAAATATATCAAAGCAAGAAAAATAATGTCGAAAAAGGCGAATAGGTATAGGATCAAACATATTAAAACAAATATTGTTTTTAATTTTTTGGAAAAACAAAAGTAAAACCTCTATTTTACCTATAGTGTACATAAAAGAAAAAAAAATGGAATTGATAGTATACTTTATTTTTAAATTTATCTTTATATATATATAATTTTAGGTAAAATATAATTAAATTATAAAATAATAAGATAGAGAATAAAAAAATGCTTTTAAGTAGATGCTGTAATCCTAAATAATCTTTTCCTACTAACAGGCCCTCGTAAATTCTAAACTAAATTCTAAATTAAAAATAATTTCATGCACCGTCCATTTTTCCATTTATGTAAATCTGACGGCTCTGAAATATGTATTTTAAATTAAAGTGAAGATACATGTTAATAATTGCAGCATGATATTACTTTTAGGTCTGTTTTTAACAGTTTGCGATTCAACAGAAAATCTAGGTTTGTGGGATTTTAATTTTGCATTAATGAAGGTTTTCAGCAAGAACATGTATTACTGTAATGTGCAGGAAATCGTCTGATGCGAGTTTGAATTAATACTTTGAAATAATAGTTGGGCATAGATTAGAACTTAATAAATGTATTAAAGGAATATATAATTCAAGGTTTTATCTATGATTCTCATTGAAGAAAATTACAAAGATAAACCATTAAATGAGTGGTTTTGTTAGCAGTATATTGTTATTAATGATACTTTGCTATTGACAGCAAATATTGACAACAAATATTTGTATTGACAAAAAATTTGTTAGTTCAAAATTGCTGCTGTTCGGAAAATCAGTTAGGGGTTCTCAACTAAGTACGAGAAGTTGAGCTTAAAATGTAATCACAGGATACAGAGCGATCTTAATTTTCTTATATTTCATATCAAATTAACTTATATTTATTACAAATTGTATAATTTGGGATAATTAGAAATTTGCTTTCAACCTTTGACTACGACACATGCATGTAAATCTAAATTTAAAACAATTTTTAAGTGCCACGTCAAAGTTGTTAACAGATATAAATTTTTATTTATATGACAAAAATTCGTATATTGCAAAATGAACAAGCGCATGGTGTGAACACTAATCAAATCAAGCCGAACAATGTGATGTTGAACCTCTGGTCAGGCTGTATTCCATGTGAACACTGTGCGTTCTACAAAATTATGCTTGATCTACATGCAAATAAACTTCTGTAAGCAACCATACTTAATATTCTGTTGAAATCCTTTTGTGAGCTACATTTCCCTTTAAAAAAGGCTATGTTTTCCTAATGAAATTATATTGAGAACCACAATTTGCAGTTGAAATTATTTATTGGGTCATTTTAAATTATATAGCTATTAATGTATAGTTCTTTATTAGTGCTATATTTCACATAACTAAAGGTGCTTATATAGAAATAAATGCTAATATTTGTGAATTGCTGATCAAAAGTTTCTATAATTGAAATTGAGTAACATATTGTATTTACGAGCATGAATGATTCGCGATCGCACATTTTAAGGGATATTTGGATGTAGTGAATTTATTTATTTTATTATTAGCAGAAAATTCCAGCGTTGCCCGAGGTACTACTGACTATCTATAGTGAAATAAAATCTGACTTAAGGTCTCTATGATTTTACAGGACCGAACGTTCAGAAAATTCCCAGATTTTTTAAAGGAATCATAAAAATAATAGGACATTCAATAATGTTAAATAAATAATAATATTATTCGACATATTTTAGTCTAAAACGAATGAAACAGACTTGAGACCGCTAGCTTGAATCGTTCTTGAGATTTGGATTCCAGTGTACTTTTCAACGGTAAAGAAATTGTGTCATGAATCATGCCAAGTATTTTTTCCATTGAAAGAAGTAAAGTACATTATGAAAAAATGCCATGCACTGCCCATATCAGATTTTAATTTTCTTATTTGCTTCTCAAGTTCATAATTTCTTGATTTTCAAATTATTTCTGGTTCTATTTCTCTTTCGTTACAATAGGTGGCGCTGCTATATTAGCCCCTATTATTTAGTCATTTTCTGGTAGACCGAAACTTTTCTGGTAGACCTGCGCTCTTAGGGATTTCCTGGTCCAGACTTGCCGTACTGAGGAAGGAAATATAAGTATGCTTACATATACGATCCAGTTTCTCAATTTATGAACGAATATGCAGAAGAAATAATCTAAAAACCGTGTACGTCCTGGTTAAATTAATATTTTTTTCGAAATATAGTTATGAATAAATTAAGACATCCTCAAAGTAAAGTTATCTGCATTGATAAAAAAAAAACGAATAGAGAACTTATTTGGAAGTAAACGATAATGTCAGATAAATGATATTAAGAGATCAGAGATATATTTCTTTTTTTTTATGTGTTTAAGGATATTCAATCCAATCATTTCATTTTGGAATTTTTATTTCTCATAGATATGAAAAGCTGACTTACACTGAAATAAAAGAGGTAATAAATTGACTTGTCCATTGAAATAATTGGAATATTTCAAATATATGTATTCAGAATTTTCCTTCCGTGGATATAGTATGGAATAGAAGAAATATGCAATATTTCGAGAACGGTTCATGTTAGCGTTCTAAAATTTATGTCAATCGTTTTGTAATGAAAAATTTCATAAGAGATATCTATTTGCGTAACTTTATTAGAGGTTTTGATTTTTTGAAGATTTTATCAAAATTTCACTCGAAAATTTAGGTGAATTCTGAACATTCGATTGCTTCTAAAAGCAATAAACTGCCTGTGTTTACGGATTGTAATTTTTGTACCAAATTTCGTTCGAATCGGTCCAATCGTTCGTCAGTTATCGTCTCCTCAGACTCACTGACACACACACACAGATACATCTCTTCAAAAATGTTCGATTCGTGATCAGGGATGCTTGAAACATGCTCTCCCGTCGAAAACTCGAATTTTCAACCCCGTCACAATAGTTTACTTATACATTATTGTATATAAGGAAAGTAAAAATGGTAACTGCACACGCGGAGTTATAAAGAAGGAGTTAAAATGCCTATGTATAAAACTATTAAAAATACTGTAATATCTGGGTATAGCTAGTGTTAGTAAGGTGGCTATTATAGTTATCTGACAGAATAGAAAGCCGTGGTATTTAGAATATATATTTTTGATTATTTTTAAATTAACGGTTTACTAATTATGAGTATAATTAGCCAGTGTATTTTCATAGTTGTACAATAGGGTACAGAATATGTAGAGATATAAATAAATTGGAAGTTAAAACAATTTTGAATACGTAGGAATATTCTTTATTATTTCAATTCTACTTTGCATTGCACTAATAATTTTTGTTTACAAAATTGACAATTTAAATTCTTATTTTAACTCTTTTGCCATAGAAATACATACAGTTTAGGACTACTTATATTATCCCAGCGCCATCTGAATTATTGTCTCAAATGATATTGGTGTTTTCTTAATATGAAGTATTAATTCCTTTCTGTTACCTCCATGACTGAATGTTTCATAACCAAGCGGAAGGTAATCGAGAAGAGACCCCGCCCCTACCGGCAGGTGACGACACATTTTCACAACAGCAATCATGGGCGCATAGCCCATGGGCACTTCGACTCGACACATTTCCTAGCCTAGTGTAGGGTGATGTCCCCGCCGGGCCGCGGTCCAATACGCACAAGCCCAACCAATGCGTCCACCGCAAGGACAACGTCGTGCTCGCGCAGGACAAAGGAGGACCAAGGTCGAAAAACAGAAAGCAAAGGCAAGGAGCAAACAAGCACAAAGACCTCACACACACATACATAATCATATATCATTATTATTTAACAGTAAATTCTAAACAAAATTTAAAACAAAAGCCGTATTCAACTACACTTTTAATTAACATTTAATTTAAAAATTAATTCTTTTAATGCCCTAATACCTTCTAAAATGTTAATATTTTGTCTTCAATTTTTTTACAGTACTTAGATTATACTACATACATAGTGCATTGATTTTTTTACAATTCGGACGATAGATTTAACATTCATTTCTTACTGTTATATGGTGAAAAAACGAGAATAAAATTATAAAAAATATTACCTACAGATCTAAATATTAATTCCGTGCACATACTAAAAACAAGTATAAAAAATTGCAAAAATCGCGTTAGCATTTTTGCAATTGAGATTAAAACACGGAGGTCGATAAAAATTAAGCATGGAAAAAAAAACCCCTAATTTAAAGTTCTCATTTATGTCATCGTGCAGACAAATCTTTTCAATAATGAAGGTATTGCATTTAAATTTACCCTACATACTCAAAAATAGTATCATTATATAATTTGAGTTAAATATAAATCGATATTTCTCTAAATTTTATGCTTCATATGTCCCCTTAATAACAATGAAAAAAAATTACATGCACCTTTACAACCAGTTTAAAAGAGCCGAGCTCTCAAACAGTTGCTGCAAGCCCTCGGGCCAATCGAGTGGTCTGGATCTTCTGTAGAAACTTCCCGGTGATCAAGTCTTTGTACATAATATCTACTACGGTACAGAACTTAACAGAGTCGGATTTTTTTTACCTACTTGGGGCGAAAAAAATGGGTTTTCATTTTTCGGAAATTGTGTTCAGGCTTTCCAGTAGCCCCTTGCTGACTTAAAAGTTTGACTCTCTGCACTACCGGTTAGAACCGGTAGTTACTTAACGTTACTTAGTTAGTTTGTGAACGAGTTAACGAGGTCGGGTTTTTAATCTTCAAGCAAGGGCTAATATTGTGGGACTTTTATTAAGGTTATTTCAAAACGTCAAGCAGCCGTCCGTTGAATTTGAAGCCTGCATCTTTGCACAATTACAGGATCGACTTCTGGACGACACCTAGCGGATAGGTCTTTACAATTTTTGGCATGGAGGGGGCAAAATAGAGAGGGTAATTGTGTGGTCGGATCAAAATGGTGTGGTATCTCAGAACACTCCCCAAGAACACTTCCTAAGAACCTTCTCTCACCGGAAACATAACCGACTGAAATAACCAAGGCGTAAAACCTAGTCCAGTCAATTTTAAATTGTTAAAACTATAGTTGAGCCAATTTTAAGATGATAAAACTTTCCTTTTAATGCGTTGTAATAACCAACGTATTATTCACCTTCATGAATTACTTTTTATTTATATCTATCGAACGTCGATTTGTAATTTTGATCCCGTTCAAATTTTAAGTTATGCTTGGTGACTCATTCTCGAATCTATGCAGTTCAAGTCTCGTCATAGTTATCCTTGACGCCATTCTCATTAAGATCGGTCTTGACTGTCCTTTCGAATTTGCAATTTTCCTGTAATAAAATAATATTTTACAATTGTACTTTTCTCGTGATATACTTACATTTTAAATCCGTTTAAAATATACTTATATTTTCTGAGTATATTTCTTGAATAATAGTCTATTCATTTACAAATGTAATAATTAATGTACTAATTTTAAATTTATTTATGCAAATTTGCTAAGTTACTGGTCTATATATGAACGATCACTATTTACTTTCATGTAGACACTGAAGAAGAGCGTATTAACGCTCTGAAACACTCTGGCATATTTAATACTTTGTACGTTTTATAAGAAGTTTTAATAAAATACCGTCTATCCAAATGTTGTGTCCTTAATCTTATTTAATTGAAATCAGACGTGATACAAAATTATTTATGATACAACTATTTTCGACGTTAAGCATCATACATAATTAAACAAAATAAAATTTCAAAATGTTTCAGCTTAATTTTTTAAGAGAGTTTGCTTTTCTGACTTTAGCAGGCTTAAATACTAGTATAAGTAATAATTGTCTAATGTGTTTTGTCTTTTTAAATCCTTTTCCCATCCGGAAGCGGAGTAAAATTGGTTTTTCAAAAAGTATCTCAAGACTGGGAAAAAATCTTATGACATAATAAAGGCCAATAATCTTATGATTTAATAAGGGCCTAGTTCATAATATCCACCCAATCAATGACCTAAAAGGATGTTTTGCACACCTATATTTATTGATTGTGGAACAGAAACTTCGGAAACAGATATTCAATTCCCTACTTCTCAGAAGAGAAAAGATTTTGTTGATATGTATTTCCTGATCTTCAAGAGATCCGTCGTTAACCTAGAAGATTGAATATTTGTTATCGATCGTTAGACCGAATCTAACGGAACCCGATTTTTGATTAAGATGACTATTGTCGACATCTAGAGACATATAGTTTACATAAAATAAAAATCATTAAATATATATGCATCTTTATTTTTAAGCGTGCTTCCCTCAGTTTTATAGGCTTAAATATTAGTCAACATATACAATTTCATAGTGTCATATATACACATGAAAATTCATAGCGGCATATCTACTTTTAATATTTCATAGCGGTATATCTACTTTCAATTTATCATAGCAGCATATCTACTTTTAACATTTCATAGCGGCATATCTACTTTTAACATTTCATAGCGGCATATCTACTTTTAAAATTTCATAGCGGGATACCTACGCAGAAAATAAAAATTAATTACTTATAAAAATAATTTCAGATACACACATACAAACTCTGGGAATTGTTTTAAAGAAATGACAATTCTGGCAATCTTGAGAATGATTTTTTTCTGACATTCTCGACAAGATTTCTGACAATCTCGAGAATAATACTTTCATGGGAAACTCTATTCCTTACTATAGCATGAGAAAGCAAATATTTCTCATGATAGTAACAATAAAACTAGTATTGCATCAAACAGAATGAAAGAGACAAAAGAGTTAAGGAGCAGGTCATAAATGGCTCAGCTGGTAATATCGCAATATAGCACGTACTTTACAGTATAGATTTATCTGTACGATGCAGTTACTTTTGTGAGAAAACCTCAAATGATTTAAATGGTTATCCTTATAATAGTAAATGTGTAGATATCCAATATAAAGGATATATAATTTATTTTAAATAACAGTTTGTTAGTCAGAATCATATATTTAATCATGTTTTAAAGCAATTGTTGACATATAATTGACTTTAACAATAACGCATTGTTAATTCTATCTACATATATTTGATAAATATTTTATCATAGACAAAAATTTATTCAATTAGATTCAAATTACATTAAATAATTACAAATATAACATTTTAGAAAAATGATCCGTTATAGAAAACATTTTAAATAAACTTAGAAAAATGAGATTCGTTGTCCATGAAAACTATTAAGGACTGAAATAATGATCTATCATAACTCAATTGAAAATTAGAAAGTTTGAAAAAGTGTTAACACGTCTCAACTTTTACACATCACCGAAAGTGTAGATACTAATTGACTTTCTACACATCATTTCATAAAAATTTTGGAAAGGAATTTCCGACAATGAACGGCTTCTAAATAAGCACCCGCTACATAACTAATACAGATACGCCTTTGATACATTCTAAACAAGCTCCTTTGATACTTCCTAAATAAGAGCGTTGTAATTCGACGCCTATGCGTACGAACATCTAGTAGTTTGTAGATATTTGGCAAAACAACACAACTCAATGGACGAGGAATTTATAAAACATTGGCCTCTGAAGCGGTGGCTGCGTCAGCAAGATTTTTAATATTAGGGGCTCCTCCCCCTGTTAGCCAACCCCCGTAACTCGCTTCGCGAGTCGGGAGACATCGCCTCCTACTCGCTAACGCTCTCTGAGGTCGTTTCAATGGCGGCTCTGAGGTCGTCAATGGCGGACAGATGTGCGGCAAGCTTGGGCTACGTTCCAGACCAATCTAAAGATGTAGCTTTCCGGATTTACAGTCATTGCAAAGCGTATGACTGGGCGATACGGAACACGCAAGCTGAGATAGCCATCCAAGAGGCGGAAGACGTGGACAAGGCGGAACCCACCAAAGAACTCTTGGTAATTATACATTCTGAAGCTATTCTTATAGCGGATTCCCCAACCCTTGAGACCCTCGTGGCAAGGAAGTCTTACCATACCACGAAATGCGTCGTAGTTAGACTCAGATATCCAACAACGGATGAGGATATGTTGTACGAGGAGTACAAAGAAGCGATCGCCAATATTTTTGGCTTAAACTTCAAAGCTCCGCGCAATAAGCGCAGGAAGCCAAGCGAGGGGACTAGCCCCACTGAGCGCCCCGAGGCCATACCTCCCTTAAAAAACAGTTTTCAGCCCCTGGAAAACCAGGTAGACAGCACAGAAAATGACCCCAAACCAAGTAAAGTCTCCTCCTTTTATGTGGACTCCTCAAGAAATTGGGGAGCTCTCATAATCGGACTAAATCAAGTGTTAGATTTCCCTGTTCAAGGACTGCTGATGGGAAGGGTGATTCGGATCACTCCTGGGTCCGTTGAGGACTACAGGAGAGTTCAGAGTCATCTAACCCAATTAGAAGTCCCCTTCAGTGCAATAAATCTAAAATCTGAGCGACCCAAAAAAGTAGTAATCAAAGGTATGCCCGCGAACACTGACATTGGAGACCTGAAGGATGCAATTCCATCCCAGGGTTTCCAACTCGTCAGGGTTTCGCAACTTAAAAGTAGGCGTGATAGATCCCCCTCCCCATCTTCTTAGTCTGCCTCCAGCCGGTTGAGAAATGGGAGAGGATATATGAGATAGAAAACCTTTTAAGCATGAGAATTAGGATCCAGGCATTCAAAAGTAAAGGCATTCAAAAGTGTTTCAACTGTCAGCTTTTTAATCATTTCTCAGAGAACTGCAGTCTCCCACCTAGGTGTGTTAAGTGTGGCGAAGGCCACGAGACCCGCTCGTGTGAAAAGTCAAGACAAACCCCGGCTAAATGTGCAAATTGTGGTGGGGCTCACCCCGCCAACTTTCGGCACTGCCCAAAAAACCCACATTATCGTAAACTAATGCGTAGCCAAAACCCTGGACCCAAAAATCCTAAACATACCGTCCCCCTCCGTGATGAGGAAAATTTCTCGAGCACTTTCGTGCCGCCTGCTAAGCAAGCGTAACACGCAGATATGTACCGTCATTGTTAACTGACATTCACCAGCCCTTGAACTCACTTCGAATCAAAGCCCTAGAAACGCTCTCTTCCAATCTGGACGGCACATACGACCGCCTACGTGTCCCATACTCGATGAAGCTCAGGGCTCCGCCCTCCATTGGCTGTTGGTCTTTAAACCGGTAACTCTATTCACTAGTCGGAAGGCTTTGCCTCCAAATCACTGATGCTCACTAATGCTCCCAGAACTTCGGGGATCCGTCCTCCATTGGCTGACTCTCATTATACCCCTTAACTGGATTCGCAAATCGGGAGGCTTCGCTTCCTATCCGCTAATTCTCGGTTCGCTAGCACTTTTTTAATATAGAACTTTTTCATAATTTAAAGGCAATTACCCCCGACATGTATAAATTGCGCATATGACCACGCACATATGTGTCCAATCCTATATTTTACATTTAGTTTTTCCCGGAGCATTGAAATAATGTTTATTCATCAAAATGTTCCTATTATGTTCCTATTATATATCTATAAGAAAATAACCAATAAAAAATACGAAAATTTAAATAACTTTTCAATGTGGTTTTCATAATGGCACAAATTCTGCCATTGCAAGACTAAATTCCATTTTATTTTATTTATAACCTAACAGGTTACTGTTAAATTCTTTCGACACCAGCCAGCCATTTGTGCAGCCCATGAAAGTTAATGCCCTAAAGTCTACGTGATATGCCGAAAGACTGCGTGATTTCACAATATTTTAAATGACATATTTTTTGTATCGTCATAGATATCGATATTTTTTTAATAGAATACTTTATATAAGAAAATATTTTCATTTGTTCTGCATGGCAATGCACTCTTGTTCCAATTCTGGAAACCTGTGTTATAAATTATCGCGGGTTACTCTCAAAATCGTATTGTTTGGTTGTAAGGAAAGGTAAAGATATTGTGTTGAGTGGTTTCTAAATTCTTTGTAAAGGGTTTGCTTAAAATTTTGTCAATATTAAATTGCACCAACTGATCGCTATTTTGTAAAGAACTTTAAATATTATGTATGTTATGGTAAAAATGATTAATCGGTGACAATGTATAATCGCCGATTCTTATGCATAATTAACAATCATCCTGGTGAGTTTAAAAAATGTCTCCCTTTTACAGGCAATTTTAGATAATTCCCAAATAAAGTTGGTAAATTTGATAAATATGCAAGAATGCATCATTTTACCTGCTATTATGTATTTATTAAGATCCTTACTGGAGTCCAATCGTTTTGCGCATGCTGCATTGTCTGGAATGCCAAAAAAAATTATAAAATCGTGATTTCACTTAGTTTATGATTTATTAAAATTTCAATTACTTCAAATTTATTACGATGATTTTGCCGATGATAATAACACATTATATTCTATCTAATAACGTTAGTACTACAGTGCTGTGAAATTCAAACAGGGATATTAATTACTGCTGATGTACTATTAAATGCAATTTTTACTTTCTTTATATACATAATGTATAAGGAAAGTATTTGTGACGGGG
Organism: Amaurobius ferox; assembly: GCA_951213105.1. Classification (NCBI taxonomy): domain Eukaryota; kingdom Metazoa; phylum Arthropoda; class Arachnida; order Araneae; family Amaurobiidae; genus Amaurobius; species Amaurobius ferox. The sequence goes on from OX578139.1 coordinate 138,256,400, forward strand.
TCGAAAATTCGATTTCGAGTTTTCGACGGGAGAGCACGCTTCAAGCATACCGGATCACGAATCAAACATTTTTGAAGTGATGTCTGTGTGTGTGTGTGTGTGTGTGTGTGTCACTGAGACTGTGGAGACGATAACTGACGAATGACTGGACCGATTCGAACAAAATTTGGTACAAAAATCACAATCCGTAAACACTGGACGCCTATTGTTTTTATACGCAATCGAATGTTCAGAACCCCTTAAGTTTTCGTATGAAATTTTGAAAAAACTGTCAAATAATCAAAACGGCTAATAAAATTACGCAAATAGACATTTCTTACGTAATTTTTCATTAGAAAACAATTGACATAAATTTTAGAACGCTAACATGGACCGTTCTCGAGGTAATGGATATTTTTCAAAAATATTTTCAAAAAGTCATATAAAATAACAAAAAAAAAATTCCTATTGAGAAACATGTTCACTTTTCATATGTAATACCATGCGATAAATTGGGTGTCATCATTCTCGTGGATCTAGCTCGTTCCATTCATGAAAAAATATACTTTAAGTAATACTTTTGTATTTGGACGCCAATAGTCATTTATCTGCTGTAATAATAACTTATTTCTTCGTCCATAACGCTTGGCGATATTTTGGCGACGAATTTGGCGGAATGTCGCCAACTAGGTGACTTTTGAAATTTTGCTAAATTAACTAAAATCTCGCCAAATGGATAAAAATGACGCTAAATCAATGAAAATGACGACTAATTGTCGAAAATTCAATATCTTGGAAAGAATATTAGGATCTACTATAAGAAAAAACTATTTTTTTACTGTAAAAGTAGTAAATTCATTACATTATACACGGAAAGTATTGCCCATATCAGATTTTTTGCTACTATGTTAGGCGGTCGAATTAGCAGGAGAAATCGTGTTTGGATGTTTTTAGGACATATTATGCTTGCGTATAAGTGGGTACGTGGGTACTGCGCATAAGTGGGTACGAGTATAAGTGGGTACGCAGCTGCACATGCGTTTTCGCAGCAGTCAACTACGCATTTTATTAAATTAAATGAATGAATGCATTTAATCCTCACTTTAAATCCTATACAACGCCGTTTCACTAGTATAAGAATACGACAATGAAATATCGTTGCAGAAATGTATCAATTGAAATAGCTGAAATAAGACAGGAGAAAAGAATGAAATGCATTCTAACAATTACTTACGAATGGTGTATTCCATTTAGAATCTTGGATTGCAGTATTCTACCATAAACGCAGGATCATTGGGGTGTTGAAAAAGAATTTTACAATAAAAAAGAAATATGTGAAAATAAAAATGTTAGAATAATAAAAATGTAGAAATAAATGAAATACTTCGGAACTCGGTGTTATATGCTATAAATTCTTCAGAATAAGAAAATGGTTTAGAATTGGTTATTTTATTTTTCAAGGATGCTGCAGAAATTTATTACTTTGTGACTCATAAAATATGTATATATATATATATATATATATATATTGTGTTGCACAGACATTTTTTGTGTTGCTTCGTGAAGATTCTGATACGTTTATCTGTTTCTAAATGGAAGTGCAAAGAATATTTGGAATGCGTTTTTCTTACAATAATATCGTCTGCGATAGCATTTATTTCTGTAGAATTAAGCATATTTTTTGATTCAGGTGTTTGTGACATATGGTGAATATTTCTTTAGCAGTTATAAAAATTAAAGTTTAAGACTCACCTGGGTAAACTACAAGCACTAGTAATTTCGCAATACATGAATATTATAATTATATCTTTGGCGATAAGGTGAATATTACATTAATGGCATTTCTATCCTATAATACGTCTTTACAATAAAAGCAAGTAAGTGATTGGTGTTATCTCTCCACTCGCGGAGTATGGTTTCGTGGTCATTGCTGATCGTCAGCATGGGGAAGGCGATGTGATGACCATCGAGCACAAATCGCCTTACAGAAAGGATTAATCAACTTCCCTGCTAGAACCATTTTCGTTACGTTAAATTGTATCAAGAAAACGTTAAGTAGTTACGAGAAAAATGCTAACCAAAGTAGAAAATATTTTTATTTCTCATGTTGGCTGTCATGTTTCTTAATTACATCGGTGTGAGATGTTTTATAGTCAATATAGTGGACGTTTCCATTAAGGTCATTATTTTTGCTCATATCTGTGAATGTTAAAGTAACAAGAAAACTATAAACGTTAAATTGTATCAAGAAAGCGTTAAATAATTACGAAGAAACGCTAACCAAAGTGGGAAATATTTTTCTTTCGAATGTTGTCTCTAGCGTTTCTTAATTACATCTGTGTGAGATGTTTTAGAGATAATAAAGTAGACGACTGAATTAAGTGATGACAATGTAATCCTCTGATGAGATGACCCTCCCTGTTAAGAAGCGATGACATGATGTTTTATATTTCTTGGTCGTCTTATAGACTGTTCTTCGTTGCTGAGTACCAAAACCATGACGCCATAACATGAGCTATGAGGTATGACCAGCTGGGAACTTATAGCCAGTTGCTTTTATGTAAAGCTTCGTTAAAGATTAGAAGCCGCTACGATGTAATTCAGAACGCTTAGAATCTTTGAAATGGGGCAACGTCCTAGGAAGATTAATGGTTTACATTTCTGGCCGATATATTGGCGAATGATGAAAGTCAAGTTCCTGGCCATTTGACTAAAAAGAAAAAGAAAAAAAAAGAATATTTGAAAAGTGCTAAAATAATGCACAGAATCGTTTTCTTTTTATAGAACATATTTTTACCAGAAATTTTCTTAAATCCTTTTTTCAAGGAATTTCACGCTCGGTGTTCATAATATCATTTCATGATAAGGACAACAAAGCCACGATCTTAATTTTCTTATTTCTCATACAAAACTAAATTCTCAATGCAAACTGTATAATTTGGGATGCTTAGAACCCCTAGTGTATATTTTACCTATAGTGTACATAAACGAAAAAAAAATGTAATTGATAGTATACTTTATTTTCAATTTATCTGTATATATATAATTTTATGTAAAATATAATTAAATTATAAAATAATAAGATAGAGAATAAAAAAGTGCTTTTAAGTAGATGTTGTAATCCTAAATAATCTTTTCCTACTAACAGGTCCTCTTAAATTCTAAACTAAATTCTAAATTAAAAATAATTTCATGTACAGTCCATTTTTTCATTTATGTAAATTTGACGGCTCTAAAATATGCCTTTTAAATTAAAGTGAAGATACATGTTAATATTTACAGCATGATATTAATTTTAGGTCTGTTTTTAACAGTTTGCGATTCAACAGAAAATCTAGGTTTGTGGGATTTTAATTTTGCATTAATGAAGGTTTTCAGCAAGAACATGTATTACTGTAATGTGCAGGAAATCGTCTGATGCGAGTTTGAATTAATACTTTGAAATAATAGTTGGGCATAGATTAGAACTTAATAAATGTATTAAAGGAATATATAATTCAAGGTTTTATCTGTGATTCTCATTGAAGGAAATTACAAAGATAAACCATTAAATGAGTGGTTTTGTTAGCAGTATATTGTTATTAATGATACTTTGCTATTGACAGCAAATATTGACAACAAATATTTGTATTGACAAAAAATTTGTTAGTTCAAAATTACTGCTGTTCGGAAAATCAGTTAGGGGTTCTCAACTAAGTACGAGAAGTTGAGCTTAAAATGTAATCACAGGATACAGAGCGATCTTAATTTTCTTATATTTCATATCAAATTAACTTATATTTATTACACATTGTATAATTTAGAATAATTAGAAATTTTCTTTCAACCTTTGACTACGACACATGCATGTAAATCTAAATTTAAAACAATTTTTAAGTGCCACGTCAAAGTTGTTAACAGATATAAATTTTTATTTATATGCAAAAATTCGTATATTACAAAATGAGCAAGCGCATGGTGTGAACACTAATCAAATCAAGCCGAACAATGTGATGTTGAACCTCTGGTCAGGCTGTATTCCATGTGAAGACTGTGCGTTCTACAAAATTATGCTTGATCTACATGCAAATAAACTTCTGTAAGCAACCATACTTAATATTCTGTTGAAATCCTTTTGTGAGCTACATTTCCCTTTAAAAAAGGCTATGTTTTCCTAATGAAATTATATTGAGAACCACAATTTCCAGTTGAAGACCCAGACCGTCCGACTCGTCCAGAGGACTTAGAGTCACAATTTCCAGTTGAAATTATTTATTGGGCCATTTTAAATTATATAGCTATTAATGTATCTTTCTTTATTAGTGCTATTTTTCATACTAGCCGTCTTCGGCGACCAGCCTGTTCGCTACCCTTGAAAATTCTGACCGTGGCAAACTCGCTGGCGCGACCAACCAGAAAGGTGTAAGGTAGCTATTTGGACGGCCAGGAAGTGCCACCCAATGCAGACCGGAACCCAGCGGGGTAGGCATCCACAGGGACCGTATCCTCCATCCCCTACCACCAACCTCTCGGAAGGACTTACGGACCAACATATTTAACGTGATCGTACTCCGCGTAAACACGGCGGCAGTTTTGGCAGTGACGGAAATCGAACCCGGGCCTACAGAGAGCAATTCCCGCGCACTAACGACCATATGCTAAGCTCGTAATTCTATCATTTAAAATATCCATAAAATTAAAATATCGATTTAAAATATCCATTTAAAATGACCATATGCTAACCTCCTAATTCCATCATTTAAAATATCACGCAATTTTCTAACCCATCTCCATGGAAACATGTAACGTCCCTGCCGGTAGAAAAATCGGAACTTTCGCGAGAATTATCCGAGAAATTTAAAATCATTACTTCTATAAAATTCCGATCCTGCGGCCATTTTTCATTATGTCCTGACCAGATAAGGCTTGTAAGAAAGCCAGAATTTTGAGATTTCTGAAAATGTAAATTATTAGTCGAAAATTTTGGAATTTTTTCGGTGCGAGGATTTTAAAACGAAAGTTCGTTGTTTTGAGCCGAAAGTGGCTTTTGTTTTAAAATCTTGAAATTGAGAATTAAAATTGATATATTTTTACACGCAATTGTCTGCTCTTTCCGGTGGTGTGATTTGTTTTTTTTTCTACGATGTCTGGATGGTGGAGAAAAAATGGGGAAAAATGGGGAAAAACGGTCGAAATCGGATAAAACATTAAACAACAAAAAAAAATAATTAAAATTCTAAAAATCGGTTTAGACGTGCCACCTCCCCCCCCCCCCCCTCCGGGAATCCGATTGCCAAATTTCGTAGCTCTCCGACGCGCAGTCGTTGAACCTATAGTGTATAAGACACACACACAGACAGACGGACACACAGACATTGCTTTTTATTATTTAAGATAAGTAAAGTGCTTATATAGAAATATATGCTAATATTTGTGAATTGCTAATCAAACGTTTCTATAATTGAAATTGAGTAAAATATTGTATTTACTAGCATGCATGATTCACGACCGCGCATTTTTAGGGATATTTATTTTTATATATATAGGGATATATTTTATTTATATAGGGATATATATTTTTAGGGATCACAGTGAATTTATTTATTTTATTACTAGCAGAAATTTCCACCGTTGCCCGAGATACTGCTGACATAAAACTACCGTGAAATAAAATCTGAGTTAAGATATCTATGATTTTAAACGACCGAACGTACGGAAGATTCCCAAATTCTTTTAAGGAATCAATAAAATATTAGGACATTCAATAATATTAAATAAATAATAATGTTATATGACTTATTTTAGTCTAAAATGAATGACACAGACTTGCGACCGTTAGCTTGAACCATTCACGGGATTTGGTTTAAATAATTTCAAACGTTGTTATTCAGAAAAGCGCCAAATGTCAGTGTACTTTTCAACGGTAAAAAATTGCGTAGTGAATCATGTGTAGTATTTTTTTCCATTGGAAGGAATTAAGTACGTTATGTAGAAAACGTCATGCACTGCCCATATCAGATTTTAATTTTCTTATTCTCTTCTCAAGTTCGTAAATCATTGATTTTCAAATTATTTCTGGTTCTATTTCTTTTTGTTACAATAGGTGGAGCTGTTATATTAGCTCATGTTGTTTAGTCATTTTTTGCTTGACCGATTTAGTCTGCGCTCTTTGGGGTTTCCTGGTCCTGACCTGCTGTACTGAGGAAGGAAATATAAATATGCTTACATATGCGATCCGGTTTCTCTATTTATGAACAAATATGCAGGAGAAATAATGTTAAAACCGTGAACGTCCTAGTTAAATTTATATTTTATTCGAAATATAGTTGTGAATATAGAACTTATTCGAAAGTAAACGATAATGTCAGATAAATGATATTAAGATATCAGAGATATTTTTCTTTTTTTTATGTTTTTAAGGGTTTTCAATCCAATCATTTCATTTTGGAATTTTTATTTCTCATAGATATGAATAGCTAGCTGACTTACACGGAAATAAAAGAGGTAATAAATTGAGTTGTCCATTGAAAGAATTGGAATATTTCTAATATATTTATTCAGAATTTTCTTTCTGTGGATATAGTATGGAGTAGAAGAAATAGAAATTTGACAGTAATATATATACTGAAAACGAACACGATAGATTAAAAAACATTGTAACTAGGTGTAAAGTCCATAATATGATGGGGTTGAAATTTTATGTAACAGATTCCCCTATTGGATCTTCTGCAACACTCGTTCTCTTAATATACTCATATACATGAAGTCCCCGCATTTCTTCCAATTAATATTAGAAATAATTATACGACTTCCAAATGATACATAATTATGTACAACACCTTAATAAGATGCAATTATTTACAACTCCGTTGTCGCAATAGCAGAATGTACCTATCCCATGAACAGTGAAAATCACTATATTTTGAATCACGAAACATTAAAAATCCTCATAAACAAACATGAATTATCAGAGAAATTAGACATAATTTTTCGATACCTATGATTATTATCAATTTGGTGATATTTTCCAGAAGTTGTCAAGTTAGCAATAATGAGGTTCAAATTATCGGCAAGCAGGATGGATAGTTAGACAGACATTAGACAGATGGTTCGACAGATTGTTAGACAAACACACAATTAAATACCTCCACTGGACTCCGTATAAATTGGGTGGCACTTTCGCGACTTCTAATGTGATACCTTACATTTACGTGTTGGTAAGATGGTCTGGGTCGAAGAAGGAAAAGCAGATAGTCACGGAGAAATGTTTTCTTACTAAACTATGCATAATTATAACTGATTGTAATACCGCTTAGATCACAATTAAAGTCTTCCTGTTCAAGGCCTTCTAAATATCTGCAAAAAATTTCTACAAAACGTAGTATGAATACTATATTCTTCAAAACAGTTGGAAGTGATTTCTTTGAAAATATGATATAGATTTTCAAAATAGTAATATTAAAGACGTTAAATTTATATTATGAGAGATAAAAATGAGCAAAGTTAGCACCCGATACAACTTCCAATATACAGGGTCATTCAAAACGATGGGTCAAAACTTTAAGGGGTGAAAGAACGCACCTAAACAAGTAATTTTTGTAATGCAATGTATAGTCTTAACGCAAGTTGTTAAGCGCCAGAAGACGCTCTCCAGCGAACGGATTAAGTGCCTCTTGTCGCACTCATCGTCAGTTCTACCGTGGATTTAAGAAGGAATGGATTGTTTCATAAATCAGGAGAAAGCCGACATGCTTTTCATGTACGGAGCTGCGGACGGAAATGCGAGGAAAACCCAAATCCGTATATAGTTCCAACACGGCGGAGTGTCATCCCATTTCAGCGTGGTTGTGTGAAACGGATTAGATGCAACATACCCAGTATGATGGTTTGGTCAGGGTGGTACCATCACTTAGCCAACACGATCGCTTAACCTCTCATGTCTGGACTTTTTACTATGGGTCCACATGAAAATCTCATCTACGATAGACCCGTTGATTTCGTTGAAGACCTTATTGCCAGGATTTATGTTGCTGCTACCGCTGTACAAGAAATACCTGGTGTTTTCGCCAATGTACGATGATCACTACGTCGCAGGTCGCAGGTACTAGGACTGCCATCATGTTGGCGGTCGCTGTTTTAAGCAGTTTCTGTAAATTATCCATTGCAATTTGTTTTTCAATTTCTTCAATTTCGTGTTTTGAGCAGTTTCTGAAAGTTATTCGTTAAAGTGTGGTCTGTAATTACTTTCTTTATACCACCTCAATCATTCATGTGTTCGATTATTTCTTGCAGTGTTAACTCCTAGTACTTAACTTCTTGAGTTATGACCATGCACTGTATGACAAAAAGTGCTTATTTAGGTGTTGAAGGCCCAGACTACACGACCAACGCTAAGGCTTGTGGTAGCTTAATTGTCGTGACGGAATTCGTCACTCCTTTGTAAAATGCATAACTTCTGTACTTTTTAAACTTTTATTTAATTAATATGTGTCCTGGAACCCTCTTGTCAATGTATATATTTTAGCAGATGTTGAAGTATCGAAATCAGTAGTAATTTGTGCCATTTTTATTTCGTTATATAATTCTCGCACACTCTGGGAACGACGCCTGTTAGTCTGGCTTGCTGGCGGAGACAGATGTCTCCTTGTTGTCACGCGGCAGATACGCGTGTCCTTGGAATCGTCCGTTGTGGGGCGGAACTGTGGATGATTTTGAATTGGATGTAATTTTGGATTGGTGGAAAGGAGAAGTTGTGAGCCCATGTGATTTTCTATTGGACGGCTCCTGGATCCATCTGGAATGTATATAAGCTGGGTGAATTGTAACTCGGGGCTCTCTCCCTGGAAACATCTTCGAACTCACGTCGACGCGGGACTTAGCCCTCAGGCGGAGTTACCGTGTTGTGAGGGTCGGGAGAGATGCCACCTGCCACTGCTGTTACCATCGCCACTGCTGTTACCATCGCCACTGCTGTTACCATCGCCACTGCTGTTACCATCGCCACTGCTGTTACCGTCGCCACTGCCGAGATCTGATGATGCCTTGCCCTCGCCGACCGTCGACCGCCGTGTAAACGTGGAGATGATGCCTCGCTTTACTTTGTCGAGTACCGGGACCAGAAAGGGCAAATATGAAGCTGTTCCCTGGACTGACCTGATCCGGTATCATTCCGGAAACTGCGGTTCGACCGTTCCTGTTGGAGCGGGGCAATGTTGCCCCGAGGGAAACGACTAGCGGATGCCTGTGCTCTTTCTGCCACGAGTCCTTCCAAGAATTTCGTGAGGTAAGACTATTACCTTTAAACGAGCTGTTGACTGGACTTGTGCATCGACCACTGCAGAACCTTTTATCCTTAGGATCTTCTGCCTGCATTATTTATATATATTTTACCTACAGTCTCTTTCTTCATAATGAAGCTTTATCTAAGCCATAATAATTTAAATTGATTTAATACTGTAATGAAATACAGTTAATACTTAAGCCTTTAACGTTCCCCGGGTGTGTGCATTCTCTCTGACCATACCTTTATTTTGCTAAATTAGAATATATGTAATTTATGAGTAATTACTTGATTTATAGAATGAATATTAAGTTCCGGCAAAGAGCCGATGATTTTGGTAAAGAGAGGTCCAGTGGTTAAATTATTAAATTAGTAATTGTATTTGATCTGCAACTCCATTTCTTGAATAATTAATAAATATTGGATTTGAATTTAAAATGGTGTTCTTATTTGAGTTGAATTTGTATTGAATTTATGTGTTTTCAGCTTCTGGAGAATTCTTGAAGGTAAAGGTATATATTTCTGTTTACCTTGGTTTTTGGTTGGGTTTTCCTTCACAGGTCATCAGTTGGAATCCTCCAACTGACGGGAGGTGTGTTTCGAACCTGGGTATGAAATTCGGAGAAAGTTAGACTTTCTCGGTCAGCCGTGTCTGGCGGGAATCCGTTGCGAGATGCCCTCGGAACCCGCTATGACATAATGTGTGGCCGGGTTTATTTAGGTGTGTTCATCCTTTAAAGTTTGGTCCCATCGTTTTGAATCACCTTGTATGTGGTTTAATAGCTTCTATACATATGTTATATTTTTAAAGAAACTAATATGTTTATGCTTACGGCTGGTTGGAAAATGATGACCACTTTCACATAACAGAAAGCACTTTGACGCAAAATTTATTTAATTGTAACAATGGCAATTATTTTGTATTTTACTGTGCTTAGGAAATTTACTTAGAAAAATCAATAAAATTTATTAATCATACTTCAGTTCAGATTTATGAGGTTTATTTACGTCAAATTACGTACGAGTGAAGGTCAGTCTCGACTAAAGTTTACATTTAAATATAACCAAGATCCCCACAAAAAATCTACACGCCAAAATGACATTTTGTTTCAAAATTTTACCCTCTATATCCAAAGTGTTTGTCTCCATTTGGTAACTTGTTACCGAATTTCAGAAATCTGATATTCATCCATGTTAAGTTTAGTTTATTTTCGGCTAATGGAGATTTATACAGGTTCTTGAATAGCTATATTTTAACTATAATTAGTATGTAAACGTAATGAAAATGAATATTGTATGCTACATTCTATTTTAAATTAATATTTATTTTACTATAATTTTACTTAACTATATAAAGCTTATTTAGCTACATTTATACTAAATACAAAAGTTTGAAAATATTAATCAATAAACGAAACGTCAAAAACAATAGGATTTGAGCTAAATATTATGAAACTGATATGGCATATTATTATTCGCTGCAGCAATCATTCTGTAGATCTTTCATTATGTTTCTTTCAATACCGAGAAATTTAATACAGGATATGTTCTTTTAATACAGGGAAAAAGGAAAATCCAGCCTACAAACTGAACTGTAAATTGAGATCGATTTAAGATAAAATATTTTAAGTTTTTTAATTCGCTATGCTTTTCCTTTAATGCAGAAAGTGTGTTTCAGAAGACATTTCTCCTTACAGCTAATGAATTTATCGTGCTTGTTTCAAATAATGACGAGACTTTTCTCACGAGATCTTGATATTGGAGTTGTGTCTTGAATTTTATTTTGCATTATAGTAGAAAGTGTAGTTAAGTCAAAATATTGCTCCAGTTTTAATTTTAGTTTTGCTCAAAGTTTTGTCTAGTCAGTCAGTGAACTTAATACGTTTCATGAAGTTTAATTACATTTTTTTATAGAATAATTTTTAAGAACTGAGGCGGGCTGTATACGGGATTAGCAACGACGCTATGTGGTCCTCATGTCAGGCTTGGCGTTCGAAGTTGAGCGATAGATTGCGCGCCGATAGTAGATGTGCTATAAACATTATTGTGTTTGCAAACCCTGGTTTATCTCCATGAGATTATCTCCGCTATAGAAGCGCTTTCTTTTAATCAAAAAGGAACTATGATCAACAAGATTTAAATAGGGCCAGTATTGCTAGCTCAATACATTTTGCAGCCCATCACGAAACATTTTCTGACCGCAATGCCTGAACTTAGGCGCGAACTAAATGAAGTATTTTCGTTTTAAAATTTCGCAAAAGACGAAAATGTTTTATTTGGATCCCAGTCTAAAACTAAAAGCAGAGTGTGTACCACAACAGGTTGCAATTGATGGTGTATTTGAGTAGGAATGTCTCTTTTTACTTTCCTTATATACATAATGTATAAGAAAAGTATTGTGACGGGGTCGAAAATTCGAATTCCAGTTTTCGACGGGAGAGCACGTTTCAAGCATCCCTGATCACGAATCAAACATTTTTGAAGTGATGTCTGTGTGTGTGTGTGAAAGTATGTGTGTGTGTGTGTGTGTCAGTGAGTCTGTGGAGACCATAACTGACGAACGAATGGACCGATTCGAACCAAATTTGGTACAAAAATCACAATCCGTAAACACTGGAAGCCTATTGTTTTTATACGCAATCGAATGTTCAGAAACCCCTAAATTTTCGAATGAAATTTTGAAAAAAATCGTCAAAAAATCAAAACCTCTCATTAAGTTATGCAAATAGACATTTCTTATGTAATTTTTCATTAGAAAACGATTGACATAAATTTTAGAACGCTAACATCAACCGTTCTCGAGATATTGCACATTTTTAAAAAAAATTATCAAAAAATCATAAAAATTAAAAAAAAATATTTCCCATTGAGAAACATGTTCATTTGTTATATGTAATACCATGCGACAAATTGGGTGACATCATTCTAGTGGATCTAGCTCGTTCCATTCATGAAAAAAGATACTTTGAGTAATACTTTTGTATTTGAACGCCAATAGTCATGTATCTGCTGTAAGAATAACTTATTTTTTCGTTCATAACGCTTGGCGAGATTTTGGCGACGAATTTGGCGTAATGTCGCCAACTTGGCGACTTTTTCAAATGTTGCCAAATTAACGAAAATCTCGCCAAATGGATAAAAATGACGCTAAATCAATGAAAATGACGACCAATTGTCGAAAATTCAATATCATGGAAAGAATATTAGTATCTACTATAAGAAAAACCTATCTTTTTTACTGTAAAAGTAGTAAATGCATTACATTATATAAGGAAAAATCATGTATTGCCCACATCAGATTTTTACATTTAGAATTCAAATGCCGGGACCTGGTCTACATTTATTCTATTCTGAGACTAGACTCAGAATATTGAAAGACCGCTACTGACCTACAGGCTTCTTCACTACAGGCTTACCCTATAAGCTTCTTTAACATGAGTATACCTTTCAGTGACTGCTAGTGTAAAGTTTGAAATTTCTGCATGTTTACTAGATTGCTATTTCTCGGCCGTTATGAGAGTTTTCAACAGTATGTATAGTTAAAGGATTATAGTTAATGTTTACAACTCTCAAATATTTCCCACATGTTTATACTCATAGTTAAAGTTTATACTTCTTCTTCTTCAGTGGCCTGACAGCCCAGGATGTGTCCTTGCCTTCCGCAGTATAGAACTCCGGGCTCCCCTATCCCTGGCCAAAGACCTCGAGTTCAAAACTTTTAAAATTTCAAAGTCCTTTAAAGTCCCTTTTTAAGTCCTTAGAAATCGAATGGTCTACGTTTAACTCTTGTATTCTGTAGTTAGACTCAGAATATTGTAATGACCGCTACTGATTTTCCTTACGTACAGGCTTCTTTAACACGCATCTACCTTTCAGTGACTGCTAGTGCAATGCTTGAAATTCCGGCAGTCTTATTGCATTGTCATTTCTCTATTATGACAGTTTTCATAGTATGTATAGTTGATGGGTTATAGTTAAAATTTTCTACTCTCAAATATTTCCCCCATGTTTATGCTCATCGTCAAAGTTTATACACCAATGCCAATGTTATGACTGAAAGGAAATCTGTTAGCAATTCTTCTAACTGTCGTGATAAGAGTAAGTGGGGAGTCGGTCCATGTGAAAATGCTGAATTCGATCCATGTTGTTGTTGAGACCCAGACCGTCCGACCTACCAGAAAGGTGTAATATAACTGTTTGGACGGCCGGGAAGGGAATTCGATCCATGCGAAAAAGCTGAATTTAGGTTATTGCATTTCCAACTTCTGGATATACTAGGAAACTGAAAAGTTTCTCATTAAATACTGGATAGTGTTTTTGTAATTTATAGGATTATTTACTAAATATTGTATCAATATTTACACCCTAAAATTACTTAAAACAATATACGACAATAATGTTAATTTAGGAGCTAAAAATTGCTTTTGGGATAATATTATGCAAATTTCATGCAATTGGCTTGAATACTTTCTGAGTGAATGGTACCTTTGCATCTATCAAAATAGAATAAGAAGTCTACCTGTTTGTGTCGTCGTCGTCTATAATGGAAAAGCTAAGCAACTCACTGTCAGGAGTTTCTGTACAGTGGTACCTTGACTCCCAATAGGAAACGCCTCGATGAGATTTTTTCTTTAGTTCGAGACATCTTAAATAAAGATCTCAATTATATCCAGTGGCAAACCAAGTTAACTGTCCATTTTGATAGTTATCGCCATCTATTGCTCGTTTCTATAACTAATTGTTGAAACTTCAGCCATCTTAAATAATTATCTCAATTAAATCCAGGCCCAAACCAATTTAGCCGTCCGTTTTGATAGGTGGTGCCATCTATTGCTCGTTTCTACAACTATTTGTTGACATTAAAACTATTTTTGGATTTAAATACATATCAGAAGGAGCATGATTTGCCCTAACAAATTTTGTCCATCGTACACATTATCGGTTAGGACAAAAACTACATCCAACAGGCCCGGACCACTGGACAATACCCCGTGATTTCATTGGCAGTATTAAGGTCTAACTTTTATTCTTAAGACTCCGCAACTTTTCCACTTCCTTTAAATTTTAGTGGAGACGTCGTTATTTGAAGACGAAAATGTCGTGGTTCGAACTTTCGTATTGCAACGCTTTTAAATTTAAGATATTAAAGTAAAATATTTCGGTTCCTAGAATTTATTGATATTTTGAGTGTTCTTTCGGACCAAATTTAAATTTTGATTAGTCTTTTTTACACATTTCATTAAATCTTTACGTCTTCAGAAAGCGCATAATGGTTTTTCCAATATTTTTTCTAACTCGCTTAGAGAAATAAATATTTTTTACGTCATCTTTAAAACTAAATTCTCTGCTGTAAACGGGAACTAATATTTTTTCATTAATATCATGTTGGGGGTTTGGGAAGAAGAGGGCTGGCACCTGCATAAATAAAATGTCAAACTGAGAAACCAAGAAGGTGCTCGCAGTCGGATTTTACAGAAACCCACAAAAAGGGGAATTATTAAAATTTACTCCTTAACTGGCGTTACCTATAATTTACAGCAGAGATCCATTTATCTAATATCAGCCCTGTCGTCCTTTGAAAAAAAAAATATTGCATGACTTCATTGATTCCTCGCATTAAATCCCGGGCAACGGCGGGTCTGTTTTGTAGTAGAATATATACGTTATTAGAAAAACGCGAAGAACTAAATAAGTTTCATAACAATAAATTATGTCTAATACAAAGTCCAGTGAGAAGAAGTAGTTGCTATTTATCTTAATCACTATAATTATTCACAAAATATTTTATTAAGGTAAACAAAACAGAACAAAATACTTTTGAGTCAAAACCAAATGTTACACGTAATAAATTTTTTGTTTATATGCACATAATATCAGAGGGATTAAGTGGAATCTTTTCACTATCAGTTTTTGAAAGGTTTCAATTTTTCTTCCCATTATATAGTATAAAAATAATAATAAGACACAGAATTCACTCAAAATATTAACACTGGCATGTATTGTCTGCATAAAATATGAAGCATTTTAAAAATAAATAAGCAAAACGCATGGTGACAGTAAATGTTCACTGAGTAGAAGTAGTAGTTATTTTACCTAAGGACTAATATAATGTATAAAATAATGTATTATTTTAATCTAAAGAAAACAAAATAAAACAAAATACTTTTCATTCAAAACCAAATGCTACACGTAATAAATATTTTGTTTATATGGATATAATATCAGAGGGATCAAGTGGAAACTGTTCACTATCAATTTTTGAAAGGTTTCAATTTTTCTTCCCATTATGTGGTATAAAAATAATAATAAGACACAGAATTCATTCAAAATATCAATACCGGCATGTATTGTTTTCATAACATATGAAGCATTTTAAAAACAAATAAGCAAAACGCATGGTGACTGTAAATGTTCACTGAGTAGAAGTAGCAGTTATTTTACCCAAGGACTGATATCATTTATAAAATAATGTATTATTTAAAGTTAAATAATAGAAAACAAAACATTTTTTGAAAACACACCAGGAGCAATCGCTATGCCTGATAAAATTGTCTGTTTTTACAGGAGTGTAAACATCATAAGGAGAATCTGCAATTTCAAGAGGAAAATATCTATATAAGTACACATATGTGGTGATTTTCATTACTATGAAAGTGTTATTTCTCAGCATAGTGATGGTCGATATTGCTATGAAAGCACCGTTTCTTAGCATTTTTGCTGATTTTCGTTGCTATAAAAGTATCCTTTATCAGCATATGTTACGATGTATCCTCTGGAATCGTGGATGTACATGCAGGGTGCAATATGAGTCCAGGTTTTTGGATAACTAACATTTATTCACAAGCACAGTTTAAACATGAACATTATACAGTCAAATAGCACTTAAATGCTCCACTGATTTTACAAAATAACTGATATTATTCTCAAAATATTGACAAAAGTAATTTAACAAAACATCCACCATTATTCTCGAAACATTGACAAAATTCATAGTTCAATGTAGCTCGCATCTTGTCAACTGTACTCCCTCGGAGTGGTGGATCCTTTTATAGTATCTCAATAGAAATTTCTGGAATTCTCTCTATTACGTTGAATAATCGTTATTTCGGGATGCTCCTCTATGATTGAGGAAGTCGTCGAATTGGCAATAAATCGACCAAATTTGGCACCCCAACTCATTATCAGATTAGTAATTCTGGCAAGTGCCAACCCTAGAATGACGTCATGGGAACGCTTCACGTAGGGAACGCTTCACGTATTTTTAAAAAATCCAATAATTTGTCAATTATGAATATCTATTGTGAATTAATCTCGATTGCTATAACCATGGAAAAAATAAATATATCTAACAATATAAACATTTTAAATGTTGGAAATGTTAGAATAATCGATAAGCATAAAGTGTGTTTACATTTGAAAATCGCATTCGATGTAGTGGTGTTATTATGTATTACGACATATGTTCTGGAATGGTGGGTGTACTCTGGATAACTAACACGTCTATTTTCAAGCATAACATAGATGCCAAGAATGTACAGCAAATGACTTGATATTTCACAAGATCTCTAAACAACTGTTAGAAAAGTAGAAAACAATTAAATTGTCTACCAATTTCATAAAACAACTGTTATATTCTCAAAACATTGAAGTATTTTGAAATTCAGTATAGCTTGTATCACGTTAACAGCTCTCCAACTGAGTGGTAGCTCCATATATATACTCTCCGTAGAAACTTCCAGAAGGGGCTGGTATTTCTTGGAATATTCATTTTTTCAAGAAAGTTGTAGCACCTACGAAATTTCACCAAAATTTTGCCAAATTGCCGATAAAATTTCAAATTTGGCAACCCTGCACCGAGTGTTCAAATATAGCAGCCCCACATTGACGAAATATGAATGGCTATTTATAAAGCTGTTTCCACTTTGGGTTCTCAAAAGAGCATCTAGTGAAGTCCTCTATTTTGCATGTTTGTAACAGTTGTGTTTGTTGGAGGATTAAGAACAAAAACCGCTCTTGCAATTTGGTTATAAATCCTGCCCGTTTTGTAGTGACAACTGATTTCAAGTACAAGTGTACTAGTTGTAGCCTAGTCTAGAATTAAATATTAATGTTTTCAGTGTTTTATTAATTCAGCCCAAGACCTTCTTTGTGACATTTCTGCCAACAAGCAATCACACAGAAGTTGAAAGTCGTCTCGACCTATTAAATTTTTGGCTATCGACCTATTAAATTTGGGCTAGCAATGCCATATTTTATTAACTAAAATTTATTTAACTAAGGCTTACATTACATTCGAATTCCGTCTTGTACATATACCTACGGGTTCATATTAATCTATGTGTAAAATTTTAGAGCTGTACATTGTGTTGCAGGACTCTTTTTTAATATAGAAAGATTACAATACTTTACTTCTATGTAGTGTACTCAATCTTGATTATAATGAAGCAAGACTTGATACAATTTACCTCGCATTACACACTTAACAACTCAAATTAACTTTTAACTAATGAGAGAGAAAGAATATAATAGTGTCTCAAGAGAGTGTTAATCATCTCTAAAAATGTGGTGGACGATTAAAAGGATTTATAAACTTACAGTAAAGTTTGTGAAGGAAATAGTTTCCCGGAATTTGAAGCGAAGAATTTTCAAAATTATTTAGCTGGTTTAGTTCAAGTTTCAGAAGTGTTGAAACGATTTGTCAGAAAGTTCATATTTATTAAATTTATCTGTCGCGAGCGTAGAAGAATATAATTCTGAGAAAAATATATCTAAGAAATAATAAATTAAATAAACAAATATAGATTATACAGAAGTATTTATGTAGAGTGATTATAAACTAATGGTATGCATAGTAATATTTTATGGAATATTTATAACAATTCTGCAGAATGCTATAAATCTCTAAACCCTTTTTTACCGAATGCTTATAAAATTATTATCAGAAAGATTCTTTAATCTCACAGAAACGCCACTTCATGGAATAAAATTAATAATTCTTGATAAAATACTCCCCGCCTAGTAGCTGTTTTCATTTATTTAGCGTCATTTTTATCCCTTTGGCGAGTTTTTAGTTAATTCAGCAACATTTAAAAAAGTCGCCATGTTTACGACATTCTACCAAATTCGTCGTCAAAATCTCGCCAAGAGTTATGGACGGAGAAATAAGTCATTCTCACAGCAGGTAAATGACTATTGGCGTTCAAATACAAAAGTATTACTCAAAGTACCTTTTTTCATGAATGAAACGAGCTAGATCCACGAGAATGATGTCACCCAATTTATCGCATGGTATTACATATGAAAATTTAACATGTTTGTCAATAGGAAAAATATTTTTCTTATATGACTTTTTGATAATTTTTTTGAAAAATGTGCAATATCCCGAGAACGGTTCATGTTAGCGTTCTAAAATGTATGTCAATCGTTTTGTAATGAAAAATTACATAAGTGTCTATTTGCATAACTTTATTAGAGGTTTTGATTTTTTGGCGTTTTTTTCAATATTTCACTCGAAAATTTAGGTGGATTCTGAACAATCGATTGCGTATAAAAACAATAAACTTCCAGTGTTTACGGATTGTAATTTTTTTACTAAATTTCGTTCGAATCGGTCCAATCGTTCGTCAGTTATCGTCTCCACAGACTTCCTGACACACACATACAAAGACATCACTTCAAAAAAGTTCGATTCGTGGTCAGGAATGCTTGAAACGTTCTCTCCCGTCAAAAACTCGATTTCGAGTTTTCAACCCCGTCACAATATTTTCTTTATACATTATTGTATATAAGGAAAGTGAAAAGGGTATCTGCCCACGCGGAGTTATAAAGAATGAGTTAAAACGCCTATGCATGAAACTATTGAAAATACTGTAATATCTGGGTATCACATGTGTTAGTAAGGTGGCTATTATAGTTAGTTAACAGAATAGTAATAGTAATAATCTTAGTATTTAGAATATATATTTTAGTTAGAATAGTAATAATCTTAGTATTTAGAATATATATTTTTGATTATTTTTAAATTAACGGTTTACTAATTATGAGTACAATTA
Source organism: Amaurobius ferox (assembly GCA_951213105.1). Classification (NCBI taxonomy): domain Eukaryota; kingdom Metazoa; phylum Arthropoda; class Arachnida; order Araneae; family Amaurobiidae; genus Amaurobius; species Amaurobius ferox. Next base: position 138,275,690 of record OX578139.1, read on the forward strand.
GCTAGTGAATTTTCATAGTTGTTCGATCGAGTACAGAATATATGAAGTTATAATTAAGTTGGAAGTTAAAATAATTTTGAATAAGTAGGAATATTCTTTATTATTTCAATTCTAATTTCACATTGCGCTAATAATTTATTTTTACAAAATTGACAGTTTAAATACTTCTTTTAAGTCTTTTGCCCTGGAAATGCATACAATTTAGGACTACTTATATTATCCCAGGGTCACCTGAATTATTGTCTCAAATGATATTGGCGTTTTCTTAATATGAAGTATGAATTCCTTTCTGTTACCTCCACGACTGCATGTTTCATAAGCAAGCGGGAGGTAATTGAGAAGATGAACCAGCCCCGTTTTCACACGACACATTTCGACGATACATTTTCACTCTAGCAATCATGGGCACTTCACCTCGACACATTGCCTAGCCTTGTGTAGGGTGATGTTCCCGTCGGGCCACGGCCCAACACGCACAAGAACAACCAATCCGTCTACCGCAAGGGCAACGTCGTGTTCGCGGAGGATAAAGGAGAACCAATGTCTTAAAATAGAAATCAAAGGGTAGGTGCACACAAACACAAAGACCTCACACACACATACATAAACATATACCATTATTATGTAAGATTACATTCTAAACAAAATTTAAAAAAAACGGATTGATCTACACTTTTAATTAACGTTTAATTTAAAAATAAATTCTTTTAATTCCCTAGTACCTTTTAAAATGTTAGTATTTTCTCTTCATTTTATTTTTTCACATTACCGACTTCGTTAACTTCTAACCGGCGGTGAAGAAAGTCAAACTTGTTGGTCACCAAGGGGCGTCTGGAAAGTCTGAAGACAATTTCCGAAGAATGAAAAGTAATTTTTTCCGCCCCAAGAAAGTCAATAAAAAATTCGAATCTGTTAATTTCTGTACCGTAGTGGATATTATGTACAAAGAATTGATCACTGCGAAGTTTCTAGAGAATTTGGAAAGACAAAAATATGTTAAGCAATTATTATATTTGCTACTATTTAAGTTTATGTCAAAGACAAGGAAATAAACACTATAAAATGTGGAGTACAACATTTTAAATAAGTTTTATTTTGTTTAATGATGCATGGTGCTTAACATCAAAATTAATTGTCTACTCAACAAGTTTTTACTGCGGTCTTTAATTTCAGCTTTTTACGTCCCCGGAGGGGGACTTAGAGGGGGGTTCTGAGAAATTTTACTTCCACCATTTTGTGCCCTCCCTGAAAAAAATCGAGAATCCATATCCGTTAAGTTTGGAGTATATCTTAAAAACTCTAGATATTTGTAGTTACAATCAAGAAAAATATTTTCAGTTTAGATCCAGTAAAATTCTGCTAAATTCCATTTTACAAATGCGAAATTAAATCTTTAATAAAATATTTTCAAATATATTCTTCTGGTGTAGAAAAACATATTTTCAGAAATTCTCTGAAACTGGTTGAAGACCCAGACCACTCGACTGGCCGGAGGGCTTGCAGCAGCTGTTTGAGTGGTCGGCTCTGAAACAGGTTGCAAAAGTCATTGTAATGTTTTTTTCATCGTTATTAAGGAGACATATGAAGTATAAGAATTAGAATAAAAATCGATTTATATTTAACTCAAATTATATAATGATACTACTTTTGAGTATGTAGGGTAAATTTAAATGCAATACCTTCATTATTTGAACGACTTGTCTGCACGATGACATAAATGAGGACTTTAAATTCTGGGTTTTTTTCCATGCTCAATTTTTGTCGACTTTCCTATTTTAAAAATGCTAAGGCGATTTTTGTAATTAAGATAGAGGATTTAATTATTTTTTATACTTCTTTTCAGTATGTGCACGGAATTAATATTTAGATCTATAGGTAATATTTTTTATAATTTTATTCTCGTTTTTTCACCATATACAGTAAGAAATAAATGTTAAATCTATCGTCAGAATTGTAAAAATATCAATGCACAATGTTATGTAGTACAATAGTATAATCTAAGTAATGCAAAAAAAAATGAAGAGAAAATATTAACATTTTAAAAGGTACTAGGGAATTAAAAAAATTAAATTTTAAATTAAATGTTAATAAAAAGTGCAGTTCAATACGATTTTGTTTTTCAAATTTTGTTTAGAATTTAATTTCACATAATAATGGAATATGTTTATTTATGTGTGTGTGAGGTTTTTGTGTTCTGATTTTATAATTTATTTTCTGTATATACATATTTCTTGCGGTAAAAATGTTATTTATAAAATTAAACAACTATTCGCTTCACTACGATAGTATCCTTATTGTATTGATCGATGTGCTGCTCAACATTTCCAAAGAAAACATTTTCTAGTATTATATGGGTTTTAAGAAGAATATCTTTTCAAATACATTTGATACAGAATGCTACATATCTTAAAAAAAGAAACGTTTTTATCCTGAAAGGTATAAGCTCGGTGCCAGTTGGTGTGTATTTGCTGGACGTTAATGTTTTATGAATTGATAGATGTTAAAGGACAGAGTTAAGAAGATTCAAAGTCAGTGAAAGAGATAATTGAGAAAAAGATTGAAAGATACATTTTTAGAGAAATATCTACGGGTACTTGCACATTTTGAGAAACAACGGCAAGAATTCAAGATATATTTTTATGCTGCATTACTTCCTTAAAATGTAGCATAGAATTAGAAAATCTGACGTGGGCAGCACATGACTTTCCTTATATAATGCAATGAATTTGCTACTTTTACAGTAAAAAAAAAAGGCTTTTCTTATAGTAGATATATTCTTTCCAAGATACTGAATTTTGGACAATTAGTCGTCATATTAATTGATTTAGCGTCATGTTTATCCATTTGGCGAGATTTTGATTAATTTGGCAGAATTTTAAAATGTCGCTAATTTGGCGACATTCCGCCAAATTCGTCGCCACAATCTCGCCAAGCATTATGGACGGAGAAATAAGTTATTCTTATATCAGGTCAATGAATATTGACGTTCAAATACAAAAGTATTACTCAAAGTATCTTTTCTCATGAATGGAACGAACTAGATCCACGAGAATGATGTCACCCAGTTTATCGCAAGATATTACATATGAAAAGTGAACATGTTTCACAACAGTTAATATTTTTTTTAATTTATGGGATGTTTTGATAAATGTATTTGAAAAATGTGAAATGAGCAATGTTTCGAAAACGGTTCATGTTAACATTTTAAAGTTTATGTCAATCGTTTTCTAAGGAAAAATTACATAAGAAATGTCTATTTGCGTAACTTAGTTAAAGGTTTTGAATTATTGATGATTTTTTCAAAATTTCACTCGAAAATTTAGGTCGGTTCTGAACATTCGATTACGTTTAAAAACAATAGGCTTCCAGTAATCGCGGATTGTGATTTTGTATCAAATTTCATTCGAATCGCTCCATTCGTTCGTGAGATATCGTCTCCACACACTCACACACACACGCACACACACACACACGCACACACACACACGCACAAATACACACACTCTTTCACACACACACACACACACACTTTCACACACACATACACACACACGCACACACACGCACGCACACACACACATACTTTCACACACACACATACGCACACGCACAAACACGCACACACGCGCACACACACGCACACACACACATACACACACACACACGGCCACACATTAAATTGCCATAAGCCTTAGGGCTGGCCGTGTGGTCTGGTCCTTAAACACACACACACACACACAGACATTACCTCAAAAATGTTCGATTCGCAATCAGGGATGCTTGAAACGTGCTCTCCCTTCGAAAACTCGAATTGGAATTTTCGACCCCGTCACAATATTCTCCTTATACATTATATACATAAAGTAAGTAAAAATGGTAACATTAAATATATTTGCAACTTTATTTTTAAGCGTCTATCCCTCAGTTTGACAGGCTTAAATAGTCTACATATAAAATTTCATAGTGGCATATATACACATAGAAATTTACAGCGGCACATCTGCTTTTAAAATTTCATGGCGGCATATTTACTTTTAAACTTTCATAGTGGCATATCTACTTTTAATATTTCATAGCGGGATATCTACCCAGAAAATAAAAATTTAATACGTATAAAAATAATTTCACATACACACATACAAAAACAGGCACACTGAGGGAACTGTTTTAAAAGAGTGCCCAAAACGTTTATTTCTGTCAATCTCGAGAATTAAACTTTCATGGGAAACATTATTCCTTACAATAGCATGAGAAAGCAAATATTTCTCTCGGTAGTGACAATAAAATTACTATTGCATCGAACAGAATGAAAGGAGAAAAAAGTGTTAAGTAGAAGGTCATAAATAGCTTAGCTGGTAATATCGCAAATATAGCACTTCTTTCGGTATAGATTTATCTGTACGATGCAGTCACTTTTGTAAGAAAAACTCAAAGCATTTAAATGGTTATCTTTATAATAGTAGATATGTAGATATCCAATATAAAGGATATATTATCTATTTTATATAAAAGTATGTCAGTCAGAATCATATAGTTAATTATATTTTAAAGCAATTGTTGACATATAGCTGACGTTAACAATAATGTATTGTTAATTCTATCAACATTTATTTGATAAATATTTTATCATAAGCAAAACCTTGTTCAATTAGATACAAATTACTTTAAATAATTACAAGCATAAGATTTTAGAAAAATGATCCATTTTTAGAAAACATTTTAGAAAAAGTTAGAAAAATGCGATTCGTTGTCCATGAAAGCAATTGAGGACTAAAATAATGATCTATCATATCTTAATTGAAAATTAGGAAGTTTGAAAAAGTGTTATACATTAACCTTTACACATCACAGAAGCTTGCCAACGGCCGTACCGTGCTGAAAACACTGGTTCTCGTTAGATCACCGAAGTCAGGCAGCATCGTTCGCGGTTAGTACTTGGGTGGATGACCACCTGGGAACACGGCGTGCTGTTAACTCATTTCAGGCGCGGTAGCCCGGTGGTTTGCGCATTGGATTTGCACGCTGCCACAACTGCCGTCGTGTTCATGCGGAGTACGATCGCGTTAAACATGTGGGTCCGTATGTCCTTCCGAGAGGTTCGTGGTAGGGGAAGGAGGGTACGGTCCCTGTGGATGCCTCCCCACTGGATTTCGGTCTAAATTGGGTGACACTTCCCGTCCGTCCAAACAGTTACCTTACACCTTTCTGGTAGGTCGGACGGTCTGGGTCTCAACAACAACATCACAGAAGCTCCATCGAAAGTATAGTTACTAATTGACTTGTTACACTTAATTTTATAAAAATTTTAGAACGAAATTCCAGACATTGAACGGCTTCTAAATAAGCACCCGCTACATAAATACTACAGATACGCCTTTTGTTCATTCTAAACAAGCTCCTTTGATACGTCCTAAATAAACGCGTTGTAATTCACCGCCTATGCGTACAAATATCTAGTTTATCGATATTTGTTAAAACAACACAATGATATCTTATATGCTTTATATGCTGTATCATTTTATTTGAAGTTATTAAACCGACATTAAAGAAGTGCTTTCGGACTGTCCAAAATAAACAGTAATAAATGAAAATACTTAAAGTCGTGAGATATATATATATATATATATTTTTTACTGTAAGCGCAAAATTCACAAAATTAATTGATATCTCAGCGAGTTTTCAACCGATGCAATTCAAATTTTCAGAGCACTTTGACAATATTAAAATAATCCTCTGTTCCAAAAATTATAAATCTATCATTTAAATTCATAAATTTAGAAAATCTTGAAATTTCTCTTAGTCTATGTCTAGACGAAAATTTTGAAATATCGTTTGCAGATCAATTACATCTGTATAACGCGTCGTTACTAAACGATGGTAAGTGAGCGGTTTCAGCTATAAAATTTCATAACTTTTAAACTAATTTAAATTAAAAAAATTGTGGGGGCTTGTCGTATTTGGGATTCGCTAAGTCTATATTAAACTTCATGGCTTCCCGAAGCTGCGATTTTTTTATTTTAGATACACACATAGACAGACATATTCTTTTATTTTCTAAAATATATTGAAAATATACATATGGAATTTCTTAGGTTTAGAGTTAACCTACATGTTATTATGTTTAAAAGAAACATATATTTAACCGTGCTTGCTGTATTATTTGATTTTTGTAACTTCTATCCTCTTTGTTTTGCATTACTCCTGTCCCACCTGATTCTCATGATTTCTATTACATTTGATCTGAATAACTTCAATTGAATTATCCGTTTTTTATACAGACAATCATCTTGTGTGGTCGTGATGTATGCACTTGCACCATGACGTACAGTTTACACAGAAATTTCGTTACTGTTTTTTTTTCCGACAGACATCATTTCATCTAACCTGCAGAATTAAATTGTCCAGGCAACTTATAAAGGCATCATTGTCCCAGATTGGGATCAAACCAAGGATATTGAAATATGCCAGTTGATGTTTTAATCACTGAGGTATTGGTACAACATTCCAAATTATTTTCATCCAAGTAGACCCTATATGTCTAATTAATAATGTGAAGAACTTTCCCTAAGAACCCTCTCTCACCAGAGACATAAACGACTGAAACAGCCATAGGGTAGAATCTAGTTGATTCAATTTTGAATTGATACAACTATTTTCGACGTTAAGCATCATGCATCGTTAAACAAAATCAAGCTTCAAAATGTTGCAGCTTAATTTTTTAAGATAGTTTGCTCTTCTGACTTTGGTAGGTTAAAATACTAGTCTACGTAATTCTTGGCTAGTGTGCTTTGTCTTTTCAAATCCTTTTGCCGTCCGGAAGCAGAGTAAAATTGCTTTTTTAAGTATTTCCAGACTGGGAATAAGTCCTATGACGTAATAAAGACCAATAATCTAATGATTTAATAAGGAGCTAGGTCATAAGATTCCCCCTACAAATGACCTAAATGGATGTTTTGCTTCTTATAATTATCGATTGTGGAACAGATATCCAAATCCCTGTTTCTCAGAAGAGAAATTTTTTTTGTCGGTAAGTACTTCCTGATCTTTCAGAGGTCCGTCGGTAATCTAGAAAACTGAATCTTTGTTATCGAGCATTAGACGGAATATAACGGAACCGGATTTTCGATTAAGATGACTATTTTCGACATTTAGAGACAAATAGTTTTACATAAAATAAAAATCATTAGCCATAGCCATAATAAAAATCACTTTCAAAATCAATCATTTTGAAAAAAGTTAGCCATGTATATATTTATGATTTCAAATTATTCTCAATGGTATCAATATAAAAATTTGCAAGCAACGGAAATGTTTTTAAAAAGTACAAATACCCGTAAAGTGTAATTCAATGTTTATCTTTGTTACTTAAATGTATGTCGCTATTTCCAGGAAATGCAATTTTTTCTGCTTTGATTATCCTTGCCTTGAAGAGTGACAGTTAATCTTCCAAACACTGATATTTGACATCACATCAGTTAATACCGCAGCAACGTGTCACAGAAACAGTTCAAGACAGAAGAAAGATTGCTGGAATGATAAAATTCGGGAAAATATGTTTTCTTCTGTTTGGTTCTGTGATGCTCTCTTATCACATGCATTAGGAAATATAACTTTGTTAAAACCCAAGAAAAAATAAAAAGGCTTTTATTTTATGCAATATTTAGAAATGCCTCATATAATACAATAGCTAAATATATATTTTTTTACTAAGATGTATTCTTTACGAAACTTGCAGTTCTGATATAAAGTGTAAAAACCATATGATACTCCGATCAGACATGTTTTTTGTCAGATACTCAAAACAATAAGTAACATTGACACTTAAAAACATGAAACACTTAAGATACATTTATGAAGCAGCCTTTATATAGTGGTAAGTGATACGTGTACATAATTTCTGATGAAACTGTTAAGCATTTTATACTCTTTTGAACACGACTGCCCGAGATTTTTTGTACAACTGTACGAGATTTTGTACACTAAATACATTCTTGGAACAACCGGGAGTAACATTGCCATGTACGGAAGAGAAAATCCTTAATGAAACCTTTCCCCTTTTAAAATATAATGCTGAATACACATCAGTAATTCATAACTAATCCTAAGAAATAAATAATGCAATGGAAATATATATTTTTTTTAATTGGAAGGGGTATTTCTAGAATCGAAGTGATATTTTTTAATAAGATCCCTATCCCACCAGAATTTGATGTTGAATACATATCAGTCATCATCTATGCTCTATATATATTGCCGATCCAAAGAAAATTAATGTGTTCAGCGAAATATTTTTGAAGTGGAAAAAAAGTGAACAATACTGAATATCAATCCAATGATGATGAATCCATATTAGTTTTCAGCTAAGGGTTATATATAGCAGACTCTGATAAATGAATGTGCTTTAAGGAAATGGACATATCTGAACCTGAATTATGATATAAACCGGAAGTAGAAATACCTTAGTAAACTTCCATACATGCTTTAGAATTTAGTATTAAATACATATCAGCCATCACTTAAGCGGTATCTATAGCCAATCCTGAGAAATAGAGGTTTCAAGAATTTTTTTTGAACTAGAAGTGAGAAAAATACTATAAGTTGATATTTTTAGTGAACTATCCAGTTCCTCTGGAATTCAATGCTGTATCCACGTCTGTTACTGCTGATGCTCAATCTATAGCCGATCCTTATAAATAGATGTTATAAGGAAAATACAAAATTCTTAAATCCACAATAGCATCTCCAAAATAGGAAGAAGAAATCCTTATTGAGTCCTTTAACGCCACCTCCCTCCAGAATTTAAAGTGGAATCCATATAATTAATTGTCTAAGCTCAATCTATAGCCAGTCTTGAAAATGAGATATTTCAACGAAAAGTTTTGAACCTGGAGTGGACATTATTGGTGAACTACACTACCCCTCTCTAGAATTTGATGTTAAATAAATCTCAAATTTCTAAGCTCTATCTATAGTTGATCCTGAGAAATTCACGCTTCTCAAATATTTTTTTGTAAAAATACAGATTGCAAATTTGATCGCTATTAATAGATTATGTGGAAAAAGCGAGTTTTATAATGCAGCTTCAATTCAAAACAATAATATATAAATCTAATCATTATCCTAAATTGATATTATACAAAATACTCGAAAATAAATGGAGGTGTAGGCAATAGAAAAAACTTCGACCGTTTTCTATAATATCAATTTTAGATAAGTGTCAGATTGTTACAGTATTGCATTGAATTGTATATGCCTACACCGCTAAATTCGTTCAATTCCGTGTGTGATTAAAATTTAATTTTACTTTTCCGTGAGCTACTGTTGTGTAGGGAAGGGCATTAAAAAACTTGTTTTTTCTTATAATTTACTTTTTAATTTTTAGTTTCCATTTTTTGACGTGCTTACGTTGGAACAAAGTAGTGTTTGTAACTCATGGATTAACTCGTTAGAACCAGCAGCACATATACGCTCATTGCCATAAAGATTTGCCCACCAAGAAGTAATTGTGGGATCGTAACGAAACTTGGCATGAAGGTACGTATTAGGCAGATATGCAAATGATTAGAAATGCAGCGTGATTGCGCATTGTGTAATGCTACCAGAGAGTGTTGAACTTCGTTATCCCTGGGGAAGAAAAAGGTACTCAGAGGCTTTTTGCCTGTATTTAATCTATTGTAGAGAGACGCTTTTTCGTTAGGGATGCCGTTACTCCGCTATCGAAGACAATATGATCAGCTGTCAGAGTTCGAGAGGGGAAGAATCATGGGGATGATGAAAACCTGGTCGTCAGCTAAACCAGTAGTTCGCCACCTAGGCCGTTCTGACTTTGCTGATAGAGAAACAAAAGGAGAGTAAATAGTAAAAGCTACGATCGCGATCTGGAAGCCCTACTCGCAGTTATTCTACAAGCCGAGACATCAAAAGTTAGTGCTCCGGCCTCTGCTCTTAGAGGTGACGACCAGAGGCGCTTACAACAATTGTGGAATCAGATGACGCAGGACACCATATGGGACCTCTATGCCTCAATATCCACCCATATCGCATCGTGTATTCACGCTAGAGGTGGCCCAACATGGTACTAGAACCTCCATTCATTTGTAGTTTTTCCTGTAATAAGTGATCCTTTTGTTTGATTTTGTATCATTTACTTATATCAGCGTTACACTCGCATATATAAAATTTCGTTCGATTCTGACAACTATTTCTTGGTGCACACATTTTTATGTCAATGAGTGTATTTTAACAGAAGACACTGAAGCGTTATTTTCAAAGAAAATGCAGGAAAAAGGCAAAAATATAGCTATAGCATACGTAAATGACGTAACGACGTAACGTACTCATGTGAAAATCAGATAAATGAAAATGTTTAGCGTGATGAAATTGTGTGCGGGCTTTCAGTGATCTACCTGCAGTTGGAGCTGAGAAAAATAGAGAATGATGTATTTACCTGATGTAATGATATAATCTAATGACTTACTTTTTTTTTGTACGACTCATTAAAAGAAGAACTTTTCATCTAAAGATACTAAGCCGTATATTCAGAATTTTTTTATATATTTCTGAAATGATAATGGAAAAGACACAAGAAAACCTCAAAATCTCATAATATGCAGATAGTATCAGACCACTTGACATAATGTACTGTTCATGTGGCCTATAGTTGTATATTACTTACTGTCGCATCCCTCAACTACAACTCTTCTTGCGCAACGATTCGATTTTTTTAATTTTTGTGTTCCCCTGCATAGTCATTTAACTGTGAATGCGTGACTGACCGTGGATTGCCTCTGCTTATTTTATTAGTAAAGTCAATTTTAATTTAATTACTTATTTTTTTTCGAAATCATATACTTTGTTTCTGAAAAGATTAATTTATTGTTTCATAAAATTGAATCATCCAATCAATCGGTCTCGACAGTAATTCTACATCGGCCAGATCGATCCAGGTATTTCCACATAGCATCATCAAATTAACATAAGTTTAGAGACTATACCTTCTTTAGAATATTCGCTTATGTCATTCACAGAAAGTTAGGCAAAATCAAAAGTTGATTGTATGATCAACCGAGAGTTGGCAAATGGGCAAGAGGGGTGGTAGAAAATGGATTAGCCTGCGCACTTGGTTCTGAATCCGAAATTACTAGATCTATTTATCCTCTTCAAGTGTAGATGTCACCCAGCTATGATGAATAAGTAACCGTTAGTTGGGACAACTGCTCTGAAGGCATTTCTGCGGCATTGGTGCAGAAATTGGGTAAATCATTAAGATCTTTGCCTGCCTTCTACATTGCATGTTATTGAGGAATAATATTTAAAGTTCAGAAATACGGTGAGCCCCAAAAGACAAGTTTTTCCTTTTGGAATCACCGTATATTAAAAGTAGTGTTTTAGAAAAAAATTACTTATTAAAGATTTTGTATTATTATTTATCGTACTATTTTTAATTATCATATTGTTTAAGTCAATATTAAATATTTTGTGTAAAACTCTTACAGCTTCATCTTATCTGACTTGTTTGTTTTGTGAGAGTTCTAGTCCTGAATACTAGTACTATCTTTCAAGAATTACTAAAATACTATTAATATATTTATGCCCGTAATTAGGAACATAACTTTGGGGGAAAATAACTATTTACTGTGAACTACATTTGTCCTATCACAGGAAGTGGCTTGCATGCAAGTAAACGCTGAACTGGTCAACTCTTCATCGTTGAATCACGGTTCCATGATTTAGCAATAGATTGACAATCAGTTTAATAATAGACTAGCAGTTAGATGATCATAGGAAACATAATATCTTGAAATTAAAGAAATTATAGTATTTTTGGTGAACCTAGCCACTGCGCAAGATATTCTTGTTGCACTGACTGTTGTTAAAAAAAGTCCATGCAATCTGGATAAAAATGAAGCAAATTTTGTTCTTCAACAGACCTTAGCATACAACCAAAATTGTGCTCAACTAACCGTCACTGATCCAATTTTCAAACACGTTTTGCGATTTTGTTGAAAGCACAAACTCCCAGTTTGGTAATCTCATCCCATCGCCTCCTATCAGGCGAGATCATCTTATCAGAATATTGTATTTTCGTGATATAATTAAATCGGCCATTTCATTGACTTCAAAACACTATATACCAACATAATTGAGAAAAACGGGAATCACTATGCGAAATATGCAAATATTTCCGTTGTGGTTATCATTTTCTTTAAAAGTGACATTTAATCTTTCAAACATAGCAATTTGATGTTAAAACTGAAGCATTTCAAGCAAAAAAAATATTAAAAGAATAATATGTTACAAGGAAAAATAGGTTTTCTCTATTTGGCTTTGTAATGCTGTGCGTTACAAGTATGAGAAAAGAGAATCTTGCTCAAAAAACATAGAAAAAGTCCGAAAATTTTTCGTTTAGATAGATTTTGAAATTTCTCATCTGAAATAATGGTGCTAAATTTTTTGTCAAGAGGCATTCTTTGTGAAACTTGTGCAATACAGAAAATAATTTTTTTTTACTTCAGAGATACGATTTCTGTCAGATTATAGTCAAAGGTGAATAAAATAGAAAAATATAAATAGAAATATATTAGAAATATAATTCGCTCTTATAGAATGTAATTATTTTTTTAAATAAGTTTATTATTACTGTTTTGTAGTCCCTTGTATATTCATTAGTAGATAAATTTTATAATTTGTTATAATTTTTTTTAATTTGTTATATGTTTAACAAGGAATGATACAAGGTAATCCAATATCCGCTAAGATTTGCCACTGTGCCACCAGCAGGCAAATAAACTGGCGAACAGATAGACAAACAATCTGACATCCTTCTTTATTATTATAGATGTTTATTGGATTTCCATTTCCTTTCCATGAAGAATTATTGTAGACTTATGTCGTCTATACTATATGATTAATTTGTTCTTATTTGCTATTAAAGATTAATTACCAGTATTTTCGCGAGCTACAACTGGATACATTTAAAAAAAAATCAGGATTAAATACGACAGTTACTTGCAGTTTAATATCTTAATAGCATTATACAGTTTGAAAAAAAATAATTGCAGAAAAATTAATACTAATAGAATTATATACAAGAAAGTCAGAGTTTTGCTTTGTTATACATTAAAATGTTTTTAAAAAGTATTTTCAATGGTACTAAGTTCCTCAAATACATAATATTAATTATCTTGATGAAGAACAATGTTATTACATATATTATATATAGCAATATGCTTTCAATAACTGTCACAAGTATAACTGTCACACTATAACTGTTAATAACTGTCATAAATGCATATGTTGTTGCATACAATTATATTTTTACAGGACACTGTTATTTGCAAATGAAAAAAAATATCCTTATGTTCAAAGTATTTCAAAATTTTCCAAGACATTACTTCATATCTTTTTGCATTTCAGAAAAAAACAGCGACTTCAACTTGTTATGAAATGATAAGTTATAAGCTAAAAGAGACTGTGAATAAATTACGCAAAAAATGTAATCTAAAAATATTGGATATCCTTATATCGTTTATTTAAGATGCTACTTTATGATTTTATACACTTATATATATATATTTTTTTTCTACGTATAAAAAGATTATTATATTCTTTACGTAGTTGGAGCAGTTATTTTTTTAATAAAACAAAGAAAGAAATGTATACATTATTTTAATCATTTTTCAACTTTTTAAAGTCATATTATTTCCTTCGGATTTTCTTTATTCACTATTTTTGACGATATATATTTTATGCTCTTATTTTAAATTCACAAATGTCAAAGATTTCAGATATTTTCACTTTAAAAATATTAAAGAAAAATTCAAATGTCCAATTTTACGGATTGTATATGCATCTAAAATGTGCTTTAAGATACCATTATTCGGTTCGCATTTCATTTCGTTATGTTTAATGCAAAAATACCCGATATTTATTCAGTTATAGTTCCAGACAGAATTAAAGGATAGTCTTGTTTTCAGTAATTGTAACTTATAAAAAGTATAGGAAACTTGTGTTTATATTCTAAATAGAAAAAATGTGATGTGATCAGCACATGATTTTTCCTATACAATGCTTTCAACTCCAAATAATGATGGACAAGATCCACGGTGCAATATTTTAACGTTGAAAAATGCACTGACATTTGGCGTTTTTCTGAGTGACAACATGTAACATTGCTTTGAAGGACCAAATTAACTTATATTTCTTGGGAAAAGGATTCTAAATATAACTTGGCAATTATACATATTTCTAACATCTGCTAAGCAATGTACTCTACTTTCTATAGTATTAATATTATGTTAAATATATTAATTATTATTAACTCAGCAATTTGGCGCCATATTTGTAAATATGTCATCATTTTTTTCCAATTTGGCGACATTTTGATCAATTTATCATTGCATTAAAAATTCGCCCAGTTAGCGATAGTTGCCAAAGTTGCCGCCAAGTGCTATGCATTTATTGATACATACTACTGTTGAGTTTTATGAAATTTTGTACTTATATTTATTTGAAAAGTGCGATATCTCGAGGACTGTTCATGCTAGAGCTCTAAAATGTCATTCGTGTTAGTATAATACATTACGTATAAAATGATCAGTTTTGTAACACTATTGAATGTCTTAAGTTTTAAAGATTTTTTCAAACACTCAGTAGAAAATTTTGAGGTACGTTCAATCACATTTATTTCAATAGTATTCACAGATTGTAATAATCATACCAAATTACGTTCGAAACGCTCCATGCGTTCGTGAAATATCGCATCCATAGACTCACACACACACACACACACATACACAAACACATGCACACAAACACACGCATCCTCTCACATACATATTTGCATAACCACATACCAGAATAATCTGAAAACGTTCGATTCCAGTTCGGGAATGCTTGAAACATGTTCTTTCATCAAAAGCTCGAATTTTCGACCCCGACACAATAAGTTCTCTCTATATTATATTATGTAGTAAAAGTAACAGTTAAATAATTGTTTTACAGTATTGAGTTATTCTGAATTAAATCATAAGTTAAACTCGACGTTTAGATTTTGATAGCTATTTAGGTCTTGCGATTTCATAAATTCGAATAAAATGTTTTTAACAAGATATGCATCTCAGTTTTCTTGCCTATACGTGATAGTGTGGGTAAATTATTTCTTATCTTGAATATATGGAGTGTTTTACATGGAATTTGTAACTAAAATTACTATTGGTATTATTAGACTACTAATGAGTTTTATTGATATTTAATCAATTAAAGGTCCTCATGTTTCAAACATTTTTGGTAACTAAAAATTATATATCATTAATCAATTTACCTAAATATGCATAAAACATGTATGTTCACTTATATATAACATATATTATTTTATGTTCACTTATATATAAAATATTTATGTTCACTTATATATAAAATATTTATGTTCACTTTTATATAACATATTTTATGCTCACTTATCTATAAAATTTATTTATATTCACTTATATATAAAAATATTTATGTTCGCTTATATATAAAAATATTTATGTTCCCTTATATATAAAAATATTTATGTTCAATTATATATAAATTCATGTTAAAGAACATCGTTTTGCTTTATCTTACTATTTCATTAAGGAAGGATACGTTCCAGAAAAATTTATTTTTGTCCTCGGAAAACAAATCTAATAATAAACATTCCACGTAACAAATCTCATTGCTGACGGTATTATGTCATGAAGAGAAGTGGATAATTTCAGTGTAGCAAAAGCAATGTTTGGGAATCAGAGAGAGTCTTTATAAACATGTATTTATATTACCCTTTAATAAAATCAATAATTTGTACGTAAGATTATACATTAGCCTTTAATATCCTGCATTACCCTTATTATAAAATAAACGATTTATGTGAAAATGTATGAACAATTTATGTAAATTTATAAAATTTATTTCAAATTCAAGCTCATTATCCTTATTATAAAATAAACGATTTATGTGAAAATGGATGAACAATTTATGCAAATTTATAAATTTTATTTCAAATTCAAGCTCATTATCCTTATTATAAAATAAACGATTTATGTAAAAATATATGAACAATTTATGTAAATTTATAAAATTTATTTCAAATTCAAGCTCAAATATATTCCCATAAATTGCTAAAGTGATTTTTTTTGTTAATATATAAGGATTGAGTGTGTACATTCTGTCATGCATTCAAAATCCTTATGTTTGAGGTTTATTTATATCACAATAGGTATCAGATTGAAAATGCATGTATCATTTTACAATAAACTGTTATTTGTAATTTGTCAAAAATATACCCGAAAAATATAAGGAGGCTACAGGTGTACTCAATGAATTCTGCTAATTGGTTTAATACAATATTTTAATATATTTTTAATAATTTACCATAGTTCAAGCTATCATTATTTTCTTGAATTATCGTGCCCACACGTGGCAGATATATGCATATATGAATATATCCAAACATATATACTCCCATACACGGATAGATCAAACGCACTATTTCTTCAAAATATCGAATGGAAAAGTTTTAAAGCGTGCAGTAATATACACCTCTTCCTCTCAGTCAACCACTTTCTTCAATATTTTTCTCAGTTTAATAGTGGACTTGTTTCTAAATTCTCACTAAAAATACAATTGGTCTCCTATTAAAAGCGGAGCATTTTTATTAATATGTCTTACATTTTGGAATATAAAGTACTTTTTATCATGTCTGTTCTTTGAATCCTTTCTTTTTAAATTGAAATTTATTCCTGTGTCTTTTTTATAACAGGCACTCAAGTGCTTCTGAAAATAATTTCCTTTTCGAAATGGGACGGAAGCATCTAATAGGAGGATTTTTATTGCCCTCGATTAAAGTGTCTCATTTTTATTATCTTCTTTTATTCTACACAATATTCTTTCTTTCATATCTCATAATTTGCTGTTTATTTTTAGCATTCCACTGAATGCCATTTCACAGTGAGTTTATTTTATACAGAGTTTCTAGGGCAGTCTTTAAACATCCCAATATAATACATTTCTAAGTATATTGTTTATTGGATAAGAACAATTATAAAATGAAACATAATTTGTAAATGAATAAGAAAAAAGAAGATACTAAGGATAAGTTATTAAGCATGACACTTTTCGTTAGTGTGTTTCAGCCTTCATCAATTTTAAAATATTTATGTATATAAGGTCGTGTATTTATGCATTTAAACATTTTTAATTACTAACTAATTAAAAAAAGGAAGACTCTAAAGATAAGTTATTAGGAATGTCACTTTCCAGTAGTGTGTCTCAGCATTCATCATTTTTATAAGATTTATGAATAAGAAGATGTATTTATGTATTTACGGATTTTTTAATTAGTAACTGATTAAAAAATAAAGATAATTATTAAGTATGGCAGTTTCCATTAGTGTATGTCAGTAGTATGGCAGTTTCCATTAGTGTATCTCAGTAGTATGGCAGTTTCCATTAGTGTATCTCAGTGTATCTCAGTAGTACATACATACATGTTTATAATATGTATGCATTTAAGGACATGTATTTATGTATTTTTGAATTTTTTAATTAGTGGACGATTAAAAAAGATGCTAAAGATAAGTCATTAAATATGACACTTTCCATCAGTGTTTCTCAGCATTCATCATTTCTATAAGGTTTATGCATTTAAGAACATGTATTTATGTATTTAAAAATTTTTTAAATCGTAACTGATTAAAAAAAATATGCTAAAGATAATTATTAAGTCTAACACTTTCCATTAGTGTGTTTCAGCATTCATCATTTTTATAATATGTATATATTTAAGGACATGTATTTATGTATTTTAGAATATTTTAATTAGTAACCGATAAAAAATGATGCTAAAGATAAGTTATTAAGTATGACACTTCCCATTAGTGCTTCTCAGCATTCATCATTTTTATAAGATTTATGTATTTAAGAACATGTATTTGTGTAAAGTTTTTTTAAATAGTAACTGATTAAAAAAACATTTGCTAAAGATAATTATTAAGCTTGACACTTTCCATTAATGTGTTTCACCATTCATCATTTTTATAATATGTACGTATTTAAGGACATGTATTTATGCATTTTAGAATTTTTTAATTAGTGAGCAATAAAAAAATGATGCTAAAGATAAGTTATTAAGTATAACACTTCCCATTAGTGCTTCTCAGCATTCATCATTTTTATAAGATTTATGTATTTAAGAACATGTATTTGTGTAAAGATTTTTAAATAGTGACTGATTAAAAAAACATATGCTAAAGATAATTATTAAGCATGACACTTTCCATTAGTGTTACAACATTCATCATTTTTATAATACGTATGTATTTAAGGACATGTATTTATGTATTTTAGAATTTTTTAATTAGTAAGCGATAAAAAAATGATGCTAAAGATAAGTTATTAAGTATGACGCTTTTCCTTAGTTTTTCTCAACATTCATCATTTTTATAAGATTTATGTATTTAAGAACATGTATTTATGTATTTAAAAATTTTTAAATGGTAACTGATTAAAAAACATATGCTAAAGATAATTATCAGGTATGAAACTTTCCATTAGTGTGTTTAAGCATTCATCATTTTTATAATATGTATGTATTTAAGGACATGTATTTATGTATTTTAGCATTTTTTAATTAGTAACTGATAAAAAAAATGATGCTAAAGATAAGTTATTAAGTATGACACTTTCCATTAGTGTGTTTCACCATTCATCATTTTTATAATATGTATGTATTTAAGGACATTTATTTATGCATTTTAGAATTTTGTAATTAGTGAGCGATAAAAAAAATGCTTAAGATAAGTTATTAAGTATAACACTTTCCATTAGTGTTTCTCAGCATTCATCATTTTTATAAGATTTATGTATTTAAGAACATGTATTTATGTATTTAAAGTTTTTTTAAATAGTAACTGATTTAAAAAACATATACTAAATATAATTATTCAGTATGACACTTTCCATTAGTGTGTTTCAGCATTCATCTTTTCTATAATATGTATGTATTTAAGGACATGTATTTATGTAATATTTAAGGAATTTCTAATCAGTAACTGAGTACAAAAGATGATAGGATAAGTTACTAAGCATGACACATTCCATTAGTGTATCTCAGTATTCATCATTTATATAATGAGGAATTTTTTTCGAAACTTCTTAGAGACTAGCCAGTGTTCGCCGTTGATTGATTTCACTGCTGATTAATCCAAGCGTTCACAGTAATATTATTCCAAAAGCCTGGTTGAATGCATTATCAACCAACAGTCTCAAAACGGTGAATTGAATTTATTCTTACACTGTTGACACAAGTTATGGAAACCAATGTACAATAAAATCTCAGTCATTACAGATTCTTTATTCTAAATTGAATTTATTGAGTCTTTGAAAATATAAGAAGTAAATGAGCTCATAATAAGATACATCTACCAAAATGTATGAATCTAAGCGAGCGAGATGGGGGCAATGGTTGTCACTAAAGAAAATTTAAAAGCCATTAAAGGTAATATGAGTTTATAAACCAAATAAAGAAAAATCAGTGCAAACTCACCAGTAGCGTAGCGTGATATTTTTGACTGGGGAGACTGAGCGATTAGCGTTTTAACTTGGAGAATGTTTTTGGATTATAAGTGAAATTTATATTGGAATTATCTCTTTCAATAACATTTATTAACTTGGTGAGAAAAATAAAATAATTTAATATAAAAATACTAAGAATGATGACATGTGCGATATTTTAATAAAAGTTACCTATGTACGATGAATACATACAAAATATAACATTTTAAATGATTTCTTATTTCCCGGAACTTTTACAACCATTTTATTAAATATCTAGCTCACGGTTGCTCAGGGGAGGACACTCCCTCCCTTGGATATTCAAGCTAAAAAAAGCGAGCATCAAGCTAGATGATGTTGTACATTATATTCTTGAGTTTACCCCCACCCGGAAAACATTCTACGGACGACCATGTCTGATAAAGTGCACTGAAAATTTGGTGACAAATTTGGATCTTAAATTTCATTGAAAATCACTATAGTAGTCAACAATGTCCTTAAACAATATTGTATATTTATTATTTCCAAATACTGTACTATGAAAACGTAAAAGTATCTTATAATTACATCATGTTAAGTATCCGCTATAAAATTTTCAACCCCTTTTATCTAACTGAGATTCTTGTGTAACACGGGATTTTTAAAGGGAAATCAGATTTATTCTTTCTAAAAATCGTAAATATGCAAATGGATACGTCGCCATATTGATTCCGATATAAAGAGCTAAGTCTACTTTGCAAACTACTTAAGTTTAATGGTAGTCATTATTAGTGCATTTCTTCGTCTTGATACTGTTTAAATTTAGGTAAATGCAAGATTTTTCGTGAAAAATGTCTCAAACTTTATAGCGCTACATATAATGATTATCTTCTGCGAATATTAATTAATAGAATCTTGTTTGACCAAAAACGGAGGATCCATTAACCTTGCCTGAGAAATTTTCGTTCAAACTTTCTAAAACCATGGATGTAACGCCAATCATTTACTGTTTTCAAAGGGTTGCAAATGAGAGAAGCAATAGCCATACATTTCTGTAAACTAGATTCCATGTTGCTTAATCAGCTAGGGAGGAGTTTAACTGTTGAGTGTGTTTAATACCATGTTTCACCTTATAGACCACGAAGGTTGGATGATTTCTGCTTCTAAAACATTAAAATATACGTTTTAATTTGAAACATGTCACTTTAAGCTAGTAACTTGTAACAATTTGCTAAATAATACATAATCTATATGTATTATTCGCAAAGTTATTTTAAAAAAAAATATAATGAATGAAAGTATGTTTAAATAATTCTTTAAACTAGATTTTGAACAGCGGAGGCTCAACATTTTAGCTTCAATGGACGCTACGCCACTGAAACTCGCATATTATTCAAGTTGACTTATTGCCCTTACTTCCCCTATATTTTTCATTAATTTATTCTTATTAAAAAGGTACTTATATATATCAGAGTTCAATCAATGAATTCAAGTGTATTCCCTAAAACGAATAAAATATTATTCACAATATCTTTAGCATCCATAAATTACTGAAATGTCTGGTATAATGAATACATTTTTTGTGAATTTTATTTTCCAACTAGCATTACTGAAGTCTTTTTTTTTTCAGTACCAGATATTTGAATCCTCTTAAATCTCATTCCCTTTGTGTAAAGCAGCAGACATACTCAGTAGCATTTTTTTCTATATTTAATAGTCGCATGTCCTTTGTTCTTTTCCTTTTCCGTGAGTACATATTTTGTGAATGTTTTTTTCTTCCGTTCAATCATTAATGTCCTATACTTTTATTTGTTCTTTCTTTGTCCTTTTTATGTGTCTGTCGCATGATATTCAGTTCATCATGGTTATAGCCAGTTAAAAGTAAGAAGAAATGCATTACCTGCTTATATTCTAAGAATGAGATAGTCTAGATTAACGTCTGGTTAATGCTTAGTTTCTTTGTTAAACAATGCGAAAAATAGTGTTCTCATTAAAACCGATTTAGATCGATTTCATTTTTATCGGAGACAGCAGCCGTAAATAAAGAGAAACGTCATTAAAATAAATAAACTTTGTATTCGTATAAGACTGAAAACATTTCATTACATTTTACTTTCCCTGCAATATATGATAATGTATAGGGAAAGTATTGGAATCATACCGAAAATCGAGTTTTCGACGGAGCTACACGTTTTGAGACCTCTAAAATACGAAAAAACTATTTTTAGCTTGACGTCTGTGTATGTGCCTGTGTGCCTGTGTGTCTGTCTGTGTGTCTGTCAGTGCAGATTTTGTATCCCCTCTAACTCAAAAACTAACGGACCGAATTTCATGAAAATTGGTAGTTAAGTCACTTATGGGCGAATCTAGTGCTGATTAGTTTTAGGTATGATTCGGGATAAAAGAATCCGCTTGTTTTTGTGAAATGGCCAGAAAAAGCCTGTATTCACTCTAGCTGAAAAACTAATGGACCGAATTTCACAAAATTCGGTAGATAAGTCACTTGTGGGGCACTCTGGTGCTGATTAGATTTTAGTACGATTTAGAAAACAATAACCTGCCTTCTTTTGCAAAATGGCCCGCAAAAATCTCCAAAATCTAAACTATGTATGCTCAAATATATCCATTAAATGCTTGTTTAATACTTAAATTTTAACGAAGAAAGGAATAAAACCAACCCCATTACACTAGCACTAGCCGTTCTCGAGATATTTTAGTTTTTCGTATTTTCTCTACGCCATCTTTGAAATTAAGTCCGGTTATCAAATGAGAACGAAAATTGAATTAAAAGTGAATTAAATTTAATTAAAATAAAGAGAACGTGAATATAAGTCTGCAGGGAAGGTCATGTGCTGCCCACATCAGATTTTTGTTGTTTCTGAGGTATCTCTTTCAAACGCTTTCCAGACTGTGCGGTATAGTTCTCAGCTGGCATATATATTTTTTAGAATATATGCATATGGAATACCCTGTGGGATTTTAATGGTTGTATGTACACACAGACTAGTGCATATACTACAGGGCGTTTAGGAAAGTCCGTATCAGCGGAAAGTTTTAGAGAATGAAGATAGTTAGTCTTGGTAGTTTTTTTATGCAGCTGCATAGGAAACCCTCATGACGCTACACGATAAGACAATTTTTTTTTTGTGTGTGTGTGTGGGGGGGGGGGGGGGTGACTTTCTTTCTTATAGGAGCGTGGGGGCTATCTTGCTTCCTTTGAAAGATAAAGGACATATTCAATTATAAAATTGTAGAGCGTTGCAAAATTAGTATAAACATATGTTTATCTGGAAGAAAAAACTGAAAATAACTCTGAAAATAAGGAAATAGAATATAAATCTTACCCATACGAAGCAGCATTAACGTACTCAGATGATTAGGATTCCGTGCATTGTGAAATGCTATGCTTAAAATCGCTCGGTTGCACTGACATTCCGGTACATTTTCCAAAACTAAGGATCATTTTGCAATATTCCTCATTATTAACATAGTAGATATGGCTCATAAAATCGAAATAAAAATAGGACGATGTAACAAGCAGATAGCATAAGAATCCATTGCTAAAAATGGAAAGTTCTTCCAACCTCAGATTAGTTTTCTTATTTTTCTGGCTTCTATTGCGATAATGTTTATCGACAAATCTTCTGTCAAATGAAATTGATAGCATTCAAACTAAATTTATTAAACCGTCTGTTATACAACTGTTACAAAACGAATTTGTAGTTTAAAAATAGCATGCGTTTAAAAATATGTTTTAGACAATTATGTGCATTTTTTTTTGTCAAATAAATACATTTTTATATAAATTTGGCAACGCTGTATAACTTTATAATTAATTTTTTTCTATCCCTAATAGGAAGCAAGTTAGCGCACTCCCCAATAAGAAGGGGGCCACCCTCCCAAAGTTGTCTTCTCGTCTAGTGTCATAGATTTTTTCTATGCAGCTGCATTAAAAAAATCTGATGTGTGTGTGGGCACCACATGACTTTCCTTAATAATGCAATGAATTCATTACTTTTACAGTTAATAAAATGTTATTCTTATAGAAGATACTTATATTCTTTCTTATATATATATATTATATATATATTATATATATAGATATTGAATATATAATTATATATATAGATATTTATATATAAGATATTGAATTTTCTTCAATTAGTCGTCATTTTCACTGATGTAGCGTCATAGTTATCCATTTGGCAGGATTTTCGTTCATTTGGCAAAATTTAAAAAATTCGCCAAGTGGGCGACATTCCGCCAAATTCGTTGCCAAAATCTGGCCAAGAGTTATGGACGGAGAAATAAGTTATTCTTACAGCTGATAAATGCCTATTGGCGTTCAAGTACAAAAGTATTACTCAAAGTATCTTTTCTCGTGAATGGAACGATTTAGATCCACGATAATGATATCACCAAATTTATCGCATGATATTACATATGAAAAGTGAACATGTTTCTTAAGAGTTAATACTTTTTTATTTGATTTGATTTTTTGATTTTGAAAAATGTGCAATATCTCGAGAACGGTTAATGCTAGTGTCCTATAGTTTATGCCAATCGTTTTCTAAAGAAAAATTACATGAGATATGTCTATTTGCATAACGTTATTAATGGTTTTGATTTTGTTATGATTTTTTCAAAATTTCACTCGAGAATTTAGGGGGATTCTGAGCATTTGATTGTATTTAAAAACAATAGGCTTTCAGTATTCTTAGATTGTGATTTTTGTACCAAATTTCATTCGAATCTCTTCATTCTTTCTTAAAATATCTTCTCCACAGACTCACTGACACACACACACACACACACAAAGACATCACCACAAAGATGTTCGATTCGTGATCAGGGATGCTCGAAACGTGCTCTCTCATCGAAAACTCGAATTCGAATTTTCGACCCCGTCACAATACTTTCCTTATACATTATGCATATAAGGAAAGTAATAAAGACTCTTCGTTCTCAAGGATGTTCTTCTCATGTAGATTGTTCTACACACCCTGTATAATAACCACATCAGTGATGGATTTATACATATGTATACACAATATTAAGTCAAATTAAAAAAAAATGCATAAATTGTGCTATGCTGTAAAGAACATTTTGAAATGCTTCCTGTACACAATCATGTTTACGTAATCATGTTGATGAATATTTCTGCAAAATGTATTGAAATTTCGAAAGAAACAGGACTTTGTTGTAAAAAAAATCAAACGCTACGTACAAGAAACCAGAACATCCCCCCCTCCCGCAAAAAAAAAAATGACGAAATATCAAAATCAGTTGCGTCAAGTCCCCGCAGGTGTAAAGTTGTACTTTACACCCTTTGTTGCCCTTTTGGCGTATCCTAACTGAAGTTGGGTTGTAATTCATCATCAGAGTTAAAAAGAATGATGTTTATAAACGAAAAAGCTGATAGAAATATGTGACCAAATTTTGATATTACATAAACGAGAAAAGATGGGTACCTAAAGAATAAAAAAACAATCCGTCTAAATAATATCTTTGGACTCTATATACATCAAATTCGAATAAGAAATATTTGGTTTAAGAACAGTATCTGTAAACGCTGGAAACTTTCCTATTACATTTATAAAAATAAACTAAATATTCGAAAGTATTTTAGTAAGTAACGTCATAAATGGAAATATCCATTGATGGTTGTGATTAAATTTTCAATCAAGAGTTTTAAATTAATATAATTCTAAACAAGAAACGGTAGGAGTTATAAAAGAAAGTAATTTTCAAAGGTATCGAATTATCGTTAATTTGTTTACATTTCTAAAATATCGTAAAATTGGCGATATGGCACCAGATGTGTCGCAAAGGTCATCAAATGTTTCTTTAAGTGGAACAGACAGACAGACTGTGAAGATATTTTCCTTTATGGTATATTCTTGCAATTCTGAAATAGATCTGCAGAAATTTATTTTACCCGTTCAGAATGTCAGTATTTTTGACAAATTTATTCACAATTTGACTCTTGCTATTTTTATCAATGCGTATTCAAATGCTTCTGAAAATCGTTTCCTCTTCACAATTTGTCACAGATAATTGAAGAATTTTTATGGGACGTGATTAAATCGTCTCATTTTTATCTTTTTTATTCTTTTGATAATTCTATTATTTCCTTTATTCTATTTTTTTAATGATCTTGTTCAAAACTTTCATGATTTCGTCATCTCATTTTAATGCTTTTCTTACAGTACATGGTAATGTGTAGGAAAATTATTTGAATCGTGTCGAAAATTGCAACTCGAGTTCATACGTACATGGATGCTTTACATGTTTTTAGTACTTTAGTACTCGAAAAATTGATTTTTAACCTGACGTTTGTGTATCGAACTGTGCATCCACTGTTGCTGAAAAACTAAATTACTAAATTTCACAAAATTTGGTAGATAAGTCATACATAGGTTACCCTGGTTTTAATTTGATTTTAGTATGATTCGACGTATTTATCTGTTTGTCTGTCTGTGTAGTGCATGCATCCACTATAGTTGAAAAATTAAATTACGAAATTGCGCAAAATTTGGCAGATAAGTCACACATGGGTTACTCTGATGCTGATTATATTTGGGTACGAGTCGAAAAAACGCTGCATTTCCCTACGAAATAGCCCGCTAAAATCGTCAAAATCTAAATTAAAGATCCTATATGCTAAAACGTATCAACTAAACATTATTACACGTATTTTTTAATATTTAAAATAATAAAACCAACCCCATAAGCCTTCTCAAGATTTTTCAGATTTTTCGCATTTTTATCACATCGTGTTCTAAAATACGTCCAGTCACTAAATGAAGATGAAAATTGAATTGAAAATACAAATTCAGTGTAATTACAAATACTTATCTTCGGTATTTTGGGCAAAATAAACTTAATGAATTATTAAAAGAGAAAAAGAAAATAAATTTGAGTCTATGTAAAAAGTAATGTTCTGTACACGTCAGATTTTTAAACTTTTTATAAAAAGTTTTCTTTATTCTCCTAATAAGAACATACATCTAGAAAGAAGTGCATCATATAATTAGAAGTGAACCATTTCTGAAATGACCACCCGGTATTTTTTCATATAATCGTTGTTTAGAAAAAATGGTCGTTTAGAAAAAATGGTCGTTTAAAAGGTATGCATTAAAAAAACATATTATTTAATACTATATAACTTGCTTGAAAATTTATTTAATGGTATATAATCGCAAAACGCAAATTTAAAAATGTGAAAGGAAATGCATTTTAATTGATGAATAATTGTGGTGTTCTGAAAACTTCCTGAACACTTTGAGTTTAAAAGCAACACATGTAAAAGAAGCCATGACCTCACAAAGCACTATGTACATAAGTGGCAGATTGATTTTCGAATAATATAATTTAAGTAATTTGGAAAATTGCTCAGGCTAGTCATCGTTAAAGAACAAATATCCCTATAGCGTGAAAATTTATACCATAATAAAATTCAGTGTTAACCAGTCTCAAAAAGTGTGGGAAAAAGCAGATAAGGGGTCAAGGAAAATCAATAACGAAGTTGGCAGAAAATGTATCCCAAATATCGCTAGGTCAATCCGAAATATCGATAAGCCAATCCGAAATATCGATAAGCCAATCCGGCAGTCAGTAGTGATGAGCTAAAGTTGGTTTCAATGGAGAAGGATCGAACCTTTAGTCATGCTTGCGGAGTAGATTTTTTTTCATAACTATGGAACTAGTTTCAGTAAAGTCAAACATGAATCATGAATACCAGTCAGACCTGAATTTTTAATAAAGTAAAATCAACTCTAGAAGTATACCAATATTGTTTAATATTGGGTTGATAGTGTTAAATCTTTTAATTTCAGTGCTAATATTTCCAATGCAGCGCCAATATTGGCGAAACATTGATGCTAATATTGGCAAGACATTGGCATTGCAGTATTATGCCAATATTGTCGTGTCATTGAAAATATGTCCATTCTTTCAGATATATTGGAAGCCAATACTAGTTAAATATTGATATATATTGCACAGGTCAGAGAGAGGGAGAAACTATTGAGGATGCATTAGGAAGGATTAGACATGTGAAATTAGGCGTTCCTTTGTTAATCCCTACCTGACGGAGAGTAATCCCTCTGGCCTTTGAAGATCTAAATCATACTCGAAATAATATTTTTTGATACTCTTCTGGAATAATTTTTTTACAGTATAATACTGAGTTTGAAGTTTTTTAATTCCTCAATCTTTAGTTTTAAATTTGAGCGTTATTATATTTGGTCACGGTTCTTCAATAACTTCAAATAGAATAAATAAATATGGAAACACATCAATTTAGCAGAAACTTTAAAACGATATAATAAAGATAACCAAGTTGTTTAGTAAAAAAGGTCTTTAATATTAGCACCATCTATGATGGACATTAAATTTCAAATCCAAAGCACTATGTTATCCATCAGCATCAAGTTATCCATCACTATGTCCTCCATCAGTGGCAATGTAAGTTTAAGATATTACAAACATGAACCCTTATACACAGCCCACATCTGTGAAACAGGATTTGCATATACATCTTTGGAAAATCAGATACCAATAAACAATATATGTACAAAATGCATAAATAACTGTATATCATACACATTCAGGCCAACCAATTGACGTGTCGTTAAAAGCAAATAAAAAGGGTATATTCAGAAAATTATACAAGGGTGCAAAGATTTGAGAATGAGTCGATTGTTAGGTGAAACTGAGAGTCTAAATGGGATCGAAATTGCTAAAAAAATCGCGATATATATAATAAAATAATTTTAATATGTGAAAATTTTGCATAATTTTAAATAAGTAACTATTATGTGTGTGTTATTTTGTGCCATAAAACTCGAAAGAGAACATATGAATTTGACTGAGAACGTTATATAACTTGAATAGAACTTATAGTGATTGTAGGAAAAGAACTGTGCTGCCCACATCGAATTTTAAGTCTGCTTTAAAAATATGCTTATTGTACGTCAACTTATATCATTAAAAGATAAAAAGTGAACACTGAAAGACACTTTTATAGGACTATTTTAAAAGAGACTTTAGAGACATTTATTCACATTATATGCCCATTGTGGTCGCTCAGAAGACGTATAGTTACATGACATTTGAAATGCGATTTGGGAATAGATATAAAACTGTGACCAACAATCATTTTTGACATCTTAGAAGGGATGTTCTTTCCACAATTCTCCAGTTTTAGCAGAATGTGACAGCCTCTCACAAAAGGCACATTTACAGATTTTGGGTAACAAGATATACTGATGTATTCTTTTAAAACCGTTTTATTTCGTATTACGGTTTTATAGGTCATAAGAATAAGAAAATAATAACTTGGAGATTATAGAAACTTTAGTTTACGGTAGACGTTTCACTTTTGTTTCGACCTAGTTATTCCTTAATGCTTGTTATAGAAAATGTTCAATAGCAAATGTTTTTAAATAACTAAAGGATAAATTTATATAGCTATCTCACAATGCAAATTTTCAAAAGAAAGTTAAGTATCCAGCTGTTATTAGTTTTCTTTTAAATGATCTCTGAAAATGCTTCTTATATTCATAGCAAAATTATTACCTTAGATCATGTAATTGCGGTGAGGTGAAATTAACATAAATACACTACTACTACTTACCCATAGTGTACCACAGTGTAACCTGTAACAATATAGTGGGATTTGAAAAGATCAAAGTACAATGCGTTTACACTACAATAACCAGTCGATTTTGTGGCCACTAATACATTTATTAAACACAGAAAATATTCAACTGTGATAATAATAATAATATCATAAACACATTTACACTGCACTCAAATCTACTAAGCTTGGCCTCGAGGTGTACGGGCTAATTAATATATTTGCTATTAAATTTCTCATAAATTTCTTTTTTTATGCAAGTTGTGCAGCGCGGGAAATTTCTACAGCTTAAATTCTTTACTGACACTCAGATTATATTAGCACACAAATAACACATTACATTACAATTGAACTTAAATATTACGATACCTCCTCCCTGATGAGATGCCTTGTAATTCAACTTGGGATACTTCACAGTCGAAGAGATCTCGGGTATTCAATAAAACACAGTTCGTAAGGATGTACGGTTTATTGGAGGTATCGCTGAATTTTGGACACCATCGCGGATTATCACGGATTCGGTGATCAGAGTTCGCTACACTCTCCTTCTCCCATTTGTCGGTTTGACTCCGTGATTCCTTGAGATCTCGGAACTACGCGAAGGCCGCAGCCGAGTTGGTTATGTCCCAAATAACTTGTGGTTGCTCTCTCACACAGACAGCACCAATGACAGTTGACGCACTCAGCGGACGTGTGTCGTACTACATAGGGGCCCAGGATTGACGCCCCGCAAACACTCTGTCCATGTACACTCGTCTGTGAAGTGAGATGTACACTGAGAGGTCGATTCCGTTCTTGCAGTACACACAGTGGTCACGGCTTAACTGTAGTTAAAGGGTCCAAAAGGGTAGCCCACACTAAGCCGTCTATATTCAGAGCTGTGAGGTACTGCGTAGCAAAACTGCCGACTTGCTCGCTGCTTCAATGATCGCCACCACCAGAAGAATGCAACACTCGGTCTGGTTCCCGTCCTAGTTCGATTTGGTTTAGAGCGGCCATAGACTTATTTTGCGGAATAGTCGAGTCTGGTTACGTGCTAACCTTGAGTATGTGCACTCGTAGCAAGATATACAATGCACTGGTTCCGTACTATTGGCATGGGGCTGCCGCTCGAAAGTGCCTAAAAAAATGCGGCAAAAATTTTCGAATCGGGCTTCAAGCAAGTATGCAGCTACACTTGGAGGCCTTTCCTCACGAGATCAGAATTGAGTCTAATTTTACCTTCTTAAGTAGAGACACTTCAGATTTTGAAACGGAGGAACAAAAATTAGGGTGGAGGTCACCTCGTCTTCTCATTCGACATTTTCGAAATGAATCGGGCCTCGATATGAGCAACACCTGACAGGGGCTATAAATTTCTAGAGATTTGTAGCTTTAAAATTTGACATTTGCTACTAGCTCTCTTTTATGAACATTTACAAGCACATTCATGTGTCATTCAAACCAAGGCGCCACATTGCCCCATCATGTCTGTGAGGAGGCATTGCTACAGCAATATACCATACACATTACATACATTAAGCAATTGCTACTCCCACCCCCTTTCATTCCTGCGGCTAACTCGGGGCGTTAAATATATTTGCACTTAAGTGCAAATAATAGGTTATGCTTCATAACAGTAATAAATGTCACGTACTCAGATCATGTACAAGATGTCATGTACTCCGATCATATATCAGTCCGATCATGTAGTAGAGAATAGGAAGTAATTTTAAAAAAGAAAATACTTTCAACTGTAACCTTTTAATGTGGAGATGAGAATTTAACTTACTGAGCAGTTTCTGTGGCATAGGAAACGTCACAAGATGTTTTCCCATTTTTGACTTTTAATGTACAATAACTACTATAATCGATTCAAAACTAGTAATGACAGTGGTAGTTGAAGAGAATCAGTACAGACATGTTTGGTTATCCATAAGTGGAACAAATTACCCTCCATGAATCCTAAATAAGCTCCTGTTACGTAAACAATACAGATACAGGTAGAACAATCCAATTTCCGAAATGTTGGTTTTGAACAAAAATTATTCTTGCTCTTTCTTTTGGCCATATAAAGCTGCGGAAAAAAAAAACCGCCCCACCCTCTGTTAATCTAGCATCGTTCATCGTAAAGAAAATTGAAAGGTACCATTCTATTAGGAATACTATCCTCTTCAAATTAATGTGCGTAAAATTTGCATAAAGGGCCGTCTTCATATCTAAACGCGCACAAACTTTGAAATGTTCAATGGCAACACCCACGTTTGACGCAATATTTCGAATATAACAATAAAAAATTAACCTCGGTATTAAGTTTCAAGTTATTTGGATGAAGCGTTTCCGAATTATGAGTATGTAAAGTTTTGAACTCCTAATGTCAAATTAGTGTCCAAGACTTCCATTCATATCTTCTGTAATAATAATCTGCTCACGCTGATGATTTGTATGACGTTACTACTAAACAACACAAACACATTTACGTGATTTTTATTTTTGTGAAAATAATTGTTTGTATGAAATATTAATAAAAACTTTGTATAAACAGTGTTGTATAGATGCAACCTAATCAACGTTAATTCTGCTACTGTATTGAAGGATGAAAACTTGTATTGTTATAAACAGTATCTACTTATGTCACTGTCGATTAATAGTTCTGGAGCTACTGCGAGTTGAAATCGCCCACAAAATGTGATAATTTATAATAAAAAATATTTATATAAAATATTAACAAATTATTAAATTATGTGATCCTAAACACCATAACACGCAGCTTTACATCAAATAACGAATTTGCATAATTGCGGTTTAGTATGATAGTTATTACAACAACTTAAGAAAATCTTATTCAAAGGTAAAATGATTCTATAATTTTATTATCAATTTATTTTCGCTTATTTAACTGTATTACAAAGCAGAGTTATCACACCTAATAACATTATTTTTTAAAGTTTTACTGCGGTATATATGTTTGAAAGTCGGGTTTGTTATTGTCATTTTTATGTCATTAAAAAGATGAGTAAAGGTAAATGATGAAAGGTTTCGAAAGTCACGTGTAGAAATAAGTAATGATATGAAAATAAAATGTAAATATTCATGTGTGAAAACGACACGAAAATAAATATAAATATAAATAAATATAAAGTGAATATAAATAAATATGAAAGGATAATAAATGATTGGATGTAATGATAAAGTATGTGAGAAGACGTCAATTGAGGGAAAGTGAATATGTATGTCAACGGAGTCAAAACACGATATCCACTGAGCAAAACGTGTAAACAAAATAATATGCGTAAAAATATTTCTGTTGTAATGCCATAAAATTGATGCTTAGATAGATCTAAATACAACGAATAATCGTAATAAATAAAGATCTGAATAAGATTGAGGAAGGTTGTGTAAATAAATAAATAAAATGTATGTAATAAATGTCACCAATAGCAAGATATAAATAAGTGGATAAGTAAATAATCATATGTGTTGAGGAACTGTAGCATATAAATGTAAGTTAGCCGCAGTTACTAAAATGTCCAGATAATAAATCAATATAATAATATGTTAGGTAAGAATAAGATTCAACCGCAGGCTTAAGAGTTTTCAATGACACGAACTTTATTGGTGTTTCTTTATTTTTTTTTATATGTGTGAGAAGCAGGTACGTGAGACCAGGATTCAAATAGACAGTTTTATATGTGAATTTATAATATTTAGCAGACCAAACAATGGCATTAGACTGCAAGACGCCAATGTATTGCAACCCCGATACAAGAGGCCATTAATTGCCATAAATAAATGGGCTTCAAGTACAGGTTGGGTCGAAGCAAAGCAGTTACTGGAGGGTAAAAGAAATAACCATGGGATTGGCTAAAATATTAACCAATACGGAAATGCTACCACATCGCCCTGAGGTCAACCAATGGTAGCCGAAGAGGCGTATCAGATCTCAGGCACGTAAGAGGTGGCAACCGAGAGAAGGTTCTGCAGATTCATATAGAGTACTAGAACAGATTGAGATATGAGGATATGAGTAAGAGAGTCAGAGTAATGTAGTGAGAGACGCATAAAAATGGTGAAACACTTAAGGCGCCAATTGAAATATTCATCAAGTTACGAGCACTCAGTGACGATGTATCAGCGTTCAGATGAAAGTCAGCAGTGTGCCGTCATAAAATGTGGACAAAGGTTGTCGAAGAGGCAATGTGCAATAGCAAGTTTTGCGAGTGCCGATATGAAAGGCAGTAAGCTGTGTGTCAATGTCCGAAGACAAAATTGGAGGTATGTACCTATCAAATATTGTAAAAGGGTCATAACTATTTTGGTATTAATAACTTATCTGGTCTCACATGTCCAATCTTCTCTTTAATTATATGTGGTAATTGTTGTAGTTAATTTTGTAATGAATAGAATGTTTATTTGTGTTTCTTTAATTTTTTTATATGTGTGAGCGGTTTTTTTTTGTATGTGTGAGTGTTTTTTATGTCCAAAGACAAAATTGGAGGAATGTACCTATCAAATATTGTAAAAGGGTCATAATTATTTTGATATTAATAACTTATCTGGTCTCACATGTCCAATCTTCTCTTTAATTATATGAGGTAATTGTTGTAGTTAATTTTGTAATAAATAGAATGTTTATTGATGTTTCTTTATTTTTTTTATATGTGTGAGCGGTTTTTTTTTGTATGTGTGAGTGTTTTTTATGTCCAAAGACAAAATTGGAGGTATGTACCTATCAAATATTGTAAAAGGGTCATAACTATTTTGATATTAATAACTTATCTGGTCTCACATGTCCAATCTTCTCTTTAATTATATGTGGTAATTGTTGTAGTTAATTTTGTAATGAATAGAATGTTTATTGGTGTTTCTTTATTTTTTTTATATGTGTGAGCGGTTTTTTTTTTTGTATGTGTGAGTGTTTTCTATGTCCAAAGACAAAATTGGAGGTATGTACCTATCAAATATTGTAGAAGGTCATAACTATTTTGATATTAATAACTTATCTGGTCTCACATGTCCAATCTCCTCTTTAATTACATGTGGTAATTGTTGTAGTTTATTTTGTAATGAATAGAATGTTTTTAATAAATAATATTATTTTAAAGTTAAAATAGGTGCAGTTAATTGTGAGAAGTATTATGTTAATATATTCAATTCCAGGGACTCGTACTAAAGATTATATGGTGGGTTATTGCGACATTTCAAAGTATCAACGCTATGTACTCAACTAATCTTCAATCCTCTTTCAAATTTGCACCACACAAACCTTGAAAATAAAAATTTATATTTTGAACCACTAAAAATTGCGTATTATTCTTATTATGACGATGCTGTATCTGTTCCCGAAACAGTGATACTATTGCATTATATTCATTTATGAACAAAGCATAATTTCACGTGTAAATAATTTTGTCATGTGACTTCTATAAGACTAATCTAAAAATGAAATGTAAAATTATAAACCTTGAAAGTAGAATTTAAGTAACTTATAAAAGCACAAAAAATAACAATAATGCAGCACATAGCTGTTTCGAGGATACGCTGAATCGCCTTAGTCACTGCAAGGGAACCAACAAACTCTCTTGCACTGACGAATGGGGATCCAGCATATCTTCGAAATAGCTGTATGCTGTAATTTTGTTGTTATTTGTGCTTTTATAAGTTACTCAAGTTCTCCTTAACCTTTGCACAAAGTGTATTGCATTCATTCATATAGACCTTGAACCAACTAGAAGAGGATTTAGTGTATCCTCGAAACAGCTGTGTGCTGCACTATTATTTTTGTTTGAACTTTTATATTGCACAAGTTATCCTTATACTTCGAACAAAGTGTATTGTACTTATCAATATAGAGCTTGTGTTTGAGGGGTGATATTTTAAAACACCAAGTTTAAATTTTTATGATCTAAGAATGCATTACATTGCCATGCATCTGTATATGTATTTGCATAATGTTAAAAAAAACTAATAGTGTTATTTTTCAAATAACTGGGCTTTTATCTCTATTATTGGTTATTATTAGCTGCCAAGATATAACAATCATGCAATCATGTCCAACCTTAAATTAAATTTTTAAATTTAAAGGCAAAACAAAATAAAATCAGGACAATTCCCATCATTGAAAACCTCTGTTTTATTCAACAAGATAAAATAAAACGAAATACAAACATTAGATTTATTGTCTTATAACACTTTGCAATTAAAAAGAAAAGTGTTTTTAAAAAGTTTGATCAAACGTGCTACCTTTTTCTGTTACATCTATGTCCCGTTTTTCCAAAGAAGATGTTCACTGTAATGTCAATATTTGAAGTAGTATAAAAATTATCCAATACAAACTTTTAACTGATGTTAATTACGGCTTTTAAATTTCATTCATTTTTCAGAGTTCATTTTCTATTTCTTTAATTCAAATGCAAATATTTCCATTATAAAATAACTCAAAGGCATACTATGCTTGTTCTACGGCGTGTGCTGGAATTTGTACAAAGTAAAGATAGAAACATTTTAATTAATTTATTTTAAACCGTCATTGTATTCAAAATATGCCAAATCGACGTTAAAATCCAAACTAATATAAGAATGATTATTAGGCCGTATGATTATTAGACCGTTTGATTACGGCCTAATAAAAACTTGGGATGCCAACCGGTTTTGAAAACAAAAAAAAAAAAAAATCCTTCGTTTTCAGGACAGACAGAAGCACCACCTCACTTATTCAAGCACGTTCGGTATTTTTGACAGAATAGCACACATGGCTGAAAGTAACAGAAAAGTGGTCATCGCTACGAGGAAAAATGAAAAAATGTGAAAATGCGGAGGCAGAAAATAAAGTAGTAGTATAATAAGAATGAAAGTTAAAAACTACGGAGTAAAGAAGTTAGAAAAGCAGAAAATAAAAAAAGGACGGAAATAGAAAGCAGATGGAACAACTGAATAGTAAGTAAGGTAACGGAAGTATATGAGACTTTTATGCCAGCTGTAAAAAACAAAGATAAGAAAGAATACCAATGTTTGCCAGCACTTTTTTCTTTATACAAACTGAAATTTATTTTTTGTCTCCCTTTCGTAATGGAATATGTTTAATATCACAGGATAATATGGATATTTATTTAAAACTGCCCAGAATGTGCAGTTTTAATTCAAGTTTCGACATCATTTGGAAGGTGGCTGTATTTTCAAATGCCGGCGTTGCAAATATATCCAGAATGGTTCATCGTAGAATGTTCTTTTCTTATGAATAATATATTTTCTTAGATTCTTTTTTTTCCACTTTTTCTTTTGAAGAACTATATAAAACAAGCATATAATCAATACATTTAGGTATATTTAGTTTTTCATTTCGTATTTTGATGATTTTTGAGGGCCATTTTGCATAAAAGGCAGATTCACATTTTCCCAAATTTTATTTGTACGCAAAGCTAATGAGCACCTAAACGAGACTTACGAACTTTCTCGTCGAATAGCTTTTGAGCTAGTGCACATTGCATAGACACACAGATAGACACGCAGACGGACATACACACAGACTTCACGTTAAATATAATTTTTTCATGTTCAAAATTGCTCGAAACGTATAGATCCATCGAAAAATCTAGTTGCGATTTTTAACACGGTTCCAATATTTTCCTTACACATTACAATGCATTTTAGGGAAAGTAATATCCCTCACAGCAAAGATCGTCACATATGTGACAGTGACGTTGTAGTCACGTGGCACCTGGGTCACAATGTGACATCATATTTGTGACTCCTATGTGACGTTACGTATTAGTAACATTGTAACTTCATTGTGACTGTATTATGTGACATTTCCATAATTTAATTAACACGTAACAATGTGATGACATTACAATGGCAATTACAATGTGACGTCACAAACAAGTTCATATGCGACGTCACAAACGACCATGAAAATGACCAAAATGACTTCGCTGTGACCTCAATATGACATTGCTTAGACGTACTGCGACGTCCTGTGACGTCCCAAAGTCACAGTGTGACGTAAATCTTACGTCACTGTGAAAAAAAAATGCTGTTAGGAATGTTATTGAATAACTGAAAAATATAGCAAAACCACTGAAAAAAAGAGAGTAGAAGTGAAAAACAAATATGAAGAAACCAATCTTGTTTTGAAGGCTGTAACCGCTAACGTCGTCAAACAACATTACGGAAAAAATGAAATTTGGAAAAAGGAAACAAATCACCAAACAAATTATTGAAGCAGACCGGAGAGAATAATTGTACCATTAATATGTTACTAAAACACCAAACTTTGATCAGATCATGATTTTCGATACTGATTTAAGTTTCCATATTGTTTTTATATTTGTGGAATTATATGCATACATTGTTACTTTAACTACATCTAAAATAGCATGCATTTCTTCCTGAAAATAATTTCTAATTTCAATAAAATATATTTAGGTAACTCATCAAATACTTAAAATCATCAATTCACAAAAATTCCACGAAATTCCTTAGCATGTTACAAAGCAAATTATATCGTAAGTTTAATAAAAGACGTATAACTAAATTTGATACAAAATATCTGCTTAATCAATACAATTAAACATTTAATTTTTAATGATTTTTATTTTCTCAAACGTAGTATTTAGAAAGTATTGTTTTCACGAAAATTTTTGATTTCGAAATGTTGAAGACCTCCTGAACACGTTTTGGGTATTTTTGAAGTGATGTCCGTCTGTCTGTTTGATGTATGTGGTCGATATCTCGTGTAGACGATAGCAGTCACAAATATTAATGGATTTTCCCGAAACGGTATATCAGGCTTTGTTATTAAAAAATCTAGAGCCAAATAGATTTCTTTAAAATTCAGTATTCTTCTCAAATCGACATCTCTCTCTATTCTATTATCGCTGTGCATTGGGCATCAACCAAAGTAATTCTTGTGATTACAACATGACCTTTAGTAGCTAAATTGAATTCTTTTGTAAATTTCATGGCTGACCTTCAGTGCAGCCTGGCAGGGTTGGCCAAACTTTGTCGCGGAAAGTGAAAAAGGGCCATATTTGAGACCTCATGGGCCCATGCACTGAGGGTCAGCCATAGTTTTCGGGTTTAACTTATGTAGTACTACCTAGTATTAACTTAATTAACTCATTTGTTGCATGGCTCATCCTCAATGCTACCGAAAAATAGCTACTTTTGCATCTAACGAAACGAAAAAGTGTCCTTTTGGTGGTCCTGTATCTCAGTGCACTGAGGGTCAATGTGGAACTTGATAATTGCATTTCATAGTATGAGACCTGTCTTTTAACAGACAATTGACAGAACTTTGGTTAATGGCCATGCGAGCACATAGGGCTTACTTCAAGACATTGTGGAAATGGAATATATGGTAGCAAAGCATACAATTAGATGTACAGTAGGCTTATAATCTATTTATTATATGTCATATATTTTTTATTATATGTGTAACTAGTCAGAAGGCAACCATATCCTTTTTCTACAATGTCATCTAATTTTACTTGTAGCATAAATAATACAAAAATAACATTGCAATTGTTAGCAATCATAGTACCGGTAGCCTAGTTCCGAGAAAATAATGGTCAATGCAATGATGTACACCCTACATTGGAAAGATTAAAAAACAATGTTTATCATTTTAGTAAAACATTTTTATTGAAATATTTTTAAATATTTTAAACACCTTT
Organism: Amaurobius ferox; assembly: GCA_951213105.1. Taxonomy (NCBI): domain Eukaryota; kingdom Metazoa; phylum Arthropoda; class Arachnida; order Araneae; family Amaurobiidae; genus Amaurobius; species Amaurobius ferox. The sequence continues at coordinate 138,314,540 of OX578139.1, forward strand.
AAAAAAAAGGTTTTACAAATATTTTATGCTTTTACCATAATGATAAACGTTGTTTTTTACTCTTTTTCAAACTATAATGTATGGTGTAAAACATATATATACCTATTTATAACAGCCTATTACAATTTTCTGATATTATTTTGATCACAGCACTGTTACTTTTCCGGATTTGGCAACAATTTTCATGATAAACAACCTGGCAACAAGGCAATTCAAAATGGCTGAATTGTGGTTCTGGTGAAAACTTGTGAGAAACTCATATAATTTTTTTTAACAAGAAGCATGGATGAACAATGTGTCATCCATAAGAAAAGTGATTGTGGAGACCATAAAGCGTCAAGAAAGAGTGGTTCATATCAACGTAGGTCTTGAACTATCTCTAAGTAAACAATTGGAAAAAATTAGATTTTACCCAAAACAAAATGTTTCTGAAGTTCAACTTATCAGTAATAGAAGTCAACAATACATTTCTACTGTTGAAGGTGTGATATGTTCATTCCACAGATTCAAGTACGGTACATTTTGGCAGCCACGAAGAAGGTGTGCTCATCCTAACCATACAGTGCATCCTGCTAAGAAAAAAGAAACTGTTCACATGGCATCATGGAAGGTATATTTGCATTGGAACTTGAGATTTCCGTCTTTTCCAACGGATGGCATGTTAAGTAGCAAGCACAGAATAATTGATGATGAGAACCGTGCAGCAGAAATCAAGGATGAAAACCATTCAGAAGAAATAACTGACCTAAATTATCAGCCTCCAGCTGGTACTTTATATATGAATGAGGCAGAGAGAGATCAACGTAAACAACAAATGCACACCTTTACTGAAACCGCAGCTCCTGACATCGGTGCGATGCGAATGATGCAATGCGAACAGTTTATTTTTTCTTAGCGGGATGCACTGTATGATCTGGGTGTGTAAACTTTCTTTATGGCTGCCAAAATGTGCTGTACTTGAATCTGTGGAATAAACATATAACCACCTTCAACAGTAGAAATGGCTTGTTAACTTTTATTACTGATAATTTGAATTTCCGAAACATTTTGTTTTGGGTAAAATCCAATTTTTTCCAATTGTTTATTTACAGATAGTTCAAGACCACTATGTTGATATGAACCACTCTTTCTTGAAGCTTTATGGTCTCCACACTCACCTTTCTTATGGAAGACACATTGTTCATCCATACTTCTTGTTAAAAAACATTATATCAGTTTCTCACAAGTTTCCACAAGAACCACAATTCAGCCATTTTGAATTGCCTTGTTGCCATGGTGTCTATCATGAAAAGTATTACCAGATCCTGAAAAGTAAGTGTGCTGTGACCAAAACAATATCAGAAAATAGTAATAGGCTGTTATAAATAGGAGTATTATGTTTTACACCATACATTATAGTTGAAAAAGAGTAAAAGCAACGTTTATCAATATGGTAAAAACATAAAATATTTGTAACACCTTTTTTTAAAAGTGTTTTAAATATTTTAAAATATTTTAATAAACATGTTTTATCAAAATAATAAACACTGTTTTTACTCTTTTTTCAATTTTAGGGTGTACATCATTGCATTGAATGTTATTTTCTCGAAGCTAGGCTACCGGTACTATGATTGCTAACAATTAAAATGTTGTTTTTGTATTACTTATGCTACAAGTAAACTTAGATGACATTGTAAAACAAGGATAGATATGGTTGCCTACTGACTAGTCACATATATAATAGAAAAACATATGACATATAGGGAATGGGTTATAGGCCTACTGTACAGCTAATTGTATGCTTTGTTACTATATATTCCATTTCCACAATGTCTTGAAATGAGCCCTATGTGCTCGCATGGCTATTAGCCAAAGTTCTGATAATTGTCTGTTAAAAGACAGGTCTCATACTATGAAATACAATTATCAAGTTCTACATTGACCCTCAGTGCAGTGAGATACAAACAGAGGTGTTGTTGTTGAAACCCAGACCGTCCGATCTACCAGAAAGGTGTAAGGTAACTGTTTGGACGGTCGACAAACAGAGGTGTAGCAAGGTCAAGTGGTACCCGGTGCGGAAAATTTCTTGTCACCTCCTCCCACCATTGAAATTATTAAAAGAAGGAAAATAAGATACTTACAGTTGCAAGTGTTATTTATTGGTTTATTAACTGTGAGCACTTTGTGCTTGATTTTATGTGTGTGATTATTTACACTGTGAGCATAAGCACTTAAAACCTCTTTTTCCTAACTTTGCTCTCTGCAAATTTTGAAATCACATCATCTAAATGAATTCCTTTCGCTACATTGTTTTCAATTGACAAGATAGCTAAGCCAGAGAGCCGAACTTGACTCATGGTGGACCTAACATAACTCTTCACTAATTTTAGTTTTGAAAAACTCCTCTCACAAGATGCTACTGAAACACATAGCGTTAACAAGAATCTTAAGGCTAAAGTCAGATTTGATACAGAATCTGAAAGTTCATATTCAACAACAAACTCTAAAAATCTTAAAGAAGACCATTCCAGATAATCTTCTTTTGAAACTTCGGCGCCTTGTAGATGTCTGCTTAGTCGTGGAATCTCTCTAAGAATTCCATCTTTAAAAAGTTCATCATAGTTTATGACTAAGTTTTGTATTAACTGTGGAAGTTTGTCTTCTGAAATTGTGATTAGATTTTTGGGTTCGAGAACTGCAAACCGAGCTGATATACTTTCCATGTCTTTGCAGCGATTGTCGATTTCTTGATAAAACCTGTCAATGCACTCCAACATTGATCTTTTCAATTCTTCATTCAACGTGAGTTTTTCATCTTCAGCCTTTTCTCCAGGCAACATTTTCTTCTTTCTGACTGTTCTTCTTTTCATTAAAGGAATGTACTTGTACATCTTTTCACAAGTGTTCTTTGAAAACTGCAGTGCTATCTCCACGATCTCATTCCTTTTGTCGTTCAAAAAGGTCTTCACACTTCTCATTTTGATAATACACTTCCAAAACTGATTCCCACGATCTGTAGGTATTTTTGAGCGTGGTTTACTTCTTCTAAGACATTACTTCAGAAATACAAAAACATAAAAAAGAAAAATCACATATTGCTGGCCAAAACGTTTGCGCTGCTCGTCTGGTTTCGACAGTTTCTGTGGGATCACAAAGTTCTATTATAGTATCAACAATTTTCTTGAAATTAAGATATAAAGGTTTTACAGTTTCGTAGTGAGCACTGCATCTTGTATCTGAAAGTCTCTTGACTGTAACTCCAACATTAGTTACAAGGAGCGTCCATCTGTGTGCAGAAACCGAGAAAAAGCAGTACAGACTTTCTAAGGTCCCATAAAAGGTATTATTAAAGCCCTTAGCTTTAATAATACCTTTAAAGCTTATGAAATAAAAGGAAATGCCTGTGTGTCTGTCTTATACACTATCGGCTCAGCGACCGCGGAACCCGAGGGGGAACCGGGAAGTGACACGTCAAAACCGATTTTTAAAATTTTATTTATTTTTTTTTGTTATTTAATGTTTTATGCGATTTCGACCGTATTTTGCCCTTTTTCCCCTTTTTTCTCCACCATCCAGACGTCGTAGAAAAAACAAATCACACGACCAGAAAGAACAGACAATTGCGAGTAAAAATATATCAATTTCAAATCTCAGGAACAAATTCTAATATTTTTAAAGATTTTTAAACAAAAGTCACTTTCGGCTCAAAAAAATGAACTTTCATTTTTAACACTTTACAACAAAGTTGAAAAGTGTTTATGACTTTGTTCATCCTGTCTGTCTGTCTGTCTGTCTGTCTGTCTGTCTGTCTGTCCGTTAGCACGATAACTGCCGTAAAAATGACTTAATCAAAATGAAATTTTAGTATGTTGTTCAGACGGTCTGTAGGACCTATGGGAATATAAATGAATAATATCACACAATTAGTTTTGGATTGAACCCGGGTTGAAAAAATGAAATACATTGAGCTCTATGGGACCTAATTTTTCTAACATTTTTTAAGCGGATTTAAAATTCACAAATTGCTTCGAAAATTTTAGATAATAGTCAAATTGTTCCATAAAATATATTAGAAAAAATTCAGCTAAATATATTCAGTAGTTTTTTAAATAAAAATTAAAATAATAATTACACATCTTATATGAAACGATCACGTGACCATGATATGAAACGATCACATGACCCACTTCAAAATGATATATGGCATCCATCTTGTTTCAAATTCGTGATTTTTTAAAGTTCTTTTTAATTCATATTGAGTGCTGTATCCATCCTAAAACTACTTTATTTCTGCTTAAATTCTGTGCATCTACATAGTAAAACAACACAATGGCAATATATTTGAGTTTAAATTCTCATTCAAATTTGATTATTTCTATAACTAAGCCTATTTTTCACCTATGTAAAATGTAAACAGCAAAATATGTAGAATGAGTTGTATTAGAATTACTGTATTTCTTTAACACAAAATAATTCAGTCCATGGAGTCTGCATGGCTGATATGAATGAAATATTAATTGATTTTATAAACAGAAGGACGATTTTTTTCGATGAAGTTTTAAGCATAAAGTTTATGAATTGTAGCTCCATGGTCTTAATTTTTAAATAAAATAAATTATTATAGTATTGTGATGAATGAAATGGAGAAAGTTATGAATGAAACCCTGCTTTTATAGAGAGATGCAGGCGTGTTATTTTTTCTATGACGTCATTTGAATTAATTTCAGTTGTTTTCGATGAAGTTTTCAAATATAATAAATTATCGTAGTATTATGATAGATTTAAAAATATTACCGTGGAATGTATTGCATTTTAGAGATATTTAAACCACGCAATTTATATTTCAATGCCGTCATTTGAATGAAGTTCATTTTTTTCAATGAAGGTTTAAGTTTTCAAATATAATAAATCAATGTAGTATTGTGATAAGTTTTAAAATATTACCGAGGAATGTATTGCATTTTCGACTTTTTTAAATAAAATTGCTTTGAAGTTGGAAAGTGTTTCATAATCAATGCTTTAAGCATGATTGATCTTTCTTGTTAAATTCTCGCGTTGGAGAAAAGTACCGACAATTTCGACTAATAGTTTATATTTTTAGAAAGCTCAAAGATCAGGCACTCTTACAAGCCCAATCTGGTCAAGAAATAATAAAAAATAGCCGCAGGATCCGGATTTCAAGGAATTCATGATTTTCAATTTCTTGGCGAAATAGCGAAAGGAGTTCGATTTTCACCCACATGCGCGCGCAGACGAACGGTGTTGCTATGGCGGCGGTTTTTGACCTAGGGACAAATAAAAACCGAATTATGGTTTGATGGTATCTGGCTGATATATTTAGCCCATGCTCTTGATACCCATGCGAATATCCTGATGAGGATATTCGCATGGGTATCAAATTGTATTTGCAAATGTCATCAGTGATTGCTTTTTATACGGTTTTTGGTCTAGGGATAATAAAAATCGAATAAGTGTTTGCTTTTTGTACGATTTTTGGCCAAGAGACAATTAAAAACAGAGGGTTTGTTTTTTATAAGGTTTCTGGCTCATTATGCTGGATTGAATTATGGCGATGTATTGTTTACATCGGGTCGTGGTTGGGACCACAATGGAAAAACTTAAACACTGAAGAAATAAAAAGATAAATAAAAATAAAGCTATGGAGATTGTCGCAGTGCATTTATGCATCGGGTGGTGGTGGGGACATCAGAATATCACTGTTCACAAACATTAGAATAAATTCTCTTTAGAAATCAATTTTCAAGAACCCCCACTAGAACACTATTTTTCATCTTAAAATTTCATTATTAGTTTTAACGTCATTAAACTAAACCAAACTTTGTTAACTCCATGGGCTTGAGGGCGCGGTAGCCCAGTGGTTAGCGCGCGGGAATTGCACTCGGTAGGTCCGGGTTCGATTCCCGCCACAGCCGAAACTGCCGCCATGTTCACGCGGAGCGCGATCACGTTAAACATGTGGGTCCGTAAGTCCTTCCGAGAGGTTGGAGGTAGAGGAAGGAGGGTATGGTCCCTGTGGATGCCTCCCCCACTGGGTTCCGATCTAAATAGGATGGCACTTCCTGGTCGTCCAAATAGTTACCTTACAAATTTCTGGTAGGTCGGATGGTCTGGGTTTCAACAACAACTCTACAGGATTATAACGCCAGCCAGTTTGTCAGAATTTTCAAGGATAGCGAACAAGCTGGTCGCCGAAGGCGGCCAGTCAGTAATAATGCACAACTAACTCAACAAAATGCGTGGGGTGATTGACCGGCATGGCAGCGGCTAGGATTGGTTACCTGTTGAGTGATGATGAATCACCGATTGTTTACCTCTCGCTCGAGTACAAACTGCAGATACAGACTTCGGCGGAAAGAAACACAACCTCCCCTTCCGTATTCATACGCTCTCCACTACACAGCATCGAATTCAGCCGTGTTTTGTTGTGTTTATTGACTGAATTAAAAAATTCCAAACTTTCAATACGTATTATGTTGACTTGTTGAGGTTAATTAATTGTCGGACGAAGTTATCAAATTCGTTTTAAATAATATTTCTTTTTCAAAAAAAAGTATTGTGAGCCCCCCATTTTTTTTAATTTTAAAAACACATATTTTTGTCATTTTGTCACCCCCCTCAATGATGACACACGGGGCGGTCCGCACCCACCGCACCCTCTTTCCTACTCCTCTGGATACAGGACCACCAAAAGGACCCTTTTTCGTTTTGTTAGATACAAAAGTAGCTATTTTTCGGCAGCACTGAGGGTGAGCCATGCAACAAATGAGTTAATTAAGTTAATACTGGGTAGTACTAGACAACTTAAACCCGAAAACTATGGCTGACCCTCAGTGCATGGGCCCATGAGGTCTCAAATATGGCCCTTTTTCACTTTCCGCAACAAACTTTGGCCAACCCTGTCAGGTTGCACTTAAGGTCGGCCATGAAATTTACAAAATAATTCAATTTAGCTACTAAAGGTCATGTTGTAATCACAAGAATTACTTTGGTTGATGCTCAATGCACAGAGATAATAGAATAGAGAGAGATGTCGATTTGAGGAAAATACTGTTGTTGTTGAGACCCAGACCGTCCGACCTACCAGAAAGGTGTAAGGTAACTGTATGGACGGCCGGGAAGTGCCACCCAATTTAGACCGGAACCCAGTGGGGGAGGCATCCACAGGGACCGTACCCTCCTTCCCCTACCACCAACCTCTCGGAAGGACTTACGGACCCACATGTTTAACGTGATCGTACTCCGCATGAACACGGCGGCATTTGTGGCAGCGTGCAAATCTAGCGCGCAAACCACGGGGATACCGCACCCGAGATGGCCAACAGCACGCGGCGTTCCGAGGTGGTCACCCACCAAGTACTAACCGCGCCCGATGCTGCTTCACTTCGGTGATCTAACGAGAACCGGTGTTTTCAGCACGGTACGGCCGTTGGCCCAGAGGAAAATACTGTGTCGCGCCAAGCTTTAGGAATTCTTGTGGATCACAAAAAAATTTTTTTTGGAGAAAAAAAAAATTACATGTCTTCTAAAATCATTAGAAGAAACCACAAAAAAAAAAAAAAATTCAGCAAAATCAAAAATGGTATCTATAATGACCTGCCTCACTCTTATAAAATCTGCCTCTTAATAGTTTCAATCATTATTGTGACAAATAGCCGCAATATAATTTGTTTTGTTCGTGACGTCCCTAGCTCACCCCCTTGGAGAAGTTACACCTCAGGGGGTGGGGATACATTGTCAAGTTTATATTAATCGAAAGATTTTTTCATGATTTTTAGCGTAAAGGGGAACCCGCTATAGTTCTAATCATTCGGACCCTCAATACCGATTTTTTAAATCTGTTCTTGTAAAATTTGGAAAAGAAATTGTTCTGGTATGAGAAAGTGGAGTTGAGCCTCATTCCATTTAATTTATTCCTAAAATACTGCTTTAGTAGAAACCTAAAACTTTTGATTTATAAATCATTAAATATTTCAGAAATAATGAGAGTAGTAATTAAAACAACTAGATAAATGAAAGATGCTTGGAAAACCAATAGATAAATTGAAATTTCCCAAGAGAAAGAAACTAAACTTTGACGCACAAAAACTAGAAACTTTTGCACCTTTCCCCGCAAAAGTATTTTTCTCACGAAGGTTTACTGTTTGCTGCTTGAACTCGAAATTACCTTAACAATAGCTTTTAATTTATTTAATTACTAGATGTGTACCCGTTTCGTACGGATTATATAATATAAAGCTTAACATTCACAATTATGTGCAAATTCTTAAAGTATCCTAAATGACATTGTTATTCAAGACATTCAATTAAAATATTTAATTTAATTCTTCTAAAAAGAAGTATAAGAATATATGTTTTTGGTATGTAAAAATATCATCATAGGCAGATTTGAAGAATAAGATACAGTCCCGTTTATAAGCAAATTTACAAAGAATATAACGTATGATTAATATATGCTACACTGAAAGCCCTATGAAATCGGATCAACATATTTGAAAAAGAATGCGTTAAAATGATATTAGTGAACTCAATATTTGAGTTCGAAAAATGTTTGCTAAAATAAAATAGATGACTTAAAAAATTGAAAATATCAATATACTCCGTGACCTTTCAACGCGAAATCCGTAATGGATATAATCCAGCCAAAAATGCAATTCCCATAAAATTTATTTTTATACGCATTTATTAGATAGAACGAAATACGCGACATTACCCGGGTTTTAAGTAGTCGAACACTAAGCATAAATAATTAAATAAGCACCCTATGCTTAAGTAATACATTAGAACATAATTTAAATAGGCTTAGACCCGAAAATTACACGAAACAAATTGCACGTACTACTTTCCGCAAAAATAAAAAGTATAAGAATTACAATTGATCGCTCACAATTCATCATTCTTGCTCATTTAAACTCGAAATCTGATTATCCATGTACCGAAGAGTTTTTTTTCATGCATATCTAAGCATTTCTTTTCATGCATCCCTTAACCTAACCTAAAATATCCACTCCCCAATGATAAAATGGGGGGGATTCTCCGTTTCAACCTCCGAAGCCCTGCTTTATTCGCTTCATGTGTCGGATGAGCAATGTATACTTAATTTATGGATGGATTTATGATTTATTCTTCTTACATAATCTGTGGTATCGTACGCAGGTAGCTGAGATAAAAATGAACGACGGATGGCAAGTCAATTTCTGTATATCATAATATAAAAATCGAAGATGTTTAAAACGCATAAAAAGTATATATTTTTTAAAAAATCACTGAAAATTGTGCAATAATCTTACTTTTTTTAAATAAAAAAATGCTTTAATAGAAATCGTCTGCGATACAGACTTATTACTTTCCTTATTTACATAATGTATAAAGTATTGTGACGGGGTCGAAAATTTGAATTCGAGTTTCCGACGGGAGAGCACATTCCAAGCATCCCTGATCACGAATCGAACATATTTGAAGTGATGTCTGTGTGTGTGTGTGTGAAAGTATGTGTGTGAGTGTGTGTGTGTGAAAGTATGTGTGTGAGTGTGTGTGTGTGTGTGTGTGTGTGTGTGTGTGTGTGTGTGTGTGTGTGTGTGTGTGTGTGTGTGTCAGTGAGTCTGAGGAGATGATAACTGACGAACGAATGGACCGATTCGAACGAAATTTGGCAAAAAATGACAATCCGTAAACACTGGAAGCCTATTGCTTTTATACGCAATCGAATGTTCGGACCCACCCTAAATTTTCCAGTGAAATTTTGAAAATTCGTCAAAAAATCCAAACCTCTAATAAAGTTACGCACATAGACATTTCTTATGTAATTTTTCATTAGAAAACGATTGATATAAACTTTAGAACGCTAGCATGAACCATTCTTGAGATATTGCACATTTTTCAAATACATTTATAAAAAAAATCGTATAAATTAAAAAAAATATTTCCTATTGAAAAATGAAAAGTGAAACATGTTCACTTTTCATATGTAATACCATGCGATAATTTTGGTGACATCATTCCCGTGCTTGTAGCTTGTTCCATTCATGAAAAAAGTTATGTTGAGTAATACTTGTGTATTTGATCGCCTATATTCATTTATCTGCTGTAAGAATAACTTATTTCTCCGTCCATAACGCTTGGCGAGATTTTGGGGACAAATTAGGTGGAATGTCGCCAACTTGGCGACTGCTTAAAAGTTGCTAAATTAACGAAACACTCGCCAAATGGATAAAAACGTAGCTAAATCAATAAAAATGACGACTAATTGACGAAAATTCAATATCTTGGAAAGAATATAAGTACCTACTATAAAAATAACGTATTTTTTTACTGTAGAAGTAGAAAATTCATTGCATTATGTAAGGAAAGTCATGTGCTGCCCACATCAGATCTTTAGGTTTAATTTCGTCACTTTGCAGCATGATATTATTCATTTTTCAAATAAATTTGCGGAAAAAATATTGTCTGCATAATGCTATCTGTATGGAAAATTCGATGTTTAATGATATTTCGACAACCCTAGCTCTTTTAAACTTGAAATAAGAATCTAATTTTAATTGAAGCTATTCTAAAGCTACCCAACAAATTTCATGAAATTTGGTGCAGATGTTCTCCCGTGATGATGAGTTAAGCACACGCACGCACATACACATGCAGACATATTTTCAATTTTATTTATTTATATTTTATTTAATTATTAATTTGTGTCAGTTGAACTATGTTTGTTTTTTCATTTAGTTATTATTTTTATTTTGTTTTTTCATTTAGTTATTTTAAAATTTCTATAACTTCATACTCAGTACTGGCTAGTTCTACTTTATGATTTGCCATATTTAAATTATCTATGCAATGACATCTATATAAATAAAATTGAAAATCTGTCTATCTGTCTGTCTGTCTGTCTGTTGGTCCCGTCATCACGGGAGAACGGCTGAACCAAATTTGATGAAATTTGGTGGGTAGCCTGGAAATAGTCCCACTTAAAATTTAGTCCATGTGTGGAGTTTCTACAATTAGTGGTTCTCGAGATATTAGTAAAAAGCCGCATTTTCGTTTGTCTCGTCATCACGGGAGAACGGCTGAATCGAATTTGATGAAATTTTGTGGATAGCCTTAAAATAGCCCTCCATAAATTTAGCCCAAGTTTCGAGTATCTAAGACCAGGGGTTGTCGAGATATTAATGAAAAACCAAATGTTTTTCCTAAGAGTTCTACTCCCTAACTCCGTGGTTTATCCTAACGAAAAGCTTGAAAATCGTTTGAAAGTGAATTAAAACTGTATCTCTGAGTTTGGGGGGAGATTTTTTGCACTAATTAGCCACTTTCTGAAAACATGAATTGTTTGAAACATGATTTAAATGGGAAATCTATCTGCTTGGTTTATATTTCACAAGCTTTTACTGAACAATGAAAAGTATATAGAAATCAAAATGGCTATTAAATTTCGCATTTTATGAGGAAGATTCTATCTTATATCATGTTGCTGGGCAACGGAATGAAATTAAATGTGTTGTTAATATTTATTATTATTTTTTCTATTTGAATAATAAATAAATGGATGAAAAAATATATTTTTAAATGAACGGTTTGATTGTTCTTTTAATTATATAAATTGCGGACTACGTACATCACTTTCATTTATTTTAGCAAAGAGGTTTCCAGCTCATATATTATGTTTAGCTAATAAACTCATATATTGTGTTTACCCAATAAATTCATTTAGCCGATTGTTGAAGCAGAAAAAGATAAACGGGTGTATATTATAATACAATTTTAGTGCTTTCATTTAGTATATACAAACGGGATCAGGATATTTTATTCTTTAGATCTGCAAATTCAGAGCTACGAATTTAGCGGAATATCTCTAAATATCTTGGTAACTTCTCTTAAACTTTATCAAATTAGCGGAAATGTTTCCAAATTTATAAAATTGACTCAAATCAATGATTTGTTTTTTAGAATAGAGTACTGAAATGATGTTTCGGTAGCATTTGTCGGTCAATCCATCCATCTTACTTAGTAACACATTTAACGATTTTTTTTAATATCACGAACGAAATTGATAAAAGTATTTGTGAGTCCATAAAAATATCATGGAATTGATAAAATCACGCTTAACAATTGAAAATAATTGTGTTTTTTTTAGGGGATAATATTGTGATGATTTTTCGTCAATTTGTCGCAAAATGGGACTATCAGTTCTACAGTCCCACTTGGCGATAAATTTGGCGATTTTTCAAGTTATCACTAAATTGACTAAAATGTCGCCAAACCTTCCATGGAGATCGCATTCTTCAGACGATATGATTTCCATCTATTTATTTGAAGCAAATGAGATCATGTCGTTTAGCAACGGATCCAATGTGTTATGCGGCATACGATTTTATATTAAATCTTTTCCTATTTGAATAATAAAGATATGTATATAAAATAAATGTCATTGACATTGCATTTTTGACTGGATACTATCAATTACGGTCGTCAGGTTTAAACATTACTATAATTGATATTTTCGGGGACTGTTGATTCAGGGATTATTGATATTTTATTATGCCGTTGTTTTATTATGACGAAAATTGTTGAAACTCATATATAGTATGTTGTACGAGTAATCTTCTACAAATGCATTATATCTTCTAATCTACGAGAATATAAGTAGTACAGGTATATTGGCATATATTTTGATATATATTGGCATATATTGGAATCAATTACGACCTTTTGGTATAAAGATTACGGGGATTACTGATATTTTCAATTTATTACGTCATCTCTTTTATTTTGGCAAATATTTTTGAGACTTTGCAATACGGGTAATCTTCTACTAACACACAGGCATATTTTCTAATCTGCTACAATATACGTTGTACGGGGTTGCATATATTGATTCAATTCCTTTTTTTTTGTAAATTTGCTTACAAAAGGGGCCAGGATGTTTCATTCTTCAGATCTGTCCGTGAAGATAATTTTGCATAGTGAGAACAGATATTCTTAAACTTCTCTTTAGGAGCAATAAATTTAATATTTTAACAGAATTTGCACATGATTGCGAATTATAAGTTTCTTTATATTATATTCCGTATGAAGAACGGGTATGCTGCTAGTCATAAATAACTGTAATGTCACTTTCACATTTTTTGCACTTTATTGGATTTTGCTCTGCCCCCTTCAATTACACTGTCTTCCAAAAATTAAGAATGCGATTCAAATTTTTTAATAGCGAACATATCCATGGATTTTATTGGGTGAAACTTAACGGTCTTGTATATGGGGATTTGCAAATATCAAGTGGTATATGCAATATCGATTTTCTCCTAGAGCAATATGAAAATTAGTCGTGGGGTGAAAACGACTCGTTTTTGCTTTGCATTTTAACGCTGAAACAAACATTTTGCAGAGTGTTAGGATTGATGATGGATTTGATTAGCTTTGTTATGACACAAAGAATATGTTTACCTTACACCTTTCTGGTAGGTCGGACGGTCTGGGTCTCAACAACAACAAAGAATATGTTTGAAAGATTCTCAACGCTGACGTGCAGTTGGGAGGCTTGAGGAAGGACAGTCCGTTAAGGAAGACACCAATTTGTGTGTGAAAGCCCCAGGCCGTCCGGCTCGTCCAGAGGACTTAGAGCATCAAGATGTACGACCGGACCAATTTGTGTGTATACATTTTTTGGTCCGGTCGTCCATCTTGATGCTCTAAGTCCTCTGGACGAGCCGGACGGCCTGGGACCAATTTGTGTGTATACATTTTTTTCAGTTCTCGATTATGGAAATAATTTCAAACAAAAGGGACAGTCAGCTTACAACAGGGGACAGTCAGCTTAGTCAGGTTACAACATCCTCTAATGGCCAGTACATCGCACTGATGGCGAAACTCAATCGCCGAACGCCCACACTAGTTCTCTGATCAATGGCTATAATAACAATAGAAAAGTCAATAACCGCCAGTACTGTGTAGAGGAGGTTACATATTAAAGGTGTATATCCTCGGATATCAAGATTTTGTATCTTTTTGAATGCTAAGTCCAGAAGAGTACGATTAAAATAGTGTCGTCAGCAGGTGACTTAGAAAAAATCGCAATAATCCAATGTACTTTTCACGAATGAGTAACTATTTGCCCTAGATTCAGGCAATAAGCGTTTAATGGTCTGACGAGAACGAGAGACACGCAAACAGCTCAACGACACCGTTAAACATCACTCTTAGTTATAATAGTGTTATGGAATGGAATGCATTTTCTTTGGGATTTCCCATCGTCCTGCATGTGTTCATCAGGGGTACTGTGACCGTAGAAAGTTATCCTGATCATATCTTTGAACACTTCATGAGAATCCACACAGCAGCAGTGGGTCTAAATTTTATTTCAATGGGATTTAAAAATTGAACACACAGAGCGGGGTTGGTGGACGGCTTTCTTGGATGCAAAGGTATTACTCGTATGCAGTGGACAGCGTATTCTCCGAACCTCAGTCCCATCGAAAATATTCAGGATGCATTTGGAAAAGCTGTCTTTGCAGGTGTACTCCTGCAACTACTCTCTAAGATCTGAAAATTTCTCTTCTGTACATTAGTTATTGGACCATGCTGTGCTGGATCCCCTGATTGAAGGGATGGTGCGAAGCTTTTGTCAAAGTCAGGAGAAGGCACATCTCATATTAAGGGTTCGTTTGGTCTGTATAACATAAGAATCTATTTCCGAATGCATTAAGAGGGAAGTAACGTAAAAGGTAAAATATCTATATATATTAGATTTTATTGTCATACTCAGGAATATAATACTTCAATACCCGCTTGTGAAATTTGGAGTCAATTAAAGTAGGACTTGATAATGTCGAATTTACTGCAGCGTGCTTTAATTTTGGAAGACAGTGTGTTAATAATGCTTTTATTAAAAACTTCTACAATAGCGATAAAGTCATGTTAGTCTAATTATCTTTACGACTGATAATTATTTCAATTCCATCTATTCATTAATGTTCCAGCGGATGAAAAATACCCGATATTAATCACTTTACATTTTTTGACCAAAGGAAACTTTAACAAGTTTAACCGAAAGTTTTTATTTTCTAAACAACCTTCAGCTTTTAGTGATTTAATAAATGACGAGACGACAGATTTTATCTACCAAAGTTGAATAAATATCTAATCTCGCATCTCGTGTAGTACTTTATAAAACCTAACCGTAGAAAATATATTTTGGCTCAAAGTTATCATCTGTAGTGATCTACATTTTTAAATCACAAAACTGTTTCCACTGGAAGTTATCACGGAATTAACTGACAGGATGTCAACAAAGAATGTAGAAAAGGATATTAACTGTCACTATTTAAAAATTGCGTCACCGAAAAATAAAAGTTCAGATTCAAAATGTAATGAATGATACTATAGATGCCTAGCTATTTTTTCGGGACAACAAATATCCTTTAAGCATTATAATATATATAATTTAGTCTATATTTTTATATAATACTTTATTAGTACTTATCCTTATATCAATTCGTGTATATGTGACAAAATATGTTAATTTTTTGGAATCGTTGATAATTCACGCTGATAATGAGAAATTTTGGAATTGCTTGGTTATGATTGCAATTTATATATGTAATTAAGTATACTTAAATTTTATATATTTGAATTATTTTAGATTTAAAATGTTAAGAAAATCAAAATGAGAGTTACAAGATTTTTAACCGTTATTTGTATATAAAATCTTCATTCAACATAAAGCGAATATTTAAATATATGAACCGGGTTATGAGGGGAAAATACTTACTCATTTATTTAGAGGATACATGGTGGTTTCACTTGCTAAAGCGAAAACATATTTGTCAATAGAAAAGTGCTCATGTGACATAGGAAGAAAAGCATTACCATGCTGAAATATCTAAACACCAAATGAAAAAGCAAGGCTTATTGGAAGGAAATAAATAAATAATAAACTCATAGATATATAGAGCTACTAATCAATGTTAACATAAACTAAAAACGTAGTTAATATTAGTATTTAAACTTTTATTATTAATAAAATTTGCATTTACATTTGTGCGCTACACAGAAACCAGGAAAACAACATTATATTAAATTATTATTTTATGTAAATTAATTATGTTCATATGATATTGTATTAATATATTTAAAGTAATGAGAGTTTTACGTCTGTTAATAAATTCAGACATTCCAATTAATGTGCTGAAATTCAATCCATCAATGGAAACTGTTTTCAATGAATTATTTTATACCACAACCTTAATGATATATCTATACAGTCGTGTCAAGCTGTTTCGAATAAATTATATAACTTTAAGAAGTACATACTTCATTATTTCCGAAGTCTGGTGTCTCTGAAGTGACTGTTAAGGTCATTAAAGTCATTAATGGGGTCATTTTCTGGGATAATAGTTTAATGTTCTGCAGAAATATGATCAATGGATCTCTTTATGATTCGTCTGCTCTCACAATGCCGACTAAAATATCGTAAATTGCTCATAAAGTTATGACAAATGGGAATAAACTTTTATACATCTGTGAATTAATTAAAATGAAGAAAATATAGTTATAAATATGGAAAAATAAATATTTAGCTTAGTTTTTGTTTACTTTACATATTATTTAGAAGAGATTTTGTGGATCTTTAACGCTGAAATAATTTCATATTAAATAAAGTTTTAAGTATTAATTACCTACCTTAATTATTATCTTTTGAAATAGATCTTGTTTGTGTCATTGATGATGATAGTATACAAAATTTTGAAGCATTAACAAATGATAATGTAAGAATTATATTGGAGAATTACGTTTTTGTAATTTTTTTAGAATATGACATATTTTTATGTTGGATAAAAATAATTTAAAAATATATTACTAGATAATTTGAGATAATATTGCTAGATAATTAAAACAATGTCAGTGAAATATTTAAATTTTTTACCATAACTAACATATAATATAACATACTAATACTTCCATGAAGAAGGCAGTATAGGAAAATCAGGTGACATACAATTGTTTTGAGGAAGCTTTGAGCCCTCTACCTCATGTCAAGAACAGTGTGTTCTTAACAGATGCTAAGAACCAACTGCAGTTTTATAATACTTTGTAGTATTTATATTATAATTGTCTAACGTGTTTGTGTATTTCCAGGCCCTCCGGAAAATTTTCGATGACCTAGAAGATTGAATATTTCAGTACCAGCAACGAGATAGAATCTAGCGAATTCGGATTTCTAATTTTTCCTGTGACAGAGAACATAATGAGATGGGAAGGTCAATTTTATCGTCTGCAAGTGTCTTTCCAGACTCTCGCAGTGCCCACTGTGACAAAAAAGCTTGTAATTCCATCTCAGTAACTCAATTGGGAGATTGCCGGCTGGCCAGTAAAAAGACCATAGTGTTTCGAGAGTCCCGTCTTCTTCTTCTTCTTCTTCTTCGACCCAGACCGTCCGACCTACCAGAAACGAGAGTCCCGTCTGAATAAGTTCAGTTCCTCACAATGAACACCGCACAAATCAACCCTGTAGGTTAGCGTAATGACGTCCGGGGTCTAAAAGTGATATTAGCACGACGAACACGGATTCAGTGGACGCTACGATATTGAGTGTCAATTTCATATGTGGTATATCGTTAACCTGAGGTAAATATTGTAGAAAGCGATTAATCATATTGTCAATTTACATGTCAATCTGACATTAAGTGAAAGAGAATGTAGACGAAAATACCTTGCAATTCCATTCCAGATGCTCAATTGTGAGTGCGCCGACTTCCCAGTGCAAATATACGTGGTTCGAGCCCCTGCTGTAATAGAAGGTGCTTTACAGTTTACTGAAGCACAGTACTTTACTTTACACAGTAACCCAGAGAGCCGACATTTTGACCATGGAATATATATTAACTGAGCCAATTTTCGAATATAAAGATTGTTTTTTGACACTTAGCACAATACAATTCGCAACAAAATAAAACTTATTAAGATAAATTTGGAATTTTGATTTTTAAGTGTGTCTTTGGCGTGCTTAAATATTAGTGATTTAAGACTTAATGTCATTAACTGTAATTAAAGCATTGGTGAACAACTGTAAAAGTCATTTTTATTTTGATTTGAGAGGATGCAACAAGGGCTGGCACTGTATGCAATAATATTATCATGAGAAAAAGTATATTCCTTAATTCAAATTCACTTTATAGGAATTAGATACATATAAGGATATCCTCCAGTATAACATATAAAATAATGTTCATAACTATATGTATAATAAAGTATTTAAGTATTTCGGTATATCTTATATATTGTTATAAAAGAACCTTCTAGAGTGACAAAAATAATTTCTTCTTGACACACCTGAAAATGCAAACCGACATAAGAATAGAGTCACGCGTCCCTTTCTGACATTTACAAACCGAATTTCTTAAAATGCTTGACACCGATTTGCATTGTCAAGCGATATAAAGTTGCAAGAAAGAATTTTACTTGACAAAGAAATGGCATTGTCGCACTTTCGCATGCTCGGCTTCACTTTTTATGTCAAATGTTGTTATATTTAAACGAAAAGACCCGGTAAACTTCATTGTAGTATTCAATGATTTGTGCGTGTGGGAGAGGGGGGGGGGGTCACTATTCAATCATTTATAAGATGTTTATTAGATGTAACCTAATTTAGAATACAATAGATAACCTAATTTAGAATACAATAGATATTTAAAAATACTGAATTTGAATAAAAAATATTGGTTTGAATATACAGTTGATTAAAAGTATCCGGTACATGACTAGTATCCGACGTGGTTCACGGTTAGCGATTGACACCATGAGTGCTGATCATGTACCAATATAACCGTTATGCAACATTATTTATAAAATTTCAAAAACATGCAATAGTTTGAGAAGGGTTCAAGCAAAAGTTCAAAAACATGCAATAGTTTGAGAAGGGTTCAAGCAAAAGTTCAAAAACATGTGCTTGTTTTCTAATGGTAAATTAAGTATAAATTGATTGTGACTGCATTAACGGTAAAACATAGCGATAAAGCATAGCAATAATGTAAAAGTAAAAAATGATTTAGAATAATGGAACGTATGTATAGTATCAAAGCATTTCGTGTTTTATGAACCATATTTCAGTGAGACTTATTTTAGTTCATTTTATATTGAAATTTTAATAAATATTCTTATTTTCTGAATAGCTAACCGTATTTTTAAAAAATTGCAATTTCTATAGACAATACCCATGATTTTTTGGTATAGTAGAAAGTATATTCCGTATAAAGTATTAAGAAAATTCGAACTCGAGTCTTTAACGGAAGAGTACATTTCAAGCATCCCTGAGCTCGAATCGAACGTTTTTGAAATGGTCTCTCTCTCACTCTCTTTCTCTCTGTGTGTAAGGATATGTGACAATATTGATTTTAATCGAACTTTCAGAAAAGGCATCGAATATTCAAATGAATTTATAAAAAAATCATAAAAAATTCAGTGCATTCAATAATGTTAAATAAGTAATCACTTTATACGCAACTTGTTATTCTAAATAAAATATCCTAAACTCTAGATATTGCACGTTTTACAAATAAATGTATTCAAAATAATACATAAAAATTCGCACTAGCAAGTATCATCAAATATATGACACTAAGCGATACATTTTACGACCTCATCGACTAATTTGGCGAAACATCGCCTACTTGGAGAAAATGACACTAAATATCGAAACTGAAGCCAAATTTATCAATTAATTAACATATTTTAATATAATGAAATAGCTTAGCAGATGTTAATAATATTTCCAATTGTCTAGTTATATTTGCGCAAAATGTGTATAATTTGGTACTTTAAAATATATTTTACATGTTGTCGTCTTGAAAAGCCCCAAATGTCAGTATACTTTTCAACCAGAAGTACATTTTACTGTGGTTCTTTCCCATCATCATTTCGCATTAAAAGAAGTAAAGTACTAGCAGTATGTAGAGAAAGTCATATGCTGCCTACATTATATTTTTTAAATTCATGTACGATTCACTTAGAAGATATTGAAAATGAAAAGTATTTTGTTGCCTAACATATAACATAAGTTCTGGACAGTTTCCCTTAGGAAGTTCTTCATGAAAGGAGCATTACTTTTGGGAGTATAACCATATCTTAATTGTAGCAAAATACTTCCAAAATTTTAGTTTATGCTCAAACACATAAAAGAACATATCTTCATATTATATACGGTATTTATTAAAATAATAAGCTTTTATTTATCAATACACGAAGAAATGATTTATACATCTTGAAAGTTTGATAAAATTTCCCTTCTTTGAATTAATTTAAGAAGTTTAGTTTTAAAAACATTCGTTTATCTTCAATTGTTAAGAAATACAAGTAATGCAATTTGGCATTGATAAATCTTAATATACCATAAATATATGAAAAAACACAAATTTGAAATATATGCATTTCTTATTGCATATTACTTAAGTATGTTAAGACTAATGGTTATTTCTAATATATGTCTGAAAGTGTATTTTGAGTTCAAGACATTTTCAACGAAAATTGAGTATAATTATAAGCATCATGAATTATTCTCGTTTACGAAAAATTTAATTATGTAGCAAATTATATGACGTTTCCAAAATATTCATTTACAGAGCACGATATTTCTATAGGAACATTCATTTTAATATACAGGGTGAAGCAAAAGTTATGCTACAGTTTGAATCTATGTATACTAATTGCCAAGTGTCAGTCGGTCTGTCCATCTGTCTCTCATGCTTTTTTTAGGCACTTCCTGAATAGATAATAGAGACTTGCAAATTGGTACACGGCTCGATCGTTCGATAAAACCACCTGGAAAAATCGAATATTTTGAAAACGTTCTCTAGAGGGGGGGTGCTCCACCCCAAAACGTTCGAAAAGTGAAATGATAGGAAAGCATAATTTGCCATAAGATAGAAACTTCAAATTTGGTGTATGAGTAAATCGTTCGAAAGGAAGAAAGTGTGCAATTTCTGATTTCCAATAGTTTCTACTTATGGGGGTTCCGCACACCAAAATGTTCGATTTACCGAATAAATGAGAAACTTCTGCTTTAAAATTTGATACAGGCTAGAAATTAGGTATATGGACTAATCATTTGATGAAAACACCCAAGATGAATATAGTTTTTCAAAACCGTTCGTTTAAGGGGGTAGTCCAGAGGAAAACGTTCGAAAGATGAATTGATAAGAAATCATACTTCGGGATGAGATAGAGAGTTGAAATTTGGTGTACGTGTAGATAGTTTAGAAGGCAGAAAGAGTATAATTTCAGTTTTCCAATATTTTCTACTTTAGGGGGTGTCGCATACAGAAATGTTTGATTTTCAGAATGAAGTAGAAACACCTCTTTTAGAACGTGATAGAGGCTTTTATTTGGCATATGGGCGAATCATTTAAAAAAAATCCAAGAAGAATGGAAAAAATGTATATTTAAGGGGGGTGGGTACTCCACAGAAAAACATTCGAAATGTGAAATAATAGAAAAAGCATGCTTCGCGATGAGATAGAGGCTTCATATTTGGTATACGTAGAGATAGTTAGAAAGGAAGAAAGTGTGTAATTTAAGTTTTCCAACATTTGCTATTTATTGTAGGGGGTGCCGCACACTAAAATGTTTAATTTGACGAACAAATGAAAAACGCCTCCTTTACAATGTGATAGAAACTTGGAATTTAGTATATGGGGTAATCATGTGATAAAAAAAACCCCTAAGATTATTACGGTTTTTCAAAAGTGATCATTTAAGGGAGTCCAACGCAGAAAAACGTTCGAAATATGAAGTGATAGAAAAATATGCTTCACGATAGGATAGAGACAACAAATTTGGTGTACTGGTAGATAGTTTGAAAGGACGAAAGTGTGCAATTTCAGATTTCCAATATTTGCTACTTTATGGGTTGCTGAACAGCAATATGTTCGCTTTTCGGAATAAAAGAGACACGCTTCCTTTTAAATGTGATAGAGGCTTGATATTTGGTATATGGGCCAATCATCTGATAAGAAAACCAAGGCGAACACAGTTTTTCAAAAATGTTCATTTGTGGGTATGCCCCACAGAAAAACGTTCGAAAGAGGAGATGATAAAATAGTATGATTCGGGATGAGATAGAGACTTTAATTTGGTGTACTGGTAGATAGCTCAAAAGGAAGACGTGTGCAATTTAAATTGTCCAATATTTTATTCTTTAGGGGGTTCTGCACACTAATATATTCGATTTGCCGAATAAATGTGAAATGCGAATTATTAAAATAACCACAATATTCAGGGGTTGCTTATTGCAAGACCATTGATTTTCAACTAGTATTCGGCTAATAACATTCTAATTTTCTGTTTTTAATATTTATAATTTTTATTTTTATTTTTTATACTATAGAAAATTTGAAAAACTGAAGATGGAACAATTTTCACATTAAAAATTTTAGCCAAAAGAAATAATTTCACTAAATTTGTAATTTTATTAACCGGCAAGACTGAATACGATCGCCCTGGATTACTTTCGTTTGGGAGATATTTAGGGCGTTGGAGGCAAATACATTGCAAATTTTGAAAATGTATTAAAATCAGCCAGAATATGTGAGTACGAAAAAAGTAGCAAATTACGTAACATAACTTTCTATGGCGTATTTAGAAATATTTCAAAGATGGAAATAGATGTAGAAAAGTGTCGACGGTCACAATGTCAGTGAACGACTGTAATGTGCGAAAAATAAAAATAACTCACTAGACTGACGCCACTGGTGGCACTCTTTACTAATCAAAATAATTACAACATTTAATAAATTCACACATTTCTACAAACCAAGTTATATATTCCAAAAGGTCAATTAGACACAATAAGCATCCGGGTACGTGACTAATGGTGTTATTACACGGGCCTTTTTTATTGCCGAACTTCCGCAATTCCATACGTCAATCATACTTTAGGCTCCTCCTCTTTAACAGGTCCCTTCTCTCTAATCTCGCGGATTTCATTTCAGAAAGCATCCTTTGTGGTTTTCGTATAATTTGAATCTTTTATATCCTAAAGGTGTCTGTAATTTGTTAAAAGTTCTATTATTATTTTTCCCTCTCTAAACTTTAGAAATTTTTCACGGAATGATACTTTAGGCCCCGCCGTTCTAAAACGCCTCTCCTTTCTAATACGGCCGAGTTCATTCCAAGAAGCATTATTTAGTGGGTTTGAACGACATCTGAACGAGTCGATTTGCATTCTCGACCAGGCTGAACTCCAAGATGTCCAGTTTTCTTGAATCGAGAGATCATTTTCCTGAGAGCTTGTGGAAGTAATGGTCCTTTGCGCAAATTCTTAAGTCGACGAAATTCTCGAAGTGCAGCTGCAGCATGTCCTTTGATTTCATAAAACAGCTTCACAAGCAAAGCGTGTTCTGGCAGTGTGACAGCCATCGCTGATAAGAATTTAAATTCCCAGTTTTATCCCCTTTTATGCCCAGAACATAGTAGCTGCAAACCAAGGGTTTATGCAAATTTTTGCGCTTACAGTACGAAATTGCAGTTACAATGACAGTTTAAGTTTTTTCGCTTTTTTATCTTCTTTTTTTTCAAATCAGCAAAATAAATTAAAAAGAAAACATTCCATATCGCATACATTTGTTTTTTGTGATTATTTTGTGGCTTTCAACATATTTTCTGTTGTACAGCGCCACCTATCGGTGTTTCTGGAAATATTTTTTTTCACATCATCCCTTTCCCCATGTCTTGAATAGTAGATTCAACAATTTTGGAGCCTTTACACTGAGTAGTTCGATGTATAGAGAGCTCAGAGTAGGGGTGTTTTAATTCTAACCACCCGGTATATATGTTATTATATATTAGTTCAGAGCTCTTCATAAAAATATGGAATATTAATATTTGTTTAAAACAAAGTTCTCAAAACAGCAAACATTTAATAGTTAATGCTGTTTAACAGATTACTTTATACTGAAAATTGAATGCTGATCAGCTGCAATTTCATCCCAGAGGTTATTTTCTAAAGTGCTCTTCACATTTTTTGTAGCAAATCCCAAGGAATCTTCTATTTCAAGACGGAAATAAAATCCAAAACGTTTTTTGAAATCTCCGATGACCGATATTTCAAATTGATTCTCCTTATAGATTTATTACTCACAACAAATTTCTTTAAATTATTTAATGTCTATGACTTTCCCCTGCATTATGATACAGCTTATTATTTATTAGTGTTAGAAGAATGGCTGTAAGCAAAATAATTTTTTTTTCACTAATGCAATGACAATTAACTAGTGTGCTCTAATTAAAATGAGAAATTCAGAATATTGTGCAATGGCGTATATACAGTAATAATAATAATAAAAAATAGGAAACTTTTGATGACTTTCAAATGTTCGCATACATACTACTGAGGTAAAAAATGAGCCTATTTTCACATATACGCCATTCCATGGTGGTAAATTGAAGGTGTAAGTACATATCAATTGACTTATAAAATTTAAGTTCACAATACGTCTTATACAGGGTGATTCAAAAAGGATGGGCTAAACTTTAAGAGGTGGCAGTACTCATCAAACAAAGCCTTTTTCGTCATAGTTTACAGGGTCGGAAATGAAACGTAAAGTCTTTACAGAGCGCTTACTCGTTGAGAAGTGGCCGCTTCGCACGTATTCAAACACGTATTCAAATTCCAACTGGGAAAAAAAAAGAACCCTTATGCAAATTTTCATAACACCATATGTGAGGCCTTATCAGTTCGCCGCAGTAATTCCCAGCTCCACCTTTTGAGTTGTCCATCGCACGATCTGGTGAGACTCTCCTTGAATCTGAAGAGGAACTCGTCACCAGAATTTTGGTCCATTGCTGCCGAAGTGCGCGACATGCCTGGTCTGTTCGAGAGAGTTCGCCAATCCCTGCGTCGCCGCTGTGAGACATGCATTCAGGTTGGCGATCGCTCTTTTGAGCCATAACTGGAATTATTATTTATTAAATGTCATTTTATAACTTCGAAGTCATTCTTGAGTTTTCGTCTCACCTCATCGGTTTCACACTCTTAAATTTCATTTCCGATCCGGTAAACTATGACGAAAAATGCTTGGTTTAGTGAGTACTACCATCTCGTAAAGTTTAGCCAATCCTTTTTAAATCACCCGGTATATTGACAAACTATATCCCAAATTATTTATATTTAGCACCGAATATGCTACTATACCAACACTTTAATTACCATAAGCATAATGTGTGCACGAATAGACAATTTAATAAAAGGCAGCTTTAGTATCATGTTTTTTTTTTCAGAGTAAATATTTATTTTCCCCTTTATCTCGTGACAGCAACTGGTCAGTTTAGCAGAACTAAAGTATCAGTGTCATTCAAATTATAATTCAAACAATAAAGAATATTCCAAAGTATTCAAATGTATATCGCATTTCAATTTACATTTATATCCAAGAACCCTGTTCTGTTTTTACTCTGTATCCTCTTCTGTATATATTCTGTACACTGGTCTACCAGAAACGACACACTTTCTATTTTTATTCCGAAATAGGGCAATTTAATTAGGGATAAAAGATAAATCATTGCGATTTTCTATTGTCTCAAATGAGAACAAATGGGACATTGCTTGCTAACACTAGCAAATCCTAGATATAATTCTCAAAGCATTTTGATATTTGCAAGCTTTCTATCCATAGCAGTTTTATCTCGTACTCTCAAACTCTATGGGTTGTTGGTTGTTGTCAGAATGTAGCAATTTATATAAAAGAAAAATATCATAAAATTTCTTAAAAATTGTAGTAGAAAATCGTTCCGTGGTCCACTATAGAAAACGAATGCACATTGGAAATTTATCGGCTCTGCTTAAATATATACTTTGTATTGTTGCTCCCATTATTAGCAGAGCTTACCAACGTCTCTAATTTTGTCTTTACAAAGAAAGTTTGAAGAAATAATATACTACATGCCTAACTAGGTGGATCAAAGACCTTCTGGCACTGTTTAGATTTTGTTAGATATCAGGAAGAAGAACAGATACTTTTCTGAAAAAAAATTTAACCTACAAAAACGTAAAACATCTGATGTGGGCAGTACATTACTTTACCTACAGACTCATATTCATTTTCTTATTACTTTCCCTGCAATACATGGTAATGTATAGGGAAAGTATTGGAATCATGTCGAAAATCGCAACTCAAGTTTTCGACGGATCTACACGTTTCGAGACCTATAGAATACGAAAAAACCATTTTTAGCGTGACGTCTGTGTGTGTGTCTGTGTGTCTGTCTGTGTGTCTGCCTGTGTGTCTGTCTGTCTGTGCAGATTTTGTATCCACTCTATCTAAAATCTAATACACCGAATTTCACAAAATTTTGTAGGTAAGTCACTTGTGGGCGGATCTGGTGCTGATTAGATTTTGGTAAGATTCGAGATAAAAGAACCCGCCTTTTTTTGCGAAATGGCCCGCAAAAGCTTGTATCCACTGTAGCTGAAAAACTAGTGGACCGAATTTCACAAAATCCGAGATGAGTCACGCATAAGTCACCCTGGTGCTGATTAGATTTTGGTGCGATTAAAAAAAAATGACCTGCCTTTTTTTGCAGAATGACCCGCAAAAATTGTTAAAATCTGAACTAAAAAGCTACGTATACTCAAATATATCCATTAAATGCTTGTTTAATACGTAATTTTTAACGAAGAAAAGAATAAGACCAACCCCATTACACTAGGACTAGACATTCTCGAGATATATTAGTTTTTTCGTGTTTTCTCCACGCCACCTTTAAAAATAAGTCCAGTTATCAAATGAGAACGAAAATTGAATTAAAAGTGAATTAAATTTAATTGAAATAAAGAGAAAATGGATATAAGTTTGCAGGGAAAGTCATGTGCTGCCCACATCAGATTTTTTTTTACTTTATGATGCATTCAATTGAGTTTAAGTGTAGAAAATGACATGGATAATTTTTAGTAATATACATAATTTTCATTTTTAGTGCATTAGCATCTTACGACATTTTAAAACATATTAAAATCCTCAAAATTCCAAAAATACTAAAACATCGCGAGGATGGTTCATCCTGAAGTCACGAGATCCATCTTACTAGCTTTGTTGTCAAAACTTACAAAAACACAAGTATACAATTAATATATGTTGGCAATTTGAGTCATTTATTTTGGAATTTTCGAATTCTGCGGGCAAAAAGGGTCGGTTATAATTTCTAAAACGGGTGGTTATAATTTTTCGAATCACGCCAAAATCTAATCAGCAACAGGTTAACACTCAGAGTAACTGTAAATTTTAAGAAACTTCAAGAAATAGGTATTTAACTGCAGTGACAAAGGTCTTCAGCAGCTTAAAATTGAAACAAAAATTAATGTCTCGAGAATAGTTCATCTTAGAGTAAATGGGTTGATCGTATTATTTTTGTCATCAAAAATTACGCATGAAATTAGCATATACATTTGATCATATGTAGTGTTTCATTTTAGAATTTGACGATTTTTGCGAGCCATTTTATAAAATAAGACATATTTTTTTTTTTCGAATCGTTCGAATATCTATCTTGCACCTAGATAACCCACAACTGACTTTTCTAATAGATTTTATGAAATTTCGTATATTAATTTGTCAGCTAGAGTGGATACATGCGAACTTTTCAGGTCATTTTGCGAAAAAAAACAGGTTTTATTTTCCCGAATGGTACCAAACTCTACACAATACAATACCAGGGTAACCTACAAGTGATCTATCTGCCAAATTTTGTGAAACTTGGTCACTTAGATTTTCAGCTATTTTAAATACATGTGATTTGTGTGAGCACTTTCGTCGAAAAAGATTCTTTTTTCCCGAATCGTATTAAAATGTAATCAGTACTAGGATAATCCACAAGTGACTTACCTACTAATTTTACTTTAAATTTGGTCAATTAGTTATTGGATTAGACTGGAAATAAACATTGCACACAGACAGACAGACACACACGCGCGCGAGTACACGCACACACACACACACACGCATACACACACAGATACGCACAGAGACGTCATGATGAAAATAGTTTTTAAGGATTCTAGGGTATTCGAAACTTGCGGACCCGTCGAAAACTTGCGCAGCGATTTTCGACACGATTTCAATAATTTCCCTATACATCACCATTCATTGCAGTGAAAATAAACGTAAAAGGAAAGGGAAGACAAAATATTCTTAACTTTCCTGTGTAGCGTATTCCGTTTTACGTAATTTTTTAGACTAAGTGAATGAAATCGATTCTGCTATTATAGGATAAACCCTATTAAAAATGCTTCGGTATTATAAAATTTGGGTGATTTGGCGATATGTTAAATACGCCAAGTCTCCCAAAGAAATTATTAACAAGAAAGATCAATCATGCATAAAACATTGATTATGAAACACTTTCCAACTTCAATGCTATTTTATGCAAACATCTCTAAAATGCGATACATTCCTCGGTAATATTTTTAAAATTATCACAATACTACATTAATTTATTATATTTGAAAACTTCATCAAAGAAAATGAACTTCATTCAAATGACGGCATTGAAATATAAATTGCCTGGTTTAAACATCTCTAAAATGCAATACATTCTTCGGTAATATTTTTAAAATTATAATAACACTACAATAATTTATTATATTTGAAAACTTCATCGAAAACAAATGAACTTTATTTAAATGACGTCATCGCATTATAAATCGCCTCTATATAAAAGCAGTATTTCATTCATAAACATTTTTCCAATCTTTTCATTCATCACAATACTATAATAATCTATTTTATTTAAAAATTTGAAAAATTGTTATCTACTATATTTATTTTAAAATGCGAAACCTTTCTCATATATAAAAAAATTAAAATTTTGGAAAGATATTTATTATACAAGATATCTCTTTTTTAAAATTTTACAACAAAGTTGAAAAGTGTTTATGACTTTGTTCATTCTCTCTGTCTGTCTGTCCGTTAGCACGATAACTGCCATAAAAATGACTTAATCAAAATGATATTTTAGTATGTTGCTCAGACGGTCTGTGGAACCTATGGGAATATAAATGAATAACATAACTATGGGAATATAAATGAAGTCACTTTTACGGCAGTTATCGTGCTAACGAACAGACATACAGGCAGAATGAACAAAGTCATAAACACTTTCAACTATGTTCTAAAGTGTTAACAAAGTCATAAACACTTTCAACTATGTTGTAAAGTGTTAACGAAGTCATAAACACTTTCAAACCTGTTGTGTATGTGTTAATAAAAACAACAAATTTTATGTAATATCAAAGAAATACCCAATAACTTAAAGTATAAAAAGGATTCAATGTATAAGAAAAGATTAATAAAAAATATTAAATATGTACTAAAATCATACACTATCCTCATACGATAACATATATCCTCGTAATATTATGTTTTGCATCCTCAAACTAATTTCCTATCTGTGAATATTCACAGTACTGGAAACGCACTATTAGTTTGAACATTACATTGCAATTTCAATTAAACCACAATGCAGACAGCTAAATATTGAATGAAACTTATTATGGAATGCCTTTCTCATTTCATTTACGTATAACCACACGTTATGCATTTACAAATCTCTGGACGCTTATGGTCCATAATGTACAAACTTTACTAGTGCAAGTCATGTTTAGATATAGTTAAGTGGATTAATCGGAAAATATCAATTAATTAAATGCAAGATATAAATCTCCTAAATTGCGATTGTTTAATATGTAATTACTATTCGGCTATAAAGCCTGTCACATGAGCTTAGCAGCGAAATTTTTTACAAAAATATTCCATGTGGGATAATTATTGTAGTGCAAATAAACTACTTAACTCTAAATATTTGCTAATTAATTACCTATGAGGATTGTGGTAATTGAGGCACGTGTTGTTACGAGTGTTGAAGGTAATGTAAAAAATTTAATGTGGACAGAAGATGACTTTCACTACGGATAAAATTCATTCCCTTATTTTTTATATCATGATACATTACATTGAGTTCAATTGCAGAAAATACCATGGATACTTTTCTGATATTATATCCGATTAGAACTTTAATGCACCTTCATTTCATTTGGTGATTTAATGTATTTTATAAAGTTTTGAATTCCTCAAAATTAAAACAATGCAAAATATCTCGAAAATGGTTGATCTTAGAGTCATGGCGTCGCAGTTGCCTTGTTGTAAAAAATTACACGACTAACAAGTATATAATTAATATATGTCAGAAATTTTTGTCACTTATTTCAGATATTCATAATCTCTGGCTATTTCGTAAAAAAGATTTGGTTATATTTTTAAGAATCATGCTATATTCTTTGAGAATCAGAATAGCCCTTGTAAGGAACTCGGCTCTCATTTCCAATTGCTTATCGTCCTGAGCCCGTTCTGTGGTTCGTTTTTCTAAGATTGTGCAAACACTTTATAATCACAAGACATATTTATTAATTGGACTATTTACACATATATACACATCTTCACAGATTATTCGATTCCATACATCATATTTCGGACTCCGTGAGTGCGATCGTCCGTTCTGTTCAGAGTCCGGAAAGCCAGTCTTCTTCTTCCAACCGCCATCCCCCTCTCCTCCAATTTCTGCTCTTGACCCCCGCAGTCCGCAGTATCAAATTGCGTGGCCAGCTGCAAAACTCTCGGAGAAGTAAGATCGCGTGCCGAGAACAACCTTTTCCAGTCTTCTTGGCATGGACAGAGAGGGGTTCGTAACACCTCCCCCCACCTACCATAAACCCTTGGGTTGGTCGTGTGGTCTGGGCCTTCAACACACCTCCCCCCACTTTTCAGTCCATCCGTTGACCAACGATGACTGGAAAGTCCAAATCCTGCTCCCCTTCCCCATA
The DNA here is from genome assembly GCA_951213105.1 of Amaurobius ferox. Classification (NCBI taxonomy): domain Eukaryota; kingdom Metazoa; phylum Arthropoda; class Arachnida; order Araneae; family Amaurobiidae; genus Amaurobius; species Amaurobius ferox. The sequence goes on from OX578139.1 coordinate 138,345,390, forward strand.
GTGGAAATTCCCACACACAGGCTATGCTCTCTGCTACCCGGAATTCCTCTATGAGCCAGTGACAGGATCGAACCATTACACAACAATTATCAAAATTTAAATTTCACACACAGAAGCACATTTCCATAAACACTAAATTATTTTTAAAACACTAATTATCAATTTCCATTTCTACTGTTTACACTTAAAACAAAACCATGCATTAAACCAAAATTATTCTTAAACACTAATTATCAATTTCCACGTGTACTGTTTAGCACTTAAAACAAAAACATACTACAAACCAAAATTATGCTTAAAACACTAATTATCAATTTCCACTTCTAATGTTTACACTTAAAACAAAACCATACATTAAACTAAAATTATTCTTAAACACTAATTATCAATTTCCACTTCTACTGTTTACACTTAAAACAAAATCATCCTATAAACTAAAATTATTCTTATTACACTAGATTTATCAATTTTCATTTCTGAACACCTTGCACTACAACTAACATATAGAAATACCTTAATAATATTAAACACATTACAATTCAAATACATTTTTCCATAATTTCACAATTTTCAGATTACTGGCGTAAAACTTTATTCAAAGAACACACAATATATCATTATAGAGCCAGCACCCCCCCCCCCCTTCGTCATTTCACCTGCCCGGGAGTCCATTCTAGTAACCCCCACAGATTTAAACTCAACTTCTTTTCCTCATCCAATATCCACTTTCTGATCCCACAAATCGAGACCCACTCTTCCATTCTTTCCACTGACTATGTAATTTCTCCCTCCTATTTCATTTTCATCTTCGGTTTCTTTTCAAATCTCCCAAATTCCCTCACTAATAACTTCATTTTCGCACGTGAATAATTACAAAGTCTCTCTCTTGCCCACTTCCCTCCATAACCTTGGCCTCGCAGGGAAACAAGCTTGTTTCTACCCCACGCATATTTTATCTTCGGTTGCCTTCCAAATCTCCTAAATTTCCCCACTGAAAACTTCATTTCCACCCGTGCAAGTTTGCTTTTACCCCCACCAGTCCTTTGTTTCTTCTCACTGAGCTCTTTGTCACTGACCGAACACATAACTACCTCCATAATTCCAGTTCCTTCACATTTCCCTTCCAACATTGTTCCCACTTTAACTAACGTGGCTTTCTCACGACTTCCAACTGAGCACACTTCATTCCCTTCAGTTCCTATTGTCTCACGTTGGGCTATAACTGAGTCTCCAGCTCCCCATCTTTCGTTCATTGTCTCCGTCTCCTTTCCCTCACACTCCGTAATTCGACTCTTATCCATTCCTTCAGAATTCTTCAAGATCCCCAATGTCTCTAAACAACTTGTAACATTTTTCTCTCCGGTGATAATTGGACTCACAAATATTGGGAACCCAGGATGGCCTTTCTCAGCCCCTTCCCCTTCCTTACAGTCCCTAATATATGGGGCACTATCGAACTCGGAACTTGAGGACGCCTGTTCGATCGCCCCCTTTCCCTTTAAGGACAACCTAGACATATCTATGACCATGAACCTCTCGACTCCTCCCGATTTTTCTTTCGTCAGGGTGGGGTCCACTTGTGACATTGTATGCCTTTTCTCCCTCAGCATCTTTTCTCTTTCTCTCCGGAACGAGTCCACGAGTAAACCCTCTCTCTGAGACTTTCCAATCCCATTTTCCATAAGGGGATTCTCGCTTTCCATTCCGAGACTCGGGAGATCGGATACCCGAAAAGGCAGCTTAATTTTATCAACGCTTTTCGCCCCTGTTTGAATATCCAATCTTGGCAATTCTGGTTTTTCTCAAGTCTCCTCAAATATTTCAAATTGAGCTTTTCGTGACTTTTCCGAATTTAACTGTACTTTTTCGCGACTTTTCCGAATTAAGCCCTTTACTGTTAAGCGCACAACATATTTCTGGGCATTCATGCCTATAGTGCCCTACCTTTTTACATGCGAAGCACAACACATGATCTTATGCAGCACTACTCTGCCAATTTGACCACCATAGTTCCGGGTAATGGTATTCCGTGCAATTTGGGTTTCACTATTATCCTAGTTCATTCCCAGTTCCCACATTAACCATTTGATCTCGCTTTCCCTCTTTTGCTGCTCCTTTCTCTCCAACTCTCTCTACTTTCTATCGCACTCTAATTCTTTTTTCTCCCACCTCTTTATTCTCTCTGCCCCGTTCTTCCTTCTCTTCACTCTCCCTAATAGAATACAATGTATTCCTTATCGCCTCTTCCTCATACTCCTTGCCCCCACAAATTATATTTTTTAATCCCACCACCTCACACTCAGAATCCGCCGTATTGCCTATTTCATAACATAGCCTCACAAGATCAATTCTCTTCTCTTCCAATAAATAGGGCATCCTAACCACTGCCGTGAAAACCGAAGATTACCTAAACAATAATAGCTCACCCTAATTTACACCATACCACCCTCTTAATACACAATATTGCATTTTCCCCTTGATCCAAAATACATAATATATACACATGTCAAATCACATATATCCATCACATATATCATCATATTACCCCATTATTTTCCTTTGATTATAAATTCTGCTCCTAGGCATTACTTGGCGTAGCACTTTTCCCATTAATATCATTTTTTTCTTTACAGTGAAATCATTTGTCTTTATCACTACTATTTATCCCCAATCTTAAATTTAACACAACGTTTCTCATTAATATAAAACCAAATACCTTAGAAGTAATATCATTTAAATTTATCTTAATATTAAAATACCCTATACATAATATTATTTATATTTCCACATACAAATTCCTCATTAATATTAAATGTAACACAATTTAATGCAACAATTTAATGCAACCATTTCTTATCAAACCAGCATTTAAACACATTTGAATATTGAAGTAAAATTTTTACCCATATATTACTTCTGTCACTGCTCATCTAGGAATTTCCGTTATTTATTAGCAAAACTTTAAAAGTCATAATTTACTCTCATCAATAATTTACTCCCCACAAACAAAATGGCCCACTTTAAACTCATTACTAGTTTTACAATTTAATTTAAAATCCGCCCTAGCACAGAGAGCATCACTCTAAATGTGAAAATTTCCACTTACCTCTTCTTCTGTACCAGATATCATCATTCTTTCTTATGGGCTGGGGTCTTTGTCATAGGTTATCCAGAAAGTAAATCACATCCATATCATTAAACACGCACACAAATGACTCCATATGATTCACGCCGATATATCCTCATCCAATTTATTCCTATCATTACTCAGGTATTTCAACGTATTCCTGCCGTTTTCCTTTGCTTAGCGATTTGCACATTTGCTTAGCATTTATCTATGTCGACTGAGACAGTGTACCGAACTCGGCTCTAATTTCCAATTGCTTATCGCCCTGAGCTCGTTCGGTGGTTCGTTTTTCTAAAATTATGCAAACACTTTATAATCACAAGACATATTTATTAATTGGACTGTTTACACATATATACATATCTTCACAGATTATTCGATTCCATACATCATATTCCCGACTCCGTGAGTGCGATCATCCGCTCTGTTCAGAGTCCAGAAAGCCAGTCCTCTTCTTCCAACCGCCATCCCCCTCCCCTCCAATTTCTGCCCCCGCAGTTCGCAGTATCAAATTGCGTGGCCATCTGCAAAACTCTCGGAGAAGTAAGATGGCCGAGAACAACCTTTCCCAGTCTTCTTGGCATGGACAGAGAGGGGTTCGTAACAGCCCATAAGGAACTTAACAGCTAAATTTTATGAAATTTCATCAAATGTGTTTAACTGCAGTGGAAAACCGTCTTCAGCCCCACAAAATTTAAAAAAATAATAATAATCTTAAATATGTCGAGATTTGTCCATTTTTGAGTAACGGGGTTGGTCCTATCATTTTTCTCGTTAAGAATTATGTATAAAACAATCATTTAATTGATATATTGGAACATAAGCAGTCTTTAGATTTTGAGTAGTAATTTAAGTAATTAGTAATTTAGGTTTTGACGATTTTTCATGGATATTTAGAAGAAAAAAGGTTGCATTCTTTTTGATGTGAATAGCATTTATCTTTGAGGTTTCTCTGGTGGGATAACGGAGTGTTCCGAAAAATGTGAGTAATTTTGATGTTTATACATCGAACCTAATAGATAAACATGTAAATGATTTTCCTTGTTTTGTCGTGAATAGTATCCAGATTATGAATATGTAAAAATAATTTCAATATTTAAATATTCTGAACTTCCTCGCCCCCCGAAAAAACTTAAAATTAGCTCTTCCTGTGAGTTTTTTTTTTTTCATTTTTCTAAATTTCATACGAAATATTATTATCGTTTGGTTAGGTAAACCTCTAATTATCACTTTCCGAGGTCTTTCATATTTAAGATTTCTTGTGCTGAATGGGGTCTTTCTACAGGTAATAAAATCACGAATTTTCCTGGAATCAGAAATGGATTGTGGCTCGAGCCGCATCATACCCCTAGTAAGCTTGCTAAGAATAGGGGCTTCATGAAAAGAGTTCAGATCCTTTACAGTTGCCTCCCATGTGACGAAATGGTCAGAAATAGAAGAAACAGAGGAGTTTATATATCGGAGAAATAGGTTAAGCGTGCACCCGAGAGAGATCTAATCAGAAAGCAAAATGAAACCAGTCCAGCCAATTTGAAACTAGAACTAACACAAATACTGGAGTGGACCAAAGCGAGGAAAACATGATCCAACAAGACGAGCTAAATTTAAACAAAGTTAAATAAGTCCTAGCAAGACGAAAAATAAGTCCAAATGATACATAAGAGTTAAAAATGAAATTGGCCTTCCATTCCCTTTAAATTTATTTCATTATTTAGCCTTTATAACTCTTATGTGTTATTTGAACTATTTGAACGCATTCCTATTTAAACTTGTCTTGGTAGTTAATTTTTCATGTGTTTTGGCGCACTCTAATTTTGTGTTTTGATTAACTGGGCTGTTTTTCATAGTGTTTTCTGATTGGCCTTCTCAGGTGGGTTCTGAATTTGCGACTTGTGTATACATATCCCTCCGGTTCTTCTATTTGTTCCGTGTTTATGACTTCTGGTTTGTTTATTTTCTAGCACTGACAAAAGGAATTTAACGTATTTTTTTAAACATCTGAACGAGAAACTACTGAATTGTTATTTTATTTGTGCTTGAATACTTTGTTCAAGTTTTCCTTACGCTTCGTACATAGCGTGTTTTACTTATATTTCTGTAAACATCAGTTACCCCTCTGTTACAAAGTCACTGTCTGCTAAAATATGTGTTTTAAATATTTGATAGTCATTTGACAAAACACATTTCTCTCCATTTTCTAGTCTTGAATCTGAGTCAAGTCCATTTATTTTTATAAAAGCCACACTGACTGTACAAAAAGAATTTGCTCTTGCAACACAAAAGAAATGAAAGACGACACTGAAAATTGGGTCATACATCGTTTTCTGACACATACAAACAGAATATTTTAAAATTCTTGAAACCAATTTATATTGTCGAGCTTCCTGGATGGTACAAAGAGAATTTTGTTTTAGAGAAAGACGATAACTGCAGATTTTCACAAACACGAAGATGTATTTCATTTAGAATAGTTCGCAAAATATTCTTTTGCAAACAAGGTTTAGAGGTTTAGGGATTAAAGTCCTCTGTATAATTTAATACTGGAGTTTGAGGTGAGGACAATAGTGTTTCAAACAAAGATTGTATGAAAAAGAAAATTGCATGAATAAGAAAAGCATATGAATATGAAAAGCAAGAGAGGAAGAAAATGAAATATTGAAAATATCATTTTTAGTAATGCATTTACATGTTGTAGCAATTTCTATGTAGTTTTAATTCAGGGCATCCTTGGGTATATAAATTTCGGCCATTCAGACAAGCTCTTTTATGCACAACAGATTTATAGAGATAATCATCTGTGGATAGGCATCCTTGGGTATGAAAAATCTATCCAAATAAAAAGTTTTAACCTTCTTTATGTAATTTAGTCCTATTTTTGACCTACTGATTGCATTATACTTCAGATTTAAAACTAAATATGAAGTGCACAGCGTGCTTAAAGACTAAATATAAATGTAATGGACATAAAAAATTGTTCATATTGGAATTATATTGAAGAGAGGTAAAGAAGAAGATATAGATAAGCTGTTCAAGCATTCTTCTGACCAAGGTGCGCTGAAATACTTTCAGCGCACCTTGGGAAACCCAAAAAGCTGGATCCACAAGTAATTTCATATAATGTAGAGGAAAATATCAGAGAGGAAAATTTAAAAGATAAAATAATTTCTCAGAACGAGAGAATGGACAAGGGTATAGAATCCACAACCAGATCTCACTTTAAGGGCAAGAGAGACAACAATTGAGTGATCTCTTTCGCTCCGACCACCTTTTGTGTCCTGACTAACCAAAGTAAAGTGAATATTGGGTAGACTAAAATTTATTGCAATGAGTACTTTAGAGCTAATGTCTGCTACAAATGCAGAATTTATGGGTACATTAGCAAGTGTTACCCTAATACTGAGTGTGTATCAATTGCGTCAGAAAGTGCCACAAGGCGATGAACTGAGGTGAGAAGGCAATGTGTATGAATTGTACGAAGCTAATAACAACTGGAGAATCGTTTTTAGCGTGTGTTTAAAAGATCACAGTATTTGACCTGAGGAAGAGAGTTAAAAATTATTTGAAACAAATGTAGTTACCTAATTTTCTCATGATTACCTTTTTCAAGGAAAAATTTGAAAGATACATACTTTTGAGCTAAGAATTCTCTTGAAAGGAGATTTCCTACGACCACAAATACAGATATTCTACCTGTTTCGTCAGTTTTAAGGTCATTTGTATGGAACAGTACACTTTTGGTTTCCATATCTGTAGCAGCCGAATTTAAATTTCATATATATTGCCCTATGTATGCATACATATTTGTAAAAGTTCAAAATTCGCTTGGCATTGTAGAATTTGAAAATAAGCTCCTGTGCTAATAAAAAGAGCAGTAAAACACAGTCCGGTTATTTAGTCCAGTTATTTAGTCCAGTCGGAGAGCTATAGGCATCGATGGAAGAATAAGTTCTTGTTACATTCTATGTTTGTGAAGAACACTTTATTCTACATATATGACTACATGATATGGTTTTCGTACAGTAAAGATGAATGTACATATTTAAATTGCATAATGAGCTAAAATTGTAATTTAAGTTGGTAATTGTAACGTTGGGTAATTAGTATATTGGATATGGTAGATACATTTCAGTACTGTGGAACTATTGTTTTATTTAATGCTGAAAATTCATTTAATTGTTCCATTTATAATGAAACCAAAATTAGCTTTCAATTATAAATGTAGACATCTATAAACTAACGCTAAGGTAATCTACACTAAAGAGCTAAAATATTATGACCACCTATCTAATCTCGTGTTGCTCCACATTTGACAAGCCAAACAGCTGAAACTACCGTGGATATCACTGTTATATTGTAATTTTCAATTCCCAATATAACATTGCTATTTTGGAAGTGGAAGGGGATCTGAGAAGATGGTCCCTCATACAGCGAGACAATTCATATAACGTTCCCTTGAACACAGCTGGACCGGACGTAGTTCGAGAGTGAAAAAGGGAGCTTCTCGTATTCACGTCAACACGAGGTACTATATTAGACGAAAGGGGTTGAACCTCTTGACCCGAGAAGTCAATTAACTTCCTGATGGACATGGGAAAATTTTCGTGAGAACTTTCTGCTCGAAAAAGACAATGCTCAAATATCTAATATTTCAAGGGGGGCTTCGGCCAGTTAGATAGCCGGAAGGCGGAGTTACATATTTACGGAACCAATGAGAGTCTGGGGGCCTAAGAGAGAGGGGAGAGATGAAGAGAGACTTAAACTTTTAAAATTTGAAAATCGAGATGAAGAGGAGTTAATTTTTGGTGTGTGTGCTGAAAGGTGGTCGCACGAGGGCGACGATAAGACAGAGCGCACCGGGGAAGTCCTTTCCTCCTGCCGATGAGAAGTTTCCAGCCGACGGTGATGTTCCGAGGTATGCAATTTCTTTACATGTATTTTGCACGAAGGTCAATGGCCCAGTATGCTCTCACCCTCTCTCTCTATTAATTATGAAAAGTGTTAGGAGCAATAAAGGTTTTATTGGATTTAATTAGGCAATTGTGTAATGTATGCCTCACGTGAAGTAGATGTTGATAAAGGAGATCTATCAGTATATGATTTGAAATATTGGTTCCGCGGCATGATTGTAAAATTAAATGAGTTGATACGAGGTCTGGAATATTAAACATGCATTGTGGAATTGTTGAATTTATCAAATATTAGTAATGGTTATCGCATAAATAAATGTTTATTTACTTTTGTTTAAAATATGTCTCTTCATTTTTTGTTTCTTATTAGATGTATTTTAATTTACTCCACTTTACGAGATCGGTCTATATAGCGTCAATACCTGGCGTGTGATGACCCACATATCAATCACAAATCCTTGGTAGGTGGCCGGAGACATATGGTACCAGATGCGCAAACAGCGGTCTCGCAACTCCTGGATATTCCGGGATGGTGGTATTTGAGCTCTGACCTGCCGTTCCATGACATCCTAAATGTGCTCTATGAGACTAAGGTTCGGCGACTTAGGCGAGCAGGACATCAACTGAAATTCATCCGCATGCTCCTCGAACCACTGTAGTACAATTCCTGACTTGTGACAGGGAGCGTTGCCCTGCTAGAAGACTCCATTCTCGTTGGGGAAGACTGATGCCATATAAGGGTGCAACTGGTCAGCAATGATGTTGAGATAGTCCACAGCTTTCAAGGTGTGTTCCACCACAACCAACGGTCCCAGAGATGCCCACGAGAACGTCCCCAAGACCATAATACCGCCACATCTGGCATGTTTATGACCCACAATACATGTGTCGAGGAACTGTTCTCTGGAAGACTGTGGACTCTGACGCGACCATCGACGTGATGAACGAGATATGTGATTCATCCGACCAGCCAACTCTGTTCCATTTTTCTATAGTCCAGTCACGATGTTTTCGGCCCCACTGCTGGCGTAAATGGCGATGACGCTTGATAAATAGAGGCACATGAGAGGGGGGTCTGCTGCGGAGTCCCATATCCATCAGAATCCGTTGAACTATGTGCTTTGAAACACTTCTACTGGGACCTGCATTGTAATGGGCTGTCAGTTGAGCCACTGGCTGTCACAGATTTTGCTTCACCAAGCTGGACAGCTTCCGACGTCCAACGCCTTGCCGTCTACTACTGGTTTCGTCGTCATTCATCCACTTTGCATAGGCCTAACTACGACAGCTCGCTAACACCCGATGATCCATGCAGTTTCGGAAATACTCGCCCGGAGCCGTCTGGCCATCACGATCTGCCCTCGACCGAACTCGCTTATATCAACAGCCTAACCCATCACACACACCCGACAGTGATAGGATTATGCCTCAGAATCACCGGTAGTCGTTAAATACCATTCCCGCGTACTCATGTGCCCTCCGCATCATCCAGGCAAGCCTATTCACACACGTGGGGGTAATCATAATGATTTGGCTCTTCAGTGTATATAAATAAAATTGAATATCTGTCTGTCTGTTTGTTTGTTTCATCATCACGGGAGAACGGCTGAACCGAATTGGATGAAATTTTGTGGGCAGTTTATAAATAATCCCATTTAACATTTAGTATATATTTCGAATTTCTAAATCTAGGGGTTGTCGAGATATAAATGAAAACCGAAACTTTTCATAGAAGTTCTGCTCTCTAACTCCCTGGTTCCTCCAAACGAAAAAGGTTATACATCGCTGGTTTAAAGCGTGAAAGGGAATTACAACTATATCTATGAGTTTGGTGAGAAATTATTTCGCTAATCAGTCACTTTTTGAAGACATGAATTGTTTGAAAATATGAATGTCTCAAACATGAATTTAAATGGAATATCTCTCACCATGGTTTAAATTTCACGAGCTTTTATACAACAATGAAAAGTATCAAGAAATCAAAATGGTTATTTAATAATCAGCATTTTATGAGGAAGATTCTATTTTATATCATGTTGATCAGCAACGCAATTAAATCAAATATGTTTGTTATTTCTTATTATTATTTTTTCGATATGAATAATAAATGAATGGATATAGAAATATATCTTTTAAATGAACGATTTGATTTGTCTTTTAATTATATTAATAACGTACTGCGTCAAATTACTTTCATTTATTTTGGCAAAGAGTTTTCATACTTATATATTGTGTTTAGCCAATAAACCCAAATATTGTGTTGATCCAATAAACTCATTTAGCCGATTGTTGGAACAGAGTAAGAGTAGAACGGGTATATCTTCTAATACAATTTATGTGTTTTCAATTTGATTTTCAAACAAGATCGGGGTGTTTTACTTTTCAGATCTGCAAATTCAGATCTACGAATTTGGAAACATTTCTTAAACATTGCAAAATTGACTGAAATGTCCTCAAATTGATAAAAACGACGCTAAATCAATTTCATTTATTTTGTTTTGTTAGAAGATAGTACTGAAATGATGTTTCGGTAGCTTTATCTGTCAGTACAATCGTCCTGACAGATCAACATTCAGCGAATTTTTAAAATGTCACCAACTTGATAAAAATATTTGTAAATCTATAAAAATACCTTGGGATTGATAAAATTGATTAAATGAAATTATAATAAATGAAACTAATTATGTTTTGTTAGGGGATAGTATTGTGAAAATATTTCGTCAATTTGTCGCCAAGTGGGAGTGCCAGTTCCCATACAATTTGAACGCTTTCATTTTAGCATATGTTGGAATGATTTTCGGCCTTTAGGTTTAAAAATTACGAGATAATAGATCATGTGATGATATTTTCAATTTATTACCCCATCTGCTTTATTTTGTTAAAGATTTTAGTAACTGATGTATTGTAGTACGCATAATCGTCTTCTAATATACGGGTATATCTTCTAATATTTGCAATATAAATAGTACGTGTTCCATACAATTTCAGCACTTTTATTTTGCATCTAATGATTTAATTTCATATATTTTTTTGTAAATTTATTTACAAACGTGACCAGTATGTTTTATTCTTCAGATCAGCCTTGGAAGATAATTTTGTACAACGGGAACAGATATTTTTAACATTCTGTTTAGGAGCATTAAATTAAATATTTTAATAGGATATTTTTATTAACAATGTCATTTAATATACTATAGGAATTTGCACATGATTGTGAATTTTGTTATTTATATTATATATTCTATACGAAGAACGGGCATTCTGCTAGTTGTTAAATATATTTTTATTTTTTCGTTTATGCAATTATCTTTTTAAATGCCTAGCAGACAAATATTTGATAGCATAAATTATTCAAAAATGTTATCATGGAATAGAAGCTGTTACCAAGTAATAAAACATAAATAAATATTTATTGAAATAAGATAATAACTTTTTAAACAATTTATTTCCTAGTATATAATGAAGAAACAACCAATTTTAATATTAAATGCAAGACACAGGAACGGGCAATAAAGACTGCGATTGCAGATATTGACATTTATATAATTTCTTTGAAATTAGATCAGACAGAAGCGAATCTGATATTAAACAATAAAATAGCTTATATTGAAAGTGCTTAGAAATAAAACAAAATTATTGTCAAAAGTGATTTTTTTTTAAATGTTGCAAATCGCGAGTCATTTGTCTATATGTAATTATGAAGGTAAATGGAACATTATTCGTTGCGATAATTGTGTTTCAAGTATTTATGAGAATGTGGATTTTGTGATAAATGGCATGTAAGTTTTTCTGACATCTGTGACAAATATAGAGGTCTGCTGCATTATTTTGGGCTAATGTGTAATATTATTTTATATACCGTGACTATACATTGTAAAATATATGCATACTGCTGATCTGCAGAAGTCAAAACGTTTTTTATTAAAAATAAATTCATCAAGTACACTTTTTAAGGAAAGTATACTATTTTAAGGCTTTCAGTTCTCAGAATACATACTGGAATGGATTTTTTTTTTCAGTTTTACACATTTTTTATGCACGCTGTTGTTCAGGAGCTACAGTTTAAAGTGGATTTTAACATATTATAAGTATTATGTATACAAACGGGTTTACCACCCATAACACCTGTATTTGGGGCTCAAACTTGGTTCTCATTCATTTGGGAGCCATACAGTTAACCATTGTTTGCCTTCCCTTCTATCCTAAATGCATTTATAGAATTTCACGAATTCCCAATACGTTTCACTCCAAAGTTATATTTTCACCTAAAATCATATTTCGATTCAAATGAGAGATAGAGATCTGATAGGACGTGTTTCTTGTAGCTCAAGTTCTGACTTGTTCGTACTTCCGTACTTGTCCGTCGCCATTTTCGCGATGGCCCACGAACTTAGGCCATCTCGAACTTTGATGAAGTACCCGATGGTACATTTAAAGCCTACGTGTTACCAAATAATTCTATAAGCTTTTAATGGACTTGTATAGCATGATCTGGCTTTTGAATTGTATGGAGGATTCTGCCAAGAAATAGAGGACTATATCAGTAGTTATAAATTGCCGGTTCTGCTGTAGATTGAGGAGGCGGTGCCAATGACTCATGAGTAAGGGTCCCTCATTTGGGAGGAGGGTTACCTCATTAGGGAGGAGATATGCCTCATTGAGGAGGGTTGTTTTTGGAGAGGCGGTGCACCCGCTGACAAATTGCCTCATTCAGAAGGGAAGGTCTTTATACCAACTGAGGAGGCAATGACCTTGGGTGGATGTCGCAATCGCTGAACTAACTGATAATCAGGAGAGGGAGATGACCTTAGACCGGATTGCACAATGGCGCAATCACGGGAGTGTGATAGGGGACGACCTTCCTGCTTGGTGTCTTCGGCTCTACTGATCGTTCTTAACAGTGCTGACATAGATGAAGCGTCCTCTGGCGAAAGTTTTTAGACGATGGTGAAGTGCTGCCATCTACGGAGGAGATTGTCAGCTATCGGCACTGCCGACGGAATCGAACCCGAGCTCAAGAGATTACAAACCGCGGCTAGTAACTACCTGACCATCGGCGGCTGGTAGATTGATTCTTGTCATAAATGTGTACTCTGAGAAAGTACGTGGAAGATAGATTATTTGAGGGATCGTTTCATGTGTTAAGAAAATTTTGAATAGAGTTATTAAGAGGAGCTATATTTTTTAATTAAAATGATATGTATTTTATAAAAGTGAATGTATTTCATAAAAGGGAATATAAATATGGTACTTAATGATTTTGGAGGAATGTTTGGTGATATGATTTTTATAATAATGAGATGATTTCGAGTGTGTGTGTTTAAAAACGAATCTAATAGTAAATTATGAATTTTCAGTAAACCCAAAAATTGTGTTAATTGGATTTTATCTCGTGAATAGGATTCGACCATTTTCAGTGTTGTGAATTTTAACACTACGATTTTTAGTGTATGCTTAAAAATGAATCTCATAGTAAATTATACTTAGGTATTTTCAAAAATTGTGTTAAGTGGATTTTATCTAGTACATAGGATTCGCCCATTTTAAGTGTTGTGAATTTTAACACTACGATTTTTAACAGAATATGTTTCGACAGCTTTAAAATATATTTTAAGACTGTGCACTATGGGAAACATCGTTCTAGAATTTTCTAAATAATATTCGACTCTTTTTAACTAACAAAGATATTTTCACCTGTGCAAATATTTCGGTGAAACCGAGTTTAGCTAAAGTTTTTCAGTGTGAATATTTAGAAACATTTTGTAACTGAAGGAGATATATGTCACACATAGAGCGGAAAATAGTTAACAAAAATTGAAACTCACTGAGCGACGTCTTCACTAGTTGCCGTCCAAACTGGAAATGAACGATATATGCACTAATTACAGTATTAAAAATGAGATCTTATATATAGTAACGTCATCATTTCGTGGTCAGCAAGATGATGCCACAAGATAGTTATTCTTTCTTAATTACATATTTTTAATAACTTAATGTTATCAACCTCCTTGTGCTAACCATTGCTCTGGCCCGCACAATCGATTCTTACCAAACAATGAAATACTGGATTGATATTTTAAAAATGTGATCGGCCGAAAGCCCGAATAGCTAAGCCATGATTTGGTGTACGCTATCGATTCTCGCCAAAGTATGAAATACTTGGGAGATATTTTAAACGGAGAAAACGTAAAGTACTGACCCACAGTTCAAGGACATATTTTAATGAAGTTAATTATATGTATTAATCTGTAACAAAAGCAGATTTAGATTTAAGATGCATTAAATAAATCCATTCCAATGGTATACATAGTTCAAGCATTTACAACGATTATCGCAACTGTCGTCCAAACATCGAGATATCGACTGTATGGGAAGTGCAATATTTGCGGAGGGTCCAGTATCACTGTTTGTTTAGGATGGTGCGGTTTTTTCGCGATTAGTGCTTAGAATGCTTTCTTTTACCCAACAAGTTAAGTTTAACATGCACACCCGTGATGGAATTAATAAAGACAATTTTAGATTAATTTTAAACATTGAATGAGTTCTACTTTTAAAAGTTGAATGCTCTTGAGAATACATAAAGCCTTACCGAATGTAAAAATTGCAATCATTTGCCAAATAGATATTTTAATCTATTTATAGAATCTGAAAAATAAAGATTTATTTTCTTTTTCTATACGGAGACCATTTGGTATGTCCAAAAGCACCCCAAGTGCTTATGATATTGTAAGTGAACATTATTCATTGTTCTTTAAAATCTGAAAAAAATATATTCCATTTATACCAAACGAAGAAATTCAATGTTTTTTTTCCCTAAATCTGAAAAACCTTACAAAGTGACGATGCTTGATTCAATAAAAACACAGTATTTAAAGTAAAAATAACATATTTTAATAAACATGAAAATAAATATTTACAAAAGAACAAACAAAGATCTTTACAAAAATATTTACACTATATACAGTACAGTACCCAATCAGTTAATTTTCATTACGCTAGCTACCATTTCTACAAAAATACACTATGTTTATTGAAAAAATATTTAATAAATAAATAAATTAGAACTATATACATAAATTTAAAAAACATATAAAAATTTTAGAATTGAAATTAAAGAAAAAAAATAAAAGTATTAAAATTTAATTTAAAAAAATTAAAATTAAACCTGCGAGATAATATAAATTAACTGATTGTGTACATAATTCCACGCTTATATTTATCCACATATAGATTGTCAAAGCACTTTTCATTTATATAGAAGCTGAACGTATGTTCACTTACAGCCTCTGAAATTTTGTCCAAATTTACTGCGAATAGCGCGTCCTGACCTACAGAGCTTATTTTGTCCTCAAAGGGTGTCATAATGCAATCGTGACGTCTCTGAAAGCAGTGATTAATGACACACCCCTCGCAGTGGAAGATTTTCTCACAAACACGCTTTATTTCACCTTGCACACAGTCAATAATGTGTTTCTAGAGCATCTCCATTTTTTAGGCTTTATTTGCAATGGGAACGTGTGCTTTATATCTAAAATCTTGGCTGGAAGTGCTACAGTGTACAGTCCTTCTAGAATGCCATCTGAAATTTTAAGTATTGATGATAATTTTAGATGAAAAGGACCATCCCCATGAATGAATGAATGATATAAAGGTGGGTGGCTCCAGAAGAGCCTAGCACATCGACCAGAGGTCTATTGTACTACCCCAAAAAGTGAAGGTCCCTAAGAGAAGAGACCAGTAGCCGATGCAAACATGAGCAGGCACTTGACAGGAATGTCATTCAGCTCCCAGGGTTCAATCACATGACGACCAATGTGTTCGAATCTGTGAGCAGAGTAGGCCTCACATTCACACAGAATGTGAGCTGCAGTTTCTTCGCTGTAATTGCAGCCTCTGCAAAGCGAATCCTTGGAGACACCCATAATATTAAGATGTCTCTTGAGAGTGCAGTGCCCAGTAAGGAGCCCAACAGCTCTCCTGATGCCAGTTCTACTGAGCCTAAAAAGTTCCTTTTGACGTGCACTAGGGCAATTACAATTGAGAATTTTCGCTTGCCTTTGCCCTTTAGTGTCACGCCAGTTCTTGCATTGAAGCTTCCTGAAGATGTCAAAGACAATTCTTCTGATAAGATCATTGGGTATACCCAAGGCTGGCTCAGGGCCCACAAAAGGAGTATTAGAGCCTTTCCTAGCAAGTTCATCTGCCAATTCATTGCCAGGAATGCCCGAATGACCAGGCACCCAGTACAGAATGACACTATTATTACTAGCAATTTTACAGAGAGCTTTATAGCATTCCCAAACAAGGGAAGACGTCACAGTGAATTTCCCCAGAGCCATAAGAGCAGCCTGACTGTCAGAACAAATGAAAATCTGGCTATTCTCGTACTTTCTGTCATAGCAAATTCTACAACACATAAGAATGGCAAATACTTCAGCCTGAAAGACAGTAGCAAAATTGCCAAGCGGATAAGATAGCTTAGTGCCATCATCAGGGCAGCAGACTCCCGCACCAGTACTAGTGCCAATCTTCGAGCCATCAGTATACCATACAAAACAGTTATGTTTATTGTAGGTTGGAGTCCTCTTCCAATCATCCCGCGAGGGGACAAGAATTTCATAAGGCTTATCAAACGTAAATTTGACGTGTATGCCATCAGGTGGCATACAGAAATAAGGATGCCTAGCAACATTACTGTTAAGCTCGCCCCAAGATAGATACCTTGAGTAATCTTTCCAGTGTTTCAGATATTTGAGTCTGTTCATGCAGATAAGTGCCTCTGCTTCAATACGCATATAAAGCGGATGCAAACCAAGTAAAAGTTCAAGAGATGCAGTAGGAGTGGTTTTCATGCATCCGGAGATTGCAATGCACACCATCCTTTGAAGCTTAACTAAATCAAGTTTAGCAGTTTCATTTCTAATTCTGGACCACCAAACAATGGATCCATAAGAAATGATAGGACAGACTATCATCGAGTAAATCCAATGAATAGCTCTGGGATTAAGGCCCCAGGTTTTCCCAATAGCATTCCTACAAGACCAGAAGATTCTTCTGGCTTTAGTTGTGCAGTAGTCCAAGTGTCTCTTCCAATTAAGTTCCTTGTCAAAGTAAATTCCCAAGAATTTAACCTCCTTGGAGCAAATACGCTTCTGCCCAAATAAGCAAATATTCCCAAGATTAAGTATGCGTTTCCTTGTAAACGCAACTAAAGCAGTCTTCTGCGGATTAACCGTAAGACCTGCATTTTTACACCATGCTTCAACCCTCCTAAGAGCAGTAGACATCATGTCAGAGACAGTGTTGCCAAATTTGCCCCTGGCAATGATGACAACATCATCAGCATATCCAATGCAAGAAACACCAGAGACATCAATGCTTTCCAGAAGAGAATCCACAACAAGACACCAGAGAATTGGTGAGAGCACACCCCCTTGTGGACAGCCCGAAAGTGCATGCACAGTCATACTTTCTCCAAGTAAAGATGCACAGATATACCTGTTAGATAGCAGGTTCTTAATCCAATAAGATATCGTGGTATCAACACCTCTTCTGTTGAGAGCAACAAGAATGGTGTCAATGGGTACTTTATCGAAGGCACCTTCAATGTCAAGAAAGGTAGCAAGAGCAATTTCCTTGGCATTGAGATTTCTCTCTAAAATAAAGGAGAGACTGTAAAGAGCAGTGTCCGTAGATTTGCCCGGTTGATAGGCATGTTGAGAACTAGACAAGGGCTTAGAGGCCAGAATCACTTCTCTTAAATACCTATCGATAAGTTTTTCAATAGTCTTAAGCAGAAAAGACGTAAGGCTGATAGGCCTAAAAGGACCATCCCCATGCTTATACATCTGCTGCATATTGCATTCGCCACCTGTCATCACCACAATTAGCTGGTTGTTAGCAATAAATCCACTATTTTCATATGTGCAGTAAAATTATAAATTTTCCAAGAGAACTCGCTTCATGTTGAAGCCGTCATTATAATTCCCTCCCTCGCGGGATATATTCACTTCTTTCATGTTGGTATCTGCGTATATGTCCTTGGACATTGTTGTTACACTCGAAAATTTAAATGAAACAATTGCAGCCTAAGTTATAGCTGTGATGTGGCACCGATGTATTCATTATGGAAGAGAGTTCATTGCTAGGAGCAGGCATGATGTTGGCAGTACCAGGTTTGGTAAGGGCAGGAGCAGGCATGGTAGGAGGAGGCATGGCGGCAGGCCATGGACAATGCCTTGTACAGTTGCTTGATATCCATTCCCAATTGGCAAAATCACACAAAATGTGACGAGACTTGTTAATTTCAATCACGTTTTCAAATTCCGCTTTCACCAAAATGGAAATGGTTTCTCGAAGAGCATTAGAAAATTTCACTTCTACCCGTAAATTACCTTGTTGTTGTAAATTCATATGGGGGCCATCGCACATGTGGGCCGACAAATCAAAAGCATACAAGGTATATCCATTTGCAAATTCGTCTTGGGTTAGGTGAATTCCCTTGTTTGGGTTAAATCCATGAAACAGAGTGTGATAGGCACGAATGTAGATGTTGTCTTCACAGTTCAATTCTACAGGTTTGCTTGGAACTGGATTGTGGTCTACATAAGCACTTGAAAAGTTTACGTGTTGATGGTCTAGTAAATAATGGATTTAATGCATATTGTCCGTTCATAGCGGCATTATTAAGGCATGCAATAACCACTCCATTTGGCATAACACCCAAAAAGGCATTATCTTGCATAAAAGACCAGCTTCCTTTCGACACGGAATATGTTTTACATAATACACTGTCTATAGGATACTTTGCCAAATTCTTTTCCAAGGCTTGTACATGTCCTAATAATACTCCGAGGCTTAATTTAACTTTTCGAGCAAACATGAAGGTGTGCTCTAATAAAACTTTATAGTCGATCCCCGTAATCAATAATCCCCGTAATCTTCATACCAGAAGGCCGTACTTGATTTCAATATATGCCAAAATATATGCTAATGTACCTGTATAAATTATATTCTCGTAGATTAGAAGATATACCAGTGAATTTGTAGAAAATTTCTCGTACAATGTGAAATATATGAGTTTCAATAATTTTTGCCGCAATAAAACAATGACATAATAACTTGAAAATATCAATAATATCTGAATCAATAATCCCCGAAAGTATCAATTATAATAATGTTTAAACCTAAAGACCGTAATTGATATTATCAAGTCAAAAATGCAATGGCAATGAAAATTATTTTATATACATATCTTTATTATTCCAATCGGAAAATATTTAATCAAAATCGTCTGTCGCATAAACAAATTGGATTTAAATCTGTTGCTAAGCGACATGATATCATATACTTCAAATAAATTGGTGGAAAAAATATCGCCTGAATAATGCTATCTCTATAGAAGGTTTGGCGACAATTTCCTTAATTTAACGACATTTTAAAAAATTGCCAAATTTATCGCCAAGTGGGACTGTAGAACTGACAGTCCCACTTAGCATCAAATTGACGAAACATCATTACGATTCTCTCTAATAACAAAACACAATTACTTTCATTAATGCAATTTTATCAATTTCAAGATATTTTTATGGATTTACAAATATTTTTACCAATTTGGAGACATTTTAAAATTTCGCTAAATGTGTAGGACGGTTGGACTGACAGACAAATGCTAACGAAACATCAGTTCAGTTGTTTAGTTGTTATTCCTAATCCCTAATTAGTCCAACAAATTTAGACCGATTCCATCAGTCCGTGAACTTCTAAAAAGTCTGAAAGCGAAAGAGGATTTGAAAACACCTCATCCATCCAACTTAAAGTCAATACAATTTAAAATATGCTCAGGCGAAGCCTGAGTTGTCCTGCACTTAGTGCAGAGCTGCTTTGAAATCTTCCGTCCCTGCTCATAGGTGAGACTCCTCAAATGTCCACTAACAAAACGAGACAAACATGTTTGCCAGGATCTCTGACCCTCAAAAGAAAGGGCATCACCAGGGCGCCTTCCAGAGTACCAGTCATGTACCAGAGAGACATTCCAGAGATCGCTGTAAGTCCTCCTGCACTCCGAGTATACCTCACTAAACGTAGAAGGCATATGATGCCGGGGAGATTCCAGAGAAGCAGCCCTCGCCAACGAGTCCGCTTTCTTGTTTCCAACTACATCCACGTGGGATGGAATCCATTGGAAATGCACATCAATTTTCTCAGAGATCCTATTAATTAACATTAAGATAGAAATTCCTGCTCTGTCACCAACACTCCTCCAGTTACTAAGGTGTTGAATTGAAGATCGGCTGTCGGTCAATATCCGAATGCTCATAAAGTCAGGCTCTGCAATTTGCTCAACATAGCTAAGGCCTTTTGCAATAGCTATCAGTTCCGACTTGAAAACCGAACAGGAATTTGAATTTCTGTATTTAAAACTTGAAGTAGTAGTGGGAGTCCTGATGAATACACCACTACAAGAATGACCATGATCAGTCTTGCTGCCGTCTGTATACACCTGAAGAGTGTCTCCAGGTATATGGCTGATAGTTTCAAGAACCATTTGTCTCATAAATTCGGGGTTGTCAGCATCTTTTTGAACAGGGTACAAAAGATCGGTATGATAATGGGCAGCCTCGAATTCTTTTACAGAGCTAAAGCAAGACCGCAAAGAGTTATGTTCCATTCGGCATTGAGAAGGCAAAGTAATTATGTTTCGCAGAATTGCCTGGGAAAAGGAACTGTTTCTTTTCAGTCTTTGATTATTATCCCAGTTCTTGAGATAGGAGGAGGTTCAATTCTGGTCTCCAATACCAATAAGCTTACTATAATATTTCACACGAGCAGAGTTCCTTCTCAGGCTCAGTGGCTGTAGATCACACTCAAAAAGAACAATATTGTCGGGGCAGTTCAGTACTCTCTTCTAACAATATAAAATGAATTTCATTGATTTGCGTCGTTTTTATCAATTTGGTGACATTTCAGTCAATTAGGCGACATTTCAGGCAATTTGGCAACGCTTAAAATATTTGCCAAGTTAGCGATATGCCGCCAAATTCGTAGCTCTGAATTTGCAGACTTGAATAAATTTCGTTATCCCGTTTGTATATACGAAATGCAGACACTAAAATTGTATTAGAATATGTACCCGTTCTACCCTTTTGCAGGTTTAACAATTGGCAAAACGAACTTAATTGCTAAACACAATATATGAGTTTATTAGCTAACACAATATATGAGTTTATTAGCTAAACACAATATATGAGTTTATTAGCTAAACACAATAGCTTGAATACTCTTTGCAAAAGAAATGAAAGTGGTGAATGCAGTCCGTAATTAATATAATTGAAAGATAAATCAAACCGTTGATTTATAAGATAGTATATTTTTATATCCATTTATTTATTATTCAAATAATAAACATTAACAAACACATTTAATTTAATTGCGTTACCGAAGAACATGATACATCCTCATAAAATTCTAAAAGATAATTGACCATTTTGATTCCTTAATACTTTTCATCCTTGAGTAAAAGCTTCTGAAAAATAAACCATAGTGATAGATTTTCCATTTAAATTCGTGTTTCAAACAATTCATGCTTTCAGTACGTGACTAATTAGCGCAAAAAATCTCCCACCAAAACTCAGAGATAAAGTTTTAATTCACTTTCCAACGATTTTCAACCTTTTCGTTTGGGGGAACCAGGAAGTTAAAGAGTAGAAATTCTAGGAACAAGGTTCGTTTTTCATTAATATCTCGACAACTCCCGGATTTAGAAACTCGAAATTTGGACTAAATTTAAGCGGGACTATTTCACGGCTACCCACAAAATTTCATTAAATTCGGTTCAGCCGCTCTCCCGTGTTGATGAGACAAATAAAGTTTCAGTTTTCACGAATATCTCGAGAACCACTGATTTTAAAAATTCGAAATGTCAACTAAATATTAAGTGGGGCTATTTTAAGGCTACCCACAAAATTTTATCAAATTCAGTTCAGCCGTTCTCCCCTGATGATGGAACAAACAAACAGACAGATTTTCAATTTTATTTATATGGATTATATTTATGTAGATGAGTGATGGTGAGCAAGTTATTGTGTAACTCAAAACGTTACATGCAATTTCTTTAATGCTAGCGATCTGAAAGATGTAACGATCTGATAAGTAACGATCATTTTCAGGATTCAATCGATCCTGATTCAATCAATTTCAATTTCAGGATTAAGTACGTTGAATTTACAAGATAACTAGCAGCATACCCGTTCTTCGTACGGAGTACATAATATAAAGAAACTTATAATTCGCAATCACGTGCAAATTTTGTTAAAATATTAAATTTATTGCTCCCAAAGAGAAGTTTAAGAATGTCTGTTCTCACTATGCAAAATTATCTTTTCCCTTTAGCCCTTTTTGTAGGCTAATTTACAAAAAAAAAAGGAATTGAATCAATATATGCAACCCCGTACTACTTAAATTGTCGCAGAATAGAAAATATGCCTGTGTGTTAGTAGAATATTACCCGTATTACAATATGAGTTTCAAAAATCTCTGCCAAAATAAAAGAGATGACGTAATACATTGAAAATATCAATAATCCCGGTACTCTTTATACCAGAAGGTCTAATTGATTCCAATATATGCCAATATATATCAAAACATATGCTACTTATATTCTCTTAGATTAGAAGATATACCCGTGCATTTTTAGAAGATTACTCGTATAACGTACAATATATATGAGTTTAAATAATTTTTGTCATAATAAAACAATGGCTAAATAACTTGAAAATATCAATAATCCCTGAATCAATAATCCCCGAAAATATCAATAATAATAACGTTTAAACCTGATGACCGTAATTGATATTATCCAGTCAAAAATGCTATAAGAAAAATCAAATCGTTTTTTCTAAAATATATATGTATATCCATTTATTTATTATTCAAAACGAAAAAATAATAATTAAAATTAACAGTAAAATTTAATTTAATTATTTTTCTGAGCAACATGATATAAGATAGAATCTTCCTCATAAACTGCCAAATTAAATAACCATTTTGATTTCTTTATACTTTTTATTGTTCAGTAAAAGCTTGTGCTAAATAAACCATGGATATTTCCCATTTAAATCATGTTTCAAACATTTCATGTCTTCAGAAAGTGACTAATTAGCGCTAGCGCAAAAAATCTCCCAGCAGAGATAAGGTTTTAATTCACTTTCAAGCGATTTGCAAGCTTTTCGTTTGGATAAACCACGGAGCAAGAGAGTAGAACTCCTAAGAAAAAGCTTCGTTTTTCATTAATATCTCGACAACTCCTGGTCTTAGATACTTGAAACTTGGGCTAAAATTATTGGGGCTATTTCAAGGCTATCCACAAAATTTCATCAAATTCTGTTAAGTCGTTTTCCCGTGATGATGAGACAAACGAAAACTTCGTTTCTTACTAATAGCTCGAGAACCCTTGATCGTAGAAACTCCAAACATAGACTGAATTTTAAGTGTGACTATTTCCAGGCTACCCACAAAATTTCATCAAATTCGGATCAGCCGTTCTCTCGTGATGACGGGACAAGCAGACAGACAGACAGACAGATTTTCAATTTTATTTATATAGATGTGTACGAAATACTTTTACAAATTTATAAATTTAAAGCAATTTTAATTCATAAAATGGTAAAATTTATTGATATACTAAATTAAAAATTTTGCAGTAAAACTGATATATTGAAATGTTTGTTGCATTCTGATTTTACATTTACTCAAACATTTGCATATCACACAATTTTTAAATTTTTAATTCTTATGAAACTCTGTTAAAATAAAGACAGAAAATGCATTAAAATTATTCATTTTAAGTATGTCCATGCATAAAGAACATTCCTATTTTAATGATAAATTTGAAACGGAAAACGCACTTAAACCTTCTTTTAAATTGAAATATTCCCAGCGTTTATTTAAGTCCTTTGAGAGAAAAGCAATATTCTAGTATAAATATTCAGGCAGGTCATGTAAAAGTTTATTGAAAATGAAGTTAAAATCCTCTCAAAATGTAATCTTTATTTTAGGTATAATTGATCGAATATTTCATCTAATTTTATATATAGAGAGAAAAATGAGTGCAAATTTAACCAAATTTAATTATTTTTGAAGTCATGATTTTAGTTATATTCTCGATTTCAAATGTGAAATGAGATCAGAAGAATTAATGATTTCAAATGTGAAATGAGATCAGAAGAATTAATGATTTCAAATGTGAAATGTGATCAGAAGAATGTGTTTAATTATAGATATTGTAGCATAACTTCTAATACATAAAATATTTCACAACTAATTTCAATGGCTTTTTATTAACTTTTGTAATAAAGTATTGTAATGAGATCAAAATTTAACTTTAATTTAAATATATTTGTTTATTTTAGTCCGAATTAAATATATGAGAGATGAAAATAATTATAGCTAAATAAAAATTAAAATCCACTGAATATGTACAACACTTTGTGTATCATCAACTTTAAAGCTCTTTTCAGGAAGAAAAAAATTAAAATTTATATTTTTATTTAAAAACCACATATTAAGTATGTAATATTAACAGTTTGTTAGCTATATATTGACTCCATTTCCGGGGTCTAAATTACCCCCGTAAAGTAATTTTACTTTGCCAGAAACTTTGTACTCATGCAATACACAAATCAGGAGTTATATTTTATTTTTAACCAGTGAAATTACTGCAACAGAAGACATCATACAGACCTTCTTATACTGTGATCAGGCCTTGCACAGAACTCCTTCTCAGCATTCGCATATCAGGCGCCGGCACAAGAACACAGTCTTGGAACTTCCCCCTAGAAGCAAAGTTCCTGTTATTATTAAGCCATATGTATGCTGAAAATAAAAACGAGTTAACTGTTTGATGATGTGTACTTGTCTGTGTCAAAATCTTCCGACACGATATCTCTCAAAATAATAAGCTC
Source organism: Amaurobius ferox (assembly GCA_951213105.1). Lineage (NCBI taxonomy): Eukaryota > Metazoa > Arthropoda > Arachnida > Araneae > Amaurobiidae > Amaurobius > Amaurobius ferox. Next base: position 138,370,385 of record OX578139.1, read on the forward strand.
CTTAAATGGAATTCGCGGTATTGAATAAATCCTTAAACACGATAAGTTATAATTATTACTATAAAATGAAATCGAAACTGTAGTTGGTTCCAATTTCTAGAAGCTCCAATTTTGTAGGATGAAATAATGGGCTATCGTTCCGGTTCGATCGAGCCGACATGATTTTACGTGCATACCGCTTTGTTAAATAAAACTCTTTCAAAATAATATAAAAAAAATGAAGTGAGCAGCACATGTCCTTCCTTATATAATGCAATGAATTTACTTCTTTAACGGTGAAAAAGTGATGAAGAGATCCACTGCACAGTGTTTTTAACATAAAATTGTTCATTTGGCGCATTTCCGGATAACAACATGTAGAACTATTCCGTACCCAATTTACTTCTATTTTACTCTACACTAAATTAACATTTATGAATATTGATAGCATCCTCAATAAGCAATATAGCCCATATATTTAAATATTCTAAAAATAAATTCATGACTTTGGCGTCATTTTCATTATCGTGGCGTCAGTTTTGCAATTTTGACGATATTTTCGTCAATGGGGGACTAACTATCGGCAAGTTGGCGATATGTAAAAGAACATTTCTCATACACTGACCTCTGACAGTTGAGCACGTAATGCAAATTTTCATTTGTCGAAAGAGTATTTGAATTTGAATGGTTTAAAATCGCTGCGGATGTAGATGGCAGTATGCATATATCGTATGTTGCAGCCAACCACGATTGACTGAACGGATATATGCTAATTAGGCAGTCGTTGAAGATGCCAGAATTCTGAAGGGTTTGAGGAGGTGCATTTAAATGCTGATACGAAGTGTTTATAACATTTATAGGATTTTATTTTATGATATTCGTGTTTCTATGACTGAAAGAAGACGAATGACAGATAGTGAGCGCTGGCGTGCTATCGGATGATTGAATCAGGACAGTCGATAAACGATGTAGCTATTTTTTGGGCTTTGATCATTCGGTAATTTCTCGATTATGGAAACAATTCCAAGCAAGTCAAACAGTTGTCCGGAAATCTGTGCCCGGTCATCCAAGGGTTACTACCTCCTCTGATGATTGGTATATTGCTATAGTAGTCAAGCGGGATCGAAGAGCGACTTCCACAACTGTTACATCCATGGCTGCAGCGGCACTTGGTAAGACAGTATCTGCTAGTACTGTGAGCCGAAGACTCCACATGAAGGCACTGTATACCCGTGTACCACTTATTTGTGTTCCACTAACCGTCCACGCCAGAGGGGCAAGATTAAATTGATATCGTCAACGTGTCAATTGGTCTGTCTCATTTTGGTGCAATGTCCTGTTCACGGACTTGTCCAGATTCGCCCTGGAGTCAGATGAAAAGCGTATACGGGCCTGAGGAGAACGCGACAAACGTAATCAGGCCAAGAACATCATCGAACACCACGCATTTATAGATGGCAGCGTTATGGTGTTTCAATGGAATGCCAATGGGACATCGCACAGAGCTTCACAACTTAAAATGCGGTTCTGTAACGGCCGCGCGGTATCGGTATGAAGTCCTAAACCTTACTGCGAGGTTCTACGCTGCAGCAGTTGGTCCTAATTTCCTCGTTATGGAAGATAATTCCCGTCCCCACCGAGCTAACATCGTTGACGAATACCTGGAAAGTGAGGGCCTTTCTCGTATGGAGTGGCCGGCGTATTCCCCCGACCTTAATCTCATTGAAAACCTTTGGGATGCTCTCGGGCGTGCCGTCTCTGCACGTTTACCTCCTCAAGCCACTTTCAGAGTGTTGAAAACTGCCCTACTGGAGGAGTGGCAATTGCTGGCATCTCCGATAGTTGATTACCCCATTGAAAGAATGGAAAATCATTGTAAAGTTTGTGTGGCAGTCCAGGGCGATCACATAATATATTAATGTAAGTTTTGTTTGGTTTGATTGCCTTTAAACAGCCTTTTGTTAATGACCCAAATGTGACGTTATCATATAACTTAAAAAAGCAAATATTTTTTTCATCTTTGTACATAATTCATGTTTTCTTTAATGCATAAATACATTTGCTACCTTCGTGTACAATTTTGAGTTAATCAAAGCTTTACTTTTTTACTTTTGTTGATTTTATCGTCCGTGCTTAACTTTTGGAAGCCAGTGTATAATAAAAAGTATATCCATCATACGACGGAATTAAAAATTTGCAAAACATTATATCCCGTTTGGTGCTATTTTTATCAATTTGGCGACATTTCTATCCATTTGGCAAGAATTAAAAAGCCGCCAAGTTGGCGATATGCCGCTAAATATCGTCGCCAAAATTTTGCCAAGAGTTACAGACGGAGAAGCTCGTTATTCTTACAGTAGAGTCTTATATTCTTTCCAAAATATTAAATTATCATCAATTAGTTCTAATTTTCATTAATTTAGCGTCATTCTTATCAATTTTGGCAACATTTTTATAAATTTAGGGAAGTTTAAGAAACTTGCCAAGTTTGCGATATTACGCCAAATTTGTCACCAAAATTTCGCTAAACATTGTGGATGGAGAAATAGGTTATTCTTACAGTACTTAAAGGACTAATGGCGTTAAATTACAAAGCTATTACACAAAGTATCTTCTCTCGTGAATGGAACGATCTAGGTCTACGAGAATAGTGATAATAAATTTATCACATAATATTACATATGAAAAGTAAACGGATTTTACAGTAGTTAATACTTTTTTTTTTTATTGTTATGTAATTTTTAATAAATGTATTAGAAAAATGTGCAATATCTCGAGAATGGTTCATGCCAGCGTTCTAAAGTTTGTGCCAATAATTTTTTACTGAAATATTCATTCAAGAAATGATTATTTAAGTAGCTTTATGGATTGTTTAAATTTTTGGATGATTTTTCAAAATTTCATTTCAAAATTCAGGGGTGTTCTGAACATTCAATTGCATGTAAAAACAATATGGTTCCAGATTGTGACTTACCGAATTTTGTCCGAATCGCTTCATTCGTTCGTGAGATATCGTCTTCACAGACTCACTGACACACACACCCTACTTTCACACACATACACACACACACACCTACTTTCACACACATACACACACCCTTCCCGGCCGTCCAACTAGTTACTCTAAGTCCTCTGGACGAGTCGGACGGTCTGGGTCTTCAACACATACACACACACTTACTTTCACATACACACACCTACTTTCACACACACACAAACACACATTCAGGCATCGCCTCAAAAATGTCTGATTCGTGTTCATGACCGCTTGAAACGTGTTCTCTCGTCAAAAACTCGAATTCGAATTTTCCACTCCGTCGTAATATTTTCCTTATACATTTTACTATGTTCGTATATAAGGAAAGTAACCTTAAAATATGGATATTATATGATTTCGATATTATTTGAAAAAGAGGAAATAGAAATAATGGCTGATAAAATTAAGAGAATAATGACTTAATAAGAGTTCTACATTTAAAAGCGTTAAATAATTTATAGAATGAAAACGAATATGCTATTAGTTTTACTTCCTCCTAAGTTTTATCTTGTTCTTTAGTTTTTCTACTTCCCATGTTGGCAAAAGATTCATTTTCGTATCGCAGAATGCAACTCTTAATTGGCAGACGTTTTCTATCTTTCGTTAGTGCGAATGTGGCTGTTTTATCTTGAAGACGAGAGCCGTTTTTACCTTTAAAAGTGGCTGATGCAGTTACTTAGATATCTTATTTTTTGTTCTTATAGACGATTTGGTATTCTATTTACTAAAAGCAAGTGCTTACTGATTAAATCTTATTATCCTTTCTCATGTGTAGAATTTCTATATCCCTTAAGTTTAACATTTCTCTTTTAAACAGAGGTTTCTTTCTCCACTTTATATTTGTGTTTTTAACAGTGAAAATAATTTGCGCATAACAATTTTGTAGGATGAAATAATTGGCTGGGGTTCCATTATGATTTTACACGAATCCCGCCTTGTGAATTAAAACTCCTTCAAATTAACACAGAATATTAAAATATCGATATTATAACCATTCTTTTAAAATACCTAGGGGTACCACTCCCTGCTCACTACGCTTGCTAATGCACTTGTTACACAGGCTTAATACAACCGTTGTAGCAGGCATAATATGCCCGTTGGACTCCGCCCCTTACTCGTTACTCTCATCAAGCCCCGTAACTCGCTAATAAGCCCTTTCGAGTAAGTCGTATATTTGGAATTAGTTGTTTGGAAGGGTAAGGAACAAGTGAGTTTGAAATAAGGCGTAATAAGTCCTTTGGAGACCGTTCCTTATTAACTTTTGGGAGGCCGTAGGTCCCCCGATGGTGAGGTATAGGTTCGAATACGGAACCTTTCGATGCCTCATCCCGTACTATGCCATCTAGTTCAAAGGGATCATCTTGGGCCTAGCCAATAGCAGCCGAGTCCTTCGTAGCGATGAGTGACGCAATGGTGCCCCCTCACACTTCCCTTCCTGGCGAGATGTTCGGTCGAATTTCAGTGAGGAGGGAGGCCGGCTAAAAAACCCCAACGCTTCCCCAATCTGAAACTCAATAGGTAAGCAGAAATAGCCGGGAGGCAAGTCGTACCTCATCATGTGGCCTCGTGACGTCAGCCGTGGTCAACCAGGAACGGGAGGAGCAAGTGTGCGTCATCAGTAGTGCTGCCATCTAGTGCACGAGTCACCATTGTGGGGGGGGGGGTTGCGCACGCCCCCCAATGATGAGGGACAGGTTCGAACTCGGAACCTTTCGACTACTGATCCCGTACTATGCCATCTAGTCCAAAAGGATCCTCTCGGGCCGAGGGAATAGCCGGCGAGTCTTTCGTAGCGATGAGCGACGCAGTGCTGCTTTCTCAAACTGATATTCACCAGCCCTGGAACTCGTTTCGCGAGCTACTTCTATGCGGCCGGCTCACGCGATCTCTTACGTGCCATATGCTCACTGAGCTCCTTTGCTTGATACGCTCGCCAGCGCCTGTGACTCTTTTCGCCTTCTACTCGCTAACTATCTCTGAATTCGGTTCGCAAGCACTTTGGTGCCACATGCGACGCAGGCGCAATGCGGCAGTTGGGCGTATTACGCCTTCGTAGATTGCCCTTTATCGTTACGCTCACCAACCCCCGTAACTCGGTAGCGCTCGTTTCACCAGCTACACAGGCGTCATACGCCCGTTGGGGACCGTACCTTTTTAAATTGAGCGATTCGAACAAAATTTGGTACACAAATTACAATCCGTGAATTCTGGATACCGTGAATACTAAATTTTTGATGGAATTAAAAAAAAACCATCAAAAAATCAAAAACTTTACTAAAGTTACGCAAATAGTCTGTCACAGATTGAAAAAAATATCGTCTAATCTGCAAAAACAACGCTAAAATAATGAAAATGACGCCTAATTGATAAATTAATTATCAAAATATTTTAATGTATGGACTATATCGCTTATTGGGGATGCTATCAATATTAATAATTGTTTATTTCGAGTTGTACTATATGTAAGTTAATTGGGTACTTTGAAATAGTTTTATATGCTTTATCCGGAAAATCGCCAAATGTACAATTCAACGATAAAACTCAGTACCGTGGGTCTTATGCATTATGTTTTGACTGTTAAAGTAGTAAATTCACTGCATTATATAAGGAAAGCCATATGCTGCCTATATCAGATTTTTTTATATCAGATTCTTATATTATTTCCAAGATATTAAATTTTTATCATTTTGTCGTCACTTTCCTTGAATTAACGACCCTTTTATCGATTTGGCTATATTTTTAACAAAATATACCAAATTTCGTTCGAATAGCTTCATTCGTTCGTGAGATATTGTCTCCATACTCCCCCCCTCCCCCCCTCCCACACATCATTTCAAAAACGTTTGAATCGTGTTCAGGGATACTTGAAACGCGCTCTGCCGTCGAAAACTCGAATTAAAATTTTCGACCCTGTCACAATATTTTTCTTATTTTTTATACGAGATATATATATATATAAGGAAAGTAACAATGGTTGGCTGTGACTGTCATTTTTCCCCAAAGACAGGCACTATCTCGTGTAGTCATTTTTGGTATTCGTAATGATATATTTTAATACAACTATTATAATTACAGCGATGTTGACCTGGTGATTATAATGCTAGATAATTGAAAATTTTCAAATTTTGATTAATATTTATCTTAAATACGAGAATGTAAAACTCCGTAAATAACAGCGTATAACACAAATTCACTGGTTAATCAGTTTCGTAGACAAAATTTATCCTTCTTCTTCAGGATCCACAAGAAACGAGGCCTTACTTATTCATGTCGGATGGGAAACTGGGGTGGAACATATAGATCAAAGTAGGAGAAAAAAGTGGACAACGTGTGGAAAGAGATCGAGGGGGGAGAAATCAAACGACTGTCAGGAAACTATGAACACGTAGAACTGCAGAGGAGAAATTATGCCGTGAAAGAAAAGATAGAACAAAAAACAAGAAAAATCAATCATGCTTAAAGCATTGATTATGAAACACTTCCCAACTTCAATGCAATTTTATTTACACATGTCTAATGCAATACATTCCTCGGTAATATTTTAAAACTTATCACAACACTACATTAATTTATTATATTTGAAAACTTAAACCTTCATCGAGAAAAATGAACGTCATTCAAATGACGGCATTGAAATATAAATTCCCTCGTTTAAACATCTCTAAAATGTGATACATTCATTTCAGAGTAGTAATTTTAGAATTATCATAATACTACGATAATTTATTATATTTGAAAACTTTATCGAAAGCAACTGAAATTCATTCAAATGACGTCATAGAAAAAATAACACGCCTGGCTCTCTCTATAAAAGCAACATTTCATTCATAAATAATTTCCCATTCATGTCATTCATCACAGTACTATAATAATTTATTTTATTTAAAAATTAAGACCATGGAGCTACAAGTAATTAAACTCTATGCTTAAAACTTCATCGAAAAAATAAATCGTCCTTCTCTTTATAAAATCAATGAATATTTCATTCATATCAGCTACGGAGACTGCATGAACTAAATGATTTTATGTTAAAGAAATACAGCAATTCCAATACAACTAATTCTACATATTTTGCTGTTTACATTTTACATAGGTGAAAAATAGGTTTCGTTGTAAAAATAATCAAATTTGGATGAGCATTTAAACTCAAATATAGACAGAACAAAAAAAAAATACTGAATTGTGGGAAAATCTACTAAAACTTTAACGGAAAACAGCTGTGACGCTTAAATTAGTTGTAAAATAAATACAATTTATTGGAAACGCCTTCCATTTCTTACCCTATGTTGGAAACTTATCACTTTCTTTATATATAGTATAATGGATAAGGAAAGTATTGTGACGGAGTTGAAAATTCGATTGCGAGTTTTCTACGGGAGAACACATTTCAAGCAGCCCTGAACACGAGTCAGATGTTTCTGTGGTGATCTCGCTCTATCTCTCTCTCTTTCTGTGTGTGTGCGTGTGCATGCGTGTATGTGCATGCGTGTATGTGCGTGTGTATGTGCGTGTGTGTGTGTGTGTGTGTCAGGGAGTCTGTGGAAACGATATCTCACGAACGAATGGAGCGATTCTACTAAAATTTGGTACAAAAATCACAATCAGTGAGGACTGGAAGCGTATTGTTTTTACACGGAATCGAACGCTCAGAATCCCCCTAAATTTTCGACTGAAATTTTGAAGAAATCTTTAAAAAATCAAAGCATTTCATTAAAGTTACGCAAATAGTCATATCTTATGTAAGTTTCCATTAGAAAATTATTGACATATATTTTAAAACACTAGCATGTGTCGTTGTCGAGATATTTCATATTTTTCAAATAAATTTATCAATAAATTACATAAAATAAAAAAATATTAACTATTGTGAAATATGTTCACTTTTCATATGTAATAGCATGCGATAAATTTATTATCATCATTCTCGCAGATCTAGTTCCTTTCATTCACGAGAGAAAACACTTTGGGTAATAGCTTTTTAATTTGACGCCATCAGTCGTTCATCTACCATAAGACTAGTCTATTTTTCCATACACAATGCTTGGCGAAATTTTGGCGGCGAATGTGGCGGAATATCATCAACTTGACGAGTTTCTTAAATTTTGCCAAATTAGCGAAAATATCGCTAAATTTAAAAAATGTCACTAAATTGATAAAAATGACGCTGATTCAATGAAAATGAAGACTGATTGATGAAAATACAATATCCTGGAAACTATAAGAGAAGATACAACGTTAGCAAGAAATAAGTTTCCCACTTCAGAGGGCTCTAGAATGCGTTCTATTGGTCCAAATGAGATAGAATTTGAAATACAGATAATTCAAATGATGCACTTAACATTTATTTAATCAAAAATTTTAGTACAAAAATTCGCCGATAGGTGGCCCTGTAATACACATAACAACAATTAATAGGTTTTATAAATGTTAAATAATATTAAAAATGTGGCATTAAAACTGCTCAATATTTCCCCCCTTCATGTTCAACAATGTGCTCTAATCGCAGAACCATATTTTCCACAGCTGACTGGAGTGAGTCTGTCGGAATATCAAAAACATTGCGCCGAATGCTGTCCTTCAGATATGGCACAGAGGCTGGCCTTCTACGGTAGATATTGTCCTTGAGGAAAACCCCACAACCAAAAGTCGCAGGGGGTCATATCTGGCGAAAGAGGAGGCCATGCTATTGGAAAATGTCGGCTGATCACCCGTTCAGTTGTGAAATGCTGTGTTAGCAATTGCTTTACACTGCGCTCAATGAGAGGAGGTGCGCCACCCTGCATGAAAATGATGTCCTGAAGGCATCCACGCTGTTGAAGTTGAGAAATTACAAAATCCCTCAGCATATCACGGTACGGTAGTCCTGTGACGAAACAGGTTTTGATTCCAGTTGCAGTTATCTCTTCAAAAAAATACGGTCCAATGATAAAGGTAGCCGTTAAATCACACCACAATGCCACTTTTATAGGATGCAAGGTTTGTTCCTGGATAATTAGAGGGTTTTCCGCTGCCCAAATTCGACAATTGCGGGTGTTAACTTGTCCATTGAGGCAAAAGTGGTCTTCGTCTGTCCACAGGATGTTCCATGGCAAATTGACGTCAACCGCCATTCGAGCAAGGAACTGAAGTGCAAAAGTTTTACAAACCTCTGAGTCTCCGTCCTGCAATAGGTAAAACAGGCTTGATTTTGTAGGGATAAAAATTTAAAATCCGCCGTAAGATTTTTCGTACAGTAGATTACGGCATATCCAATACAAGGGAAACAACTGGCACACTCATACTGCCATGCAGCGAATTCAACGACTTCAACAACCGCGGCAGCCACATTTTCGACGCTAAATGACTGGATTGGCTTTCGTCCTCTACCTGGAAGAATGGACCAGTTGTTTCAAATTGATTTATCATCTCACGTAGGGCACATGGAGACATTGGATCTCTTCGTAGTATCTGCTTCATATGGCGGAATTCTTTTACTGCGGCAACGGAGTTCTGCTGGTTCTGGTAGAACAATTTCACCAGTAGCGCTTTTTCTTGCAACGTTGGCATGATGTGCTGAGAAGTAACTAAGGCTCGTGCAGAATCCGCCTTCTTTTTATCCAAAGAATAATGCTACTAGGCATGCGCTGTAATAATGTTTTACATTTTCAATATATGCAAATAAATACCATTTGCGTTATAGCGCCATCTATAGGTGAATGTTGATACTAAAATTTTTGATTCAATAAAAGTCAAGCGCATCATTTGAATTATCTGTATTTCAAATTTTATCTAGTTTGGACCAATAGAACGCATTCTAGAACCCTCTGAAGTGGGAAACTTATTTTTTGCTAACCCTGTACTTAAGGCAATAGTTTTGTATTTGGACGCCATTAGTCGATTATCTGCTATAAGAGTAACCTATTTCTCCGACCATAATGCTTGACGAAATTTTAACCATGAATTTGGCGGCATATCGCAAACTTGGCGAGCTTTTCAAATATCGCCAAATTGATTAAATTGTCGCCAAATTGATAAAAATGGCGTCAAATTGAATAAGAATGACGTTAAATCGATGAAAATGACAACTAATTGATTAAAATTCAATATTTTGGAAAGAATATAATACTTTATGATGAGACTCCGTCTATAACGTTTCGCAAAATTCTGGCGACGAATTTAGTCAGCATATCGCCAACTTGGCGAGTTTTTTAATTTTTGGCAAATTGACGAAACTATGGCGAAATTGATAAAAATGCTATCAAATTGATAAACATGTAGCCAAATTGATAAAAAAGACGCCAAATAGGATGTAATATGTTTCTAATTTTTAATTTCGTCATATGATGGGCGTATATTTTATTATATAAAAAATGCTGTTCTAAATATCGCCATCCTGGCGATATTTGGCCCCACTTTGACGAAAATAGAGCAAAAATGACGCCTAATTGATGAATTTATTATTAAAATATTTATATATATTAACTATATAGCTTGTTGAGGATGCTATCAATATTGATAATAGTTTATTAAGAGTTGCTTAAGGTATAAGTTAATAGGTACGAAATAGTTTTAGATGTTGTTATCCGGATGTACAATTTACCGCGCCAAATGTGCAATTTAACGTAACAAACACTGTGCCGCCGATCATTTCATAACTTTTTCACAGTAAAAGAAGTGTTGCTCCAAGTCCTCTGGACGAGCCGGACGGCCTGGGGCTTTCACAGTAAAAGAAGTGGGCCAACGGCCGTACCGTGCTGAAAACACCGGTTCTCGTTAGATCACCGAAGTGAAGCAGCATCGGGCGCGGTTAGTACTTGGTGGGTGACCACCTCGGAACGCCGCGTGCTGTTGGCCATCTCGGGTGCGGTATCCCCGTGGTTTGCGCGCTAGATTTGCACGCTGCCACAAATGCCGCCGTGTTCATGCGGAGTACGATCACGTTAAACATGTGGGTCCGTAAGTCCTTCCGAGAGGTTGGTGGTAGGGGAAGGAGGGTACGGTCCCTGTGGATGCCACCCCCACTGGGTTCCGGTCTAAATTGGGTGGCACTTCCCGGCCGTCCATACAGTTACCTTACACCTTTCTGGTAGGTCGGACGGTCTGGTTCTCAACATCAACAACAGTAAAAGAAGTGTACTTACCTGGCACTGGGGATAGCCTTGGTCAACAGTTAAAGAAGCAAATTCACTGCATTATATAAGGAATGTCATGTGCTGTCCACATCAGATTTTTTCTTACCTTCAGCCACATGTGTTGCCGATCCCACAGTTGCCGACTTGACCTGAGTAAATGAGGTTCTTGTTGGTCTTAAAGAAGAAGGCTACATCTTGGCCTTTGAAAGCGGCTGAACTGCTAATTTTTGTTTATATGGTATATTTTAAGAAGCTTTGATCAATTCATTTATGTATATATGGTAAATTATACGAAGCTTTGATTACTTAATTTTTGTATATATGGTAAATTTTACAAAGTTTTGATCAGTTAATTTTTGTATACGGTATATTTTATGATGGTATATATATGGTATATATATATAGTATATTTTACGAAGCTTTGGTCAGTTAATTTTTGTATATATGGAATATTTTACAATACTTTACTGTGTCATGATTTTTTCGTAGCAGTTTTTAAACGATTATTTGAATTTACCTTAAATTCATATTGCTATCAAAAACTGTTGCAAATATAGCTTCCAAAAAACATTTTATTAAAATTAATTCGGATAGTCATAGTACAGTTTTCAATTAAATTCCTCATCTTACTGAAACGGATGGAAACTAAGCCATTCATCACGTTTTCTCTCTGCATATAACCACATGTTATGCATTTACGAATCTCCCAATGCCGATTATGGTGCTTAACACCAAACAGTTCAAGCTGAAGCCATATTTAGATGTACTTACTGCAGAATAATCGAAACATATCCGTTAATTGAGAACATGATATAAAGCCTTCAAAGAGGTGTATCCAATGCCTAATTGCGAAGCGGTATTACGGTATGTCAATCATGTTTAATTACGAGATTCAGTGTAAACAAATATTTGGTAACCTGTGCAATTCTCAGATAATTCTAATCTCCAACTTTTGTTGAAGCCTAGGCTAATTTTCTCCTCGATCTAAGTTCAAAATCAGTTTTATAAAGAATATATATATGACTCGTGAGCAAAATTTTCATGAAAGCTAATTAAGCTAATTTTAGGACTTCATTTTAAACACTTTCCTACATAGTTGAAAAGTGTTTATGACTTTGGTCATTGTGTCTGTCTGTCTGCTCGTGCGCTCGATAACTGTCGTAAAAATTTATGAAAATAAAATTTTAGTATGTTGTTCAGAGGGTCTGGGGGACACATGGGAATGTAAATGAATAATATCACTTAATTAGTTTTGGATTGAACGTATGTTTAAAAAGTGAAATACACAGAACTCCATGGGACGTAATTTTTGAAACATTTTTTAAGTGAAATTAAAATTCGCAAATTCCTTTGAAAATTTCAGAAAGTATTCAAATTATCCCATAAAATATATAATAAAAATTTGAGCAAAATACGTTTGACAGTTTTGTAAATAAAAATTAAAATAATATTACACCCATATTGTATGAAGAGATCACGTGACACACTTCAAAATAAAACATGACATCCATATTTTTTCACAGTGTCAAAATCGTGATTTTTAAAGATCTTTTCAATTTATATTTAGTGTTGCAGCCGTTCTAAGCCGTTCTATTGCATCCGTTCTGTGCAAGCTGAGCTGTATAACATTTGCTGATTTTTAATGCAAAATTATTTAGCTCTGGAGTCTGGAATATAGATGATATGAGTGAAATATTCATTTATTGTGCATAGAGAAGCAGACGATTTTGCAGCATTGCGTTTTTCGATGTCGTTTTAAGCACGGAGTTAGAAAGTACTTTTACCTCCATGGTTTTAATTTTTTAAGTAAAATAAATAATTGTAGTACTGTGATAATTTATAAAATATCACCGCTGAATGTACCGCATTTTAGAGATGTTTAAATAAAATTGCAGTGCAATTAGAAATTGTTTCGTAATCATACTTTTATGCATGATTGATTTTTGTTGCTATTTTTAAATTAAGAGAGGCAAATAAGAACATATTTTAAATTTAGAAAATAAACATATTAAAATAAAGTAACATATCCTACTATATAAAATACAGAACCTGCGATGACGCAGATCACTTTTAACCATTCAAACAATCGTTTCACGTGCGATAGATCGATTATCTTACATCTTCCAATAACCACTATTTTCAGTCCCTTATGTGCAATGAGACAGGTAAGAAGGAATGCACTGCATCTATTTCCACCCTCAGCTGCATTGTTATTTATCGCCTCACGCTATATTCATTCATTTGCATGCTCTGGCGCGGAGAAAGGACGACCATTACTGGCTTGCACAAGCCTCGCCTATGCCGCGTCAAAATGAAAATTACATCTTTCATTAGATAAAGTTGTTGAAATTAAACATATCTGCATTGTTGTTTCTCGCCTCGTGCTATTTTCAATCATTTGAGCATGCTGGCGCAAAATAAAACTAAACGTCGTAAAGCCGATTTCTAGAGGTATTTGTATTCTTATATCAACGGATTTTACACCTAGTATTTGGAAACTTATGATATCGACTTACCATATAGTATCGATTTATAGAATTACGTTCCTTCTGCTAACAGAGCTGGACTTTTGATTTATACCCTTAGGTGTGGATATCCAGAGTTTCGAAAGTGCTCGAAAAGTATTTGCAAATCAATCAGAAGTGCTCCCAGTGAGCTGGAAGATTAAATCCTTGCAGACATATATTAGTTTCGACCATCGGATATCGAACAGACGGATTTTCGACCTGCTTTCGGAGGCGGAGAAATATGTTGTTTCGAAAATTATTTTTAGATATGCCAGAAGTTCCTCTGGTGACCTAGAGGCTAAGCATTTACACATTTATTGTATACTAGCCGACTTTGGCGACCAGCCTGTTCGCAACCCTTGAAAATGCTGATCGTGGCAAATTCCAACCGTGGCAAACTCGTTGGCGCGACCTACCAGAAAGGTGTGAGGTAACTGGTTGGACGGCCAGGATGTGCCACCCAATTTAGACCGGAACCCAGTGGGGGAGGCATCCACAGGGAACGTACCCTCCTTCCCCTACCACCAACCTCTCGGAAATACATACGGACCCATATGTTTAACATGATCGTACTCCGTGTCAGTGGCGGAAATCGAACCCGGGCCTACCGAGTGCAATTCTCGCGCGCTAATTTAAATTTTATAATGACCATATGATAAGCGCTTAATTCCATCATCCTCGTTCCATCGTTCCATTATTTAAAATATCCATAAAATTAAAATATCCATTTAAAATATCTATAAATTAAAATATCCATTTAAAATATCCATACCAGAAAGGTGTAAGGTAACTGTTTCGATGGCCAGGAAATGCCACCCAATTCAGCCAGGAACTCAGTGGGGGAGGCATCCACAGAGACCGTACGCTCCTTCCCCTACCACCAACCTCTCTGAAGGACTTACGATCCCACATGTTTAACGTGATCGTACTCCGCGTGAACGCGGCTGCAGTTTTGGCAGTGGCGGGAATCGAACCCGGGCCTACCGAGAGAAATTCCCGCGCGCTAACGACTGGGATACTTCGCCCTCCGCGACATTTTCCATAACTTTCTTTTTATTTACCGAATTTAGACCGGAACCCAGTGGGAGGGGCACCCACGGGGACCGTACCCTCCTTCCCCAACCACCAACCTCTCGAAAGGACTTACAGACCTACATGTTTATTCCGCGTGAACACGGCGGCAATTTTGGAAATAGAACCCGGGCCTACCGCATGCAATTCCCGCGCGCTAACCACTGGGCTACTTCGCCCTCCGCGAAAATCTCCATAACTTTCTTTTTATTCACCCAATTTAGACCGTACCCTCCTTCCCCTACCACCAACCTCTCGGAAGGACTCACGAATCCACATGTTTAACGTGATCGTACTCTGCGTGAACGTGGCGTAAGTTTTGGCAGTGGCGGAAATCGAACCCGGGCCTACTGAGTGCAATTCCCGCGCGCTAACCACTGGGCTGCCGCACCCTCCGAGACAATCTCCATAACTTTCTATATATTCACCCAATTTAGACGGGAACCCAGTGGGGGAGGCATCCACAGGGGCCGTATCCTCCTTCCCCTACCACCAACCTCTCGGAAGAACTTACGGACCCACATATTTAACGTGATCGTATTCCACGTAAACACGGCGGCAGTTTTGGCAGTGGCGGGAATCGAACCCGGGCCTACCGCTAACTTCCCGCACGCTAATTTGCAATTTAAAATGACCATATGCTTAATTCCATCATCCTCATTCCATTGTTTCATTGTTCCATCATTTAAAATATCCATAAAATTAAAATATCCATTTAAAATATCCAAAAGTTAAAATATACATTTAAAAAATCCATATCGTTCCATCATTTAAAATATAAATATAATAATTTATATGGAGTAAAGGAGCTGCATTCAGAACCGTGACGTCACCTCCACCTTGACGTCCCCACCCACCACCTTCCCTCCTTCTGCGGGGGAGAAACGCCGGTTAAGAAGCGGCACGCCGAGCGGAACGCCGAGAAATTGAAATTCGGAAACTTTTAAAATCTCGATCCTGTGGGCAATACGGAATATCTCCTGACCAGATTGGACTTGTAAGAATGCCAGATGTTTGACCTTTCTAAAAATGTAAATTATTAGTCGAAATTATGAGTAGTTTTTACGATGGAAGGATTTAAAAACGAAAGTTGGTTTTTTCGAACAGAAAGTAACTTTTGTTTTAAAATCTTTAAAAAATATTAGAAATCGAAATTGAAATTTGAAATTGATATATTTTTACTCGCAATTGTCTGCTCTTTCCGATGGTGTGATTTGTTTTTTTCTACGACGTCCGAATCGTGGAGGAAATAGGGCAAAAAGGTCAAAAAACGGTCGAAATCGGATAAAACATTAAATAACAAAAAAAATAATTAAAATTTTAAAAATTGGTTTTCATGTGTCCCCTTCCCACCCCCCGGGTCTCCGTTTGCCAAATTTCGTAGCTCTCCGACGCGCGGTCGCTGAACGTATAGTGTATAAGACAGACACACAGACAGACACACACACAGACATTGACTTTTATTATTTACTAGCCGCCTTTGGCGACCAGCCTGTTCGCTACCCTTGAAAATTCTGACCGTGGCAAACTCGTTGGCGCGACCTACCAGAAAGGTGTAAGGTAACTGCTTGGAAGGCCAGGAAGTGCCACACAATTTAGACCGGAACCCAATGGGGGAGGCATCCAAAGAGACCGTACCCTCCTTCCCCTACCACAAACCTCTCGGAAGGACTTGCAGTCCCACACGTTTAACGTGATCGTACTCCGCGTGAACACGGCTGCTGTTTTGGCAATGGCGGGAATCGAACCCGGGACTACCGAGTGAAATTCCCGCGCGCTAACCACTGGGCTACCGTGCCATCCGCGACAATCTCCATAACTTTATTTTTATTCGGCAATTTTGGGAATCGAACCCGGGCCTACCAAGTGCAAATCAAGCGCACTAACCACTGGGGTACTTCACCCTCCTCGATATTCTTCATAACTACGCGCGCTAACCACTGGGCTACCGTGCCATCCGCGACAATCTCCATAACTTTATTTTTATTCGGCAATTTTGGGAATCGAACCCGGGCCTACCAAGTGCAAATCCCGCGCACTAACCACTGGGGTACTTCACCCTCCGCGATATTCTTCATAACTTATTTTTTATTCACCCAATTTAGACCGGAACCAAGTGGGAGAAGCATCCACAGGGACCGTACCCTTCTTCCCCTACCACCCACCTCTCTGAAGGACTTACAGACCCACATGTTTAACGTGATCGTACTCCGCGTAAACACGGCGGCAATTTTGGGAATCGAACCCGGGCCTACCGAGTGCAATTTCCGCGCGCTAACCATTGGGCTACTTTGCCCTACGCGACAATCTCCATAACTTTCTTTTTATTCATCCAATTTAGACCGTACCCTCCTTCCCCTACCACCAACTTCTCGGAAGGACTCACGGACCCACATGTTTAACGTGCTCGTACTCCGCGTAAACACGGCGGCAATTTTGGGAATCGAACCCGGGCCTGTTAACTGGTTGGACGGCCAGGATGTGCCACCCAATTTAGACCGGAACCCAGTGGGGGAGGCATCCACAGGGAACGTACCCTCCTTCCCCTACCACCAACCTCTCGGAAAAACATACGGACCCATATGTTTAATGTGATCGTACTCCATGTCAGTGGCGGAAATCGAACCCGGGCCTACCGCGTGCAATTCCCGCGCGCTAACCACTGGGCTACTTCGCCCTCCGCGACAATCTCCATAACTTTCTTTTTATTCACCCAATTTAGACCGTACCCTCCTTCCCCTACCACCAACCTCTCGGAAGGACTCACGAACCCACATGTTTAACGTGATCGTACTCTGCGTGAACGTGGCGTAAGTTTTGGCAGTGGCGGGAATCGAACCCGGGCCTACTGAGTGCAATTCCCGCGCGCTAACCACTGGGCTGCCGCGCCCTCCGCGACAATCTCCATAACTTTCTACATATTCACCCAATTTAGACGGGAACCCAGTGGGGGAGGCATCCACAGGGGCCGTATCCTCCTTCCCCTACCACCAACCTCTCGGAAGGACTTACGGACCCACATATTTAACGTGATCGTATTCCACGTAAACACGGCGGCAGTTTTGGCAGTGGCGGGAATCGAACCCGGGCCTACCGCTAACTTCCCGCGCGCTAATTTGCAATTTAAAATGACCATATGCTTAATTCCATCATCCTCATTCCATTGTTTCATTGTTCCATCATTTAAAATATCCATAAAATTAAAATATCCATTTAAAATATCCAAAAGTTAAAATATACATTTAAAAAATCCAGATCGTCCCATCATTTAAAATATAAATATAATAATTTATATAGAGCAAAGGCGCTCTATTCAGAACCGTGACGTCACCTCCACCTTGACGTCCCCACCCACCACCTTCCCTGCTTCAGCGGGGGAGAAACGAAAGGAACGCCGAGAAATTTAAAATCATGACGTCTTTAAAATTGCGATCCTGAAAGCAATTTTCATTATTTCTAGACCAGATTAAACTTGTAAGAATGCCAGATATTTCAGCTTTCTAAAAATGTAAATTATTAGTCAAAATTATGAGTACTTTTTACTATGCGAGAATTTAAAAACCAAAAATCGTTTTTTTGAGCCAAAAGTGACTTTTGTTTTAAAATCTTTAAAAAATATTAGAAATCGAAATGGAGATTTGAAATTGATATATTTTTACTCGCAATTGTCTGCTCTTTCCGATGGTGTGAGTTGTTTTTTTCTACGACGTCTGGATCGTGGAGAAAAAAGGGCAAAAAGGGCAAAAAAAGGTCGAAATCGCATAAAACATTAAATAAATAAAAAAATAATTAGAATTTTGAAAATCGGTTTTCACGTGTCCCCTTCCCTCCCCCCCAGGTCTCCGATTGCCAAATTTCGTAGGTCTCCGACGCGCGGTCGCGAAACGTATAGTGTATAAGACAGACACACAGACACACACACACACACACACACACACACACACAGACATTGCCCTTTATTATTTACTAGCCGCCTTTGGCGACCAGCCTGTTCGCTACCCTTGAAAATTCTGACCGTGGCAAACTCGTTGGCGCGACCTACCAGAAAGGTGTAAGGTAACTGCTTGGAAGGCCAGGAAGTGCCACACAATTTAGACCGGAACCCAATGGGGGAGGCATCCAAGGAGACCGTACCCTCCTTCCCCTACCACAAACCTCTCGGAAAGACTTGCAGTCCCACACGTTTAACGTGATCGTACTCCGCGTGAACACGGCTGCAGTTTTGGCAATGGCGGGAATCGAACCCGGGCCTACCGAGTGAAATTCCCGCGCGCTGACCACTGGGCTACCGTGCCATCCGCGACAA
This sequence comes from Amaurobius ferox, assembly GCA_951213105.1. NCBI lineage: Eukaryota > Metazoa > Arthropoda > Arachnida > Araneae > Amaurobiidae > Amaurobius > Amaurobius ferox. Next base: position 138,389,396 of record OX578139.1, read on the forward strand.
TCTCCATAACTTTATTTTTATTCGGCAATTTTGGGAATCGAACCCGGGCCTACCAAGTGCAAATCCCGCGCACTAACCACTGGGGTACTTCACCCTCCGCGATATTCCTCATAACTTATTTTTTATTCACCCAATTTAGACCGGAACCAAGTGGGAGAAGCATCCACAGGGACCGTACCCTTCTTCCCCTACCACCAACCTCTCGGAAGGACTTACAGACCCACATGTTTAACGTGATCGTACTCCGCGTAAACACGGCGGCAATTTTGGGAATCGAACCCGGGCCTACCGAGTGCAATTTCCGCGCGCTAACCATTGGGCTACTTTGCCCTACGCGACAATCTCCATAACTTTCTTTTTATTCATCCAATTTAGACCGTACCCTCCTTCCCCTACCACCAACTTCTCGGAAGGACTCACGGATCCACATGTTTAACGTGCTCGTACTCCGCGTAAACACGGCGGCAATTTTGGGAATCGAACCCGGGCCTGGTAACTGGTTGGACGGCCAGGATGTGCCACCCAATTTAGACCGGAACCCAGTGGGGGAGGCATCCACAGGGAACGTACCCTCCTTCCCCTACCACCAACCTCTCGGAAAAACATACGGACCCATATGTTTAACGTGATCGTACTCCATGTCAGTGGCGGAAATCGAACCCGGGCCAACCGCGTGCAATTCCCGCGCGCTAACCACTGGGCTACTTCGCCCTCCGCGACAATCTCCATAACTTTCTTTTTATTCACCCAATTTAGACCGTACCCTCCTTCCCCTACCACCAACCTCTCGGAAGGACTCACGAACCCACATGTTTAATGTGATCGTACTCTGCGTGAACGTGGCGTAAGTTTTGGCAGTGGCGGGAATCGAACCCGGGCCTACTGAGTGCAATTCCCGCGCGCTAACCACTGGGCTGCCGCGCCCTCCGCGACAATCTCCATAACTTTCTACATATTCACCCAATTTAGACGGGAACCCAGTGGGGGAGGCATCCACAGGGGCCGTATCCTCCTTCCCCTACCACCAACCTCTCGGAAGGACTTACGGACCCACATATTTAACGTGATCGTATTCCACGTAAACACGGCGGCAGTTTTGGCAGTGGCGGGAATCGAACCCGGGCCTACCGCTAACTTCCCGCGCGCTAATTTGCAATTTAAAATGACCATATGCTTAATTCCATCATCCTCATTCCATTGTTTCATTGTTCCATCATTTAAAATATCCATAAAATTAAAATATCCATTTAAAATATCCAAAAGTTAAAATATACATTTAAAAAATCCAGATCGTCCCATCATTTAAAATATAAATATAATAATTTATATAGAGCAAAGGCGCTCTATTCAGAACCGTGATGTCACCTCCACCTTGACGTCCCCACCCACCACCTTCCCTGCTTCAGCTGGGGAGAAACGAACGGAACGCCGAGAAATTTAAAATCATGGCGTCTTTAAAATTGCGATCCTGAAGGCAATTTTCATTATTTCTGGACCAGATTAGACTTGTAAGAATGCCAGATATTTCAGCTTTCTAAAAATGTAAATTATTAGTCGAAATTATGAGTACTTTTTACTATGCGAGAATTTAAAAACCAAAAATCGTTTTTTTGAGCCAAAAGTGACTTTTGTTTTAAAATCTTTAAAAAATATTAGAAATCGAAATGGAGATTTGAAATTGATATATTTTTACTCGCAATTGTCTGCTCTTTCCGATGGTGTGAGTTGTTTTTTTCTACGACGTCTGGATCGTGGAGAAAAAAGGGCAAAAATGGCAAAAAAAGGTCGAAATCGCATAAAACATTAAATAAATAAAAAAATAATTAGAATTTTGAAAATCGGTTTTCACGTGTCCCCTTCCCTCCCCCCCAGGTCTCCGATTGCCAAATTTCGTAGCTCTCCGACGCGCGGTCGCGAAACGTATAGTGTATAAGACAGACACACACACAGACATTGCCTTTTATTATATAGAAGATACCATCGGGCAGAATTTATTGTAGTCAGATTTTCGAACCTACCTACTGGGGGTGAAGGTTATGGTTCTTTTAAAGGGTATTTCGAGATACTCAAACAACGCTCCAGTGGCTTAATGTCTAATTGTTGCACACTTATAATATCGACAACTTATATTATCGAGCATATCGAGGGTATATCAGCTAACCTTTGTTCTTGGCCGGGGGTATAACGACTGTAAATCCTATGATGATCTGAACGGTCTGGTAAATAAAAAAAATATCGATCACTGGACCAAACTTATCGAAGCCAGATTTTAGCTATTTTTCCGGAGCGGAATGAGCGATGGGAAGGGAGGGGAAAAGTAACCCAAAATCTACTTTTCCTGTTTTTAACAGGCTTGTGGTAAGTGGTGTGCACACCTCATATTCGACAAAACTATTATTAATTTTATGCTTCTGTGTACATATTTTTATGAATTCAATTATATTTATTTCTAGTCGTACTAATTTTAGTTCAGTAATACTATTTTTTTCAGAAACCAGCAGTTGTATCTCTTGAAAAAGAAGGGGTACTCCATAGTGAACCCACATCCACTTCCGAGATTTGATGCTGAATCCATATCAATAATAATTAAATGTCTGTCTATAGAAAGTCCTGAGAAATAGATGTTGCAGTTAAAACGCAAATTTTTCAATCGAGCGCGACATTTCTAGGGCCGGGAGTGTAAATTCATATTGAGGCTCCCTCTCTCTTACAATGTGATATTACATACATGTCAGTTATCATCTAAGCTCTATAGCCGGTTTTGGAGAAAGAAATGGATATTTCAAGGGACATTCTCGAATAAGAAGTGGAAATTCTCTGGAAAACTCCTCCCAAAAGTGATACTAAATCCATATCAGTAACCACCTAGTTCTATCTAAATCCAATCTTGAGAAATATATGTTTCTATGAGAAATATAGGAAAATGGAAATTTTTGAATCATAAATTGATTAAGAATCAGAGGAATAACTTTTTGGTGATCCCCCTCTACCTCTTCCAGAATTAGATGGTGGATCCATATCAATCATTGTCTATGATTTATTTATAGTAGATCCTAAGATATGCAAGTTTTAAAAAAAATTACTAGAAACTGTAGTATGATAAATATTTTACCACTAATTACTAAATATACACTTGGAAGCCATCTTCTGTAATTGCAAGTCAGTTTTATTAACACTTTACAACATAGTTGAAAAGTCTTTACGACTTTGTTCATTCTGTCTGTCTGCCGTTTGCACGGAAACTGCAGTAAAAATAACTTCATGCAAATGAAATTTTAATAAGTTGTTCAGATGGTCTGTGGAATCTATGAGAATATAAATGAATAATATCATTCAATTAGTCTTGGATTGAATCCAGGTTGAAAAATTAAATACATGGAACTCTATGGGATCTAATTTTTCCAACATTTTTTAAGCGAATTTAAAATTCACAAATTGCTTCGTAGGTTTTAGGAAATATTCAAATTATCCCATAAAAAATATAAAAACAAATTCCAGCAAAATGTATTCGGTAATTTTTAAAATAAAAATGAAAATAATAATTACACCCATATCATGTGAAGATATCACGTGACCCACTTCAAAATAAAATATGGCATCCATCTTGTGTCAAAATCGGGATTTTTAAAGTTCCATTTAATTTATATTTAGTGTTGTATTCGTCCTAAAGCCGCTTTATGTTTGCTTAATTTCTGTGCATCTATATTATGAGACAACGCATTTAGAATATATTTGAGTATAAATGATCATCAAACTTTGATTATCTTTACAACGTAGCCTAATTTTCACTTATGGAGAATGTAAACACATCAAGTTGTAAGATAAGTTGTATAGGAATTGCTGAATTTCTTTAACAAAAATTTATTTAGCTCTGGAGTTGCAGTATCGCTGATACAAATGAAACATTCATTGATTTTACATAGAGAAACATACTACTTTATAGCAGACTTTTCGATGAAATTTTAATCATAGAGTTAAATTACTTTTACCTCCGTGGTTTTAAGTTTTTAGTAAAATAAATTATTGTAGTATTGTGATGAATGAAAGGAATGGAAAAAAGTGCATGAATGAAATATTTACTGCTTTTTCACAGAGAGTCAGTCGATTTATATTTCAATGACGTCATCTGAATAAAGTTCATTTTTTTATGAAGTTTTCAAATATAATAAATTATTGTAGTATTGTGATAATTTTAAAATTATCACCGCTGAATGCATCGTATTTTAGAGATGTTTAAATAAAATTGCATTGCACTTGTAAAGTGTTTCATAATCAGTGCTTTTGCATGACTGATCTTTCTTGGTTTTAAATATTAAATTAAAAATACAAATAAATTCTAATTTTTAATTATTTTATATTTAAATATTTTCGTAACCATTTATTAATACTTCACAACAAAGTTGAAAAGTGTTTATAACTTTGTTCATTCTGTCTGTCTGTTTGTCTGTCTGTCCGTTAGCACGATAACTTCCGCAAAAATGAGTTAATCAAAATGAAATTTTAGTATGCTGTTCAAACGGTCTGTAAGACCTATGGGAATATAAATGAATAATATCACCCAATTAGTTTTGGATTGAACCCGGGCTGAAAAATTGAAATACATTGAGTCCTATGGGACCTAATTTTTCAAACATTTTTTAAGTGGATTTAAAATTCACAAATTGCTTCGAAAATTTTAGGTAATGTTCAAATTGTTAAATAAAATATATAAAAAAAAAATTCAGCGAAATATATTCAGTAGTTTTTTAAATAAAAATTAAAATAATAATAGCACCTCTTATATGACGCGATCACATGACCATGATATGAAAAGATCACGTGACCCACTCCAAAATGGTATATGGCATCCATCTTGTCCAAAATCGTGATTTTGAAAGTTCTTTTTAATTCATATTGAGTGTTGTGTCCGTCCTAAAACCACTTTATTGTTGCTTAAATTCTGTGCATCTACATACTGAAACAACGCAATTACAATATATTTGAGTTTAAATGCTCATCCAAATTTGATTATTTCTACAACGAATCCTATTTTCCACCTATGTAAAATGTAAACAGCAAAATATGTAAAATGAGTTGTATTATAATTGCTGTATTTCTTTAACACAAAATCATTTAGTTCATGGAGTCTGCATAGCTGATATGAATGAAATATTCATTGATTTTCAAAGAGAATTACGATTTTTGTCGATGAAGTTTTACGCATAGAGTTTAATTAATTGTAGCTCCATGGTGTTAATTTTTAAATAAAATAAATTATTATAGTATTGTGATGAATGGCATGAATGGGAAATTATTTAAGAATGAAATGCTGCTTTTATAGAGAGAGCCAGACGTGTTATTTTGTCATTTATTTTTTTCATTATTTTTTCATTTGACGTCATCTGAATGAATTTCAGTTGTTTTCGATGAAATGTTCAAATATAATAAATTATCGTAGTATTATGATAATTCTAAAATTATTACCGAGGAATGTATCACACTTTAGAGATGTTTAAACCAGGCAATTTATATTTCAATGCCTTCATTTGAATGAAGTTCATTTTTTTCGATGAAATTTTAAGTTTTCAAATATAATAAATTAATGCAAAAATTGCGATAATTTTCAAAATATTACCGAGGTATTTATCGCATTTTAGAGATGTTTAAATGCAATTGCAATGAAGTTGGAAAGTGTTTCATTGTCAATTCTTTATGCTTGATTGATCTTTCTTGCTGTATATTTAAATATTTCCTTGACCATTTTGTTTTTGGGGTAGATTTAAATGCCACTGAGCCTCACATTGCCATTATATATATATATATATATATATATATATATATATATATATATATATATAAATATATATATATATATATATATATATATATATATATATATATATAAATATATATATATATATATATATATATATATATATATATATATATCAGCAGTTAGTAACTAACTTTCTACGAATGTGATGCCACATTATGATTTACCCATTAGTTTATTTAGATTCGATATGTACTTTAAATATTAATTTATCATCCACTTCAATTTACAGCTGTATTGAGTGCCTGTTTTGGATATCGATTTTGTAAATGTATTCCATTGAATATAGAAGCATTATAACTCACATATCATTAAGATTAGAATTATTTGTATATTTTCGTAATTCAATTATTCTGTGTTTTTCGAACCGACTAATTACCGGCTTGTACTGAAAAGAGGGTAATTCATCCAAAACAAACATTGGAAAGTTTAATGCGTATGATCTTCCCTAAATTATTGAACATTGTTGATATTTTGGTTATTAGTTTTGTGATAATTGGAATAGTTGGAATGCGTGATATTTGGAATGTTTCATATTAGGGTGGTGTTGTCCCGAGAAAGATGAACGCCATGTTGAGGCCTGTGCAACAACAGTTTAGCTTCTGCTGACAAGACAGTAGACCGACTGACGCGAAGATTTGACATTAAATGCGATTTAATTTATGACGGGGCCATAAAGATTTCCCACATACATCGAAAGGTCACGTGGTTCTTTGAACCTCAAGCAGTTATGCCAAATGTATCACCGGCTCGTTACAATTTCATCGCACAAGCTCAGCAGTCAATGGGTATAAGGTAGAGAAATGCAGGCGGAGCCCGAATAAAGAGTTGAAGAAGTGCAAGCCCAAGTCAAAAATAGAAGATGAGTTCAGTCAGATACAGCATAGATAGATTTCGACATCCATGCAGATGGAGAAGACATGAAATGATAATGTGCCCTTGTATTCGAGTTGAGATTAGAGGAATTTGTAGCGAAATTTGCTGATAACGACTGTGTCCAAAGACGCCTTTATATGATATGGAAAGAAAAAATATGATGTGAGCAGCACATGACTTTCCCTGCAGACTTATATTAACGTTATCTTTATTTTAATTAAATTTATTTCACTTTTAATTCAATTTTCGTTCTCATTCGGTAACCGGACTTATTTTCAAAGGTGGCGTAGAGAAAATACGGAAACTAAAATATCTCAAGAACGGCTAGTCCTAGTGTAATGGGGTTGGTCTTATTATTTTCATCGTTAAACATTACGTATTAAGCGAGCATTTAATGGATATATTTGAGTATACCTAGATCTTTAGTTTAGATTTTGACGAATTTTGAGGGCCATTTTGCAGAAAAAGGCAGGTTATTTTTTTCCGAATCGTACCAAAATCTAATCAGCACCAGAGTAACCCACAAGTGACTAATCTACCGAATTTTGTGAAATTCGGTCTAGTAGTTTTACAGTTAGAGTGGATAAAAGCTTTAGCCGGCCATTTCGCAAAAAATGCGGGTTCTTTTATTCCAAATCATACCCAAAACTATTCAGCACCGGACTCGCTCACAAGTGACTTACCTACCAAATTTTGTGAAATTCGGTCCATTAGTTTTTTAGTTAGAGTGGATACAAAATCTGCACAGACAGACAGACACACAGACACACATACACACAGACACACAGACACACAGACACACACACAGACACACATACACACAGACAGACAGACACACTGACACACACACAGACGTCACGCTATAAATGGTTTTTTCGTATTCTAGAGGTCTTGAAACGTGTAGATCCGTCGAAAACTCGAGTTGCGATTTTCGACATGATTCCAATACTTTCCCTATACATTACCATGTATTGCAGGGAAATAAAAATGTACCCTTTTATTGTCCATGAGGACCTTGCATTTTAAATATGACATTGACTCTAAAGTCGATAAAAAATAAATTCTGTCGTCATAATCAGCTCTATAATTTTATTGGGAAAACGTAATAGTAATTGATAAAAGATAAAGTGACAATGTCAAAATGATAAATACGAATTGTAAATTGTAAGTGGAATCTGAATAATGATCTTAATAAATATAGAATTTTGAGAAACTAAAAATGTCTCATCATTTTAGAGTGTTGCGGTTTAGTGCTTATCTTTTAGAATGATGTTTATTTACAGGTTGATGCAGGACGCTACAAACAGGTGAATTATTTGCTGGACTCATAATTTTCTACACACTATTACGATATCTCACCCAAAATAATTATATAGTTTAATATAACTAAATATTTAAATAACTATTTTTTCACTACAGTTTTATTGGATTTTAATAATTTTTTGTGTGTTTCTAGTTAATTGGTTATATTTTTAGAGTTAATTCAATATTAAATTATTCCATTTCTTTAAAACAATTTATGCAACCTGCCCAATTCCAATTACTGTTTCACGGGATTTAAATCAGGGATTACTAAGTTAACAATAACGATGAATATAAACTGATAAAATGAAAGAGCAAAACGAAAGCGAAATAGCGTTCCTACGATTCAATGACAAAAATACTTTTTTTACTCACAAGTGAAGCAATGTAACTTCACATCATCAAACCGTATTAAATTAGGACTTATGAGATAAAGAGGATTTTTTGTTTTTAATCAAAACAATCTGATGTGGGCAGCATATGATTTTCCTTATATAATGCACTGAATTTACTACTTTTACACTTTTACAATAAAAAAATAGGTTATTCTTATAGAATTGTTGTGCGCTCTGGCTACCGCACAGTTGGTTGTGATCGTACTCGTGTGTTCTAAACATTAGAAGCTCCGGCTCTGCAGGTGGACTTGTGACGAGAAATCGAATCCTGAATGAGTTTTACATGGGACATAAACTTATAAACTCATTACAAAGTAATTACATAAACTCATTTAAAAGTACGTTTTTTAAGTGCTAAAAAATAGTTTTCTGCAGTTTTTCAAACATTTTAAAATATGAAGAAATTGTTTTAAGCATTTTTAAAGCTTGCTAAAAAGTGATTTTTCCGATGTTTTCGGGTAACAGTAAAAGGAAGACTGTGATAATATTTTCTATCATCAAGGAATGATTTGTATGAAAATAGCTTAAAATTCCGCTTCCAAATGAAATAGCTGAAAAACTAATTCGAGTATTAAATAAGAAAGATCAATCACACATGAAGCACTCATTATGAAACAATTTCCAACTGAAAGGCAATGTTATTTAAGCATCTATAAAATGTGATACATTCAACGTTGATATATTTTTAATTATCACAGTACTACAGTAATTTATTATACTTGAAAATATGAAACTTCACATAAAAGACAATTCTAGATATAAAAGACAATTCTAGTTATAAAAGATAATTCTAGATATAAAAGATAATTCTAGGTAAAAAAGACAATTCTAGTTGAACAAAATGAACTTTATTCAAATGACGTCATCGAAATATGAATCGTCTATCTCTCAATGCATCAATGAATATTTCATTCATATCATTCATAGTACAGACTCCAGATCTAAATAATTTTGCGTGAAAAAAAATTCAGCAGTTCTTAACTCAACTCACATTTGCTTGATTTGTTTACATTCTGCATTCATTAAAATTAGGCTTCGTTGTAGAAATAATCAAAGTTTAGCGTATAAATATTGTCATTGCGTTGACAGATAATTTAGATACACAGATAAAGCGCAAATAAAAGCGGTTTTACGACGGATGCAACAATAAATATAAATATAAACGATATTTAAAAATCACGATATTTACACAGCGGATGTCATATTTTTTTCGTGTCTCTTTATAGCAGTGGTATAATTATAAATTCAATTTTTATTTTAAAAGACTACCCAACATATTTTGCTGAAAATGTTTTTATACATTTTATGTAATAATTTTAATTTTTCCTAAAAATTTTGAAGCAATTTATTAATTTTACCTTTGCTTAAAAGATGATTAAAAAATCAAGTCCCATAGGATTCGATGTATTTCATTTTTCCAACCCGGGTTCAATCTAAATCTAATTGGGTGATATTATGTATTTTTGTTTCCATATGTCCCACAGACCATCTCAATAACATACTAAAATTTCATTTTGATAAAGCCATTTGTACAGTAGTGATTGTGCAGACAGAATGACGTACAGAATGACAGACAGAATGATCAAAGTTATAAACAGTTTTCAACTTCGTTGGAAAATGTTAAAAAAGCGCTTTGCTACTTTGAATTTCTGCTACATCGCCAACAGGCGAGAACTGACGAACATGTATCATTTATTATTTAATTCAATACTTTCAGGAACAATTTTTATTGCATATTTAATTCAACTTTGTTCACATCTATGAAACAATTTCGATTTAATACCATATTTTTGCACTTCGGATAGAAACATCCATCGAGTACTATGTTTAAACATAACCACATGTTATGCATATCGGAATCTCTCGATGCTGATTACTGTGTTAAACACCTAAACTACATACCAAACGCAAGCCATACTTAGAAGTACTTATTTCCAAATAACGTAAATAAATCTCTTAATTGAGAACATGATATAAAGCTTTCACATCTTGTAAATCTAGTTCCTAATTACAATGCGGTATTGAAGTCTGTCCCTCATGCTTAATTACGCGATTTCCTGCTAACAAATATTCCTTAACGGGTGCTGTTTCACAGATAATGTTAATTGCTGAAGTGTGGTGGGGTGTAAATAAATTCTCACCTTGTAACAGAATTAAAATCCATTTAATCTTATATTTCAAGCATGAACGAAAGCGGAGGTTGATGTGGCAATTCATTTTATAAGTAATATTGAATTAGATTAATAAACAAATTGAAATTTGTTAGGAAATAAAATATACTAAACAAGAAAAGCCATTTTCTCCATCTTTTTGTCACACTTGGCAACAAACTTCTTCAATTACCATCAACTTTGAGACTTTTGAAAAATATCGCCAACTCTGTTGCTTTTGGAAAATATCTCTATAGAGAGGGTTGAAAAAAATTGCAAACTCTACTACTGTCGAAAAATATCGCCAACTTGGCAACTTATGAAAAAGATCGGCAAATTTGCGAAAATGTCATTAAATTGACGAGAAGTCAATATCTTGAAAAATGAAGTTCAACTTCATTGATATTTCCTGTGTATTTATAGAAATTACTAGTTTAGTACGTTTGATTCAAAATATAGTAATTTTCACAGTTCATGGGATATGTACATTTTAGGGATTCATAGATTTATTGCGTTCCCGTAGAGGTGGTATAATTATTTTGTTTCCATGGAAAGCTGTATAAGAATTAATGTTTATCGGGAGCGGTGCGTGACTAGGATATTTCTGGGTATATTAGAAACACAAGTATTGCTGGTGGATGGATGGGAAGAAATATTTGCATAACATTGGAAAAATATCGCCATTTATGCGAAAATGTCATTAAATTGACGATAAGTCAATATCTTGAAAAATGAAGGAATCGATTTGTGTGAATATAGTAGACCTAAATCGTTGTAAATCAGACTATATCATAAAAATAGCTGAAAAATTATTTGAACTTAAAAAAAAACGTCGATGTGAACCTATTCTAGTCCGGAAGTACTCGTATACCAAATTTCATGGTCTGACGATGATTATATTTCCCGCTATAGACAGACTGACAGATAGACATCTTCCTTTAGTAAGTAATATTCCGTACGAAGAACTGGTATACTGCTCCTTGTAGCCCATACTGCATGAGTATATTGCCCGCTGATGCACATTAAGTACATATTAAACTACACATTTTCTATCATGTGTCATGCTGCCGAAATGCCTATTGGTCACAAACGTCTACACACTTCATAAAAGTTCTGAATATCGAAAACATTTTCAATTTTATCATAAATTTGTCTCACCTTTTGTAAAGAACCTTGCTGCCCCAAACGGGAATCGAACCCTGAATCACTAGTCATCGGATGCTCTACCGTTCAGCTACTGGGACGAAATTGCAAGTTCTAATCTTGGAAGTTGAATCTGCATTATCCACTCTTTAATGACAGATTGGCGGGAAACTAATAATCTGACTGACCACCTCCTGCTATTTGTATCTCAAGTTAGTCTCCAGCGACTACTATTTTTACTCAGGTTAGTATCCTGTGTGGTAGTTATCCTCACAATTTCGAAATCGACGCTCAATCTTCCAGAGTCCACTGAATCTGTACTAGCCGTACTACTGTCAATTTCAGACAAGCAATATCTTTGCATTGACCTATAGAGTTGATTTTTCCGGGCACCATTGCAAAGAATCCTGCTGCCCCCAACAGGGAATCGAACCCTGAACCTTCAAGCTATCCAGCCAAAGCTTCACCGTTGATCTACTGGGGCGGAATTGCAAGTTCTTACCTTTGAAGTGGACTCCTAACGTGAAAATAGCGGTATTTAAATCAATATCTCAGCACTGCTCCAGCAATATCCAATCACTATGCCTTGCCCTGTTTCACAATTTTAAGGTATTTAATCTGAATATCAATTATTATTCAAACACAATTTCAGTTGCTTGAGTTCGAAAAGCAGCCAGCATATGTGTTCAGTATTTGAAGAATAACTTTGGAACTATACTTAAAAATATAATCACATAAACTGTAAGTAGTATCCATACGCATGTCTGAGCGCACAGACTCTTTTTACACTAAAAAACATGATTTTATAGCTTATTTTATCTTTTATTTTATGAAAAAGAAAGGTCTCGATCCATTTTAATATTAAAAACATGATTTTTATAGCTAAAAAGCTGTATATATATACCTTTTTCACATTAAGACCAAATTTTAACAGTGAATTAGTGAACTTTTTTAGTTAAAAAGCTAGACATATAAAATAAATGCATGAAAAAAGAGGACCTCCAAATGAATGGAAGTCCTCTAATATATGTACCTTTAAACAGTGAACTTTTTTTAGTTAAAAAGCTAGACATATTAAAAGTATGCAGTGAATTATTTAAAATAAATGCCTGAAAAAAAAAGAGGACGTCCAAATAAATGGAAGCCCCCCTGTTTTTAAAGGGTGGGGTTGAGACCCCCCCATAGATTTAATAGAAAAACTTAAAATGTTTAACTAAATCTAAACATTTTATATAAAAATAAAAATAATTATAAAAATATGAAATCATTATGAATATACAAAACATATGATAATTATAGAGGGGGATGACCCCCCCACACTGAAAAATGATTAAGATTTCTCTAATTCATATACGTATTTATCATCAGTCATACCCGAATACTTAAATATGTATCTTCCTTTATTGATTATATATATTGATTCATCAGAAAGTTTTCCATGTTTATTCGCAAGGTAATACTCTTTTTCTACTACTTCCACATTTAACTTTGCGATTACTGAATCTCCATATTTAGTATTAATTTTTCTCAATGATATCAGATCATATTCCCCAGGATATAAATCATTTAATTTAAACGTTTTGGGATAACCTCTCAGTCTATTGAACTCCTCCATTTATTAGTATACATTTTTATAAATATAAATCCACCCTGATAATCATAATAGAATAAGTTATTTGAAATAACATATAAAACTCCTAATCCATTCAATTTAATATCTTCCTTTTCAATTAATACAGTCAACCTTTGAAAACTTTCTGATAATAGTTTTTTAGTATGATCATATTTATTATACAATTCTTTACAAAGATAAGTCAAATAGTCTTCAGAATTTGTAAAATTTAAAGCTCCACCTAAGCACTCAACCATTTATATAGAATTAACATTTTTATAATGTCCCAAGGCTCTAGTATTCATACCATCTTCTAATATAAATCTTTTATCATCTTTTGCTGATAAAGCTATCTTGTTCACTTGAAATGAATACAATTCATGTTTCTTACTTCTAAATAAATTCTGTGTTCTATATTGATCTTTTTTATTTAATAAACAGTCTTTATGATCTTCAAATGATATTCTGTTTTTAACGGTACTAGTCTTAGTTCCTTTAGACTTCTTAGTCTCAAATTTTTTATGGTTTTCTTTATCTTCTTCATTATTATTATATTCTTCAACACTCTGTTTTTCTAATCTTATTGAATACATTTTACTTCTTAAGCCTACAAATTCTTCCATAATCACACCGCTATTTTCATCTTTCATTTTACCTAATATTTTTTTATTACATCTAGGTATATTATATGGATTTTTTACATGATAATCAGATGTATCGAAATAATCAATCATTGACTTCATATCTACATAAAAGTCATCTGTTTAAATATCATATATAAAACTATCTGTATCCATATATAATAACTTAATATTATCCTTATATCTCGGTTTCATAGTATTATAATGAAAATCATACATTAAATGTTTAGATAAATATAATATACTCATTCCAACATAAATCGGTTTATTAAAATATAGTTTTGTTTTTTTCATGTGAACAGCTACCAAATTTTCATCAAAAATAGTTCTACATTTGAAATTAGGTTTAGCAATTAATTTTTTAACTTGATCATACTTACAACATAATCTTACTTCGATTCGTTTTCTTATATTTTCCATAGTTTTCCCAAATACTGAATTATTCATCAATTTATAAAAATCTTTCTCAAAATCATTAGCAGTTTTCTTTCTCATTTCAGTGTTTAAATCTATATATTTTTTCAACCAATTCGATTGTTTGAATTGTAATACTCTATGTACTCTTACAGCCTTTAAACCCATTTTCAAATATTGTTTTAAACATCTATAATGAACTGCATATTTCTCTTTATCGTATAAAGTTGTTAATAACTTACCTTGTTTCGAATTTTCAGGAATTCTATTTTCAGGACATAATGGTAAATCTGAATGATAATCATGTAACTCTTTTGGATATCTTAAACTAATTTCAAATATATATCCAATCTCATCTTTTATTTTATTATTATATAATTCGCGTTTAACGTAATTTTTTTCATAATCATTACACCATTTAAATTCTCCATATGGTAAATATTGACTCATAGCCCATCCATATAAATTATTAGCATCTAAATACATTAAATAATTGGATTCTTTACTATTATCATAATTTTTCATATATTTATTATTAGCTTTTCCATATCTATTACAACATTGTGAAACACATCCTCTTAAACCTTTTTCTATCATGAGAATCATATCATAATCATTTAATAAATCTAATGTAACATTTGTTATTTTTAACATTGCATCCCAAGATAAACCAGGAGCAGTAAAATACCAATCTGGATATAATTTATAAGTTTTTAAACAAGCATCTCTAAAATTTTCAAATACATCTGTTAAAATTAATACATCTGTTTTGACATATAAATCTGTATATTCACCTTAATTTTTTATATTAAATTCTTTCCAAACACGTTGAGCATGTTTATATTCTTCATCAGTTATATTACATTCACTCAATTTATTATAAAATTTATCTTTTGAAGGTAATTCTGTTTCTTTGTATTTATCTCTAGAATCCATATAGTCATAGGGATATACACCTTTTCTTATAATGAGATCTAATTTATCATCAGGAAAATGTTATGACGTCTCTCTAAATTTGGATTTTAAGTATTTAATATATTTCATTTTCCGTATTTTTGGAGGACATCTATTTATTTCATTCTCTGGTCTCAAGTTTTTTAATACATTATTTTAGGAATATAGTCTTTCTTCATATTGTCATATTCACCAAACGGATCAAAATATTCCACATATTTATATTTAGGATCATTATAATAACAAACCCAATGAGTTCCAGGACCTGTTGATACATCCTAATTAATGATTCCATTTTCAAATTTTCTTATTGTAGTAAATCAGAGTTAAATACACCTCTAAATCCTTTTTCATTTTTCATATTTTCTTCAATCATTTTGTTACAAATTCCCAAGGTTGATATATCCCCTTTCCACGTTTTCTTTTTCCCAGATCCATTTTTTTGTACAGCTGAACTAGCTAATCCAGATGCCTGTTGCTAATGCTGGAACTGCAAATTTAGCAGCAGATATTAAAGAGGGTATAAGTGCTGCTAGAAATGGTAAAAATCCTCCATTTTTATCTAATTGCGTTTTACTGATAGTAATTCTTTTTCCATCATTAATATGATTAATTTGAGATTTAGTTAAATACATCTCATGATTAGGAGTTTTAGATTTGTCTATTTGTAATGTTAGTTCTTCTTTATTTCTAAAAGCTGATTTAAGATTATTTTTCTGACTTTCACTTAAATAAACTTTTTTTTTTATCATTTATTATAGGAGAAATTGTTTATAATATCGTTGTACATCATTGTAAGTCATTTCTCCATTTTTTTAATAACATATCTAACAATAAAACTACTTGATTATACAATTTCTTTGATTTACTTCCATTACACCTTTTTTCTGTTAAATTTGATAATACATCCTTTTTATCTATACCTTCACCTATATAAGGATAACCCCCTATCATAAGCCTTAAGACATGCATATATTTTTTCATCATTTCCATTTTATAATCTGATTCCTTAATTTTTTCTAGATCACTTTCAGCTTTAGAATAGTTATAATTTTTAGTATTAGTTCCTTTCATTCTTTTATATGTATCTCGCTTTTCTTTAGCTATTGCTATTATTTCATCAAGAACTTTTTTAGATTTATTTATAAGATCAGAAAGTAATTCTAAATTTTCTTTTTTGATAAACGGTATATCCATAAATTTATCACTGTAAAATGTAATTTTTCCTTCTGCTCTATCCATCAATTGTTTAACATCTGATGTGTAATCAAGAGGTGGAAATGAAATGTTTTCTACAGCATTTTGAATACTTTTTACAACCCCTTTACTTGATTTTTCATATTTTTCAATTTCTTGAGTGACTGGTTTATGAAATTCCTCTAAGGTTTTTTGAATACCTAATTTTTCTTTCAGTTGATCTTCACTATTCTTTCTTATTTCTTTTTCTAATTTTACTAATTTAATTGAATCTTTTATTTGCTTTATAAACTTGTGTTTTCGTTCTTTTTCTAATTTGTTCATTTATATAATATTAATTTTTACAGCGAGTAGATTATTTTTTACAGCGAGTAGATTATTTTTTACTGTTATATAAATGATAAAAATTAAAGATTACACGGAACCAGATGAGTTACCTGTTCCTAATCAACATCCTTTGTTATCTAAACATCCATTTAGATTGCTTATAATATGGCCTTCAGGTTCAGGTAAAACAAATTTACTGTTAAATATGATTTATGATTTTTTAAGTTTTGATGCACTATATATATATGTGCAAAAGATTTATACGAACCTAAATATTCTAAATTACAAGAAATATATACATTGTTTGAAGATATAGAAAGAGAAGATATTTTGAAATGTAAAAAGAATAAGAAAACATTATTAGAATTATATGATAAATACAAAACAGAAGTATTCTCTTCTTCAGATGATTTTATTACAGTAGATGATTCAAATCCTACATTAAAGAATTTAGTTATTTTCGATGATTGTGTGACTGAGAAAGATAAAAAAAAAATTCAAAAATTATTTATCAGATGTAGAAAGAAAAACGCATCTATTATTTATTTATCACAGTCATATTATACAACACCTATCAATACAAGAAAGAACCGTAATTACTTTATATTTTTCAATCTACAACCAAAAGAAATTAAACAGATTATAAGAGATATAGATGGTAAATTCAGTACTGAAGAATTCAAACAAATCTATATATATAAAAATGAAAATCTGTCTGTCTGTCTGTCTGTCTGTCTGTCTGTCTGTCTGTTTGTCACACCATCACGGGAGAACGGCTGAACCGAATTTGATGAAATTTTGTGGGTAGCCCAGAAATAGCCCCACTTAAAATTATATCTGTGTTTTGAGTTTCTACGACCAGTGGTTCTCGAGATATTAGTAAAAAACGAAATTTTCGTTTGTCCCATCATCAGGGAAAAACGGCTGAACCGAATTTAATGAAATTTGGTGAATAGCCTTGAAATATCCCCCATAAATTTTGTCCAAGTTTCGAGTTTCTAAGACCTGGGGTTGTCGAGATATTAATGAAAAACGGAACTTTTTCCTAGGAGTTCTACTCCCTAACTCCGTGGTTTATCCAAACGAAAAGCTTGAAAATCGTTTGAAAGTGAATTAAAATTTAATCTCTGAGTTTGATGGGAGATTTTTTGCGTTAATTAGTCACTTTCTGAAAACATGAATTGTTTGAAACATGATTTAAAGGGGAAATCTATCTCCATGGTTCATGGTTTATTTAAAACACGCTTTTACGGAACAATGAGAAGTATAGAGAAATCAAAATCGTTATTTAATTTCGCAGTTTATGTTATAAGACATGACATATTTAACATGTTATAAGATTCTATCTTATATCATGTTACTCAGAAACGCAATTAAATTAAATCTGTCTGTTAATTTAATTAATTATTTTTTCGATTTGAATAATAAATAAATGGATATAAAAATATATTTTAGAAAAGAACGATTTGATTTTTCTTATAGCATTTTTGACTGGATAATATCAATTACGGTCTTCAGGTTTAAAAATTATTATTATTTATATATTCGGGGATTATTGATTCAAGGATTATTGATATTTTCAAGTTATTATGCAATTATTTTATTATGACAAAAATTGTTTAAACTCATATATTGTATGTTGTACGAATCTTCTACAAATACACGTGTATATCTTTTAATCTACGAGAATATAAGTAGTACAGGTATATTGACATATGTTTTGATATATATTGGCATATATTGGAATCAATTACGACCTTCTGGTATAAAGAGTACGGATATTATTGATGTTTTCAATTTATTACGTCATCTCTTTTATTTTGGCAAATATTTTTGAGACGCATATTGTAATACGGGTAATCTTCTACTAACACATTGGCATATTTTCTGATCTGCGACAATATAATTAGTACGGGGTTGCATATATTCATTCAATTCCTATTTTTTCTTCTGTAAATTTGCTTACAAAAGGGGGCAGGGTGTTTTATTCTTCAGATCTGATTGTGAAGATAATTTTGCATAGTGAGAACATATATTCTTAAACTTCTCTTTAGGAGCAATAAATTTAATATTTTAACAGAATTTGCACATGATTGCGAACTTTAAGTTTCTTTAAATTATACACTCCGTACGAATAACGCGTGTGCTGTTAGTGGTTAATAAATTTTAACATTTTAGGAGGATATATCATGTTGCTCGGCATCGCAATTAAATTAAATGTGTTTGTTAATGTTTTTATTATTTTTTTTCGATTTAAATAATAAATAAATGGATAAATGGATATAAAAGTATATCTTATGAATGGACGGTTTGATTTTTCTTTTAATTATATTAATTGCTGACTGCGTACATCAATTTCATTTATTTTAGCAAAGAGTTTTCAAGCTTATATCGCATTTAGCTACTAAACTCATATATTGTGTTTAGCTAATAAATTCATATAGCCGATTGTTGAAACAGAAAAAGAGTAGAGCGGGTATATCTTCTAATACAATTGTAGTGTTTTCATTTAGTATATTGAAACGGGATAAGAATGTTTCATTCAGATCTGCAAATTCAAAGCTACGAATTTGGAGGGATATCGCTCATTTGACAACTTTTCTTAAACTTTGCCAAATTGACGGAAATGTCGCCAAATTGATATAAACGACACACAAACAGCTGCCATAAACCTTCGGGTTGGTCGTGTGGCTTGGGTCTTCTACATATCAATGAAATTTTTTTTGTTTTGTTAGAAGAGAGTACTGAAATGATGTTTGGTTAGCATTTATCTGTCAGACCAACCATCCTACTTAGTAATACATTTAGCGAATTTTTAAAATGTCACCATATTGATAAACATGTTTTCAAATCTATAAAAATATCTTGAAATTGATAAAATTGCGCTACATAAATGATATTAATTGTTTTTTGTTAGGGGATATTATTGTGATGATATTTCGTCAATTTGTCGCAAAGTGGAACTGTCAGTTCTACAGTCCCACTTGGCGATAAATTTGGCGTTTTTTTAAAATGTCGCTAATTTGACGAAACTGTCGCCAAATGTTCCATAGAAATATAACTATTTAGACGATATTTTTTCTACCAATTTATTTGAAGCAAATGATATCATGTCGCTTAGCAACGGATTTAAATCCAATGTGTTTATGCGGCAGACGATTTTTATTAAATCCTTTCCGATTTGAATAATGAAGATATGCATATAAAATAAATTTTATTGCCATTTCATTTTGGACTGGATAATATCAATTATACTCTTCAGGTTTAAACATTATTATTATTGATATTTTCCGGAATTATTGATTCAGGGATTACTGATATTTTTAAGTTATTACGCCATTGTTTTATTGCGGCAAAAATTGCTGACACACGCATATTGTACGTTGTACGAGTAATCTTCTAGGAATGCACGGGTATATCTTCTAACCTACGAGAATATAAGTAGTACAGGTATATTGGCATATATTTTGACATATATTGGCATATATATTGGAATCAAGTACAGTCTTCTGGTATGAAGATTAAGGGGATTAATTATATATTCAATTTATTACGTCGTCTGTTGTATTTTACCAAAAAACATTTGTGACTCATATTGCAAAACGGGTAATCTTCTAGTAATAATCGGACATTATAAGTAGTACGTGTATATCTTCCCATATAATTTTAGCACTTTAATTTTAACATATATTAGAATAAATGACTGTCTTCAGATTTAAAGATTACGGGTTTATTGGTATTTTCAATTTATACATGTAATCTACTAATACAGGTTATATTTACTAATATTCGCGTATATAATTAGTACGGGTCCCATACAATTTTAACGCTTTTATTTTGCATATATTGATTCAACTCCATATTTTTTTTATATTTGCTTACATAAGGGGTCCAAGATGTTTTATTCTTCAGATATGTCCATGAAGATAATTTTATATAGCGAGAACAGAGATTCTTAAACTTCTTTTTAGGAGCATTATATTAAATATTTTAACAGAATATTTTGATTAAACATGTCATTTAGTATACTATAAGAATTTGGGCATGATTATGAATTTCAAGTTTCTTTATATTATATACTCCGTACGAAGAACGGGTATGCTGCTAGTATATAATAAAAGTGTTCAAAAACAATACGATTTTTTAATGTTAGATTTAGGGAATCCAAAAATGAGTTACAGAAAAAATTTTGATCCTATATAAATGAAATGGAAGAATATTTAGAAAAAATATTGTATGTTTACAGATAGAGTAGAAATTTGTATCAAAAGATAAGAATGTCATTATCAGTAAGTAAGGTCATTCTAAGTGGAACGGGTTTATCAGCTATTGCCTTTCTTCCGCTTGCTTTTTTAAGTTTGTCGGTTGGTATAGTAGAAGCTATTGATCTTGCATTAAAAATAGCAGAAAGAAAGGAAGAATATAGACATTGTTATAATTTTTATAAAGAACTCATTAATTCGTTTAAAGCTAAGGATATGACAGAAGAAGAAATTTATATGCGAGAAAAGGACTTCATAAAAAGTTTAAAATTTAATCCAGTTGAAAAATATGTAAAACAATGCAATTGAATGGATATAAATTAATTCATCCTAAATAAATGAAAGGGGGTGATATTGTTGGATGGTTACAAGATAAAATAAATCCTCCAGAAATGCATTTACCAGGATATCAATATTGTGGTCCATTTACAAAATTAGAAAAAAGATTAAAAATAGGTGATCCTGGAATAAATAAAGTTGATAAAGCATGTAAAAAACATGATATTTCTTATAGTGAAACAAAAGATACAAAACAGAGACATGTTGCTGATCAAGAATTAATATATGATTCAAATGCAATACATGATCCAACATTTCGAGAAAGATTAGATAGAGGAATTATTAAACCTATTATTAAAGCTAAAAAACCTTTTGGGTTAGGAATATCTCCTAATATGTATTGTGTCAAGTGTAAAAAGAAAACCGAAACTAAAAATTATCATGAAACTACTTCTAAAGATAATAAACCAGTTGGTAAAGGTATTTGTACAATTTGTGGAAGTAAAAAGAATACTTTTTTAGGGAGTTAAAAGAGACATAGTATAATCCAGAAACAGGTTATTGTGGTATTCAAGAATTGAAAAGAAAAACAGGATTACCTAATGTTGAATAATTTTTACATGAACAAGATGTATATAATAGATATAAACCTGTCATTCGTAAATTTAAGAGAAGGAGAGTTTATGTTCCAAACTGTAATAATCAATTTGACGCTGATTTGTTATTTATAAAAAATTATAGCAAATATAACGATGGAACTAATTATTTGTTAACAGTTATAGATGATTTTAGTAAATATCCTTGGGCTTTCCCTATAAAAAGAAAAACATCTGAAGAAGTAGTACAAGGTTTCAAACAAGTGTTTAAAGAAAGAAAGCCAAAATTCATTTTGACAGATGAAGGTACTGAATTTACAGGAAAAGTTACACAAAAATTATTCAAAGATAATAATATACATTGGTTTACGACTTATAATAAAGAAATAAAATCTGCAATAGCTGAGAGTTTTAATAGAAGTATAAGAGAAAAAATTATAAAATATATGCACGCTAACAATACTAAAATATATATTGATGTATTACCCAAATTACTTAAAAATTATAACAATTCATATCATAGATCTATAAAAATGACACCTGTTGAGGCTAGTCGAGACGATATTGAGTCTCTAGTTTATAAAAATTTATATACTAAAAGGATCATGAAAAAACCCAAATTTAAGATAGGGGATAGTGTTAGAATATCAACAATTAAAAAAACATTCAGGAAAGTAGATGATTCTACATTTACTGAAGAGATTTTTATAGTATCTGAAGTATTAAAAACAGATCCTATTACTTATCGATTAAAAGAATTAAACAGTAAAGAAATTGAAGGAACTTTTTATGAAAATGAAATGGTAAAATATAATAAAAAAGATGATGTATATAAA
This sequence comes from Amaurobius ferox, assembly GCA_951213105.1. Taxonomy (NCBI): domain Eukaryota; kingdom Metazoa; phylum Arthropoda; class Arachnida; order Araneae; family Amaurobiidae; genus Amaurobius; species Amaurobius ferox. The sequence continues at coordinate 138,412,192 of OX578139.1, forward strand.
ATTGAAAAAATCATAAAAAAGAAAGGAAATAAATATTTTGTAAAATGGTTAGGATATCCAAATGAATTTAATAGTTGGACATCTGATTTATACGATACAGTGGAAGAAGAGGTTATCCCAAAACGTTTAAATTAAATGATTTATATCCTGGGGAATATGATCTGATATCATTGAGAAAAATTAATACTAAATATGGAGATTCAGTAATCGTAAAGTTCTTCTTTACGATTAATGAAAGAATACTCTTATTCTTTTTAATTTTATAAAAAATGTTTAGATTTAGTTAAACATTTTGAGTTTTTCTATTAAATATATGGGGGGGGGGGTCCCAACCCCACCTTTTAAAAACAGGGGGGCTTCCATTCATTTGGAGGTCCTCTTTTTTTTCACGCATTTATTTTAAATAATTCACTGCATACTTTTAATATGTCTAGCTTTTTAACTAAAAAAAGTTCACTGTTTAAAGATACATATATTAGAGGACTTCCATTCCTTTGGAGGTCCTCTTTTTTCATGCATTTATTTTATATGTCTAGCTTTTTAACTAAAAAAGTTCAGTAATTCACTGTTAAAATTTGGTCTTAATGTAAAAAAGGTATATATACACCTTTTTAGCTATAAAAATCATGTTTTTTATATTAAAATGGATCGAGACCTGTTTTTTTTCATAAAAAAAAGATAAAATAAGCTATAAAATCATGTTTTTTAGTGTAAAAAGAGTCTATGCGCTCAGACATGCGTATGGATACTACTACTGTATAAATTTTGAATTATAAAATATAATAGGAAAATCGCCTGTTATGAATATAAGTTGAAATGTCTCAAGGACGGTTGGCTGTACACCAATAGAGTTAATTCAGAAACATGTGAATATTTTTTATGCAGGGAGGTACAAAAAATATGTTTCTGTGTCTAGATGTTCTTCAGTTACAACTAAAAGAATTTTCGAGCAAAACATTTTGAGATTTGTAAATTTTTCGCAAAAATATCTAAAATATTAAGACGTTTTTCACTACTTATAGCCATGCCACACATGTATGCAAAGTTTCAAGTTTATACTTTTAGCAATTCGGCTGACCTTAGAGTTTCTTCTAACTATACATGTTATTGTTTATGTTCATGGATTCAAATGTTCTGCGTTCAAGTTTTAAATTATTATTTAAATTCTGCAAACTGTTAAAAATTTGAAGCTTTGATAGCCAATTCGGAAGGAATTGTATTTTATATTATCAAAATATAAATTTATTTCTGGTACCTAAAATGCCATTTCATTAATTATTAATTAAATAAATATTAGTCAAAACGACAAAAACGTATTTCATATTTTATCATAAGTATATTCAGAAACATCTTAAACAATTGCATAAATTACATTTATCATTTTAGAATAGTTGTTTTATGGAAATGAAAGTGAACTTTTTGTTTCATTTAATAATTCGAAATATTTGAATTTACTATTTTTTGCATGTTTCTGCTTCTTTAGTATGTGTGGTTTATTTATGAATTAATGAGCTTCATAAAATATGTGTATCATCTTACTAAATTTAAATATTTATTCTTAGGAGCATTTCATTGGAATCTTTGTTATAAAATATTCAAAAATGTTTTATTAGGGTGGCACGATAATAAGTTTATGTACAGATAATTCGAAGAAATGCTACGTGTCAAATATAATAATTACACATTTGGGATTATTACACGACATATTCTAATACTCGATAATTAACTGCAAGCAAGTACATTTTAAAGGCTGTTAACTTTTAAAATCTTTTTAAATCTAACTATATGAAATAATAATGTATGTAATAAAAGTTTTAGATTTAATACAACGAAATTCCAGCACCTTAAATTTTACTTCATTTTCTAGTATTTAAGAGCATTTTCTTATTGAAGCTCTAAGGATAAATAGATTATGCGCGGATAGATAATATAAATATTTATAATAATTATTAAATATTTATAAATATTTATAATATTTATTCTTAGGAGCATTTCATTGGAATCTTTGTTATAAAATATTCAAAAATGTTTTATTAGGGTGGCACGATAATAAGTTTATGTACAGATAATTCGAAGAAATGCTACGTGTCAAATATAATAATTACACATTTGGGATTATTACACGACATATTCTAATACTCGATAATTAACTGCAAGCAAGTACATTTTAAAGGCTGTTAACTTTTAAAATCTTTTTAAATCTAACTATATGAAATAATAATGTATGTAATAAAAGTTTTAGATTTAATACAACGAAATTCCAGCACCTTAAATTTTACTTCATTTTCTAGTATTTAAGAGCATTTTTTTATTGAAGCTCTAAGGATAAACAGATTATGCGCGGATAGATATAATTAGTATATTTTGCAGATTTTTTAAATATAGCTAATAAGAATTCAAGATTTTCATATTAGTAATTTAAAAGCAAGAAGGAGGAACCTATATATGTAGAAATTAAAAAGGTGACGATAAACTACCCGACACAGAAATGACCGTGAAAGAGCGTGATAACAAAGGACAGAGATGGTATATATAAATAAGTGAATTTAATTCCAGAATGATAATACAATGCATAAATGGCATAGACATGGTGATCAGTAGGCAGTAGGACCGCCTCTTGTGGCGATACAAGCAGCAACCGTTCGAAGAACAGATGCAATGAGCGGGCGGATAGTTTTCTGCAGAGATGGATAACCTTATGCCTTCAACCATCCTCTACACGTTGTCATCTGTTTAAGGCAGGGGCAGGGCAGTTAAACGACAATCATTTACGTCCCATATTTGCTCGATGGATGAGAGATCTGGAGGACAGAGGCGGTCAAAGAAGCACTTAGATATTTTGCAAGGCTTGTCTGCTGATGGTTGTCGTGTGCGGTAGCTTGCTATCTTTCTGGAAAACAGTAATTTGAAACCGCTGAAGGTAAGGGAGTAAAACAGGCCGTAGCACTTCATCCACATATCGACCTGCTGTCATTGTGCCGGTGATACAAACCAGAGGTAACCGGTTATCGAAGCCGATGGCATTCCAAACCACGATGCCGTATTGTCACGCAGTATGGCATTCAACAGTCGGAATAGGATTGGATCTGTTTCCACGCCGATTTCAGACTTTCACACGGCGACTGTCATTCGGCAAACAGAACCGAGACTCGTCGCTGAACACTACCCTGTCCCATTCAGTGGTCCAAGAGGCTCGAATCCAACACCATTGCAATATCTCACGTCGATGTCTTGTCGTCAATGTCAATCTTCGTAATTGGCGGGTTTGAGTGCAAATATATTTCGGTCAATCTTCGAGAAACTGTTCTCACTGATATTGAAACACGCAAAGTACCCTGCAAATTTTGCAGAATGTCGACAGTCGTCGTTTGTGAGGACGCCTCCGTATGCCTTCGAATGCGTCGATCAACGGGACGTACGTCTGGATGAACCTGTACCATTGCAACGATTCACATGCCCTTCTTCAATCCATCTTCTCCAAATCCTTTGCCCAGTGGACGCGTCTATGTGTATTTTAGCGACGACACTTCGGTACGACAACCCAGCCGTAAGTAGACCTAAAATGAATTCCTTCGCACGATCGTCTAAGTGCTAAAGAGGACTTCGTCATTATCAGCCAGGCATCGTTTCATCATCACATGTCTTCTGAAATGAAAAACAGCTAGGAAAAGGGATTTCCGTATGCGACAGACAGTAACAACTGTTGGCTCATCTGTCGTTTCCGTTCTTTTTATCCCGCTATCTAATCACGTGACCGACTTGCATTTCAGTTCATTTGCATATATCGGCAAGCTGCGTTTATCTCGCAATTTGAATAATTATATGGCTAAAGTTTCATGGTGTCGCCATTTCTATGTCGGGTAGTGTTTTTTATAAATGGCATAAAATTTCTCTATATTAAAAAAAGTAGCTGACGCCGCCGCCGCTGTTTGACAAATTTCGCGTCCTTCGAGTTTTTCTATCATTTACCACAAAACTTATGGCATACAAACAAATAAAATTTGATGCATTTGTAGAGAAATATTAGTGGAATACTTTGATATAAGCAGTTTTCTATTTAACATTCAGCTTATTATATATTTAATATCAAAGTCAAACGAAGAATATTTGAGCTGCGAGTTTTGGACAGAGTGGCAATAACAAGATCTCGACTTTTGTATGCATGTACCTACATAGTTGAATTTTTGCGATGCGAAGATCTTTTTAGTTTGAGTTAGTTAATGATTTATTCAATTTATGCACTTCTGAAACGAAACATTTACTTTTCTATGGGTCTACGCGCAAATATTTAATTGGTCGAACAGATTGTCAGCGTGTATCTGATTGGTTTCTGGAAGAAACGTTACAAAATGACCGTTGAATGAGTTAATGAATCTTTACAAACATTAAAACTATTGATATTTAAATTTAACAATGACTACAATATTAATTACTGCACAAACATATCGTTTCGCAACTACTGTTTACTTAAACATTACGATTTAATTGTTATATTGCACAACAATCATGTGTTTTATAGTTGTAAATATTTCCATACTGAAAACATAACACGATATTTTCCCATTGTATTACAAACAAACAACAAAACGTACAGTTAGGAAATTTTGTCATTTGTTCGTTTAGTAATATAGTAAACAATCGTTCGTAATAGCAGGCGGCATAAAAGTTTCCGCAATGCTGGCTCAGGTAGCGCCAGGAAATAGGAAACGAAGCCTTTCCACATAACGGAGATTTTCGCTAAACGAATTAAGGTAGTTGGTGAGTGTCAGCATTAAGGGTTCAAAGTCACAACTGGTGTATTATGCCAACGGCAATTTCTGGGGTTTTGCGAGGGTCACCAAGCATAGGACACCTAGAAGGCGGTCGTTTCCACCGACCTGATTGAAAGAGAACGCAAAGCGAGTTTCGGGGATCTGTGAGTGTTAGTTAACAAGGCACGGTCACCGACGGGCGTATTATGCCTGCATAACAGGCTGCATGAAAGTCCTCACGAAGCGAGCATCAGCGAGTAAGCTTACCGACTCGCGAAACGAGTTACAAGGGTTGGAGAAGCATAACGAGCATGGGGCGGATGACAAAAAGAAATAGTTTATATATATATATATATATATATATATATATATATATATATATAAATTTATGTAAAAATATTTCTATATATATATATATACTAAAAAATTAAAGTTATAAAATAAAATAAAAAATATGATGTGGGCAGCACATGACTTTCCCTGCAGACTTATATCAACGTTCTCTTTATTTTAATTAAATTTAATTCACTTTTAATTCAATTTCCATTCTCATTTGATAACTGGACTTATTTTCAAAGGTGGCGAAGAGAAAATGCGAAAAAACTAAAATATCTCGCGTACGGCTAGTCCTAGTGTAATGGGGTTGATCTTATTTTTTTCTTCGTTAAAAATTACGTATTAAAGAATCATTTAATGGATATATTTGACCATACTTAGTTCTTTATTTTGGCGATTTTGCGGGCCATTTTGCAAAAAAAGGCAGATTATTTTTTTCAGAATCCAACCAAAATCTAATCAGCACCAGGGTCACACTCAAGTGACTTATCTACCGAATTTTATGAATTTCCGTCCATTAGTTTAGTGTTAGAGTGGCTACATGCATTGCACAGACAGACAGACAGTCAGACAGACACTCAGACGGACACTCAGACAAACACAGACAGACACACACACACCACATAGACACACACACAGACGTCACGCTAAAAATAGTTTTTTAGTATTTTGGAGGTCTCGAAACGTGTAAATCCGTCAAAAACTCAAATTTCGATATTAGGCATGATTCCAATACTTCCCCTATACATTACCATGTATTGCAGGGAAAGTAAAAAATTAGAAAAATAAAAAACGGAAAATGAGATACATTAATATTAATGTTTTGAATTTTATTTTCGCTAAAAAATTGTAATTATAGCCGGTTTGATACTACGATTTGAGCGCCCTTAAAATGGTGTATAGTGACATTCTCGTTTATCCATTTCTTCGTTGAACCACTTGTTTAGTAAGAATTTTAATCTATGTTTCATGTTCGTATTTTATTTTACTTATATGGGTAATTGTCTTGTCTCCGGCTCTGATTCACTGACGGGTCTGGGAGGGTCGTTGTGAATGTATGTTCTGTCTCTCAGGTTGTATATCGTTATATTCATTCCGGTGCTTCTCGATATTTTTCATACTGTTGTGGTTGATATCGCAATTACACGTGGTGAAAGAAGAAGGGTTCCTGCTACGTGATAATAATAAATTTAATATTTTTTCTTATCTTCAATTTTTTATCTTTTGGTGCCTGTAGTCTGAGTTTGGGTATTTATAGTAATGTACCATTGTCTAATCTGAAACAGGCATCGTTAATCTTCGAATTTGGGCCGGTGCAGTTCTTTTATAATATCGGCATTATGGCTGTGGTTTTGCTACGGTGATATTAATATTTCCCGATTACTTGAATTGATTATTTTTATTATTACATTTTTCTAATATATATATATATATGTATATATATATATATATATATATATTAGAAAAATGGAATAATGAAAAAATCCAAGTAATATTAACATCACCATAGAAGCAAAACCACGCCCATAATGCCGATAAGAGAAAGGGACAGCACCGGCCCAAATTCGATGATTAATCTGAATTAAATTCATCTTGAGGTCTGAGTATTCAATTCTAATTAACCCAAACAAATTCCTGTTTTAGATTGAGCAATAGTACATTATTATAAATGCTTAAACTGAGAATACAGGCATCAAAAGATGAAAAATGAATATAAGAAAATTTGTATTACCTTATGGTATATATATATATATGATCTAATGTATCCGGACATTTTGGATGTTAGAATGTTTTTCGAATTTCTGAACAAATACTTGGCGAACTGTTCTGTAACTTTGGCGATGTGAAGGACATGCTTGAACGCACACTTTCCAGTAAAGTTTCGGTGACTTGTGCATTGAGGGGACCATCGAGATATTGAAAAGGGAGAAAAATATATTCGATCACAATGTATCATAAAAAGCTGGAAATGATTTGTAATTTTTACAAAATAGTTAACTAGCTTTGTTCAATATGTATAAGCATTTTCGTAAAACAAAAACTTGTACTCATGAAGATATTACAAATGTTTCTTAAAAAAAAACAAATTTTGTTACATGTTTTTTGCTTACAATATCCTTAGGTTTGAAACAAATTTCACGAAACTTACAGAACATTTGTCAACGTCTAATAAAAACTTTATACTTCAATTGAAAATTAAAGCATTGAATATACGATGAGATATAAGCATTTGAAGAAACTAAGTTTTTGCTACACAGTTTTTACTATGTTTTTACTACTAAGTTTTTACTACCTTTTAACTAGGTTTTTACTACGCAAACGCGAAAGAAACATAGCAATAGTTTTCTTTCAAGATTTTGTAGTGAATACTGTAGCGCAACTTAAAAAAATCCATTGTTATATCGTGAAAATTCACAAAGATATCGACGATATAGTGATTAGTTTTTCCCTGTCTCTCTGAAGTACCTGGATGATGAGGGGTTTCCACAAATTGACATTTTACAAATTCATCAGACACCCTTGTTCTGAAAATGAACTAGTCCAATTTGATCATTATTTGTATAAAACTGATCATTACTTTTGATCCTTATTTGCATAAAATTGGACTAGACCATTTTCAGAACAGGGATGTCTGATGAATTTCTAAAATGTCAATTTTTGGAAACCTCCTTATCATCCAGGTACTTCCAGAGAGTCAGGGAAAAACTCATCACTATACCGTCGATATCTTTGTGAATTTTCACGATATTCCAGTGAATTTTCTATAGAAGTTGGCCTACAGTATTCACTACAAAATCATGAAAGAAAACTACTCTTATGTTTCGCGCCTGCGCAGTAAACACTTAGTTTCTTCAAATGCTTATCGTGTATTCAATGATTTAATTTTCAATGGGAGTATAATGTTTTTCTTGGACGTTGACAAATATTTCGTAAGTTTCGTGAAATTTGTTTGAAACTTATGGCTATTATAAGCAAAAAACATATATTTTTTTTTTTTGAAGAAACGTTTATATCTTCATGAATATACGTTTTTGTTTTACGAAAATGCTTTTACACATTGGACAAAGCTAGTTAACTATTTTGTGAAAGTTACTAATCATTTTCAGCTTTTAATGATTCAGGGTGATCATATATGTATTTCCCCCTTTTTGAATATCTTGGTGGACATCTAAATGCACAAGTCATTGAAACTTTACTGGAAAGTGTAGTGTGAGTTCAAGCATGTTCTTGTATATATATATATATATATATATGTATATATATAAATATATATATATATATATATATATATATATATATATATATATATATATATATATATATATATATATATATATCCGAGTGAAAAGGAAGAAATGTCAAAACTTTGAAACGGGAGATCCAAATGCGTTGCATATAATGGCAGGGGAGGGTGGCGACTCCCCTTCCCGTTTAAAGCAGCTTTTACAGCCCGGGCAACGCTCACGGAACCAATACAATACAATGGACAGTCCCGTACATGTGCATAGACAAAGGCACCCGTATACACGAAGAGCAAGAACAACATCGACGCAGATGGAATGTATATATATATATGGATGGAATGTATATATATGTATATATATATATATATATATATATATATATGTATATATATATATATATATATGTATATATATATATATGTATATATATATATATACATATATAATATATATATATATATATATATATATATATATATATATATATATATATATATTCGAAACAAAACAATTGAATAGAATTACAAGATCGATATGATAGCTGCTTAATGTTAGTGAAGTTTTAAGAATCGTTTTTAACACTCTACAACGAAGTTGAAAATTGTTTATGCCTTTGTTCATTCTGTCTGTCTGTCTGTCTGTCTGTCCGTTAGCACGATAACCGCCGTAAAATGACTTAATCAAAATAAAATTGTAGTATGTTATTCAGACAGTCTGTAGGACCTATGGGAATATAAATGAATAACATCACCCAATTAGTTTTGGATTCAACCCGGGTTGAAAAAATGAAATACATTGAGCCCTATAGGAACTAATTTTTCAAACATTTTTTAAGCGGATTTAAATTTCACATCGAAAATTTTAGGTAATATTCAAATTGTTCTATAAAATAAATAAAAGAAAATTCAGCGAATTATATTCAGTAGTTTTTTAAATAAAAATTAAAATAATAATTACTCCTCTTATATGAAGCCATCACGTTACCATGATATGAAAAGATCACATGATCCACTTCAAAATGATATATGGCATCCATCTTGTCTCAAAATCGTGATTTTTAAAGTTCTTTTTAATTCATATTGAGTGTTGTATCCGTCCTAAAACCACTTTATTTTTGCTTAAATTCTGTGCATCTACATACTGAAACAACGCAATTACAATATATTTGAGTTCAAATGATCATCCAAATTTGCATATTTCTACAACGAAGCCTATTTTTCTCTTATGTAAAATGTAAACAGCAAAATATGTAGAATGAGTTGTATTAAAATTGCTGTATTTCTTTAACACAAAATTATTTAACCCATGGAGTTTGCATTGCTGATATGAATGAAATATTCATTGATTTTACAAAGAGAAGGACGATTTTTTTCCATGAAGTTTTAAGCATATCGTTTAATTACTTGCAGCCCCATGGTCTTAATTTTTAAATAAAATAAATTTTTATAGTATTGTGATGAATGAAATGAATGGGAAAATGTTATGAATGAAATGCTGTTCTTTTACAGAGATCCGGGCGTGTTCTTTTTTCTATGACGTCATTTGAATGAATTTCAGTTGTTTTCGATGAAGTTTTCCAATATAATAAATTATCGTAGTATTATGATAGTTTTAAAAATATTACCGATGAATGTATCTGAATGTATCGCATTTTTGAGATGTTTAAACCAGGCAATTTATATTTTAATGCCGTCATTTGAATGAAGTTCATTTTTTTCGATGAAGGTTTAAGTTTTCAAATATAATAAATTAATGAAGTATTGTGATAAGTTTTAAAATATTACTTAATAATGTATTGCATTTTAGAGATGTTTAAACAAAATTGCATTGAATTTGGAAAGTGTTTCATAATCGATGCTTTAAGCATGATTGATCTTTCTTGTTATAAAATGCATTGGTAATAGCATGATTATGGAGGGTTTCTAAATTTAAGTCCAGATAATTTACAGTTTGACTAGCACTAGGCTCATTAGGGATTAATTTTGGGTTAGAGGGGTAAAAATCAATATCAATTGTATATAGGAATGGTCAATGATAATACAGATTAAGTCGTCAACATATCGATATATAATATATAAATTAGTGAAAAAATGACGTTCATAATAATGTATGTATATATAAATATATATATATATATATATATATATATATATATATATATATATATATATATATATATATATATATATATATATATATATATATATATATATGTATATATATATATATATATATATATATTTGAAATGTAATAACAAGAATCATGCAAAAATAAAAAAACACAATTCAAGCAATATCAACATCCCCATAGAAGCAAATTCAAAGCATCATATACATATATATTTTCATCATATTTTCATCATATTCATATCTCATCATATACATATATATTTATATATATATATATATATATATATATATATATATATATATATGTATTATATATTTATATATATATATATATATATATATATATATATATGTATTATATATTGTGTATATATATATATATATATATATATATATATTGTACAGTACGCGATTTTATAACCTTTTTAACATGTTTTCTATAGTTTGTTGTCAACATCATCTGATTACCAAAAATTCATTGTACAATATGTGTTCCTGGAAAACCCTAAAACCCTATCATTAAATATATATGTATGACAGGAGCGATATATCATCGTAATTACCGTCAATACGTTCAATTTGAAAGCGTAATATTAGACATTCAAATTAACAGATATTACCCGTTTATCCTCCCTTTCATATATGTCCAAATAAGCTTCGCATTAGCAGAAATTTGGCATTAAGAACCATAATCAGTTTGAAGAGATTTCTATATGCATGCCATGCGGTAGTAAGCATATACGTATACGTGATGGATTGTATTACGGATTGCACTCATATCTTGCATGACGTATGATTAATAATATCGCTATATATATATATAATTACATAATGTGTTAAATGTGTGTTTGTTTTTTCAAACCCTCCATATCCCTCCCGGTAACTTAGAAGGCTGTAGAAACTTAGTGTCGACTACAGTACAGAATCTAACAAAATTGGAATTTTGACTTATCCCTCCGATGTGTCACTCGTAAATATCCTAATGAGTAGAAGTTATCCTATCGTTCACAAGACTAGAATAGTTTTGATGGGAACATGTCAAACTTTTTCTCTGATTGGCTATTTCTTCTTGACATTCTACTTGTCAACTGTTAACCATTGTATGTGCACGTTTTCTTTTCCTACACTAATGGGATTTGAACGACGATAACCCGTGTGGAACTTAAGTGCCGATACATATTTTTCATTATTTCTAAGAAGTAGAGGTCATCCGAAATAAAACCCACTCTTTAGGCCCAACCCACCTCAGAAACATCTTTGGAAGCTTTACAGGCCCCTGTCGCCCATATATTATATTAGAATATTTACGGCTTGATTAAGGGGTGCGTGTGTGAAAATTATTTCCGACTCCAAATAAGTTCTTCCGTTGAGCTAGAAGGCTGACTCTGTGCACACTCGTAGTATCGCATACGGCAAGTAACCTAACATAAGGAATTTTTATTTATCGTTCCTCTCCAGGGGTTGAGAAAATGAGCGTGTACGAAAAGTATTTTCAGAACCTCATGGGTTGTCTTCTGGTGACGTAGAAAGCTGAATCTTTGCACACTTATAGTAAAACCATTGGACAGAACTTAAAGTAGTCGAATTTATGATTTCCTCCCCAGAAAGTATGAAAAGTGTTTTTCAAAAAGAATTTTCAGACCCTCCAGATGCCCCCTGGTGACGTAGGCGGCTGAATCTTTTACACATGTAGTTGGATTTTCGACCCTCCTTTGGGGTCGGAGATCATGAGTTTTTTAGTGGCTTTCCACATCCTCGAGCAGTCTTACGGTATCTTAGAAGGCTGATTCATCGCACCATAGTGTCGAACGCTGAACCGCACTGATTTTCAATTTTTCTTCCGCAATGGGTGAAATTGGGATGATGTATCTCCTGAAGTCCCCACTGGTGATATAAAATGTCCAATTCGACCTTGCAGAACCTAACTGAGCCAATTTTCAATTGAGACAATATTTTCAACGCTAAGCACCAGCCATTGTTAAACAAAATAAAACGTACTATGTAAAGAACCTTGCAGCCCCAACCGGGAATCGAAACCTGGATCTGCGAACTGGTCATCCGACTCTCTACCATTGAGATAAAGGGACGAAATTGCAAGCTCTTCTCGAAGTGGACTCTGAAACTAAAAATTTTCAGATTCCTTTTTACGAGTGTTGGTTTCCCTGCTTTGGACATATTTTAATACTAGTTTATTAAATCTTACTTTGAATTTAATTAAGTATACATATTGATAAATTTATATGACCCTAATTTTATGACCCTATTCTTCACCGAAACTTTATTAGAGCTAAGTGCACCAACGAAATAGCTATTTCAAAAGTATAATCTACATTATTAAAACTCGGCTGACCATGTATATATGTATATATATATATATATATATATATATATGCATGTATGTATGTATATGCAAGTTACTCCAGGGATTTAAAATGTAAATTCTCCCCTCACAGCAGCACAGTTTGTTTTACATGGAAGGCATATACTTTAGGGTATAAATATAACACTCAAAAATTAAACATGTCACAGATTTTAAATTTCAATTAACCAGATTTTTTTTTCAAACTTACACAATTTACTTCAAAATGTCTATTATTTTCACTCAAAAATCGCACATAGTACAATCCATAAAGTATCACTTGACGAATCTTCCGAATTTTTAAAGTACGGTAAACACGCCCTAAATCTTACATAATGAAATAAAATGTATGTATTTTTGTGTACATGTGTGTGCTTATGGTCTGGAGAGGGAAAGTTAAACGTCGGGAAATTTGGTACACAGGTACTTAAAGGTCCCAGGAAGGGCACTGTAGCGATATTTTTTCTCATATTGAATCATATTTTTTATTATCTCATGCTTTTACATTTTCCCACAAATCAATTTTTTGTCGACCAAATCTGTTATCACAGAGTTTACATCTTGGTACTACAGACAAGACCGAAAAACGTTCTTTTATACAAAGTTTGAACTAAATCCGTAGACCAATTTTTCATATATATTTTTTAATATACATCGAAATTTGCATTTTTTAGATTATCTAATATATACGAGGGTCACACTAAAACATTTGAAATATGGCTACGTGGTACAAGTTAAACTTACCAATTCTTAAGAGTGTTCAAAGTACTCCCTTCCAGTGTCAATGCACTTTTGTAAAATAATTTTAAAAATATTAAATACTTCAAGTCATCCATTTCATAGAAACGATGGGAAATATGCTTTTATAGCCTCATCAATCTCATCTTTGAAATGAAAACGACGCCCACGTAATTTCTTTTTCGAAAAAAAAATAGCCAAAAGTCACACGTAGCTCTATCAGGAGAATATAAGGTGGATGTTCTATCACTTTGATATATTTTTGTTCAAGAAATTCGACTGTCATTCTTGCTGAATGAGAAGATGCATTGTCATAGTGAAGCATGCGACCCTAACATTCACTTCCTGGAGAATTTCTTGAAGATACTTAGTAGTGCACCAGCTAGCTGTAACTGTTTTCAGTCCTTCTAGCTTTATGATTTTAACCAGACCTGTACTTCTGAAGAACACGTCATGCATTGCTTTTTTCATTGCTCGTTGTCTTTTCACTATTGGTAGTTTGGGGCCATTTTCAAAGACCCTTACTTTACTTTCTTGAGGTCTTGGAACGTCAAAAAACGGTATGTACGTTTCATCTCCAGTTATGATTTTAGAAATAATGCTGTGTCCCCCATCATTAAGTAATTTTAGGGTTTCTCTACTGATTCTGACACGCTCCGCTTTGGGGTGTTTTGTTAAATTATGGGGGACTCAACGACAAACTAATTTTTTATATTCAGTTCTTCGTGAATCATTTTGTGTATAGCTGAGAATCCAATGATAAGTTTCTTTTGCATCATTTGGTAGGTACAGCGATTATCATTGATTAACATTTTTCGAATGGCCGACACATTTTCTGGGACTACAGCTGACAAAGGGCTTCCTGTGTGTTTTTCATCCAGGAGAGAATTTTGACCTCTTCTAAACTCTGTAATCGACCTGAATACAGTGGCACGAGATGCAGCATCTTTTCCATATGCTAATTGTAAACGTTGAAGACATTCTTCTTGATTTGGCCTCACTTTAAAAATCATAGCTCAATAATGCTCTCGCACCAACTCCATTTCTTTTCTTTCAAAATTTATTCTACGATAGTTAAATTGCAATTGTTGCCACAAATTATCGTCTGCGAACATAAAATAGTTCAAATTTAAACGTCCGACTAATAATTTTTTGCTAGCGCATATCGTCTGCCCCTGTCTCAAAAATTTCAGTGTGACCCTCGTATATATCGTCGCATTGAAAAACTAAAATTAGCATAATTCTATGGTTTGATTTAAACTCCCTTATATATTTTCGCATTCTAACAAAATCATTTTTTTTCTTTAATAAGTAATTCAATTTTTATTCATTTTTTAAGTGAGGCATAAACATTATTTTTCGTTCCCCGTCGCGAGCACGGTTAACAGCGCTTTTCTCCTAACTCCACTGCACTACCCATGTCCATCTCTTGAGAAGGACAGTTGATCTTTAACCACGCCGTCTTTCCTTCTATTTCATTAATTTCTGAGCAGGTGGCAGACTTTTCGTCTGAAGTAAACAGCTGAGGACAACTGAGTTCGTCTCTTTCTTGTGTTTTGAACTATGCGAATTAAAAGCTAGCCACCTATTATTTCTTGTTATAGTACAATATTATCATTATGTGCATTGTGTTAAAATTTGATTTAAACTAAATAAAAATTAACTGAGATAGCAATAATTCATGGATTAAAGTAATTTTTTGTTACTTCAAGAATTTTCATTTATTTGTATCTCGAGAATAAGTGTAGTTCAAAACATGTGATTTGGAAATTGAATGGTGTTATGTGTATCTGTATTATTTAAATAGCGGATGCCTATTTAGGGCCCGGCCTACGTCGAGTAATTCGTTCCAGTAATTCAATACAGCTTTAAATTAAATTCAATAATATGACTTGATAAAAATTGTATGACCAGAATTCAATACTAAAACAAAATATCCCAATAAAGTACATATTTAAAAAAGCTATTTACAGCTTTATCATAAGTTTTATATTGCAAATTCTAGTGTAGTGGACATTTTTTACACTTTTTAGAGTTCCTTAGCTCAGCTATAGTAGCAATAAGATAACACGCACAGTAAGATTAAAAAAACAAAACATTACCATATTTATAATGTTTTCAGTTAACGAAATATATTTTGATTACAGAAGTATCAAATGCATCAATGGTTTCCTTATGCTTGACTAAATTACGGCCACCGGTACTAGTTTAAATGATTTAGTTATTAACCTTATATATAGATAAAAGTGTTTTATATGAATCGTTGAAAATTACATTTCAACAAAATTTACAGGATATATTTTCTTAATGAAAATAAAATTAACTTTAGTTAACTGTTTTTGTAAAACAGTTTATGAAATAAAATACTGATGATTTGATATTCGCAGCTTAGCTTAATCTTATATTTAGAACCTAAAGACCCTGTTATACGAACTCTAGCGATAGTAATTTATCTTTACAGGGAAAAACGCATACATTACAATCAGCACTATAATTTTGTTTTGAGTAGTATCATAAATATACTGGATAATATCGATTTCATGTTTCCCGTCTTTTCTGTATTACTCGTGTTTTGTTTTACCGTAATGCAATTTTGTATAAAAGGAATTGAATTTATTTTTTGAATAATTTCATATACGTTAAATCGACAGCAAAAATAACAAACATGTTCTTTACTAAAAATGCGAAAGAACGCCAGTGTTGAATTCTTTAAATCGTGTACCTAATTATCGATATCGGTTGATCGGTTTCGAGCTATCCGAGACAAACAGTTTCACTAAAGTGTTGGGAACCGTCTAATTACGGAGCATATCTTTATAATGCACTTTTGTATAAAATATTCTTACATAGCAGAAATAAAAATTCATATTAAAATTTCGACTTTTTTTTTTACTTTCCGTTCGGTGTCAATACTTATATTAGCATCTTCATTAATTTTTCCCGAATTTGGAACACCTGCGTCCTGCACCTTGATTTTTACTTTCTTTATATACATAATGTATAAGGAAAGTATTGTGACGGGGTCGAAAATTCGAATTCGAGTTTTCGACGGGAGAGCACGTTTCAAGCATCCCTGATCACGAATCGAACATTTTTGAAGTGATGTCTGTGTGTGTGTGTGTGTGTGTGTGTGTCAGTGAGTCTGTGGAGACGATATCTCACGAACGAATGGAGCGAATCGAATGAAATTTGGTATAAAAATGACAATTCATGAATACTGGAAGCGTATTGTCTTAAAACACAATCGAATGTACAGAACCCTCCTAAATTTTCGAGTGAAATTTTGAAAAAAAATCTTCAAAAATTCGAAACCTTTGAAAAGTTACGCAACTAGACATTTCTTATGTAATGTTTCCTTAGAAAACGATTGACATAAATTTTAGAACGCAAGCATAAACCGTCTCGAGATATTGCACATTTTTCAAATAAATTTATCAAAAAATCCCGTAAATTAAAAAAAAATTAACTCTTAAGAAACATGTTTACTTTTCATATGTACCAACGCGATAAATTCGGTGACATCATTCTCGTGGATCTATCTACCTCGTTCCATTCCCGAGAAAAGATACTTTGAGTAATACTTTTGTATTTGAACGCCAATAGTCATTTATCCGCTGTAAAATCAACTTATTTCTCCATCCATAACGCTTGGCGGGATTTTGACGACAAATTTTGGGGAATGTCGCCAACTTAGCGACATTTTTCAATGTTGCTAAATTAACGAAAATCTCGCCAAATGGATAAAAATGAAGCTAAATCAATGAAAATGACGACAAATTCACGAAAATTCAATATCTTTGAAAGAATATAAGTATCTACTATAAGAATAACATTTTTTTTTAATTGTAAAAGTAGAAAATTTTTTGCATGATATAAGGAAAGTCATGTGTCGCCCACATAAGATTTTTTCTGAATAATTTGCATGTGAATATCATCTATGGTTGGGGTAGCATTGGCTGAAATTGGTGTGTGACGGGAAATGTAAGCAATTTGGACGCTTTTATCCCAGGACCTAATAGGTATAAAAGTAAATAATTTTTTCTTGTTTCGTCGGAGATAGAGTACCATTTATGATTATACAAAAATATTTTCAATAATTTAGAATCTTTAACATTTTTTTTCGAAAAAATTCCGAAAAGTTTTCATTTGATCTAGTTTTGAGTCACTGTGCTTTCTTTCAATCAAAATATCTTCTAAATTATAAGGTGTGGATATAAACAGTACGTTAAAAAAAGTTTGGCAGAAAATTCAGTTTCTATGTTAAGAATTATTTTTAGGAAATTGTTACAGCTTTAGAGGAACGATCTTGTCAAGTTGATGAAGACTGAAACATTTCCTTTTCAAAGTTTTAATGCATATCCCAAAAACTAAAACTGTTAGATATGTACAGTAAGAAGTAATTTATAGACCTTTTTAAGCCCTACGAGGATATATAATTGGATTCCAGATCGAGTTCTTAGTTTTGGAAGAAGACTGAAAAATTTCCTTTCAAAAAGTGTTCATGCTTATATCTTAAAAATTAAAATTGTTAGATTATGTACAGTAAGGAGTAATTTATAGCCTTTTTTGAGCCCCACAAGGATATATAATTGGATTTCAGATCAAGTTCTTAGTTTTTGAACTTAGTTATTGAACTCGCTTCATATAAGAGGTGTAATTATTATTTTAATTTTTATTTAAAAAACTGCTGAATATATTTTGCTGAATTTTTTTTTTGTATTTTTTATGGAATAATTTGAATATTACCTAAAATTTTCGAAGCCATTTGTGAATTTTAAATCCGCTTGAAAATGTTTGAAAAATTAGGTCTCATAGGGTTCAATATATTTCATTTTTTCAACCGGGTTCAATCCAAAACTAATTGGGAATATATTATTCATTTATATTCCCATAGGTCCTACACACCGTCTGAATAACATACTAAAATTTCATTTTGATTACGTCATGTTTAAGCAGTTATCGTGCTAACGGACATACAGAGAGACAGACTGAATGAATGAATGAACAAAGTCATAAACACTTTTCAACTTTGTTGTAAAGTGTTAACAAGATGATTAACATTCTGTTGTCTGGCCTTAAATAAGAAAACTTTGTCTGCCGATCTTGGCTACTTCACATTACGTATAAAATATTGGGTAGACCCCAAAATGACAATCCTCCATCGTCATTTCCCTCAATTAGTAAATTATTCCTTCGGTTTCTGTGTTAAAACTCTGGAAGCTAGTTACATTTAATAGAAGGATTTCCATATTTATGCTATTCTAATATTTACATCTTGTATTTTTAGTTTACTATTTATAAAAATATTTTCTCACATACACTACATGATATGGTTCTTTATCAAAGAGATTAATGATTCCTATTGACAACAAATAATAATTTTATAGGATAACTGTGTGAAAATTATGGAAAATTAGAATAATCAAATATACTTCTAATACAAAGATATAATGATTGCATGAAGATGCACAGTGTTATACGTATTTTGGAAACAAATAAAAATTCAACAAAAATACATAACTTGAATCTGTTGGCTCAAGAGAACATATGTCATATTAAAAATTGTTCATTTGTTCATTTTTCAATTGTTTATTGTTCATTTATGTCATACGTATGCAATAGAATTATTACATATTGTATTATTTCTTTTGTTATGTCGAGAGAAACTATTCTTATTCTTCTACTCAAGAAAATGCTTCCTAATCACTGGAAGTGAATGATCCGCATTGACAACAAATAAACTTTTCCACTTGTCAGGACTGTGATAGAGAATTCAGAAAGGAGGACAGAATCTAACGTTCTTTCTTCGATACAGAATACTTTAGACTTTTTGGGAGAAATAATATTTTCATTTCAAGTGTTCCCCAAAAATTATTTTGTATGCTTTTCGGCACAAATGTACTCAAGCCGAAAATCCCTAGTAAATATACATAAATGCGATAGAGATGCGTTAGGCAAAGTCACAATGATTAAAGCTCTAAGGCTAATGTTATCCATGGCTAATACTAATTCTGAAAATACTTATGATCTCACACAATAAATTTCCTTGTCGATAAAGTTATTCATATCGATAAAAATTGATTAGAAGTTGATACTTTTTAGATTCATTTTTATTTGTTATGGACGCTAGCAATATATATGGTATAGCAAAAGCATGTTTGGGGCATGCTTAGTTATGCAATTCTGCACACTCTTTTAAGTTGCAGTAAGTACATTTTTATCGTTTAGAAGTTATCTAATAAAGCATTTTTCGTAATTCTTCATAAATTATAAGTTATTTTTCAATTCAAAGAGTTTGCAGTTCAGAAAATTATAGTTGATTTGCTTCTTTTGGAATCCTCATGTTATTAAGTACTGTACATGACTTTGCACGTAATCAATGATAACTAGAATACAACGTGGAATATTGCCCATATAAATGTAAAATGCAGACGATTTTATCAGAAGTACATGGTTTTCCATCTTTTGTGAACAAACCTAGAATTGAACGGAAGTAGGAGTTAAGCATGGCATCCCACTAGATTAGCCATTTCTCTAAAGAGACACGGTATATATCTCCTTTGGTGCTCAACTTTAGGTTTGTTTGCAATGAAGAATGTAATTGAGATGTTTCCTAAACGATTATCTGCATTCTACTTTAATTGTTCCATATTTTGTATTGTTTTCTAGTCGTTTAATGTGATTGTTCATCTTTTGACATCTTTGATGTGTGTTTCGAAACAGTTGCTGCTACATTTCAAAATTAATGTGATTCTTCCTAATACAGGTAGTACCAGTTCTCTATATGTTCATGCACACTACTATTTTACTAAAGTTTAAGGTAGCATTTAATGCACTTCTAAATGGAACATTTTTGATATGAAAGTTACACTTAAACATTCTAGTCACATTAAGGTATACAATGCGCGTTCATCACTGAAAAATATATTTCTTTTAGTCCTCTTGGTTTTATAACAATATCACTTGGCATCATTGCATGTTAGCTCTATGTTTCTTATGTGTAAGCTGAGTCTCTAATTTACACACACTGGATTGAAATCTATGCATTTGCGATGTGTTTAAGTGTTTATGAGTGTACCTCAAGCTTTGAACTAGTTTTTGTAGCTTTTTTTCAAACTCTTGATGTTGCGGTTCACTTTATTCCACTATTTTCACGATTTTTTAAAGACCGCAATATTGTTTTAATACTCTGCTGGCGCTAGACAGAACATTTCACTTGCTGCGCAATGAACATATGAATGCGACCGATTTTATTTGCAGTCACAATAGGAGATTTTGTCCTGAAACTACATTTTCAGCAATATCATTTATTATCTTGTGGCAAATGTTGTCAATCCCAGCAGTCTCGCAGCAACCATATTTTATAAAAAAAGAATTATTTCCATTATAAAACTACCAAAAACATTAAAATATTCTGATATTTTAAAACATTACTCTAAATATTCCAATATTATGAAATGTAATCTACTTGGCTAAATATTTACTTAGATTTGGCTTCCTCCCTAGCCCCAACTTCGTTGCATGTGTGGCGGGAGTTGTGATGGATGACCATCTCAAGACCTTCTCGGCTTTGATGGGAAATATGTATGAAAGATATTGGCACGCAAGAGCAATATATGGTAGACTCTCCTGTGGTGTTTGTACTGTGGGTTTTTACACACTAGTGAATGGATCAGTGTTTCTGCCTCTGAACGGAATCGTTTGGCATTTTTCGTTGTCTGTTATTTTTGTGCTTTGTGAGCGTGATTCTTTATCTTTCGCTAAAATGAATACCATCTTCAGTTTCATCTCCTTGGGCTAATTCCAACGGTGTCATGCTTTTCTCCGACCCTGTGGAGCATTTACTTTAACAACATCTTAACGCTAAACAATGACCTCTTTTACCTGCAGGCTTTTGTTAACGATCTGGATGTGGTTACTTTTGGCCGTGATATTAACCTCGTAGCCCGTAATACAAACACTATTCTTGGCCTATTTTTAGAGTCTCTTAATTTACTAAAACTTTCGGCTTCCCCCAGTAAATCAAACTGTATTATCTTTAATAAATCCCGTGCTAAAAGTAAAAAGAAACCTTGTATTAAATTTCAAAATAAATGTATCAAAATTACTAGAACTTTAAAATATCTTGGAATCATTATAGATGATAATTTAAAATAGAGCCCCTACATTTTCTACCTTAAAAAGAAATGTTTCATGCTTTCTTCAACCTTTGGAAAAATATCTGGTAACAACTCGGGCATTGATAAAACTCTCTTAAAATTTTGGTATCTTTCTGTCATAGAAAAAATTATAGTGTATGGTTTGGGAGTCTGGGCCAAAAACTTAACGAGGGACCACATTTCTAAACTGGTTTCATTACAAAGAATTTTCCTTTTAAAATTTTCTACTGGTTTCAGAACGACTTCAAGCATTTTTCTTTTTTCAATTACTGGTATTCCCCAATCCACTTTGTAATTAAGACCTTATACAACAAATACATGTTCTGGAAGCACAAAATTAACTTTTTCCCCAATCCCGATATTCCCTCTCTTGACCATTTCGAATACTCACCCCCCCTCTCTGGCATCCCTCCCCATCTTCGAATCGTTAACCTCCCAAATTTTGATCCTAAAACATTTTCTATCTATAACTTTTCAAACATTTATCTATAACATTCAAAATTAGATGACCAAGTTGGTTTCTCCACTTGCATTTTTAAACATGATGAGTTCATCGATAATTTTATCTTCAAATTCAGAAATGGGAATATAGCATTCCAAGCTGAACTTGCAGCCATTAATCAAGCTATTGTTTGGGCCTTTAAAAATAACCATAAAGTTAATATCTTTTCGGACAGCTTATCTTGAATTTTGGTACTAAATTCCATTAATAACAAGACTAAATTTTTAACTGATATCAAGAATTCCGCACGCTCGTCAAAATCCTTATTAAATCTCATTTAGGTCAAGGCCCATTCTAACATCCTGAACAACGAATTCGCCGATCAAAGTGCCAAATTAGCAACTACTCTCGGCACTCCTTTTCAGGTTCCATTTCTTTACCCTTTTTCAATTAATCACTGCAAATCCTTCCTTTAAAATAATTGGCAATCCTTCCTTAACGATTACATTTCCCCCCGGATCCGTGTCCCTGCTAGAATTTTAAACTACCCCCCAAAGGTTAACCTCAAATTCCAAATCCATAACAACAAATTTCTTATATATTTTTTAACTGGTCATGGGCCATTTTTGGACTACCTTCATTATTTCAAATTCAAAAAATCTGCTAAAATTACCCCTGTAACTCTTTCGGCGATGTAGACCATTATGTATTCTCCTGTTTTTTTCCCTCTAAATTTCATTTGTCTAAGCCCCCTGTTCCTCTCCGGGCGACTTGGTTTTCCGAAGTTAGAAACAACAAAAACCTGATCAATAAACTTAAAAACTGTATCATCATTGCGAGAGAAATATCTAACCAAGTTCAGTAATTTGTTTGTGTGCCACCTGCTTTCAATATTTGGTGGTCAATGTGTTTTAACACTGTTTCAAATACTTTTGTTTTGTTATGATCCTCAAGCACTCTGTTGGTGCTTTCTATGTCTTTCGCTCTTTTCATTTTTTTATTGTTCTCTGTTATGGGCTCATCTGCCTAGTGTCATCTTGTCTTACTGTATATACTGTTTATATATTAATTTTAAGTCTTATTATCACAGTTACAACTTATTGCACGATTTCGTACATTTCCTTTAAAAACTTATTACTACTGTGTTGTATATATTGTAAATATCCCCCTTTTTCATTTTTTTCGTTTTTGTTTTTGCTCAGTTTTTTGCTTTTCTGTGATTGCTTTTTCGTGTGTTTTTCTGTTTGTTTTGTACTTGCTTTTCTTCTGTAAAACTGTCTGTTCTTAACCATATGACCTTCAATTGTAAAACTTTTCAATCTTTAATAAAATAACAGGTTGGCTGCTGTCCTTGGAAACTGGCGTCCGCTAGCTTCTTTTCCTGGCCGTTCAATTGGCTGCTCAAGTCTTAGGACGTGTCGGATGGTCTGGGTCTTCAACACTTCCTCAACACTAGTGAATGATCATTGTATCAAGTATTACTGTTAGAAATATATATATATATATATATATATATATATATATATATATATATATATATATATATATATATATATATATTAATATCTTGTGTTATTATTATAAATTAGGTATCTTCTGCAGTTTAATTATACCATCACGTTCCTTATGTAATTAAATGCTCTGAAGAGCGATGGCTAACTTTAATTTATCCTGGTCAAATTCGTTTAAGTAAATTAGCAATTCAGAACGTTTAATCATGAATTTCTTCTGATATTCGTTTTTTATAATGAAATATGTTCTATATATTGAATAAAAAGTACAAATCCATTATACGAATCATGCAGGGTAACATTAATCATTGACCCATCAACATATACCAGAAGTATTTTCAACGAATACCCATTCGTGTCTTAAAAAGCATACTCAAATAAATCATTCCTTGACCTTTTCAAATGGCGTATTCCATTGTAGAGAATTCAGAAAAATGTTGATACTGACAATCGATCAAATTCGAGAAACGGACGACTGTTTGACGTCACAATAACTAAAAAAAAAATTCTTTCGGGTTTTAATGAAAGTCAAGAGAGTCTGCTAAACGACCTTTCAAATCTCTATTGAATGTGTTTTGAAGTTTGAAACTAAACTTTTGTAAGATAAAGAAACACACAAATAAAGCGGAATATCGATGTGATAGTGATAAAGTTGTTTGGCTATGTGGTGTTGTTTAAGTATGATAATAAAGGTTCCTGTAAGTATGAGAAGTACCGCAAGTTTCTGCAAATGAGGACTTGCCAGGTTAAGCCCTCAAGAAAAATAACATACTTAGTAAAAGTCTAATAACGACAAGGAATGCCGCAACAGGCGTAAACGCCGCAAGAAAATGTAAATTTTTTCCTGACATAATGAACTAGACCAAAACGTAAAATGCAAATAGAGATAAAAAATGCAAACGTGCGTTTCGGAAATCAATGCATTTTCCTCTTCAGTGTGACAAGTCTGCTCCAGAATGCCCAAATGAGCTCAGACAAAGCCAGTCAAGTTTAGCCATTGGCTAAACTTCAGAATCCAATATAATAGCGTCACCTAGTTTTATTCTTTCTTATTTGCTTCTTATGTTCATACTTCCTTGATTTTCTACTTTTACTCGATTTACTTCCCTTTCGACACACAAAGAAGCAGTACTGTATTGGTTTCTCTCGTTTTGCAAACTACTGTTTGACTGATTTAGTCTGCCCTTAATAGGACGTTTTAATCCAGACGTGTTGCACTAAAAAATGGCACTAATAGTTTTTACTTTTTTTTGCTCTGCCTTTAACGCTGTGATTTATTACGTTATTATTGAACATGCACAAAGTCACGACCTTTACCATTTTCGAATGTTATAGTCACTTATACAGATTTTAATTCGTAGTCTGAAATTCAGAAAACCCCCAGAAAGTTTCTATTATTAGACATTTTGAAACTAAATCCTCTTCAGGAATCGTATTCCCACTGTAGATACATAGCATTAGCATTTAATACTGGTCCAATGTTGGACCAATATTGTATATCTTGTTATTACAATGGAAATATTTTTAATGTAATCCCAATATTAGGCAAATATTGGAGTTACATTGCCCTCCAATATTGGCTAATATTTCCATTGCAATATTACGCCAATATTGGTGTCACATTGGAAATATTGGAGTAATATTTTCCTAATATGGGCCCAATATTTTAAGCCAATATTGGGCCAATTCCGTCAAAATGTCCACTTCTTCATATTGGTCTACGTCTTCATATTGGACCTTAGTAGCAAACTAATATTGGTCCAATATTGGGCCAATATTGGATTGCTACTAAGGATCTATATGGACTGGCTTCGTTCATTGTATTGCTTTTTAACACGAATGTTCCGTTAACTAAAATGGTGTGCAGACATACTACGTAGACAGCTTCACATGTCAAGACGTCTAAAACAGAAGATTTCAAATCGAAATTTTTCTTAGATTTTTTGAAGTCCAGAAACTGCAATAACTTGTGAAATATTTACTTCTGAAGGTTCATTGATAACTATATAAATTTATGGTTTACTCTACCGGTTTCAACATTATTGGGACTGGACCAGTTTGCTGCGGAACAGCTTTTCTTGAACCTTCTCAACCTGGTTGCTAAAAAATATTCTCATAGGAAATTCAATAGACTACTATTGATTGAAAGCCATATACTGAATTTGGAAGTTATATTATAAATGGTTGAATTAATAATAATTTTTGATTTCTTAATGACTTCGGATGCCTTAACCCTCAAGACTATTGCGCTTTTCCATCCTCTTATTGGGAGATATCTTCATTGAAATTTTTCTATGAATTTTCGAGATCTTATAATTGATATTACTTGTGTAATAATGTGTTTAAAAAAACAAATGAAGTTTTAAAAATACGGAAAAATTATTGTCTTCGATCTTATCGATTCCCTTTGTA
Source organism: Amaurobius ferox (assembly GCA_951213105.1). NCBI lineage: Eukaryota > Metazoa > Arthropoda > Arachnida > Araneae > Amaurobiidae > Amaurobius > Amaurobius ferox. The sequence continues at coordinate 138,438,275 of OX578139.1, forward strand.
TACTCACTGACTGCTTTCGACTTTATCCTGCCTGTTTGAACTTTCTGCGGACCTGGCTTTACTACATCTCCAGTTCTAAATGTGGTAAAAATATAATAACTTGTTTTGGGTATTGGTATTATTCTATAAAAGTCATATTATACATCTGGAGCCTGTATATAAATTTTCACGATTTATATTGATATAAGGACTTACGATTACACGTGACTTTTATTTCAGTAATGGCGTCGTGATTTGTGATCTCTCAACTGGTGGAGTGCGGATACTATTGGACTCGGTTTGTTTATTTATCTACTTGGCGATTCTGATCTTGATGTTGCTGTACTGGAGGTAGGTTACTTGGGCGCTGGATTGTTAATTTTGTTAGTTGGACCATTCAGTTCGGAGTGACGTTATATTTTCATTTTATGACTTGTATTTTTGTTAATAATGTTTTGAGTATTATTTATATATAGATATTTTGATTTTATTTAACTTTATTTAAATTTATATGTTGATTCCAGTTTAATAAATCAATTGGTATTAATATCCTCGCTGCTTAGCTCACTTGGTGCTGCTAGTGCGATTACTATCTGGATGACGTAATTCTTACGGATTGTATGCTGTCTTTGTTTACATTGTAACTTGGCCTGAGTATTGATTTTAATTGATTTATTTTTGGTTATTGCTGATATTATTTTGTATTATTGATATTATTTTGTTAATTTGACAATGGTGATATTATTGATTTAATTTTGTGATTTTATTTAACAGAATGGCTTTGATTTATACTCATGAAATTGATAGTTTACTTTTAAAAATTGAGGGTTTACAGGATTCTCCTTGTCGGGATATCTCTATGGAGGGTATCAGGTATTGATACCCCTTCAGGGAACTTTTTGAGATTATCCGTACCCTTCCGACTTTCTGTCATGGAAAACGAGGAGCACACTTTGCAAGGCCCCTTCAATCCTTATTGGTTACTCAGTACTTGGATCCTTTGTATGCCATATTGACAAGATTAGTTTTGGAAATTACGAGACTTTCCGGCAGTCATTTATCTAATTTGAGGAGATTGTCTGGTTCTCCTGAATTGGTTAAAGCTCTTCGAGAAGAGGTGTCGGATAAAAATCAACAGGTTAAATTATTGAAGGATAAAATTGATGTAATTAATCAATCCTTGACCGAACAGGAAATTTATAGTTATGAAGTGCAGAGAGAACGGCCTGAGGAATTTGACCGTTTAAAGGAAGAATTGAAGAAAAAAGATTCCCAGATAAGGGATTATAGAGCTAAGGTGAGGGGCTTGTATTCTAAAGAACCGGGGTTATTCTCTGGGCTTGATGTGGAATTGCTGAAAAAACTGAAGGATATTTTGGAAAAGCAGGAATTAGAGCCTAGGGATTTTATTGAGAAGTTGACTCTTAAAACGAACTTGCAGAAAGAAATTAAAAAGCCGAAGGAAGAGGATAGTTGTTGAGACCCAGACCGTCCGACTTACCAGAAAGGTGTAAGGTAACTGTTTGGACGGCTGGGAAGTGCCACCCAATTTAGACCGGAACCCAGTGGGGGAGGCATCCACAGGGACCGTACCCTCCTTCTCCTACAACCAACCTCTCGGAAGGACTTACCGACCCACATGTTTAAATGTTTAACGCGATCGTACTCCGCATGAACACGGCGGCAGTTGTTGCAGCGTGAAAATCCAGCGCGCAAACCACAGGGCTACCGCGCCGAAGTGGATAGTGTTAAGATTAACAATGAAATAGTAAAACTTAGGTCGCAGCTGTCAGAGAGTGAGAGTACTATTCTGGGCCTACGTGCCGAATTGGAAGGAAGTAAGAGACTGGATTGCCATGAATGTTCTTTGTTGAAAGATCAACTCAATAGGCTGGATTCTAAATTTGGATCAATTAATACTGAGCTATTGGAGACTAGGGACGCCTTGGCTAATGCGAATTTAGCATTGAGTAACCCCCGGGAGGGATATGATAATGATCCCTCCACTCGGGTTTTGATTGACAAGCTCCATGAAATTGATAGACTTAAACTCCAGATGGAAGACTGGATTAGAGAAAAATATGTGTTGCTACAGGAAACTAGATCTAAATTGACTGATGCAACTAGGCTTAGCAGTGAATTCCGCAAGGTTTCTCTCTCCAAATCTGAAGAAATTAAGAATCTCAAGGTAGAATTGCAAAACGCAAAATGTTTATTGAAAGAGTCAAATGAGGTAATTTAGGAATTAAGGTCTAAATTTGATACCTTGAATCATTCAGGGACTTCTGATGCTTCTGAAACCCGCCTTGAGGCTCAATTTAAAGAACTCCAAGCTGCACAAAAATTGCTGCGGGATGACTTTGTGGCTCAAGGAAACAAACTGTCTCTCTTTCTGGATGAGATTAAGGATATTTTTAAGAATATGGTTCCATCTTTGGTCCTTCCAGTGACTGTGGAATCTGGTCCTCAGGCGGAAATTTCTTCTGTTTGTAATGCCGGTTCTAAGGCCTTTATTTTTAAAGCCGTCTCTTCTTCTGTGGGTGAGGAAGTTAAAAAGCAGTTTTTAGAAGCGACTGTTCCTCTGGGGGACTTTGATGTTGGAATCGATAAATTCTTCTTCTTGCCGAGGGTTGGCTGGTGGTGGAGGTCTCGTCAGAGGCCTATGCTGGGAAACTTCAAGATCGGCTCCTGGGGACATCTGGTGTCATGAAGAACTTTATGCTTGAAAGACCCCTGAAAAGATGGCCTAAACTCGTTTTCTTCATTGTTCCTCTTGGTACTTTGCAAGAAGGCTTTGTGAGGAACTTGTTGGTACAAAACTCCTTGTTGAAAGGCCGGTTTGGTGATTTTAAACTTAAGTATGATATTGGAACTAAGACGAGTAGTCACTGCCTTTTTGAGGTACATCCGGCTTCCTTTAGATTCTTCGTTCTCAGAGGTTTGCTTATTTTGGGTCGCACCGTATCTGGGGCAAAGAATTTTTCTCGGTTCTTCAATGCACCAGGTGCGGTGTTTTTGGACACACTAAGTGGCGGTGTCGTGGTCCTGATCGCTGTCCACGTTGTGCTAGGTTCCACATTGCGACTAGTTGTAAAGAGACATATAGATGTATTAATTGTATTGATTTTTATGATAAGATGCAGGGTGATAGGGCTGTTGGACATTCTTGTAGAGATCATAGTTGCCCATCTTAAGGTTGAATTGGAAAATTATAAGAGACATGTCAATTATGGTGTAGTTCTTTGATTTTTATTATGGCTATGAATATTTGGTAATTGGATTAGTATTTGGGTTTTGGTTAAGTGGTACGGGGGTTTATATAGTTCTGATTTTGGATTTTAAACACATAATTTGTATATATATTGCATTCTATGCCATTTTGCGGGTTTTTGTTTTACATTGGATTTCCTACCACTCGGTCGCGGGGCTTGTTAATTTGTTGATTGGGTATTTGTTTATGACGAATAGTGGCATTGATGGATGACGGTCAGGGACCTTTGTCGAATTGGAAATTATTGTGGTTATTTTTTCCTCTGATTCCGTGTTTTGTTAATTTGGGGGTTTTATTTATGAGTTTTTGACTATATATTTTTGTTGGATGTCCGTCAAGTAACTTTTGGATTAATTCATGATAATTTAGGCAGTGTATGGTGGTGTATAATATGATTTTGGTTAGATATTTAGTTTTAGTTTATAGTTTATCGCCGTTGCTGGGATCTGGTTTTATTTTTGGTTTGGAGTTGCAGGAGCTTTGCCTTTCCCCCCTTTTTCTTTTTTTGTTTTCTGGTCTTCTGGAGGGATTGTTGGTTGTCGCATTACGTTAGGTTTTTAGTATAGGGATTTTGTTTGGTTTATATGTTTAGATTGGTTGTTATGTGGATGAATTAGCGATAATTATTTTGTATTTCTGGTTTTGGTATTTGTTTTCCCCCTCCTTTTGGTTTCGTTTAGGGATATCCCTTTTTGGGTGCTGACAGATTTTTCTTTGTTGTTATAATAGGTTAATAATAGGTGTAACTTTGGCTTTTTATTTTTGTTTTGTATTGTATTTGATGGATCATTGTAATATATGTCTTAGTTGTTTTATAAAATTGCTTAGTTATATAATTGTTTGATATAATATTGACTTATTAATTTTGTTTTGCATTATATGTTTATGATGGATTTTCGTTGTTTGTGTTATTTTGGTTGTATTCCCGCATATTATGCGGTTTGATTTGTAGGCCAATGTAACAGCTTTAGCCAAGCACCCTTTTTTATTGAAAATGAATTTCTGGGGGTGGGGGTGCGTCTCCGTTCTTGGTGGCGCGTCTTGCCTGCTTGGTGTCGTTGCAGACGGATCTCTGGCTTGCTAGATGGGAGCTTGCCCGTCTCCGTTTGCACTCTTTCTTGGGACTGGTGGCGTTTGTCCCCACTTGGCGGGGCGCAGGCTAGCTGTACCCTTGGCATCCCGGGTTGTGCGCGCGCTGTGTGATGGAGTTGGCGGTTTTCTTTGTTTGGTGGGCGCGGGGTTCTCCTTGTTCCTTCTCTGTGCTGGTGGTATTATTCTTCTGGACCGGGGGCTAAATAGCGACTCTATGCCATTCGTGGAGAGCGCCCCGGTCTGAGTAAATATAAAACGTCTGAAACGGGGATAGGACATCCCAGTGGTTAGCGTGCGGGGATTGCAATCGCATGATCCGAATTTGATTCCCCTCTCTGCTCAAACTTCTCCCGTATTCATGCTGAGTACAGGATCGTTAAATATGTGGGTCTGTAATCCCTTCCGAAAAGTTAGTGGTAAGGGAATGGGGGTACTATCTCTGTGTATGCCGTCCCCATTGGGTTCCGGTCTAAATTGGGTGGCACTTCCCTGTCGTCCAAATTGATACCTTACACCCTCAGGCAGGTCGGAGTATCTGGATCGAAGAAGAAGACTCTCAAGACACTTAAGGTGCCTGCTTAAATCAAACCTGACTGACTTCACGTTTGGGGGTAAACTGGTATTTGACAAAAGTTGTAAGGCGAACAATGGATTCCCGAATCAATTTGTCCTTAGCAAAGGTTAAAAAAATGAATTTAACGTTAAAAATGGTAGGAGGTGTTATTAAAGGTTGTGCTAATTTTCTACAAGGATAAAATATCTAGAAAGAACGAAATAGATAAAAGTTTATACCAGCTGGAAGCAGTTGACTGAGTAATTTGGACTGTTTTATGCAAACCATTTTTAAGGGTCATTTTCCACAAACATTCAGCTATGGCAAATATCAAAGGATCAAGATTCTAAGGTGTTCTGATATGCAGTTCCATTCAGCTAATTAGAATTATTGGCGCCATAGACAAGACTGACAAATGAGCATAGGAGTGGCACCAAACTATGTATACATAAATTCTAAATAGTTACTTAAATTCTAGCAGTTTACATAAATTACAGTCGTTTACATAAATTCTAAAAGTTATTTTAAGTGCAAATTCTAAGTTGAAGATATTTTAAGAGCAATGAGTCCATTTGTTTCCTGATCTTTAAACATGATGCTAGAATCTTGGATAAAACCCAAACTCTCTCAAACTGCATACCAGAAACATGTAAAAAATGAATTCATATTAAAGTATACCCATAATTTGTAAATATCCCTGTATATTTTGTAAATAGTAAATATATTTAACCAGGAATATTTGTATGTATAGATTTCAATGTAAGTACTCAAATGCTTTTATGATTTGCGTTACACTATTTTTGATAAAATTTGCAGTACCGTACAAAATTTTATATAAACCTTCCAGTTTGTTTGTGATATATTCTGCTTCCGCCAGAGAGAAATCATTACATAAAATCGGCTGTTAGCTTTCATGGACATTTAGGTGTAGATTAACAAAAATCCGAAATTTGATTTTTTTATCGTCTCACAATACTTTTTCTTTACATGTACTATTCATTGCAGAGAAATTAAACCCCAACGGAAAAGACCGTCCGTTTCAGGGTGGACGATCCTGGGACCAGCAGCCCTGGACCACGTACTCTAAGGGGTAAATTAATCCTAACTGTAATGTGTGAGGTATAAGTTACGTGGATACCAGGTTCAAACAACCCCTCTGGCAAACTTTTAGTAATTTACGCCAGCTACGAGAGAGGAAAGCGGATTTAATATCAACCATTAGGAAATATCACGATCAAGGGAGCGAGGTCAGCGAAACCATTCACCCGACGAGGTCCAAAGATGGTCCCGCTGAGTCTCATCCCCAGTCGCCGACGGGTCTGGTAATAGGTCACAAAGACACAGTTCATCTTCGCCACCTAGAAGGGTATGCTTCAGGATTACCGGGACCAACTCGGGTAAATCCTCAGATTATTCTACCACTTAAGTTAGGAGTTTAGTGGGTTTGAGTCTATCGAAGCCAGTGGCCTTTCGATATACGGCTTCAGACCTAGTGGAGATACCTGGATACCAGGGTAGAGCTGTGGTTATTGTACAGCAGACTGGCTTTTTCAAGTTGCGTTGTGAGCCGTGGTTTCTTTGTAATATAAGCCTCAAATTTTTGTCGACTAGAGTCTTGCTTAGTGAGGGACAAATCTTTGGATTCTATCCGGGGAATGATTCCGCCCACAACGTGTCTGCGGTTGGTATTTCTCTGGGAAGGAGATTACGGCAAAAGACGTCACTATTGTTATTGGTGCAAAGCCTACTCATAGAGATAATGCTCCCTCTTAAACTGTAGAGAAAATAAACATACATGTGAAGAAACACTACAGAATGCGATTCAACGCAATAAACACTGAAAAAATATTAACTAATGTAAGTTTGGTAACTAATATAATCTTATTATAATGTAAATAATATAATCTTAATCTTATTTGGTAACTAATTAACTAATGTAATCTTATTCACTAATGCAAGTTTGGAAGTTTCAAGTTTTAAATTGTTCCTTGACTATTTAAAAGTAACTTAGCCCATTTTTCATACAAAAACAAAGTAGTCATATAAACCATCGATCAAATCTTTAAAAAAAGACAACTAAGTTTGACGTCAAAATAATACTAAAGAAACATTCTTTTTAAGCTAAATGAAAATTAAACGAGTCCGATAAATGACCTTCTAGAACGAAGTTTTAAACTGATATTAAATCTAAAACTTACATCTTGTAAGACAAAGACACACATAAAGGACAATAAAATTGATGGCTAGTGACAGATATTCCTTCACAAGATGTTTCTATTTAATTTAAAAATCATAGTCTCGTATATAGATTGGAAATACATTTTGTTACAGATATATAAACATAACGTACATACGTAAAAATAAAGAAACATCTGACCACGATTGCACAATGTATAGCACAGAACAAAGCGGGATATATTATTTGATAGAAATTCTACAACTATCAATATTTAAAATATGTCATATAAGGACCATCTTCATAGTTATTTTGGCACTAACTCCAAAATCTTCAAGGGCAACCCTCGTTGATCATTACATATTTGGAGATGCATAGAAAACTTTCATGCAGATTAAGCAAAATGGAAAAGGGTATTTTTAAGAATTCTTCATTTATCGATTTGGCACAAGTTTATTTTCTGTTAAACGAGCCTTAAAATCAGGAAAACAATTAAGCTGTTTTATTAAAACCAAAATGACAGTAGAATCAATAATATTGTTACACTACATGTATATATATATATATATATATATATATATATATATGTATATATATATATATATATATATATATATATATATATAATTTATGGTAATGTATCGGCTCCCGGAAGTGCTGCTCGGCATAAAACATGGCTTCACCTGGGAGTGGGGGGTCACAACCCCCCAGCCAATCTGTGGTACTTTACTCTTCTTTGTAATGTATTCCATTTTTCCATTTGGATAGCTATATATATATATATATATATATATCACAAGTATTATAATTTATATACAAGTATTATATTTTATGGTAATGAATCGGCTCCCGGAAGTGCTGCTCGGCATAAAACATTGCTTCACCTGGGAGTGGGGGGTCTCAACCCCCCAGCCAATCTGTGGTACTTTACTCTTCTTTGTAATGTATTCCATTTTTCCATTTGCATAGCTATATATATATATAACAACAGGTTGGTATCCCACAAGGGGGGTGTGCCTCATCATTGTTAGCTAATCTGTATTTATTCTTCTATGAAAAAAACATTAATCCAAGCTTGCATAATATGCACATGTTTAGATATTTAGATGACATTTTATGTGTATCCCCAAATAATAATATCCCTATAGTATTAAACTTTTATCCAAAAAATTTACAATTAAATGCAAGTAATAATGACACAAATGTTGCAAACTTTTTAGATTTAAATTTAAATTTACAATATTGTAATATGGTTATAAACTTGTATGATAAATGACAGGATTTTAAATTTAATACATCAAAAATTCAACATTTTGACTCTTGTTTGCATATATCTGTATTTAGAAATATTATAATAAACCAGGCTCTTAGAATCAATAAAATTTGTGATGAAGATTATAAATTAGCGCACTTTATGGAATTATTGAGTACAGCGACTAATAATGCATATCCCCCCAAGTTTGTTATTAAAATTATCAACTCAGTGTATCAAATTTCACTCGATAACATCCTAGAAAACATTCCCAATTATAGTGACTAACATACAGTAGGGAAAAAAAAAAAAATATATATATATATATATATATATATATATATATATATATATATATATATGTATATGTATATGTATGTATATGTGTATGTATATATATATATATGTGTGTGTATGTGTGTGTATATGTGTATATATTATATATAATTATTAATTATATAAATAAAAATGAAAAATAATAAACTAAGTCAAAAACATTAGAAAAATCAAAAAATAGGAAAATAAGATGCATTAACATTAATGTTTTGAATTTTATTTTCGCAAAAAAATGTAACTTTTGTCAGTATTGAAACTACGTTTTGAGCGCCCTTATAATGGTGTATAGCGGCATTCTCGATTATCCATTTTTCATATGAATTACTTGTTTAGTAGAAATTTTCATCTTTGATTCATATTCATATTCATGTTTGCATATTTGGGAAGTTGTATTCTGAATTGCTTGTCCAGTCTCCAGCTTAGACTCACTGGACGGGTTTGGGAGTAACTCCGTGAACGATCGTACTGCCTCCCTGGTAGAATTTCGACTTGTTCATTCCGGTGCTTCTAGATTAAGCTGTTGAGGTTGATCGTGTATACACGTGGTAGAAGAATGGTTCATGCCGCATGGTAATACAATTTCCTTAATGTATCCTTTTTTCATTTTTTGTTGCCTGTAGTCTGAGTTTAAGTATTTATAGTAATGTACTATTGCTTAATCTGAAACAGGCATTTGTTTGGGTTAATTGGAATTAAATACTCAGACCTGACGATGAATTTAATTCTAATTAATCATCGAATTTGGGATGGTGCTGTTCTTTTCTCTTATCGGCATTATGGCTTTGAATTTGCTTTTATGGTGATGTTAATATTACTTGAATTGTATTTTTTTATTTTTACATAATTCTTATTATTACATTTCAAATATATATATATATATATATATATATATATATATATATATATATATATATATATATATATATATATATATATATATATATATATATATATATATATGTATATATATATATATATCACAAGTGTTATAATTTATATGCAAGTATTATGATTTATGCTAATGTATTGGCTCCCGAAAGTGCTGCTCGGCATAAAACATTGCTTCACCTGGGAGTGGGGGGTCACAACCCCCCAGCCAATCTGTGGTACTTTACTCTTCTTTGTAATGTATTCCATTTTTCCATTTGGATAGCTATATATATATATATATATATATATCACAAGTATTACAATTTATAAACAAGTATTATAATTTATAAACAAGTATTATAATTTATGGTAATGTATCGGCTCCCGGAAGTGCTGCTCGGCATAAAACATTGCTTCATCTGGGATTGGGGGGGTCACAACCCCCCAGCCAATCTGAGGTACTTTACACTTCTTTGTAATGTATACCATTTTTCCATGTGGAGATATATATATATATATATATATATATATAATATATATATATATATATATATATATATATATATATATATATATATATATATATATATATATATATATATATATATATATATATATATATATATATATATATATGTATATATATATATATATCGCAAATATTACATAACCTCTGTAAAGGAATCTATTAACCCCCATTCTCACTGAAATATATATATCATCATAAACGACGTCATATATCTAGAGGAATATATCAAACTCTCATCGCGGTCCACTAAATGTGATATTGGAGAATTTATGAGGGGTAATTAACAGTTCCATTACGTTGTCTCTGGTTTAACTCTGAATTGTAACGCTTAATAACAGTACTTAAATGACAAATATGTCATACTTGTTTTTGCAGTTTGGTAAATACACACATACACACACACGCATTTATATAAATATATATATATATATATATATATATATATATATATATATATATATATATATATATATATATATATATATATATATATATGTAATCAAAGAGTTTAAATATAAAATACTAAGCATATGAAACTAGTAAGTTGCTCAACATTACTAATGTATTAAAAAAGGTACAAATAAAATTAATCTACTTATTGCGCTTGTGCAGCATATGAATAAGATGAAATTTTATAGTCAAAAGATGAATTAAAATAGAATTATTGAAGAGAAATAGTAAAGTATTCATTACAAATAAAAGTATTGAAATACCAACAAGAATAATCTCAAGAAAATGTCAATCATAATCATGAAAAAACAGGAAACCACCCATAAATTTTAAATCAAATATGTTAAAGAATAAGAAAGATCAATCGTGCATAAAGCATTGGTTATGAAACACATTCCAACTGCAATGCAATTTTATTTAAATGTCTCTAAAATGCGACACACTCAGTTTTGATATTTTGAAACTTATCACAAGACTACAATAAGTTACTATATTTGAAAACTTAAAACTTCATCGAAAAAAATGAACTTCATTCAAATGACGTCGGTGAAATATAAATCGCCTCTATATAAAAGCAGCATTTCATTCATAAACATTTTTCCATTCATCACAATACTATAATAATTTATTTTATTTAAAAACTTAAAACCATGGAGGCACAAGTAATTTAACTCTATGCTTAAGACTTCATCGAGAAATTCGTCTGGTTGTCTGTTCAAAATCAATGAAAGTTTTATTCATATCAGCTATATTGCAGACTCTATGAGCTAAATTTTGCGTTAAAAAAATGCAACAATTCTTATACAATTCATTCTACATTTTTCGGTGTTTACATTATCCATAAGTAAAAATTAGACTTCGTTGTAGTAATAATCAAAGTTTGATGATCATTTAAACTCAAATATATTGTAATTGCGTTGTTTCAGTATATGGCATCGGTGAAGTCATTAGTATAGAATCGTCTGCTTCGGTATGTAAAATCAATGAATGTTTAATTTATATAAGCTCTATTTCAAACTCCAAAGCTAAATAATTTCGCATTAAAGAAATTTGTACAACTCATCTTACAGCTTGATGTCTTTACATTCTCCATACGTGAAAATTCGGCTTCGTTCTAAAAATAATCAAAGTTTGATGTTCATTTAAACTAAAAAATATTGTAATTGCGTTGACGCAGTATATAGATACACACAAAAAAATAAATCGGTTTTAGGACGGATGCAACACTAAATATAAAAAAAATAAATTTGAAAATCACGATTTTGACACAAGATGGATGACATTATTTATTTTTAAGTGGTCACGTGATCCCCATATAATATGGGTGCAATAGTTATTTAAAATTTTATTTATAAAACTACTGACCATATTTTGCTGATTTTTTTTAATATATTTTATGAGTTAATTTGAATATTTCCTAATATTTTCGAAGCAGTTTGTGAATTTTAAATTTGTTTAAATATTTTTTGAAAAATTAGGTCCCATAGAGCTCAATGTATTTCATGTTTTCAACCCGGGTTCAATCCAAAGCTAATTGGGTGATATTATTCATTTACATTCCCATATGTTTCATAGACCGTCTCAACAACATACTAAAGTTTCATTTTGATAAAGTCAATTTTACGACAGTTATCGTGCGAACTGACAGACATACAGACAGACAGACAGGATGACCAAAGTCATAAATACTTTTCAACTAGGTTATAAAGTGTTAAAAATGGATAACAAATAAATAGAATTTAGGTGGTGTAATAGTAAAATTTTCAGGGAGCTAGCTACTACTATGTGTACATTACCTTTATTAGTACATTTCATTTATTAACCTGTTACTGTGAATAAAAGGTCAATAGAACCAATATGTGATATAAATGGGAAATTACTGAAAAATTTGAAAAACTAAAAATAATTGAATAAATTAAAAAATAGAATTAACTTACACGTGTGCAGAAGTTCAAACAGCTAATGCAACTCAACATAACGTGCAAAGATGCTGTTGCCAACCCTAAGGACTAATGTCCATCTTGCTATTCTTAAAGATTGTATATAGTAAATCCATTCTAAAGTATTAGAATTTATAAAAACCAGATACACTGCATTCAAAATACGAGTGCTTATTAATACATATAGATAAAAATTATTATCATTATTAACCCTAAAAAATAATTTCAAGAATTCATAAGAAATGAATCATGTATACAATTGAATATATTAATCGATTATAGAAATTAGATAAGGTCTTCTAAACAAGGCCACTGACTGTTCGCATCTATATCTTTGCAAAATGCTCTGTTATATGATGCAAGTGTAACGAAATGCATGATAATAGAAAAATATGATCTGGACAGCACCTGACTTTCCCTGCAGACTTATTTCAACGTTCTCTGTATTTTAATTCAATTTAATTCACTTTTAATTCAATTTTCGTTCTCATTTGATAACTGGACTTATTTTCAAAGGTGGTGTAGAGAAAATACGAAAAACTAAAATATCTCGAGAACGGCTAGTTCTAGTGTAATGGGGTTGGTCTTATTCCTTCCTTCGTTAACAATTACTTATTAAACAAGCATGTAATGGAAATTTTTGAACATACGTAGTTTTTTATTTTAGCATTGGACGATTTTTGCGGGCCCTTTTGCAAAAAAATGCAGATTATTTTTTTTTCGAATCCTACCAAAATCTAATCAGCACCAGGATGACCCGCAAGTGATTTATCTATCGAATTTTCTGAAATTTTGTCCATTAGATTTTCAGGTAGAGTAGATACAAGCTTTTGCGGGCCATTTCGCAAAAAGAGGCGGGTTCTTTTATCCCGTATCGTACCCAAAACTAATTAGCACCAGATTCGCCCCACAAGTGACTTACCTACTAAATTTTGTGAAATTTGGTCCATTAGTTATTGAGTTAGAGTAGATAAAAATCTGCACAGACAGACAGACAGACACACACACAGACAGACAGACAGACACACAGACAGATACACAGACAGACACACAGACACACAGACAGACGCACACACAGACGTCAGGCTAAAAATAGTTTTTTCATATTCTAGAGTTCTCGAAACGTGTAGATCTGTCGAAAACTCGAGTTGCAATTTTCGGCATGATTCCAATACTTTCTCTATGTATTACCATGTATTGCAGGGAAAGTAAAAATAACTGTAAGTATCAGTTAGTTAATAATAGGGAATTAATAATCTATAGTGATTTAGACATAGTAAAGTGCATTAAGAACGCTGAGTTACCCCGAAACATTATACTATACTATTAACCAAAACTAATGGATACAAGTCGGATTTACTAATTTAAATAAGGTTTTTTATATGGAATTCATGCAATTTTTTATCTGATAATCTATAAAGTCGAAATAGTTGATTTTTAATTATGTTACGAAAAAATTTAACCGAATTACAAGAAGTGAAAGGTAATACTTTATTGATATTAACATTAAAATAACTTTTTTTATCATATAAATTATAAATAATGCTATTCGAAGATTCAATTCCAGAAAGCTAACCTTAGCACTAATAGAAGGTTCATTATTGAATAATTCCAGATTATCCGTGTAAAAATCGATGTCGATATTAATTAAATCCGTTTCTACAACACAGATCAGATCGTCTACATATCGATATAAATGCTAGTTGATGTAAATATACATTCATATTTATAAAGATATAAATTCGCCAATATACTACTGCTGCAACCACCTTCCGGGACTCCTGATACTTGTAAATATTACTGGATTCCCTGACAAATACAGTAAATAAATGAAACAAAATGGTGAAGGTTAGGAAAGTTTTTGATTTTAATATGATAATGTGATGAAATGTGAGTCTATTTTGAAGATTTCGCTATTCTTAAAATTGTCTAAAAATTGAATATAAATTGTTTTACAAAAATTTGAAAAACTGTTGAAGGCTTTATCTACATAAGTGATTGCAAAAGATATATGTAAATTTTTAATATCGGTTTCTAATTTACAAATATTATGTAGTGATTTAGAAATTTTTATGCTATTAATAGTATTTTAATGACTTTTAGGATATGATATTTCCACATGTAAAAACTTTTCATAGTAACAGGTCAATAAATGAAATGTGCCTATAAAGCTGATATACTGTAGTAGCTCCCTGAAGATTTTATAATTACTTCATTCTATTGATTGATATTCCATTTTAATTTAATATATTTGATTTAAATTTAATGGGTGGTTTCCTGATTTTTCATGCTTATGACTGACATTTTCTTGAATATTTCGGGTTGGTACTTGGATACTTTTGTTTGTTATGGATGCTTTACTATTCTTCTTTAATAATTCTATTTTGATTCATCTTTACTACTTACTAGCAGCGATTACTCGGCGTTGCTCGGGATTTAAAATGCAAAACTATGATAAAAATTACACCAGAACATATAGGGCCGATTATGATATATTACCGCTGAATGTATCGCATTTTAGAGATGTTTAAATAAAACTAAAGTTGGAAAGTGTTTCATAATTAATGCTTTATGCATGATTGATCTTTCTTGTGATTTCTTAATACTTTTTGTTGTTGAGTAAGCCTGTGAGAAATAAATCATGATGATAGTTTTCATATAAATTCATATCTCAAACTTGCGATTTTCAAAAGTGTCTAATACATTCAATAAATTCCCACAAAACTCAGAGATTTAATTAACGTTTTAAACCAACAATGTCCAACCTTTTTCGTTGTGAATCATAGAGTTAGAGAATAGAACTCCTAGGATAAAGTGTCGTTTTTCACTAATATCTCGAGAACCACTGGTCGTAGAAACTTGAAACATGACCTATGTTTTAAGTGGGGTGTTTTCAAGACTACCAAGACAAATTTCATGAAATTTTGTTCAGCCGTTCTCCAGTTATGGTGGATCATACATACATACTTTTGTTCTTTATATATATATATATATATATATATATATATATATATATATATATATATATATATATATATATATATGTATATATACATATATATATATATATATGCATATATATATATATATATATATATATATATATATGCATATATATATATACATATATATATATATATATATATATATATATATATATATATATATATATATATATATACATCTTTTCCTTATTTAAATAAATTTATTTTATATTTATATAACAAAGTATATGCAGAAACTGAAAGAGACTTCAGAGACTGAAAATAATCCAATCGATTGCAATATTAAAAGGATATAAGAATTCCTTGAATGAAAAAAAAATCTTTCTTTTATTGTATCCCAATTTTTATGCTTCAAATGAGTCGATTTGAGCTTTATTCAGTACATTGTTCTGAAATACTTTCACAGACTGTCTAGACTTACTTTGCACTGAGAAAATATTTTCCGTCAGTCATTGTAACTTGAATCTTACCCATTCGTTTTTAGGTCGTGATCGATGTATCAAAGTCATATGGTATTCTTCAAGAAAGATGAAGTTCTTAGAAAAGTCAAGTGGAATCGCTATTGTCCATTCCTCTAAAATTCCAAAGGTTTTGATTTTATCAATCGTTCAATGACGGGAACAATTTATATATTAATAATCTGATGTGGGCAGCGCATGACTTTCCTTATATAATACAATGAATGTACTACTTTTACAGTAATAATAAATGTTATTCTTATAGTAAATACTTATATTCTTTCCTTTCCAAGATATTGAATTTTCTTCAATTAGTCATCTTTTTCATTGATTTAGCGTCTTTTTTATCTATCTGGCGATATTTTCGTTAATTTGGCAACATGTAAAAATGTCGCCAAGTTAGCGATATTCCCCTAAATTCGTCGCCAAAATCACGCCAAGTGTTATGGACGGAGAAATAAGTTATTCTTACAGCGGATAAATGACTATTGGCGTTCAAATACAAAAGTATTACTCAAAATATCTTTTCTCGTGAATGGAACGAGTTAGATCCACGAGAATGATGTCACTAAATGTATCGCATGATATTACATATGGAAAGTGAACATGTTTCTTGGCAGTTAATGTATTTTTTTTAATGTATGGGCTTATTTGATAATTTTATTTGAAAAATGTGCAATATCTCGAGAACGGTTTATGCTAACTTTCTAAAGTTTATGTCAATCGTTTTCTAAGGAAAAATTACATAAAACTATCTATTTGCGTAAATTTATTAAAGGTTTTGATGTTTTGATGATTTTCTTTTAAATTTCACTCGAAAATTTAGGGGGGTTCAGAACATTCGATTGTGTTTTAAAACAATAGGCTTCCAGTATTCACGGATTGAGATTTTTGCACCAAATTTCATTTGGATGGCTCCATTCGTTCGTGAGATGTCGTCTCCACAGACTCACTGACACACACACACACACACACAGACATCACTTCAAAAATGTTCGATTCGTGATCAGGGATGCTTGAAAAATGCTCTCCCGTCAAGAACTTCAATTCGCATTTTCGACCCCGTCACAGTACTTTCCTTATACATTATGTATAGACGGAAAGTAAAAAGTTAGAAATTCTACATTATTTCTCTCGTTAGAAATACAGCATGAATCAAATTGGTAAAAGTAACAACCAATTTAGGAGAAATACAACAGATTTCGTCTTTAGTATATTTACACCAACTATTCCAACATAGTTAAGAAAGTGACTGTCTAGCTGTGTTAAAGAAGTTTTTTGCTCAAAAATCTGAAAAACTTTAGAGTTTTACAGAAAACTTTTGGATAACTACATATACAATATATATTTGTATAGCTACATAACTACAAAGTACTATTATATAACTACAGTATATACGTACATATTTGCGCGGCTAGCTTTGTTGGTAGAGCACGAAACTATTTTTAAACACTTTCCAACATATCGTTGAGTAGTGTTTAGGACTTTGTTTATTCTGTCTGTCTGTCCGTTCTCACGATGACTACCGTAAAAATGGATTTATAAAAATGAAATTTTAGTATGTTGTTGAGACGGTCTGTGGGACTTATAGGAATGAGCATGAATCATATCACCCAATTAGTTTTGGATTTTTACCCGGGTTGAATAATGAAATACATTGTACCCCAAGGCACATACCTTTTCAAACAATTTAATGCGGAGTTAAAATTCAGAAATTGTTCGAAAATTATGGTAAATATTCCAATTACCACGTAAACTTTAAATTTTTTTTAGCAAAATATGTTTGGTAGTTTTTTAAATAAATATTGAAATAATAATTACATCCGTATTATATGGAGAGTTCACGTGACTCGTTTCAAAATAAAGTATGGCATCCATATTTTTTTCTGGGTATAAATAATGATGTTTGAAGATCTTTTACATTTACATTTAGTATTGTATACGTCGTAAACCGCTTTATTTTAGCATATTATCTGTGTATTTAAATTCTGTGCCTACGCAATTACATTATTTTTTAATTTAAAAGATCACTAAACTGTGATTATTCCAATAACGAAGTCTAACTCTTATATCATGTAAAATGTAAACAAATCAAGCGATTGTAAGATGAGTTGTATAAGAATTGATGAATTTTTTTCACACAAAATTATTTAGCTCTGGAATCTGGAATATAAGTGATATGAATGAAAATTTCATTGATTTAACATAGAGAAGCATAGAGACGATTCATAGTATTACTTTTTTATGTAGTTTTAAGTTTCCAAGTATAATAAATTATTGTAGTACAGGGATAATTTAAAAAATATCAGTGCTGAATGTATTGCATTTTAGAGCTGTTTAAATAAAGTTGTATTTCAGTTGGAAATTATTTCGTAATCAATGCTTTATGCATGATTGATCTTTCTTGTTACAAATCTCTTTCAGTTATCAGACCTCTTCAAATGCATCATTATTTTTTTATTTTAGGTCTTCCTCCTATTCACCTTGTCTTACAAAGGATTTCCCATCCACTTCTTAATTTGCTTTCAAAAGCCTTATTTCTGATATTCTACCAATAAATCGTATTGTTTATCTTCCAAATGGTGAGGACAAAATTAATTATGCATATAAAATTTATTCAGACGGTTTAAAACTTGATGAAAATGCTGGTTTCGCTATTTGCATTTTTAAAGATGGTTTATTACATCAGGTCTTCTGTTATAAACCAGATGCGAGGAATACAGTTTTTCAAGCTGAAAATAACTGCCATAGTTTATGCAGCTGATTAGACTTTTGAAAATAATTTACATGCGGATTGTATATATACAGACAATCATTTTTAAATTTCTGCCCTAAATTTATTTTCTAATAAATCTAATATCACATTTATTTATGGAAAAGTAATTTCAAAACGTTACATTGATTTACCATGGCTCAAATTTCATGTTGGATTAATTTAAAATTAGACTGCAGATCACTATGCCAAATTTGATGGTTTTACTGAACATTGATGTAAAAATACTTTTTACATATCCTTGTTTATATAAATTATGTAAAAACTCATTAGTTTATCTCTGTCAAATCTTTTAAAATGACTATGCTTTTTCTGGCAAACATGATCCGTTAAGAATTAAATCTTTTTTACCAATTATAGACTCCTAGTTGCAACTTTTTAATAAATATTTAATCTATGCTCTTGTGATACAGTGGGAAAAAATGCATAATAGGTTCTATAGCGATAAAAAAGCACCAAGCCCCAGACCAGAAGACGCCAGTTTTTATGATAGGCTGGACATATATTTATGGCCTAGAAATTTAATTATGATCCATGGCGCGTTTCCTGGACGCAAGCAAGGGCGAAAGGGTTGTGGGAAATTATCCAATGAAGCTCGACATAGCTTCACTCACATGATTAGAGCCAATGGGAAAACGGATCACGAAAAGCCAATGGGAGCAAGGAAGAGCCCACGGAGTACCGCCGTACAACACATTTGAAAAGTTCTGTAATGTTTAGTGACTTTTGTATGTGTTTTGGTGACGCCAAGTACGTTTCATGACTTCGATAAGTAATACTTGATGACTTCGAGTAGTTTCCATGAGTTCGACATCAGAAGTGGCGTGATAAAGTGATATCGCGAATAGAAATTTTCAAATACTTTGAATGTGCAGTCACGTTAACTTGTAAAAGAATCTGCTCCTAAAAATGTGGTGTGTCTATTTTTTCAGTAGAAAATTCTAATACGACTGGACAAAGAATCCATGCCCAACGAGGTGTACCAAAGATTAAAGGGGTAACACTTTATGTCAAATACTTAAGGAAAATAATTGAAGGGGAAAATTTTAAATCAGTAGCTAGTTTACTAAGTCAGTAAATTTCGCCATCGGCTGATTTTTGTAAACATACTAAATTATGATAAAGTTAATGTTGAATAAATTTAAAGTAAAGAATATTTAAATATATTTTAATTTGCTTAATTAAGTCTCTTCGTTTGTCTTAATGAATATATTTAAGTATATTAATCCATTCGAGTTTCATGAAAACCGGGCAACACAGTAAATTATTTTGACGGGTTATCACTTACACAATGTTCCAATTTCATGGTTCATGGCCACTCTTCAGCGATGTTCTGTTAACCATTATATTAATAGCAAACTTACCATTTTATATGCAACAATTTTTACTAGTCAAGGCCCATTTCTTGATTGATTTATCTACATTATTTTAAAATTAAATCTACTTCTAATTGTATCTGTAACCAATATGGAGATTATTATATTTTTTCATGTCCTAATTAAAAAAAATCTGATGTGGGCAGCACATGACTTTCCTTATATAATGCAATGAATTTACTACTTTTACAGTTTAAAAAAATGTTATTCTTACAGTAGATACTTATATTATTTCCAAGATATTGAATTTTCTTCAATTAGTCGTCATTTTTATTGTTTATCGTCATTTTTATCGCTTTGGCGAGATTTTCGTTAATTTGGAAACATTTAAAAATGTCGCCAAGCTGGCGACATTCCGCTAATTTCGTCACCAAAATCTCGCCAAGCGTTATGGACGGAAAAATAAGTTATTCTTACAGCGGATAAATGACTATAGACGTTTAAATACAAAAGTATTACATAAAGTATCTTTTCTCGTGAATGGAACGAGTTAGGTCCACGATAAAGGTGTCAGCAAATTTATCGCATGATATTACATATGAAAAGTGAACATGTTTCTTAACAGTTAATATTTTTTTTTAATTTATGGAATTTTTTGATAAATTTATTTGAAAAATGTGCTGTATCTCGAGAACGGTTCATGCTAGCGTTCGTTTTCTAAGGACAAATTACATAGGAAATGTCTATTTGCGTAACTTTATTAACGGTTTTGATTTCTTGACGATTTTTTCAAAAATTCACTCAAAAATTTATGGGCGTTCTGAACATTTGATTGTGTTTTAAAACAATAGGCTTTCAGTATTCACGGATTGTGATTTTTGTACCAAATTTCAATCAAATCGCTCCATTCGTTCGTGAAATATCGTCTCCACAGACTCACTGACACACACACACACACATACATTACTACAAAAATGTTCTATTCGTGATCAGGGATGCTTGAAACGTGCTTTCCCATCGAAAACTCGAATTCGAATTTTCGACCGCGTCGCAATACTTTCCTTATACATTATGTATATAAGGAAATTAAAAATTCATTTAACAAAGCGTACTAGTTTAAAACGATCAATAGGATTTTCTAACATCTGCAAAAATAAAAATTCTGTTGATAGGATTAAAACTGTATTCTTATTGCAAAAATATTCTCAGATAGTGTTTGTTAATTTGTTTATGAACAACTAATGCTCTCAATGTTTT
This sequence comes from Amaurobius ferox, assembly GCA_951213105.1. Lineage (NCBI taxonomy): Eukaryota > Metazoa > Arthropoda > Arachnida > Araneae > Amaurobiidae > Amaurobius > Amaurobius ferox. Next base: position 138,459,532 of record OX578139.1, read on the forward strand.
TCTGATCAATGTTTAATTGTTTCACTATCTACGCTTTTCCATTCTGCCTGTGTGTTTTGCCTTTTATTAACATGTTTTTGCCTTTTATTATTTTTAATAACATTTTTTATTAACATTTTCTTCTCCCTCTTCTTGGTTTAGGTCTTTTCTATAAATTGATCTTTCATTGTTTCTTGTATAATTCTGATTCATTACGCTTATACGTATATATCTATTCATATTATTTATCCATATCTATATATGTCTTGTTTATCTGTATTGTCTTGTTTATGTGTATTGCCTTCTTTATATGCATTGTCTTGTTTATGTGTATTGCCTTCTTTATATGTATTGTCTTGTTTATGTGGTTTTCAATATCGTTTTTCTGTATTTTTTGTCCCTTGTCACTGCTGTACACCCTTTTGGTGAGCTTGACGGCCTGGAAATAAATGAATGAAAAATCATGTAATACAATAATTTAGTGTATTACTCTGTTACTCTTTATAGATTGATGTGAAACATCACTATTTTCGCGGAATTTGCATGGTAAAAGTTTGATGTGTGTTGTGTGTAAGGATGGCACAAGGTACTTAAGAAAATATTTCAATATATTCGGTTTTAGTTTGTTCTTTTCAATTATACAATTTAGATAGGTTAATAGAAATCAGTTTATTTATTTTGTTCCAATCGGAATACAAACGACGAAGTTATCGTCGATGAAATGTTCGGATGTGGTAGACACACACAGAGACATCACTTCAAAAATGTTCGATTCGTGATCAGGGATGCTTGAAAAATGCTCTCCCGTCAAAAACTTGAATTCGAATTTTCGACCCCGTCACAGTACTTTCCTTATACATTATGTATAGAAGGAAAGTAAAAAGTTAGAAATTCTACATTATTCCTCTCGTTAGAAATACAGCATGAATCAAATTGGTAAAAGTAACAACCAATTTAGGAGAAATAGATAGATTTAGATTTCATCTTTAGTATATTTACACTAACTATTCCAACATAGTTAAGAAAGTGACTGTCTAGCTGTGTTAAAGAAGTTTTTTGCTCAAAAATCTGAAAAACTTTAGAGTTTTACAGAAAACTTTTGTATAAGTACATATACAAAATATATTTGTATAGCTACATAACTACAAAGTGCAATTATATAACTACAGTATATACATATTTGCCCGGCTAGCTTTGTTGGTAGAGCACGAAACTATTTTTAAACACTTTCCAACAAATCGTTGAGTAGTCTTTAGGACTTTGTTCATTCTGTCTGTCTGTCTGTCTGTCCGTTCTCACGATGACTTCCGTAAAAATGGATTTATCAAAATGAAATTTTAGTATGTTGTTGAGACGGTCTGTGGGACATATAAGAATGAGCATGAATCATATTACCCAATTAGTTTTGGATTTTTACCCGGGTTGAATAATGAAATACATTGTACCCCAAGGCACATACCTTTTCAAACAATTTTAAGCGGAGTTAAAATTCAGAAATTGCTTCGAAAATTATGGCAAATATTCCAATTACCACGTAAACTTTAAATTTTTTTTAGCAAAATATGTTTGGTAGTTTTTTAAATAAAAATTGAAATAATAATTACATCCGTATTATATGGAGAGTTCACGTGACTCGTTTCAAAATAAAGTGTGGCATCCATATTTTTTTCTGGGTATAAATAGGGATGTTTGAAGATCTTTTACATTTATATTTAGTATTGTATACGTCGTAAACCGCTTTATTTTAGCATATTATCTGTGTATTTAAATTCTGTGCCAACGCAATTACATTATTTTTTATTTTAAAAGATCACTAAACTTTGATTATTCCAATAACGAAGTCTAACTCTTATATCATGTAAAATGTAAACAAATCAAGCGATTGTAAGATGAGTTGTATAAGAATTGATGAATTTTTTTCACACAAAGTTATTTAGCTCTGGAATCTGGAATATAAGTGATATGAATGAAAATTCCATTGATTTAACATAGAGAAGCATAGAGACGATTCATAGTATTACTTTTTTATGTAGTTTTAAGTTTCCAAGTATAATAAATTATTGTAGTACAGGGATAATTTAAAAAATATCAGTGCTGAATGTATTGCATTTTAGAGCTGTTTAAATAAAGTTGTATTTCAGTTGGAAATTATTTCGTAATCAATGCTTTATGCATGATTGATTTTTCTTGTTACAAATCTCTTTCAGTTATCAGACCTCTTCAAATGCATCATTAGTTTTTTATTTCAGGTCTTCCTCCTATTCACTTTGTCTTACAAAGGATTTCCCATCCACTTCTTAATTTGCTTTCAAAAGCCTTATTTCTGATATTCTACCATCGAATCGTATTGTTTATCTTCCGAATGGTGAGGACAAAATTAATTATGCATATAAAATTTATACAGACGGTTTGAAACTTGATGAAAATGCTGGTTTCGCTGTTTGCATTGTTAAAGATGGTTTATTACATCAGGTCTTCTGTTATAAACTAGATGCGAGGAATACAGTTTTTCAAGCTGAAAATAACTGCCATAGTTTATGCAGCTGATTGGACTTTTAAAAATAATTTACATGCGGATTGTATATATACAGACAATCATTTTTAAATTTCTGCCCTAAATTTATTTTCTAATAAATCTAATATCACATTTATTTATGGAAAAGCAATTTCAAAACGTTACATTGATTTACCATGGCTCAAATTTCATGTTGGATTAATTTAAAATTAGACTGCAGATCACTATGCCAAATTTGATGGTTTTACTGAACATTGATGTAAAAATACCTTTTACATATCCTTGTTTATTTAATTATGTAAAAACTCATTAGTTTATCTCTGTCAAATCTTTTAAAATGACTATGCTTTTTCTGGCAAACATGATCCATTAAGAATTAAATCTTTTTTACCAATTATAGACTCCAAGTTGCAACTTTTTAATAAATATTTAATCTATGCTCTTGTGATACAGTGGGAATAAAATGCATAATAGGTTCTATAGCGATAAAAAAGCACCAAGCCCCAGACCAGAAGACGCCAGTTTTTATGATGGGGTGAACATATATTTATGGCCTAGAAATTTAATTATGATCCATGGCGCGTTTCCTGAACGCAAGCAAGGCCGAAAGGGATGTGGGAAATTATCCAATGAAGCTCGACATAACTTCACTCACATGATTAGAGCCAATGGGAAAACGGATCACGAAAAGGCAATGGGAGCAAGGAAGAGCCCACGGAGTACCGCCGTACAACACATTTGAAAAGTTCTGTAATGTTTAGTGACTCTTGTATGTGTTTTGGTGACCCCAAGTACGTTTCATGACTTCGATAAGTAATACTTGATGACTTCGAGTAGCTTCCATGAGTTCGACATTAGAAGTGGCGTGATAAAGTGATATCGCGAATAGAATTCCTCAAATACTTTGAATGTGCAGTCATGTTAACTTGTAAGAGAATCTGCTCCTAAAAATGTGATGTGTCTATTTTTTCAGTAGAAAGTTCTAATACGACTGGGCAAAGAATCCATGCCCAACGAGGTGTACCAAAGATTAAAGGGGTAACACTTTATGTCAAATACAAAGATTAAAGGGGTAACACTTTATGTCAATTATGGAAAATAATTGAAGGGGAAATTTTTAAATCAGTAGCTAGTTTACTAAGTCAGTAAATTTCGCAAATGGCTGATTTTTGTAAACATATTTAATTATGATAAAGTTAATGTTGAATAAATTTAAAGTAAAGAATATTTAAATAAATTTTAATTTGCTTAATTATATCTCTTCGTTTGTCTTAATGAATATATTTATGTATATTAATCCATTCGAGTTTCATGAAAACCGGGCAACACAGTAAATTATTTTGACGGGTTATCAAATACACAACGTTCCAATTTCATGATTCATGGCCACTCTTCAGCGATGCTGTGTTAACCATTATATTAATAGCAAACTTACCATTTTACACGCAGCAATTTTTACTAGTCAAGGCCCATTTCTTGATTGATTTATCTACATTATTTTAAAATTAAATCTACTTCTAATTGTATCTGTAACCAATATGGAGATTATTATATTTTTCCATGTCCTAATTAAAAAAAATCTGATGTGGGCAGCACATGACTTTCCTTATATAATGCAATGAATTTACTACTTTTACAGTTTAAAAAATGTTATTCTTACAGTAGATACCTATATTATTTCCAAGATATTGAATTTTCTTCAATTAGTCGTCATTTTTATTGATTTATCGTCATTTTTATCGCTTTGGCGAGATTTTCGTTAATTTGGAAACATTTAATAATGTCGCCAAGCTGGCGACATTCCGCTAATTTCGTCACCAAAATCTCGCCAAGCGTTATGGACGGAAAAATAAGTTATTCTTAGAGCGGATAAATTACTATGGACGTTTAAATACAAAAGTATTACATAAAGTATCTTTTCTCGTGAATGTAACGAGTTAGGTCCACGACAAATGTGTCAGCAAATTTATCGCATGATATTACATATGAAAAGTGAACATGTTTCTTAACAGTTAATATTTTTTTTTAATTTATGGAATTTTTTGATAAATTTATTTGAAAAATGTGCTGTATCTCGAGAACGGTTCATGCTAGCGTTCGTTTTCCAAGGACAAATTACATAGGAAATGTTTATTTGCGTAACTTTATTAACGGTTTTGATTTCTTGATGATTTTTTCATAAATTCACTCAAAAATTTATGGGCGTTCTGAACATTTGATTGTGTTTTAAAACAATAGGCTTTCAGTATTCACGGATTGTGATTTTTGTACCAAATTTTATTCAAATCGCTCCATTCGTTCGTGAAATATCGTCTCCACAGACTCACTGACACACACACACACACACACAGACATTACTACAAAAATGTTCTATTCGTGATCAGGGATGCTTGAAACGTGCTCTCCCATCGAAAACTCGAATTCGAATTTTCGACCGCGTCACAATATTTTCCTTATACAACATTATGTATATAAGGAAAGTAAAAATTCATTTAACAAAGCGTACTAGTTTAAAACGACCAATATGGTTTTCTAACATCTGCAAAAATAAAAATTCTGTTGATAGGATTAAAACTGTATTCTTATTGCAAAAAGATTCTCAGATAGTGTTTGTTAATTTGTTTATGAACAACTAATGCTCTCAATGTTTTTCTGATCAATGTTTAATTGTTTCACTATCTACGCTTTTCCATTCTGCCTGTGTGTTTTGCCTTTTATTAACATGTTTTTGCCTTTTATTATTTTTTAATAACATTTCTTATTAACATTTTCTTCTCCCTCTTTTTGGTTTAGGCCTTTTCTTTAGATTATTCTTTGATTGTTTCTTGTATAATTCTGATTCATTACGCTTATACGTATATATCTATTCATATTATTTATCCATATCTATATATGTCTTGTTTATCTGTATTGTCTTGTTTATGTTGTTGTTGAGACCCAGACCGTCCGACCTACCAGAAAGGTGTAAGGTAACTGTATGGACGGCCGGGAAGTGCCTACCCAATTTAGACCGGAACCCAGTGGGGGAGGCATCCACAGGGACCGTACCCTCCTTCCCCTACCACCAACCTCTCGGAAGGACTTACGGACCCACATGTTTAACGTGATCGTACTCCGCATGAACACGGCGGCATTTGTGGCAGCGTGCAAATCTAGCGCCTAAACCACGGGGATACCGCACCCGAGATGGCCAACAGCACGCGGCGTTCCGAGGTGGTCACCCACCAAGTACTAACCGCGCCCGATGCTGCTTCACTTCGGTGATCTAACGAGAACCGGTGTTTTCAGCACGGTACGGCCGTTGGCCCCAAGTCTTGTTTATGTGTATTGCCTTCTTTATATGCATTGTCTTGTTTATGTGGTTTTCAATATCGTTTTTCTGTATTTTTTGTCCCTTGTAACTGCTGTACACCCTTTTGGTGAGCTTGACGGCCTGGAAAATAAATGAATAATGAAAAATCATGTAATACAATAATTTAGTGTATTACTATGTTACTCTTTATAGATTGATGTGAAACATCAATATTTTCGCGGATTTTGCATGGTAAAAGTTTGATGTGTGTTGTGTGTAAGGATGGCACAAGGTACTTAAGAAAATATTTCAATATATTCGGTTTTAATTTGTTCTTTTCAATTATACAATTTAGATAGGTTAATAGAAATCAGTTTATTTATTTTGTTCCAATCGGAATACAAACGACGAAGTTATCGTCGATGAAATGTTCGGATGTGGTAGATTTTCTGTCAATTTAGCTAGAAATCATGCAGTCGGCACACATCTCATAGATCTGATATGCAATATTTTTGCGCCTTTCTGCCAGAATTGTTTTATAATGCAGCTTAATGGGAAAAAAAAATGACACAATTGTTATGAATTCGATTCTTAATGTCGCCCAAAATTATCTCCCTGTCTACGCTGGGTATGGGCACAATAAATCTATAGCCCCGAGAGTTTCTGGGTTAGAGAACGGGTGATACGGTCCTTGCAGATGTTACACCGTTGGGTTTCCTCCTGCCTTCCTAGACAGCTGCTCATGCCCTAGGGTGAGTTGGGCGGTCTGGGTCGTCCACCATTGGGTTCCGGTCTGAAATGGGTAGAAATAAATAATATTTGAAGGACATATGTAATCAATAGAAAAATTGCATATTGGGATGTGTATTGAGATTGGCAAAATTTCTCTGCATTATAGCAACAACCCAAGTGAACGATAACGAACTTCTATACTGTATGAGTGAAAGTTCTGTAAAAATCATATAACTAGCGAATTTCGCAGCCAATCAACAAAGATCGCTAGCTTTCCATAACTCGCAAATTTTCTCGATATTTCATCAAATTTGTCACAGAAGTCACCGAATTTATCTCTAAAATCATGTGACCTAGACCTTTAAATTATAATGATGCCTTCCTGATAGGTACGTGCAACAATATGAAGTCACTTCCATCACCTACTTCGTTCCATTCCGGTCACATTTATTCCATTATTTACTCCGTACCCCGGGGCGTAAGGAATTTCCCATTAAAAATGATGTGATTCGATTTGACTATAGTATAACATGTTTATCTGTAGCATATAGTAAAAAAAACAATGCAAACAGGTTCTAACCAGCAAAAACTTCTGGAAAAGCAAAAAACACATCCACACTGTTTGAGTTAAATTTAAAACTGCAAAAGAAATATTTCATTTCTGTGTTACAACATGTAAAAGGTCGATTAAAAGTATCAATCAGTTTTATTCCATCTTTTGACGATTTTAGCAGTTTGTGAATAATTATGATGAGTGAAAAATGGCAGAATTATTTTGATTAATATTTGCACTGTATGAACAAGGCTTTTCTTAAACTAGGAGAAATGGTTACAAGGCATATCATATAGCCTAAAATAAATTAATAATATATAAACATCATTTGTCTTTATACATAAAAGCTTTAACTTGAAGTTACATTATAAGAAAGATATTTCAAAAATTGTAACTTTACCAAAATTTCTCAAAATTAAACGTTTTTCCTAAATTTTCAATATTCTCTCATAATATGATCTTTATACCATTCTGCTATCTACCAAATCTGTCTGAAGTGCATTACTCTGAAAGACTGTCATAGACTTTCTCCGGCCGTTCTTTGAAGCCCGAAAATATTTACTCTTAGTCATTGTAGCATCAACCGTGGTCATCCATTCTTAAGCATTGATCGATGTAGGAAACTGCTTCACAGAAGGATCAACTGCTTAGAAATATAAGGCAATGATTTATTGGTTCAATATTTCTGAATAAGTGTTTATTTACTTCAAATGCAGTACTTTCATTATTTTCAAGATATTGCAATTAGTTGCTGTTTCTTATAATGGTAATGGTAATAGGTTTTAATATATATGATTATTATTTATAATCTATTTTCTGGAATAGACATTTCATGCCAAAAATGCATACTCATTCTAGAATGCCGCTCCTTTCTCTAAATGTGTGTGTGTTTGTGTCGTTGGAAGAACCACTGACGTGTTTCGATATTTAGTAGGGGTATTTCAGAGGCGGAATCGACTAGTGGTTAAAGCCCGGGGATTGTACCCGGAGGATTCGAGTTCGATTCCCGGTGATATTCTAACTATATCCGTGTGTACGTGGAGTGAAATCTGTGGGTTCCAAAGTCCTTCCGTTAAGTTGGTGACAGTGAAAAGTGGGTTCATTTCACCATGAATGTTGTAGGTTGCGGTCTAAATTGGGTGCCACTGTCTCGGCTGTCCAGATATATATATTAAATCTTCGGGTAGGTCGGACTGTGTAGGCTGAATGAAAGTAGGAGTATTTATGTTTATTGGGGAATTTACCTGTAATTAAATAAAATGATTTGAACTTCATTTTAGAAGAATTTATCTGAAAATTATGATTTACGGAAAGTTAAACACCAATCCTCCCATTAAATACTCTACTGTATACAAATTAACTTGCATATATGTGCTTGCGTGCAGGTTTGTGTGTCTGCGTGTATCTCTATATTTTCTGGTATTCGTTCTATTACTGAAACCGTACACAGTCGTATTACCATATACGTGGAATATGAACTTTTTGTTCTTATTTTATTAAATATATTATTAATGGGAACGTTTTCATTCAAAAAGACACGCAAAATTATAATTGAGGCACATCGCTAAAAAAAGTAAAAAATGGCTTTAATATTGATTGTTTTATATGAAAATAAATGTGTTTGTTGGTAGCATGGATGCTGAAACATAATCTATAATATTATCATAAGAAAATCCATGATTTACAGCCAGTTTGTCAGTTTGCAAGTATATATGTATGCATGCCCCCTCTATTCTGAGAGCCCCAACTTGTTCTATAAAATCGCATTTTTTTAACTCAATCAGCGAGTTTCGAAAATGCAGGAAACTTTTGGAAATTAAAAAAATTAAAAGCCTTTGAATATACGTAAAAACCTCTGTAAAGAGGGATATATTAACAGGAAAGATCAAGCATTGCATAAAGCATTGATTATGAAACACTTTCCAACTTCAATGCATATGTATTTAAACATCTCCAAATTGCGATACATTCTTCAGTAATATTTTAAAAATTATCACAATACTACATTAATTTATTATATTTTAAAACTTAAAACTGCATCCAAAAAAATGAACTTCATTCAAATGACGGCATTGAAATATAAATTGCCTGGTTTAAACATCTCTAAAATGCGATACATTCCTCGGTAATATTTTTTAAATTATCATAATACTACAATAATTTATTATATTTGAAAACTTCATCGAAAACAAATTAAATTTATTCATAGGACGTCATCGAAACGACTGGCTCTCTCTATAAAAGTATCTTTTCATTCATAAACATTTTTCCATTAATTTCTTTCATCTTAATACTATAATAATTTATATTATTTAAAAACTTAAGACCATGGAGGTACAAATAATATAACTCCATGCTTAAAACTTCATCGAAAAGGTCTTTTGGTTCTCTGCGTAAAATCAATGAGCATTTCATTCATATCAGCTATATTGCAGACTCCATGAGCTAAATAATTTTGGGTTAAAGCAATGCAGCAATTCTTAGACAACTCATTCTATGTCTTTTGTATTTACATTCTCCATAAGTGAAAATTTGGCTTCGTTGTAGAAATAATCAATGTTGGATGATCATTTAAACTCAAATATATTGCAATTGCGTTATTTCAGTATGTAGATGCACAGAATTTAAGCAAAAATAAAGCGGTTTTAGGACGGATACAACACTAAATATGAATTAAAAATAACTTTAAAAATTACGATTTTGACACAAGATGTATGCCATATCTTATTTCGAAGTGAATCACGTGATCTCTTCTTATAATGGTAACCCGATTTTTCATATAAAGGGTGTAATTAATATTTTACATTTTACTTAAAAACTACTTAATATATTTTGCTGAAATTTTTTTATATATTTTATGGGATAATTTGAATATTTCATAAAACTTGCGAAGCAATTTGTGAATTTTAAATCCTCTTAAAAATGTTTGAAGAATTAGGTCCCATAGGATTCAATGTATTTCATTTTTTCAACCCGAGTTCAATCCAAAACAAATTGGGTTATATTATTCATTTATATTCCCATAGGTCCCATAGACCAACTGAACAACATACAAAAATTTCATTTTTATAAAGCCATTTTTACGGAAGTTATCGTGCTAATGGACAGACAGACAGACAGACAGAATGAAGAAAGTCATAAACACTTTTCAACTTTGTTGTAAAGTGTTAAAAATCGATCACCTCTTTCAAATTTTAGTGGTACGATCTCGATTTTTATAAACTGAAGAATTTCCGATTTTTTTAAATCGATTTTTTTAAACTGAGAGAGAGATACGAGAACCATCTTGAACGAGATACCATCTTCAGAATGTGTCAGCATGAAACTGAATTCCTTACCTATGTACCAAATAAGCAAAAAGAAATCTGTATCTGACCTGACCTCCTCTGGTCATTTTTGACAATTAAATTAAAAAAATGAATGTGGTGACATTTTTCAGATGCGTGATCGAAATCAACTTATTTCCCCACTTTTTTAACACTTTACAACAAAGTTGAAAGGGGTTTATGACTTTGTTCATTCTGTCTGTCTGTCTGTCTGTCCGTTAACACGATAACTGCCGTAAAAATGACTTAATAAAAATGAAATTTTAGTATGTTGTTCAGACGATCTGTTGGATCTATGGGAATATAAATGAATAATATCACCCAATTAGTTTTGGATTGAACCCGGGTTGAAAAAATGAAATACATTGAACTCTATGGGAACTAATTTTTCAAACATTTTTAGGCGGATTTAAAATTCACAAATTGCTTCGAAAATGATAGGTAATATTGAAATTCCCCATAAAATATGCAAAAAAATTCAGCAAAATACCTTCAGTAGTTTTTTAAATAAAAATTAAAATAATAATTACACCTCTTATATGAAGCGATTACGAGACCCTTATATGAAGAGATCACGTGACCCACTTCAAAAATAAAATATGGCATCCATCTTGTCTCAAAATCATGACTTTTAAAGTTCTTTTTAATTCATATTGAGTGTTGTATCCGTCCTAAAACCACTTTATTTTTTCTTAAATTCTGTGCATCTACATACTGAAACAACGCAATTACAATATATTTGAGTTTAAATGCTCCTTCAAATTTGATTATTTCTACAACGAAGCCTATTTTTCACCTATGTAAAATGTAAACAGGAAAATATGTAGAATGATTTATATTATAATTGCTGTATTTCTTTACTACAAAATCATTTAGTCCATGGAGTCTGCATAGCTGATATGATTGAAATATTCATTGATTTTACAAAGAGAAGGACGATTTTTTTCGATGAAGTTTTACGCATAGAGTTTAATTATTTGTAGCTCCATGGTCTTAATTTTAAATAAAATAAATTATTATAGTATTGTGATGAATGACATGAATGGGAAATTATTTATGAATGGAATGTTGCTTTTATAGAGAGAGCCAGGCGTGTTATTTTTTCTATGACGTCATTTGAATGAATTTCAGTTGTTTCGATGAAGTTTTCAAACATAATAAATTATCGCAGTATTATGATAATTCTAAAATTATTACCTAGGAATGTATCACATTTTAGAGATGTTTAAACCAGGCAATTTATATTTCAATGACGTCATTTGAAGGAAGTATAACAAGAAAGATCAATCATGCTTAAAGCATTGATTATGAAACACTTTCCAACTTCAATGCAATTTTATTTAAAAAAGTCTAAAATGCAGTACATTCCTCGGTAATATTTTAAAACTTATCACAATACTACATTAATTTATTATATTTGAAAACTTAAACTTTCATTGAAAAAAATGAACTTCATTCAAATGACGTCATTGAAATATAAATTGCCTGGTTTAATAACCTCTAAAATGCGATACATTCCACGGTAATATTTTTAAAACTATCATTATACTACGATAATTTATTATATTTGAAAACTTTATCGAAAACAACTGAAATGAATTCAAATGACGTCATAGAAAAAATAACACGCCTGGATCTCTCTATAAAAACAGCATTTCATTCATAACTTTCTCCCATTCATTTCATTCAACACATTAATATAATAATTCATTTTATTTAAAAATTAAGACCATGGAGCTAAGACCAAGTAATTAAACTCTATGCTTGAAACCTCATCGAAAAAAATCGTCCTTCCCTTTATAAAATCAATTAATATTTCATTCATATTAGCCATGTAGACTCCATGGACTAAATTATTTTGTGTTAAAGAAATACAGCAATTCTAATACAACTAATTGTACATATTTTGCTGTTTACATTTTACATAAGTGAAAAGTAGGCTTCGTTGTAGAAATAATCAAATTTGGATAATCATTTAAACTCAAATATATTGTATTTGCGTTGTTTCAGGATGTAGATGCACAGAATTTAAGCAAATATAAAGTAGTTTTAGGACGGATACAACACTCAATTTGAATTAAAAAGAAGTTATAAAATCACGATTTTGAAACAAGATGGATACCATATATAATTTTGAAGTGGGTCATGTGACCTTTTCATTTCATGGTCACGTGATCGTTTCATATAAGAGGTGTAATTAATATTTTAATTTTTATTGGAAAAACTAATGAATATATTTCGCTGACTTTTTTTTTATACATTTTATGGAACAATTTGAATATTACCTAAAATTTTCGAAGCAATTTGTGAATTTTAAATCCGCTTAAAAAATTTTTGAAAAATTAAGTCCCATAGGGCTCAATGTATTTCATTTTTTCAACCCGGGTTCAATCCAAAACTAATTGGGTGATATTATTCATTTATATTCCCATAGGTCCTACAGACCGTCTGATCAACATAGTAAAATTTTATTTTGATTAAGTAATTTTTACGGCAGTTATCGTGCTAACGGGCAGACAGACAGACAGACAGACAGAATGAACAAAGTCATAAACACTTTTCAACTTTTTTGTATAGTGTTAATAAACTAATGTAGTATTGTGATAAGTTTTAAAATATTACCGAGGAATTTATCGCATTTTAGAGATGTTTAAATGAAATTGCATTGAAGTTGGAAAGTGTTTCACAATCAATGATTTATACATGATTGATATTTCTTGTCTAATATAACATGATTTCCGTAACGGTATATTTACTGTGGATGCTGTTTCGTTTATTTTATTTTCTGTTTTTTGGTTGTTGTGGGTGCATTTTGTGGGTGAATGAACTGACAAAGAAGCTGTATTTTGATTGAAATTGAAATTAAATTATGTCACCAATTATAATCACCCACTCTCCTATTTACGTTTTAATTTTAAGAGGACACTGGATGGAGTATGAAAATATCAGGTTTCGATTTTAATTGTGTCCGTCAGGTGTGAGTGTAATTTATGATTTTGAGGGTGATGGGTTTTACCCATTTTGTCGTCAACGTTTCTATCTACTTTAGCAACTGTTGCTCCGATCAAGATTTAGAACGTATTTCCCCAGTTGTAAAAGTGTTCTCGGATTATATACTTGGAGTAAGTGGCTTTTGCTATCGCTAAGTGAGAGCTTATTAACGATATTTAATAAGCTGGGTTAAATGTTATACTGCGTTAATGGTTATACTGTGTTAGAGGTTATACTGTGTTTAGCCGATTGCTGAAATAGAATACAAGTAGTACGGATATATATTCTAATAAAATTTTAGTGCTTTCATTTTGCATTATATTGATCCAATTTCATATCTATATAAATAAAATAACAGCATACCCGTTCTTCCTACGGAGTATATATACTACTTATATTGTCGTAGATTAGAAAATATGCCAGTGTGTTAGTAGAATATTACCCGTATTACAAAATGAGTCTCAAAAATCTTTGCTAAAATAAAAGAGATGACGTAATAAATTGAAAATATCAATAATTCCGGTACTCTTTATACCAGAAGGTCGTAATTGATTCCAATATATGCCAATATATATCAAACCATATGCCAATATACCTGTGCTACTTATATTCTCGTTGATTAGAAGATATAACCGTGCATTTGCAGAAGATTACTCGTACGGCGTACAATATATGAGTTTAAACAATTTTTGTCATAATAAAGCAATTCCATAATAGCTTGAAAAGATCAATAATCCCTTAATCAATAATCCCCGAAAATATCAATAATAATAACGTTTAAACCTGAAGACCGTAATTGATATTATCCAGCCAAAAATGCTATAATAAAAATCAAATCGTTATTTTCTAAAATATGTTTTATATCCATTTATTTATTATTCAAATCGAAAAAGTAATAATTAAAATTAACAGATAGATTTAATTTAATTGCGTTTCTGAGCAACATGATATAAGATAGATTCTTCCTTTTTTCGGTTTGAATAATAAATAAATGGATATAAAAATATATTTCAGAATAGAACGATTTGATGTTTCTTATAGCATTTTTGACTGGATAATACCAATTACGGTCTACGGGTTTAAACGTTATCATTATTGATATTTTCGGGGATTGTTGATATTTCAAGTTATTATGCCATTGTTTAGATCTGACAAAAATTAGTTAAACTCATATATTGTACGTTGTAGGAGTAATTTTCTACAAATGCAAGGGTATATCTTCTAATCTACAAGAATATAAGTAGTACAGGTATATTGGCATATGTTTTGATATATATTGGCATATATTGGAATCAATTACGACCTTCTGGTATAAAGGGTACCGGGATTATTGATATTTTCAATGTATTACGTCATCTCTTTTATTTTGGCTGAGATTTTTGAAACTTATATTGTAATACGGGTAATTTTCTACTAAGACACTGGCATATTTTCTATTCTGCGAAAATATAAGTAGTACAGGATTACATATATTGATTCAATTCCTTTTTTTTTGTAAATTTGCTTACATAGGGGGCCAGGATGTTTTATTCTTCAGATCTGCCCGTGAAGGTAATTTTGCATAGTGAGAACAGATATTCTTAAACTTCTCTTTAGGGGCAATAAATTTAATATTTTAACTGAATTTGCGTATAATTGCGAATTACAAGTTTCTTTATATTATATACTCCGCACGAAGAACGGGTATGCTGCTAGTTTTTTATAAATTTGCTTACAAATGAGATCATGATGTTTAATTCTTTAGATATGCATGTGAAGATAATATTGTATATCCCGAACAGAGTTTCTTATACTTTTTGAAGGTGAATTAAATTAAATATATTGTAGAATGTTTTGAATAACAATATCATTTAGAATGCTACAGGAATTTGCTCATAATTGTGAATTTTAAGTTTTCTTATACTATATATTCCGTACGAAGAACGGATTTACTGCTAGTGTTACATAAAATCCAATCAACTAGTAAGTACGGTTTAATAAGTTGTATATCCAGTCCAAATCTGCTAATACTCTTCACGTGGATCTTGCAATCATCTCTTGCATGTCAAAAATGTTGTTTACTAGATTTGCAATTTGATGCCAACAAACTATTTCATATATTCATTTATTTAACATGACTTTATTAGTGTATCAATAATTTTGAATGTGCTTTTTTTGCATTTGACTATAAATACTTCTTTCTTTTCTGACCAAGTGCTAAAAGTGCTAAATTTATATTTATGTGACGATAATTCAATGTCAATGCATGTAGTATGTGTTTCAAATGTGATTAAAAAAGAGTGAAAATATACGATGTATTTTCTCTTTGAATTTATCAAAAATAACGTCATTGTGGTGTATTGGGGGGGGGGGACTTGTGCTGTCACAACAACATTTAAATATTTGAGGAGTCTGCCATTGAAAACAAATCTAATAACTCGATTGAGAGAAATTGAAAATTATAGTTGGATGTGTTGGTTAAATGCGTGTATTTTAAAAGTTATTTTAATATTTATAAACATAATTTAATCTGTAGTTAAAACAACAAAGTTTAGTTAATTACTTGGAAAAGAATGCCATCTGTTGCCGACATCCATTTAAAAAAATTGCTTTGTGTAGGCTTCGAAAGCCATGCCCAGATTCCATGAAATATCTGTGGAAAAAGTGGCTTTTTCTTCTTTAAGCCATAATGACGTCAAACTTGGTCATCCGATCTCATAAAGCATTGATCGATGTATCAAAGTCATGTGGTATTCTTCATAGAAGGGTAAGCTACTTAGAAAAGTCAAACAGTGATTTATTTGCTGCAAGATCTCAGAATATATAGTATGTATTTTTTTTCCGTTAAAAGTTTGCAATTATTTTTCATTTTTTTAAGATACAGCATAAATTAGTTAACAAGAGCAAATGACGTAAAAAATAAATAAAATATTTAAAATTGTAAAGCATCATGATAGTAACTATTGTAAAATTATTAAGAAAAATCAAAAAATAGCATAGGGGATTGTATTTTCTGTATGAGTCATTTAAATGTATTTATTTATTTATTTTCCCACTTGTATTTGGACCTACCAATGTTAGTAAACTAACATTATTAAAAAATCTAATGTGGGTAGCACATGACTTTCCTTATATAATGCAATGAATTTACATTAAAAAAAATAGATTATTTTTATAGTAGACATTTATATTATTTCCAAGATATTGAATTTTCGTCAATGAGTCGTCATTTTCATTGATTTAGCGTCATTTTTATCCATTTGGAGAGTTTTTCGTCTATCTTTTCCAACAACTAACATTCGTATTTTAATGGAGCAAGCACGATTCTTCTTCCAAATGAGCGTTTCAGTAAAGATATATTAAAATTACCATAATAGTATATGTTTAACCCAAACTGCTGCTAACGAATAAAATTAAATAACTTCGTTAAACGTAGCCTAACATACAAAATTAATAATATTGACCGGTTTCGACTATAAAATCTACCTTCTTTGTCAGGACACATGAAAAGCGCCGCCTTCACTCGTCAGGAAAGATTGCCGATATTTCTCTGACAAGTGAACCTTGCGCTTGTAGTGTGTCCCGCCGAAGAAGACTGTTTTTTGTGCCTTCGAAATCGCTGTTCGAACCCTCTCTGCATGATTATGCTACAAAAATAGTTTAAAATATTTATTTGTTAATAATTAGTTAATTTTCTTATTTCTGTCTGACAATAAAACGTGTGTTTTAAAAAAATAAATATAATTTTGTTTGGCGTGCCATCACATATCGAGTCGCAGTCCGACTGTGATAGGAATATCCCACATTAGAGACCACTGTACTAGGATTCTGTAGGATCTAGAAAGACGCAAACACGTGAGACAATTATTACATTTAAACTACAAAGTATGTAAAAATGATATTTTATTTCATACTTTATTAATCAAATTTTCAAAATATTTTCAAATAAATTTTCAATAATTTTCAAATTATTTCAAAATTTTCATATTCAAAATTTTGAAAATTTGAATTAGAGTCAAACTTAAAGAACTCATGCGCATATCGTAACATTATTATAAGGTTACCAATATATTAATTACTGCTTGTAAGACTTTTTAGCCCTTCTTGGAAAGAAGCAGACAAAACAAACAAAAAATAAAGGAAAAAAAATTGTTTAAAATATTTATTTGTTAATAATTAGTTAATTTTCTTATTTCTGTCTGACAATAAAACATGTGTCTTAAAAAATATATATATAATTTTATTTGGCGTGCCATCACATATCGAGTCGCAGTCCGACTGTGATAGGAGTATCCCACATTAGAGACCACTGTACTAGGATTCTGTAGGATCTAGAAAGACGCAAACGCGTGAGACAATTATTACATTTAAACTACAAAATATGTAAAAATGATAGTTTATTTCATATTTTATTAATCAAATTTTCAAAATATTTTCAAATGAATTTTCAATAATTTTCAAATTATTTCAAAATTTTCATATTCAAAATTTTGAAAATTTGAATTAGAGTCAAACTTAAAGAACTCATGCGCATATCGTAACAATATTATAAGGTTACCAATATATTAATAACTGCTTGTGAGACTTTTTAGCCCTTCTTGGAAAAAAGCAGACAAAACAAACACAAAAAAAAGGTGACTGAAATTTTTAAAGGACGTTCTGATTCCTCTTCCGCGGGTCAAAATTAGTTTTCCCTTTTGACAAACGTTGGCAGTTCATTATAGAGGGCTCAGAACGTCTTTGAAATAATTGTAGTCATATTTATTGCTTATGCCTGCTGTCTACAAGGAATTATTTGAAAGTTGTAAAATGTTTTCGCTCATTTACGTGAACATTAAGTGTATTTTTCATCATTTTACTACATTTAGTATTAAGTAGTTTTTCGTGGTAACTATTTGCGACTAATATGGCCAAAAAATGTGTATTTCTGCAGAAATCGGTAAATACATATTGCCGCAGAAACCATTGAATTTGCAGAAATTATGCCCCTAGTCATACAATCACACACACAAACAACGACACACACACACACAAGGTTACCTTACACCTTTCTGGTAGGTCGGACGGTCTGGGTTTCAACAACAACACACACACACAAGGGCACGGTAGCCCATTGGTTAACGCGCTGGAGTTGCACTCGGTAGGCCCGGGTTCGATTCCAGCCACTGCCAAAACTGCCGCCGTGTTCATGCGGAGTACGATCACGTTAAACATGTAGGTCCGAAAGTCCTTCCGAGAGGGTGGTGGTAGGGGAAGGAGGGTACGGTCCCTGTGGATGCCTCCCCCACAGGGTTCTGGTCTAAATTGGGTGGCACTTCCCGACCGTCCAAACAGTTACATTACACCTTTCTGGTAGGTCGGACGGTCTGGGTTTCAACAACAACACACACACACACAAAGACAGACGTCAATCCAAAGATAGTTTTTTACTGTCCCTGCAATACATGGTAATGTATAGGAAAAGTACTGGAATCATGTCGAAAATCGCAACTCGAATTTTCGACAGATCTACACGTTTTGAGACCTCTAGAATACGAAAATACTATTTTTAGCGTGACGTATGTGTATGTGTCTGTCTGTCTGTCTGTCTGTGCAATGCATGTGTCCACTCTAACTCAAAAACTAATGGACCGAATTTCATAAAATTTGGTAGATAAGTCACTTGTATGTAACCCTGGTGCTGATTAGTTTTCGGTACTATTCGGAATAAACCAACCCGCCTTTTTTTGGGAAATGGCCCTCAAAAAGTGCCTGTATCCCATGTAACGAAAAAACTAATTGATCAAATTTTACAAAATTTGGTACATAAGTCACTTGTAGGTCAGCCTGGTGCTGATTCGATTTTGATATGATTCGGAAAAGAACAACCTGCCTTGTTTACGAAATGGCCCGCAGAAATTGTATGTATATTTCCACTCTAACTCAAATAATCGACTAAATTTAATAAAATTTCGTAGATAAGTCACTTATGGTCGACCCTGGTACTGATTAGATTTTGGTACGATTCGGAAAAGAACAACCTGCCTTTTTTTACGAAATGGTCCGCAAAAATTATATATTTCTACTCTAAAGCGTCTAATCGACTAAATTTCAAAATATTTGGTAGATAAGTCACTTGAGGTCAACCCTGATGCTGATTAGATTTTGGTACGATTCGGAAAAGAACAACCTGCATTTTTTTCGGAAATGGCCTGCAAAAATTTCATGTAACCACACTAGCTAAAATACTCATTGATCCAATTTCTCAAAAATTGGTAGATAAGTTACTTGTGGGATACTCTGGTGCTGATTAGATTTTGGTACAATTCGGAGAACAACAACTCTCTTTTTTTTACGAAATGTCCCGCAAAAATCGCCAAAATTAAAAAAAAAAGACTATATATGCTCAAATATATCAAATGAATTTTTGTTTTATAAGCAATTTTTGACGAGGATAAAGAATATAACACATTCCATTATACTTTAGGACTAACCGTTTTCAAAATATTTAAGGTTTCTTGCATTTTTGTTACGCCGATTTCGGGAAAATGTCCAATTACCAAATAAAAACAAAAATTGAATAAAAATGCAAATTTAGTGTTATTTGGTGCAAGAAAACTCAATCAAACGAATTATTAAAAAAATAAAGAAAATATGAAATTTATTTTGCAGGGAAAGCCATGTCCTGCCCACATCAGATTTTTCGTATTCTAGAGATGTCCCAAAATATGCAGAATCGTTGGAAACTCGAGTTGCGATTTTCGATAAAGAACTGACCTTTAAAAGGAACTGAATTTGGAAAAGTATATTGAGTTTTTTTGACACATAAATATAATTGCTTGCATTAAAAAAAAGTCACGTGGGCAGTACATGACTTTCTTTACAAATTCAACATAATTTCTTTATTTTTACATTCCCTCCAATACATTGTAATGTATGGTCCCGGGTTTGATTCCCGCCACTGCCAAAACTGCCGCCGTGTTCACGCGAAGTACGATCACGCTAAACATGTGGTTCCGTAACTCCTTCCGAGAGATTGGTGGTAGGGGAAGGAGGGTACGGTCTCTGTGGATGACTCCCCCACTGAGTTCCGGTCTAAATTGGTTGTCACTTCCCGGCCGTCCAAACAGTTATCTTACACTTTTCTGGTAGGTCGGCCGGTCTGGATCTTAACCACAACAACATTGTAATGTATAGGGAAAGTATTGGAATCATGCCAAAAATCGCAACTCGAATTTTCGACGGATCTAAACGTTTTGGGACTTCTAAAACACGAAACAAAATATTTTTAGGGTAACGTCTATCTGTGTGTCTGATTGCAATATATGTATCCACTCTAATTCAAAAACTAATGGACCGGATTTCATAAAATTTGGTACGTAAGTCACTTGTGTATGATTCTGGTGCTGATGAGTTTTTTGGAACGATTCGCTATAAATACCCGCCTTTTTTTCCGAAATGGCCAGCAAAAATTGAATGTATCCACTCTAGCTGAAAAACTAATGGATCAAATTTTACAAATTTTGGAAGATAATTCACTTGTGGGTTACCGTCGTGCTGATTAGATTTTGGTACAATTCGGAAAAAAATAACCTACTCTTTTTGGTGAAATGGCCCACAAAAATCGTCAAAATCCAAATAAAAAACTACGTATGTTCAAATATATCCCTGTTTTATAAGTCATGTTTAAAGATGAAAGGCATAAGGCCAACCCTATTACACTAGGATTAGCCGCCAACGGCCGTACCGTGCTGAAAACACCGGTTCTCGTTAGATCACCGATGTCAAGCAGCATCGGGCGCGGTTAGTACTTGGTGGGTGACCACCTCGGAACACCGCGTGCTGTTGGCCATCTCGGGTGCGGTATCCCCGTGGTTTGCGCGCTAGATTTGCACGCTACCACAAATGCCGCCGTGTTCATGCGGAGTACGATCACGTTAAACATGTGGGTCCGTAAGTCCTTCCGAGAGGTTGGTGGTAGGGGAAGGAGGGTACGGTCCCTGTGGATGCCTCCCCCACTGGGTTCCGGTCTAAATTGGGTGGCACTTCCCGGCCGTCCATACAGTTACCTTACACCTTTCTGGTAGGTCGGACGGTCTGGGTCTCAACAGCAACAACACTAGGATTAGCCGTTTTTGAGATATTCAAGTTTTCTGGCAGTTTCGCTATGTCACCTTTGAAAAACAGTTACACAATAATAGTCCAGTTAAGTTCAGTTACCCAATGACAAGGGAAATTAAATGAAAAGTGAAAATTTAGTGTAATTTAAAATACTTATGGTTGTTATTTTGCGCAATTAAACTTGGTTTAATGAATTATTGAAGAAATAAAGAAAATGTTAATATGAGTCTGCAGGGAAAGTCATGTGCTCCCACATCAAATTATGTGTTTCATAATTATGATTTTCACTTTCCCTGCAATACATCGTATTGTATAGGGAAAGTATTGTAATCGTGTCAAAAATCGCAACTCCAATTTTCGACTTATCTACACCATTAGAATACGAAAGAATGATTTTAGATAGACGTGTGTGTGTGTGTGTATGTGTGTGTGTTTGTGTGTGCGTCTGCGTATGTGTGTCTAGTCAATGTATGTATCCACTCTATCTCAATAACTAATTGACCGAAATTCATGAAATTTTATTGGTAAGTTACTTACAGGTGACGACACTGGTGCTGATTAGATTTTGGTAGAATTCGGAGTAAAAGAAGCTGTATTTTTTTTGTGTGAAATGAAACACAAAATTGGTCTGTGTCTACTTTTACAGAAAACTAATTGACCAAATTTTACAAAATTTAGTAAATAAGTCCCTTGGGGGGTACCCTGGTTCTGATTAGATTTTGGTATGATTCGAAAAAAATGATTTTTTTTTTCGGCGAAATGACGAGCAACACTTGTGAAAATTTAAAGTAAAAAGCTACGTATGCTCAAATGCATTAATTAAATGCTTTGTTCATATGTAATTTTTGATGATTAAAATAATAAGTCCAACTTCATTACACTAGGACTAACCGTTCTCGAGATATTATAGTTTTTTCGCATTATTGCTACTCCAGTTTTGAGAACTCCAGTTACCAAATGATAACGATATCTGAATTAAAAGTGTAAATTCAGTGTAATTTTTATTAATTATGCGTGTTATGTCGGACAATTGAACTCAATGTAAGGAATTATTAACGAAACAGAGAATTTTCAGGGAAAGTCACATGCTGCTAACATCAGATTTTTACTTTCCCTGCAATACATGGTAATGTATAGGGATAGTATTGGAATCATGTCAAAAACCGCAACTCGAATTTTCGGCAGATCTACACGTTTCGTGACCTCTAGGAAAAAACTATTTTTAGCGTGACGTATGTGCGTGTATCTGTCTGTGTGTCTATGCAATGTACGTATCCACTCTCACTCAAAAACTTATGAACTGAATTTCATAAAAGTTGGTAGGTAAGTTACCACAGTAGGTTTCACTGGTGCTGATTAGATTTTAGTATGATTTGTAAAAACAGAACCCGCCTTTTTTGCGAAATGGTCCCTTAAAAATTCCATTTATCCACTCTAGCTAAAATGCTAATTTAACAAATTTTACAAAATTTCGTAGATAAGTTACTTGTTGGACACTCTGGTGCTGATTAGAATTTGATACGATACGGAAAAAAAGAACCCACCCTTTTTTATGAAATGTCCAGCAAAAATTTCATGTATCCACTCTAAATTCACCCTAATCTAAAATACTAATTGACAAAATGTCACAAAATTTGGTAGATAAGAAGCTTGTTGGATACTGTGATGCTGGTTAGATTTTGATATGATTCGAAAACAAAATCCGTCTTTTTTTTTAAATGATCCGTAAATCTAATATATTTGATGTAAGATAAAATACTACATGTGCAAGATAGTGAAACTCTGAAATAACTGAAAAAATTGATGTAACATATCAATTAATTACTTGTTCTACATGTAAAATATGACAACTATGTGAATTAACCTGACCCCTGTCTGTAGGATACACCGTTCTCGAGATATTTTAATTTCTGAAACTTTAAGGACCTGAAGAATTTAAAGTGAATTAAGTTGCCAAACGAAGCGAAGATGCTATAAAAATACAAATTGGATATAATATCAGAAAAATATCCACAGCATTTTCTGCAATCAAACTCAATTTAATGCATAATGAAATGAAACATTACAAAATGAATTTGAATCTGCAGGGAAAGTCATGTGCTGCCCACATCAGATTTTTACTTTCCTTATATACATAATGTATACGGGAAGTATTGGGACGGGGTCGAAAATTCGAATTCGAGTTTTCGACGGGAGAGCACGTTTCAAACATCCCTGATCACGAATCGAAAATTTTTGAGGTGATGTCTGTGTGTGTGTGTGTGTGTGTGTGTGAAACTGTGTGCGTGGTTGGGTCTATGTGCCAGTGAGTCTGTGGAGGCGATATTCACGAACGAATAGAGCGATTCGAATGAAATTTGGTACAAAAATCACAATCCGTGAATACTGGAAGCCAATTGTTTTTAAACGCAATCGAATGATCAGAACTCCCTAAATTTTCGAGTGAAATTTTGAAAAATCATCAAAAAATCAAAACCTTTAATAAAGTTACGCAAATAGACATTTGTTATGTAATTTTTCCTTAGAACACGATTAACACAAACTTTAGAATGCTAGCACGAACCGTTCTCGAGATATTGCACTTTTTTCAAATAAATGTATAAAAATATCCTATAAATTAAAACAAAAAACTAACTGTTGAGAAACATGCTCACTTTTCATATGTAATTCCATGCGATAAATTGGGTGACATCATTTTCGTGGATCTAGCTCGTTCCATTCATGAGAAAAGATACTTTGTGTAATAATTTTGTATTTGAACGCCAATAGTCATTCAACTGCTATAAGAATAACTTATTTCTCCATCCATAAGCCGTGACAAGATTTTGGCGATGAGGAATGTCGCCAACTTTGCGACTTTTTAAATTATTTTCAAATTATTTTCAGACATTTCAAATGATACCAAATTAACGAAAATCTCGCCAAATGGATAATAACGACGCTAAATCAATAAAAATGACGATTAATTGTCGAAAATTCAATATCTTGGAAAAAATATAAGTATCTACTATAAGAATAACCTATTTTTTTACTGTAAAAGTTTTAAATTCATCGCATTTTGTAAGAAAAGTCATGTGCCCACATCAGATTATTTATTTTGGATGCACACATTGCACAGACAAACATACAGACGCAAAGACATGCACAAACACACACGCACACGCGCGCACACACACACACATTCTTTCTTTCTCTCTTTCTCTCTCTCTCTCTTTCTCACACACACACACACACACACACACACACACACACGCAAACACATACACACAGCAACATAAAATAAACTGAATCAATTACTCTTAAAGATAAAAAAGAGGCATTTTTGTATTGCGCACTAGTCATTCTTATTCAATTATTCACTACTTATCTAAGCGTTTCAAAGAAATATTCTGAAAAGGAGAGATAAACTTTTAACCTCGTGTGATCAATTTCCATTACATCAGAGCCAAGCGATTTAAATTTTTAATCCATTTCTAGATCCCGTAGATGACGCCAGAATGAAATCTATTGATCACTCGATTTCAGCTTTTTAATAAACTTATTTAATGTGGGCAAAAGTGATTAAGTAAGTGATTAATGCTTTTGAATTTTGAACCGGGGTTAGTTTTAGCTGTATATATATTTAAACTGATGTGTTTATGTTATTTATTGGTGGTGATATTTTTCCATATTACTATTGTTTTTAAAGCTAAATTAACTTCGTTTAAAGCAATATAAAACATCTGATGTGGGCAGCACATGACTTTCTCTGCAGACTTATATCCACGTTCTCTTTATTTCAATTAAATGTAATTCACTTTTAATTTAATTTTTGTTCTCATTCGATAACTGGACTTATTTTCAAAGGTGGCGTGGAGAAAATGCGAAATAAACTAATATATCTCGAGAATGGCTAGACCTAGTGTAATGGGGTTGGTCGTATTCTTTTCTTCGTTAAAAATTACGCATTAAACAAGCATGTAATGGATATATTTCAGCATATGTAGCTTTTTAGTTTAGATTTTGACAATTTTTGTGGGCCATTCTGCAAAAAAAAGGCAGGTTATTTTTTTCTAAATGGTACCAAAATCTAGTCAGCACCAGCGTGACCTATACGTGACTTATCTACCAAATTTTGTGAAATTCGATCCATTAGTTTTTCAGTTAGAGTGGATACAAGCTTTTGCGGGCCATTTCGCAAAAAAAAAGGCGGATTCTTTTATTCCGAATTGTACCCAAAACTAATCAGCACCAGACTCGCCCACAAGTGACTTACGTATAAAATTTTGTGAAATTCGATGTATTAGTTTTTTAGTTAGAGTGGATACAAAATCTGCACAGACCGACACACAGACACACGGACACACAGACAGACACACAGACATACACACAGATACACACACAGACGTCACGCTAAAAATGGTGTTTTCGTATTCTAGATGTCTTGAAACGTGTAGATCCGTCGAAAACTCGAGTTGCGATTTTCGACATGATTCCAATACTTTCCCTATACATTACCATGTACTGCAGGGAAAGTAAAAAAAAATCTGATGTGGGCAGCGCATTCCACCATTCCCTGCAAGTACAAATGCATTTTCGTTAATAATAAATTATTAAATTGAGTTTAATTGAAAAAAATAACACTATTTATATATATTATAAAATGTTATTATATTTATAAAATTATATTATACCTTTATATTATGAAATAATACTAAATATTTGAAATGACACTGAATTTGCACTTCTATAATTTTTTTGTTTTATTTGGTAATTTGTCATTTTTTAAAGGCTGCGTAACAACAGTGCAAAACACTGAAATATCTCGAGAACGGTTAGTCCGAGAATAATTAGGTTGGTCTATGTCTCTTCCTCGTCAAAATTCTTTGTTAAACAAGCATGTAATTGACATATTTGAGCATAAGTAGTGTCTTATTTTAGATTTTGTCAATTTTTTAGGGCCATTTCGTAAAAAACGCATGTTTTTCTTTTTCGAATCATGTTTAAATCTAGACAGCACCAGAGTATCGTACAAGTGATTAATCTACCAAATCTCGTGAAATTTGGTCATTTGGCTAAGGTGCATACATGAAAATTTTACTAGCCATTTAGTAAAAAATGGCGGGATTTTTATCCCGAATCATATGAAAATCTAATCAGCACCAGAGTCACACACAAGTGACTTACCTCCCAAATTTTACGAAATTTGGTCCATTATTTTTTGAGTTAGAGTGGATACATACATTGCACAGACAGACGCACAGACAGATATACAGACAGACATATACACAGACAGACAGACAGACACACAGACAGACAGACACACACACTGACGCCGCGCTAAATATAGTTGTTTCGTATTCTAGAGGTCTCAAAACATGTAGATTTGTCGAAAACTTGAGTTGCGATTTTCGGCATGATTCCTATACTTTCCCTATATATTACCATGTATTGCAGGGAAAGTAAAAATCTGATGTGGACAGCACATGACTTTCAATGCAGACTCCTATGTATTGCAGCGAATGTATTGCAGCGAAAGTAATAGATTATAGTTTTTTGATTTGCCTTTAAGCTTGTTGCACAAGTTTTCCTTATCATTTGCACAGAGTGTTTAGTACTCATTGATTTTCAAGTGTAATATTTATCATTATATATATATTCCGTTTAACAGTAGTAAGAGTTAATGGAATGAAAATTTTTATTGTTTTAATAAATTTGTCAAAAAAACAATTTGTATTGATTATTTTGCTTAACTTATCACATTTATAAGTGAGCTAGTACAACGTTGTTACTTTCCTTATATACATAATGTTTAAGGAAAGTATTGTGACGAGATCGAAAATTCTAATTCGAGTTTTCGACGGGAGAGCACGTTTCAAGAATCCCTGATCACAAATCGAACATTTTTGGAGTGATATCTGTGTGTGTGTGTGTCAGTGAGTCTGTTGAGACGATATCTCATGAACGAATGGAACGATTCGAATGAAATTTGGTGCAAAAATCACAATCCGTGAATACTGGAAGCCTATTGTTTTAAAACACAATCGAATGTTCAGAACTCCCCCTAAATTTTCGAGTAGAATTTTGAAAAAATCATCAAAAAATCAAAACCTACCTTTAATAAAGTTACGCAAATAGAGATTTCTTATGTAATTTTTCCTTAGAAAACAATTGACATAAACTTTAAAAAGCTAGCATGTACCGTTCTCGAGATGTTGCATATTTTTCAAATAAATTTATCAAAAAACCCCATAAATTGATAAAAATTATTAACTGTTAAGAAACATGTTCACTTTTCATATGTAATATCATACGATAAATTGTGTGACATCATTCTCGTGGATCTAACTCGTTCCATTCACGAGAAAATATACTTTGAGTAATACTTTATATTTGACCGCCAATAGTCATTTATCCGCTGTAAGAATAACTTATTTCTCCGTCCATAATGCTTGGCGAGATTTTGGCGACGAAGTTATCGGAATGTCGCCAACTTGTCGACACTTTTAAATGTTGCCAAATTAACAAAAATCTCGCCAAATGGATAAAAATGACGCTAAATCAATCAAATGACGACTAATTGAAGAAAATCCAATATCTTGGAGAGAATAATTACTTTGCTATAAAGAATAATATATTGAAATAATAATATACTGCTATAAGAAAAACATTTTTTAAACTGTAAAAGTAGTAAATTCATTGCATTATATAAGGAAAGTCATGTGCTGCCCACATCAGATATTTTCTCTATGTATTGAATGAGTATAATTATTATACTTTGAATACAGATTGAATAAATTGAAGCACTTTAAATTGAACTTCGTAGGTCCAACTTGAATTTTATATTTTTACATATTCATGCGTATTTATGAACTTTTAATTTTGGGAACAAACAATACAAAAAAGACAACTCTAAGTAAAAGCTTTATACAACAAGAAAGATCAATCATGCATGAGCATTGATTATGAAACACTTTCCAACTGAAATGTAATTTCATTTAAAAATTTCTAATATGTGATACATTCAGTGGTGATATCTTTTACATTATTACAGTACTACAGTAATTTATTATACTTAAATATTTAAAACTGTATCGAAATATAAATCATCTGATTCTTTATGCAAAATCAATGAATATTTCATTCATATAACTTGTATTCCAGACTCCAGAGTTAAATAATTTTGTGTGAAAAAAATTCAGCAATTCTTATGTAATTCATCTTACAATCGCTTGAGATATTTGTATTCTGAATATGTTAAAATTAGGCTTCGTTGAAGAAATAATAAAAGTTTAGGGATCATTTAAAATCACAACTATTGTAATTGCATAGGCACGGAATTTAGAAACACAGATAATACACAGATACACAGATAATATATGTGTGTATGTGTATGTACTCAAAGTATTGGAATCGTGCCGAAGATCGGAACTCGAATTTTCGAAGGATCTACACGTTTTGGGACTTCTAGAACACGAAAAACTATGATGTCCAAACACAGATGACGTCTGTGTGTGTAAGGGTGTATCTGTGTATGTTTCTGTGTGTATGTGTGTATATTACATCCATTCTAATTGAAAAACTAATGGACCGAATTTCATACAATTTGGTAGGTATGTTTTTTGTGGGAAATCCTGATGTTCACAAGATTATAGTACGATTCGTAATAAAAGAATCTGCCTTCTTTGCGAAATGGCCTCAGAAATTGTCTTTATCCACTCTAGCTAAAAACTAACGGAACAAATTTAACAAAATTTGGTGTATAATATTTTAATAACCTGCAAATGATTTATATGCGAAATTTAACAAAATTTTGTATATAAATCATTTGTATGTTATTCTAGTACGATTCGGGAAAAAGGAACGGGCTATTTTTGCGAAATGGCCGCAAAAATCGTTACATATATAAAAAATAAAAGACTACGTGTGCTCAATTATATCAATTAAATTCCTATTTTGTACGTGATTTTTGACAACGAAAAGAATAAGACTAACCCCATTATTCTAGAACTAGCCGTTCTTGAGATATTCTAGTTTTTTAGTTAGACGCCACCTTTGACAATAAGTCCAGCTATCAAATGAGAGCCAAATTTAAGTTTAACGTGTAAATTCAATGTCATTTAAAATACTTATGGTTGTTATTTTGTGCAGATAAACTGAAGTTATAATTGAAGAAATAAAGAGAACGAATATGAGTCTACAGGGAAAGACACGTGCTGTCCACATCAGAATTTTTAACAATATTACAACAATGATTTATAGAAGTGAACGGGATTATTTTCAGGCCATTTCGAAAAAAATGTATGATCTATACTTGAAGATCCATCAAATTTTTGTCGAATACAATGTTCAACAAATTTAAGCTGTGTACCAAATTTTAACTCTCTAGGACGTAGGAAAGTGCACTAAAAATGCCATCAAATAAGCATATCATGAAGAGTTATATAAAATTTTAAAAAAATGA
Organism: Amaurobius ferox; assembly: GCA_951213105.1. Classification (NCBI taxonomy): domain Eukaryota; kingdom Metazoa; phylum Arthropoda; class Arachnida; order Araneae; family Amaurobiidae; genus Amaurobius; species Amaurobius ferox. The sequence goes on from OX578139.1 coordinate 138,489,442, forward strand.
AAAATTGTTATCTACCAAATTTATTTTAAAATGTGAAGCCTCTCTCATATGTAAAACGTTTAAACACCTGGACAGATATTTATTATAAAATACACCTCTCTTTTCTTTCTGGAGGATATCTCAAAGTCAGAATTTAATTGAATTTGTTTTTTTCCTTTATTAAATAATTTTTAATTAAAAAACTACATAACATATTTTACTGAATTTTTTTTATATATTTTATGGAACAATTTAAATATTACCTAAAATTTTCGAAGCAATTTGTGAATTTTAAATCCGGTTAAAAAATGTTTGAAAAATTAGGTCCCATAGGGCTGAATGTATTTCATTTTTTCGACCCGGGTTCAATCCAAAACTAATTGGATGATATTATTCATTTATATTGCCATAGGTTCTGCAGACCGTCTGAACAACATACTAAAATTTCGTTTTGATTAAGTCATTTTTACGGCAGTTATCGTGCTAACGGACAGAATGAACAAAGTCATAAACACTTTTCAACTTTGTTGTAAAGTGTTAAAAAGTGTATCGCTAATCAAAGCCATTATTTTTTTTAAATAATTACTTCAACTAAGTGTTTATCACTTTTTTAACACTTTACAACAAAGTTGAAAAGTGTTTATGACTTTGTTCATTCTTTCTGTCTGTCTGTCCGTTAGCACGATAACTGCCGTAAAAATGACTTAATCGAAATGAAATTTTAGTATGTTGTTCAGACGGTCTGTAGGACCTATGGGAATATAAATGAATAATATCACCCAATTAGTTTTTGATTGAACCCGGGTTGAAAAAATGAAATACATTGAGCCCTATGGGACCTAATTTTGCAAACATTTTTTAAGAAAATTCAAAATTCACAAATTGCGTCGAAAATTTTAGATAATATTTAAATTGTTCCATAAAATATATAAAAAAAAATTCAGCGAAATATATTCAGTAGTTCTTTAAATAAAAATTAAAATATTAATTACACCTCTTATATGAAACGATCACGTGACCATGATATGAAACGATCACATGACCCACTTCAAAATGATATATGGCATCCATCTTGTTTCAAAATCGCGATTTTTTTAAGTTCTTTTTAATTCATATTGAGTGTTGTATCCGTCCTAAAACTACTTTATTTTTGCTTAAATTCTGTGCATCTACATACTTAAACAACGTACTTAAACTACATACTTAAATACAATATATTTGAGTTTAAATGATTATCCAAATTTGATTATTTCTACTATTAAGCCTATTTTTCACCTATGTAAAATGTAAACAGCAAAATATGTAGAATGAGTTGTATTAGAATTGCTCTATTTCTTTAAAACAAAATAATTTAGTCCATGAAGTCTGCATGGCTGATATGAATGAAATATTAATTGATTTCATGAAGATAAGGACGATTTTTTTCGATGAAGTTTTAAGCATAGAGTTTAATTACTTGTAGCTCCATGGTCTTAATTTTTATATAAAATAAATTATTATAGTATTGTGATGAATGAAATGAATGGGAGAAAGGTATGAATGAAATCCTGTTTTTATAGAGAGATCCAGGCGTGTTATTTTTTCTATGATGTCGTTTGAATTAATTTCAGTTGTTTTCGATGAAGTTTTCAAATATAATAAATTATCGTAGTATTATGATAGTTTTAAAAATATTACCATGGAATGTATCGCATTTTAAAGATATTTTAACCAGGCAATTTATATTTCTATGCCGTCATTTGAATGAAGTTCATTTTTTTCAATGAAGGTTTATGTTTCCGAATATAATAAATTAATGTAGCATTGTGATAAGTTTTAAAATATTTCCGAGGAATGTATTGCAAACTCGACTTTTTTAAATAAAATTGCATTGAAGTTGGAAAGTGTTTCATAATCAATGCTTTAAGCATGATTGATCTTTCTTGTTTTTACATAACAGCCTTATATTTTGTCCTCTTCTGATAGGTCTTTCTGCTACTGGAACTTTGTGAAATGTTTCAATGCTAGAATACATGGATATTCTGGTGAGTCACTATAAAGAATAAATTATGACTTTCAAAATCTAACAGTAAATATAAAGATAATTATATCAGAAAAATTAATTATATTAATTAAATTAATTATAATTAATAATTATAATTAATTAATTATTTTAAATGAATTAATTATAATAAAAATATTTATATTAATTTATGTCAGAAAATATTCAAAAATATATATTTCAAATTTTAAAAAATACAATTTAAAATAAAATGTTATTCATTGTTTTTAATTTATAAGTTTAAAGCATTATTCATAACCTAAATATAGTTATACTAGCAGCAATTGCACGTCGTTGCTCGGTATTTACAATGCCAAACTGTGATAAAAATTACACCGGAACATATAGGCCGTGAATCTTAAACATAGTTTTTTCACTGCGAAAGATGTAAATTCATTGAATTATGTAAGAAAAAAAATCATTGTATTATATAAGTTATAGCTGAATAAGAAAGAATCCTCCTCATAAAATGCTGGTAATTAAATAACCATTTTTAACACTCTACAACATAGTTGAAAAGTGTTTATGACTTTGTTCATTCTGTCTGTCTGTCCGCTAGCACGATAACTGCCGTAAAAATGACTTTAATCAAAATGAAATTTTGCAATATATTTACATTACGCAATTACAATTTATTTGAGTTTAAATGAACAATACCATCCAAATTGTGTCAAAATTGTGATTTTTAAAGTTATTTTTAATTTAAATTTAGTGTTGTATCCGTCCTAAAATCGCTTTATGTTTGCTTAATTTCTGTGCATCTGAACATCTTCTGTATTCTGAAACAACACAATTACAATATATTTGAGTTTAAATGATCATCAAACTTTGAGTATTTCTACAACGAAACCTAATTTTTACTTATGGAGAATATAAACTGATTAGGCTGTAAGATGAGTTGAATAAGAAGGGCTGAATTTCTTTAACGCAAAAGTATTTTGCTCAGGAGTCTTCAATATAGATGATATGAATAAAACATTCTTTGATTTTACATAGAGAAATTGACGATTTAATGGCAGACTTATTCGATAAAGTTTTATGCATAGAGTTAAATTACTTTGGCCTCCAAGGTTTCAAGTTTTTAAGTAGAATAAATTATTGTACTACTGTGATGAATGAAATAAAAATGTATGAATTAAATATTTACTGCTTTTACACAGAGAGCCAGGCGATTTATATTTCGATAACGTCATTTGAATCAAGTTCGTTTTTTTATGAAGTTTACATTTTCAAATGTAATTAATTATTGCAGTATTGTGATATATTACCGCTGAATGTATCGCACTTTAGAGATGCTTAAATAAAATTAAAATTGAAACGTGTTTCATAATCAATGCTTTATGCATGCTTGATCTTGTGATTTCTTAATATTTTTCGTTCTGGAGCAAGCCTGTTAGAAATAAACCATGGTGATACTTTCCATTTAAATTCATATTTAAAACCTGAGATTTTCAAAAGTGACTATTATGTTAAATAAACTCCCACAAAACACAGAGATTTAATTGATTTTCACGTTTTAAACCAACTATTTCCAATCTTTTCGTTTGGGAATCATGGAGTTAGAGAGTAGAACTCCTCGGAGAAAGTTTCGTATTCCATTAGTATCTTGACAACCCCTTGTCCTAGAAACTCGAAACTTGGACAAAATTTATGGGTGTCTATTTGAAAGCTACCCAATATATTTCATTATTTTCGGTTTAGCCGTTCTCCCGTGATGATGAGATAATTGATTTTTCACTAATATTTTGAGAATCACTGGTTGTAAAAACTCGAAATGTAGACTAAATTTCAAGTAGAGCTATTTAGAGACTTCACACCAAATTTCATCAAATTCGGTTCAGTCGTTCTCCCGCGATGTTGGATCATACATACATACATACCTTTCTTCTTTATATATATATAGATGATATAAGAAAGAATCTTCTTCATAAATTGCTGATAATTAAATAACCATTTTGATTTCTTAATTCTTTTCGTTGTTCAGTAAGCCTGTGAAAAATAAACCATGATGATAGAGTTTCCATTAAGGTTAATATTTCAAATCTGTGATTTTCAAAAGCGACTAATACGTTCCATAAACTCCCAAAAAACTCTGAGATTTAATTGATTTTCACGTTAAAACCAACGATTTCCAACCTTTTTCGTTGGGAATCATGTGTTGTAGAGTAGAACTCCAGGGAAAAAGTTTCGTTTTCCATCAATATTTCGACAACACCTGGTCTTATAAACTTGAAACTTGGACTAAATTTATGGGGGGCTATTTAAAAGCTACCCCAAATTTGAATTAATACTGTTCTGCCGTTCTCCCGTGATGATGAGACAAACAAAAGTGTCGTTTTTCACTAATATCTCGAAAACCACTGGTCATAGAAACTCAAAACATGGACTAAATTTTATGTGCGGCTATTTGAAGACTACCCATCAAATTTCATCAAGTTCGGTTCAGCCGGTCCCCCGTGATGTGCAATCATACATACATACATACATACTTTTCTTCTTTATATAGATTGTATTATTATATTAATTTTAAGTGGATTTTGCCACATAAGTATTTTATCACCTTTTAAAAGCACAACAATATAAATTTACTCCGTTGATATTGATATTATCGTGTTGACAATGTATAAAATATATATAAATAACACTTTTGATTAAATAAAAAAACAATATGACTCTTACTCAGTTAATAAAACAATAAATCTGAATTTAATTAAATACTGGAATTACATTAAAACGGTGAATTTGATATTATAATTCAATTAATTTAATTCAATTAACTTGCAAATAATTTAAATGTTAAAAAGTTCTGGTAATATAATGATCATGTTTCATGCAGTACATGAAAAATTAGAGAGAAAGCCTAATTTTTTGTCCAATATTAATGCGAAACCTATAAAAAGTCAATCTAGATTGTTTGAAAAAACTATTAATTTTTATTAATACGGAAGATCATAAAAATTCCATTAAATTTGTTTACAATTAAAAACAGGTGTATACGACAGATAAGAGTGTTGGGTTTCTTAAAATCCTTGACAAATTTATAATTAATGAACACATGCTTTAAAAACTAGTTATGTAACATTTTTTATGCATGCATTAGAATATCATTTATAAATTAAAATACGTTTTTGTAGGTACATTATATAGTTTACCTTGCAAAAGATAAAACAGAAGTAGTGTTTAAATACTTTTCTGATCCAAAGTAGTTCAATGAAATTACTGTAGTTATATTTCAAGTTATGTTACGTTGTATACTTGCTTGTGTACTTGTATATATATATAAATATATATTTATATATATATATATATGTATATATATATATATATATATATATATATATATATATATATATATATATATATATATATATATATATATATATATATATATACATATATATATACATATGTATACATATATACATATAAGAGGGTCACACTAAAATTTTTAAGATATAATGTTACTTAACTTTTAATATACTTTTATATGGTATATAACTTTTAATGGTGCGTAACTTTTTAAGATAAATGGTATTTTTAAGATACATTTTTTCAGCTACTTTATTGATAATTTCGGAAAAATGATAAGAAAAACCACACTTACAGGTGTTTATGAAAATCCCAGCTTCATTTCTGAATATATATATATATATATATATATATATATATATATATATATAAATATATATATATATATATATATATGTATAAATATATATATATATATATATATATGTATATATATATATATATATATATATATATATATATATATATATATATATATATATATATATATATATATATATATATATATATGTATATATATATATTAATGCTAAAAGATCATTAAAAAACCGCATATCTGTATCTTTAAAATCAACTGAATTATGATAAAGGAAAAAATCTGACTTATGCCACTTTTCCGTACCATGTGAAAGGCTGTTTCGTCAGTGGAAATAGGGATTGTAATGTCAGAAATGTAAAGTAATAAATATTTGGAAGGATTAAAAAATAATGGAACCAGGAATGCGGTCGGATTATCCCCACGCTAAGCAGATGGGCGATAATATACAGGTGGCCCCATATCTCACATACCACGCCCATGTTTACATACCACGCTAAGCCGTTTGGCGGCAACCGAGACGGCGACGCCATGTCTACGGATTAGCCATCAGCTCTACATTTCAGCACGTGGACCGCCGACCGAAAAAGGGATATAAGTGAGAGTTGCTCGAAGTGGGAGTCAGAATTGGTCAAGGCAGGCTGTTGGAGTTAGACTAGTCAAGAAGAAGCGACGGTAGCAGAGTTAAGAGTTGTGTGTGCGTCTCTGATATAGGAATTCGAAGGAGAGCTCATGTTCATCTGGTATTGCAAGTGTAAAGTGTGACAAAGCATCGGTGTTACCCAAGTTATATGAAAGAAGATCAGGTACCGTACAATTAAACTATATGAGGATAACCTCTTTGTCTAAATTTGTGTTTTTAAGGAAAAGCTAATTAATGCATCCCACCACGTGCTCCAACCAAATATCAATTCATCTGGCATTACACCCCCCGAACTACCATTGAGATGTATTCCACTATTGTGATATTTATTTAATTTGTAAAACTAAAGAGTGTAAATTGAGTATGTGATAAATAAATGTTTGTTCCTTTACTATTAACATTAATTTTTAGTTTGTTAACTTAGTATCCCGTTAAGCACATAATAGGTGGGTTTTGCGGCCACCAACGCAATGTACACAGCAGTAAGTTTTAGAACAGACTACATGTATAATTAATATACTAATAAATAATTATTTTAATGTAAAATGCATTTTTGACAATATTAATTTTAATCAACAAAATTAATAAACGGCACATTTGGTGCTCGTGACTTTAGCAGTAACGGGAATAAAATAAGGATTTATGAAATTAATAAAAATGAAAGGAATAATAATAATAAAAAATAAATATTGATAAGGTTGGACAACTGGTGGCGACATAGATGATTGTGAAAATATTGTGCACAATTCTCATTTCTCCTTATGTTATATGTATGATTATGTAAAGTTTTATCAATGAAATGGAAAAAATGGTTCTTCTAAATGAGATCGAAGGTATAATTAGAAAAATGGGATATAGGAATGGGACCAGTTAAAAAAGTGGTGAAAAGTTCAATTATAACAAGGAGTTCAAGTTTGAAAGAAGATTCAAAAATATCAAATAAAAATTATAGTAAATTGGATAGAAATAATAAAAATATGGATATGCCAGTAATGCAGATCCTGCCATTATTTAGTGGGAGTAAGGAGGAAGATATAAATTTCTTTATAAAACAATTTGATGAATTAACGGAGTTAGCAAGTTGGAAGGAAGAGCATAAAGTGGCTATCATTAAAACCAGATTAAAAGATAAGGCTATGCAGTTTTTAATTCAAAACCCTGAATTACAAAACGAAAAGGAGTTTGATAAAATAAAAATATTACTAATAAATAAATTTTCAAACAGAATAACGATAACGCAAGAACAGGACGCTTTCAATAATATAAAACAAACGCCTGATATGTCAGTGGACGAGCTTGTGCTAAAAATAAAAAACGCAGCGCGTAAATTTTTGAACCTTAAGGATACAACAGATGGAGAGGTAGAGAAAATAACCAATAAAATAATGTTGGGAAAATTCATTAGCGCATTACGCCCTGATTTGGCAATTGAAGTGAAGAAAAAAGATCCGCAGCGGTTTGAAGATGCCATAAAAGATGCCGAACTGTTTGAAATAATTCTTAATGATAGGACTCCAGAAGAATCACATAACGAACTGAAAGAAATGTTACTTACAACACAGGTTCAAGATTTGACTTTAGAAATTAATAAATTAAAATTGCAAAATATACCAAATCAATCCATGGAACGAGCTGTTTTTTGCATAGGGTGCGGAAAAAATGGACATTATTTCTCAGATTGCTGGTACAATGAGTGTAATACTGCATTTGCAAGGAATCCCAAACGAATGAATTATCAGCAATATGGGTTGGAGCAAACAAATTATATCAGAGGAAACAGAAACGAAAATCTCAGAAATTTTGAACGAGGAGGATATAATAGAAATAATAGGGAATATCAAGGAAATAATAATGATCAAAGAAATTATTACGATCAATTAGAAACCAACGTAGAAAATAGAGAGAGGCAAAGTATAAGAGGAAATTTTAGGGGGCGCAACGGAAGAAATATAAGATCAAACAGATATGAGAGAAACAATAATAATAGTAATTTAAACTAAGAGCTGGAATTTGGGACCAAGAAACGAATCGTACAAATTCCAGAGAAATAAATAAATTCGGTTCACAAACGTATAGAAATAACAAAAATGGAGATGACTGGCAAAACTATACAAATTTGAAGAGAGGACAATATTATGAAAATAATGATAAAGCAAAATATGATACCAAAAGTATCCTTTCAAGCGAATGTGAAAACGTATCTAGCCCACAATTACCGATGGTAGAAATAGATTGCAAAGGAATAAAAATAATAAGTGTAATTGATAGTGGGGCTCAAGTTAGTATTATAGATTTGGAAACATTTCAAAAACTAAAACAGAATAGAAATGTAAAAATAAAATACATAACCAGAAGAGTAATACTTCAGACGTTTACTAAAGAAAATATAGAATTTTTAAATTGCATTCAATTTTCATTTAGAATTGGAGAAAAGGCATGCAAAAATTATTTTTTCGTGACAAAACAGAACTTTCAGGGGCAATATAAAATGCTTTTAGGCTACGACTTTTTATCCTCACATAAAGCAATTTTAAATACAAAAGATAACGAAGTACAATTTGGGAATACTGCGATTAAATTGTATAAAAGTGAAAATACAAACCCAATACAGAATTCAAAACAAAAACCACAAAGCCAGGGAATTCGCGATGAAAATAGATATAATAGTAATTATGAAAATTATAATACTGATGACGACGAATATGAGGAAATAAATAGTTGTTATAATGAATCCAATAATGAGAATGAAGATAGAATAAGCGATGATAATGATGACGACGAATATGAGGAAATAAATAATTGTTGTAATGAATTCAATAATGAGAATGAAGGTAGAATAAGCGAGGATAATGAAAGCGATAACGATAGAAAAAACTCTAATATGCAAAATTGTAGCACTCGCGATAATGTAAATGATGAAAAATGGTTACCAAGTTCTAATGAAAGTAATAAGAATAAGAATGTTAAAAAGAAAGAGGAAAAGCAGATTTTCGCTAAATTGAAAAGAAAAATACCATTAAAGCCAGGGGAGTCAGAGATAGTCCAATTGATTTTGTCACAGGAATTAAATGAGGGACAGGATGTTTTATTTTCTCCAATAAAAATGGCAAGAACATTAATCACGGATGAAGCGATCCAAAGTATAGAAAATAAAAATAAGATTAGAATGTTGTTATACAATGAAAAAAATTGCCAAATTACACTTAATAAAAATATGAACGTGGGTATAATAACAGAACAAATCGAAATTGTTGATACAAAAAATAAAAACAGTAAACCCACGTTGGAAATTAATAATATTCAAAATTTAAATAAAACAGATTATCAACAAATTCGGGAATTAAGAAAGAAAGAAATATCTCCAGACGATTTTCAAGTACAGCACTTAAATAAGGAAGATAGAAATAAAGTTATTGCATTAATGATGACCAATACAGAGGTTTTTTCAAAGTCATATGCTACCCTAGGTAAAACATCAGCAATAGTACCGAAAATCGAACTTATGCACAATTATCCTATTCAGAGTCGACCATACCCAATTCCGAGAGCAGTACGAGAAATTGCGCAAAAAGAAATTAGGGAATTATTGGAAAATGACATTATTGGAAGTTCACAAAGCACGTACGCTAGTCCCATTATTCTTGTAAAGAAACCAAGTAAACCAAATGAAGAACCTAAATATAGACTTGCTATTGATTATAGGGCCATAAACGCGTATTTACCACTTTTGCCAATAAACTTACCAAAGGTGAAGGATATATTACAAAATATCGCTGGTAGTAAAATTTATACAGTTATGGATTTGAAGGCGGCGTTTTTTCAGATCGAACTAAGAAAACAAGATAGAAAGGCCTTAACGTTCACAACTTTTATGGGAAATTTTAATCCTAAAAGAATTCCGTTTGGTCTTAAAAACTCAGGAGCATATTTTCAACTTTTAATGAACAAAGTGTTAGGAGATCTATCAGAGTTAAAAATATACTTTTACTTAGATGACTTAGTCATATGCGCACAAAATAACGACGAAATGTTAGAGAAAATCAAAATTGTTTTCCAAAGATTGAAAGAAAATAATTTAACACTCGACCCGGCGAAGTTACAGATATGCAAATCGCAAATTGAATTTTTAGGGTATAAAGTAAATGCGAATGGTATAAGCCCATCAATAAAAAACTGTGCAAAAGTGCAAAATTTCAAACAACCCCAAACGGTTAAACAAGTAAAAAGCTTTCTTGGGACAACAAACTATTTTAGAGGTCTGATAAAAAATTATGCACAAATTGCAGAACCGTTGGTAAATTTGACAAAAAAGAATGTTAGGTTCGAGTGGAATAATGAATGTAGAAAAGCTTTTGAAAAATTAAAAAATGCAATTTTTAAAGAACCAGTTGTAAGACAGCCTGATGAAGTAAACCCGTTTGTCTTAACTACGGATGGCTCAGGTAAGGGAATTAGTAGTATTTTGATGCAAAGGGTAAATGGAGTCGATCATGTTATCGAATTTTATTCAAGACCTGTGAACCCGGCAGAGAAGCGTTATCCTGCAATAAAGCTAGAATTGCTAGCTATACACGCATCCTTACAACACTTCAGAGAATATCTGTTCGGAAGGAGTTTCACCTTGCTGAGTGACGCAAAATCCCTTATGTACCACATAAAATTAGACAAAATGCCAAATATCATATCGAGGTGGCTAATTGACATAAGTCAGTATGATTTTAAATTCAAATATCAAAAAGGTGAAAATAACGCAAGTGATTATTGCTCGAGATATGTATTTGACAATGATAACCAAATCAAATATGTAAATACTTTAATTAAAAATGATGAGATAAATGTGGAGAAAATATTAGAGCAACAAATGGTAGATGAAAAATTAAGTAAAATTAGAGAGGAATTACAAAAAGGAAGAAACCGATATCACAATAACAAGGTATACTATATTGATAGCCAAAATAAACTGTTAATGGTAAAGAAGGAAAATAAAAGACAAACGTATAGGAAAATAAATGAGAATAAGATTGTAATACCGCACTCGCTAAAGGGAAAGATAATAGAGATAGCACATTTCCCTCATTTCGGAGTAAAAAAGACATACCAATTACTTTCAAGAAAATATTTTTGGATAGGGGCTTTCCAAGACGTGGAAAATTTTTGTAAGTCTTGTAATCAATGCTTATTAGTAAAACACAAAAATATACCACCAGCCAGACTTCAGGCTATGCCAGAAATATTAAAACCAGGAATATATTTACAACTGGATTGCGTAGGAAAACTACCGCGCAGTAATGGAGGAAATAATTTTGTAATTACAATTGTAGACATGTTTTCACGATACTTTGAGGCCTATGCAGTCAGAGACATTACTGCTAAAACAATAGTGAATAAGCTAACAAACTTCGTGACAACTTATGGAGTTCCAATTATTATTCAAAGCGATAATGCTCAAATTTTTAAAAGTAAAGAATACATAGATTTTACAAATGCATTAAATATTGAAAGGCGATACAGTTCGGTTTATTTCCCAAGTTCTTTAGACATGAAACAATGTATAATGTGTTTGTCAAAGACTACGTTTGAATGGGATGAATCTTTAAAATGGTTTAAGTTTTATGTGAATAACACTATTAACAGTAATACAGGATTTGAGCCTTCATTCCTGTTCTATCTTAGAGATTTATCATTGCCATTTGAAAATATTAAACAAACAAACATACCAAGTAAGGAAGAAATAGATATAATGTATAGTGATGTAAATAAGTATAAAAATTATGTGGCACAGCATTTAAAAAATATAGATAAAGTCGTGAAAGACGCATCGGAACAACAAAAGCTGATAAATGACAAACAAATAAAGAAATATAAAATAGTGAGAAAAAACGATATATTTATAGGAGCGACAGTGTACCTAAAAAAGTTCCTAAAACCAAGGGTATTAGAGGATCGATATGATGGACCATTTAGAATTACGAAATTAGTCCGAAATAATAATGTTATAATATGTCTTAAAAGTGATGAAAATAAAACTTATAAAGTGCACATAAATAAACTATACATGGCAGCGGAGCGAAAACAATATTTGAAAGATAGTGACGAAAGCGAATCAAACCACACACACACACAGGACAAAGAAAAAAATCAAAATGAGAAAGTGATTAGAAATAATGATCAAAGTCAAATTAAGGAAGGGAAGGTCACTAAAGAAAAGCAATTAAACTGTGAAAATAATAGAAATGATGATGAGGTTTGTTATAATGCCAGAGGGTATAATTTTCGCCCTCGAATTGTTGTAAATAGTAATTTCATAAAACAAAGAATATGAAAAATATGTAAAAAGTTTGTAATTAATGTCATAAATAGAAAGTGATAATTGAGTGTATATGTATATGTTTTTATGTTTTAAATTGTGGATATAAGTATATTTCAAAAAGTATGTTATGTATTTCTGACATTACATATATGGCAAGTTCAAAAAAAAAAAGTGAAATAACAAAGTAAATTATAAATAATATGGTGGTATGGAATTCAACCATAACCAAGAATCGGAAGTTGATAGTTGCACTACTACAATATGTTACAAAATGAAATGATAACAAGAAAATGTATAATAATAATAAAGTAATGAATGCTGTTATGTAATGATATGTCGTATGTAAATAATTATGTAAAAGGAGAAATGAAAATTATGCATTGCAAATAATATATATCAAAATTTACAATTTAATAATAATGTGAATGTTGGTAATCCTCATGTAATTTATGGTACATTATGTCAATTATGAATAATGGACTAACTTGACAGGGAACTATCAAGAAACTACAAAGAACTATCAAAGCTATGATTTGTACGAGGCTAAAAAGTGGAACTCAGCCTTTCTCACGATGGATGAACTTATGTGTTTGCGAGGAACCATTGTGAACTTAATTTCTTACCACTGGGGTGAAACTGTGGGAGAGTAACTTTTGGACTTTTTTTCGCGGGGGGGTGAGAATGTAATGCCAGAAATGTAAAGTAATAAATATTTGGAAGGATTAAAAAATAATGGAACCAGGAATGCGGTCGGATTATCCCCACGCTAAGCAGATGGGCGATAATATACAGGTGGCCCCATATCTCACATACCACGCCCATGTTTACATACCACGCTAAGCCGTTTGGCGGCAACCGAGACGGCGACGCCATGTCTACGGATTAGCCATCAGCTCTACATTTCAGCACATGGACCGCCGACCGAAAAAGGGATATAAGTGAGAGTTGCTCGAAGTGGGAGTCAGAATTGGTCAAGGCAGGCTGTTGGAGTTAGACTAGTCAAGAAGAAGCGACGGTAGCAGAGTTAAGAGTTGTGTGTGCGTCTCTGATATAGGAATTCGAAGGAGAGCTCATGTTCATCTGGTATTGCAAGTGTAAAGTGTGACAAAGCATCGGTGTTACCCAAGTTATATGAAAGAAGATCAGGTACCGTACAATTAAACTATATGAGGATAACCTCTTTGTCTAAATTTGTGTTTTTAAGGAAAAGCTAATTAATGCATCCCACCACGTGCTCCAACCAAATATCAATTCATCTGGCATTACACCCCCCGAACTACCATTGAGATGTATTCCACTATTGTGATATTTATTTAATTTGTAAAACTAAAGAGTGTAAATTGAGTATGTGATAAATAAATGTTTGTTCCTTTACTATTAACATTAATTTTTAGTTTGTTAACTTAGTATCCCGTTAAGCACATAAATAGGTGGGTTTTGCGGCCACCAACGCAATGTACACAGCAGTAAGTTTTAGAACAGACTACATGTATAATTAATATACTAATAAATAATTATTTTAATGTAAAATGCATTTTTGACAATATTAATTTTAATCAACAAAATTAATAATCGGCACAGGGATCATAAACAAATTGACGATGGAAATTGTTTAGATCAAAAATACGTTGATATGTGTCAAAAAATTTTATCACAAATGCATCTAAATAAAGCATTACACAGACGGAGATCATATAAAGCAGTGGTAGTCACTACGCGGTTGGGTATCCTGTGTATTATCATCCAGTTTTATCTTTTTTGTGATATGTCACAAATTTACATTTCTCATTTGATATATGGTCCCCATTCATAATGTTCGATTTTCAATTAAATATAACTCGCACAATTATAAAGATACAGATATGCGGTTTTTTAATGACCTTATTGCATTAAAAATAAAAATTTCTGATTGACCCAGTTTGTCTAAGGGGATCGTATAAAAATTTTAAAATGTAACTTTTTTTAAATTAATGGGAGGACTATTTCATTAAAATAGTCTTATTTCCTATCTTATTTTCAACATTTTTGTGGTTTACATTGCCCACTTATCTCCAACAGGTTAAAAAATAAAGCGCGTTGCAGTCTTTTTGAGACACCCTGTATATATACATATATATATATATATATATATATATATATATATATATATATATATATATATATATATATATATATATATATATATATATATATATATATATATATATATATATATATATATATATATATATATATATATATAAAGCAGTGTCATAAATACTGAATCATATTAAAAGAATTAAGGATACTTTGCTAATATGAATAGTTAAAAAGTTAAAAATACAAAAAATATGAAGTAATAAAGAATGACGAAACAAAATACATTTATTTTATTGCGCAAATACAGCACATAAATAAAATGTTTTCAATAATAATAAAAGTTTAAACATTCAATGAAAGAATAGAGAGAATTTTCATCTCAAAAAACCTCAACATTACAAAATGCCCCACAAATAAAAGTATCAAACAGAGAACCATCAATCAAGTGGAAAACACAAATCAAAACCCCCAGTCATCAAACCGAAGACAAACAAAACACTTCAATAGAAAGGAATCAATAACATAATATCAAACAAAATCCAAGCATGAAAGCCCCACACGTGGACAAGCTCCAGGCCTAACAATGAACTGCTCATCCCGAAAAGACTCCCTATAAAGTCCAAACATTTCATAGAAATGAATACAAAATGCATGTCTCCGACATCATTGGCAGACCATATCTATAAACCCAGAAAACCCGGACAACATGCACAAAGACTGAAAAACAATAGGGAAAAAGAAAACCCGAAAAAACACGGCATGCGCCTGATCCACTGAAGCCCCGAACAAAGAGACCAATGCTGCCAATCTCAAAAAATAAAAAAAGTCGAGAAGCTCTGTCGCCAATTGTGAGAAAGAAATAACTGCAGAAAAGACGACAAAAGGTGACACTCAACAGTAAGAACATGTAAAGACAGGGTAATGTCCATTCAAGAGAAAGTAGATGTCAGGCTAAATTAAGATACTAAGGAGAGAATTTAAGTATAATCTATTATTCCAGACATTTTAACTATAGTATGTACTACATAAGCTGGATATCTATCTAATTTGCTAGTAATTTTAAGTTTATTAATATGCATAACATGCAATTTTTTATCAGATATTCTATAAATTCTAAACAGCTGATTAAGTATAATATTTCTAAACAATTGAATCGAGTTATAAGAATTAAAAGGTAATAATTTATCAATGTTAAAGTTAAAATAGTCTTTTTTATCATATAAATTAGTAACTATCTTACTCGTAAGTTCAATAATAAGATTTAAGTGCAAAAAATGAAATGTCATTACTAATAGTGGCTTCATAGGAATTAGTTCCAAATTATCCGGATAGAAATCTATATCTATGACACAGTTGTCTGTAAAGACCAAACAAATCAGATCATCAACATATCTGTAAATTTTATAATCTGTGGGATTAAAAGATTTTTCATAATGATAAATGTATAAATTAGCTAATATATTGCTACTACAGCCACCTTGTGGAACCCCTGAGACTTGTAAGTATAATTTACTGTATAATTTATTGCCTTGAAATATGTAACTATTGAATTGAACAAAGTGAAGAAGTTTAAGAAATTTGGTAAATATAGTATGAGTAGTATGATAAGTAGTATAAGCATTATATAGAGCTAAAACTACTGCATAAAAATTACAGATCTTAATATTATTAAAAAGATCTTTAAAATCAAAAGTTTAAAATTCAATTAGTTTATCCAATAATATTAATTTATTCTTGAATTCTTTACTATTATTTAGAATAAGGTAGGTATTGCTAGAAAAACTTAAACTATCATTTATTACATTTAAATAATTTAGGAGTAATTTATTCGCAGTAGTAAAGTATTGTAACCACTAGTTACTGTTTTAAATTTAATAGGATTTTTATGAGATATAGATATTAACACTATATATGGAAATTTAAGAAATTTATAATTAATATTTAAATCACTATACATATTGATAATTTTCAGTTTAATACCATTAATTAAGTGTGAATTAAGTTTAAATATACTATTATTATTTATATAATCTAACAGAAATTGTATATAGAATTTTTTACAGATATTATCATAATTATTAGAGGTTTTATCAACATAAGTAATAAAGATAAAACATTTGTAAATCATTAATGGAATGTTTGAAATTATCAATATTATATAAAGATCTAGTCAATTTAGTGCTACAAATAGTATTTTTAATAAATTTATATAAAATTAATTTCCACATATAAAATGCCTCTAACGGCAGAGCGTATTTAGAAGCTAATTTTTAAATATATTTATCAAGGTCAAGATTGATTGACATTAAAACTTTAAAAGAGTTATAACAGGGTGGTAACCTGAATTGTGAACCAAATGACATAATGGTTCTAAACTTTCCGTCTCTAACTATTGCTAAGTCTCCTGTAACGATATGGCCCAAGTGTGGACTTATATAGTCAGCATATTCGTCTACCTTGAAATACAATCATTATCTACATTTGTCATGGAATCTTTATCAATAGAGAGAGATTGTGAAATTTCATTGTAATTAAAAATAGTTCTACCAATCTGCTTGTTGTATTTAAAAATCTTAGTAACATTCAAATTTTGAATAGGCAATAAGTGTTTGAATATGTAAAAAATAGACCCAAAATTTATAGAGTTATAAATTGGATGTTTAAAAGATATCACACAATAAGAATTAGTAGGCGTATTATTACTATGAAATTGATAAAGTTTTATTTTTAAATACTTTGATCTAGTAATGAGCAAATCATTGAAAATATGATTAAAATGTCCATCTGTTAGATTTAATAGCATAAGCATTATTTATAGCATAAACATTTATTCCTTACCGCAAATACTCAAGATTTTATTAATTTCCATTGATAAGTGCTGTTAAATTGATGATGTAAATTTTTAATCTCAACTTTATAATCATGAACAATGGAGTTTTCCTTGCCTCGTTTAAATCTTTTGAGATTACCGGAATTTATATTATTTAAATGGCGTTTCAAAAATAGGTGATTAAAAATAGAAAATTTATTATCTACAAAGTTATTTTTTACAATATTATCATTTAGATATAATTGATTCATCCGTAAGGAAAAATAGTACAATTTGATTTAATGTGAAAATTTTCGAAAATTTTCTATCAGCTGTATTAGTCTTTATATCTAAAATATGTATAGTAATATTTTCAAAAGCATGTTTAACAAAATGTCTATATTCTATTTTATTAGATGTAGGAAGAAAATTATTATTGACGATATATTTTTTAACATGATCTCTGTGAACATTTATTCGTAAATGAATGGGATTGCTAGTTTGTCCTATGTAAGATATATTACAAATGTTAAACGAAATTCGATAAATGTAATTAAAAATTTTACAGAAAAGCAAATGGCTATTTTGGTCACTGGTGTCAGAGATATGAATTTTGTGTTCATTTATATGAAATGCTTGGAATTGATGGGGACTTTTGGCGAGATGAGCAGTTCATTATTAGGCCTAGGGTTTACCCACGTGTGGGGCTTTCATACTTGGATTTTTTTTTATATTATTTTATCGATTCCTTTCCAATGATGTTTTTTGTTTGTCTTCGGCTTGATGACTGCGGGTTTGCATTTGTCTTTCACACTTGATTGATGGTTCTCTGTCTGATACCTTTATTTGGGGAGCATTTTGTAATGTTGGGGTTTTTTGAGTTGAAAATTCTCTATATTCTTTCATTGGATTTTTATACTTATATATATATATATATATATATATATATATATATATATATATATATATATATATATATATATATATATATATATATATATATATATATATATATATATATATATATATATATATATATATATATATATATTTGAAATGTAATAATAAGAATTATGTAAAAATAAAAAAATACAAATCAAGTAATATTAACATCACTATAGAAGCAAATTCACAGCCATAATACCGAAAAGAGAAAAGAACAGCACCATCCCAAATTCGATGATTAATTAGAATTAAATTCATCGTCAGGTCTGAGTATTTAATTCCAATTAACCCAAACAAATGCCTGTTTCAGATTAAGCAATAGTACATTACTATAAATACTTAAACTCAGACTACAGGCAACAAAAATTGAAAAAATGAAAATAGGATACATTAAGAAAATGTGTATTACCATGCGGTATGAACCCTTCTTCTTCCACCACGTGTATCGTGATCAACCTCAACAGCTTAATCTAGAAGCACAGGACTGAACAAGTCGAAATTCTACCAGGGAGGCAGTACGAACGTTCACGGTAATACTCCCAGACCCGTCAGTGAGTCTAAGCTGGAAACCGGACAAGCAATTCAGAATGTTAACTTCCCAAATATGCAATCCTGAATATGAATATGAATCAAAGACGAAAATTCTTACTAAACAAGCAATTCAGAGGAAAACTGGATAAACGAGAATGCCACTATACACCATTATAAGGGCGCTCAAAACGTAGTTTCAATACTGACAAAAGTTACATTTTTTTGCGAAAATAAAATTCAAAACATTAATGTTAATGCATCTTATTTTCCGATTTTTGATTTTTCTATTGTTTTTGACTTAGTTTATTATTTTGCATTTTTATTTATTTATATAATTAATAAATAATTATATATAATTTTATTTATTTATTTATTTTATTTATTTATTTTTTTTTTAACTGTATGTTAGTCACTATAATTGGGAATGTTTTCTAGGATGTTATCGAGTGAAAGTCGATACACTGAATTGATATTTTAATAACAAACTTGGGGGGATATGCGTATATATATATATATATATATATATATATATTTTTTTTTTTTTTTGAAATGTAATAATAAGAATTATGTAAAAATAAAAAAATACAATTCAAGTAATATTAACATCACTATAAAAGCAAATTCACGGCCATAATACCGATAAGAGAAAAGAACAGCACCATCCCAAATTCGATGATTAATTAGAATTAAATTCATCGTCAGGTCTGAGTATTTATTTCCAATTAAACCAAACAAATGCCTGTTTCAGATTAAGCAATAGTACATTACTATAAATACTTAAACTCAGACTACAGGCAACAAAAAATGAAAAAAGGATACATTAAGAAAATTGTATTACCATGCGGCATGAACCATTCTTCTACCACGTGTATACACGATCAACCTCAACAGCTTAATCTAGAAGCACCGGAATGAACAAGTCGAAATTCTACCAGGGAGGCAGTACGAACGTTCACGGAGTTACTCCCAAACCCGTCCAGTGAGTCTAAGCTGGAGACTGGACAAGCAATTCAGAATACAACTTCCCAAATATGCAAACATGAATATGAATATGAATCAAAGATGAAAATTCCTACTAAACAAGTAATTCATATGAAAAATGGATAATCGAGAATGCCACTATACACCATTATAAGGGCGCTCAAAACGTAGTTTCAATACTGACAAAAGTTACATTTTTTATATATTATCATAACTATCAGGAACCTTACTACCCATTACTGGCAGCTGATTCGCCTGACACTTTTTGCAACATGTTTGCAAATGTTTTACAGTATGGAAAGGTATATGTTACCAGCTTATAAGTTATGGCATTTACTTTCAAATAAAAAGTACAGATAAAAAGACAATAAATCCTTCACTTCCAAACATTTATTGTTAAAATTTATAAATGATATCATTTACTTTTGAATAAAAAGTACGGATAAAATAATTTTACATCATGTATTTTGAAGCATTTATTTTTTAATTAAGCATAAGAATATTTTCTGATTCAATAACTGCGGATGGAAAGATATGTTTTAGAAATGAAATTAAAATTTTGGTATTATATTTAATTTGAATTTGCTCAGCAAATATCGTCACTGAGCAATGCAAAAAACCACTACATATACTGTTGGAATATCAATACCAAAAATATAATATTAAAAACCATTAAGGTTTTACAATGGAATCACAGTATGCATGTGCTAAATATCCATTCATAAGATTCCATGGCAAGATATAAATTTTAGTTTCTGAACTTTCATGATCTTCTGCTAAAGAATTCTAAAGTTATTTAAAATATGACATATTCCTACAATCCACTTAACAAAGAACTCTAAGAATTTTAATATGCACTTCATTAACAAATTGTTAGTGTCTTAAGTTGAGTCTTCAATGAACTGAGATTTTGATAAAGCTTTCCATTTTGACAACTGAAGTGAACTCATGCGATTATAACAATATTTTGCACCCTTTATTTTTCCAGAAGGCTTTCAAGTTGTTGTTAGTAAATAAAAATCTGTTATTTTTAAGAATTGCAGTTTTTATCTCCACCTTCGTTGAAATGAATTTAAATTTTATAAAATGTGTATTTCATATCTGCTACGTGTTGTTGTTGTCGAAATATGAAAAATTAAACTATGGATTAGTTTCTTTCTTTGAATTGGATTTTTTTTTTTGCAAATTTTATCGCCGAATAGCAAAAAAACATAGATGCGATGGTTTTAGTTGTTGTTGTTGAAACCCAGACCGTCCGACCTACCAGAAAGGTGTAAGGTAACAGTTTGGACGGTCGGGAAGTGCCACCCAATTTAGACCGGAACCCAGTGGGGGAGTCATCCACAGGGACCGTACCCTCCTTCCCTTACCACCAACCTCTCGGAAGGACTTTCGGACCCACATGTTTAATGTGATCGTACTCCGCATGAACACGGCGGCAGTTTTGGCAGTGGCTGGAATCGAACCCGGGCCTACCGAGTGCAACTCCAGCGCGCTAACCAATGGGCTACCGCGCCCGCGATGGTTTTAGTGTATCAACACCAAATTATAACGTATTTCAATTTATATTAGATTTAAATATGCATCAATATACTCTATTACATATAGCGCATTTTAATTTATACATGATTTCAATACGCATCAATATGTATTGTGTATAGATCTTAATAAGCATCACTATAAAATTGCAAATAACTTATATATGTTTCTCTGTCTTGAATACATCCATGCTGAAAAGCAATTTTTAGAGTTACCAATTTTCATCTCGGAAAGACTTCAGTAGCTTGTCCTGTAAATTGAGACTACATAATTTTCGATAATTCTCCAACTTGTTGGCTTTGGGAGACTTTTCCTCACGAATACAGCGGATAGGTTGTAATAATTGAGGTCATAGCTGGGATTTATGACCACTTGACTAGCTCCTATGTCCTGAATAGAAGAGTTGTAAAAACTAATGGTTTTAATAAAAGTCAGACAGGGAGAGATGAATTCCGAATGAGAAGAAATGAAACTAGATCTATTAAAAAAAAGAAAGAATAGATGAAAGCGATGAAATTCGGACAACAAGAAGAGATTAAATCTCGACAAGAAAGAAGATAAAGCCCCGAAAGCAGATGTAAAAGAAGAATTCAATGTGGCTAAAGATTAAAGCTGTTCAATTGAGGTAAAAAAAATTACCAAGATGACAGTAGAATATTCAAATTAGCTAGATCGAAGAACATGTGATCAATTGTTATGAATTGTTATCGCGATATGGGTCGAGTTGGTTGACTTTGACGACAGATTTTGCAAATCTAGTGACAAACTTGTTAATTGCCGATTTTGGCTGCTTTAGGGAATGTTCAGTAATATTATTAGAGTGGTTCAGAATTTTCTGAGGAGGTTAGGTTCTTTAGGTTTACTGGGAACCTTCTACGGAGGTTGTGACATAGTGAAGGATTTCGTCAAAGAACGAGAACTTGGCGTGCGCAGAAGGGGATGCAAAAGAGAGATTGAGATTATGTGCTGGGGAACGAAGCGAGGGACGTGGTGTGATGATGGGATGAGCATCCGCTCAAATGAATGACATTATGTATTTTTAACGTAAACATATTTGTAAATATTAAATGTTTGTGATGTTAATCAAGTAATTTGGTTTCTGAATCCAGTACAATGGTATATTGTGGTTCTTATTGTGTAGAGAAAAGTGTTACATGATACTAGTAAAAGTGAATTGTGAATACATTATTGCTTTAAGACTATATTCTTCTTGTTTGTGAACTAGTTGATCATGGCTTGCTGCTTTATTTTATTTTCGGCAGTCGTTTCAGGACTTTGATAGATAATTAAAAGTTCATTTCCATAACTTGTTACTATTTACGTTTATTGCTACTTTTAATAAAACTTAGCTATCTAAATATGTGAACTATTTCTTTTATTCTGAGAACGCTACCGCAAATTTAAAGGATAGTGAGAGATCAGATTTAACGGAGACAGTGTTATGTCAATATTTATGACGTCTGTAATGTCAGACAATGGCATCAGTCTGAATGGCGCCAGTTTTAGAGCGACCCTGACCCGAGAGGTCAATAGGCCATATAAAGAAGAGGCTAACGTGAAGCCACGAGATTGCTTAAAAATGTATTACCCTGAGGTTAACCAATGGTTGTCGAAGAAGCGATGGCAGATCTCAGACGAACCAATGGCAGACCTCAGGCAAAAAAAACGGCAACCGGAAGGTTATACAGATTCCATACAGACGTCAACGGAATATCCTGAGATAAACACTTCAACGAAATTTCCTGAGAGATACACTTCAACGTGACATCCGAGAGAGACTTCAACGAAATGTCCTGAGATAAACACTTCAAAGAAATGTCCTGAGATAAACACTTTAACCAAATGTCCTTAGAGATACACTTCAATGTGAGATCCGAGAAAGACTTCTACGAAATGTCCTGATATAAATACTTCAACGACAGCACGAGAGCAGAACGAATATAACGTCAACGACAGAGATGCAGACGTGATGAGATCAGATTCAGTTGTGTCGGAGATCAATAAGAGATTAAAAGTAATGTAGTGAGAGATGTCTAACAGTAGTGGGCCATCGTAATTGAGGGAAATGTGGTTATGTGTCAATGTACAAAGACGAAATTGGAGTCATGTGTACATATCAATAATTGTATTAGATCATATCCCAGTTCAATATTAACTGACCTGGTTTCACATGTCCATTCTCCTCCGCAAATAATGTGATATATATTGTTGTAATTAATTTATTAATTAGAGAATGTTAGTAATAAAGAATGCTATTTTAAAGTTAAAAAATGGTGCAGTTAATTGTGAGTAGTACTATGTATGTATATATATATATACATTATATCAGGACGGGCGCTAAAGATTATATGGTGGGTTTTTCACGATATACGGTAAACTACCACGTTAATTATGAATAATAGAACAATTATAAAATCCAACATAAAGTTTCCTTCTTTGTGCACCACAGATACGATGTAAAAAGTATGTACATCTTTATATATATATATATATATATATATATATATATATATAGATTCATAAAAACCATAAAAATGTATTGAATGTATTGTGTATAGATTATATATATATAGATTATATATATATATATATATATATAGATTCATAAAAACCATAAAAATGTATTGAATGCAGTATCAGTTACAGAGTTACATACATTAGTTTCATAGATAAAAAAATTAGATATGTTGAAACTTATTTTAAATGCATTTGGGGAATATAAATGCAGATATATAATTAAATTACGATTGCGAGGGCCCATTAGGTAGACCGGAATCATATCAAAATTTAATTTTGAGAGTAATTCCAACCACTGGGTGTTTTATTTCTTAATATCCATATATGAAATTGTATAATTGCACTGCAAGTAATTATGCCATTTGGGGAACGTTCAAGATATTTTGCTCAAGAATGCTAAAATAACTTAAAATATGAGCATCCTTCCAACATTCATTTAATAAAGAAACTAAAGAATTTTAATACGCACTTCATTAAGAAACAGTTAATAAGATTTAAACTTAAATTATCTCTCATGAATCATTATAAAGTTAAAGAATTCCATTTCGTAAACGCAAATTAATTGATATAAAGTTGGTTATATTTTACATCGTATTACTTTCAGTTCAAACTGCATACGTATTTACGTTTCCTAAAAATTTTATGTAATAATTCCTAAAGATGAACTTTTTTTTTAAATTAAGACTTGTGTAATCAAATTATTTTTCGCGTTTACATTTTTTGTTTAATATTCTGTACACCGAACGTTCTCAGGAAATTTGAAATTCAAAGACTTAATCCTCTTTTTGAAAAATAAAATATAAAATAAAATATAATTCATTTCCGATATAAAAATTACTATACTGTGGAAGATAGAAGATAAAATAATAGATACATATTGAATATACAATATATAGAGAGATTAACTTTATATATATATATATATATATATATATATATATACATACACACATGGTGTTTCAAAGCTAATGTAACGAACTTTCAGGGGTGATAGGACATAACGACACAAACACTTTTCATCATAGAATGCATGCATGATCGCAAGTGAAGCTGTTATGCTCTAGGTTGCGCTGTTTGATTCGTTCTCTGTTTGATACCTTTATTTGTATGGCATTTTGTAATGTTGGGGTTTTTTGAGTTGAAAATTCTCTCTATTCTTTCAATGGATGTTTAAACTTTTATTATTACTGAAAACATTTTAATTATATGGTGCATTTGCGCAATGAAATAAATGTATTTTGTTTCGTCATTCTTTATTACTTAATATCTTTTGTAATTTTAACAGTTAATATTTGCAAAGTATCTTTAATTCTTTTAATATGATTCGGTATTTATGACACTGTTTTATATATACATATATATATATATATATATATATATATATATATATATATATATATATATATATATATATATATATATGTGTGTGTGTGTGTGTGTGTGTGTCTCAAAAAGACTGCAACGGGCTGTATTTCTTTACCTGTTGGAGATAAGTGGGCAATGTAAATTGCAAAACTGTTGAAAGTAATATAGGAAATAAGACTATGTTAATGAAATAGTCCTCCCATTAATTTTCAAAAAGTTACACTTTTTTAAATTTTTATACGACCCCCCCCCCCCTTGGACAAATTTGGTCAATCAGAAATTTTTATTTTTAATGCAATAAGGTCATAAAAACCGCATATCTGTATCTTTTAAATTGTGCGAGTTATATTTAATTGAAAATTGAACATTATGATTGAGGACTATATTTTACATTAGAAAAGTAAATTTGTAACATATCACAAAAAAGATAAAACTGGATGATAATACACAGGATACCCAACCGCGTAGTGAGTACCACTACTGTATATGATATTTGTCTGTGTAATGCTTTATTTAGATGCATTTGTGATAAAAAATTTTGACACATATCAACATATTTTTGATCTAAACAATTTCCATCGTTAATTTGTTTATGATCCCAATTTCCACTAATGAAACAGCATTTCGTATGCTACGGAAAAGTGGCATAAGTCAGACTTTTTCCTTTATCATAATTCAGTTGATTTTAAAGATACAGATATACGTTTTTAACACTTTGCAACAAAAAAAAAGTGTTTAGTGTAAAAAAAGTAGTTTAAAAAGTGTCAGTTGAAAAGTGTTTATGACTTTGTTCATTCTGCCAGTCTGTCTGTCTGTCTGTCTCTCTGTATGTATGTCCGTTAGCACGATAACTGCCGTAAAAATGACTTAATCAAATTGAAATTTTAGTATGTTGTTCAGACGGTCTGTAGAACCTATGGGAATATAAATGAATAATATTACCCAATTAGTTTTGGATTGAACCCGGGTCGAAAAAATGAAATACATTGAGCCCTATAGGACCTAAGTTTTCAAACATTTTTTAAGCGGATTTAAAATTCACAAATAGCTTCGAAAATGTTAGGTAATATTCAAATAGTTCCATAAAATATGCAAAAAAAAAATTCAGCGAAATATATTCAGTAGTTTTTAAATAAAAATTAAAATAATAATTACACCTCTTATATGAAACGATCACGTAACCATGATATGAAACGATCACATGGCCCACTTCAAAATGATATATGTCATCCATCTTGTTTCAAAATCGTGATTTTTTTAAGTTCTTTTTAATTCATATTGAGTGTTGTATCCGTCCTAAAACTACGTTATTTTTGTTTAATTTCTGTGCATCTACATACTGAAACAACGCAATGACAATATGTTTGAGTTTAAATGCTCATCTAAATTTGATTATTTCTACAACTAAGCCTATTTTTCACCTATGTAAAATGTAAACAGCAAAATATATAGAATGAGTTGTATTAGAATTCCTGTATTTTTTTAACACAAAATAATTTAGTCCGTGGAGTCTGCATGGCTGATATGAATCAAATATTAATTGATTTCATAAAGAGAAGGACGATTTTTTCCGATGAAGTTTCAAGCATAGAGTTTAATTTTTTGTAGCTCCATGGTCTTAAACAAAATGTTTAAATAAAATAATATTTTATAGTATTGTGATGAATGAAATTAATGGGAGAAAATTATGAATGAAATCCTGTTTTTATAGAGAGATCCAGGCGTGTAATTTTTTCTATGACGTCATTTGAATTAATTTCAGTTGTTTTCGATGAAGTTTTCAAATATAATAAATTATAGTAGTATTATGATAATTCTAAAACTATTACCGAGGAATGTATAACATTTTAGAGATGTTTAAACCAGGCAATTTATAGTTCAATGCCGTCATTTGAATGAAGTTCATTTTTTTCGATGAAAGTTTAAGTTTTCAAATATAATAAATTAATGCAGTATTGTGATAAGTTTCAAAATATTACCGAGGAATGTATTGCATTTTAGACTTGTTTAAATAAAATTGCATTGAAGTTGGAAAGTGTTTCATAATTAATGCTTTAAGCATGATTGATCTTTCTTGTTTTTTTAATGATCTTCTTGCATTAAAAATAAGAATTTTCTGATTGACCCAATTTGTCTAAGGGGATCGTATAAAAATGTAGAAATGTATACTTTTGAAAATCAATGGAAGGACTATTTCATTAAAGTAGTCTATTTATTTCCTACTTTACTTTCAATATTTTTGCAATTTACATTGCCCACTTATCTCCAGCAGGTAAAGGACTAAAGCACGTTTAAATCTTTTTGGGGCCCTCTCTCTCTCTCCCTCTCTCTCTCTCTCTCTCTTTCAGGGGTGACAGAACATATCGACACAAACACTGTTCATCATAGAATGCATGATCGCAAGTGAAGCGGTTATGCTCTAGGTGGTGCGTTTAGACGCCACAGGGCTTTTTCAAACACCCTATAAAAGCGGTGGTTTTTGCATGCAAAGATATTAGCAAAGATGAACATGCATTTTGTTTACTGTCTCATTACAGATAATGGTGGGGAAAACAAATGCATTACCGAAGGAGCTAATACAACAGGCGTGTTCCCGATCACAGAATGTTTACTCGCTTCCACCGACAACTGCTTGAAATGGGAGTCTTCATTACTGCCATATATATTTATGTTGTCTTAAGTAAAGCTCTGTTTCGATGTTTCGTGCGAGTCCTGGCACCATCTAGAGCTTAACTGCTTTACATGCGACAATGCATTTTATGATAAAAATTGTTGTCCGGTTTGATGTATTCTATCACTACTGAGAGTTTGTTGCATTAATGTTGGAACACCCCATATATATATATATATATATGTATTTATTTATTTATATATATATGTGCATATATATATATATATATATATATATATATATATATAATATATATATATATATATATATATATATATATATATATATATATATATATATATATCAAGAAATCATCTGTAGCCTGCAAAGTTCGAGCTTTTAGCTCAGGTCAGTTTTGCTAAGTTATCACCTTGGTACAGTTTTCTAAATATGATGTTAAAGTGATCCACCTCAAATTTAATCGCGAAACACCATAGATGCTTAACAGGTAAGGATAACACACCGATACAAGGATTTAAAACTTTAAAGCTGATTATTGAATGCATCAACATATACAAAAACTGACTGTTAATCACATATTTCACTCCAATTAAAAGAAATGGTATTGCACTGGCCCCGTTAAGCTAATCGAACTCAAATAATCATATTGGGCTTGGTAATACATGCGAAACTTGCGCTGTCTAGTACTCAGTTGAAATATTTCAAATGATGTCTTCCCAATTTTCAAATAATGCCGGCTTTCCGTTTGATGATTGGAGCACCACTTCAGTTGTCAACTCTCGGCATTCCTCGAGGGGATTTATAGACGCATCTTCCTATGTATCTCATCTCGTTATACATACATTGTCTCAGCATTTCGCAACTTTCTCGACCTTATCTAGTTGCAATGTGAGTGATTGATTCATTGATTCCCCTTTTTATATCCGACCAGAAAATTTTTATCTGGTCTTACCAATAGGATTTCAGAAAATTGGTTTGCTCTTTATTGATTTATTTAACCGAGACCAAAAAAAAAAAATCTGGTGTGGGCAGCACGTAACTTTTCTTATATAATGAAATGAATTCAGTACTTTTATAATAAAAGAATAGGTTTTCCTAGTAGTGATGTTTATATTCTCTCCAAGATATTGAATTTTCGTCAATTTGTAGTCATTTTCATTAATTTAGCGTCATTTTTATCAATTCGGCGAGATTTTTAATTTGACAACAATTAAAAATGGCGCCAAGTTAGCGACATTCCACCAAATTCGTCGCCAAAATCTCACGAAGCGTTATGTACGGAGAAATAAGTTATTCTTACAGCAGATAAATGACTATTGGCGTTCAAATATAAAAGTATTGCTCAAAGTATCTTTTTTCATGAATGGAATGAGCTAGATCCACGAGAATGATGTCACAAAATTTATCGCATGGTATTACATATGAAAAGTGAACATGTTTCTCAATGGGAATTTTTTTTATATTTTATATAACTTTATGATAATTTTTTTGAAAAATGTGCAATATCTCGAGAACGGTTCATGTAAGCGTTATCATATCAATCGTTAGCTACATATTTATGTCAATCGTTTTCTAATGAAAACTTACATAAGAACTGTCTATTTGCGTAACTTTATTAGCAGTTTTGATTTTTTGACGATTTTTTCTGAATTTCACTCGGAAATTAAAGGGTGTTCTGAACATTCGATTGCGTATAAAAACAATAGGCTTCCAGTGTTTATGGAATGTGAATTTTATACCAAATTTAGTTATAATCGGTCCATTCGTTCGTAAGTTATCGTCTCCACAAGCTCACTGACACACACACACACACACACACACACACACACACACACACTCACAAACACACACACACACACACACACAGACATCACTTCAAAAATGTTCGATTTGTGATCAGGGATGCTTGAAACGTGCTCTTCCGTCGTAAACTCGAATTCGAATTTTCGACCCCGTCACAATACTTTCCTTATACATTATGTATATAAGGAAAGTAAATATTGTTAGTGCAGAAAAACTTAATATTAAATGAAGGAAATTCTAACTAAAGTTTGTAGAAACCTCACAAGCTTTCCTGATACACAGATGCTTTGATAAACACATTCATACGTTTATTGATGAGTTTGCTTTGCATTTTTATCCTTTTTGGGTTTTTTTCTCGTTATTTATGCTGTCACATACTAAGTTTAATAAATTCAGATTCTTTTAGACAACAGTTTAAATTCATATTAAATACTGGAAGGAAACTAATTTTTATGGAGCCATGTTCCTAGTGCTATATTGTTCTACTATGCTATGATACATAGTGATGTACTATGATATAGCAGAATTTGGTTCGAAATTGAAGAAATCTGAATTTTTCTGAAATTAAATGATTAACATTAAAATATTTCATTGCATTTATAATTAAAATACATATATATTTAAATTTTATATGTTTAAATATTGTCCAATTGCTGTAAATTGTAACATTTCGTATAAAGCAACAGCACGAATTCAAACCATTAATGAAATATCTTGGTAAAAATAATATTTCTAAACTACAAGTGTTTTTATTTACTGATTTTATTTAATAGTTTTTTTTTAAATTTGATTTTGGAATTGGTAAAAACGTATTAAACGTTTTGAAAACGTAGTGTAACTATTGGGGTTACTTTAAACAAGTGAGCACTCTTATCTTGAAATCGTGAGCAAATAAATCATAGCTTGCCTTTTCTAAGTGGCTTATCCTTCTTTGAAGATTCTCACGTGACTTTGATGCATCGATCAATGCTTAAGAACGGATGGCTAAGTTTGACGTCACAATGACTTATAGGGGAAGAGATACTTCTTTCAAATAATGTTGAGGAAATATGTGAATGTATTTCAGAGCTAAGAATCAAATCAAATAAAAAGAGGTAGTTAAACCATAGAAATAAACACTTTTTAACATGACAAAATGTAGCATATTTAATTTTTTATACAAGTATAACTTAAAATATTTTAAATATGAGCTAAAAAAATATATAATTATTTCAAAATGGTATAACTACTACAATCTTTCGTTCTTTATTTGCTGACAAAATTATTCATATGTTTCTGGAATGTGATTCTGATCTTGCGTGTAGTTTCAGTTAAAAATATATAAACTCTTTATCTCGTTATGTTATTTTTTTAAATTAAAATATGATGTGGGAAGCACTTGCCTCTCCTTATTAATTTACAATTAATTTACTCCTTTCACAGAGCTAGCACTTGCCTCTCCTTATTAATTATGCAATTAATTTACTCCTTTCACAGTTGAAAAATGTTGAAAAGATCCACGGAACAGTGTTTGCAACGTTGAATTGTACATTTGCCGCTTTTCCGGATGACAACATGTAAAGTTATTTTGTAATCAATAAACTTATATTTCACCAATTCTAAATGAACATTTATCAATATTGATGACATCGTCAATAAGCGATATAATCCATATATTAAATATTTGCAAAGCATTAACTCGGACGCCGCAGGCGGACTGCCAACCTTGTACAAGGCATTGGTGTAGGCAGCATATAAGTCCGCTGAGTGTTTGCAAAAAGTTGGGAATATCAGCTCGAGAATGTATACGCAGGTGCTTGACAGTGCATATTGGCTACGGTGTACGCAGATACCTGGCCGATTAACATATTATTGTTGTTGAGTTCTTTGAGTTTGTTTTATAAGTTTGTATAGTTCAAATGCCCGTCCAATAATAATTTCGATCTATGTACACAATACTTTATCTATTTTTATCTATATACATAGTCACTATCTAGTTCTATCTATATTCACAATCACTTTATTTTTTTTTATTTATATACACAATAGCTTTATCTATTTTTATCTATGTACACAATCACTCTAACTATATCTATGTACACAATCACTGCGAATTGGAGTGTGTGTGTTGAGTGGTGTTGTACTTATGATATAAACTTCGTTAACTACCAGGTAATTGATGACTTTTTTAATTCTTTCCTGTGTTGATGAGTTTTTCTGAACTCTGTCAGTCCAGAGGGCCATACTGTCTGTTGCTGGTGCTCTAACATGATATCTGTGCGTCAGTGGACAGTATGATATGCAGTGAAGTGGGTCCCCGACATACCAACAGACACAGAAGCCCATTGCGCTCTTACCTATCTTATATAGGAAGGACCGAAAAGGACCATGTCCTGTGAAGAACATTGTTGTTTCTCTGTTTGTAGGTTGTCTGTCTGATCTGACTTGTGGTGTAAATGGATATGTTTTACGGCCCTTTTCGCGAAGCATTACGGACAGACGGAGAAATGGGTTATTCTAATAGTCGTTTATTATGTTCTATCCAATATATTGGATTTTCAGCAATTATTCGTTATTTCCATTAATTTATCGTCCTTTTTATCAATTTGACGACATATTCGTGTCAATTTGGCAATATTTTAAAATACTCGCCAAGTTGGCGATATGCCGTTAAAATTCGTCGCCAAAATTTTTACAAGCGTTACAGAAGGAGAAATGAGTTATTCTT
The DNA here is from genome assembly GCA_951213105.1 of Amaurobius ferox. Taxonomy (NCBI): domain Eukaryota; kingdom Metazoa; phylum Arthropoda; class Arachnida; order Araneae; family Amaurobiidae; genus Amaurobius; species Amaurobius ferox. The sequence goes on from OX578139.1 coordinate 138,521,948, forward strand.
ATAGACGATAATTATATTATTTCAAGATACTGAATTTTCATCAATTTGTCGTCATATTCATAGATTTAGAGTCATTTTGATCAATTTTGAGATATTTTTATCAATTTTGGCAACATTTAAAAACTCGCCAAGTTGTCGATATTTCGCTAAATTTGACGCCAAAATTTCGTCAAGCGTTATGGATGGAGAAATAGGTTATTCTTATAGTAGATAAGCAACTAATGGCATCTAAATATAAAACTATAACCCAAAGTATATCTTATAGAAACCTCTTAAAGAAGATTCTTATATTTTTTTCTAAGATGTTGAGTTTTATCAATTGGTCGACATCTTCATTGATTTAGTGTCATTTTTATCAATTTGGTGACATTTTCGTCAATTTGCAGCATTTGAAAAAATCTGTCATGTTACCGATATTCGCCAAATAATTTATTTCCCGTTCATGGACGGAGAAACAGGTTATTTTTGTAGTAGATAAACCACTAATGGCGTCCAAATGCAAAACTATTACCAAGGTAGCTTCTCTCGTCAATGGAAAGAGATAGATACTCAAAAATGATGATAACAAAATTTTTGCATAATATTACACATGAAAAGTGAACATATTTTATAATAGTTAAATAGTTAATACCCTTTTTCTCAATTTTATGTGGTTTTTCTGAAAAATTTACCTAAAAATTCTGCAATATCTTAACGGTCCATGCTAGCGTTCCAAAGTTTATGTCAATAGTTTTCTAATTAAAAATTACATAAGAAATTATTATTTACTCAATTTTATTCAAGGTTTTGATCTTTTGATGTTTTTTCCCCCAAAATTTCATTTCACAATTCGGAGAGTTCTGCACATTTGATTGCGTTTAAAAACCAGCTTCCAGTAGTCACTGGTGGAAGACCCAGGCCGTCCGACTCATCCTGAGGACTTGAGCAACTATTTGGACGGCCGGAGTAGTCACTGGTTGTAAATTCTGTACCAAATTTCATTCGAATCCCCTCATTCGTTCATGAAATATCATACATATACATACTCACACACATACACACACACATACACACACACACAAACACACACACACACACTCCACACAGAGACATAACCTCAAAAACGATCAACATCTGTTCAAAATCTGTTCAACCGCAACTCAAGTTAAATTATTAAACTTTTAGGTTTCATGCAAATTAAACTTAGCATGGTTGCTTTCTCAAATTTAATCATTTTGAAATAACTTTTACAATGAATTTTATAATTATTTTATTTTGTACAACTTAAATCTGATTATAGTCCGATCAGAGACCGTAAAGATCTCTAATACTTTCTGTAAATCGCATACATATAAATAATATCTGTATCTGAGAGCTAATACTATTCTACCATAATATTAGGAGGTATTATTATAAAACAGATATACACTCCAACGTTATCAATACGCTTGACATAAATCGGCTTATCGAACAACGGATTTCAGTAATTGGGAATTAATAACGGTTTTGCATCTCCACCAGATATCATTCTATATTGTGAGAGTAATATATTTATTATATATATTATTCTTATAGAGACATTTCTGGAGAAATTTCTACATATATAGGAAATCATATTTTCGTTATAGTTGATTTTTTATACATCAGTATTGTTAAAAATGATCTTTATGATTAGCAATTTCTTAAGTGGGTTATAGCAGAGTCTATCTATTATATTAAGTCTATATATGAGTTGCTTCTTTATCAGTGATACTCTTCTTAAAAGGAACAATTTTTACTGGAAAAATGCAGGCGTAGGCAATGGATTTGTGACATTTTGTTTGTTCCTACGACAGTTTTTGCATAATTAAAGAAAAAAAAAAGCATCTCAAGGTGCAGAGTTCACTTTGATAATAAGAGCTTGCAATTTCGTCCCAGTAGCTCAACGGTAGAGCATCAGCTGGCCAGATTGAAGATCCACGTTTCGGTTTCAGATTAGGATAGCAAAATTCTTTATAATGACACCAGGGCATATGAACTCTGTAGGTTAGTGCAAATATGTCGGAGGTCAGAAGACCCCAGACCGTGCGACTCACATAGTGGGTTTAAAGTAGCTAGCTGCACGGCGGGGAAAGGATACCCCCTGCACTCATCTACCATCCCGCAAACGAACATTTACTTAGATCTAAAAAGATAACAATTAGTGAAAAATATTGTGATTAAACAGACACTTTTACATTATATTTGCACTTGACAAGTACGTCCATTTTTCAAAAATAGGAAAAGGGTAATTGCGAATATAAATAAGAAGATCATTGATAAATAAAATTTAGAGTGACGTGTATTAACATAATGAAAAATAGACTAAAACTGAAGAAAATAATAAAATGTTAAAAGTAAAATTTAAAAAATATATAAAAAGAAAATATATGAAAACGAAAAAAAATTAGTCGCATGAGAAATAAAAGCAGAAATTTAGAATTAAATTTAGAAAAAAAATAGAAAAAAATAGAAATAAAAAGGGTCAAAAGGAAAACTAAAGAACCAAGAAAATAAGAACATTTAACATAGCTTTTTTTTTTAAACAGAAAATATGGAGGGAACCCAATAACAATAAGTTCATATAAGTTAATAAGAATATGTCGGAGATGTGAAAGCGACCCTAGTACGACTATCATGGCTTCAATGAACTATGAGACATTGAGCACCTATTCCAAATCCGGAGGATAACGATAACACAGTAAACTAATCTGGAGGATAAAATAAACATCAGGAGGCTAACCTGAAGTAAAAATAGCAGGACGTAGTCAGCTGGTTGTCATTTGCACACCAATCTGACATTAGATAGTGGAGAATGCAGAGTGCACTTCTACATAAAGGCCTGGAATGTATTTCCAGTAGCTCAAGGGTAGAGCGTCTGGCCAGTTTGAATCTCCAGGGTTTGATTCCCGGTTGCAGAAGCAAGGTTCATTACAATGGTATGTTTAATATTGTAAAGTCTATAGTTTCATATATACTCTTAGACAAAAGAATAGACGCACCCCTCAAAATAATCGTATAGAAATGAAACTGTACATGCAAACACATATCGACCGAATATGCAAATGATTAAAAATTCGCATCCAATGAATGAATAGTCGGAAACAGCTTATTGAAATACGCTGGTAGAAATGCGCTGGTTGAAATGCGCTCCATATGCACCGCACCATGGTGGTGTACATAAGAAACGAACCTCGTTTTCAAGAACGAACCTCGCTTGCAGGAACAAAACTTGCAGTGGATTTCGATTTCGTTTACGTACTTTGATTGTATGAATGCCTCGCCATCGAATTCGCAGCCACTGCGAATTTTCAGCATGGTAATGCCAGGCCACACACGGCACGCATCTCTATTGATTGTCTGCGTGCGTTCGACATACTTCCTTGGTTAGACAGGTCCCGGGATCTGTCGCCTATTAGCACATTTGGTTTGAGATGGGGCATCGCTCGTGAGCATCCCAGAATATAGACGAATTAGCTCGTCAATTGGAAGCCATTTGGAACGACATCCCCCAGTACACCATCTGCCAACTTTATGCATCTATGCCACGTCGGGTAATGGTTTGTATCAAGGCCAGAGGCGGATCAACGCCATATTGGCGTGCTCACATTGTGTAGATATTTCAGTGCAAGAAATCATCCGATTGTTCTGAAATTCTAATCATTTATTTTTTTGTACTTCCACATTGCACACCAAATTTTGTCTCATTTGAATAATTCTTTCTTGCTGCGTCGGTTTTTTTGTCTTAGAGTGTATACTTTTTTAGCTTTACAGCTTAATCTCACTCTCGATATAGATGAAGAGGAAACGTGTTATAAAGCAGATGCGACACCATAAAAAGAAAACTGAACTGTTCAAATACATCCCCTTCATTAAATAAAAAAATTGACGTGGATATTTTTAATTTTTCTAATAGAAATTAGAAAAAAATTACATTGTATTCTGACGGCATAAATTACTGACTTTTTATGTACATTTTTGATACATAAAATGCACAGCACTCAAAAGAAAAATAATCATTTTTCATGAAATAACTATATTTTATTACATTCCAATACCGATAAGATATTTATCGATTAAAAGAGTTTTTAATTATATTACTTGTATTTAAATACAGCATGCATTTAGATAACCTCTTTTTACTAGACGGATTTTCCAATGAAAATTGTAGGTTACGCAAGCTAAGCTGGTTTTGTTTCGAACTGTGAATACATAAAATCGATTCAACTGCTTTGTTTGCATTTAGATAGAATGGATTAAACTAGTTTAATTGTTATGAAAAAGTAAACAGTTTAATTAATAGTACAATATTTCTTTCAGTATTTTTAATGCGGCGAGTGACTGGGAAAGTTTTTATTATTTCCCGATTTTCTATTAAATAGTTTGTAACTTCTTAAAAAATTACCCTAACCGTTGCTGCATTGATTAATATGGTATATTTTAAAATGCATTTATCATACTTTCTATATTTTGTTTCTATTTCACACAACAGAATATTAATAATCTGAATCTAAATGCATCTATACAATTTTCGCTGAAACTTGCAGCAAATTATTCCAACCAATGGAAGAATTTTGGGAATATATAATTGATCTTGCGGTAATATACTATTAACAAGCTCATTTGTGTTTATATATTTCAAGGCATTGGCTTAGAATTAAGTACTTACGCAAAGTTACAGCGTAAATAAAAAATTGACCCTTTATTAACTGACACTTTATTAACTACGTTGTAAAAAAGTACGTAGTTATTCTGATGAATAAAGAAATTCAGCCGAATTGTAGAATACACAATGTTTTCTCGTAAAATATAGGATTTATCACAATAATTGACATAGCTTGCATCTTTCAGGTCTGTTTGGATTGTTATGACTAATATATGAAACTTACATATGCAAAACAATTTCTAAATTCCTTATTACTTTCCTTATATACATATAATGTATAACGAAAGTATTATGATGGATGGGGGGGAATTCGAATTCGAGTTTTCGACGGGAGAGCATCTTTCAAGCATCCCTGAACACGAATCATACGTTTTTGAGATGATGTATGTGTGTGTGTGTGTGTGAAAGTATGTGTGTGTGTGTGTGAAAGTATGTGTGTGTGTGTGTGTGAAAGCATGTGTGTGTGAAAGCATGTGTGTGTGTGTGTGTCAGTGAGTCTATGGAAACAATAACTGACGAAGGAATGGAGCGTTTAGAATTAAATTTTGGGTACAAAAATTACAATCCGTGAATACTGGTAGACTATTGTTTTTATACGCAATCGGATGTTCAGAACCTACATAAATTTTCCAGTGAAATTTTGAAAAAATCATAAAAAAATTAAAACCTTTAATAAAGTTGCGTAAATAGTCATTTTTATGTAATTTTTCATTAGAAAACGTTTGACATAAATTTTAGAACCCTAGCGTGCACTGTTCTCGAGATATTGCACATTTATCAAGTAAATTTATCAAAAAATCCCATAAATTAAAAAAAAATATTAAGTGTTGAGAAACATGTTCACTTTTCATATGTAATATCATGCAATAAATTTGGTGACACCACTTTCGTGGATCTAGCTCGTTCCATTGATGACAAAAGATACTTTGAGTAACACTTTTGTATTTGAACGCCAATTTTTTCTGCTATAAGAATAACATATTTCTCCATCCATAAAGCTTGGGGAGATTTTGGTGACGAATTTGGCGGAATGTCGCTAATTTGGCGATTTTCATTTAAATGTTGCCAAATTAATGAAAATCTTGTTAAATGGATAAAAATGAGGCTAAATCAATGAAAATGACGACTGATGAAAATTCAATGTCTTAGAAAAAAATATAAGTTTCTACTATAAGAATAACCTATTTTTTTACTGCAACAGCAGTAAATTCATTGCATTATATTAGGAAAGTCATGTGCCGCCCATATCAGAATTTTTTAAACGTTTCTAGACATTTTATTCTGAATATCAATTAATTATTGCATAATTTAATTGCTTTAATTACAAGAAGAATTAGCAGACGATATCGGCATTTGAAGTATAACTGTGTTGCTATGATCATAAATGGAATAAAAATGGCATAAAAATTGATCTTGCAAAATATAGCCTAAAACAATGACTGCTATAAACAATATAGGATATTTTTTCTGAGTATGATGATATAAAATCGAATCTTGTGTATGTTGCCATTTTCGAGATATAGCTGGAATGTCATATTATTGCATTTGTAAGAGTGTAGCGAACGCTTCAAATACACATGGAAATACTAGAAAATGTAACCGCTAGTTTCTTAACCGCAAGTCTTATGTACAATTGTAAGAAACATTCTGTTTTCCCAAAAATACAGTAGATGGCAGCACTCAACCTGACTAAAGGACATTCGTTTTTTGTTTATAAAAAACATTTGAAGTGGAGTTCGAGATGGCGATAGAAAGCACGTAGCCAACGTGTTTGTAATATGTAGCTAATTCCAGCTATGATTTATAAAATATGAGTAATTTTTATGTATTATTAAATGCTGTGAACTTTTAAATGGCGAGTGAGTGTTTCCCAACCTCATCACCAAAAGTAGCCTTATAAAGCCAAAAAGTGTCGCCCAACGCGAGGTCGATCGAATAGTCGATAAAGTTTAGAACATTCTGTCTTAATCTCGAGTAAGTGAAAGTTAAATAAGTACCCTTTTAATTAGCATAACTATGCTTTTTATAATTAATGCTTTTTATAATTAAGTCATCCTGGCTTAAATGAAATAAATTGATGTTGTCAATCCTGACATATATATACAAATTTTGATATCGTTCGTACTTTCGTTTTAATGTTATTTTGAATGTACTGTTGTGTGCAAGTCATAATGATAGAATAATAAGTTGTTGAAGTTTTGAAACTTAAATAGATCAATTTGATATATACTAGTGATTTTAAGTAAATTAAAGTGACATTTATCAAGTATTAGAAATAAATATAAATTTGATAATAATGTTGTTCTTGAGCCATTCAAAGACGAAAATTCTATTTCATTAAATTATTGAAGTGAAAGTTATTTCTACCTCTTCATTTAGAACTTTTAGAACAATCTAATTTAAAATTACTTGGAACTTTTCGAGCAATCTAATTTAAAATTATTTTGAACTTTTCGAACAATCTAATTTAGAATCATTTAGAACAATTTTCGAACTCAATAACATTGAACATTCATATTTGTAAAAAAAATAGCAAATATGACGATGGCATTCTTAGAGAAAGGAAAAAAGTTGATCTGAAACAGCTAGCCACTGAGTTAGGAGAAAACGGAAATGGTAACCTAAAAGCCATTGAACTTAGGGATATTATTCTAAAGAGCAAGACGTACAGGGAGGATGATGAAATTGTAAGAAACATTTTTGAGGGTTTGTTTCGGAAAGACTGGAAGACGAATAGAGGGTAAAAGAGGACGAAAAGGGGGTAAGAGAGAACGAACAGAGGGTAAGAGAAAACGAACAAAGACAAAGGGAACAACTAGAAAAGAAAGAGTGGAAAAGCAAAATAGAGAATTTAAGATAGAATAGCTAAGGCTACAGTTGGCGAGTCAGAAAGAAACTGCATCCGCGGTTATTCAACAGGAAAATTCTCATATGAAAGTGGACCTTAAGAAAATTATGCCAAGTTTTAACCCTAAAACAAATGACATGAGCTTGTTTTTAGTATTATTTGAAAGACAATTGAAGATCTTAAAAACTTAAGACCTGTGGGTGACTCATCTCATAGAAGTACTGTCCAATGATGTTTCAAAACTTTTTGCTAGAGAGCCCGAAGAAAAATTTAAGGATTATTCTCACAGCCATATCAACCTTTTACAACGATTTAAATTGATGGCAGAAAGTTTTCGAAAGTTATTTTCTCAACATAGAAAAAACACTGATTGCACATGAAAATATTTCTATTTCGAAATCAGAAGTTTTTTTGAAGGATAGATATCAGAGTTGAACATTTCCACTTTTGAACAGTTGCAGGATTTGATAATGTCTGATCAAATGAAAAACGCTGCACTCCGGAATGCAAAGAACATTACTTGGATGAGTGGGAACAGATAATTTCTCCCGCAGATTTAGCTGATAAATTGGACGCATACAAAAACTTAAGAAATTCCTTGCCTAATGGACAGAGAAAGATAACCAAATCAAAAGAAATGCACAGAGCCGGAAATTTTGATCCCGTTAAGAGAACTGTACCTTTCAACAGAGGAGAAAAATTCAAGTATATTCGAGAAGAAATACCTTCGTTAAGATGTTATGGATGCGGAAGACCTAAATTCATTAAAGCCAAATGCTCCGATTGTTCCCTAATCAAAAAGGAAGTTTTCTCAAAGAATAAATTTCAATAGAAGCATTTTCAGCATTCACCAAGGGTCCTCCATTTACCCTGGCAGACATAACATTTTGTGGAAAAGGAGGTAAAGTGTGCTCTGATACAGGATCTTCACATTCCATTGTAGGAGAAAAGATGTTTAAAGTACTCAAACAGCATGGACTATCATTTCAAAAGATAAAGTTGGCAATAAGTCTGGCAGATGGTCAGCAGTCTCTTTTTAATTGCTACACTACTGAAGTGATGATAGAAATTGAAGAAAATAATGTGTTGACGGATTTCATCGTCCTTCCAAACGCTACTGGAAATCGAACTTTTCTTGGAACAGATTTTCTGAAATCTGCGGATATTTTTCTTGACGTAAAAAACAAATGCTGGTATTTTTGTAAAACCCAAATCACACGTATCCATTCGGAGAAGAATTGGGTACTCAACCAAATGTAGAATCCCGCGAGGATGGACAAGTTCTGATTAACGATTTTCAGTTGCGGGAAAGTGAAGTAGAGAATCTGACAGCTACTCAGAGAAGTCATCTCATCAGTCAACTACAAAAATATTATGGTATCTTCAAGCCAGGGGGAGAAGCCACCTCGATCATCGAGCATCGTATTACTGCAAGTAATCACGCTCCCATTTCTGTACATCCTTACAGAATGTCACCAGCTCGGAAGGAGCTTCTCAAAAGAAAAATTGATCTTCTCGAAAAGAATATTATTGAAGAATGCGAATCGCCTTATAGAGCACCTGTAGTCTTGATCCCAAAACCAGACGGTAAAGTTTGACACTATCGGAAACTTCCGGCCATCCAAATGGCTTCTCTAAGTCTTCGGACGAGACGGATGGTCTGGGTTTTCGACTATCGGAAACTTATGCCAACGTCCCTACCGTGCTGATGACACCGGTTCTCGTTTGATCACCAAAATCAAGCAGCATCGGGCGCGGTTAGTACTTGGGTGAGTGACCATCTGGGAACACCGCGTGCTGTTGGCACATTTCGGGCGCGGTAGCCCGGTGGTTTGCACGTTGCTACAACTGCCGCCGTGTTCATGCGGAGTACGATCACGTTCAACATGTGGGTCCGTAATTCCTTCCGAGAGGTTGGTGGTAGGGGAAGGACAGTACGGTCTCTGTGGATGCCTCTCCCACTGGGTTCCGGTCTAAATTGGGTGGCACTTTCCGGCCGTCCAAACAGTTGCCTTACACCTTTCTGGTAGGTCGGATGGTCTGGGTCTCAACAACAACAACTATCGGAAACTTAATGAAGTGACTGTCCCTGGGACACTTACTCACTTCCAAGGATGGACGATTTAATGCAAGATGCTAAACATACCTATTTTATGTCAACCATTGAACGGAAATCTGGTTACCATTAAAAATAGTCTTCTTAATTGAAAAAAAAAGGGTCAATTATAGGTTCTATACAATATTCAATGCTACAAGTGAGTAAATTTTCAGTCTTCTAGATCACCAGGGCTCTTTCGGAGGAAGTAAAATATTTTTAGATCCTTCCCCACTTTGCCGGGCTCTAGCGGAAAAATAAAAAAATACGCATTTTAGTATCTGTCCCGTTGATGATGCTATAAATGCTCAAAGATTCAGTCATTAATGCATTGTAGGCTTCTGGAGGATGAAGTAAGGACTTTTAAGCTTTTAATTACTTTTGCTGACTGAGGGGAGAGGACAATCGAAAATCTAGCCCCTTTACGCATGGCCATGTGGTAGATACTGTAAGTATGCAAATATTCAGCCTTTAATGGTGACCAGTGGGGGGTCTTAAAATACATTATAAACACATTTGACAATTATTATATAGACATTTAATATTAAAATTAAATACTATATTTTTCAGCTCTAAAATATTTACATATTTTGAGATGCTTTTTAATGGATTGGGGGTTCCCTTCTGAGCATTAGCAGTTCAACCAGTTGAGTTTTCGATATTCAGTGGGTGGGAATACAAGAACCTTGCTAAGGAACTGCGATTACATACTGCCAGTCGCACAATGTGTTTAAGCCTGATAGTCGACATGAATATTGTGTAGATAATGATGTGGTGTAGGTAATGTTGTGATTATTTACCTTCCTCTTAAAAGATGGGATTTTAATTAACTACATCTTATTTAAATATTCAGATTATAAAGATGAAATTTCATATTCGTATAGTAAAGTATATTTGCATTGCTTGTTTTCGTAACAACCCACATATTGTGTGTTATTCGGCTTTAACCTGTAAATAACATGCTTCATAAAATGGAAACAGAAAAATGTAGCCTTTGAAGTAAAGATGTAGTTATTTTTAATTTTAATTAATTATTAAAATTACTATTTAAAATCATTAAAATAATTATTTAAATATTCATTAAAGTTTGATATTTTGTATTCAGCATTTCTTACCTTGTCCATAATATTTTTTTTAGTTACTAGTGTGAAGAAAGGCAGATATTTAGATTAACATTAGAGTCACATTCATTATTAACATTAAATGTACTCATTAATAATAAAAATGGATGCTTTTGATTCACTAGTCACATTCATCTTCGGGCGTTGCTTCACCCAGCAATGGCCGTTATATGTTATATAAGTCCCCTGGACTCATATGGATTATCACACTGGTCCGTCAGAATTGATTACTTTTGTACTCTCGGATTACATCTTATTTCCCAGACTGGAATCTGTCTGCACTCTCCGAATCCTCACTGCATTCGGATCGTCTGTTATAGCCCGCTCCATATGCCCATTGGCTGTCAGGCTTGTGCAAAGAGCTTTCTCATTTGTTATGTTTCTAAACAGCTCGCGGTCTAGAAATCTCTTCATTGACCATCTTATGTCACAGTTCGCGTTCCAAAACACTACATGATCTCTTTCCGTAGTTAGGACTTTTAAGTTGCATCATAAATTGCTGTAGGACATTTTTATTGCTCCATCACAAACTACATAGAATTTAACCCCAGTTTTGGCGTCAATAACTGTTAATGAGCTAATATTTTATGGCTCAGTCTCCGATTTGACGTTTATTTCAAGATTTCATAGGACCCTACGTATGTTATCACAAAATCATTAATAATTTGCTTATGAAAAACAAACATAAACCACGTATTTGTTAAATCGAAGATTTTAAATTAGCAAAACGGAGTTACGAATTTCATGTTCTTGTTGTTGTTGTTACTAATCCCACTTTTGCGAAATTAGGCCAGAACATGCCCATAATAACAATGTCCACAGTAAATAATATGAAAATATATATTTTTTAAGTAATCATTGAAAGCTGTTTACTATCTTCTCCCTTCCTCCACATACATGCTTACCCACCACGTGTTTGCACAAATATCTATAGTTGAAAGCCAAATCTAACTCACCATCATAATGGTAGAATTAAACATCAGCGATAACCTTGCAAACATCGCAATTAGAGAAGCGTGACGAGGGTTTGAGGAATCTTCTCTGGATATATAGCGGCGTTTGTGATGAAGTATATATACGTATGCGATGAAGTATATATACGTGTATTTATTAATAGGCTTCATCAAACTTGAATCCTAGCGAGAGTGCTCCGTATTTGACTAGTGTTGTTTCAATAGCACACGATGCTTCATTTCCCACATTCACGTGCTTTATTAGGAATTACATTTAATAGTGCTTATAATTAAATGATTGAAATTCCTTAGATTCCAAATCTGATGCGTTTCACCTGTTACGAAAGTTTTAGAATACTAGTATTGTAGCGTATGTAAAATAGGGAAAATACAATAATAAAAAAAATCTGACGTGGACAGCGTATGACTTTCACTGCAGACTCAAATTAATTTTCTATTTCTTTCTTTCATAATTCATTAAATTGAGTTTAATTGCACAAATTAATTGAACTGACGTTGAATTTGCAGTTTTAGTTCAATTCCAATTTCTATTTTGCGACCGTACCTATTTTCAGAGGCGATATGTCAAAAATGCTAAAAATATATATATATATATATCGTGGACGGCTAGTTCTAGCGTTGGGGTTGGTTTTATTTCTTTCATCATCAAAATTTACGACTGAAACAATCATTTAATTGATATATTAAAGTGCACGTAGAGTCTTTTATTTTATATTTTGATGATTCTTGTGGCCATTTTACAAAGAAAAGTAAGTTATGTTTTCTAAACTGTACCAAAATCTTATCATCACCATAGTTCCCCACAAGTGACTTATCTATCAAATTTAGGGAAATTTGGTCAATTAGATTTTACGAGAGTGGATTCATACATTACACAGATAGACGCATACACACATACAGACAGACACACAGACAGGCAAATACACAGAGAGACAGGCACAGAAAAGTCACGATAAAAATAGATTTTTGGGGGTTCTAGAGCACTGAAAACGTATAAATCCGCTGAAAACTCGAGTTGCGATTTTCGATATGGTTTCAATACTTTGCATTATTTAATTATAAGCAATTTAATTGCATTATTTAATTATAATTTAATAATATTCAATCATTTAATTATAAGCACTTTGTATTGTATGGAAAGTAAAAATAGTTGAAATATTTTTATTAAATTTTATTTCGTTTAACAATGTATGGCAATTAGAATCGAAAATCGTCTTCTTAATCGAAAACCCGGCTTATTTAGAATTAGTTGCATGTTGTTAAAAGAGTTGGCTTTCTATGTCACTGCGGAAGATGTGGATGATCTGGAAAGATTTTATGAAAAATTTCGATTTACTCATTTCGCTGAGGAGTTAGATGTAGCGAAAATCCGACTCCGTTAGGATCTATAACATGTGGATAGTGTAAGTGTGCAAAGATTCAAACTTTTAGCCCCTTGGAGATTGCTGAAGGATCTAAAAAGATAAAAACCAGTTAGATTATTATTATATAGATTTATTACCGTATACTCAACTGAAAGGGTTATTAGAATGTTCATTTTACATACTAAAAATATTACATTGACATATATTTAAATTTAAAAAAATCTGATGCGGGCAACACATGACTTTACTTATGCAATGAATTTACTGCTTTTACAGTTAAAAAAATGATATTCTTATAGTATATACTTAAATTCTTTACAAGATATTAAATTTTCTTCAATTAGTCGTCAATTTCATTGATTTAGCGTCATTGTTATCAATTCGGGGATATTTTTGTTAATTTGGCAACATTTAAAAATGTCGCCAAGTTGGTGACATTACGATAAATTCGTCGCCAAAATCTCGGCAAGCGTTATGGACAGAGAAATAAGTTATTCTTACAGCGGACAAATGACTATTGGCATTCAAATACAAAAGTATTACTCAAAGTATCATTTCTCCTGAATGGAACGAATTAGATTCACGAGAATGATGTCACCAAATTTATTGCAAGATATTACATATGAAAAGTGAGCATGTTTCTCAACAGTTAATATATATATATATTTAATTTATGGAATTTTTTGATAAATTTATTTGAAAAATGTGCAATATCTCCAGAACGGATCATGCTAGCGTTCTCTAGTTTATGTCAATCGTTTTCTAAGGAAAAATTACATACGAAATGTCTTTTTGCGTAACTATATGAAAGGTTTTGATTTTTTGATGCATTTTGCAAAATTTCACTCGAAAATTTGGGGGGGGGGGGCTGAACATTTGAATGTGTTTAAAAGCTATAGGCTTTCAGTATTCACTGATTGTGATTTTTGTACCAAATTTCATTCGAATCGCTCCATTCGTTCGTGAGATATCGTCTCCACACACACACACGCACATACACACACACACACACACAAACACATACACATACATACTTTCACACACACACACACGCATAGAGACATCACCTCAACAATGTTTGATTCGCAATCAGGGATGCTTGAAACGTGCTCTCCTGTCGAAAACTCTAATTCGAATTTCGACCCCGTCACTATACTTTCCTTATACATTATGTACTAGCCGCCTTCGGCGACCAGCCTGTTCGCTACCCTTGAAAATTCTGACCGTGGAAAACTCGCTGACGCCATAACTCCGTGGAGTTAACAAAGTTTGTTTTAGTTTAATGACGTTAAAACTAATAATGAAATTTTAAGATGAAAAATAATGTTCTGGGTGTATGTGTGTGGGGGGAGGGAGTTCTTGAAAATTGATTTGTAAAGTGAATTTATTCTGTTTGCGAACTGTGAGATTATGTAACCCTAGGAAAGGGATCCCTTTGATGTGTACTCACAGCCGGGATTTTTTTTTAGGTATGCTCCTCTATTTTTTGTTGTACATAAATGAAATTGTATCCTTTATTGCATCGCAAATGACATGAAAGTATTTTTGAGACTGATGATGTTGAATGGGAATTCAGTATTTAAAAATAACGATGCTTCTCAACGAAAAAGGGATTTTTTTTAAAGATTGTCCCCACCACCACCCGATGCATATATGCACGGCGACAATCTCCATAACTTTCCTTTTATTTTTTTTTATTTCTTCAGTGTTAAAGATTTTTCATTGTGGTCCCAACCACCACAAGATGTAAACAATACATCGCCACATTTCAATCCAGCTAGGCCAAAAACCGTATAAAAAGCAAACATTTATTTGGTTTTTAATTATCCCTAGGCCAGAAACCGTATAAAAGTAATCACTGATGACATTTGAAAATATAATTTAATATCTATGCGAATATCCTCACCAGGATATTCGCATAGGTATCAAGAGCATGGCCCAAATATATCAGATGCTATACCACCAAACACGAATTCGGTTTTTAATTGTCCCTAGGCCAAAAACCGTCACCATAGAAACACCGTCCACCTGCGCGCGCATGTGGGTGAAAAATCGATCCCTGCTTTCGCTGTTTGACCGAGAAATTGAAAATCATTACTGCATTAAAATCCGGATCGTGCGGCTACTTATTATTTCTTGACCAGATTGGGCTTGTAAAAACGCCTGATCTTTGAGTTTTCTAAAAATGTAAATTATTAGTCGAAATTTTCTGTACGTTTCCCGAGGCGAGGATTTAAAAACGAAATTTCGTTTATTTTAACCGAAAGTGACTTTTGTTTTAAAATCTTTATAAAATATTAGAATTTATCCCGAGATTTGAAATTGATATATTTTTACTCGCTATTGGCTGCTCTTTCCGGTCGTGTGATTTGTTTTTTTCTGCGATGTTTGGATGGTGGAGAAAAAAGGCGAAAAATTGAAAAAAACGGTCGAAATTGCATAAAACATTAAATAACAAAAAAAATTCAAATTTAAAACATCGGTTTTGACGTGTCAACTTCCCATCCCCCGGGTCTCCGATTGCCAATTTCGTAGCTTTGGAACGCTCGGTCGCTAGTGTATAAGACTCACACATAGACAGACACACAGGCATTGCTTTCTATTTTATAGATATAAGGAAAGTAACAATAGACTTCAAGTGTTCATGGATTATGATTTTTGTACCAAATTTCATTCGAATCGCTCCTTTCGTTCGTGAGATATCGTCTCCACAGGCTCACACACACACACACACACACACATACACACACAGACAGACATCACTTCAAAAATGTTTGATTCGTGATCATGTATGGTTGAAAAGTGTGCTCTCCCGTCGAAAACTCGAATTCAATTTTCGAGCCCGTCACAATACTTTCCTTATACATTATGTATATAAGGAAAGTAAAAAGGATAAGTGTTTGTTAATGTATATTTACTTTCCTTATATGCATAATGTATAAGGAAAAGTATTGTGACGGGACCGAAAATTCGAATTCGAGTTTTCGACGGAAGAGCACGTTCCGAGCATCCCTGATCACGAATCGAACATTCTTGAGATGATGTCTGTGTGGGTGTGTGTAAGTATGTGTGTGTGTGTGTGAAAGTATGTGTGTGTGTGTGTGTGTGTGTGTTAATATGAAAGTGTGTGTGTGTGTGTGAATGTGAAAGTATGTGTGTGTATGTGTGTGAATGTGAAAGTGTGTGTGTGTCTGTGTGTGTGTGTGTATGTGTCGGTGAGCCTTCGGAGACGATATCTCTTGAAAGAATGAACCATTTCGAATGAAATTTGGTACATAAATTACAATTCATGAATACTGGAAGCCTATTGTTCTTAAATATAATGGAATGTTTAAACCCCCCTTGAATTTTCGAGTGAAATTCAAAAAAAAAATCATCAAAAAATCAAAACCTTTAATAAAGTTACGGAAATAGACATTTCTTATCTAATTTTTCCTCAGAAATCGATTGACATAAACTTTAGAGCTTTAGCACGAATTGTTCTCAAGATATTGCACATTTTTCAAATAAATTCATCCAAAAATCCCATAAATTAAAAAAAATATTAACTGTTGAGAAACGTGTTTACTTTTCATATGTAATATTCTGCGATAAATTTGGTGACATCATTATCTTGGATATATTGCTCGTTCCATTCATGAGAAATGATACTTTGTGTAATACTTTTGTATTTCAACGCCAAAAGTCATTTATCTTCTATGAGAATAACTTATTTCTCCGTCCATAACGCTTGACGAGATCTTGGCGACTGATTTGGCGGAATGTCGCAAACTTCGCGACTTTTTTAAATGTTGCCAAATTAACGAACATCACGACAAATGTATTAAAATGACGCTAAATCAATGAAAATGACGATTTATTGACGAGATTTTAATAACTTTGAAAGAATATATGTATCTGCAACGGATCAACCCACAGCAATAGAGACAAAATAAAGGTTAGGTCCGAAAAACAAATAAAGAATACGAAGGAGCAAAGAAAAAAAAATTATATAACAGAGAAACCAGGAACAGAAAAAATTTTGAGCACAGGTACTAGCTCTACTCCCCTTCCCACAGTGCAAATAAATGTTGGAAGTGTTAACTTACAGGCAATGTTAGACAGCGGGGCATCAGTCTCCTTAATTACAGATGAGGCATTCCTCAAAATTAAAAGCAACACTAAAATAAATTACATCTCGAGAAATGTGAAGATTCAAACTTTAACAAAAGAAGCAATTCAATTCAGTAAATGTATAGAAATTTCGATAAAAATAGGAAGCACTAGAACTAAACATCAATTTTACGTGACGAAACAAAATTTTGGCAAAAAATACGAAATAATATTAGGATTTGATTTCATGAGAAATGTTAAAGCAATTTTAAATACAGAGAGGAATTCGTTAATACTCCCAAAAGGAGAGGTAAAATTAAATTATAATGAAAACAAAGAAACCCAAAACAATAATTTGAAACAGAAATTTAACAGACTAGAAGCAAAAGTAAATGGCATAACTGCCAAAGTAGCAACGAAAATCAAAATTTTGCCGCAACAAGCCAAAACTGTCAGATTAAAACTAAACACACATATTTTAGATGATGAGGAAGTAATATTAAACTGTGAAAAATACAAAGTGCAGATACACGCAGAAACCTCGCTCCATACAGTGAAAAAAGGCGAAATAATAACAGTAATAGAAAATAATTCAAAAAAAATATTGCATGTAAATAAAAACACAAAACTAGGAACCATTAGTACAATCTTTGATTTAATTCCACAACAAATAGAACAAACTGATGATAATAAACAACCGGTTATGGTAGTTAACACTCTGGCAGAGGTGAATGACCCGGATAGATGGAATGTACTCGAAATGAGAAAAGAACAACTCAATATTAATGATTTTAAGCTAGAACATTTAAAAGCAGAAGTAAAACTGGAAATAGGAAACTTATTATTACAAAATTATCATGTTTTCAGCAAAAATTATGCAACGTTGGGGAAAACAGATAAGGTGACTCCACAGTTCAAGTTATTTCACAAATTCCCGATACAGTGTCGTCCATACCCAGTGGCAAACACTTTAAAACCCATTTTGAAGAAAGAGATTCAGGAATTATTAGATGCGGGAATAATAAGGGAATCTACCTCGAATTATGCATTTCCATGCATTCTTGTAGGCAAACCGTCGGGGAAAGAAAATAAAGAGAAAAAGTATCGGTTGGCTGTGGATTATAGGCTGTTGAACGCCATTTGTGAACTCTTTCCGATGCCAATTGGGAACATAAATGAAATTATTCACAATATTGCAGGGCATAAATTATACACAGTCATGGACCTAAAATCTGCGTTTTTCCAGATATTATTAGAACCCAGTAATGCAGGAAACCTCTCGTTCATTTGTGAGTACGGAAAATTTGAACCTCTTAGAATGCCTTTCGGAGCTAAAAATTCAACAGCTTATTTCACACTGTTAATGAACAAATGCCTGGGTGATTTAAAAGACAAAAAAGTTGATTTTTATTTAGATGATATAGTGATTTGTGCTAATGAGTACAGAGAGATGATAGATAGAATGCAGTTAGTATTTGACAGATTGAGGGAGTTCGGACTAACTATAGACCCTGCAAAATTACAAATTTGCAAAGAACAAATAAAATTCTTGGGATTCAATATTTCTGAAAGAGGAATTAGTCCAGCGGATAGCAATGTACAAAAAATTACAAACTTTCCACAGCCAAAATCTAAAAAAAGCATAAAATCATTTCTAGGGATGGCAAATTATTTCCGTATGCTAATACCAGATTATGCAGAAACAGTGGCTCCACTGGTGGAACTGACTAAGGCAGATATAGCTTTTGCGTGGTCGGAAGAATGTGAGGGGGCTTTTAGAAAATTACAGGATGCTATTTTGGCAAAGCCAGTAATAATTGCTCCAGACACAAATAAAAAATTTTACTTATCCACAGATGGCAGTAAGGTTGCTATTTCAGCTATTTTAATGCACAAGGTAAAGGGGAAATTCCACGCAATTCAATATTACAGCAGAAAATTATCTAATGCCGAAAGCAAGTACCCAAGCATAAAATTAGAGCTTTTAGCAATACATGACAGTGTCAAACATTTTTCACAATACCTATTGGGGACACATTTTACAATATTAACTGATGCAAAGTCATTAACATATCACATAAAAATGGAAAAAAATTCTGATATTGTTGCTAGGTGGCTCTTAAACCTACAGAATTTTTCGTTTGACCTGCAACATGTTAAGGGAGAAGCAAATCCGAGTGACTGGCTATCCAGACAAATATTCTCTGAGGAGCGAACCAGCGAACTCGTAAACACTCTTATAGACTCAGACGACAAGTTATCGGTAACTCAAATTTTAAAGGGACAAATAGGTGATGAACAATTAGCAGAAATAAGGAGAAAATTAGTAAATCGCAGCCCACGCTCAGAACACCACAAGAAATATCATATTGACAAGGATACAAAATTAATTATGTACAAAGTAAAAAAAACAAACAAAAATAAATGGGAAAACAATAACAAAATCGTAATACCGAACTCGATAAAACATGAAGTGTTGAAGCAAGCACATACACCGCATTTTGGAGTGGAGCGTACATATCAATTGCTATTTCGAAAATTTTACTGGAAAGGATCATATGAAGATGTAAATAATTTTGTAAACTCGTGTGATACGTGTCTTACTTTCAAAAATAGGAAAATGAAGCCTATACCATTTCAGACGGTACCTAGACAAATAAAAGCAGGTTCAATTCTGGCAATTGACATAATAGGCAAATTGCCCAGATCTAATGAACAACACTGCTACATAGTAACAATGATTGATCACTATTCTAGATATCTAGAAGCAGTTCCCACGAGAGACATGTCTTCAAAAACTGTAATCAGAGTGCTAACAAATTATTGCTCAAATTGGGGCGTGCCAGACACTATACTCTCAGATAATGGGGGAGCTTTTGCAAGCAATGAATTCAGAGAATTTGCTAAGACAAACGGCATTGAGTTGAGGAAAACCAGTGTATATAAAGCAAGCTCAAATGCTATAAATGAAAGATCAAATGGAACTATAAAATCTAGCTTGGCATGTATGGCACAACAAACCTTCAATTGGCACAGAGCCTTACCATATGTAAAATTATTTTACAACTCTACACCCTCAGCGAGTACAAAATTTAGTCCAGCGATGCTATTCATGACAAGGGAACTCCGATTACCAAACGAAATAAAAATGCACGAAAATATAGACACGGACGATGTAATCATTGATTTAGATGAAGCAATAAAAGAGAAAAATGTAAATAAACAATTAATATGGGCAAAAAAAATAAATAAACAAACAATGGAAAATCAAATCAGGGCACAACGAAGGCAAGAACGGGATCAACGAAATACAAAATTCAGGTCTCTACAGGTAGGACAGATTGTGTACGCGAAGCAATTAATGAAAAAGGGAGCGCTACAAGCAAAAAATACGGGCCCATACACGGTAGTCAAAATATTTAGGAACAACAATTATGAGTTAAAACCGCTCGGAAGTCAAAATCAGAAATCGATTAGATTACATGTAAATAAAATTTTTACGAAACAGATAAGAAAAGCGCACCTCCGGGAAAACGAAACTGATCGTAGCGCGCTAGATAAGGCGAAGTTAGCAAGGCCTACACCGGAAGAAAACAAAACAAAACAAAAAACCGGAGTCTCTCCAAAAACATTAAAACCCTCGAACAACTGGAATGACCGGCTTAGACGAAGTTCGCGCATAAGGCAGGCAGGCGGGACTCAGCAGCAAAATTAAAAAGTTCTAAATTCCCGTCCCATTTATGCAAGTAAACATATAAATAAATGAACGGACAATGATAAAAGATAAATAATTTATATGAAAATATAAGTAAAATAAATAAATTTAATCTTAGAAAATATAAGTAAAGTAAATAATTCAGTGGACGTAAAAAAAATAAAAGATATCTGAAGTATAAATAATATGTAATACAAGGATGATTTCAGGAAATTAAAATGTTTGAGAACAAAATAAAAACGGAGACTCGGAAAATTTTGAAGTGAAAGAAAATAGTAAATAAATGTTTTTTCCCTCCCAAACAAAATAAAAAATTAGTCTACGTTATAAAAAATGGACATTGTCAAGTAATCTGTATGTGGGATAAGAGCAGGAAAATTCGATCCTACGAACTCGCAGGGCAGTTGTAAGAAAATAAGATGAGTACAGTCAAAATAAAGGGGGGGGGGCAAATCAGGTAACAATAACAATAACAAAATTTTCAAATACATAAAAATAATAATAATAATAAATATAATCTTGAAATACAGGTTAGAATTAACAAATAAAATAATAAATAAATCATAATGAGAAGGATAACAATAATAATATGAGGAATAATAAAAATATACGACCAGTATTTGTACAGTATATTTGACTTCCATCTCGTAAAATTGGCAGGTGTCTGTTCCATAATGAAAATCGTCAAGTTTATAGTCGAGTCCATCTGGACATCACATATGGCTGAAGGCATCGCTGAAAAATTTATATGAATCTAATAATATATAGCCAAAACAGATATACACAGATATAATGATATACATAAGAGTAGTGAATGGCAGTCGGCCAGTTGCAACTTCAAAAAAAAAAAAAAAGGGGGGGGGGACTAACTTGCAAGTAAATTTTAAATAACAAAATAAAAATAATCAGTAATCAAAATAACAAAATAAGTAAATAAAGTAAAAGACATATATGTATAGCACAATAACAACAAATAAATACTTCACCATATACAAACCGGGCGGCCTTGATGACAGGCATTTGAATTAGGGTATTCAGATCGTTGATATCGCTGCAAAATATTTTAAAATCATGACAACGGATGTTTTAAAAGGTTTACATTCAAAGATATACAATCAAAATAAATAAATAAATAAAAAAAAAATTGGAAAGGAAATGTAAACAAGCTTTAAAAAATAAGAGCAGCTCCGCTTACAAAAAAAAAAAAAAGCTGACGGCCGGCTGATCGAAAAAGCCAGTGCTTTACATACTCCAAAAAGGTCGGACGCTTTCGGTAAGAAAAACTGGTTCCGAGACAAAGTATGCAGGCGGAAATTCAAGGTCATTCTCTTCAACGCGGGGGAAGCTTAGCATATGTTCACAAATAGGCATGGAGCAAATACAGTAATACGAAGTGATGAACTCATAGTAAAAATGAATAAATATGTACAAGATTAGAGAATCACAGAGGAATAACAATATACAGATTTTAATATAAATATAAGTGAATGACAATAAAAGATAAATTAAGAATAAAAATATAAATAAATAAATAAAACATATAGCTGCGTTAGAAGCATGATTCATGGTAGTGAACCAATACAGGTATTTAAAACGCGGGTCGTTCAATTTAAATACTAAACATTAAAATTATAAAAGGTGTCCTAGGTAAATCTATAGATGTTATTCAAAAAAAATTGGGTTAACTCGTGAATACATGAAAATGCGCAAAAATAAAACATAAAATAAAAATTCAAATCACAGTAAAATAGACGTAAATTTAGATTAAAAATAAGTAATAATAACATTTTGAAAGAGAGATCAGGGATTATTGTGACACAGTATCAGTGTATGTGACGATTTGAATTTCCCGCCAATGTAGCACGATGGTCAGATGACAAAGAAAATTAATCTGACTTGTACAATTAGACAGCCAAATTTCATTTCCACATCAAATAACTCACGTGTGTGTAAAATACAGAGATAACATTGCTAAAGAACATGCCAAAGAAATAAAAACATGCAAAATTGCTTACCTGCTTGTAGGCGGGTGAAACATTGAGCGAACGGCCGCTCTCAAAATGACCAGCACATTTTTCTATCGAATGCAGTGTGCGAAGAGAGAAAGGGTGGGCGACTGGATTTCCGGTTCTACTAGCACTTCGGGGGAAAAACTAGTTCCGCCGTTGCCTGGCGACGAACATATGTTTTGAGATAAACAGTGGGGGAAAACGCCTGGACTGACAGTTGTTTTGTTGTGGTCGTATTGCGTTGTAAATTGAAATGTGTAGAGTATAAAATTGTGAAATTATGCAAATGTTAAATCAAACGGTACTGATTGTATGTAAAGGTATATGATTTCGAACTGTAAACAAAAAAAAATGTGAACTGTTGAAGAAAAGTGATGGAAAATCTGTAAACAAATAATGATGATGTAAAGTGTACTATATGATATTTTGTAAACCTAGCTTGACTTCTTTTCTGTTCAGGGGGGAGAAAATATGTGATACTGTAATCACATATCTTTATACGTAACCCTGGAAAAAGGGAATGGTAAATATATTGAAATGTATACTATGTTTTTGTGATGTATGTTTATAGCTAGGCCTTTGCACAGACGGAATTGGGATTTTTGGCGCCGTTTGGTTGTGTGCGCACTGACATGGATTGTAAATATTCAGAGATTTAATTGCAGCAAAATGTCAAAGTTGAGCTACAAATCTTTGAAAATTTATAGCCCTGTCAGGTGTGGCGCGCGTCGGTGTCCGGTCTTTTGGACCACCCTGGTTTTGGATGCCCTCTGGTTCTTGTTTTTTAGTGGAACGCATAAAAAATTAGCGTCGCTTCTAGACCAATGGTGAAGCATTTTTGGACCTCCTCTTTTTTATAGCGTTGGGAACAGCGAATGAGAGTTGGGGGGGATTTCCTACCTGTGTTTGTCGTTCCCCTTGTTTGTAGTATTCTAAAAAGTTTTAGAATTTTTGAAAAAAGTTCAGACGCAATCTGAGTTTGATGGAAAAAGGTCTCCTGTGTTCCTTGTGAGCACTTGCGCTAGAAACACATCCGGGCCACGAAGTAGGCGACACTTGACGACACTTGTCATGCGGCAGTTTCTACAAGTTTCACGGAGCCGGCGCATTTTACCTAACTAGGGGTAACAGTCTCTAAGACAGCGTTCAGATATTCTCCAGAAATAGCTTTCTGTTTATTTTGCAGCTGTGGCGGGGTAGTCACAGATGTTGTAGAACGGTTTCGAATTTTCAGCAAAATCTTCACTACGCAAGCACGTAGACGGAGTCGCATAGGGATACCAATTCAGGGATCCTAAGCAGCAGACAAACCTCTAAGAAAACGTATATATTTGGCAAAGCCTGTACGCATGCTCACTCAAGAGCCGCTGGGACTGAGGCAGATATTAAGAGGAGGAGAAGGAAAGTGGACGGTGTGCCCATCTCAAAGAAAATACTTGGCAATAACTTATGACCGATGATATGCAACCTAGTGTTTCCCGGACTGGTAGTGTTTTCCACGAACCATCGGAATAAATGAACTAATAAACATTCAATTTATTGTGCCACCTTTTCCTACGTGCAGAGGTCAGCTACAGCACTCAGTGAGAGTCCTATGTATGAAGGTATGGAAATTATATATTGATTTTAAAATGTATACATGAATGTTCAAGTAACTGATGTAATCCAATAGTGTGAGGGCAAGGTTATGCTAAATGGGTGTTTTTTTTGCAAAATTGAATATATATATATTGTGTTCTTAACAAAAGTAATTTAATTACAAATTTGGATTTTTATAAATATGCAAATTAATGCAAAATAAACCGTGCATCCCGAGGTCAAGTTAGGTAATTTGGGGAACTTTTTTTGTAATTGTGTATTGTATATTAATGTTTAAAATTGAGATTTCATGTGTTCTATAAATAAATTGTAGTTGGCCACAAAAATGGGAGTGATTATTTTGTTGTAGTAAACGCAATGTACTTTGGTCCAATCGGACCCCACTATACTTTAACGCGCTTGAGCCTGGTGGAACAATTTGGTGAGTATCTTTAATGTATTTATGTGTTTTAGTGTATTTATGTGTAAAATTCACCTCACCACATATGTATCTACTAGTAACCTATTTTCTTAATGCAAAAGTACAAATTCTTTCATTATTTAAGGAAAGTCATGTGCTGCGCACATCAGGTTTTTTAAGCTGATTTCAAAAGCGATCTCTAAATCTTTGTAGCACGTCACATTTTTGTTGCAAATTGGAAATCATATTAAGACAACAAGTACAATTCATTACATAGAAAAATAAATCAGGTAATATTACAAAAATATAGATTGCAGCAAATGAAAGTATAATATATCACATTAAACGGTATGCATTACAAAAATGTTATGTATACGCAAAAAATGCAATAACTTTTGAAGTACACATATATGATTTAGAAGAAAATGCCAGTTTCATTACTTAATTTTTCAGAAACTTTCTCCTTATTGATTTTCGTCCACTTCGACTTACTGTATTACATATATTTTTTCAACTTCTAACAATAGTCCGCCATCATGCTTTCATTCCGCATACCTTGGTATCTTTTTTCCAATTCTTCAATATCCTAATGAAATATTTCGCAATGTTTCTCGAAGATGCCCCTAAAATTATCTGGATAGTACTCAATGTTCGAATGCAAAAAATATAAATTCACACTCATGGTGTAACCAAATAAGCGACTTTTATAATCTAAATTCTACTATTGCTTTGAAATTTGGATCTTTCTAGTTTTCTAAAACCTTTCAACAACTTTTTTCTTGTTGTTTTTTCATATTTAATTTTCACACTGTTGCAGTTTAGCCAATTGATGCCCGGGTTTCTAGATGTCTATCCAAGATTTTACTTTCCCTTTGGGCATGCCCTAATAGGATCTGAAAACATATTTTTACCACCTCAAAATGTCTATATATATCTATAGATATAGGCCAGGGTCTGTACTACAATCTGTTAGAAAGCTTATTTATGAATTCGTTAAAAATAACAATTAAAAACTGCACGCGATAGGAAAACATTATTTACAGTTTTGAAATCAGCATGGCAAATACCCCCAGAAACATCATGAATTATACAAACATCAAAATGCAGACAGATTAGTATTGTTAGGGGTACTTGAAAGTAGTGTTTATTCATAGTGGAATTTAGATTGAATGGCGACTAATGCATCTTTCACTAGACGATCGGAAGAACTTTTTGTTTCATTTATTTTTCCTATTAAACTGTAATTTTTTTCCTATTAAATTGTAGTTCTCTGTCAACTTATTGTTTGCATAAAAAAGTGCCATAAACATCCAACCCATTTTAATCTCAGAGATGCAAATCATTGATCTTAAAAAACTTTATTTATTTGAAAAAAAACAAACATAGGGCAATTAGATGACTACAATTGTTTCCAGGGCATTCCTCATGAGCATCCTTTTTCAGGGAAGCAGCAGTGTGTGCTTATGACGCATTGTTGAACAATTGGGACTTAGAAGGCAAAGCTCAATTTTAACAGATCAAGAGCACGCAAAGCGAAAATTCTCTAGCGGATAGTATCATTTATTGAAACCGAAATTCAACCATAAACATATTAATAAGGGACGACAACAGCTCCCCCACATGAAAGCTAGACGAGAGGGACTTAAAGACAGCATTAAAATGAGATTTAAAATGAAACAGTGGAAAAAGATTAAAACCGTTGCATTACTGATAAAAAGAAAATGATTGTGAGAAATTAGGGAAAGGGAGAAATAGACAAACCCTAATAAAGGAAGTCATGTACTTTATTCAAGACTATTATAATTGTCTTACAGCATCATCAGTTTTAGGGTATAATTGTGAATATCCTAGTGTATAATATATTGATGTTGAATGGCAATGCTGTATATAATAGTCATTTATGCAAACTATTTTATCTAAGAACTGGAGCAACGTATAAGGAAAACTCCAGCAACGTATCCTCATCCTTTGCATAAAGTGTTTTTACTTATTAATTTTTATCTAGGTTGAGTCTTTGACCCACGAACAAGAAGTTATTCCCCATTACCTTGAACCAATTTAATTTTTGCTTCTAAATTTCTTATTATGCTTCTAAAATTTGAAATTAATGTAAGGCACATACTCGTTGAATTACTAAATCTTGTTAAAACTGCAATTACTGAAGAGGATTGCTTTACTGGATAGTGCCTTAATCCCTGTACATCAGGAAGGTATTACTTCGGTACTGATTATTGGGTTTCAAACAGGCTATGTAAAGTGTTGAATCGATAAACGCGCTCCCACTGATTTAGCTAATGCTGGATCAATCTCATTATAATGGCTTATTTTATATCTTTATCGATAATAATGCTTGGCCTTTCTTGGTTGATTATCGTAATGCCTGTAAAGATTAGAATGCTGCTCTTTTATCAGCATGGAAAGATATACAGGGTGTCCCAAAAAGATTGAAACGCGTTTTAATTCTTTACCTGCTGGAGATAAGTGAGCAATGCAAATTCCCAAAATGTTGAAAGTAAGGTAGTAAATAAGACTACGTTAATGAAATAATTCTCCCATTTATTTTCAAAAAGTTACACTTTTTAAATTGTTATACGACCCCCCTTAGACAAATTTGGTCAAAAAGAATATTTTTTATTTTTATTGCAAAAACATCATTTAAAAAACCGGATATCTGTATGTTTAAAATGAACTGAATTATGATAAAGGAAAAAATCTGACTTATGCCACTTTTCCATGCCATGTGAAAGGCTGTTTCATCAGTGAAAATAGTGATTATAAAAAATTGACTATGAGAATTGCTTAGATCATAAATGCGTTAGTATGTGTCAAATTTTTTTATCACAAATGCATCTAAATAAAGCATTACACAGACAGAGATCATATAAAGCAGTGGTACTCACTACGCGGTTGGGTATCCTATGTATTATCATCCAGTTTTATCTTTTTCGTGATATGTCACAAATTTACATTTCTAATTTGATATATGGTCTTCATTCCCAATGTTCAGTTTTCAATTAAATATAACTCGCTCAATTTTAAAGATATAGATATGCTGTTTTTTGTTGCATTAAAAATAAAAATTTCTGATTGGCCAAATTTTTCTAAGTGTGTAGTAAAAAAATTAGAAATTGTAACTTTTCGAAAATTAATGGAAGGACTATTTCATTAACGTAGTCTTATTTCCTACCTTACTATCGACATTTTTGCAATTTGCATTGCCCACTTATCTTCAACAGGTAAATAATTAAAGCGTGTTTCAATTTTTTGGGACACTCTGTATAGTACACATGCAAAATATTTTTGGCCAATGTCTGAAAA
Organism: Amaurobius ferox; assembly: GCA_951213105.1. Lineage (NCBI taxonomy): Eukaryota > Metazoa > Arthropoda > Arachnida > Araneae > Amaurobiidae > Amaurobius > Amaurobius ferox. The sequence goes on from OX578139.1 coordinate 138,550,146, forward strand.
ATGTGTTTTTGTTTTGATGCAAATATTTAAATTATGCATTATACTGATATATTTATAAATTGTCAAAAAATTGACGCTTTGAATTACTGAAACTAGAGTTTCTGAAAATCTGCAGTTTATGATCGGGTTTATGTGATGCCAGAAATTGTACCAGTTTTCTGTATTGACACAAGTACATGAATTGTGGGTGTGATGCATCTGATATTTGTCTTTATATACAACGAGGAGTGCAACCAAAGTACAATGGCTGCGCCTATCTATCGGTTTACATTAACAATATAATATGGTTAAATATACAGCTTTGTGATATAAATCTAGAGTTTAATGACAGTCGGGTGCGATAGCTACCCGAGTAACTATCGCTATGGAAAGTTCGGACATCAAGTTATACGTTGAAGAGCCAGATCGTCTGGCTCGTCCGAGGACTTGAGCAACAGCCAAGTTATATGTGCAACAACTTCAAGTTATATAAGAAACATCAAGATATGTGCAACATCAAGTTATATTGAGCAACATCAAGTTATATGTGACGAAGGTTGGAATTCGAGTACACGATCATAAAGTTTATATATTGTAAAGGAATAGAAAGGCATATGCCATGTATTTCAGTATGTACTCTAAGAATTTATGACGGTTCAGAGGCTTACAAATTTCCCCAACCAAAAAGAGTACATCTACAGGCCAGTTAGACGTAATAGTAGAATCAATGCATGTGGCTCTGAACGATTCAACGGTCATTAAAGGCCTGGTTACTAGCGTAAGCAGCTCGCAATTTTGCAGGATATGTTGCCTGAATGGTGGAACTCATGTAAATTGACGAACATCCGGAGAAAATTACGTGTCTCTAATAAGATTTTCTCTGCAAGTAATATAGAAAATATATTGATTAGAGGTTTTAATATTTTTTGCTCTGAATGTGTTGCATTTCCTAGTAGAAAATAACTATCCCATCTCTTTTTGTAGTCAATAAATCATTAGGCAAAATTTTCGCTACGTGGTTCATTTTATATTCCGGTTTTAAAAGAAAACCAAAAATATAATACCAAATTTTGTTCGAATTTTACTCCGAACTACAAGAAACCGGGCGAGGCTGTTGGCTGAGGGCCTGTTTAAATCAGGATTTCGTATTTTTATTACTGTCATGCACCATATAGAAAATCCAATTACCTCAAAAACTGAAATATGCTGTCCCAAATCAGAGCCTTGGTACTACCATCTTAACACAAAGCTTAACGCTTGCATCTTACATGAATTTTTCACGTTGCTCATGCAGTTTCTCTTTGAATTACCAAAGCTCGTTAAAACTACAATTACTCAGGAGGATTTCTTCACGCAAGTACGAATAAATCACTGTGCATGAGAAAGGTATTACCGCGATGCTGATTATTGCGTTTCAAACAAGCTGCGCGAAATGTTGAATCGATATCGGTGCTTCAACAGATTTAGATAAGGCTCGATTAATCTGATTATATGAGTAAGTTTTATTTCTCCGTTGTTTATAATGCTCTAGCTATCTTCAAAGATTTTGGAAATGTTTCTGTAGAATTTGTCTGTGAGCGCTTATAAGAGAGGAAAATAATTGTATTTGCTCACGTGTAAATAGATGATACATAAATGATTTCGATGTAATTAAAAACATAATAAAATACTATTACTACAACTACAACTACTACTACTATTACTACTACTACTAATAATAATAATAATGAAACTAATGAACCAATTAATTTGGGAGGACCAAATAGAATTGTTTTATTGTTGTACCGTTACTTGCATAGTAGTATGAAAATGACATGCATCGGCTGTTTAAGTTGCATTTTAACGCTTGATAACGTAGAGCATTCTTAAATTCATGTGATAAATAAGAACATACAGTATTATGGCAATTAATTGAGAAATGTCATTTTTTTCGTTTTATCACACGTAAGCTTAGGAAGAAGCACTCCAAATTAGCTCAGAGTTCAAATTGCAGTTATTATCAAAGTAGCAGGTGTTCGTATGCACCTGGTAAGTAGCAGGTGTTCAAATTCCTCCGCCAGGTGGCAGGTGTTCCGCAGTGGTAGTTTCTCAGTTGTTGCCGGGTTCATTAGCGTCATGGATATCAGCGCGGAAACACGTGCTAAAGTGATTGCGCTTAGAGAACACACTTCTAAGACATATATAGCAAATGTGAAAATTCATTCGAATTACTCATTTATTTTATTTGACATATTGTCCTGTTCCAATGGAATTGTAATCTATATCAGAATGAAAAAAACACGTATTTTAAATGAAGTATAGTTTAAAAATTTTTCTTTTAAAATCTTCTCGAATATTTTCCTAAAATTTATTCAAAATTAAGTTTTTCAAGTTGGGAACATATCATTAACGCCAAAGAATTCGATTATCTATGAGATTATCTGTGTTAATGTATAGCATTTTAATGGCAAACTCATAGCAAATTTGAATTTACCATTCTTCCGCTACCATTTTTAGCGTTACCATTGAATTTACGATTGTTTTGTGATTGCTTAAAAGAAAATTTATGTTCTAATTAGGAAACACCCTATATATAACTTCTGTGAAACATTATAATAAAACATTTGTATGATATGCGCTGAACTAACTATGGAGGAGGTAATTCTCGAACACTTCAACTATACACAATAAATTATCGTCTGCGAGGGAGGGAGGAGTTCATCTGCCAATGTTGATATGCTGATTTTTTTCAATAACTAATACCATCCTTTAGTGAATTTCCTTATCTTGTGTACTAGCTTCGTCTGAATTTATCTTTGTCTGCCTTGTGTCGCAATTCGTTCTTAGAAGATTTTTGTATAAAATAAATTATTATATTTTCGAAAAACATACAACTCCTTAAAAATAACCCCAACAACCTTAAAAGTAATTGATACATACTCTGAATGAATTACTAGCCTTTGAAAACGCAATATTCTACATACAGATTTAGTGAAACGCATTATGACGAATGTGTAAAGTGTTTCTCCATGTTTTGCATCCTTGTAAGAAGAAAACACTCTTTCAGGCATTCTTACTGCTTGAATCACTGCCGTACCTTGGCGACAGTTTCGTCACCTGAAAACCAGATTTAGAGAAATATTAGCAACTTTTAGCGAGTGGTGTTATTTTGTGCAGATAAACTCAAATTATTTTTGAAGAAATAAAGAGAACGCGAGAGAATATGAGTCTGCAGGGAAAGACATGTGCTGCCCACATCAGAATTAAAATATTCTTCCAGCTCCAAATTCGCTGGAACATCTTAGAAATATCCATTGGTTCCGAAGGTACCTCCCTTGTTCCAGGCATTTTTATGGAGAATATGTAAGAAAATCGTGGTTTATTTGGACATTGTGGACGTAATGCCAGACAAAATGAATTATGAAACCAATAGAATTGTGTGTGCCAAATTGGAGTGTTTTGAGAACAGAAGCAGTTGATTTGTGAATGAGTGGAGAATTTAAATGTTGTTTTATTGTACCTGATTACTGTTTAGTGATCTTGCACGATTACTATAATATTATTAGTTGTATATTTTATCTGTTTACGAATAGTGGTGCTTTTAAATGAAAGCTAAAAGCCATAGTTACTCAGAAATTCAGACTTATTTTTGTATCCTGAGAGTACACCCACGATAGAAGATGCTACATCGTAACAATATCTACGAAACATTCTATGTAATTTGATGGTTTACAAGAAAATAAGTCAGATATTGGAAATATTAAAATTGAATTTTGAGCCCTGTTAAATAAAGCTTGACAAGGTGACCCTGAAACATAAAACCGCAGGTCTTTACGATAATTACAACTCATCTTACATATTTTGCATTATTAATTAAGCTAGAAAATTAAAGCAGAGAAAAACCAAAAATCTCCTCGTTAATAGCAGACTTACTTTTATGGTTTAATACCATGTAAATACAGTAAGATATTTTATTTTATTTTTATTAACACTTTACAACATAGTTGAAAAGTGTTTATGACTTTGTTCATTATGTCTGTCTGTCTGTCCGTTAGCACGATAACTGCCGTAAAAATGACTTTATCAAAATGAAATTTTAGTATGTTTTTCAGACGGTCTGTGGGACGTAGGGGAATATAAATAAATAATATCACCCAATTAGTTTTTTATTGAACCCGGGTTGAAAAAATGACATACATTGAACCCTATGGGACCTAATTCTTCAAACATATTTTAAGCAAATTTAAAATTCACAAACTGCTTCGAAATTTTTAGGAAATATTCACATTATCCCATAAAATATATAAAAAAAATTTCAGTAAAATATGTTAAGTAGTTTTTTAATTAAAAATTATTTAATATAGGGAAAAAAACAAATTCAATTAAATTCTGACATTTGGGATATCCTCCAGAAAGAAAAAAGATATATCTTATATAATAAATATCTTTCCAAAAGTTTAATTATTTTGTATATGAGAAAGGCTTCACATTTTAAAATAAATTTGGTAGATAACAATTTTTCAATTTTTTTTAATTTTATATAACTCTTCATGATATACTTATTTGATAGCATTTTTAATGCACTTTCCTACGTCCTAGAGAGTTAAAATTTGGTACACAACTTAAATTTGTTGAACATTTTATTCTACAAAAATTTGGTGGATCTTTAAATATAGATCCTACATTTTTTTCGAAATGGCCTGAAAATAATCCCCGTTCACGTCTATAAATCATTGATGTAATATTGTTAAAAATTCTGATGTGGCCAGCACATGTCTTTCCTGCAGACTCATATTCACGTTCTCTTTATTTCTTCAATAATAATTTGAGTTTATCTGCACAAAATAACAGCCATAAGTATTTTAAATGACATTGAATTTGCACGTTAAACTTAAATTTGGTTCTCATTTGATAGCTGGACTTATTGTCAAAGGTGGCGTAGCAAAAACGCGAAAAAACTAGAATATCTGAAGAATGGCTAGCCTTAGAGTAATGGGGTTAGTCTTGTTCTTTTTGTTGTCAAAAATCACGTATAAAATAGGAATTTAATTGATATAATTGAGCACACGTAGTCCTTTATTTTTATATTTAACGATTTTTGCGGGCCATTTCGCAAAAATAACCCGTTCCTTTTTCCCGAATCGTACTAAGATAACCTACAAATGATTTATGTACCAAATTTTGTTACATTTGGTATATAAATCATTTGTAGGTCATTGAAATATTATACACCAAATTTTGTTAAATGTGTTCCATTAGTTTTTAGCTAGAGTGGATAAAGGCAATTTCTGCCGGCTATTTTGCAAAGAAGGCAGATTCTTTTATTACGAATCGTACTATAATCTAATGAACAACAGGAATTCCCATAGAAAACATACCTACCAAATTTTATGAAATTCGGTCCATTAATTTTTCAATTAGAGTGGATGTAATATCCTCACAGACACACAGAAACATACACAGATACACTCTTACACACACAGACGTCTTCCTAAAAATAGTTTTTTCGTGTTCTAAAAGTCCCAAAACGTGTAGATCCTTCGAAAATTCGAGTTCCGATCTTCAGCACGATTCCAATACTTTGAATACATACACACACACATACATATATATATATATATAGTATCTGCGTATCTGAGTATTATCTGTGTATCTAAATTCCGTGCTTATGCAATTACAATAGTTGTGATTTTAAATGATCTATAAACTTTTATTTTTTCTTCAACGAAGCCTGATTTTAACTTATGCAGAATGCAAATATCTGTAGCGATTGTAAGGTGACTTACATAAGAATTGTTGAATTTTTTTCACAAAAAATTATTTAGATCTGGAGTTTGGAATACAAGTTATATGAATGAAATATTCATTGATTTTGCATAGAGAATCAGATGATTTATATTTCGATACAGTTTTAAATATTTAAGTATAATAAATTACTGTAGTACTGTGATAATGTTAAATATATCACCACTGAATGCATCACATTTTAAAAATTTTTAAATGAAATTGCATTTCATTTGGAAAGTGTTTCGTAATCAATGCTTATGCATGATTGATCTTTCTTGTTTAATATGTTTTAATTTTTAATGTAATTTAAATTTTAGTTAGTTTTTAACACTTTACAAATAGTTGAAAAGTGTTTATTACTTTGTTCATTCATTCTGTCTGTCTGTCTGTCTGTCCATTAGCACGATAACTGCCGTAAAAATGACTTCATCAAAATGAAATTTTAGTATGTTGTTCAGATGGTGTGTGGGACCTTTGGGAATATAAATGAATGATATCACCCAATTGGATTTGGATTGAACACGGGTTGAAAAGATGAATTACATTGAACCCTACGGGAACAATTTTTCAAAAAAATTTTAAGCGGATTTAAAATTCACAAATTGCTTAGAAAGTTTAAGGAAATATGCAAATTATCTCATAGAATATTGAAAAAAAATCAGCAAAATATATTCAGTAGTTTTTAAAATAAAATTAAAATAATAATTACATCCTTTATATGAAGAGAGCACGTAGTCATTATACGAAGAGATCACGTGACCCACTTCAAAATAATATATAGCATCCATCTTGGGTCAAAATCGTGATTTTTAAAGTTATTTTTAATTCAGAGAAACAAACAATTTTTTGATGAAGTTTTGAGCATAGAGTTAGATTACTTGTATTATAGAGTTAAATTACTTACATAATTGATTTTAAGTTTTAAATAAAATTAATTATTATAGTATTGTGATGAATGAAATGAGTGGAACAGTGTTTGTGAATGAAATGCTTTTTTTATTTAAAGAGCCTGCCGATTTATATTTCAATGACGTCATTTGAAAAGTTCATTTGTTTTCAATGAAGTTTTCAAATATAATATATTATTGTAGTATTATGATAATTTAAAAAATATTACCTAGGAATGTATCGCATTTTAGAGATGTTTAAACCAGGCAAATTATATTTCAATGCCGTTATTTGAATGAATTTAATTTTTTTCGATGAAGTTTTAAGATTTCAATTGCAATAAATTAATGTAGTATTGTGATAATTTTAAAAATATTACCGAGGAATGTATCGCATTTTAGAGATGTTTAAATAAAATTGCATTGAAGTTTGAAAGTGTTTCATAATCAATGTTTTATGCATGATTGATCTTTCTTGTTATTAAATACCATAGAATTTTTCATTTATGCCTTAAGAAAAACGTTAATTTTTCCAAAGCCGACTAATAAGAATATTAATTTTTCGGAATTTGCTAACATACAAAGAAAACGCCTCCCGTATTTGTAAAGCATGTGGCTATCTAAATCCACTAATAACTAAAAGGGGGATTGTTGTCTGTATAATGGATTTAAACCAAGTTATTTCAAAATTGTAAAGTTACAGATAACTGGATATTTTTCCTGTAAATCATCACATCTAGATTCGGTGACACATTTCGCTGAAGCAACTTAGATATAACTTCAGTGCAACATTTCACATATAATTTCAATAAATGAACATTAAAGTTTGAACTTGCATATAAGGATAACATTTTCATTATGTATTCATACTGTACGTATCTGGATAACATTTGCATTATATTCATACTGTATGCATCTGGTTTCTACTAGCATAAACAGTGTTAAAGTACAATAATTCATTTCTCCTTAGTTAGGAATTTCATTAATATAGATGTCTCTTCAAATCGAGTTTAACTTATTCCGATAATGTACTACTGTTGCGAAAATGTTAGACATGTACATTTCTTACATTTGAGTTTCTAATTTCCTGATTTATTGATAAAATTTTTGATATAGTATTTTTTAAGACAGTTCAACTTGCTCAAATTAGATTGTATATAAGCCTAAAGATTATATTCAAATGATGATTTAATATAAAAATAGATATGTTGCGAAAAAGATGAAATATTCATTTAAATTCACTCTGAGTATACTCACTTTAATTTAAATCTTATAGATTGATACGTAAATAATTGTATCTATAATAATGTTTGTAAATATTATTACTTTAAATTAGTTGTCTTTTATTTGATAGATATACAGTATTGTGGCAATTAATTGAGAAATGTCATTTTTTTCGTTTTATTACACGTAAGCTTAGGAAGAAGCACTCCAAATTAGTTCAGAGTTCAAATTGCAGTTATTATCAAAGTAGCAGGTGTTCGTATGCACCTGGTAAGTAGCAGGTGTTCAAATTCCTCCGCCAGGTGGCAGGTGTTCCGCAGTGGTAGTTTCTCAGTTGTTGCGGGGCTCATTAGCGTTATGGATATCAGCGCGGAAACACGTGCTAAAGTGATTGTGCTTAGAGAACAAACTTCTAAGACGTTCGAGGAAATAATTAAAATATGTGGAGTGAGCACAGTAAGTGTCGGGAGGATCTGGAAGCGGTTTCAGGAAACAGGAAATGCTGGAACCAACCGCTCTGGAAGATGCGGCCGAAAAAGATCAACTTCGACTCGTGACGACAAAACTTTATATCGAATGAGTGTTAAAAATCCTCGATTAACCTGTTTTGACCTGTCTAAGTCCATGGTGGCTGCTGGTGTTGATATTGCACCTTCAACAGTGCGATACAGGCTGTTAGAACGCGGACGGAGAGCACGTCAGCCGTACAAGAAGCAGCTTCTGACGCTTCGCATGAAGAAAAAAAGGTTGGAATGGGCACGGAAATACAAAACATGGACTGAGAAGGACTGGGAGAAAGTTCTCTTTTCTGACGGAACACATTTTGTGGTTCAGGGATTTAGATCTATGTTCGTGAGATGGAGCCACGGAGAACCTCTCAATCAGCACCACATCAATCAAACACCCAAGCATCCGCCCAAAAAGATGTTTTGGAGTTGTTTCAGCGTTTTGAGGACAGAATCTCTTGTTCCCGTAGAGGGAATGATGAACAGTGCCAGTTACGAAGTCATATTGACCCGAAAAGTGCTTCCAACCATGGCTAAACTGTGGCCGAACGGAGATTGCGTTTTCCAACAAGACAGCGCGCCATGTCACACTTCGAAGCGAATCAAAAATTTCTGCTCAAAAAAAATATTACCGCACTGGATTGGCCCGGGAATTCACCAGACTTGAATCCCATAGAAAATTTGTGGGCTATTGTCAAAAAACGGCTTCACAAATTTGACTGTACGACGATGGACAAGCTAATTTCGGCCGTTATTGACATATGGTTCAGAGACGTTGAAATTAAAACTACATGTGCTAGTCTAGTACATTCGATGCCGAAACGTGTCTGTGATGTTATGAAGTCTCGGGGAGGTCATATCACTTATTAGTTTTAAATGTATCCATAGAAAACTTGAATAAAACTGAATTTTATAAAAAAACTGCATTTCTCAATTAATTGCCACAATACTGTACTTACAAAATAAGTAAAACAATATGAATATCATTGAATCACTAAAGAAATGTTGGCTGACAAAGTGCCATACGTACTAAAAATTTAACAAAAATGATTCATGGGTTCGTTAACACCAATTAGTTTCATGTTTTTCTTTAGATTTCCCTTGCAAAAACATCATTAATTAAGAATTTTTTATTTTAGAATTATTCTTAATGATGATAAACGATAGAGAGGCTTATGTTCTTTTATTATGTAAAATACTTTCATTGAATTAAATAAACACATAACTATTAATTAATACGGATTACATAAAAAACTAAATATTTCATTTCATATAAAACTCAGTTGTGGAACTTTTTATATAATTTGCGTTTTAACAAATCACAAATAATTGTGCATTTTGTTCAAAAGTTGTTTGAAATTTTACGATTTTTATTTGTTTCAAATTTTTTCAATAAAAATATGAAAACGACACATTTTATTGCTTGTTATAATTTATATATCATACATATATTTATGATGAAGAAAATTTGTGCCAGAATGGGTTTAGAGAGATTGATTAAAAAACTAATTTTATACTTTGATTAAAAAATTAATTTTTATGAAGCTATATAATTGAACTTACTGTATTCTATAATTTCCATGTAAAATCAATGTAGTTTCTTTGTTTTGTCATTTCCTTATATGAGTAACTTTAAATTTAATTAATGTTTATAGGTATTACTAATGGTTTGTTGCATGTAAATGTATTTTAAAACTACTAAGCATTTTATTGGCAATGGATGTTTGTAGTTATTAAGCAAATCATTAAAATTGGAGAATGTTTGAATGAAATAAGACAATACCTATTTTAAAGATCAATGTTTATTAATATATATGCGTAAATAATTACATTTTGTCATAGGTAAATCCTTTACATAATATTATTATAAAACTTCATACTATGTATAAATTTTCCCAAAACAACCTAATTTAAAAAAGTGATACTCATAATTAGTTCCTTACTTAAGAAGCGATTAGCAAGTATTCAGTATATCACTTTTGATATGCTCGACTATGTTTAGATATTCTGACAAGTGAAAAATATGTGCAGCAGTAAAAATATATTGATATGCAAAAAATATGCAAAACAACAAAAACGTTTAAGTGTCCTGCATTGCAAACGCTTTAAGGCACATAGAAACTCGCCTTATCAGTCTGATGCACCTGTTTTTAATTGTAAACAAACTTAACACACTCACCGTGATCAGATGTTTCTAATGAAGATTGATAGTTTTTGCTATGGACTTAAAATGTTTTTATGCAGAGAGTTTAATCATAAATCTACATTTATATCCTTTCGTTTATCCCATTTGTAGCATATTAATTTAGCTTCTGAACATGATAATTTTTGGTATTTTCATTCATGCCTACCTAAAGGTTTATTACTTATATATATATATATATATATATATATATATATATATATATATATATATATATATATATATATATATATATATATATATGTATATATATATATATATATATATATGTATATATATATATATATATATATATATATATATATATGTATATATATATATATGTATATATATATATATATATATATATATATATATATATATATAGTAACTAAATAGTAACATAGGAAACACTTAAAAATGAGATACAACTGAAAAGAACCACCAATTAGCAAGGGAAAGATGTAACCCCCACTCTCTGGTTAAGCATGCTTAATGTCATAGCAACACTCCCGGTAGCCGGTACTTTCTCGTTGAATTGCCTGCAAACTAACAGTATACACCGCAAGAAGACAGAAAAGTAACACGGAACATTTACCTGGAAACAATATCCAATTGATCAATACTTCGATCAAGCCACTAGGAAACATCATAACTCTATATCACTTTAACTACTCCACCAACCTTGCCATTAAACTCTGAATCTCTGTACCACTTCCACTTGAAAACTGAATCACTCATATTTCCACAACAAACTGCAACACTAAACATTATAAAACACGTTTCAAGTCCCTTAATCAATTCATCGTTCTTGTCCTTTTCCAATTAAACGATCTTTTAAGCATCCAATACTAACCTCTTAAATTTATTGTTCAACAATTCAGATACTTTTATTTGATTGCTGTTACTGGCAAAACAAAATATCCCGAAATAATTTCAATCAAAAAACCCCTCGGGTAATCCTGTTTCAGGGCTTCCATTAAATATACTTGATCGCTTTTAACTTGCTCTTTCTTTCTTGTGTGCAATCGTTTGCTTCTTAACAACTGATTAATAATGATATTTCTGAATTTTTTTTAAGTAAACTAGTATTCCCGGGCATAATGTAATTTATTTAAACCTGATTTTTTTTTGTCCAATAAAGTGAAAAACATCGAGTTGTCTTCAGATTTCTCTATAAATAAATCCAAGTAGTTTAAACTGTGGTTGTTGTTGTTGTTGTTGTTGTTGTTGTTGTTGTATGGAGTGCTATAGAGGTATGGAGTGACACGGAGTTTTAAGTGATATAGAGGTATGGTGTTTCTTAGTGGCTTGATCGAGGTCTTGATCTATTGGTATTGTCTCCAGGTAAATCTTTGATGTTACTTTTCTATCTTTTTGCGTTGTATGTCGTTGGTTTGAAGGTCATTCAAGGAGAAAGTACCGGCTATCGGGAGTGTTGTCATGGCATTAAGCATGCTTACCCGGAGAATGGGGGTCACAACTTTCTTCGGTCAATTGGTGGTATTTTCAGATTTATCTCCTTTTTCAAGAGTTTTTTTGTTACTATTTAGTTATTATTTTTGTAAACTAGGTGCATGGGCTGCATAGCACCTGGGAGAACGGTTTATATTGGGTTTTACTGTCATCAACCTGCTTTTTAAAATACTTTATGAAAAAGGTGATACGTTTTGAAAAGGTATATAGATATATATATATTACAGGGTGATTAAAAAATATGGTCCAAACAAACTTTACGAGGTAGTAGTACACACAAACCAAGCATTTTCGTCATAGTTTAGCGGATCGAAAATGAAATGTAAAGGCGTTTCAGGGCGCTAACCGGTTGAGAAGCGGCCGCTTCGTAATATTAAAAGCGTCATTCTCTGAGTCACAACTCCCCTCGGCCAATTGGTGGTACTTTTCAGTTGTGTCTCCTTTTTCAAGCGTTTCCTTTGTTACTATTTATTTACTATTTTTGTAAATAAGGTGCTTGGGCTGCAAAGCGCATGGCAGAACGTTTTGCATTGGGTTTTGCTGTCATCAACATGTTTTTTACAATACTTTTGGAAACATATTTTTAGTGATACCGTTGCATATTATTGTTATTGTATATCAGATTAATCAGCATAGCGCTAAAGATATCAATAATTTACTAACATCTGATATGTATCTTAATTATGATATCTTTCTTCGGGAATTTTGTCGGTTGAAATTTGGGGGGAGGTGGTGATCGAACGCTCAAAAGGATGAACATGCGGATCATGATGATCGAACGGAGACAAGTATTATGGGATATGGATTTGACATTGGAGTATGAATCGTAGACATTGGTGTATGAAGCGATGATTTGTTTTAGGTGTTAGTGTTTAATTTATATAGTGACAATAGCGAAAATTCCAAAAAAATAAAAAAAATTAGAAAAATCTAAAACATACAAGATATTGTAAAAAAACGTTTCTTTACCTCGAATTTTTTCGAACGTTTGAAGGCCACTTATGGGTGATAGTCATTATTAAAGTGAATGAGTTATTATGTTTGGTGGGAAAAAAGTAAGACGTGAAGCTGGCTAAATGAAAGGGACTTGAAGTATGGTATATCTCTGAAAGCTGTTATACAGTTATTTTTATAAATTTTTGTGGAATGAACAATAAAATGCATAACGATACCGGCAACATCGAGGCTAATGCAGCGATTGCCCGGTTGCCTAATATTGGGGGTAACGGACAATCAATAACCAACAACCCCAGCGTAAACACTATTGATAAGTATTCCAAACCTTCAGTTATTAGAGGTGGGGAAAGCACAAAAATTGTAAATTTACCTATACTTTCAGGTAATATTGAAGTGAAGGCTAGAAATGTAAGTTCTTATAAAAATTTTGTTAATTTTATATATAGAAAGTGTAATTCTGACAGATACAAATTATATCCACAAGCGAATTCAAAACAGGTATCCGGTAATAAAACTCGTCTTCAATTTTGCAAGACTTGAATTGCATCTACTGAATAAGATGTAATATTTGTGGTATGGAATACATTGGTCAAACATGGAACAGTTTAAATTTAAGAATTAACTTACATAGAAATATCATACATAAATATTTGGAAGACAAAGAAACGGATACCACTCTAGAAAGAAAGCATTTTGCTCGACATGGTATCGAAGCTATGGAATTGATTTGAAAGAGACTGTGATGGGAAAATCAGCATATCAAACTAAACAACTCTTTGAACCCATACGGCCAAAATACTGTAAAATATAACATCAATTATAATAATGAATATTACAGTAAAGTAGTCACTGATATAGTAATAGAAAGACAATGTAATAGCCTAAATAAACGTAAACAAAGAAGTAGTAGAAGAAAGAAAATCAGTTATATTAAAACTGAAGAAGTTATTTGTAAGTTTGTAAAGGAAAAGATCAATGAAGATAATGTACAACATACGTGGGTAAAAAACATAGTGTATCTAATAAGACCTAAATATTTGTCAAGCATAAGGAGTTATAGTAGGAGTGACACTCTCTTAAAAGAATTTAAGAAGGATTCTTATTTACCAGCATTTTTTTACGATTACATCAAATTAAGAGATAAAGTATTGGGATTGGAATTAGAATCCGGGAAATAAAAACGTAAAATTCATGAATATCTCATAGTGAAATATGAAAATAAGGGTTTTGATGCTATACTTTTTAATATAATGCTGAAGGAAAGAAAGGTATGTTGCCGGCTACTAACATAGAAATTGAAATATCTTACGGGTACATGATGCCGATATGTAGGAATTTTTTCAACTATAACAAAGTAAGCTAAAATATGCAAATAGAGAACAAGAGGAATTGTAATTGTTCAAACTTACAAGGATGAAGATCATGATCATGTAGTAACTGGTGATCTGAATATCATCGATACGGATTTTAAAAAAAATATTTGAACTGGGTGCTAAGTTCAGATTCCAGGAGTGTGGCTGTGTTATGGAATCAATCGAAAAAGACATCAACGATTTTGTCTATAAAACAGCAGTTAAATATAGCTTACCAACCGAAGTATTCAGATAATGGAAGCATCATGTAATGATGGATATACGTTATTGGCATAACGAGGGGAAACAGAAAGATGCTTACTTCATTACTAACAGCTAAGAAGTTATTAATAAAATAAAAAATATTCCAAACAATATGATATACACAAGTTTTGATTTTTGTGACCTGTACAACAATATTGATATTAATGATTTGTTTCTGATCAGATTGGGGATTTGCCATAAATACGATTTGCAATCTTTAATAACCATAGAGAGATATAAAGCACAGGTAAAGTTTGGTTTTGTTTGAAGCGGTTCTATATAATGGTGTGGGTTTTTATAAGCAAATAAAGGGCATTTCTATGAGAGGCAGCCGCTCATCGGTTCTACCAGATATATACTTAGACAATTGTGAGACAGGGACACACATTTTGAACCAGTTGGTTTACGTGCGATACGTTGATGACGTGATATTGGGTTACGATATTTCGGAGTTTATTATGGATTTCAGTTTTTATCCGCAATCAGTGAATTTAATAGAAACTCCATGCAACAACAACAGTTTAAACTACTTGGATTCGTTTATAGAGAAATCTGAAGACAATTCGACGTTTTTCACTTTATTTGGTAAAAGAAAAAATTTCAGGTTTAAAATTAATTACATTACACCCTGGAATAATTGTTTACATAAAAACGTTTTCAGAAAGATCATTATTAATCAGTTGTTAAGAAGGAAACGATTGAACACAAGAAAGAAAGATAAAGTTAAAAGCGATCAAGTATATTTAAAGGAAGCCATGAAACAGGGTTATCCGAGGTTTTTTTTTTGATTAAAATTATTTCGGGAATTTTTGGATTATCTGTAACCACAAGCAAAAGCCATTTATCTGAACTTTTGAACAATATATTTAAAAGTTTAGTGTTGGATGCTTGAAAGATCGTTTAATTGGAAAAGGACAAGAGCGATGAATTGATTAAGGGACTTTTAATGTGTTTTGCGATGTTTAGTGTTACAATTTGTTGTGGACCTATGAGTGATTCAGTTTTCAAGTTGAGGTGGTATAGAGATTCAGCGTATAGTGGCAAGGTTGGGGGTTTTGTTAAAGTGATATAGAGGTATGGTGTTTCCTAGTGGCTTGATCGAGGTCTTGAACAATTGGTTATTGTTTCTAGGTAAATATTCCATGTTACTTTTCTGTCTTTTTGCGGTATGCGTTGTTGGTTTCAAGACCATTCTACGGGTAAGTATCGGCTACCGGGTATGTTGCCAAGGTATTAAGCATGTTTAACCGGGGAGTGGGGGTCACAACTCCCTTCGGTCAGTTGGTTGTATTTTTCAGTCTTATCTCATTTTTCAAGCGTTTTTTTGTTACTATTCAGTTACTATTTTTGTAAACTAGGTGCATGGGCTGCATAGCACCTGGGAGAACGGTTTACATTGGGTTTTACTGTCATCAACCTGCTTCTTAAAATACTTTTTGAAAAAGGTAATACGTTTTGAAAAGGTATGTATATATATATATATATATATATATATATATATATATATATATATATATTGTGGCACACATATAAAATAAAAGATATTAACTTAAAGTTAAAATTAACATTATTATTATACTACTACGCAATAACTGTGTTCGCAATAACCCTCCAATTATTTAACTTTCGCGCGAGTTCTGTAAAGGAATATCATTAGAATAATATAAATTGATTACTCCATTTAAACTTTAACAATGAAACATTTATTAACAACATAAACACTTATTAATTCATTACACAATTAATTATTAGTTTGGCGGGGGAACATGTGAGACATGTGAGACCAGTATGAATAAAGCTACTTAACATGTATCTACGACCTTTGATTATTGATGCCACATACCTTCAAGTCTGTCTTGGACTATGATCATATATCAAAATGCTGGCATCAGTAATTCATACACGCCATAACTCGCGGTGTGTGACCCCTTCTCGTAGTCTGATTGCACTTACGCATCAATAGATCTCGCCATTATTTCGAAACATCTACGGAACACTCTTCAAGTCTGTATTCACCAATTCAAGTCATCGTATTCTAAGTCATCTCTAAGTCATAATGTCGCCCGAGTATTAGCCCGAGTATAGTGTCTTGCACACATCTACTCAAGTCATGATCCAAGTTATCTGCTCAGTCTCGACCAGTGTTATTTTTAGATAACAGGTTGTGGTTCTCCTTTTCTCGGGGGTGTCATTTTCCCCCTTGCTTTCATTTGTAGCATTGAGAGTGACGCAACAAGTACGCTTTTCCATTGGATCATCTTTATCCAATGGCGTGGTCCTCGTAAGGGCCCGCTCGGCCCCCCTTGTTTTGGCGCCCCAAAATTTATGATTTTGTGACCTTTTGGGTTCACGTGTTGTAAAACTCGGCGCCATCCAGACGGGCAGTATTGTTTGCCGTTTTGTACACAATAAATTACACATATAAACTTGTCTCATCAAAGTGTGAGATCTATTTCTGGTCTCTCTCTCTCTCTCTCTCTCTCACACACACACACACACTCATATATATATATATATATATATATATATATGTATATATATATATATATATATATATATATATATATATATATATATATATATATATATATTACAGGGTGATTAAAAAAATATGGTCCAAACAAAATTCACGAGGTAGTAGTGCACACAAACTAAGCATTTTTCGTCATAGTTTCGAGGATCGGAAATAAAATGTAAAAGCGTTACAGGGCGCTAACCGGTTGAGAAGCGGCCGCTCCGCAAAATTAGAAGCGTCATTCTAGTTGTTATTGTCTGGTTGAAGAAGGAAACCACGTATCCAAATTTCATCTGGGGAGGAACAACCATTACGCAAATTTTCATAATTCAACGGGAGGTAAGGAACTATTTAGACGTCACTTTTCCAGGCCGATGGATTGGACGAGTTGGTTCCATAGTTCTGTCACAACGATAGCCCGATCTACCGTGACTTGACTTCTTTTTGTGGAGATCTCGTCTATGACACTTCCTTTGAATCTGAAGAGGAACTCGTCCCCAGAGTTTCTATTCGAAAGAGTACGCCAGTCCCTCCATTGACGCTGTGAGACGCGCATTCAGGTTGGCGATTGCTATTTTGAGCCATTGCTGTGATTATTGTTTATTAAATGTTATGTTATAACTTCAAAGTTTTTATTTTGTGTTTTCGTCTCACCTCATCGGTTTCATCGTTAAGCTCCCACTGGCGCCTTTACGTTTAATTTCCGACCCTATAAACGCGCGACGGAAAACTATGACGAAAAATGTTTGGTTTTCTGTGCACTACCTCCTCGTAAAGTTTGGCCCATTTTTTCTGAATTAGCCTGTATATATGAATGTGTTATTGAAATTTATATGAAAAATTGCTTTAAACGAAATTATGTTTGTCTGATCCATCTATTCCTTTACATGTTTTAATAATATTATTGTATCATTTATCCTTGTGTTGTGTGAGAATAGATAATTTGAACTCGAAAGAAGGGTAATTTTATATGGTTTGTTTTCCAGTAAATAACACATTGTTATAATGATTTATCTATAATCTACGAAATAGTATAAATTTCACATGAGTTCAATATTGCATTATTGTTTATTATTTTTATTTCAAGATAAAAATGTTATTTTCTTATCCGGTTCTTATACTACAAAGAAACAAAATATCAATGCTTTTATTCATAAAGAATGATTTTGCCCCGAAAAGTTTTAAGCATTTTTATCATTTGAAGAACATACTGAGTTTTTAAGAGTATATACAGGACTTTTTATTTTTTCATTTAGTATAAATTTAAGTAAAAATGATAGAGTATGGGATTGGATTATTTTCTTATATTAATTTGTTTTGTATAATATCTTTGAAATAAGTATGAAACATTGTAGCGAGAAGACACTTAAAGCGAATAAATTCAATAATTTAGTATGTGAAGGAAGAAATGCTATAAAATTAAGCAAATCTTTTAGTGGGAAAAATTCGAACGAAACGATTAAAAATTGGATAATTAAAATACTTTATTTAAATACTCTGTTTTTATATATCGCACTATTGAAATAGTTCACAAATTATGAAAATGAACTTAAAAGAAAATATATTAAATATTTGTAAATGTTATGTCATTTTACCTTTAATTAATCCCATAAAATTTATAAATCCATTTATTAATTCATTATTATTAATATTTTATTTATTTATTAATTATATTTATTTGTTTTGCACCTGCTTAAAGAATGCATTGTTTTCGAAAAATTTCAAATTGAATATTTTTACATATACGTACGTTTCGTTTTTTTTTTTTTGAAAACATTTTGAACAGTTTCAGAAATATGTCCCTCGTTGCATATGCCAAATAGTAGGTTTTTCGTGCATTGTGTCTCGTGAGGAAAATGCCGTGGATTTGAAGTTCCGAGAAGATGGCCCCTGAAGAATATTTAAGGCACAATTAAAGAAGTTTATACAAGTCAAAAGTGATAACTTCAAGTAATTGGTTTAAATACTGTATATTAACACGAATTATCATAATGGTTATACTTAATTGGCATCATTCATCTGTTGATAATTTATTAATTATTTAAGAAAAGGTTTTAAAAAATTACCTAGACCAACTCAAATACATATTTTCCCATTATGTTATAAATTTTTATACGAGGAAACAACAAGCCATACAGTGTGCATTTTTAATATAATAAATATAATAATGTAACAAATATAATAATATAATAAATATAATAATATAATATAATAATCAATATAATAAATATAATATAATAAATATAATAGTATATTAATTTAATTATATAAATGTATTACGTATTATTTTAAAATTTGCATACACGATTTGATATCCAACCACCTACTCATAATTAATAAGCAAAATGAATCTTTATTTGTAATACATTTAACTTACATTTATACTTTAAATTCACACTTTACAAGATTTAAAAGTTTAATGTATTAATTTTTATGTTATACCCTATTTTAATTCATTTTATCTTATATATTATACATCATATTTTAAGTTGTTTTATCCTATTTATTATATACTAGCCGCCTTTGGCGACCAGCCTGTTCGCTACCCTTGAAAATTCTGACCGTGGCAAACTCGCTGGCGCGACCTACCAGAAAGGTGTAAGGTAGCTATTTGAACGACCAGGAAGTGCCACATAATTTAGACCGGAAACCAGTGGGGGAGGCATTCACAGTGACAGCACCTTCCCTCCCCTACCACCAACCTCTCGGAAGGACTTACGGACCCATATGTTTAACGTGATCGTATTCCGCGTGAACGCGATGGCAGTTTTGGCGGTGGCGGGAATCGAACACGGACCTACCAAGTGCAATTCCCGCGCGCTAACCGCTGGGCTACCGCGCCCTCCGCGACAATCTCCATAACTTTCTTTTTATTCACCCAATTTAGACAGGAACCTAGTGGGGGAAGCATCCACAGGGACCGTACCCTCCTTTCCCTACCACCAAACTCTCGGAAGGACTTAGGGACCCACATGTTTAACGTGATCGTACTCCGCGTGAACACGACGACAGTTTTGGCAGTGGCGGGAATCAAACACGGGCCTACCGAGTGCAATTCCCGCGTTTAATTTAAAATATAACGTAATATCACCACAACAATCTCCATAAATTTATTTTTATTTATTTTTTTAATTTCTTCAGTGTTTAAGTTTTTCATTGTGGTACCAACCACCACCCGATGTAAACAATACATCGCCACAATTCAATCCAGCATAATGCGCCAAAAACCTTATAAAAAGCAAACACTAATTCGGTTTTTAATTGTCCCCGTGCCAAAAACCGTACAAACCATAATTCAATCATTTAAATTTTATAATGACCGTATTCTAAGCTCTTAATTCCATCATCCTCATTCAGTCGTTCCATCGTTCAGTCATTTAAAATATCCATAAAATTAAAATATATAATTAAAATATCCATGAATTAGAAATATCCATTTAAAAATATCCATTTAAAATATTCATTTAAAAAATCCATATCGTTCCATCATTTAAAATATAAATATAATAATTTTACCCGATGTATACAATACATTACCACGATTCAATCCACCATAATTCAATCCTTTTAATTTTATAATGACCATATGTTAAGCTTTTAATTCCATCATTTAAAATATCACATAATTTTCTAACCCGATGCACAATCTCCATGGAAACAGCGTGACGTCCCCGGCTGCGCGCGCATCTGAGAGAAAAATCGGAACTTCGTTTAGAATTCGTTAAGGAATTTAAAATCATTACTTCTTTAAAATCAAGATCGGGCTGCTATTTACAAATATTTCTTGACCAGATTGGGCTTGTAAGAATGCCGGATGTTTGAGCTTTCAAAAAATGTAAATTATTAGTCGAAATTCCCGATACTTTTTCGGATGCGAGGATTTAAACGGAAGTTCATTTTTTATAACAGAAAGTGACTTTTGTTTTAAAATCTTTAAAAAATATTAAAATTTGTCCCTAAGAATTAAAATTGATATATATTTACTCGCAATTGTCTGCTCTTTCTGGTCGTGGGATTTGTGTTTTTCTACGATGTCCGGATGGTAGAAAAATAAGGGGGAAAAGCCAAAATAACTGTTAAAACATTAAGTAACAAAAAATAATTCAAATTTTAAAAATAGGTTTTCACGTGTCCCCTTTCCCCCCGGGCCTCCAATTGCCAAATTTCTTAGTTCTGCTTCGCGCGGTCGCTGAGTCTATAGCAAATAGCTGACAACTACAGCAAATTAAAATCATTACACACAGTAGCCACTTAAAGAAAATCCAACAGGTTTCCCATGGTACCGCGTTATTATGTGTGCTAAGGTAGACAGGCCATATCCTGATGGCTTCTATTCTTTTAGGAGTAATTCTACAGTTACCATTTTCCCTCTAATTTTACAATATGTTTGCATGTGTTTTTGAAGTTTCATTTACATTCCTTAAATTCTGATCCTGATGTTACTGTCTACAAAATTTATATACAATTTCTTTTACTGTTTTAAAAAGTTAGATAAATTTTTACAAACTTGCAGCAGAGCTTTCAAAGCACAGCAACAAATGAACAGGACGGCCATATACATGAAACATAATTAAAAATATTTAAATCTAAAACCAGTTTTTAAACTTTAAGGTGGTGTGTTCCAATATGCCCCACTCAGCTCTTTATTTTATGTATTTTATGTCCACAATTTGTTCATTAAATTCTTTTTTTTTTCATATTTTTTAAATAATTCTTATTTAACCTTCACAAAATATATCTGAAAATAATACATTTGATGTAAAATGCTAATATGTGCTGATGCAAATCATACAAATTTTACATAAAATATGTGCCTAGCGCAAAACAGGGAAATTCGGGAAACAGCAAAATTTGATGCAGAGTTAACTGAATTTTCGATACAACAGGATTCGTTGAGTATTGTATCTTAAATTCGAACTAGTTTAAAAGTGACTGCCTCTTAATATCAAAAATTGAAAATTTTCGCCATTTTGTCAAATCAAATGTATTTTTTGCCGCCGAAGACGATATTCCAGTGTTTTGATGAATTTGTAGCCATTTTATCTAGATGAAAAAAAATGGTGAATGCAAACAATGTGGATTTAATTTATGGGTTATCTAAACTTGCGAATTTGAAAGATTTCATCCAATTTTTCTTAAGTGTTATATTATAACTATGAATATCGTGTTAATGTTTGACTAAATTGGATGAAAATTTCCTGAGGCAGCAATTATTATTTGAATTTTACTCATCGGGGAATGGGGGGAGGGCTGGCAAAGATACTACTTAGATTTCTTGTGACTGCAAGTATTTTTATTGCACCATTCTGTTAACGATCGGAAATCGAGAGCTATATATATATATATATATATATATACACATTATATACTTTACAACTGTACATACATCTTTATTGTCTCTTTATGTGTTACATTTTCCTTCTCAATTTCAATTCGAAATTTTATCAACAGTAGTATGCGAAATTTAATTATAATTGAGAGCTTTATTTCATAACTTACGATATACATTTATGCCTAATAAAGCACAATGATGAATTAGCTCTGAGCAAAACCATTGAAACTACGCATTGCTCAAATAGTAGCTCCAAACCGAAGCTTCGGTGGAACCTATTAACAAATACACGCATACAATTCATCACAAACGCTGTTATATACCCAGAGAGGATTTCTCCAACTCTGATCACGCTTCGCTAATTACTATGTTTGCAGAGTAATCTGCAGTGTTATCTGCAGTGTTTAACAAAACTATTATGATGGCAGATTCGTTTGGCTTTTGAAGATGTAGCCTTTTTAAATTAATCGTCAAATAATGAGTTTAGATAGAGGGATGGATAACTTCAGAAGTAATGTCCACAAATACATACAATTGCAATTAATTGTGTATACAAGCTACATTTAAAGCTTTACAAATTGTGTATACAATTGTATGATTGTACAAAGTGTGTGATTAATTGTGTATACAATCTACATTAAAGGCAATCATTTTTGTCTGAAGGAATCTTATATGCGCAAATCTAAATATAAAATGTAATAATCAAAACAACAGTCTAATACATCCCTATTTAATGTTGTTTAGGTTCTCCTACAGCATAATAATTATCAAAATTTCAAACATCGGATGTTGACAGCAAATGGCTTTCGCTAAATTATGCAATGAATTTATTTCTTTCACAGCGAAAAAATTTTGTACAAGGTTCAAGGCACAACGGTACGGCCTACTTTCCTTTCGCCAATTTTGTATTATATAAATTTTGGGTGATGATAAGGTGATGATAGTATTGTTACGTTCCCTATATGCATAGTATAATATACAGGGGAAGTATTGTGATGGGGCTGAAAATTCGAATTCGAGTTTTCGATGGTTGAACACGTTTCAAGCATCCCTAAATCAGAATCAAACGTTTTTGAAGTAATGCCTGTGTGTATGTGTGTGTATGCCAGTATGTGTGTATGTGTGTATGCTTGTATGTGTGTATGTGTGTGTGTCCGTGAATTCGTGCAAACGATATCTCGTGGAACAAATAGAACGTTTCGGAAAAAATAAGGTACCTTTGTTACAATCATTGAACATTGGAGCCTTATTGATTTTAATCGCGAACGAATGTTCGATAAAAGTCAAGGCCTAATATAATGTTACAAAAAATAATTTCATGCTTATTTTTTTATTACAAAACGAATGACACAATTGTCAGAAAGCTAGCTTTAATCGATCTCGAGATATGGAACATTTTCTAAATACATTTATTAAAAAGTACATGGAATTAGAAAGAAGTAAGTATCCTGAAATAGGTTGATAGTTTTTCTAACATCATTCACGTTGATCTAACCCGTTTCACTTATGAGAGATGACATTTATAGATTAGAAATCAAACCATTAAAGAAAAGCCCTTCTGTCCGCTTTAACGTGGTTACATGTAATATTAGCGACATAGTTAGTGATAATTTGGCTACTTTGGCGATGAACTTGCTGAAATACCGCCAATTTAAAGACTTTTAAAAATGTTACCAAATGGGCAAAAGTTACGTTTAATTAATGGAAATGACGACAAATTTATATCTCAGAGAAACCGTTTAATATCTTTGATAATCCGTGTCGATTTGAGGGAATTAATGTTCCTGATATTGGGCAATTCATGTGCTGCAGTTTTTTAATCCAATTTGCCTACTCCATTAATTTGGTTCAATTCGGTGTGCAATTGAGATTTATCCTCTAATTTACTGTACTTCAGTGTAATGCAGAAGAGGATATTGGAAAATTCGTCTTTTGGCATAATTTAATTAGAAATTATCCCTAGTCATTTTTAGCACTATAATTTGTCTGTTTTTCTACGGGAAGCTTGATATGTCTAAAAATGTCATTTATATCAAATTTTGTCTGCATATTTATATTGCAGCAGCATTATTTCAATTTATTGTCGGCGTGATTGCGTTACACGGAAATCTTAATTTGTGTTATTGTTTTCTTCGCTATCAATATGCATCAAAAATCCTATGTTGACCACTTTAAGTCCCTAACAAATTATGAAATCTCATATTAACGACGACTAAACTTTTATATTTTGAAACTTAACTACTTTATATATATTTTTTTTTTAATTCCCTACCTTCTTCTGTTTAACTATCAAATTTTCCTTTTAATATTATTTGAAATGAATAGATAAAACCATTAAGTTGATAAATATTGTTTCACTTCGTGTCACTTGGACAATGACAGATGGAAACTGGCAAAGATAATCGTTTTTGAGGACTTCTCAACAAATGGTTGAATGTAGACTTATGGAGATTGGAGGGCACTATTTAGTGAAAATCCGAAGGATTTCTTTAAGCAGAACAAACAGTTTTCAACGACAGGGTTTAAAATAATATTTGAAACAATGTAAGTTCAAAGTAATGCAGTTGGCAAAGTTGCTTAATTACATATTTTTTAATGTATTGTTGCGAACACGTAAAACTCTTTCACCTGAGCCTTGTTTGAGAATAAGGAGGGATAAACAACTTAGAGGCAGCCATCCCTATTACGTCAATTGAACAGTCGGTGCAGAGTTACCCGAGTTGGTTATTTATCCCCAATTTGGTGACTTTTCGAAGATAGTAAAACTTTCCAGAAATGATTAATATTCTTGACCCCCTCTGAAATATTCTACGGTGAATATATTCTTATATCATGAGAGAGTACACTCACGATGCCAGTGGATACCTCGTAACAGTATTGTTATGTCTGATTCGTATCTGATAAACCTGGACTTAAAATAAAAGAATAAAAAATAAATGATTTGATAATATATATATATATATATATATATATATATATACATACATATATATATATATATATATATATATATATATATATATATATATATATATATATATATATATATATATATATATATATATATATATATATTATAAAAACAAACCGATTAAAAACAACTTTCGATTTGGTTGGAAAGTATTGTGATGTTTATATAGTTTAAAATGCACTGTTACGATGCTCAGTTTTGAGTAGAAAATAATTTTTATTTGATACTGCACTGTATATACTGATGTAATAGTTACTGTGCTTTAATATTGTTAGCACGCAAAGTTGTGAAAAACTATTTTCGCACAAGAAACAATTGTAGAGTTAAAAATGAAAATATTCAGTATAGAAGTAAAGAATACAATGAAGAATTTGTAAAACGAATGTTAGAAATAATAACTTTTGTTAGAAAAGAAGCAGAAACAAAAAATTTGCACAAGCTAAGGAATTGAAAAGGAAAAAAATTAAATATGAATTTGAGCTGGAAAAATTAAAGATTAAGACTTCGAACAAAATAAACATTGATAATTGGAATTTAAGTTTGAGTGATGTTGAAAATTCTTAAAATAAAAGCAAGCTTTGTAGTTTACAGTATTTGAAGCAGAAATTTGAAATGACAGAATGTGATATTAGTTTTTATTTAACATTATTTGAAAGACAAGCTCGTAGAGCAAACATACATGACGACGATTTAGTAGCTTATTTATGCTACTACCGTACTAAATATAACTATTAACGGCATATGAACCCGATGAAGTAGCAAATAACTATGAGCATGTCAAGAATTTATTATTAAAGAGGTTTAGGTTAAATCCGGTGAAATTTCGACAAACGTGTGTTTATCATCAAACATCACTTAAAGACATTTGGCGCGATTTTACTTTCGAATTGAAAACTATTTTGGAGAATGGTTCAAGGGATTATATATAAACAATTTCGAGAAACATAAAGATTTGCTTATAACAGACCAATTAAAGAGAAAAGTTCCAAGTGAAATTGAAGATCATTTTTTGGATGACTAATCGAAATTTGTAGCTTTCAATGATTTTGCAGACAAATTTGATTGCGAAATTGTTAGGGGGCGGGGGATAGAAGAATTGTACGATCAGTTGAACACCATCAGTATTATGAATATGCGAGAAAAAACAACCAAACAAATAAATTCTATGTACCAAAAGAAATCAAAAAATTTGAAACAGTAAAATAATGGGCTAAAAATAAAAATTGCTGGTCTTGATACTTGTCATAACTACTATGAAAAAGGACATTTTTCGTGTGACTGTGTAAAACCTAAACTTCAAAAATATTGCACAAAGTGTAACAAGAAAGATCAATCATGCTTAAAGCATTGATTATGAAACACTTTCCAACACCAATGCAATTTTATGTAAACATGTCTAAAATGCAACATATTCCTCGGTAATATTTTAAAACTCATCACAATACTACATTAATTTATTATATTTGAAAACTTAAACCTTCATCGAAAAAAATGAACTTCTTTCAAATGACGGCATTGAAATATATATTGACTGGTTTAAATATCTCTATAATGCGATACATTCCTCGGTAAAAATTTTAGAATTATCATAATACTACAATAATTTAACTCTATGCTTAAAACTTCATCGAAAAAAATCGTCCTTCTCTATGTAAAATCAATGAATATTTCATTTATATCAGCTATGCAGACTCCATGAGCTAAATAATTTTGTGTTAAAGAAATACAGCAATTCTAATAAAACTCATTCTACATATTTTGCTGTTTACATTTTTCATACGTGAAAAATAGGCTTCGTTGTAGAAATAATCAAATTTGGATGATCATTTAAACTCAAATATATTGTAATTGCGTTGTTTCAGTATGTAGGTGCACAGAATTTAAGCAAAAATAAGGTGGTTATATGACGGATACAACACTCAATATGAATTAAAAAGAACTTTAAAAATCACGATTTTGAGACACGATGTATGCCATATATCATTTTGAAGTGGGTCACGTGATCTTTTCATATCATGTTCACGTGATCGCTTCATATAAGAGGTGTTATTATTATTTTAATTTTGATTTAAAAAACTACTGAATATATTTCGCTGAATTTGTTTTATATATTGTTTCTGGAACAATTTAAATATTACTTAAAATTTTCGAAGAAATATGTGAATTTTAAATCCGCTTAAAAAATGTTTGAAAAATTAGGTCCCATAGGGCTCAATGCATTTCATTTTTTCAACCCGGGTTCAATCCAAAACAAATTGAGTGATATTATTCATTTATATTCCCATAGGTCCTGCAGACCGTCTGAACAACATACTAAAATTTCATTTTGATTAAGTCATTTTTACGGTAGTTATCGTACAGACGGACAGACAGACAGAAAGAACAAAGTCATAAACACTTTTCAACTTTGTTGTAAAGTATTAAAAAGGAAAGTCATGGTACTAAAGATTATACTGAAATCAAACATTCAACTTCCTTATGTGTTTCGAATGTTATACCTCTAAATCAGTCATTTAAATTTATAAATGTTGACGGGTTAAATTCAATTTCATCTATTATCGACACTGGTTCGAATGTGCGTTTAATGAAACTTAAATTAGTATCAGCTCTTAATAAATCTATTGAGAATGAAGCACAAGAAAACTTGAAAGGTATCGGAGGTAATTTAACACCTTATAATGTAGTTTATTGCAATATTGTTATTGATGAACTAGAGTTAGAAATCGATTCGCCTTCTTGTTGTGCCTGATGATAGTTTCAGAGGACCTGATGTACTTATAGGAATAAATGTTATTGATCTTCCACACGTAGCATTAGTACGAAAACACAGAAATTCTATATTAATAAATGAAAACAATTTCGATTTAATAGAAAATTTGAATCTTGAAAATGATTTGAATTACAAAGTAGTACTTAAAAGTGAAAAAGCTGTGATTGTGGAACCTCATAGTGTACAGTTAGTAAATTCTGTGAATGATGATATAAATTTTAATTCCTTTATTATTGGAGAGCTGAACTCTCAAGGTAATGAAATATATGTTCAAAATGGCGTAGCATGTGTTCCAGCCATTAATTTTACCAATAGTTGTGGGACACGAATGAAAAAGAGGAAGCTTAAATTAAACTTTTACATATTATATTCTTTAAGTAATTATGATTTTAATATTAAATTCATTAAGATGACCTGGCCGTTAATTCTCATATAGTGGATTTAGTTATTTAATCGTACATTGCTTGTTGCGCCGCTATAAACCCTCCAATTATTTTACCTTTCGTGTGAGTCCTTTAAAGGAATAATTAATTAATAAAATGTTAAATTGATCACACCATTTAAACTTAAACAATAAAAAAATTATTAAAAACATTTATTTTCATTAATTATTGCAGCGTAGGGGACATATGCGACCAGAATTATTAAAATCACTATCGTGTCTATGACCTGTGATTGTTAATGAGCACATACCTTCCAATTCGTCTTGGGCTTTGATCATATCACAAATGCGTACTGGCCATAACTCTTTGGTGTGTGGCTCCTCCTCGTACTCTGATTGCACTCACACATTAATATATCTCCATTATTTTGGAACCTCTACGGGACACTCTACAAGTCTGTTAGATTTTTCATTCTTCTCTAGTCGTGCTCTTAAGTCAACATCTTGATAATTCTCTGATGGTATGCTCTTAAGTCAAAATCGTGATAGTTTTCTGTTGGTATGCTCCTAAGTCAAAATTCCATTTTTGTCTGCTTTTAAGTCAACAATTCCATCGTTTTTTGCTTGATTCTCGGGTCACAGGCTGTGGTTCCCTCGGTGGTGCGTGTGTGTGTGTGGTGGGGGTGACTCCGCCTTTACTTCTTTTTGGCGCTTATTCGTTACTCCTTTACCCAATGGCACCAGTTCACATTTCGTCAGACCCAGCTCAGCCCCTCTGGTATGGCACCTCTTAATTTATGGTCGTCTGACCTTTAGTGGCAGCCAGTCTCTTCGGTGGCAGCCAGTCTACACGCTTTGTTCGCAGTTTTGCCCACAAAGAAATTTCACACATAAAAGTGTCTCATCAAATGTGAGATCTACTTCTGATATCACAATAGTAAAATTTGCTTAAAAAAATCAAGTCGTAATTAGAGGGAATGTAATTCCAATTACAGTAGTAAAGAACAATGAAAAAGAAAATGTTGATGATAATTACGTAAAAACTACACAAAATAATTGGGAGGAAAATGTAGATTTTGATAATTATTTTAAATTTGGTAAAAGTTCACGTATCCAACTAGAAGATCAGGAACCGTCATTTCGTGAACCGTTGATGTTAAGTCAAATTAAAGTCGGATCTCAGCTCACAAAATCAGAAGCACAAAAGGTGTGTGATCTTTTAAATGAATTCAGAGACTGTATTGAATTGAAAACCAATCAGTTGGGATGCATCAAAACTACAACTTTGAATATAGCGAAAGTTTCTGGAAGCAAGCCGGTTTCACATGCTCCATACCGTTCTTCATATCACGGACGTGAAATTTTACAAAAATTATTTCCGAACTGAAAGAACAAGGTGTCATTCAAAACAGTACTTCGTATTATTGTAGTCCTGTATTATTAGTAAAGAAGGAAACATGATATTGCCATATGGTCATGGATTATCGCAATTTAATTGCATAAACGTTAAAATATAAATTTCCTTTGCCACACATTGATGACTTACTTGATACATTGACTGGATACAATATTTTCTGTATTCTTGATGCTACACAGGGTTTCAATCAGATTCCTCTACATCCAGAGTCAAAACACAAGGCAGTATTTGTTACACTCGATGGCCATTATGAGTCAACAAGATTAAATTTTGGATTGACAAATGGACCTGTTGTTTTTCAAAGAGCCATGACAATGGCGAAGGGCGATCTCTTGGGGAATGTCGTAACTTGCTTTGTCGATGATATGCTCATAGGAGCTAAAGCATTTGATGACTCGATTACGTGAAGTTCTGACGTGAAGTTCTGACTTAGTGAAGCAAGAGTGACGCTCAAACTTTCGAAATGTGAATTTGCGATGGAAGAAATAGAATATTTGGAGTTATCAATATCAAAGGAAGGAATAAAACCTGGATCTCTAAAACTTATGCAATTTCAGAAATTCCACCACCAAGTAATGTAAGAGAATTGAGAAGATTACTAGAACTTTCTAGTTTCTTTCACAGATTTAAGAACGCTACGTATTAGCATTTCTGTTAATCTATTTGTTGAAGAAAAATTATACAGTTGAATGGACTGCGGATCATCAAAATGTGTTTAATTAAAGTTTCGCCTAACTTCAAAATCAGTACGAAAACTTCATGACAACCGTGATGAAACTGAACTCCACACAGATGCAAGTTCATTTGGATTATCTGGAATGCTCTTGCAGCATGATAAATCTAAAAGATTACTTCTAGTATACTTTGTAAGCCACCAAATGAGTCCCAATGAAGCAATGTGATACTCCAGTCGTTTAGAATTAATTGCTGCTGTTTGGACAATGACACGCTTGCGAGCGTTTCTTATTGGTGAACATTTCATTCTAGTAATGGAATGTTCAGTGATAACATTTCTTGCCACTGAAAAGAATCTACAGCCTCAGATAGCCTGGTGGACAGAACTCTTGAGCGAGTTCCACTATGAAGTAAAACAGCGCTCAGGGGATAAAATGTGTCATGTTAATGCCCTTAGTAGAACACCAGTAAAAGAGCGAAAATTTACACCAAATGATGATTTTGATGTAACAAGTCCTGTTGAAGTAACAGATTCGCCTACAATATTATATATTGCTACTTAAAACGATCAGGTAGCTTTACTTCAATCTCAGAATAAGGAAGTACAAAGTATTTTGCAGGCAATAGCTAAACTCTCAATTAACCGAAACTCAGCAGAACGTTAACTTACAAATCAATATGGTCTAGAAACGGAATTCTTTATATAGTAATAACAGATCGTGATACAACCAAGAAACTGTTTGTTATGCCTCGACCCATGCGGAAGTATTTAGTTGTCCGATATCACGATTTTGTTGGACATTTTGGAGTCGTTAAAGTTAGATAGCTAATTCAAGAAAAATTTTGGTTTCCAAATATGAAGAGTTACATAAAGCAGCATATGCGGCAATGTGTTAGCTGCACTTTCAACAAAGTTCCTGCTGCAAAAATTCAAGGGAAAGTAACCCAATTACCCAGGAAGACCGTTGGAAATTATCCATATTGACTTTCTTGGAACACTTACAGCTAGTTCTTGTAGAAACAAGGAAGTTCTTGTCATTATAGATAACTTAACGAATTTCATACGTATACGTGCTTGTTCCACATGCACAACGAATACTGTGATTAAGTATTTAGTTGAATTTATCAAAGACTTTGGAGCTCAGGTGCGAATAATTTCTGATCGAAGAACATGTTTTACCTCAAAGGCATTCACGGAATACTGCAGTGCAAGAAAAATTAAATACGCATTAATATGCAGTAAACGACCCCATGCAAATGTTCAACTCGAACGAATAAATCGAACTTTGTTCCCTGCAATTACTGCCAGTTGTAATAAATAGATCCAAAAGGATTGGGACAAAGTTATGAAAGAAGTTCAATGTCAAATAAACTGGGCACCTAGAATTCTACTGGCAAATCTGCATTCGAGTTGCTGTACGGTTATGTACCAAAAATACTGATTTTCCAATTGATATGTTACCGGAAGAATGGAGATAATTTGAACACACACACACCCATATAGATATATATATTATATAACTTTATATAACTTTATATAACTTTATATATATAACTTTAAAACCTACATAATAAAAAGAAGTATCAAATATCGAATCAACAATCAAATGGAAAAGAAAATACAAATTTCGAGTCATCAAGCTAAAAATAATCAATAAATAACAAAGTGATGGAACATAATAGGAAAAATATAATAGGAAAACAAGTAAAGTCCCAGCATTAATGCTATACATGTGGACAAGGACTAGAACTAAATAATGGAATTGTTTGTTTCCAAAAACTCTTCATCAGGTTCAAGCATTTAATCAGAATAAACACAAAATATGTATGTTTCTGAAGGAATAGATAGGTTATTTCTATAAAATATTTCTACTTGGACAACACGCAAAATGATAGAACAATTACAAAGGAAACAAAAATATCTGAAAAAAAAAAACTCTGCATAAGTGTCCGAACCAGTGAAACCTAGAATGAAGAGACCAGTGTTGCCATTCGCAAAGGATAAAAGTATAGATCTAATGTTGCCAATTGTAAGAAATAAATAGCAGTGATGCGAAAAGGCATTAAGAGGTAATATTCTACAGTAAGAGCTACAAAATAGAGGGACGTAAATATAATGGACGTAAATATAAATATAAGTAATGTTAATACAAGATAATGTTGATGTCTGACAAAAATAAGGTACTAAGAAGAGATTTCATGAAAATTCAGCTAATCTAAACATTTAGCTAATGGCAATTGTGATGCGAAAAGGCATTAAGAGGTAATATTCTACAGTAAGTGCTACAAAATAGAGGGACATAAATATGATGGACGTAAATATGATGGATGTAAATATGATGGACGTAAATATGATGGACGTAAATATAAAGTAATGTTAATACAAGAGAATGTTGATGTCTGGCAAAACTAAGATACTAAGAAGAGATTTCATGAAAATTCAGCTAATCTGAACTTTTTAGCTAATGGCAATTGTGATGCGAAAAGGCATTAAGAGGTAATATTCTACAGTAAGCGCTACAAAATAGAGGGACGTAAATATGATGGACGTAAATATGATGGACGTTAATATAAAGTAATTTTAATACAAGATAATGCTGATGTCTGGCAAAAATAAGGTACTAAGAAGAGATTTCATGAAAATTTAGCTAATCTAAACTTTTTAGCTAATGGCAATTGTGATGTGAAAAGGCAATAAGAGGTGATATTCTACAGTAAGAGCTACAAAATTGAGGGACGTAAATATGATGGACGTAAATATAAATATACCTTAGTTGATGTGAAAAGGCAATAAGAGGTGATATTCTACAGTAAGAGCTACAAAATTGAGGGACGTAAATATGATGGACGTAAATATAAATATAAGTAATGTTAATACAAGATAATGTTGATGTCTGTCAAAAATAAGGTACTAAGAAGAGATTTCATGAAAATTCAGCTAATCTAAACATTTAGCTAATGGCAATTGTGATGCGAAAAGGCATTAAGAGGTAATATTCTACAGTAAGAGCTACAAAATAGAGGGACATAAATATGATGGACATAAATATGATGGATGTAAAAATGATGGACGTAAATATGATGGACGTAAATATAAAGTAATGTTAATACAAGAGAATGTTGATGTCTGGCAAAACTAAGATACTAAGAAGAGATTTCATGAAAATTCAGCTAATCTGAACTTTTTAGCTAATGGCAATTGTGATGCGAAAAGGCATTAAGAGGTAATATTCTACAGTAAGCGCTACAAAATAGAGGGGCGTAAATATGATGGACGTAAATATGATGGACGTTAATATAAAGTAATTTTAATACAAGATAATGCTGATGTCTGGCAAAAATAAGGTACTAAGAAGAGATTTCATGAAAATTTAGCTAATCTAAACTTTTTACCTAATGGCAATTGTGATGCGAAAAGGCAATAAGAGGTGATATTCTACAGTAAGAGTTACAAAATAGAGGGACGTAAATATGATGGACGTAAATATGATGGACGTAAATATGATGGACGTAAATATAAAGTAATGTTAATACAAGAGAATGTTGATGTCTGGCAAAACTAAGATACTAAGAAGAGATTTCATTAAAATTCAGGGAATCTAAACTTTTTAGCTAAGGGCAATTGTGATGCGAAAAGGCATTAAGAGGTAATATTCTACAGTAAGAGCTACAAAATAGAGGGACATAAATATGATAGACGTAAATATAAAGTAATGTTAATACAAGAGAATGTTGATGTCTGGCAAAAATAAGGTACTAAGAAGAGATTTCATGAAAATTCAGTTAATCTAAACTTTTGAGCTATACCATTTACTAAATAATCTGGATATTTATATAATTTGCTGGTAATTTTTAGATTATTTATATGCATAGCATGAAATTTTTTATCTTATATATATATATATATATATATATATCATAAATATAAATATATATATATATATATATATATATATATATATATATATATATATATATATATACCTTAGTTGTTCTCGAGTTACGCGATGATTTTTCAATTTTTCGAATGTATCTCGAGTTACGCGATGATTTTTCAATTTTTCGAATGTATCTCGAGTTACGTAATGATCAAAGTGGAATCATTTTTAAAAACATAAATATACCGATAGCAAATGATTGAATGCTTTGAGAGTACTGGCAAGGATCAATGCAAATTTTAGGCGTTATCTCAGTCTGTGATCAGTCTGTGATCTTCTGATATAAGTATTTTTTTGCAAATAGACATTAATATTTCACGAACATTTTTGAAAATTAAATAAAGCTTGTAATACAAATTTGGATTCCATTTTTGGCGATTTTAAACAATAAATGATAGAGGCCTGTAGGCAATAAAGAATTTGCGTTCAGGTTTATTGATATTATTCCAACAAATATACATGTCAATAAATAATTTTATTAAAATAGTACTGCAAAACTATATACGTATTTAATTGAAAAGTGGATACTATAATTTTAAGAATTGTAACTTCAGCCGTTCTTGCCCATTTTTCTGTTAAGTGGAAATTGTAATAAAAATTGAAAATGTTTTTTATTATTAAATTCATGCGAATGAGTGCTTTTAAAATAAATGAAACTGCCATTTTTCAACATTTTTGGTCTAAAAATCATTTATTTCATACCCGTACAATATCTGAAAAAATGTTTTTTTGGAAGGAGATTTTTGTTACGTCAAAACTGATAATTTTGTTAATGATAAATCAGCAGCTCCTTACGTCTCCATAGCATAGAAAAATATTCTTCATACACATTCCTGACTTCAAGTAGTAGCTTCCGACGCAGTTTGTGTCTTTGTCAATTATTACGTTTGTTCTCACTTCCAAAAATCTTATTCAATAGTAGTTTATATTTATTTGTTTCTCTGGTACACAAATTTATTTAATAGCGTCAACTCATATACATTCCATAACCTTTTTAATTGTTGTTTATATTCTTATTTTCCGTATCTTGCACTGGTATATTTTAAGTAGTATTTTGTTCATTGATTTTTTTATATTGTCGATGGAGTCATAATAGCATATTTGCAAAACCGGTTGTTTCTCCACGATACCAATGTACTTGATTGTTTACTAGCTTTTTAACTAGGAGTTCATATTTATTCGAACTCTGATAATCTTGTTATGAATAAATAAGCAGTTTCTTACATCTTCGTGACTCGAGAAGTATTATTTATACATTAATTTGCCTTTAAAATTCAGCTCATATAGAATCAAAAACCGGTTGTTTTTCTTTCAATTTGGTTATATCCTTCTTAATTCTAATTTCACTCAGTGATATTTTTGAGTATACTATTCTATAGATAGTTTTTAGTTGATGAAGTAACCTCAAATAGCTTCTGAAACCGATTTTTCCTTCTTTTCATGTCATATATTTTTTATATCTTAGTCTCAACCACTGTTAATTTTATAGTTGTTGGATTGATGAAAATAACTTTTGAAACCAGTTACTTTCGTTATTATCTTCTTAATTACTGCATCAATCCCCAGTAATTTTGCACCTTACTTATTTTACAATAGTTTGGCTATTGGCTACATTGGTTTGGCTATTCATATTTCTCACCGACAATTACTGGTTTATATATTTATTATCTCTATTTCGTTTAAATATCATATCAATGCTTAAGATTTCATTTTCACACCCTGCTTTATTTGCCTTTGTAGGCGAAGAAGAGGACGAAGAAGAAAGTTTTTAATGGCTGATATCCCTGCTAGCGAATATTCCTTTTGGGTGCTCTAGCATTATTTGAATTGCTCTTTGCTTGCCTCATCGCAGTTCATGCTTAATTGTTGTTAACGGGGCAAAATGTTCTTTTGGGCTGAAGAAATGGCTTATAACACCATAGAAAATATTGGCGTCACCAAACTGACAGGTGCCTGCTTTCTTCAAGTAAATTTTGTATGCTATACGTAGAGTATTTTACCCAGAAATAAATGGACATTGTATAGTGGTTTTAACGATCCGTTCCCTAGATATTAAATGTCCGATAGGGAGTCCGATATATCTTAAAATGATCAAGCAGTTGCATTTAATTTGGAACTATTGTTTTTAATAAGTAATAAAAATTATATTGCTATTCAAGTAGATATCATATGAAATCTATCTTTTTCCTAGGGGCTCTCACACAATTTCGAAATTTGTTTGTCTGTAGTAAAAGTTATGTGTTGGGTATAACGTATTTTCTTTTACATTTGGGGAAATTCCCTGGTTCAGCTAAGCAATTAAACTTATATTTCAACAAGAATTGAACTCGTGTACGTTTTGTAAGTTCAAATCATTTATTTTTGTTCCTTTTAAATTTCCTAATTGAATTCGTATGGTTATCAAATATTTTTTTTTCGACGGCAGAGAAAGGATACAACCATTAAATTGATGGATGTTTCTTCAATCTGTGTCATGTGACAATGACATAGGGAAAGAGGCTGGTAAAATCTTTTTTTAAGAATTTCTAAGCAAATAGTTGAATTGAATTTTCTAGAGGTCAGAGGGGGAATTTACAAGCAAAGAAAGTTGAACTTTTCTTTTAAATAGCATATTCAATCGATTTCATTCTGAAAGAAATATTAACTTATGTTTCAGTCCAGAAAAAGAAGTAACAATTGTAAGTAACAATTGTAAGTAATGTTATCTGTGTAATTCATGAAATAGAAGATTTTAAATTATGAATAACATTTTATATTGATCATTTTGACTTGTGTCAATATAAATAATTTTGATTTTAATAAAAGTATATTTCTTTGTAATATTTTTTGCAGGACGGCATATTGGTGTTGTATTATGTACATACAATATGTCTGAATGTATTATGCTTAAATACACCTACACTGTAAAAATATGTAAGTAAATATCCTGTAAAAATTCAAAATTCAGTTTACCAGTCTCTTCCCATCTGTTACCCATGGTTTCGCGGTCATTGTCACTCGTCAGCACTGGTTGTGGGTTGAGA
This sequence comes from Amaurobius ferox, assembly GCA_951213105.1. Taxonomy (NCBI): domain Eukaryota; kingdom Metazoa; phylum Arthropoda; class Arachnida; order Araneae; family Amaurobiidae; genus Amaurobius; species Amaurobius ferox. Next base: position 138,587,762 of record OX578139.1, read on the forward strand.
TAATCAGAACAAAACTACTTATATTTTTAACGATCCTGGATTCCAAGAAAATTCTTCTACCAGAATATTTTTTAATTTTTCTGTTAAGGTGTTCTGTGCTCACTAATAATGATCAGTTGAACATTTTTTACTTTCCTTATATACATAATGTATAAGGAAAGTATTGTGAAGGGGTCGAAAATTCGAATTCGAGTTTTCGACGTGAGAGCACGTTTCAAGCATCCCTGATCACGGATCAAACATTTTTGAAGTGATGTCTGTGTGTGAAAGTATGTGTGTGTGTGTGGGTGGGTCAGTGAAACTGTGGAGACGATAACTGACGAACGAATGGACCGATTCGAACGAAATTTGGTACAAAAATCACAATCCGTAAACACTGGAAGACTATTGTTTTTATACGCAATCGAATGTTCAGAACCGCCCTAAATTTTGGAATGAAATTTAAAAAAATCGTCAAAAAATCAAAACCGTTAATAAAGTTACGCAAATAGACATTTCTTATGTAATTTTTCATTAGAAAGCGATTGGCATAAATTTCAGAACGCTAACATGAACCGTTCTCGAGATATTGCACATTTTTCAAAAAAATTATCAAAAAGTTATATAAAATAAAAAATAAAAATATATCCTATTGAGAAACATGCTTACTTTTAATATGTAGTACCATGCGATAAATTTGGTGACATCATTCTCGTGGATCTAGCACGTTCCATTCATGAAAAAAGATACTTTGAGTAATACTTTTGTATTTGAACGCCAATAGTCATTTATCCGCTGTAAGAATAACTTATTTCTCCGTCCATAACGCTTAGCGAGATTTAGGCGACGAATTTGGCGGAATGTCGGCAACTTGGCGACATTTTTAATGGTTGCCAAATTAACAAAAATCTCGCCAAATTGATAAAAATTACGCTAAATCAATGAAAATGACGACTAATTGAAGAAAATTCAATATCATGGAAAGAATATAAGTACCTACTATAAGAATAACGTTTTTTTAGCTGTAAATGTAGTAAATTCATTGCATTATATAAGGAAAGTCATGTGTTGCCCACTTCAGATTTTTTGCTTTTTAGTAATGCCTTGTTACAAGGTACATTAGTACATTACTCAACAACTACTAATTCTAAGTGCATAAAATTGTAGTAGCAGTAAAAGAAACTTAATATTTTGCATCCGCAGTTTTAAAACATTATTTACCAGAAATATTCTAAAATTCTTGTTTTAAATAGTTTTGTGCTCAGATATAGCATCATCGATATCTATCTGCTGAGAAACTGTAAAACCATGGTCCTGAAGCTGTGAAGGAAGATGTAACTACTATTATGATTATATATTATTATTACTATAATCTATTATTATGATTTCTATTTCACTATTACAATTTTCAATTTTACGTTGCGATCTTGTTATTTATTGTCTGTAAAGTCGTGTTTTGCATTTAATATTGCTTTTACTTTATCCAACTGATATGCTAGCTCACATGAGACCAATATGCGATCAATGTGGGCTTTATACTTGCCAATAAAGCCCGTCCACAAGCACGGATTGATTTATAGCTCATATGAAATATATTTGTGACCCATAAAGAGTCATGTTGAACTGCTCAAATGCTCTTTAAATGGGACAAACTATTCACATGGAACCACGTTAAAACGCTACTGAGGATATTACGAATTTATACATTATAATTATAACTGTAATCTGCTTAAAACAATTACTGCTATAATCAGGGGTTCTTGTCCCAGGCATGGCTGATTCTTAACACTTTACAACATAGTGGAAAAGTGTTTATGACTTTGCTCATTCTGTCTGCCTGCCCGTTCATACGATAACTGCTGTAAAAATGAAATTTTAGTATGCTGTTGACACTGTCTGTGGACATATGGGAATATAAATGAATAAGATAAACCAATTAGTTTTGGACTAAACCCTATAGGACCTAATTTTTCAAACATTTTTAAGCGAATTTAACATTCACAAATTGTTTCGAAAGTTTTAGGAAATATTTAAATTAACCCGTGAAAAATATGAAAAAAAATCAGCAAAATATAATCGGTAATTTTTTATATAAAAATTAAAATAATAATTACACCCATATTATATGAAGAGATCACGTGACCCACTTCAAAATAAAATATGGCATCCATCTTATATTTTTAATTAATATTCAGTGCTGTATCCGTTCTGAAACTGCTTTATTTTTGCTTAATTACTATGCATCTATATTCCGAAACAACGAATTTACAATGTATTTGAGTTTAAATCATCAGTGCCATGATCAATGCCATCCATTTTTTTTAAAAAATCATGATTTTTAAAGTTCTTTTTAATTTATATATAGTGTTGTATTCGTCCTAAAATTGTTTTATGTTTGCTTTATTTACGTGCATATATATTATGAAACAACGCATTACAATATATTTGAGTTTAAATGATCATCAAACCTTGATAATTTCTACAACGAAGCCTAATTTTCACTTATGGAGAATGTAAACGCATCAAGCTGTAAGATGAGTTGTAAAGAATTGCTGAATTTCTTTAACGCAAAATTATTTAGCTCTGGACTCAGCAGTATAGCTGATATGAATGAAACATTCATTGATTTGACATTGAGAAACAGACGATTTTATAGCAAACTTTTTCGATTAAGTTTAAAGCATAGAGTTAAATTACTTTTACCTCCATCTTAAGTTTTTATGTAAAATCCGTTATTGTAGTATTGTGATGTATGAAAGGAATAGAATAAAAGTGTATGAATGAAATATTTACTATTTTTACATAGAGACCCAGGCGATTTATATTTCAATGACGTCATTTGAATAAAGTTCATTTCTTTCGATGAAGTTTTAAGTTTTCAAATATAATAAATTATTGTAGTTTTGTGATAATTTTAAAATTATTACCGCTGAATGTATAGCATTTTAAGGATGTTTAAATAAAATTGCATTGCAGTTGGAAGGTGTTTCATAATCAATATTTTATTCATGATATATATTCTCTTGTTATTTCGTGGTTGTTGACTTACGCATACGATGTCAGTGGGAGAGGAAACATGAGCATTTTGTGCCAAGGTTCCCAGGAGGGACCGAACTGTCATTCTGCCCCAACGACGTCACTAAATTTCCCTACAGGTCACTGAATATAGTGCGCACAGAACAATTCAAAATATCTGCGCAAGCTGTTGTACAATTTTTTTTTAAACAAAAAAAGTAGAAACAAATCGTTGTAGAGTTTACTTCCTAACTTTATATTAAAGAACTTTTTTTTAACAAAAAAAGAGTAGAAACAAATCGTTGTAGAGTTTACTTCCTAACATTATATTAAAGAACTTTGGTTAAAATGTGGCAAAGCGATATCTGTCGAATAGGGATAATTACAGTGTATCTAATATCAATCATTTTGTGATAATGTTTAATTTTAATGTAAATGGTATTAAATAAAATATATCTAATAAAAATATCAATCATTTTGTGATAAGGTTTAATTTTAATGTAAATGGTATTAAATAAAATATATCAATTAAAAATATCAATCATTTTGTGATAAGGTTTAATTTTAATGTAAATGGTATTAAATAAAATATATCTAATAAAAATATCAATCATTTTGTGATAATGTTTAATTTTAATGTAAATGGTATTAAACTAATGTACTTCATGAGTGTATGCCAATTTGCACAAAATTATTAAAAACCCTCCATCACCTATCCAAGATATACATGTTATTTATGCCCATGTTCTATTGATATCCAATACTGTCTATGGATAATCAGATACGCATTTGTGAATGTCCTGAAACCCATTAAACTACCCACATTCAGAAGCTGTATGTACTAACAGGAACCACATGTAGGTCCACTTATCTAACGGTAATGATACTATAAGTTCACTAATTGAGTACTCTGACGTAAAGCTTTCATACCTTGATTAATCAGTGCATGTTGCTATAACGTGGCAAAGCGAGATCTAACAAATAGACGTGATTAGAGTGTATCTAACAAAATATCAGTTGCTTTGCAAAATTGCTTAATTTAAATGTTAATGGTATAACCTCATGTATTCCTTTTCGTCTACAAGCAATCTACTTGATTTCCTAGATCTAAATTTTATGATGTTTTCTTATCACCGTTTTCTTCCAGAGAAAGATTATAATGATAATTTCTTTAAATCAATATTACAAAATATAAACCAGCAAATATTTTCTGTACAAAACATCTCATATGTCTATAACATTCCATCGTTTTACTTTATTTACAAATTTAAATATCATTATGAATAAGCTAACTGTTCATGGAATTGCAATAATTCCCCCAGGAATATTGTAAAACTGTTTGTTCTCAGGCAATAACACAATAGGTCCAATGGTAGTACGCGTTGAGCAGTTGAATATTGTTGTTGATATTACTGATGACCTCCTGTTTCGGCGAAGCCGATTCAGGACCAGTGACGCAGGGAGCATGAAAGAACGAAGAAAGACACAAGACGAGAGAACAAAGTTTATTACAAGAACGCATCACTGACGACGGTCGGAGGGGTGCAGCTTCACATTTAGACGAGGACCCAGAAGGCGGAAGACTGACTTTATCCTCGAGAAACATCCATGCCTTATTCGGGATTCGAACCCGAACCCATAAGACAGCAACCGAAGACGCTATCCACTTCACCGCCTGGGCGGCAGTTGAATACTTCTTGGTTTTAAGAAGACGGATATTATCTTTTGTGAGCTCGAGTCAAAATAAAACATTTTTGTTGGTATCTCAAATTATTAATATTTGCTTATTTGAAGGAAACTTTATGAGTAAGACACATCTGATTTTTAACGGGATTGTACACGATTATAATAAAGCTATATTTTTTAACAAGATGGAAGTTATGTGTCAACATGTATCAGATATAATTTAAATAAAAACATTGTTACATTGAAATATCTTGAAAAGATTCCAAATTTTTCAAGATTTGCGAAAAGACAACACAGAAAAGGCTATTTTTGATTAATTTTTACATGGGAAGTGTCATCTCATCTTTGTCATTTGTTCATTAGCCATGTAAACGAAGAAAGCTGGAGAATATTAAGATTAATGAAATTCTAATGGAACACGAGTACACAGTCCGCGACATAAAAGAAAATAAAAAAAGGTTTTAAAATGCATTTTTCCATTTGTCTACGTCAATTGGTTTTTGTAGCTTTCTGCAACTATCCATTGCAAAAGTACCATTAATCAGGAGTTTTCCTGCTCCAAGACTTATTTCAAGTGACGTTGATAAACGATGGACCGTGGTTCACAGCCCTACATTGTGCAAAGTATTTTTCAATGAAATAGAAAAATAAAGCACGAAATATCAAAAAAGAAGAAACACCTTACAAGTGCTGTGAAAATTCTTGTACGTGAAAAGTTTTCGGGATGTTTTTATTGAAATATCTGTACTGTTTCTTATTTAGGGCTGTTATTTATCAGTACTTATGTCCTATTCTAAAAGAGATCAATTTATGATCCTGATTTTTTAGGCATGAATTGACACAATGGACTTAAAGTAGATAAATACAATGGCAACTGATTTATAAATGATTGAAATTATGTTATGTTCTAATATAAATATGTTAAGTTTTAATATGTAAAATTAAATATACCAGAGAACATTCTTAATATTAATTGTTTAATATTCTTAACTATGTGGAGATCAACGGGGGTCACCTTTTCGTCGTGTGCGAACCGTAGTAACATGATTCCATTTTGCTAATTTTACAGGGGAAGGAAAGAAATGCACCTTAAAATATGATGATACACATATAAGAAATGGACCATTTAACTGTATTAAATAGGTGAATATAATAACCGAACGCGGGTTATCTCATGTCGTTGCGTGCTATCCAGAATAATATTATCCCGTTTTACTAATTTTACAGGAAAGAGAAAATAGTTGTATATTCAAACATACAAGGGCGTTTAAATATAAGAGGTAACGAAGCCTGTTCTGCGCGTGAAATTCATTGTTTACATACGCTCCGAAAGTACTACTTATAGAACTCTGTTTTCTTGCCACTAGAATGTAATAAGATTTCTGAAAGTTCAGGGCATAACACCACCTGGGATTCATCGCTGCTTGGTTAAGATGTATGGACCTGTCGTCATCTCAAGTAATCAGGTTTAGATTTGGTACACAGTGTTTGATCCCGTTTCTATTGAAAGTTGTTTGCACATCACCTTACAGCCCTTTACTTGTCACCTATCCATTTTCACCTCTTCGAGCCTTTGTAGTAGTACTTGTCTGAAAAGTGATACTTTACCGACAACCAAATTGACTGCCGGTCCTTCTTGTTACTGATTCCTTCAGGTATGTGATATATGCCTTAGTGCACCGATAAAATAAAGGCCTAGACATGTATAGTGATTAAGTAGAAAAGTAATGTGTATATATGTAAGTTGTCGGTTTTCATTACATTGATATAAGAATAAATGTATTTATATCGAAAGCCTTGCTACCTTATTTAAGGAATGCCCTTGTATTTTTATATGTAATTAAACTGTTCAAAATATTTATGAAAATATTTGTGACACTTTAGAAGAATTTGTTTAAGTAGCAACCACATGTCATCATAGTTTAAAAATTAGAAATCTTCGAAAATCGCTTTTTTTTTTTTTTTTTTTTATTTACGTTCCTCTAGTCCATACTATGATTTGCTAAAACGCTGGTCTCGAAATTCAAAGATCGAGGATAAAAATCAAAATATACTGGCGTCCGTCGACGTGATATTTTAAACCCTAATGTACAACAAAATTGTTGCACATAAAAATTATTCTAATGACAATGCGTACAACAAAGAAGCAGAAGGCAGATGTTTTGAAACCCAATAAATTTTGACTTCTTAATATGGTGCGGTTCATCTTAAGTCTGAGTAATAGAGCAGTCAGTAAGGTAAGATAGAAAAGGAGAGAGGCCAATTGGAAATTCATAGTGTAGTGATAAATTTTATTATTTAATTAATGCACTTCTATTTAAAAGCGCTGTTGCATACACCAATTTTTTAATTCGCGAAAGGGATACAAACCTGCCGTTATGCAAGGCAAATAATTGATGATAATTCAATAAATTAACAATTTTAACAGTCTGATAACATTTATATAATTATTTCAATTAACAGGTTTCATGAGTCTAAAAAGTGCCATACACATATTGAAATCCCCATGCTTCACATTTTATTTTATACCTATTTTTCTATACTTCAATAATATCTAAAATTCTTATGGCTAAAAAGTAAATACCTGTAGTATATAAGATAATTTTTTCAATAAGGTGAATCTAATAACAATATGATAATGTTAATAAATGTATTAAGATTTTACTTTGATATATTTTGCTTGCGTATGATTGCAACAAAACTACTGCTTCTAAAAACAAAAATATTGCCTATCATGATGCAAAAGCATTCGAGAAGTTTACGCTTCATAATAATAACATTTGCATAATTAAAGTTTTTAAAATCTACATTTAAAATTTAATTTTTTGCATGGTTACTTTTGCATCATAATTAGAAATATTTTTGTTTCTGGAAGTAATAAGTCTGTTGCAATCATGCGCGTAAGCAACAGATATCAAAATAAATGTTTAGTAAATTCATGAATATTATACAATTTAAAAAAAAATAGTCTTATCAGATTCACGTTATTGAAACGATTATCACATATACTACAGGTATTCACTTATTAGACATAACATTTTTAGGTATTATGGAAGGTATAGTGGACGAGGTACAAAATAAAAGCAAAGCATGGGGTTCCACTCTGTTTATGGCACATTTAAGAGTTCTGAGACCCCTTAATTATCAATTCATTTAATTGAAAAACTTGTACATTATTGATCAATAAATTCTGATATTTTTACAGATCGACTTATTTATATTAAAAGCGATTAAATGGGGAAGAAGTGTTTGTATACGTAATGGAATTACAATCACTTCAGATGTGACTTTAATGTGATTGATTTCATTTTAAGTCTAATAGAATAGACCTTAACATGTAGTATAAATTAACTTTTTAGCAAAGACAAATTGGAGGGTAAGCGGTGGTAACTTTAAACTCAAAATATAAGATTATTTAGTCAATTATAATATATTTGCCTTTTTTTTATCTCTTTACAACATAGTTGAAAAGTGTTATGACTTTGGTCATTTTGTCTGTCTGTCCGTTCGCATGATAACTGCCGTAAAAATGACTTTATCGTAAAAATGACTTTAGAATGCAGTTCATACGGTCTTATGGACCTATGAGAATATAAATGAATAAAATCACCCAATTTGTTTGGGACTGAACCAGGATTGGAAAAATGAAATACATTGAACCCTACGGGAACTAATTTTTTAACATTTTTTAAGCAAAGTCGCAATTTACAAATTGCTTCGAACATTTTAGGAAATATTCAAGTTATCCTATAAAATATATAAAAACATTTTCATCAAAATATGTTCGGATGTTTTTTAAATAAAAATCAATTACACCCATGTAATATAAAGAGATCACCTGACCCACTTCAAAATAAAATATGGCATCCATTTTGTTTCTCAGAGTAAAAATCATGGTTTTTAATATTCTTTTAAGTTTATATTTAATGTTGCATCCGTCATAAAACCCCTTTATTTTTTAGTATTTTCTGTGCATCTATATTCCGCGCCAACTCAATTGCAGTATTTTTGAGTTTAAATGATCATCAAACTTATTTCTACAACGAAGCCTAATTTTAATGGATGCAGAATGCAGACAAGTGATTGTTAGATGAGTTGTATAAGAATTGCTGAATTTTTTTTAACCACAATTATTTAACTCTGTAGTCGGGAATAAAAGAGTATAAATGAGATATACACTTTTAAGTGTATATTTCATTTATACACTCAAACATAAAACTTAACTTAATTTAACTTAAAATTTAACTTAAAACTGACATTTTAAGTTGTCAAATAAAATAATGTATTGCAGTTCTGTGATAATTATAAAAGTAGCACCGCTGAATGTATCGCATTATAGAGATTCGATACATTCAGCGGATTGCATTTCAGTTGAAAAGTGTTTCATAATCACTGTTTTATGCATGATTGATCTTTCTTGGTATAATTTTGCACCTTGTTGTACATTACTCATCAACACATCATGATATTTTTCTTATCTAATTATTTTGCAGGATGTCTCCCTTTAGATATCTAAAATAAATATGATACTGCTCTTTACAGATTAATCCATATGAAAGAAACTATAAGTGAAGATGAACTCAACATAGAATATGGAGCGATGGCGGAAATAGCTTATTTCCAGCTTTTTCCTTGGGATGAAGTTATATTCAAATGGGATAGTAACTATCCAAAAATGGCTACTTATAAAATTTTTACGGATGGATCGAAAATAAACGATAAAGTACGATGTGATTTTGTTGTTTATCAAATGGAAAATAAGATAATGGAGAAATTATATAGGTTAAATGACACAACTACGGTTTACAATGCAGAAATGTTTGCAATATTAAAGGCTGTAGAATATATCTATGAAGATAAATATGATGAAATCCATATTTTGACCGATTCAAAATCCACCTGAACTTCATTAAGCTATTTAATATAGAAAACAAGACGATAGAATCTTCGAAAAATAAGATTATAAATTACAATGGAAAAATTTATCTACAATGGATAAAGCACATATAGGAATAAAAGGAAACGGGGAAGCAGATATATGTGTAAAGAAAGCTACACAACTTAATGATATAAGTCATAATTTTGGACTTTCAAAAGAACAAATTAAGGATAAGATAAGTAAACAAAGTACAAAGTGCTGGCAAGAAAGATGGAACACTAAAGAGGAAGGAAGAGCGCCTTTTTCATACCTGCCCAAAGTGTCTAAGAAAAGAATTATGGGGCATTTTTATATCAACCAAGTCCTAACAGAACATGGATGTTTTAAAACTTACCAAAATAGATTCTTTGATAAAAACAATATGTGCTCCTGTGGTAAAGATGTTGGGATTATAATATTGTATATATGAATGTGAGATCTGGGAACATGTAAGATTAAAATTCTTTCCCAGAAATTTTAAGATTGTTTCCATTTTAAACTTATGTAAAGGTACTACTTCTAAAGATGGTACTGTTGAGATAGTCAATGGTCTTCTTTCTAAAGAAATTGACTATTGACCTTATGTTTTAAGGATGATCTATAGTTACGTACACGATATATAAGATGTATATTTTATTTTTATTTTTATCTCAAAAACTTTTGAGATATTTGGGTAAATAACTTATTTTTACGTTGAAGCTCAATGGAATTAAATTGCAGGTTTTATTTCCGTAAATAGGAATTGATGGTTAGATGAAATTTTGTTCTAAGTGAAAATTGATAGTTGTAAATATGTCATAAATGATTGTGCTATTAATGTATATTATTTAAATTGTAACATAAGTCGTAACAAATTATTCATGAAAATAAACTGATAACTTACTTGTAAATAATTTATAATGTTTTGTACATAGAAGTATATTGCTTTAAGCCCAGAATTGCTGTGGCATTTGTAAGAGCGAGAAGCTCTTTTTGTTCTAATAAAGTGGCTGATACTGGTGGTTAGAGGATAACCCTCAATAGATCGCAGCTTTGGCTTCGCGATTTTGGGTCGCGTTGGTGCGTTCGTTTGTGTGTGGTGACTATAGGGATTCTTTGTTGTGATGCGGACGTCCAGCTTGGCCGCTTTGCGGCTTGGGCGGCTCGGCGATAGTGTGTGCGAGGTGCACCAGGTGCACTGTCGTAGCGATGGAGTCTTCTTTGTCCGTATACCTACGGGTGGGGCGGAATTCGCTTAAGGTTATCTACTTATTTACATTAAAAACTCTTAATTTTGAGGGAAATGTCTGTACATAAAAAGAAAGCGTGGGGATCCACCTAAGCTTACTTTTATTATTTTTGTTATCTATATTCTGCGCCAGCTTAATTAGAATATTTTTGAGTTTACACGGATTTACATTGAGAGCCAGACAATTTATATTTCGATGACGTCATTTGAATAAAGGTAATTTTTTCCGATGATGTTTCAGGATTGCAAGTAAAATAAGTTATTGTAATTATGTGATATTTAAAAAAATATCACCGCTGATTATATCGCATTTTAGAAATGTTTAAATAAAATTGCATATCATTTGAAAAGTGTTTCATAATCAATGATTTATGCATGATTGATCTTCCTTGTTCCTGAGTCTCGTTGGCATACTTCAGTCCACTTCGCCTTAACCCATAAATCCTGTTGGCTGAAAAGCCTTGATTTGTTATTCTTTGGCTCTTGGGTTTGTCTTACAAAAGGACGCATGTAGTCACATGTATATTTTCCCATTTGTTGTAAGTTGACTTTGGATACTGACCACTTAAAATATTAATTTTTATAAACACATACTGACCCATAAAGCATTGTTAAATTGATAATATTTATTTTGATATAAGTATGGCTAGTCCATTGCTTACTTTGCCGATATTACATCTTCTCCAATTGTTCTTAAAACGATCATATTTCATCACATACTGAATCTTTCATCGCATACAGAACCTTTCATCACATTCACTAATGTCCAAAAGTTAAACGTGATTCGTAAAATGCGAAAAATTCGGAGTTAATATGGATACAATGGTTCACAATCAATTGTGGAGAATCGTGGGACGAAGGTAAATCATTGTGAATATGCAGAACAGTTCAGTCGATATCGACATGCGAAAAGCACCGGTTCACGTCAGAACGAGTATAAAACGGGCTCGAGTGGTATGGCCAGTTGAGGCAACAATGAAAAAGGACGAAAGATATCACAAAGTTGCCAACTAGACATGTTTTTGAAGTGACGAATTATTGGAATGATGGTATCCGGTCGATCCCAAACCGAAGCGCCTCGAATTCTGAATGTGTCTCAGCGTGTGATCTTCAGACTTTGGCGGAGGTTCCGAACCACTGGAGATGTTATCCGACGACCAGTATCAGGCCGGCTAAGGGTAACAACCCCTCGACAAGAGCGATACTTGGTGATAACTGAGCGACGTCGGAAGAACCGTTCTGCCACACAACTGGGGTCGGCCCTGACAGCCACCACAAGAGTCACTGTTTCGAGACAAACTGTTTACAGGAGGATCAGACACGTTGGTCTCTATGCCAGACGACCAGCAGTGTGCATCCCCTTGACGTCTGTACAGAAGCGCGCGTTTACAGTGGAGTTTGGTACATCGGCAGTGGAGTGGGCAACAGTGGAGTAATGTCATGTTCAGTGACGAGTCCAGGTTTAGCCTGCAAACTAATTCTCGCCCTACTATGATTTGGGGAGAACATGGAACGCGTTTTCCCCCGGAAACATCACGGAAAGACATCGTTTTCCGTTTGGGGTAGTTATGGTCTGGGTAGGAATCATGATGTATGTCCGCACGGACCTCTATATATCGTTGACAAGGGGTCGGTTACCGGGCAAAGATACAGAGACGAAGTCCTTGAGCCTTCCGTCAGATTGTTTCGAGGTGCTGTTGGTCGATGTGCTGTTTAAGTCCGATAAAGCATGTGTGGAATATACTCAGGAAATATTTTGCAGCCCTCCGCTACCCACCAAGCTCCGTCCCGGGATTGAAAACTGCTCTCAGTGAGGCTAAGAACTCTTTGAGCACCCAACCCATCCACACCCTCATCGGAAGTATGAGAAATCCTTGTGCAGCATGAGTGGCTATCCGAGGTTCCCACACACTGTATTAAACTACAGTATCACATTGCTTTAATCATTATGTTTCACTGAGGTTGACTCTCGTACTGTGACCCTTTTTCGTTCAATCCTTTTCTTTGGATAATAAAAGTCGTTATTATCCTTGTTTTGCATTTTTTTTCTTCTTCTATAACCTTATTACACCCGCATACTGCGTTTCCTACCATAACGATAACGATTTCCTGAAATTTTCACATAAACAGCAGCTATGCTTAACTTTTGATTACGAGTGTATAAATTATATTTCCGCATTCGTTATCACAAATACTAGTATCATATTGCAAATGATGGAGGACATTTACAGAGAAATTACGTCGATTTTATATTACTTTCTAAGATAGTTTCTAAAGTCACAGATCTTTTCAAAACGCCTGTGCAAATGATCCAACTTAAACCCTCTAACTTTACTTCCTGCTATTTAGAGATTCCCATTGTAACTACTACGAGTATAACCAGTTTTCTATTAACATTTCCGACCTCCCATAAGTATTAGGAAGCGAGTTGCTCCTTTTGGAAATACATTACTCTATATAGATACGGTTTTGAAATTCCTATAACAAAGAAAACAAATATCGTGCTTTCTGTTAAGGAGTATAATTTCAGATTGATCACAATATTTGCATAAACTTAATAAAATAACTCCAGAATTCTCTAAAGCGCTGTCTACACTAATAAAACTGTCAAAATATGACACTGTAAAATTAAAAATATTTTTCTTTACTAAAATGTAAAAAATTGGAAAAGTTAACTGATTTACTTTAGACAACATGCTTTTTTTCTATTCAAGGAGACCCTTAACCTGAAAACTCCTAGAGTAGATAAAACAGGTTAGGCGTTTTCATAAATTCTGTTCACATAAAATTTTCCTTAGATTGAAAGGCCGACCTGTGGCCAAAAGTTTCATTCTCTGAAATTCAGATCCATAGGAGCTAGCTTTAAATTTCGAGTAGGTGTGGACAGGACTGTGTATACAAACATACTTGTATTAAAGTTGAATTCCCTTTAAACTGCATCTCCTAGTAAAAGTAGTTCTCTTGTTTATACACATAACAAAAGGGTGTCAATATAATGTAATGTATTCCGATAAAAATGTAGTTCATACAATTCAATGTATTTCATACAAAAAAAAACAGCTACCCTGTTAAATTTTCCGTGTTACAAAACATATATTTCCTGATTTTAACAGAATAGTTGAATTTCATTTTCCTACAGAGTAGATGAGTGCAAATTCATTACATTTCATTCAGCAATAGCTTATTATTCTTCACTAGAAGATATGCCCGTCATATGACGGAATTAAAATTTTGCAAAGCATTGTCTGATATTTAGAATCATTTTTATCAATTTGGTGATAATTTTATCAATTTGACGACATTTTCGTCAATCTGTCAATATTTAAAAAAGTCGCAAAGTTTACAACATCCCGCCAAATTTTTCGCCAAGCATTACGTGCGGACGGAGAAATGGATTATTCTTATTATCGTTTGCAATGTTCTTTCCAAGATATTGAATTTTTATAAATTAGTTGTCATTTCAATTGATTTATTGTCATTTTTATCAATGTGGCAACATTTAAAAAACAAAGTTGACGATATGTCGCCAGAATTTGTCGCCTGAGTTTTATAAAGCGTTATGGCCGGAGAAATAGGTTATTCTTGTAGCAGATTCTGATATTATTTCTAAGATATTGAATTGTTATCAATCTGTCGTCATTTTTATAGTTTTAGTGCCATTTCCATCAATTTGGCGACATTTTTATCAATTTGGTGACATTTTTATTAATTTGGCGACATTTTTGTAAATTTTTGTCTAGTCAGACCCGCGGGCTGTCTACCTTAAAAGTAATAAATTAAAAACACGCAAGAATAATATTCCCTACTGTTGTTGGAAGAAGCTTAAACTATTTTGAATGTTAAACCAAGGATTGACTGTATCCCGTGTTCCGTTGACAAGCGAGCGCAGGACGCGGGATACAGTTAAGCCTTGGTTAGACATGTTAATGAAATGAACGTGGCACTCTCAAATAAAAATATATAAAATGATAAGAAATAAAATAACATCAGGGTCTCACTTTCAGTATCGGAATCATAAGCTACGTAAAGCTTCATGGTTACATCATAATTTCGCCCTAAAAGAAGTATTGCCGTTGCATTATGTAGGGAACGAGCTGCCCATATCCTGGCCTCAATTTCAATATCTGATGTCATACGCTACGCAAAGCTCCATGGTTACATCATCATTTCGCTATGAAAGAAGTATCGTCATTGCATTACGTGCGAAACAGTTCGCCCACATCATGACCTCACTTTCAGTATATGATGTCATACACTACATAAAGCTCCATGGTTATATCATAAAATTGAAATGTTTATCCGTGATTGAAAGAGTTTTGGCAACGTTTTGTCGCAGTATTAACCAGAGATAGATAGACAGATAAATCAAGGTGTTTATATTATTAATGGAAATCAATTTACACTTGAAAATTATTTATTTTCAATGATGTATTGAATGATTGAGGTCTGGTACGCTTAAAAGAATACGGACAGACACTTTTCAAATTGCCATCCGATTACTAATGTTGATCATTTGGTTTATGGTCTTAGTGATAATTTGGCTATGACTAATTACGGCTGATAAATACTTTCTAATACCATTTATATTCATACCATATTAAGCAATAAATCTTCCGCTTAAACTACAATACTAACTTTGTTAAAGGAATAATCATATCTCTTCATTGAAAATAATTGCTATGGAAATATCAATATAATTTAGTTAATGGAATCCTTTTTGGTAATTACTAGAATCATTACAAAAATATTTGTTTTTAATAAAAATACAAAATAAAAAAATATATTATCTTCACTTTAAGATCACATGTTGTACATCTATTTTGTTCCAGAATAGCGTTAAAAGTTTGACTTTGATTGATTAACGTTTCATTTCAGATTTCTGGACGTCCAGAGAAAATCGATAACAACAATAATGTGTCGCTCGCTCTGTCACGTATATGGGAATAATTACTCGCTTTATTTTAAACTTTGCCACGTACAACCAATTCATCATTGCTGAATTTTGCTTTTATAAAAAGAGAAAAATGACAGGTTCAATTAATTATACATAATAAATACAAAAAAATTCACATAATTTTGTATTAAACAAAAGGCGAGTTTCATAAATGCAAAAGTAAATAATTGAACTAAGCGGAATAAATCTAAACCTTAAATTAAAATTGAAGTCTGTAGTACATAGGAATTAAACATAAATAAAATGTTATTTCAGTTATTGACTACGCCCGAAGTTAAACACACTTTCTCATTGAAATGATGTAGAAATAGTTGGGGTAAATTCTCGAATCTTAGAACCGTGCTAAAGTTCAAAGACTCGTATCAGAGGACTAATTTTGGGCTATTTTGTGTGTCTAAGAAGCAACTTCCAATTTCACTGGAAGCAAGAAAGCAATAATTGCAAACACTCTATATGCTGACTGTAATGAATTCATTTACTGCTGGATACCATGTTGTAAAGGATCCCGCCGTTGGACCATTTGTAAGGTCGTAGATTATTATTCCACTCTCCGTACATCGTCGTTGGTACTATTTGCGTAGCGTTAGTCCTCCAGTGCATATGGAAGGGGGATACACCGACGCGATGCGCGACCGTTCCTCTCCGAGTATCGTGCGTTAACGAATCCGTGAGTTGTGATAAAAACGTAGAGAAATAGTTCTCAAGGCTTTGAAAAGATCAGGCATTTTAGTTGAAAATATAAACGCAAACTTTTATTAAATCATGGCACTATAAGTTAAATTACAATCCAATAGTCTACTGGCAGAGGCATGTGAGTCGACGCACCCAAAGTGTGCGTCCTTGCTCCTCAAAAATCGTATGGCGTCTCCTAGATGCGCGTCTCTTTCGTGTATATATTCTGGTCCAAAATTTGAGGACCACCCGGACTAAGCTTTTTGAAATGTTTTTTCCAAGCTCTTCATATCAGAGACCACCTAACGCTCCCCTCTGGTATTAGTTCTCCCTTCTCTGATGACGGCTCAAAATGGGTGCTTTTCTCCGAAATCAGACTGTGATGACAGAGCTTTATAGCTTTGTTTTCCCAAAACTGCAATGCAGGCGGACTTAAGGTGTATGAACTCTGAAACTGTTTTGAAAATTGCTGAAAATAGGCTCAAAAAATGACGTGTTCCTCACACTCAGGTTTCGGGCGAATGAAAATGAGCATTGCTGCCTCACATAGTCTGAGCTCTGATTTCTTTATTTGAAATTGGTTTTAGGGGATGAGAGATTTTCTGTCTCAACGCACATTCTGTAAAAGGCCTTGTAACCACAGATCTTTGTACTGGCCAGCCTATGCTCTACCGTTGAACTACGAGGCTGGATTTATAAGCACTTATCGTCGAATTAGACATTGCAGTCTCCACCCTCTAATGCCAGATTAATGTATAACTGACAGTTTTTCCCACTACCTCCTGCTATATTTACTTAAGATTATCCTCCTGTCATATTTACCTAAGATTATCCTCCTGCTGATATTTTCTTCTTTAGGTTAGCTTCTTGTGTGACCTTAGACTTCCCGATTTGAAATCGGCGCTAAATACACTAGAGTCCACTGATTCCGTACTAGTCCTGCTTGGGTTTCTTTCGGATAACTGACATCATTGCACTAACTTACAGGTTTGATGTGTATGTGCACCATTGTAAAAAACCTTGTGATCCTAACCGGGAATTGTTTCATGGATTTTTGTATTGGTCAGTCGACGCTCTACCGATTAGCTCTTCGAACGGAATTGAAAGCACTTATTGTCGAAGTGGACTCCGTAACGTTAGCAACTGCAAGTTTTCCCGAAGAGGGCGCGCTAGCCACAAGTTGGGTTCCTCTGGTTCGGCTCATCAATTAGGTTCTTATTATGGAAGATGACTCTGCATTGTCCACCCTCTAAAGTCAGATTGACGTGCAACTGACAATCTGATTGACCATCTTCTGCTAATTTTATCTCAGGTTAGCCTCCTGATATTATTTTTATCCTCCAGGTTATTTTTATCCTCCAAGTGGACACTGTAGTTCTAAGTGGACTCCGTGACGGGTTCCTCTGGTTGGGCTCATCAACGGGGCTCTTATTATCGAAGTTGACTCTGCATTGTCCAGCCTCCAAAGTCAGATTGACGTGCAACTGACAATCTTCTTGACCATCTTCTGCTAATTTTATCTCAGGTTAGCCTCCTGATATTATTTTTATCCTCCAGGTTATTTTTATCCTCCAAGTGGACACTGTAGTTCTAAGTGGACTCCGTGACGGGTTCCTCTGGTTGGGCTCATCAACGGGGCTCTTATTATCGAAGTTGACTCTGCATTGTCCAGCCTCCAAAGTCAGATTGACGTGCAACTGACAATCTTCTTGACCATCTTCTGCTAATTTTATCTCAGGTTAGCCTCCTGATATTATTTTTATCCTCCAGGTTATTTTTACTCTCCAAGTAGACACTGTAGTTCTAAAAATAGTACCAATAGTAAGGTTTTACTGAATACGTTTTTTGAAGCAAATGAATACCTGAAAGAAGAATCCGTAATGCTTTTTGAAAATAACATACATAGGAGTAAATTAATAAGAGTAATAAAGGCTGTCAATCGCATCAGCCAATAAAGAAAAAAAAATCGTTTTTCTCATCTCATTTATGTAAATATTTTATTTAAATATATTTTCTGTAAGTGAAATGGATTGCGAAGAAAATACGCTGGTGAAATCCTTATTACATTTCCTAGTTGCAATATAAATTTTCGCGATTTAGGACTTCGAAATATATTTAAAAATTCATTATATTTTACTCAAATTGTTCTATCTGAGTTTTTTTGTCTGATAACGAATTACTTGATTTACTACTCTGAGTACTTCAAGTTTTTCAATCAAGATTTTACCAGAAATGTCGTTTCAAACTAATAAATTACTGAGATTGGACCTCTATTTTAAAATGCACGTCAATAAAAATCAAATTGTCAGAAAATGAAATTTACTATTTTTGCATATTCAGACATTTATATGTCAGTATCGTCACATTCAAGAAACACAAGGAGAATTTGTTTATATCAGCAAAAATATGACATTTTTATACACATATATAATGATATGTGTCTATCTTTTTATCAAATTATGCAGTATTTATTCATTTTCATCAATGAATATTACTTTCCGGTGCAATAATTATAAATAAAGGATGTATTAATTTAGTCAGAAAGTTCGTTTTTAACACTTTACAACATAGTTGAAAAGTGTTTATGACTTTGTTCATTCTGTCTGTCTGTCTGTCTGTCTGTCCGTTAGCACGATAACTGCCGTACAAATGACTTTATGAAAATGAAACTTTAGTATGCTTTTCAGACGGTCTGTGGGACCTATGGGAATATAAATAAATAATATCACCCTATTAGTTTTTTATTGAACCCGGATTGAAAAAATGAAATACATTGAACCCTATGGGACTTAATTTTTCAAACATTTTTTAAGCATATTTAAAATTCACAAATTGCTTCGAAATTTTTCGAAAATATTCACATTATCCATAAAATATATATAAAAAAATTCAGTAAAATATGTTAGGTAGTTTTTTAATTAAAAATTATTTAATATAGGGAGAAAAACAAATTCAATAAAATTCTGACTTTTGCGATATCCTCCAGAAAGAAAAAGTAGATATATTATATAATAAATATCTTTCCAAGTAATTAATTATTTCGTATATTAGAGAGGCTTCACGTTTAAAAATAAATTTGGTAGATAACAATTTTTCAAAATTTTCAAAATTTTATATAACTTTTCATAATATATTTAGTTGATGGCGTTTTTAATGCACTTTGCTACGTCCTAGAGAGTTAAAATCTGGTACACAGCTTAAATTTGTTGAACATTTTATTCTACAAAAATTTGGTAGATCTTTAAATATAGAGCATACATTTTTTTTCGAAATGGCCTGCAAATAATCCCCGTCCACTTCTATAAATCATTGTTGTAATATTGTTAAAAATTCCGATGTGGGCAGCACATGTCTTTCCCTGCAGACTCATATTCACGTTCTCTTTATTTCTTCAATAATAATTTGAGTTTATCTGCACAAAATAACATAAGTATTTTAAATGACATTGAATTTGCACGTTAAACTTAAATTTGGTTCTCATTTGATAGATGGACTTATTGTCAAACGTGGCGCAGCGAAAACGCAAAAAATTAAAGTATATCAAGAACGGCTAGTCCTAGAGTAATGCGGTTAGTCTTATTCTTTTTTGTCAAAAATCACGTATAAAGTAGGAATTTAATTGATATAATTGAGCACACGTAGTCTTTTATGTTTATATTTAATGATTTTTGTGGGCCATTTCGCAAAAACAGCCCGTTCCATTTTCCCGAATCGTACTAGAATAACCTGCAAGTGATTTATATACCAAATTTTGTTAAATTTGGTATATGAATCACATGTAGGTTATTGAAATACTATACACCAAATTATGTTAAATTTGGTCCATTAGTTTTTTGTTAGAGTAGATAAAGGCAATTTCTGCCTGCCATTTTGCAAAGAAGGCAGATTCTTTTATTACAAATCGTATTATAATCAAATCGTATTATAATCAAATGAACATCAGGGTTTCCCACAAAAAACTTAGCTACCAAATTTTATTATATTCGGTCCATTAGTTTTCCATTTAGAGTGGATGCAATATCCTCACAGAAACACAGACACACACACAGATACACCCTTACACGCATAGACGTCTTCCTAAAAATAGATTTTTCGTGTTCTGGAAGTTCCAAAACGTGTAGATCCTTCGAAAATTCGAGTTCCGATCTTCGGCTCGATTCCAATACTTTGAATACATACACACGCACACACATATATTATCTGTGTATCTGTGTATTACCTGTGTATCTAAATTCCGTGCCTACGCAATTGCAATAGTTGTGATTTTAAATAATCCCTAAACTTTTATTATTTCTTCAACGAAGCCTAATTTTAACTTATGCAGAATGCAAATATCTCAAGCGATTGTAAGGTGAGTTAGATAAGAATTGCTGAATTTTTTTCACGCAAAATTATTTAGATTTGGAGTCTGAAATACAAGTTATATGAATGAAATATTAATTGATTTTGCATAGATAAACAGACGATTTATATTTCGATGAAGTTTTAAATATTTAAGTTTAAGAAATTACTGTAGAACTGTGATAATGTAAAAGATATCACCACTGAATGTATCACATTTTAGAGATTTTTAAATGAAATTGCATTTCAGTTGGAAAGTGTTTCATAATCAATTCTTATGCGTGATTGATCTTTCTTGTTACAAAATAGAAAGGTTGAGTTATGCTTCACACGAATCAAGATGCATAGCTAAGTGAACAATAAATTATTTCAATCTATGTCAGGGTTTACTAAATACATATCTCAATATATAATATTAATCATTATATAATCTACGGTGAAAAATTTGTTAACAAAAATATACCTCTATTACCAAAGTTTGCAACGTTATGAGACAGCAAGTGGCATGGTAATATTGGTCCATGAATGAAAATCTAAATGAGCAATAAAAATATTTTTGAACACTGTGAGAACAGCTGTTGTCATATGGAAATATGTGTTATGCTTATGTGAAGAGTATTTTAAAGCAAAGTATTCTTAATTTCATTCTTTTTATTACATTTCTTAAATTTTTATTCTGTTTGATGTTATACATTAAATAATGAAATTATAATTTAAATAAAATGTAGAAAGGAAATGTAGAAGTTTATGACGATTTTTTAAAAAATGTATTTTTTCAAAGTAATGATTCATTTTTACATATGTTGTGAGGTCTAAGTAAGCTTTATTTAATATTTTCTTCAGTTTTATTAGAATTTATGCTCACTTTATGTTAACAACTTCTGATAGGTTCGGTTAAATAGACCAATAACCTTGCTAAGTAACATTCTGCTCTCCTGGTTTTGGCGACAGTTTAAGTTTCGGATTGCGAATGGGTGAGTAAGTTGGCTATGAAGTATGGATAGTAGGCTGTGAAAAGACTGGAGTAGACTGAAGTACGCTGTATTTGGCTGAGGTGATTAAGCTGGGTGAGTCCAGAGGAATAAAGTCGTTGGGTGGGTGAGAACGATTGTGCAAGTCCGTGGGACACTCACTAAAGGCTACTACTATGACCAGGAGAATCTAGTATCCTGGGCTAGCCAAGACAAATTTATAAGCAGTAGTAAAGAGTTGGGTAAGCACCAACGCTCTATAACTACTCTTCAGTTTATTTAAATGTTAAATATCACCTGGCCAGTAAAAATGCATTCCATGATATATTTGTGTTAAATAAATATCATATGCAATACTGGCTGTTTATAGTATCCGTCTCTGTTTTACTTAAGAAGCTGCTGAAATATGATTAAATGCGCAATCAATGTGCTTTGATTTAACTTTTTTTGATTTAGCTAAGTAATTACAGATAGGTAATCCTGCAACCAAAGTCGAACAATTCGTGCAAGAGAATTCTAACCAAGTTTCATATCTTACGATGTAACCCGATCGACGTTCAGAACTCTACAATGACGTCCGAACATTAGAACCATTAGCACAAGAAAAGTAGCAGATTGTAGAAGTTTTTGTTCAAAAGAAGTAGAAGCATGGAAAATATTGTGATTGTTAAGGAAGCTAAATTGCACATTTGACGGAAGCGGATCGGTCAAAAAAGATCTACAAGAAATGGAAAACATCTTTCTAGCGAGAATAAGAAACATCTGTAAAGGTGCAAAAAGTATATGTAATTCGACGGACGCTAAAAAAAAGTAGAGTATTAGCGGGATGCATTAGAATACGAAATTTGTAAAACTTAGACAGAATTCAAAGTGCAAATAGAGAATTTTTTCCACAAGTAAGGAACATAGTAGAGTTAGAAGCTCATTTTTATAGCGCAACTCAGCAACCTTGAGTTCAATACGGAAATTTATGTTGAAAAATATAAGTGCGAAACAAATTAGGATTAGAAATAGGAGAGTATTAATTGAATATGCTAATATATGGAAGATTAAACACAGGAATTCATGATTTTTTCTTTCATAAAGTATCAAAAACCGTCGCAGATTTCTTCCAACTGGTTTTATGATAAACGACATCCAATAGAGCAAAGTGAAGTTTCACGATATGATACAAATGAGTTAAAAAGGCAACGTGGAGCCTACTACGAACCATCAGATTGGTATGAAAAATATGAGACACGACAAGATGCAGACTCCCTAAAACACAAAGAGATAGAAATATTGATAAAAACAGCCGGGAACGAAAAACGAATCAAGTAACGGCGGGAAAAATACAAATAAACTGGATGAGAATATACACAAGAAAGATCAATCATGCATAAAGTGTTGATTATGAAACACTTTCCAACTTCAAAGCAATTTTATTTAAACATCTCTAAAATGCGATATATTCTTCAATAATATTTTAAATATTATCACAATACTACACTAATTTATTACATTTGAAAACTAAAAATTTCATCGAAAAAAATGAACTTCATTCAAATGACAGCATTGAAATATAAATTGCTTAGTTTAAACATATCTAATATGCGATACATTCCTCGGTAATATTTTTAAAATCATCATAATACTACCATAATTTATTATATTTGAAAACTTCATCGAAAACAACTGACATTCATTCAAATGACATCATAGAAAAAATAACACGCCTGGCTATATCTATAAAAGCAGCATTTCATTCATAACATTTTCCCATTCATTTCATTTATCACAGTACTAAAATAATTTATTTTATTTAAAAATTAAGACCATGGAGTTACAAGTAATTAAACTCTATGCTTAAAACTTCATCGAAAAAAATCGGCCTTCTCTCTGTAAAATCAATGAATATTTCATTCATATCAGCTATGCAGACTCCATGAGCTAAATACTTTTGCGTTAAAGAAATACAGCAATTCTTATACAATTCTCCTACATATTTTGCTGTTTACATTTTACATAAGTGAAAAATAGGCTTCGTTGTTGAAATAATCAAAGTTGGATGAAAATTTAAACTCAAGTATATTGTAATTGCGTTGTTTTAGTATGTAGATGCACAGAATTTAAGCAAAAATAAAACGGTTTTAGGACGGATGCAACTGAATATGAATTAAAAAGAACTTTAAAAATCACGATTCTGGCACAATATGCTTGCCATATTTTATTCTGAAGTGGGTCACGTGATCTCTTCATCTCTTCATATAATGGTCAAGTGATCTCTTCATATAAAAGGTGTAATTATTATTTTAATTTTTATTTAAAAAACTACTCAATATATTTTGCTGAAAGTTTTGTTATATCAGTTATCGGATAATTTGAATATTTCCTAAAACTTTCGGAGCAATTTGTGAATTTCCAATCCCCTTAAAAATGTTTGAAAAATTAGGTCAGTGTATTATTTCACAGTGTATGTATTTCATTTTTTCAACCTGGGTTCAATCCAAAACTAATTGGGTGATATTATTCATGTATATTCGCATAGGTCCCACAGACCGTTTGAACAACATACTAAAATGTAATTTTGATAAAGTCATTTCTACGGCAGTTATCGTGCTAACGGACAGACAGACAGACAGATAGACTGACAGACAGACAGATAGAATGAACAATGTCATAAACACTTTTCAACTATGTTATAAAGTGTTAAATATAGATAGGCCGATTCGAAGAACGAAAAAGCCGAATCAAAGTGAAATTTATCCACATCTAAAATGGGGTTTGCATAAACTCCGCAATCTGGAATTCAAATATATAAAGACCGAAAGAGCATGGCAAAGAAAAGTAATGATCTAAAATTCTAACTTCAGAGAAACAAAATAGTTCGCTGCAAAGTCAGATAGGAAGAAAAAATCCAAATTCTGTCACCAAAAAAATGTTTGCCAACAGAATTGGAAGTTCAAAAGTTATGTGGTGCAAAAAGTGAACAAGCGGAAAACGCGGAATTCTTACCACGAACTGAAAACAGTGGGTGAAAGGTTGAAAATCTAGGCCACCCGACTGACCCAAAGGGTATACAGTTGCTTATTGAGTGAAAGGTGTCAGATGAAAAGAAAGGGCATAATTGAGTCAGAAGCGACCAAAAGAAATAATGGACAGAAGAAGAATATCGAGTCAGACCAAGCCAAAACAGAACTTCGATGGAGGTCAGACTGGGAGTGTCAACGACCAATGAATTGAACATGGAAGAATAGGCTCATAGGAAGACGAATATAATGTGCTCAGGAGCCAATACACCAAAAGAGAAAGGTCTTCAGATATCAGGCGATAAAGTTACAAAGTTAAGTAAATTTTTTAAAAGTAATTTTAAATGTATAATTTAGTATTGAAAATTGTACAATGTGAAAGCGTTTAAAATTTTATTTTTTTAAAGTAAAATGTATGAAATGATTTTTTAAATTCCAAACCATTGTTATGGAATGATTTAGGAATTGTAAAAGAAAGTAATAACAAGCTCATAAAGCAAGTCGTAACAAGCGTTGATTGTGTAACAAACGACCAAAATTGTAAATTGACTGAGTAATTAAGTGGTTGGAAAATGACAACTTACTTGTATTCCTGCAATCGGATTGAAAAATTAAGTTGGAGTATAATATTGCATAATGTAATTTTAGAAGTAAAAATATATTGAATAATTTTAGATATTAAGAATTATCAGTAAGTACAATACTCTTTGTGCGAAGAATAAAAAAAAACATCAGCAAAGTACAAAAGCACAAATAAGGGACAATAGTGCAGCATACAGTTGTTTCGTTCTTGTACAGTTGTTGTTTCCTCTTCATCAGTGCAAAAGAGCCAACAAATCCAAAGAATAAAAAAGGAATTACTGCAAAAGGAAGACACCCAAGACATGGATTAAAAGAGAGCCAATCAGAAAGCAGCATGAAACCCAGGCAATCCAAATCGACAAGTAACACACAATATTGGCGTGCGCAAAAATACAACAGGAATACCCCGACAAGACGAGTCAAGAGAGAACAAGAATAAATGAGACCCAAAACGACGAAAAGGGGGTAAAAAAAAACACATAAGAACGCCAAAGGAATAAAACAATGATAGGAAGGGGTTACAGTGCGTTCTGTCAGATCATGGATAAAAATGGAATACTAGGCAATTCATTAAACACATTACTGTACTTTTTATAAATATGGAAGGCTTTAAAGATGTCAAGATCATAGATTGACGTGTATTTTTGCAGGATCCTTGCTGAAGAAAACTCAAAACCCGTGGTGAAATTGATAGCAATGTTGAGCAATTGAAAAGTTATTAAAATCCTGATTTTTGCCATAAATTTCACGTTTTTTAATATGAAATTTTAAAGCATATACAGTTTGAACAATATAAGAAATACCACACAGTCAAGAAATACTATAAATGCCCGACTTATTAGGAATTTCTAATGGATCTTTAAAATTAGAAAATCTGAGTTTATTAGAAAATTTAAGCGCAATACGGTATTAGAATTAAGAATTTTAGCTATCTTCTGACTGATTTTCGGCGAAAAATGGTAAAATTATAGTATTATTAGTGTTATTTTCTGGTCATCATATTTACTGGTCATTTAGGTAACTTCTTTCAATTATAAAATAAGTTCTAATAACTGTGAAGAACAGTAACAAGATGTAATTTACAAGATGTACTTGTAAGAAAAGGATAAATAACTGCGATGTAAAAGTATAATGCTAATAATGAATGTAAAATTCTAAATAGATAATGTTACATGCTAAATAAGTGTATAAATTGAAATTTGATACTTGTATTTCTGCTGCACTGCACTATATTACTTTCCTTATATACAATAATGTATAAGGAAAGTATTGTGACGGGATCGAAAATTCGAATTCGAGTTTTCGACGGGAGAGCACGTTTCAAGGATCCCTGATCACGAATCGAACATTTTTGAAGTGATGTCTGTGTGTGTGCGTGTGAAAGTATGTGTTTGTGTGTGTGTAAAAGTATGTGTGTGTGTGCGCGTGTGTGTGTGTGTCAGTGAGTCTGTGGGGACGATAACTAACGAACGAATGGACCGACTCGAACGAAATTTGGTACAAAATTACTATCCTTAAACACTGAAAGCGTATTGTTTTTATATGCAATCAGTTTTTATACGAATGTTCAGAACCACCCTAAATATTCGAGTGAAATTTTGAAAAAATTGTCAAAAAATCAAAACCTCTAATAAAGTTACGCAAATAAATATTTATTATGTAATTTTTCATTAGAAAACGATTGACATAAATTTTAGAACGCTAACATGAACTGTTCTAGAGATATTGCACATTTTTCAAAAAAATTATCAAAAAGTCATATAAAATAAAAAAAAAATATTTCCTATTGAGAAACATGTTCACTTTTCATATGTAATACCATGCGATAAATTTGGTGACATCATTCTCGTGGAT
This sequence comes from Amaurobius ferox, assembly GCA_951213105.1. Lineage (NCBI taxonomy): Eukaryota > Metazoa > Arthropoda > Arachnida > Araneae > Amaurobiidae > Amaurobius > Amaurobius ferox. The sequence goes on from OX578139.1 coordinate 138,614,970, forward strand.
CTAGCTCGTTCCATTCATGAAAAAAGATACTTTGTATAATACTTTGGTGTTTGAACGCCAATAGTTATTTATCTGCTGTAAGAATAACTTATTTCTCCATCCATGATGTTTGGCGATAAATTTGGCGACCAATTTGGCGGAATGTCGCCAACTAGGCGACTTTTTCAAATGTTGCCAAATTAATAAAAATCTCGCCAAATTGATGAAAAAGACGCGAAATCAATGAAAATGACGACTCATTGACGAAAATTCAATATCTTGGAAAGAATATAAGTATCTACTAGCAGAGAAATTTATTTTTTTACTGTAAAAGTAATAAATTCAATGCATTATATAAGGAAAGTCATTTGTTGCTCACATTAGATTTCTTTCTCTTGCAGTATATAAGGTGGAGGATGTGACACCAACCACACCTTTAAGAGCGCATATTCTAGTCTTGCTCCCGATTTTATTCCAATGCATCTTAATAACTTTATACAATAAACAAGATTTCAACAAATTAATCTATCACCACATCATGAGTGTAGTTACAAATACTGATTTCGAACTAGTAACGCTTGCAGATCACTGTTAAATAAAAAATAGCCGTTTCTAGTAACGAAGCTCTTTTACTCAGTTGCTATATTTAACTTGAGTCAGTATAAATTTAAAAGCAGAAGGAAATAAATTTAAATTTAAATAACTTCACAAGCTCTTTTTTGGGACATTTCCGTATTTACGTGATTGATGATGGATCTCACGTGAAACATTCCATCTTCGAACGAGATAGCAACTTGCATTATTTAGATTTTCAATCAGTCAATTTCCCAAAAGTAATTGCTTTCTTTGATTTTAAAGTCAAAGTTTCTCTAAATTCGGTTCTTTTCGCTTCAGAGAATATTTGAATGTTGAAAAAGAGCGGCAAATGATAACGTTAATCTATTCTACGACGAAATTCGGGTTTTAGTTTGAAATAGAAAAATGCGTAAAAACTTACTTATTTGGCAATATTTCTTGAGACTAATGTGAAACATTCAAAATCGATATTTTATACTTACATTTAATAATACAAAAAAAAAATTAAATGCTTAGTCTCTAAAAGCCTTAAAACTTAATTTATAAAATTATTGTCTAAGATGTTTTGGTCTTTTCATACCTTCCAATGACCTATAGAAGGTGATCTAGAAGGTGCCATTTTTATATGCTTATATTATCGATCACTGTACAGACGCTAACAGAGCTGGAGTTGCGATTAACCCTCGGGGGTTAAGAAAATAGGGTTTCCCCTATAACCTTTTACAGACCCTCCAAAAGCCATCCGGTGACTTTGAAGATTGAATCTGTGAGACCAAATAGGCAAGTTTTAATTCAGGCGATGCTACAGTAAATACAAGCTGGACAAAAGAGTCAAACAAATGGCACCAAGGTTGACAGTTTTGCTCGAAGCGGCTTATGACCCATATATTCACGAATTAGCTATGACATCATCAGATGGTAAAGTGACAATGGCTACATGGATGTAATCTATACATTCGGTCAAGATTCGAATGAGGTCTACCAAAAGGAGTGTCCAATCAGGACTGACCGCAAAATATCATAAAAAGCAAACCAAACAAAAATGGGGAAGGCTCAGTTCCCCGAAACAGGATAAAATTAAATTAAGATTGTCAAACTAGAAGATGATAACTAGAGGATGAAATGACTCCAAACGATAACGGGATGAGATCAATTCGAAAAAAGTCGTCGCGCTAAAATGATAACAGCAGTGTTAAAATATTGTACGAAATAAAAACTGAAAAATCCCTCGAAATAGAGAACAATAAGGTAATTATGGTGAATCAATTCAAGTCAATAAAGTACCATATACCCTAAGACAAATCAGTGATCATTAGAGATACACCCTAAGACAAATTCATACGCCCTAAGACAAATCCGATGATTTTTATGCCAGATGCATAAAATGGTATATGCGAAAGAATTATAGTTACAGCTAGCAGCATACCCGTTCTCCGTACGGAGTATATAATATAAAGAAACATAAAATTCACAATCATGTGCGAATTCCTATTGTATAATAAATGTATAATCCTATTGTATAATCCTATATGTATTTCGATCAAAATATTCTGTTAAACATATTAATTTATTCTTCTTCAGTGGCCTGACAGCCCAGGATGGACCCTTGCCTTCCGCAGTATAGAACTCCAGGCTCCCCTATCCCTGGCCAAAGACCTCCAGTTCAAAACTTTTAAAATTTTAAAGTCCTTTTCCACACAGTCAAGCCATCTGAGTTTAGGTCTTCCTCTTTTACGGGTGCCGAATGGTCTGGCCGAAAAGATTTTTTTTGTTGTACGGCTTTCGGCCATCCTGCACAGGTGACCCACCCATTTAATTCTCTGAATCGTGATGTAATTGACTATATCTGGTTCATTAAATGACTTATAAAGTTCAGAGTTAGAGAGTTCTTCTTCTCCAGATGTTGTTACAATTTAAGCCACCAAAAATACCTCTCAAGATTTTTATCTCAAAAAGAGAAATGATATCTTTAACCCTTTCTGTCATTGCCCAAGTCTCAGCAGAGTAGGTAAGAATGGGTCTGATTAAACTTTTGTAGATTATAATCTTTGTTTTTCTGCTGATGAAGTCAGACTTTAAGTACCTTTTAAGGCCGAAAAAACATCGGTTAGCAGCTGTAACTCTACCACGACTTTCGGGCATAATGTCATTGAGAGTATTAACTTCAGATCCTAAATATCTGAAGTTGCTTACAGTTTAAAACTTGTAAACCCCAATTTCGAAATAAGGACAGTCATAATTACCACAGGGCATATACTTAGCTTTATTTTGATTAATAGTTAGATGCATTTTACTGGCTGCGGCCTCTAAAGATGTGAAGGCTTCCCTAAGTAACTCGGGAGTGCGTGCTACAATGTCAATGTCGTCAGCAAACGCAAAAATCTGGACAGACTTGTTAAAGATTGTTCCACGGGTATTGATGTTAGAGTCTTTTACAATTTTTTGGAGTGCAATATCGAAAAGCAAATAGGCCAGTGCATCGCCTTATCTGAGCCCATTTGAAACAGATATAGGCTCGAAGAAATTATTCTGAATTTTTACCCTAAGCTTTGTTTCGGTAAGAGTAATATTAGCCAAATTTATAAGTTTATCGGGTATTAGAAATTCTCTCATAGTTTCAATTAATAGTTTTCTGTTTACTGAATCATAGGCAGTCTTGAAATCAACGAAGAGATGGTAAGTTTCTAGGCCATATTCATTAGCTTTTTCCAACACTTGCCTAATGTTAAAAATCTGTTCAGTAGTAGTTCCATCTCTGCGGAAACCACATTGGTAGTCTCCCACAATGTCTTCTGCATAAGTTACTAGTCTACTAAAGAGTATATTGGAAAACAATTTATAAAAAAAGCAAAGAAGACTGATTCCCCTGTAGTTGTCACATTCCAAAACGTCTCCCTTTTTGTGGATAGGGCAAATGATACTCAATTTCCAATCTTCGGGCAAGACTTCTTGGTTCCAGACTGATTCAATGAGGTGATGGATTTCCTCAATGTTTTGATTTGCTGCACTTTTAATAAGTTCAGAAGGAATCAAATCTGGGCCTGGAGCCTTGTAATTTTTGAGCCTCTTAATTCCTTCTCTGACTTCTGCTAAAGACGGCGGTGGAATATTATCAGCATCTGCAGAAGTATTCGGGATGATTGAAACCTCATCCCTAGTATGGTCATTCAGCAAATCACTAAAATGCTCATTCCATCTATGAAGTACCTCTTTTCTATCATTCAAGATGATGTTGTTTTTGTCTCTACAAGAAAGCACGGCTTTCATTGGATCCTCTGAGAAAAATGTATTAATTTAATGCTCCTAAAAAAGAGTTTAAGAATTTTTGTTCTCGCTATACAAAATTTTCTTCACGGGCAGATCTGAAGAATAAAACATCCAGACCCCTTTGTAAGCAAATTTACAAAAAATATGGAATTGAAACACTATATGCAAAATAAAAGCGTTAAAATTGTATGGGACCCGTACTAATTATATACGCGAATACTAGAAGATGTAACCTGTTTTAATTGATTACATGTATAAATTGAAAATATCAATAAATCCGTAAACTTTAAATCTGAAGGCAGTAATTGATTCCAATATATACTAAAATGAAAGTGCTAATATTATATGGGAAGTACTACTTATAATGTCGTAGATCAGAAGATATGTCCGACTGTTAGTAGAAGATTACCCGTATTGCAACATGAGTCTCAAAAATATTTTCCAAAATAAAGCAGATGACGTAATAAATTGAAAATATCAATAATCCCCGTAACCTTCATACCGGAAGGCCGTACTTGATTCCAATATATGTCAATATATGTCAAAATATATGGCAATACACTTGTACTACTTATATTCTCGTAGATTAGAAGATATACCGGTGCATCTGTAGAAGATTACGTGTACAATACAATATGTGAGTTTGAAAAATTTTTGCCGCAATTACACAATAGTACAATAACTTGAAATTATCAATAACCTGTGAATCAAAAATCATAATATTTAAACCTGAAGACCATAATTGATATTATCCAGTCTAAATTGTAATGGCAATGGAATTTATTTTATATACATATCTTCATTATTTAAATCGGAAAAGATTTAATAAAAATCTCGGTTTTTAAAATCGGTCAGGATGCCGGTTACTCTTTTGAGTTTGTTTATAAAATATTTGCTAATATTCGCCATAAGATTTTACAACCCAATTCTAGTCTTATTCCCATCAATGAATGTTTACCGTTTAAAGCTAGTTGTCCTTACCATCCTAAAAATTTTCGTCCTCTTATCAATTTTTGTACCGAATTTAATTTTAAACCCCCTCATTCAACCGTTACTACTATGTTCAATCGTATTCGTACTGATAAATTTAGGGATAATAATAATAAGTCTTGCTGGAGTATATGTCGTAAACCTTCTTTTTCTAGATAATGTTTATAAATTTTATATCGGTAGTACTAAGGGTACGATTGGTATTCGTTTGGTTAAACATGCTAGAGACTTAAAAAATGGTAAACAAACGACCGCCGTTGCCCACTTAGTAACTAAAAATAATTTTCGCCCCCTTTTTGATTCTTTTTTCTTTTGATCAGCCTTAATAAACCCCATTCTATTTTACTTAACGAATTCCTTTTTATTCATTTATATCGTACTTCTGTTTGTAATTTTGACCCTGTTCAGGTCTTAAGTTATGCCTGGCGACTCGTTCTCGATGCCGTGCGTGTTAAACCTTTACACAGTTATCTTAATTTATAATAATGTTATAAAGTGTTTGATATTTTTTTAAAAAGTTTTTTTAAAATGTTTATCTTTGAGATTTGTAATTTTATAATTTTAAATCTGTTTATGGGTTTACAATTTTGTATCGGTGGCAATTTTCATAATATGCAAATTTTGCTTGACGGCATTGGAATGTAATTAGGCATGTTGGCATCTGTTCTGATTCTATCGCCAATGAGGAAGAGCATGAAGGTGTTCGAAAGCGCTCTGGTTTAAAATTATTTGTTGTACGTCAGTAGGATGGTTTTTAATAAAGTGGAGTTTAAATCTGATTCTCAAGATTTGTCAATTAATTAGATGATTCAGTTAATAAAAATCGTCTGCCACAAAAACACATTGGATTTAAATCAGTTGCTAAGCGACTTGATATCATTTGCTTCAAATAAATTGGTGGGGAAAATATCGTCTGAATACTGCTATCTTTGTGGAAGGTTTGGCGACAATTTCGTCAATTTATCGACATTTAAAGAAATCGCCAAATTCATCGCCATGTGGGACTGCAGCCCCACTTGGCAACAAATTGACGACGCATCATCACAATAATATCCCCTAACAAAACACAATTAATTTAATTTATTTAGAGCAATTTTACCAATTTAAAGATATTTTCATAGATTTACAAATTTTATCAATTTTGGAGACATTTTAAAAATTCGCTAAATATGTTACTAAGTAGGACGGGTGAACTGAGAGACAAATGCTAACGAAACATCATTGCATTACTCATTTCTAATAAAACAAAAAAATTTCATTGTTTTGCATCGTTTTAATAATTTGGCGACAATTCCGTCACTTTGACAATGTTTAAGAAAAGTTGGCAAGTTAACGATATCCCGCCAAACTTGTGGCTCTGAATATGCAGATATGAATAAAACTCCTGATCCCGTTTGTATATATTAAATGAAAACACTAAAATTGTAATAGAAGATGCACCCTTTCTATTATTTCTCTGTTTCAACTTATGTTTCATAATTTTCATTGTTGTACAAAAGCTTGTGATAAATAAAACACGGTGATCGATTTTCCATTTAAATTCATGCTTCAAACAATTCCTGTTTTCAGAAAATGGCTAATTAGCGCAAAAATCTCCCACCAAACTCAGAGATAAAGTGATAATTCAGTTTCACGTTTTAAACAAACGATATCCAACCTTTTCATTTGGAGAAACCAGGAAATTAAGAGAGTAGAACTCCTAGGAAAGAGAATCAAGATTGGCACCACGTCTGCGTACAAAGACAAAACCAAGAGCAAAACGTTTTTTTAAAAGCGAAAAGTCATTTATTTAACATCCTACAAGACGTACAAAAATTGTTAAAAACTGCCAGAGCGCTTTCGGACGTATATACGCCCTTCATCAGTGGCAACATGAGTAGTAAAAGCATGGAATGTTTATATTATAGAGAGACCATTTTAAAACAAATTTGCATAAAATATAAAATGGTAAATGAACTTACTAAAATAATACAAGAAATATACACTGAAATTACACAATAAGTTTAAACGCTTACGAATTTTAAAATATTACAAGAAAAGAACTAATACAAATTTTAGAAAAACGTCAAGCATGATATTCCTGAGAATGACGTCACAAAAAACTTTTAAGAGATTTGAATTGCATAGAGTCGAGAATGAGTCGCAAAGCATAACTTAAAATTATAACAGGATCAAAATTACAAATGGATTCACGGTAAATATAAATAAACAGGGATTCATAAAAAAGAATACTACGTGGATTGTTACAACGAACCAAAAGGAAAGTTTTTTTCAAAAACGGGAAGAAATTTATCATTAGCCACATATTGAGCAAGAGCCTTAGAAAGTTTACCAGATTTGACATCGCGAGCATGTTCTGCTACACGGATGCCAACTGTATGTAAATACCCAGATAATAAAAACATCATCCACGTAACGGCACCAAAGAATAGGTTTAATTGTTAAAGAAGGCAAAATCTCATTCTCGAGCTCCTGCAAAACGGCCTCGGCCAAAATACCAGATAAAGGGCTACCCATAGGGGCGTTTTTATTATCTGGGATCGTGATTTAAATGAACTCCTTCACCTTTTGGATAAAGTTAATGATTTCTACCCTTCGATTAATTTTACTATTGAGCATGAATCTAACTGTTCCTTGCCTTTCCTTGATGTTCGGGTCACCCGTTCTGATTTTTGTTTTCATACTCCTGTTTTCCGTAAATCCACTTTTACTAACTCGTGTATCCCCGCTAATTCTTTCCATCCTGTTTCCTCTAAAAAAGCTTCTTTTAACGCGTATTTTAATCGCGCATTTAATGTTTGCTCTTCTATCCCTGCTTTAACTGATGAAATTATATTTATTTTTAAACTTGGCCATGAGGCTGCTTATTCTTTTGACTTTATACATAAGATCTTCGCCCACGTTCGTCTTAAATTCACTCAAGTTGATACTAAACTTGTTGCTATTAAAGATCGTTTAGTCCATAAATCTAGTGTTCCGTACCATCCTTGGATTTTCCGTCCTTTTATGAATTTCTGCCATGAATTTGGTTTCAAACCCGCTCACTCTAATATTAGCACTTTATTCAATCGAATTCGGTCCGATAAACTTGGAAATTTTGATGACTTTAAAAGCTTTGCTGGGGTGTATGTCGTTCCCCTGTTATCCCCTGCTGGTGACTATAAATTTTACATTGGTAGTACAAAACGTACTGTTGGCATCCGTTTAGCAGAACATGCTCGCGATGTCAAATCTGGTAAACTCCCTACGGCTCTTGCTCAATATGTGGCTAATGATAAATTTCTTCAAGTTTTTGAAAAAACTTTCCTTTTAGTTCGTTGTAACAATCCCCGTAGTATTCTTATTTATGAATCCCTGTTTATTTATATTTACCGTGAATCCATTTGTAATTTTGATCCTGTTATAATTTTAAGTTATGCTTGGCGACTCATTCTCGACTCTATGCAATTCAAATCTCTTAAAAGATTTTTGTGACGTCATTCTCAGGAATATCATGCTTGACGTTTTTCTAAAATTTGTATTAGTTCTTTTCTTGTAATATTTTAAAATTCGTAAGCGTTTTAAACGTATTGTGTAATTTCAGTGTATATTTCTTGTATTATTTTAGTAAGTGTATTTACCATTTTATATTTTATGCAAATTTGTTTTAAAATGGTCTCTCTATATATAAACCTTCCATGCTTTTACTACTCTTGTTGCCACTGATGAAGGGCGTATATACGTCAAAAAGCGCTCTGACAGTTTTTAAGAATTTTTGTACGTCTTGTAAGATGTTAAATAAAATACTTTTCGTTTTTTAAAAAAACGTTTTGCTCTTGGTTTTGTCCTAGGAAAGAGTTTCGTTTTTCATTAATATCACGACAAACCCTGGTCTTAGACACTCAAGCTTAGGCAAAATTTAAGTGGGTCTATTTCAAGGCTAACCACATCATTTCATTAAATTCAGTTTAGCCGTTCTCCCGTGATGATGGGACAAACAGACAGACATATTTTCAAGTGTATTTGTATAGACTAGCAGCATACACGTTCTTCGTATGGAGTATATAATATGACGAAACATAAAATTCACAATCATGTGTAAATTCCTACAGTATACTAAATGACATTTTTAATCAAAATATTCTGTTAAAATATTTAATTTAATGCTCCTAAAAAGAAATTTAAAAAACTCTCGTACCACTTATATAGGCGAATATTAGAAGATATAACCTGAGTTAGTAGATTACAAGCATAAATTGAAAATATCAATAAATCCGTAATCTTTAAACCTGAAGCAGTAATTGATTCCAATATATGCAAAATGAAAGTGCTAAAAATATATAGGAAGTATCCCGTTCTACTTATAATGTCATAGATCAGAAGACATGTTTGAGTGTTAGTAGAAGATTACCATATTACAATATGAAACTGAAAAATATTTGCCAAAATAAAACAGATGACGTAATAAATTGAAAATATCAGTAATCCCCGTAATCTTCATACCAGAAAGTCGTACTTGATTCTAATATATACTAATATATGCAAAACATATGGCAATATAGTTGTGCTACTTATATTATTGTAGATCAGAAGATATACCCGTGCATTTGTAGAAGATTATTTGTACACCATGCAATATATGCTTTTCAACAATTTTCGCCGCAATAAAACAATGGCGTAACAACCGTATTACAATGTGATTATACCCGTATTACAATATTAGTCTCAAAAATCTTTTAGAAAACAAAACGACTTTATTTATACAGATTAAGTCGATATTCAGTTGTAGTTGCCGGTCTACAATCGCATCTTAGGTCTATTTTCAAAAGATATTAAATTAATGTTTATTCGCAAGTATTAGTTGACAAGAAAGACAATCATGCATAAAACATTCATTATGGAACACCCTCCAACTGCAATGCTATTTTATTTAAACATCTCTAAAATGCGATACATTCAACGGTAATATTTTTAAAATTATCACAATACTACATTAATTTATTATATCTGAAATCTTAAAACTTCATCGAAAAAAATAAAATTTATTCAAATGACGTCATTGAAATATAAGTCACCTGGGTTAAACATCCCTAAAATGCGATACATGCAGCAGAATTTTTTTTAAATTATCAAAATAATACAATAATTTATTACATTTGAAACTTAAAACTTCATCGAAAACAATGAATTTTATTCAAATGACGTCATTGAAATATAAATGGCATGTCTTTCTATGTAAAAGCTGTAAATATTTCATTCATACACTTTTGTTCCATTCCTTTCATTCATCACAATACTACAATAATTTATTTTACTTAAAAACTTAAAACCACGGAGGTAAAATTACTTTATGCTTAAAAAGTGATCAAAAAAATCAAGGCTTTCATCATCTGCTTCTCTATGTAAAATCAATGAATATTTCATTTATATCAGCTTTATTCCAGACTCCAGAGCTAAATAATTTAGCGTTTAAAAAATTCAACAATTCTCATATAACATCTTACATCTTACAGCTTGATGTGTTTACATTCTTCATATTTATCATCAAAATTAGGCTTCGTTGTAGAAATAGTCAATTTCTTTTTATATATTTTATGCGATAATTTGAATATTTTCTAAAATTCATACATTCTAACTCCATGCTTATAACTTCATCAGAAATGTCTGCTATAACATGGTTTGCTCTCTATGTAAAAATAACTTTATCAAAATGAAATTTTAGTATGTTGTTCAGACGGTCTGTGGGACCTATGGTAATATAAATGAATAATATCATCACTTAGTTTTGGATTGAACCCGGATTGAAAAAATGAAATACATTGAAACCTATGGGACCTAATTTTTTTAACATTTTTAAAGCGAATTTAAAATTCACAATTTGCTTCGAAAGTTTTAGGAAATATTCAAATTATTCCTTAAAATATATAAAAAAAATTCAGCGAAATATATTCAGTAATTTTTAAAATGGAAATTAAAATAATAATTACACCCTTTATATGAAGAGATCACGTGACCATTATACGAGCAGATCACGTGACCCACTTCAAAATAAAATATGGTATCCATCTTGTGTCAAAATCGTGATATTTACAGTTCTTTGTGATTCATATTTACTGTTGTATCCGTCCTAAAACCGCTTTATTTTTGCTGAAATTCTGTGCATCTACGTACTTAAATAACGCAATTACAATATATTTGAGTTTAAATCATCGTCAAACTTTGATTATTTCTTCAACGATGCCTAATTTTCACTTATGGAGACTGTAAACACCAAAAGATGTAGAATGAGTTGTATAAGAATTGCTGAATTTTTTTAACGCAAAATTATCTGCAATGGAATCTGCAATGTAACTGACATGAATTAAACATTCATTGTTTTTACACAGAGATGAAAGCGATTTTTTCAATGAAGTTTTAAGCATACAATTAAATTACTTGTACGTCCATGGTTTTAAGTTTTTAAATGAAATAAATTATTATAGTCTTGTGATAAATGAAAGGAATGGAAACATTTTTGTGAAAGAAATGCTGCTTTTATAGAGAGAGCCAGACGATTTATATTTCGATGACGTCATTTAAATAAAGTTCCTTTGTGTTTCAAATACAATAAATTATTGTAGAATTATGATCATTTTAAAAATAGTACCGAGGAATGTATCGCATTTTAGACATGTTTAAACCAGACAAATTATATTTCAATGCCGTCATTTGAATAAAGTTAATTTTTTTCGATGAAGTTTTAAGTTTTCAAATATAATAAATTAAGGTAGTATTGTGGTAATTTCAAAAATATTACCGAAGAATGTATCGCATTTTAGAGATGTTTAAATAAAATTGCATTGAAGTTGGAAAGTGTTTTATAAACATTGCTTTATGCATGATTCATGTTTCTTGTTTTAGTTTATATTTTATTCTTTCTTACAGCTTTCACATTCTTGTTACTTCCTATTGTGTTTTATTTTGTTCTTTGTTGATGTATTGCAATTGAAAGCAACCTGCATAAAAATGATAAACATGGCATTTATGAGCTTTAATTGTGCCAACTATCACAATCTGGATGAAGACGTATATATTAAATACTAAGTATCATAAATCCAAATATCTAAATTCAAATGCATAAAAGAAAAATCATGACGAAAGTAAACTCCAGTTATTTTATCTGTGTATGGACACATTTACATTTATACGACTTCATCTCTATAACTCTATGCCAGGTCTTTGACATTGACTTGATCAGTATGAAATTTTATACCTTCGAACGAGAAAACTGTATCTTTTTATCTTTTAATCAGTCCACTTCCTGTAACTAATCTGTATTTTTATTTTAAATTCATACCTTCATTATCACCTTTGCTTTTAATAAAAAAAATATTATATATAAAAAATAATGCAAATCGTGACGTTAAACTTTCACGCTTTAAATGCGTGATTTGTTTCAAAAATATGTTATACAACTTCAGAGAAATTAGAATCAATATATTGTACAGCACATTATTGTACAATATTCACAAATATTTAATATTACTAGAAATATAGAGCAATTGAATGGATTTAAAAATGTATTTTTCTCAATGGAAGTTCGTATAAGCCTAATTTATTGTGAATCCATGTGATTATTTTCTCTTTGATGAAAATAGGCAATTGCAGTGGAAATGCTATTAATTTAAATTAGCATTAATAATATTTTATTTAGAGAGAGAATTAAAATGTATCATTTAAGCAAAAGTATCTACTAATTTTTTAATATTGTAAAACCCGATATATATATTATATATATATATATATATATATATATATATATATATATATATATATATATATATATATATATATATAAATTGCAATTTTCCTCTTTGGGACATTTTCGCATCGTCTTGATTGATGAAAGATCACCATAAAGCTTTCCATCTTCAGACGAGATAGCAACTTGCATTTTAGTCCTTCATATAGTCAACTTCCCAAAAGTAATTTTCTTCTCTGATTTTAAATCAAACATTCTTTCACTTTGCATTTTTTTGCTTTGAAAAGTTGAATCCATAAAACGGATGAAAAAATAACATTGAATAAAAAATTACTTCAACGAATATAGACCTTGTTTAAAAAATAGTTGAACAGAAAAAAGAGAAAATAAATGGGCCACTGTGTTAAAGTACATGATTATACTCTTAAAGAATTTTCATCAAATTTTTGCTGCAACTTGTTTACAATTTGATATTTTAAATAGAATTTTTATTCAATGTTATAAAACTAAAGTTACTTTTAACAAAGAGATTAAATAGAAATAATTGGTATTAATTTCATATAAAAATGCATCAACTAGCATAGGAATATATAAAGGTATCCCTCCAAATTTTGTAATCACAATTGTTTTAAAGTGATGCGTTTATGAGACTTGCACGGAAGTACAGGAGTTTTCGTAACATATAAGTTATATGCTAAAGCATTAATTGCTCTAACATGTAACAAATTGTTTTGAAGTTTTTATTTCTGCAATATTGAAATATCAAAATATTCTAGACAGCCATAAATTATCGTCATTAGTACTTCATTTCTCCAGTGAATCAGTTAACAATCTACATTCTTTTAGACAGTTGGAAAGATTATCGCTTATTATTTATCCAAAATCATGGTTATAATCTGCAAACAGCCCTGGATCTTAAAGTAAAGCTTTCGTTCTGTGGGGCATTGGCTCCAAACCATTTTGAAGTTCCATAATTCTTTTTGGAAAGAGGTTCTTGTTTCTTGCACTTGGCGAACTTCTTGTACTTGGTTCTTTTTAACCATAAATTGGTGTTTTTGTGAGAGTGTAATTTTTTGGTAAAAATATTTATGAACATGAAATTACGTACAATTATCCACATTACGTAACAATGATATAGAAAACATTGCAAAGTTTACTTTAAAGCCGAGCATCATTTATTCATGTTTTCTTCAATCTTTAAAAGTTTAAATAAAAAAAGCAAAGCTTAAAGTAAAATTTAATGTAAGTTTAAAGTAATATCTAATGTAAAATTTAAGGTAAAAGAAAAGTACATGTCTTTTTATTAGAAGATCTGAACGACAATCATAAAAAGTAGCATTTTAAAGTTCTGTTTATTCGGGTGCAACGTCATCAGTATTTGTTTACTGATTTACTTTTCTCAGGTTTATCACCACTTTACAGAGCACAAAGAATCAAGCCTTTAGCTTTCTTGAGGGCTGAGTTACATCTCTGGAAAATCCGGGTTTATCACTTCAAATATACAATTTCCAGCTCCGGATTCGAGCAAGGCGCCTTGACGGTATATTGTCGCATTCCTGAAATATTATGAATGTGCTATATTTATCTATGGTACTATAATGTACTACATTGATTAACTTATCTAACCCTGTATAAATATGAAATTCAACTATTACTGTAACTTATGCATCCCTCTGTGTAGTACACGCCCTTTGAAGGATACCAAAATGATGAGCCAGGAACAAAAATAAGAGCAATTTAAATACAAGGCATTTAGTCTTCATCTACATTAGGTAACAAAATAAATCTTCGGGTCAGGGTCGTGATGGGGTTATACTACATTCTGCATTATATCGTTTTGACGTATTCTCAGGATTCGTAGTTGTACTCTTAGGATAAAAGAATTAGTCCAAATTTCCGGATAACTAACACTTTTATTTAAAAGAACTAATAATCGTAAATAGGAACAATAAACAGCGAATACCTCGATAACTATCTTACAAAATCATTAAACAGCTGCCAGATACAACAGCTGCCAGAACAGGGTTCCTAGGACAGTCCTTAAGTACCTGGCTAACTTTGCAAGAAAAGGTCCATGAATGTACGTACACGTTAGGTTTATCTATAGTAAATTGACTATGCCCGATCGAATGAAATGGATTGGATTGCCCTCTCAAGGTGGCAGCATACCGGAGAAGACAAAACAGTTTGTAACGTGTTATTTTTGTCAGAGACCGCCTCTAAAGACCTCCTCGAAGTTAATGTGGTTTCTTATGGGTTAGCTGCACACCAACCGCGAAGCTCGTTTCAAACAGTCAGATACCGTTTTGGCAAAGCAGTGAAAGTTCTTAGAATTCCGTTTTGTCGTATAACTAGAGGCATTTCACTTAACGCATCCGCGGCAGATAGTTCGCGGTACGCGCATTCCCGATTTATACTCAATGAGATTTTAATATATTTTAATCTCTATCGTGACTGACAGATTTGTCGCCTCCAGTGTGCAGATAATCCTAGCTAAGGACTTAAAAAGTTAGGAACATTCGACATAAAGAGATACATAAGCAAATAAAAGCAAATACAAATCTGTAGAGTATTGCATAATGAGAAGGAATCTACAACAATTCTATTACAAAAGGCAATTATTTCATGTAATAATGTTATCGGCAAATTGCTATCCTATTTAGGAATGTTAAAAAATCAACACTTGCATGCACAGGAATATAATGCGCAGCCTGTTCCAAATGCCTTTCTTCGCAAACATTTGTTATTTGAATTCGAAAAAGAATATGACCACAGGGTGCTTTGATAAGCATTGTGTTACTTTTCTGCAGTCCTAGATGACACGACTTTTTGACGGGTAGTTCCTCCATATACGCCTTTTTGATGTCGTTTTCTAGTAATTAGATAATCCTCTACCACTTTATAGTTGATACTTTCTTCTGTCTCTCTATACTGCCGAGTTCGTAATCTTTTTAACACTTTACAACAAAGTTGAAAAGTGTTTATGACTTTGTTCATTCTGTCTGTCTGTCTGTCCGTTAGCACGAAAACTACCGTAAAAATGACTTAATCAAAATGAAATTTTAGTATGTTGTTCAGACGGTCTGTAGGACCTATGGGAATATAAATGAATAATATCACCCAATTAGCTTTGGATTGAACCCGGGTTGAAAAAATGAAATATATTGAGCCCTATGGGACCTAATTTTTCAAACATTTTTTAAGCGGATTTAAAATTCACAAATTGCTTCGAAAATTTTAGGTAATAGTCAAACTGTTCCATAAAATATATAAAAGAAAATCAGCGAAATATATTCAGTAGTTTTTTAAATAAAAATTAAAATAATAATTACGCATCTTATATGAAACGATCACGTGACCATGATATGAAACGATCACATGACCCACTTCAAAATGATATATGGCATCCATCTTGTTTCAAAATCGTGATTTTTTAAAGTTCTTTGTAATTCATATTGAGTGTTGCATTTGTCCTAAAACTACTTTATTTTTGCTTAAATTCTGTGCATCTACATACTAAAACAACACAATGACAATATATTTGAGTTTAAATTCTCATTCAAATTTGATTATTTCTACAACTAAGCCTATTTTTCACCTATGTAAAATGTAAACAGCAAAATATGTAGAATGAGTTGTATTAGAATTACTGTATTTCTTTAACACAAAATAATTCAGTCCATGGAGTCTGCATGGCTGATATGAATGAAATATTAATTGATTTTATAAACAGAAGGACGATTTTTTTCGATGAAGTTTTAAGCATAAAGTTTATGAATTCTAGCTCCATGGTCTTAATTTTTAAATAAAATAAATTATTATAGTATTGTGATGAATGAAATGGAGAAAGTTATGAATGAAATCCTGCTTTTATAGAGAGATCCAGGCGTGTTATTTTTTCTATGACGTCATTTGAATTTATTTCAGTTGTTTTCGATGAAGTTTTGAAATATAATAAATTATCGTAGTTTTATGATAGTTTTAAAAATATTACCGTGGAATGTATTGCATTTTAGATATATTTAAACCAGGCAATTTCTATTTCATTGCCGTCATTTAAATGAATTCATTTTTTTCAATGAAGGTTTAAGTTTTCAAATATAATAAATCAATGTAGTATTGTGATAAGTTTTAAAATATTACCGAGGAATGTATTGCATTTTCGACTTTTTTAAATAAAATTGCATTGAAGTTGGAAAGTGTTTCATAATCAATGCTTTAAGCATGATTGATCTTTCTTGTTTTCATTTATCAGCTAGAGACGCTGCAGTCCCATTACTTTAATCGAGCATGGTTACTTTACAACAGGTAAGCCTAGCATGTAAGCTCATGGGTTCATGGACCTTGCAAAGTCCACTGGGCGCGACAGCCCAGTGGTTAGCGTGCGGGGATTGAACTCGGACGACCTGAGTTCGATTCTCGTCTGTGTTCAGGTACGATCTTGTTAAACATGTGCGTCCGAATGTCCTTCCCAAAAGTTGGTGATAGGGAAAAGAAGATACGGCACATGTGGATGCCACCCCCACTGGGTTCCGTTCTAAATTGGGTAACACTTTCCTACTGTCCAAACAGATACCTTTACCTTCAGGTAGATCGGACGGTCTGGGTCAAAGAAGATGAAAGTCCACTTCGACAGTAAGAGTTTGCAATTTCGTTCCAGTTGCTCAGTAGTAAAGCGTCAGCTAGTCAGTGCGAAGATTCAGGGCTCGATTCAGCAAGAGGCAGCAAAATATTTTACAACCTTCCTTTATAAACTTAACAGGGTGCTTAAAGAATTTTCTATGAACACTCTAAGTATAACATTTTCGCTTAAAGAATTTTCCTTTACAATAATGTTATGAACGAATTCAATGAATTATCTTTTAATACTGCACTCTCATAGATTTATGAAGAGAAAACTACGTCTACCGTAAACAAAAATAAACTTACTTAGATCTAAATAACTGCCTCTATTCGAACATTCCAGTATCTATTTGATTGATGACAAATCACACATGGAACTTTTTATCTTCGGACGAGATAGCAACTTGTATTATTTAGGTCTTCAATCAGTCAGTTTCACAAAAGTAATTGCTTTTTTTATTTTAAAGTCAAACTCTCTCTAACTTCGCTTTTTTTCATATAAAAGAAATTTGAATGCTACGTGAATAATACCGGTATGGTATTATTTAGCAAATATTGGATTTCGATTTAAAAAATTTGTAAATAAAGTATAATAACTCGATATATGCTCAATTAATCCATTGCGTAGTGGAAGCGCATGAATGACTCTGTATTATATTGTTGCAAATTTTTTTTTATTTCAAATGGCAGAGAATAAGACATACATTATACAAACAGAACAAATATAACGTACATAAAACATGAACAATCAATATCGTAAACAAAGGCCAGAGACTTGAACCTATTAGCCGTCATATGATGTTACCCCAGCGCACCAGTGGGGGTCGTAACACACCGGGCCCAACATCACAACATCCATGCCTGCAGGTGGGACTCAAACCCACAACCCTGCAACCGAGCGTTCACTAGAAAACGCCTGCCTTGACCGCTCGACCACCGTGTCGGCATATTGTTGCAACGTATTCTCTTAAGTCATAGGTGTACTTTCATGATACAAGAACGAGTCCAAATTTCTGGGATCTAGCACGTTTATTTGCAAGAATAGCGTAATAAGGAACAATGTACAACAAATAGACCGATAACTTTCTCACAAGATCATTAAACAAATGTCAAGTACAGTAAAACAGCAATTAAACGCTCACTAATTGCACAAAACAGCGGATGCAAGTCTCAAAAATTGGTGTACCTCATATTTTAATATAGCCGTTATCACGTCACCTGCTCTCCGAGTAAGTTATGACTTTATTTACAGACTCCCTATAGAAACTTCTAGAAATCTCTCTCGTAGAATTTTTGCTATTTCGAGGTGGCATTTCGGAAAGTCGCAAATTGTCGCCAAATGGTCTATAAATCGCCAAATCTGGAAACCCCTCCGAACTTCAGAATATGGCAACCCTAGATTCAAGTTATAGGAAAGATTGCCTGTACGGGTGTTTTCTCCGTGTGCTTTTCCAACGAGACTTGAGTGACAGCATGTTACACATTCCTGAGATTATTCTATTCTTTCCACCTTTACCCCAGGTGATCACTCAGTCACTCATGGCTAGCGGTCACTGTCAATAAAGCGGTACATTCAATAATTTTTTTTAATTTTAATAGCCTTCTTAATTAACCATTGTATAGAAAAGACGCGCATATTTTATAATTCTGTTAACATGTAAAATTACGGCATGTAAAGCAATATCTCCACCCGTGTGGTGACCGGATGTAAAAGAATAGTCCCAACGTAGCTCATGCATGTTGTAAGAGGTGACTAAAATTGGTACCCAGCGTCTGGGCACCCTGCCCCTGGGGATTATGTCAGGGGACAGGAGTCCAGGTTGGGAGTTGGGCGTAGGGCTAACAAACCTATCCCATAAAAATTTACTCGTTACGAAATCCAAAGAAAAAAATATCCGGCCGCCCTATGGAAAACGATTTGGAAAAGGATTATAGACTTTTCGTTTTGGGACTTGGAATATACGTACATTGCATTTTAATAAAGGCCTACATTTTTTAACAGAGGAATTTGATAAATATAATATTGACCTACTTGCCATACAGGTAATGAGATGGCTTGGAGAGGGAATTATTGAGAAAAGGAACCATTCAATATACTACAGTTGTGAAGAGAAGAACCATGTTTTTGGAACTGGGTTTTTGTTGAACAATAGAGTAAAACATCTGGTAATTGACTTCTTGTTCCAAGTTCGTCTTGACTGTGCAAAATTCGTTTACGGGAAGGATTCTTTAACTATAGCATCATTAATGCTCATGCACCTACAGAGGATAAAGATGAAGAAGAAAAAGAACTTTTTTTTTAAGATCTTCATATGCTATATAGAAACTGTCCAGAACATGATGTTAAAATCATCTTAGGAGACCTGAATGCAAAAGTAGGCAAAGAGAATGAATTTAGACCAACGATTGGGAAATATAGTTTACATGATAATACTAATGATAATGGACAGCGATTAATATACTTTGCTGCTGAGAATGGTTTGACCATATCCAGCACCTTATTTAATCATAAAATAATACACAAGATAAATTGGCGCTCACCTGATGGAGAGGTGCAGAATCAAATTGGCCATGTCCTTATTGACTCTAGGCATGTTTCGGATATTCAGGTCGTTATAACCTATCGTGATGCCACCTGTGATTCCTATCATTTCTTAGTCATTGCTAAGCTCAATGATAAAATCGCGATGCTCGTAAGTTAAGGGGAGAAAGACAGGAACGGTTTGATGTGAAAAGTTAAAAAATGAAACAACTAAGCAAAGCTTCCTGTCTAATCTCAGTGAGGAGTTACAATCAAAAAACCTTGCTGAAATGGAAAGTGTGGAGTTAAAATGGAATGCACTCAGAAGTGCGGTTATACATACGGCCAATAGCATACTGGGTAATACTGAAAAAACTAAATCGAAAGATTGGTTTGACCAGGAATGCATGTTGGTATCACAAACTAAAGTTGTGGCATATGAAAATATGCTACAAAAGCGGTATACAAGAACCTCAGTGGAGGAATATAGGAAAACCAGAAGACGTGAAAAAAAAATTCATCGGCTTAAAAAAAGACTTTTTCACGAAGTTCGGTTTAGAGATGTTGAACATAAGAGGGGATCTAATGAAAGCAGAGCTTTCTTTCGTGAAATTAATCTCGGTCGAAACGGTTTTAGACCTAGAGTAACTGCATGTAGACACAAAGATAATTTAATTTTGAATGACAGGAAGGAAATTCTTCACCGATGGAATGAGTGTTTGCTGACTGGTAACACACAGGATGAAGACTTGGCCAACCCAATTCCTGTTGTAAATAACGAGATTGTCCCACAACCATCCTTAACAGAAGTTAAAGAAGGGATTGCCAAACTTAAAAGTAACAAATCTCCAGGCCTTGACTCCATTCCTTCAGAATTTATAAAAATGCAGCACTGCAGGATGTTGAGGAAATTCACCATCTCATCGATTTTATTTGGGACCATAAAGTTCTGTCTGAAGAATGGAAATTGAGCACCATATGTCTCATACATAAAAAAGGAGACATCTTGGAGTGCTCAAATTATAGAGGTATCACCTTGCTCTGCACCTTCTATAAATTATTTTCCAACATACTTTTCCACAGATTAGTTGTTTTTACTGACAGAATTATTGGTGATTACCAATGCGGTTTCCGCAGGGGAAGATCAACAACAGAACAAATCTTTAACTTGAGACAAATCATGGAAAAGACAAAGGAAATTTGATATTAAAACCTATTATTTGTTTATAGATTTTAAAACGGCTTATGAGTCAGTAAACAGGAAATTACTTCTGGAATCAATGAGATAATTTAACACACCTGAAAAGCTGATCAAGCTGGTCGCTATTATTCGAACAGAAACTAGGCTAAGTATTAAAATCCAGAACATCCTGTCAGAACCTATTGTTTTTTCGAATGACCTCAGGCAGGGAGATGCACTAGCTTGCCTTTTCTTTAATCTTGCCCTTCAAAGGATTGTAAGAGATTCTAATATTAACACTAGAGGAACAAATTTTAATAAATCTGTGCAAATCTTCGCATTTGCTGATGACATTGTTATTGTCGCACAAACCCCGGAAGCACTCAGACAGGCCTTCCTCTCTTTGGCAGCTGAGGCAAGTAAGATGCATCTTGCCATTAATCGGAATAAAACTAAATATATGCCATACACCAACTTTGATATTCCTAATCTTGAAATCCTATCTTGAAATCCTTGAAATCCTATCCTTATTTGATAATCCTTATCTTGAGGAGAGTACAGGTTTGAAGCTGTTAACAGTTTCAAATATTTAGGCTCTGAAATGAACACATTAAATAATATAACCCCAGAGGTCCGTAACAGAGTTACTACTGCTAATAGATTTTTTTTTTAGATTACGAAAATATCTTAAATCTAATTTTATCAGCAGAAAAATCAAAATGCTTATTTATAAAAGTTTGATTATACCCGTTCTCACTTACGGTACTACTGAAACATGGACAATGACCGAGAAGGACAAAGACACTCTCGCTATATTTGAAAGAAAAATCTTGAGAAGCATATTTGGAGGAATAAAGTGTGATGATTATTGGAGACGAAGAACTGACTTAGAGGTTTACAAGTTATTTAAAGAACCAGATATTATTAAATTTATATCAATACAGAGGATTACATGGGCAGGGCACTTAATGAGATTAGATGCCAGTCGAGCCACAAAAAAGATCTCCTTGGCTAGACCAATTGGTACCCGAAAAAGAGAGAGACCAAATCTTAGGTGGTGTGACTGCCTGGAAAAATATCTGAAAATTATTAAGGCGATGTATTGGAAAACCTTGGCCAAGAACAGGACGGCATGAAATGGAATTATAAGGATGGCCAGGGCCCATCCGGGACTGTCGCGCCAGTGAAGAAGAAGAAAGCAATATCTCATCTCCGATCGCTGTATGTTGCCCTCTTTTCAACATTTTCAGACATTTTAAACTAAAATCAATCCTCAAGTAATATGAAATATTTATAATAGTTTGAACAGGAGAATAGACTGAAGACAATTTCGGTATTTCAAGCGTAACTCTGTAACTATAATTACAAATGAAATTAAAAACTGCATAAAATATTGAATTACAAAATATGAAAAAATCAACTGTTATAATTATGAGTTAGAATATACCAAGATTAATTAGCGTAAACAAATATAATTAGTTAAAAAAATGGAATCTTTTTTCTGTGCAAGATGGTACAAAATCAAATTTTGTGTGTTTAGTTGTTTTTATAACTGAAAGAATGCTGGAACAAAATGTTCCGAGACCTTTAAATTTTTCGAACAAAGTTCTAATTTTATTTTTGTGATTTTTCCTTGCTTATTTGTCAAAATGATTCTCGTGTGCACACAATTTTAAATTACTACTTTTAGAAGTTCGGGCTGTGTAATTTACCCTTTAGTCAAATATCCCGAGTCTCATTCAAATGTAAGATATATATTTTTACTTTCTCATACGTAATATTGGGTAAGTATTGCTTACTTGAAAATTATCGATTTTGAGATTTGGATTACAATATATCTTTCAAGACTTCCTAAATACGTTTTAACTATTTTTGGAATGATGTTCGTTTGTCTGTCTGTCAATCTGATGTCTGTGTGTCGATTTCTTGTGTACACTATAGCAGCTACAAATATTAATGGATCGTTACGAAATTTTATATCCGGCTTTGTTATAAAAAAAATTTAGAACTAGAGATAATTTTTTAATTGGAGCGAAAACTTTGAATTTATTCGAATTTTTATATTTACTTGACATGGACAAAATTTAGCATAATCATACATAAAACGTTTTATTTATGGTTCAATGATCACGAGACTTTATAGTTTCAATCACTGTTGTGATAAACAGTCATGATACAATCTTCTGTGTTCGTGACGTCATTACCCTCCTTGGGGGGGGGGGGGCAAGCTATTTCCCCGGAGGTTAAATTGTCAAGTATGTCATCAAATGAAAGATTTTTGAAGTCCTTTAAAGTGAAATGTGGCACGCTATAGTTGTAATCATTTGGACCCACAATGTCGATTTAATCAGATTTTTTTTTAAAAATTTGGAAAAAACTGTATTCTGGTATGAGAAAGTTGAGTTGGGCCACACTGCAGCTAATTTTTGGGTGTCTGTTAGAAGTTTTTTTTAATACTAATAAAACATAAAGGGATATTTAATATAATTGGATTAATCCGAAAAATGTATTTATGTATGGACATAATTATTCAAAAGAAAATAATGCGGTGATGTTCACAGTACAAAATTGCACTTTGGTGTTGGGTATGCATATCTAAATTTAATCTAAATTTAATCTTCTTGTGTACGCTATAGCAGCTACAAATATTAATGGATCGTTACGAAATTTTATATCCGGCATTGTTATAAAAAAAATTTAGAACTAGAGATAATTTTTTAATTGGAGCGAAAACTTTGAATTTAGTCGAATTTTTATATTTACTTGACATGGACAAAATTTAGCATAATCATACATAAAACGTTGTATTTATGGTTCAATGATCACGAGACTTTATAGTTTCAATCACTGTTGTGATAAACAGTCATGATACAATCTTCTGTGTTCGTGACGTCATTACCCTCCCCCAAGGAGGGTAATGACGTCAAGTTTTGGGCAAGCTATTTCCGCGGAGGTTAAATTGTCAAGTATGTCATCAAATGAAAGATTTTTGAAGCCCTTTAAAGTGGAATGTGGCACGCTACAGTTGTAATCATTAGGACCCACAATGTCGATTTAATAATTTTTTTCTTTTAAAATTTGGAAAAAACTGTATTCTGGTATGAGAAAGTTGAGTTGGGCCACACTGCAGCTAATTTTTGGGTGTCTGTTAGAAGTTTTTTTTAATACTAATAAAACACAAAGGGATATTTAATATAATTGGATTAATCCGAAAAATGTATTTATGTATGGACATAATTATTCAAAAGAAAATAATGCGGTGATGTTTACAGTAAAAAAATTGCACTTTGGTGTTGGGTATGCATATCTAAATTTAATCTAAATGAAAAATTACTCTACGAATCCTTTTATGTCACTATTCTGTTCTTTCATCGTCAATAATTAAAGAGAACTCCTAATTCCATGGTAGAGTAAAATATTTAAAAATATATGTTTCATTTTTGTACACGTAATATATATATATATATATATATATATATATATATATATATATATAAAGATATATAAATGGAAAGTATATAACGGGGGTGACTATATGTCTTTCATAAAATGGTAGGGGTGGATTGCGACACTCCTTTCCCAGTTTAAGCAGCTTTTACCGCCCGGGCAACGCTCACGGTACCTATATAATACAATGGTCAGTCCTCCATATGTGCAAAGACAAAAGCACTTCAACAGTAACAAAATCAAAAAGGAGACCTGGAATGGATAAAAGACGCCATAGATTACTGTTCCCAGATTCCACAGTATTAGTAAGTCAATTCGCGCATGCGTATTGAGATATCTTTATAACAGTAACGCAGATATGTTTGAACACGCTCAAAATCTCAATTGAATAAATCAATGTCTTTGTCTTCTTTGAAAAAGAAATTATAATATTTTTTTAAGAAGTTTAATGGATAATGTTTTTTTATGGCTTCCTTTACTATTTTTTTGGCTGTTATTTATGCAGTCCTTCTTGAATGTATTATATATAAGGTTTCTTTTGAAATGTCCGATAATGATATTTCTGAAAATATTCTTTGTGAGATTAGAATTCTAATCAGTTATAGGGTTGATCTTGTATGAATCTCGTTTGTCATGTAGAGTCGTGTATATCCCATATTGCCGATGTTTTCTGATTGATAAATCCAAAAAATCCACCGCTACGTCTTCTTTTACTTGATTTTCGATTAATTCTAATTCACTTGGATAAAACTTGAAATCAAAGTTTGGGGTGTGCTCAAAATACCCCAAAAGCACATCGTCAACATAACGGAAGTAAGGCATTTCTGATAAAATATGGGTTCCCTTTTCGTATTTTGATAAATATATATCCGCGAGCATAGACGAACAGCATCCTCCCATGGGTATACCTCTAATTTGTCTGTAAAAATTCTTCCCGTCATGTAAAATATTTTCTTTTAAAACCAATTCCACAAGGTCTAAATATCTTCGATAGGTAATGAATCGTTTCAAGTCATATTCTTCATGTAATTTTTTTAAAATCAAATGCATCTGTGTGAAGTCTATATTATTAAATAAATCACGAAAATCATAGCTTTTAAAGCATATATCCTTGTGGCAAAATTTAAGCCTGCTTATTACTTCTTGACCGTTTTTTATCATAATATTACTTTGCTTTTTTATATCAATCATAACATGTTGAAGTATATCCAATAGTTTCAGATTTGCATGTGCTAAGTATGATCCATATCCTATCGTAACTGTTCGGAATTTCACAGGATTCTTGTGTAGTTTGGGAATAAGAACGAGGTATGGGAAATTAACAGTTTTTAAATCTCACGCCTATACGCTTGTAAAGTGCCTTTATTCTCTTAGTCAGAACTATTTCGTTACTTGACAGAAGTGCATACATTGTGCAATCATGATAACATTGACTTAAGGTGTCTATATAGATTTTTTTAAATGTGATAGCATTTTTACATACAATTTTATCTGTATAAGTTATAACATAGTCTTCTTTATATTGTTTAATTGATGATGGAATTGTAGATTTCCTGAAGTTATGATTTTGCTTTTGATAGTAATGACGGAATTCATTGAAAAGATGGTATTTTCATTCATTAAAGACATGATGGGTAAACTGTATTTCACCGCCATTCTGTAAGTGAAATCTTCTAGATCACTATAAAAATCGCTATACACATGTTTAATTTCTTGTGCTCGAAATTTGGTCCGAGTTGAAATATATGTTTTAGCTTTTTATCTTTGATAATATTCAAATCCCCGGTAACTATATGCTTGTGGATGGGATCTTTATGAATATCCTCTTGACAATTACAGATTTCTGTTTTATATGAAGCAACATCTTTACTTATTTTGTTGTAGTTAAAAAATTTCCTTCCATTGGTTCGGATAAAACGATAATTTAACTTGATCCCCAGGTTTGGTATAGGTAGTTGCTTTTCAATATTTTGAAGTATGGAATTAAAGGGAATTCTTTCATACATTTTGTTCTTAAATGTGGTGATAAAATAGTCTTTAGTTTTTATAATATTTTTCTTGGGATCTAATATTATCTGATATTTTCTAGCTCTAAGTTGTTCAAGTCCAACAATATATCGATCTTTTTATTAATATCTTCTGAAAAAAGGTTGGATTCTTTTATATCAATATTTATTAAGAAAGTCCCTATTCGTTGTATATATTTAAGTTTGATACCATTAACGATATTCTTGATCCAGCTTATTTTTAACAATACATCTGTTTTAAGATATTTTATGAAATTCAAGATTTTTTCTTCTGTAATATTATAATTTATATATTGTTTTTTGCTTCCTCTGTGCCATAAGACTTTTTATGAGTCAAAGTTTCTGATAAAGGATATGAAGAATTATCTCTGCATTTTTCACTATTGCAGTTTTCTTTGAATATTAGAGAGTTAAGTACGTATGGGTATGCAGTAGTATATTGTCTTATGTGGGTGCCTTCCCCCCACAGTCGTTCAGATAGGTTAGGTACTGTATCTAGTATAGTTACAATGATTTTAGAAAAGTCGTGTTCCTGAAAATGACGTATTTTCAAATTTGAAGTTAGGTTTTCTTGTTTATGTGTTTTTCCCACTTGGTTTCTGTGTAAATTTATGCGAATATTCAAGAGATTTTGGGTTTGCCCTATGTATTTTGCCTGGCAAATGAGACATGAAATACCATAAATCACATTATAACACTTGCAAAAGATTTTACTTCTTTCGTTATAGGTTGCAATCTGTTGTGGACTGCCAACAGGACATAACTTGCATCTCTTGGAAAGACATTTATTGAATCTATAATTCTTCATTTGGTGGTAATGATAATAATTAGTGTTAAAATATTTATATATATATATATATGTGTTATATATATTTATATAAATATATATATATATATATATAAATATACACATATATATATATATATATAAATATATATATATATATATATATATATATATATATATATATATATATATATATATATATATATATATATATATATATATTGCGTAATATATATACGAGGGTAGATAAAAAAAAAGGTTACAAGCAGTAGCATTTGAAAAGTAATTATTGTGGAGGAAATATTTTCCCCCAGAGTGGAGACAGATGGCGGTCGTTGTCTTACCCCGGTTGTGCGGGTAGGTAGTGTAAGTTCGCAGACGCGTCACAGCGATTGAAATGGCAAGAAAAGGGGTCTCGCTTGAAGGTGCGAGCCGCGATTCGTTTATTATGGCCAAAAAATGTGTCCGCATATGAAATTTAGAGTCAAATCGTGGAAGTTCATGGTGAAGAATCAATGAGCAACTGATCGAGTATCTGGAGCGTGGCCATACCGTTACTGCCGATCGTTATTTTGAGACTTTGACAAGGTTACGTGAAGCCATCTGACGCGAACGCCCTGGCATATTGAGTGATGGTGTCGTCCTCCTGCATGACAATGCCAGGTGCCATACTGCTCGCCTGCCCGCCATACTCAAAAATTGCTGCAAATGTTCAAGTGGGAAGTCTGGAGCCACCCCCCATATAGCCTAGATTTGCTTCCCAGTGACTATTTCCTTTTTCCGAAATTGAAGGAACACTTATCTGGAACAAGGTTCTTTTCAGACAGTGATGTGAAAACAACCGCCGAGAACTGGTTAATGGACAGGGACGTGATTTCTACTAAGCCGGTTTAAGCAAGTTGGTCCTGGTTTTATGTGGAAAAGTGATCGCTAAGTATGCCTCTTAATTCCATTTTGTATTTTCTGTCTATTGTTAATAAATAATCTGTAACCTTTTTTATGGATCCATCCTCGTATATATATATATATATATATATATATATATATATATATACGCTGTGATATTTTAAAAACCAAGTAAAAAAATCATTAAAATAGATACATCAACTTTTAAAATGTACAAGGGAATTTATAAGTTGTTTTAAAAATACGTTGTATAAAACTCATCTAAATTAACTAATAAATGCAAGTTCAAAAACACGAGATAGAAAAAAAAATCACCTTTTGAAAATATAAAATGTAGTTAAATATATTCCCTCATTTAGTTTCTCTGAAATTTAGAACAGAAAATGCCCCTCTTTGTGTAAACGTATCTTTTGAAGAACTAACTGCAAGCATAATTAAATTTGTGCTTGATTCCTTTTAGTTATTTTTACTTATCGTTTGAACAAAGTAATTTTTCTGTCTGATAATATTAAAATATACCATCTAAGCATTTGAATATAAAGTACACAAATATATAAAACTTCCAAAACGCAATTTATCTTTTTTTTAGAACATAGTGGCCCCTGATGAATAGATCAGCCTTCTGCTTTGACCGCACCGTTCCTTTAAATACCAAAGAAAGAAGAAGCCACTTTTCGAAACATAAAAATAATCTCCATGCGACAGGCCGAAAGCTGAAATAATGCAAATTTCCTTCCTATCTGACATTCTGAAATTTGCTTCAGAAAGATTGATCTGCAGTGAAGATCATTTCGAAGTCAATTCTGTTAAGATAAATCTCAAGGAAAACGCTTTTCATTTCTGCTAAGAAACTCATGGCATATATATATATATATATATATATATATACATATATATATGGTTATAGGATGGCTTTATTACTGGATTCAGTTTGAATAATTTCTTATTTGTCGGCAGTCTTGTGTGAGAGGGATATATTGCAATGGATATAAAAATTTGTTTTTTAGATTTAAATCAATTTATAAATTTTTGAATCACTGAAGAGGAATCAACTTCTTTCCTTCTTTCCACCCAAACCGTCCGACCTACCCGAAGGTGTAAGGTATCTATTTGGACGGCCTGGACAATGCCACTCAATTTAGACCAGAACCCACAGTGGAGGCACATCCAT
Source organism: Amaurobius ferox (assembly GCA_951213105.1). Classification (NCBI taxonomy): domain Eukaryota; kingdom Metazoa; phylum Arthropoda; class Arachnida; order Araneae; family Amaurobiidae; genus Amaurobius; species Amaurobius ferox. The sequence continues at coordinate 138,644,164 of OX578139.1, forward strand.
ATGGAACATATTCTCCTTCCAATCGATCTATCAGTCGATCGTTGCGGCTTGTCAAGTCGATATTTGGATGATTTTGGGGGAAATGGGGAGTTTTGCTTTATATTTTACTAGAACGAAAACTAAATTTTACTTTAAGACCCATTAAGTAAACGAGTAAGATTAAATGTATTTAGAAATTGATCAACTTTGATGTTTGAGTGTTGCAGTTCGCAGAAAAATTACAAAACTGTCATGGGCCGGTCCGATTTAATATTAGAGGTGTTCCAAGTTCTAAAGATTTACCCTCCAATTTGTGTCACACATTTATGACATTATTATACATTACATTATTTGGATAGAATATGGTTCAGCAACAAAATTAATAAAAACTTCATAAACTTCGATTTTTTGCAGTAGATTTCGAGAGATTATTTGATGGTTCAGGAAGTTAAGAAAGTAGTTTTTGAAATAAATTTATTCAGCCGAAAATAGTGGATATTTGAAGCATAATCTTAAATATACTGTGAAATTGCCCACCATTCATCAATGCAACACTTATAAGGTATAGAAACAATATTCTCTATTTCTACCTCCCTTTCTCTCCCTGTCTTTAAATTATGAAATAATAGTGTCATATTTTGAATATACATTGGGCAGGGGTGTCAGAGATATTTTCATATAAAATAACCAAGACCGAAAACGTACAATTTTATTGATATTGTTTTGAAAATTTTCGGTTCAAAAGAAGGAGGTTGAGGTTATACACCTCTGTTGACATGTTATGTTAGCTAGAGATAGAAGTCGGTCTTTAGCTTAAGTGTACATTAAAAGCAGATATCGATGTTCCAAAGGTTGGGAACCACTGATACAAAACAGCTTCGGGGATTGGAACGAATCTACTACATAAACTTAGGCAGCATCAGTAAATCCGCAACATTTCCCTGTTTAAGACGTAAGAAATGAATTAAAGATCTGAAACAGTTGACTGCCTGCACCATGCAGAACTAACCAACACACTTTACAAATTCTGATTGGCTAGGAATCTAATGGAGCAAATTTATGTATAATAATCTTGATTATGCTTTACTAAAATGTAAATGTTTGTTGATATTTAAAGGATAGAAAACATTGTCACCATGCTAAATAAACAAATATAATTCTACTGTGTGCCTTTATGAAAGGCTATATAGCAATTTTGAGAGTGCTTAACTCTTAGTATGAGAATAATACTACGACAAAATGTTATTAAATAAAAAAATATTTGCAGCATTAAAAGGTAAAAACCAATATTTGTAATTTCAATCAAACTTGCTTCAAAATGCTTCGAAATGGCAGTAAATATGCCTAATCTCCGATTCAAATGTCTAAAACATCTAAAAAAATCTGGAACGTATTTTTACAAAAAAAAAGTTTATCCTGTGATAAATAGATCAGTCCTATGTTTGGCCCGAATATTTATTTATACGAAAGAAAGTCACTTTTCTGGAAATATAAAAATAATGTCAACGTGACATGCGGAGAAACTAAAATAATGCAAATTTAATTCTTTTCTGACATTTGAAAATTTGTTTCTCAAAGATTGATCTAAAGTGATCTTTCATTTTAAAATCAGCTCTGTTATGATAAATCTGATAAATCATGAAACTTTAAGCCCTTTCGATGTTAGAGTTAGTCTTTTCCAATACTGTATATTTGATAGAGTTTACACACACACCACACACACACACACACACACACACACACATATATATATATATACATATATAGCATGTAACAATTATTTATTATTCAGTAAAATATTTAATCATATATTTCTTCATATCTTTAATTCTTGGAGTTGATATTTATCTATTTGTATATCAATTGTCAATTGAGTAATACTCTCCTAAAATTCACAACATATGGCGCAATCTAGAATTCTTTCGAGATACTTTCTCGTGCTAGATTACTGATATATTTGGCGTCAAGAATGCAGGTGATTAAAGATATCGATTCTGATTTCTATTTACATCCTTGTTGATTGATAGGTAAATCACCGATATCTCTGGTATTTGTACTGTCATCTTCTTCTTTCCATTTGTTTCCGTTTACTTCTATTTTTGTTTATGTCTGGTAATGTGTAGGATCGTTTTACAACATGTTTCAACCACATGGCTGTATCGTTAAGCGGAACATATTTGGAACCTCTGTCAATGTAAAGCTCCTGGAAAAGCTGGGTCTACAGAATTTAGATCCACTTTCATATATTCAATTTGCATCTTATCGTTACAACTTATTTTTATTGCCATTTTTATATTTTGCGCCCCCATCTTTTGACAATCCTTTGATGCTCCTGCTTAGTTTGTATGTATCACACTTGAATGTAAATTTATACGTGGTATGGAGCGTCGTTAACGATAAAAAAGGACGAAATATGTCGCAAAGATGCCAACTGGACATATATTTGAAGGGACAAATTATTAGAATGCTGGAATCCGGTCGATCCCAAACCGAAGCGTCTCGAATTATGAATGTGCCCCAGTGTGTGATCTTCAGACTATGGCAGAAGTTCCAAATAACTGGAGATAATATCCGACGATCAGTGCCAGGTTGACCAAGGGCAACAATCGCTCGGCAAGACTGTTATTTGGTGATAACTGCGCGACGAGGAAACGTCCTGCCAGACAACTGGATTCAGCCCTGACAGGCGCCACAGGAGTCACTGTTTCGAGACAAACTATTTGCAGGAGATTCAGACAGTTTGCATCCCCCTGACGTCTGCCCAGAAACGCGCGCATTTACAGTGGAGTTCGGAACATCCGCAGTGGAGTGGACAACAGCGGATCAATGTAATGTTCAGTGACGAGTCCAGATTTAGCTAGCCTGCAAACTGATTCTCATCGTACCATCATCTGGAGAGAACGTAATATTTTCACCCGGCAAATATTCCGGAAAGACATCGTTTTCCGTTTTGGGGAGTCATAGTCTGAGCAGGCATCATGATGGTCGGCCACACAGACCTCCACATATTTGACACGGGGTCGGTTACCGGTCACAGCTACAGAGACGAAGTCCTTGAGCATACCGTTCGATTGTTTCGAGGTGCTGTTGGTCCTAATGTAATATTCATGGATGATAACGCGCCTACTGACCGTGCGACCTTGGTCGACGACTTCTTTCAAACTGATGATATCCATGACATGCAGTTGCCTGCCAAGTCTTCCAATTTGAATTCAATAGAGCATGTGCGGGATATGCTCGGTAGACATCTGGTAGCCCTCCGCTACCCACCAAGCTCCGTTCTGTGATTTAAAATTGCTCTCCGTGAGGCTTGGAACTCTTTGAACAAATTCCTCATCGAAAGTATGGAAAATCATTGTTCAGCATACATTGCTCTCCGAGGTTCCCCCACACCGTATTAAACTGCAACATCACATTGTTTTAATCATTCTGTTTCACTTAGGTTGACACTTGTGTTGTGACCCTTTTCTTTGGATAATAAAAGTCTTCATTATCCTTGTTTTGTATTGTTTTCTTCTTTTATAACACTATCACACCCGTATACCGCGTTTCCTTCCATTCCGATGTAGCTTTCCTGAAATTTTCACAACGAACCCCCTTAGTCGTGCCCCCTTACCTGGGTATTCAGTAACCGCGGTTTCAGTTACCACCAGTTTAACTCGGCTCAATAAACAATTGGAAAATTAAATAAATAAATGTTTCAAATCAAATATGGGTCGCCTTTCTTTGAGTAGAACGGCAAGTAGTTTTTTACGAATATATTCTTTGGAAATTATGTACATGCACGTTTGTAAGATATCCATTATGAAATGTAGAATAACAACATGGTTTTTCATTGATCATGCCTCACTTTGATGAAAAGGAATGTTTTTTATTTGTCTATCATTCCTTCAAACTGCATATGATATGGTACAGTAGTACTGCATTTTTCAATTATTCTATCATCTGTTAAGTATTAGGCTAGCTGAAATGTCAAATTCCCTTACTTTCATATTTGCGGGAGAGAGAGAAAAAGTTGACATGTAATGTACACTTTATTGTAACCTTATTAAATGTTGGTAATTTCCAACTGTGCGTTATTTATCTATTCAACTGTGCCGTATTTGTATATTGCACGGGTACCTCGTTATATATAGCTTTCGGTATTGCCCGCGGTTTCACATAACCACGGCACGCTTTGAAATGTGTTACCAATAAAAATAAATATTTTTAGTCTTTATAATACCTAAATCAACCGAAAACTCTAAAAAAGTTCACCATTGAAAATATGGGTTCCTCATAAAAACATGAGCAGACTGCGTAATACGCATCATTTAATTAAATATCTAAGAATGAAGTGGCTTTACTAGAAACATAAAAATCTGATGTGGGCAGCACATGACTTTCCATGCAGACTTATATCAATGTTCTCTTTATTTCAATTAAATTTAATTCACTTTTAATTCCATTTTCGGTCTCATTTGGTAACTGGACTTATACTCAAAGATAGCGTTGAGAAAATACGAAAAAACTAAAATATCTCGAGAACGGCTAGTCCTAGTGTATTGGGGTTGATCTTATTATTTTCTTCGTTAAAAATTACGTATAAAACAAGCTTTTAATGGATATGTTTGAGCATGCATAGTTTTTTATTTTAGACTTTGACGATTTTTGCGGACCATTTTACAAAAAAAGGCAGATTATTTTTTTCCGAATCATACCAAAATCTAATCAGCACTAGGGTATCCCACAAGTGACTTATCTGTAGAATTTTGTGAAATTCGGTTCATTAGATTTTCAGCTACAGTGGATACAAGCTTTTGTGGGCATATTCGCAAAAAAGGCAAGTTCCTTTATCCCGAATCGTACCCAACACTAATCAGCACCAGATTCGCCTTCAAGTAACTTACCTACCAAATTTTAGCAAATTCGGTCCATTAGTTTTTTAGTTAGAGTGGATAAAAAATCTGCACTTTCAGACATACAGACACACACACAGACGTCACGCTAAAAATAGTTTCGCTAAAAATAGTTACGTCACGCTAAAAATAGTCGTATTTCAGAGGTCTTGAAACGTGTAGATCCGTCGACAACTCGAGTTGCGATTTTCAGCATAATTCCAATACTTTCCCTATACATTACCATGTATTGCAGGGAAAGTATTTAAATAGTTTTAGTCTTTATAATACCTAAAACAACCGAAAACTCTTAAGTTTTACCATTTAAAATATGGGTCCTTGATAAAAACATGAGCAAAATGCATAATATGCATCATTTAAATAAATATCTAAGAATGAAGTGGCTTTACCAGAAACACAAATATAATCTCCAAATGACATGCACAATAATGTAAATTCATTCTTTTATGACGTTTGCGAATTTATTTTCTAAAATATTGATCTGCAACGATCTTTCTTCCCGAAGTCAGTTCTGTTTTCCAAAATTTAAGATAGAACCAGTTTCGCCGCTGAAAGAGAAACAAAGTATTGACCAATGTGATGTACTCGAGTGGTTTATTTATGATGGAAAGGTTCGTTTAGCGCGTGATTGATGCGATATACTGAAAGAAATTCGTTAAAATAAAAGAAAAAATTCAACTTAAATATGTTTTTTTAAGAACTCAAAGAAGTAAAATGTTTTTTAGTTCAGAGTTTAAAAAAATGCTATTTTTATTTTCAATGATATATGATTTAAATTCGTATAAGCATTCTTATATATCGAAAAATTATATAGCGATTTTCTGTAGCGAAAAATCTACGCATAGTACGTCCATGAAATTCGGTTTACATTTCAAGACACCTAAAGGTGCACCTCGGTGTTATTTTTTTAAATTTGGAATATTTTTTTTTAGATTTTTTATGTTTTAGCCCGGTTTACAACTATTTTGGGCGATAATCAAGCAAATCGATTCCTTAGTGACTGAAAATATTATTACAGAGTTTCCATATCGACACCATCGGAAAGATTGAGAAATTCTCTTTCACACAAACTGTGAATGAATCCATACTTTTAATAGTAATATTTTCGTGAATTTAAAAATATATACATACTTTTTGTTCGATAAAAGCGTACCCGATTTTTCTATTAGGATTTACAAGAATTCATTGCGTTGCTTATAGTTTAACACCAACTACTTTAAATATTACAGACTGTTCTTAAACAAAATGTAATGTTTAGAGTCAATACATTAATTACAATTCTTTTAAGCGAGAAACTAATAAAATAATTGAATTACCCCACCCATTGAAGTTTGATCCCTGCGATTTAAATTAAGTTTACCGACCTAATGAAGCCACTACTATATTCACGCATGCGCATAATCCGGAGGGTCGAGCCATTCATTCCATTCCATTCGTGTTTTCATAAGCCACATGCTGAATATATGGTCAGTTGTAATTCATATTTTTAGATTTGGAAATTTTGTTTCTATTGTGAGAATAATTTTATTTCGAAACGGACGTTTCTGAAATTGGGCATCTGCTTCTGTCTGTCTATTGAAGTATCGGTCACTCATTTTAATATTAAGTAGCTTATGTTTATATCGATGGCTCTTTATTGGACAGAACTTGGGGGGGGGGGCACAGCTGGAGTCTCTGGCACATTGTTTGATTTTTACTTACATGTTGGAGCTGCTACAGCGCACTTTGATGGGGAGATCGAGGCAATTTATGTGGCATTGCAACAACTCGCACTTCGTCCTTCTCTATTCAACAGAGCGGTTATCTTCCCGGACTCTAGTTCGGCTCTCCAGACAATTTCCAGCAACCAAAGAAACAATGAAACCCAGATTCAAGAGATCAGGGCGCTATGACCTAACACACATAATCACTTTAGAATGAGTGCATGTGCATTAGGTTGGAGCGAAAACATTTTTTTCGAATTTTAAATTGGCCACGGTAAAAAAGTTGCCCCATGGGACAAAACGAAAGTGGGATAAAAAATGTATGTTCCTGAGGTTAAAATTTCATGCGCGGCGTGGAGGTCAAAATTCACTATTTCTGTCAAAAAAGTCCTCTTTTTGGTCGGATACGATTTTTTTTCGATTTCGAAATCGGCCAGGGTCAAAAAAGTTAGCTCAATGGATCAAACAAACATATGTAAAATTTCAAGCCCCTGAAGTCACACCTTAATGCGTCACACATATGTTAAGTGTGACGATTTTAGCCCAAACAGTCAATTTTCTGAGGTATCCTGTAAAGTCATAGAGGCAGAAGAAGGCGTCTAAAATTTTTAGTGAATGCATCTTAAATACAATTAGGCTTTTAAATAAATATTTTTCGATTTGTTACTACAGTAAAGCTGACTGAAGTAGAATAACAATAAGTTATTTAAACTTTATTTTTTTATTTTCCCAAACTGCATTTTGGAACTAACAATAACGCATTTTGCTTGTAATAACATATACTTTTCTCGTGAAATGAGATGTACTGCAGTTGTTATTCACACAATAAAATACAAAATAAAATACAAGAAAAGATATGAAAAACACTGAATGGAAAAAAAATATGCATAAATTCCCATATAAATGTTAAAGAAAATTAAGTAGAAAATTATGATTTCTTATTGAAAGTATTCATACGTTTTTTTGACTGAATTTCGCTAGGATAATGCCATGTCGTTCCTCGTTTTCACAGACTTTTTTGCTGCCTCTGCTACAATTTGAACGTATCTCTCTATTGACTGAGTATGGCACGGGAATTTTAGAATATCAATTTCCAGCCTACATTTCTTTTCTGATACTGCAGATAATAATTCAGCATCTAGAATACTCTTAGTAAGAGGTGGTTCGTATTATTCAGATGTTTGCCAGTCGATAGGTTTAGTATAATCATTTGCACTGAAATTAATTTCCGGAACACTAAAATTTCTCATTGCTTTTAAGACATTCGTAAATTTTCTTGCTGCCCTAATTCTTTTAACAGCGAGTTGCCTTCTGTGCTTTTTGTCATCTACAAGCACTGACAGGATACTATTTTCCAGGTGCGAGAAAAACTATTGCTTTCTATTACTGGATCAATAACATTGTATAAGTTCTTTTTCAAGAATCTGGAAAGATGTATTTTGTTCCAAATTTGCCGCGAACACTCCAAGCAGAGTGTTTTTCTCTTTATGCTAAACCACACAGGTGCATAAATTTTCATTATAAATATCTCAAGTGTAATTAGGTTTTCAGATGGATTTCAGTTCCAACATATAATCTTAAAATTCTATAAGCTGTTGTAAGCCACCTAGCGTGCGAAACTAGTCTTGGTTTCATGGATGCAAGACACCGGCGGAAACTACTTGACATACATCATACAAATACTTTTGATCAGAGCTCAACTTCAAATATGTTACTTCAAAAGCAAAATCCTCTCCTCTAATTGAAAAATATGTTTTCACTGCAAGATTTCACAATTTTGGAATGATTTTCCATAGGCCCAGAAAATGTATTGGGTCCTTTAGTTTCTCCAACGAGCTTTATTAGAAGATATCGCAAAGGTAATTCATTTGCGTGTAACAGACAAATGCACCCTCGCAATGGACGATTTAATGCCCCTTCCAATAAATGTATACCCCCCCCCCTTCACGCCAGTATTTACGTTTGTCCCATCACAGCCTACAGCGATCGAACTATCAAGAGAAATTTGTTGATTTTTAAAGCGAGTACTTCGCAACACATAACTTTGGCTGCACCAGATGAAACTGTAATGTATCCAATATAGACAGAGTTTGGTTCTTGTGCCAGGGTGTCATGTTCTTCTTGGACTATTTGTCTATGATACTTCGATGCCTTTTTTTACTTGAAGTGTGGTTGTATTCTGTCCCAGATCGAAGTATAAACTCAGAAGAGGTTCAATATTTTCACTTACGAATTACGAAATGATTTTTTTTCCCTGTGAATCTTACTACGATGAATAAATTGACATGCTTCGCCTTCGTATACTACTTCAACATCTTTCAAAAGCACACTTACAATGGAAACAGCTCCTCGATCTGAAATATCATGACGATCATATTCTCTTGCCAGATTTTGAAGCTTGATCCTCATTTGAGACTGCTTTTGTGCAGTTGGATGATGCAGAAGATAATAACATTGTATCCATTTCTGTTGTCAGCTTAGAAATCAGAGAACCCGAACGGCACATTTTCTGTTTTCATTTTAGTTCTTTGCTTATGAGCTGTTGTGTCTTTTTTATGTCTACTCCACCGATTACCATTCTTCTTGCATATCTGTGATCGTTCAAAAATTTTAGTTTATCATTTGGTAACTTGTATTTTAACAAAAACTTACATTTATTATAATCTGTGCGTTTGCATGCAGCTAAATCAAACAATTATGTTTAGTTAGATTGTTTAAATTCTTCAAGTTTAGACAGGAAGTCTGAAAGTTACGGGTCAATAATTGTGTCTTATAGTCTAATAACACATATAGAGGGCATTTCATAAATGGACGTTTTTATATTAAACTGGTATTTTCTTTAGCTGAAATAGTTATTTTTTATTTCTGTGCGGCGCATGAAAATATGGCTTATGGGACTTGAAATTTTACACATGTTTGTTTAATTCCATGGGCTAACTATTTTGATCCCGGCCGATATCGAAATCGAAAAAAACAATTTTTTTTTCGTGTCAAACAAAAAGAGGATTTTTTGGCCTGAAATAGTCATTTTGATCTCCATGCGGCGCATGAAATTTTGACCTCAGGAACATAAGTTTTTTTACACTTTCGTTTTGTCCCACGGGGCAACGTTTTTACCCTGGCCGATTTCGAATTTAAAAAAAATCGCTACATTTTTTACTTCACCCTACTGTGCATTGCGGAGTACAAGGGAATGGAAAAGCGGACTTTTTTCGCCAAAAAGGGCGCAATGGTCGAGCAGAGATTCTCAAAGCCTATGGCTTTTCATTCAGCTACACAAATGCTACACAAAAAGCAATTGAGGCAGAATCCCTGGAGGCATCTAAGGAAAGTCATGGAGCGTCGTACTCATCAAGGACATTTCAGTCATTCCAGAGACTCCTCGACGAGAAGAAGCTGCCTAGTTCAGACTCCTGACTGGTCATGACTGTCTCAGAGCTTATCTCTATCGAATTGGACTTTCTGCTTCCCCGGACTGTATTTTATATAATCTAGGACAGTCTATGTCTGGAAAACATTTGGACAAGTGTCCTGCACTACTAACTTTTAACTCAATAATTGAGAAATACTGGAGAGCTCGCTGTCTAATTGTCTAGCAGCCAAACGACCGGCATTTGTAAACAACATATTAAGTAGCTTATATTAAGTAGTAATTTTAATATTGTATGTTACGAGCACTTAGTCGAAGCCTATTTTGGGCCCGGATCGTAATTTGTTGTAGTAATACAAAAATATTCTTTTATATAACTTTTTGCTTACGGGTAGGGTAGCGTCAATCCCAAATGAAGAACCTCTCAAAAGCCTCTCTGTCGTCCGTGGACGCCAATGTCTGCAAAGGGGGATCGAACTGTTTGGGATAGGGTATGTCAAGTTCCACTCTTTTTAAGAGGTTCTTCATTTGGGATTGAAGTAGCCCCACCCGTAACCAAAAGGTTAAGCGTTATTGGAAATAGCCTGTTAAAGAAATGTTTGCCTTTCGAAGGGGTGTATATTCAGATGGGGAATGAATAATCGTAATTTGATGATTTATTTGTAAAATTAAATAATTGCAGTATTTGATTGATAATTGTAAAATATTTTATATTTCAACCATTTTCAAATAAAGTACCCCTGATAAATAGACCCTGTGTTTTGACCGCATGTAGTTCAATACCAAAGAAATAATTGATGTTTATAAACAGATAAAAATATTCTGCATGGCATTTAGAAATCTAAAATAATGCAAATTTTACTCTTTTATGACATTTAAGAATTTGTATTATGTATGATCTAAAAATATTTTGCATTTCGAAGTCAGTGACCGTATAGGAAATCATGTTGAGAACCATGTTCTCTATTAAAAAATGTTTATTCCACTGCAGTATACAATTTGACTGGTTTATTTATATTCGGGGCTTACTTTTTATGTTATTGATGGTAGAAATTGAGAGAAAACAGCTGAAATAAACTGTTTTCGGAGATTTCTGTTCTCGTTGATGGCATTCATAAATACTAGTGAAACTAAAGAAGGAAAATATTAGCAATATTGAGAACAGTCCTTAGTTTAAAATATACAGATAGATAGAAGGTTTAAATATACAGAAAGTTCTTAAATTTAAGACAACTAAAATGACGTAAAATCATTTACCAAGATTTTTCAAATCAATTATTCTGTATTTTATACCCGACATCTTTTAAGAACAAAATAGTAAAAAATAAAGCTATTTGTTCGGTAAAACCTTTGAACTAACAAAATGTGTTAGAAAAGATATTAATATGTTTCTACATTTTTACGTTTCAAACTGAACGTGCTTTAAAATTTCGTAAAGAAGAACATGAGATCAATGTCAAAAAACAGAAATTTAATAAATCAATTGCTTCAATTGCTCAACATTGCTATAATTATCACCACCGTTTTATGTCTTCTTCTAAGGTTTTCTTAACTATGTTTTCTTCATACAAAAATGCACGTCGATATATGTATGACTTTGCCTTTTTTAAGGCTTCAATATCCAGAAAAATTCTAGTAATTTAGTTAATGATTTTTCCAGTACTCCATTTTTGTCCTCGGTTTGGCGGACTTCATTGTAATTTTTTTTTCTTTTTCCTTTATATGTGTTCTTAGACTTTGGAAATTTTACGTACCGTTTTCACTTAAGTTTTGTCTTGTTGGGTCTCGTTTATTCTTGTTCAGATGTGACTCATATTGTTGAGATATTTTTGTTGTATTTTTGACGCACGCTAATCTTAAATGCTATTTTGTTTTTCGAATTTTAGAACTGTTCTTCTTTCGGCTTTCTGATTGGTTCTCTCATGAATTCTTAATCCGAGACTTGGATGTATACAGGGTGTCCCAAAACCATTGACCTCGGGTTTTATTCCTTAAATATTGATCTTACACATATATCATAAATTACAAAGTTACGATAAAAAAAATGGAAAATTTTATATAATCGATTAACATTTTCAAGGGAATTAAATATTAAGACATACAAAATTTAAATTTTTATATGGCCCCTGTATAAAAACATTTCCGATGAGTAAAATGTGCCCCATACATTAATAAGGTGATGTACAAAATTTCAGCAGTTTAGCATAAAATGTCCCAGAGACATGAAAATACAAAAATTCTGCCTTAAACCACTTTTAAATGCATCGACATGAGTTCTCAGAGGGGAAAATCCATGTCGGCAGATCGCGTTTCAGAGGTCATACACAAATTCTGAAAGAAAACAATGATTACATAAATAAATAATAATTTTGCTATTTATTGGTACAAAAATGTCTACACTATGTATAAATTTTAACTTTACGCAAAGATTGCAGATCTTGTTTACAATGTTTTCCATCCATGCCAATACAGAGCTGCATTCGCCTGATAACACTTCTGTGCACTCGATCAAGTCCTTGTTCTGTGATGTCACGCTAACCGTCTTGAATGCGTTGTTGCAACCCTGCTTTATTTAAGGCAGGTGAAAGATAAACAGTTGTGTGCAAACGACCCCACAAATAAAAATCTATAGGTGTTAAATCAGGCGATCTAGGGGGAAATTCGACTGGCCCATGCAAGTCAATCCACTTGTCTGGAAACTCTTTATTTAATCAGTGTTTAACAACTGTAGTATGGTGAGCTGGAGATCCGTCTTGTTGAAACCATACATGTGGAAGTGCTGTTAGGGGCAGTTCATCCATAAAATCAGGAATAATCGCATTAAGTATCTGATTAACATATCTGTCACCCGTCAACGTACCATCATTCGGCATGGGTCCAAGGAAACGGTTTCTGAAAATACTACACCATACAGTCACAGAAAATTGCTTCTGATGAAGAATATCACGTACCACGAATATATTTGTGTCAAACCAAAAGTGCTCATTTTAAGGATTTATGCATCCATCTTATTTAAAACAGAATTCGTCAGTCAACATTACGTTTTTTAGAGACTATAAAAGTAAACCAAAATATCCATTTTCGATTACTAGAAAAGTAAACCAAAATATCAATTTTCTATCAGTTGAGTGAAGTCTGGGCCTACCTAGTCCACCTAAACTATGTATGCTTCCTTTTGGACGCACTTGTTGCACCAATTGAAAAATAAATCTTCCAGAAGGATGTCGAATTGGGAACAGTATGTTGATATTCCCGTGCAGTTTCGTTAGCATTGCGATTGCATAAACTGCACAGCATAAGCATTTGAATAAGTTCTTCGTTTCCGTATTGCGACATACTGTCGGTATATGCTAACTTCACTCTCAAAATGTAGCAGAAATGTGAAATACTTAAGGGTCGCTCAGACTGCCGGACGGCGCGCATTAAGCTTGCGTAAGCGAGGCGATTGATCAATGGCAGAGCAAAAACAATTTTCTCATGTGATGATGCGTCTGCTGCGATTGAGTGACGCACCGATCAGAGGCAGATATTTGCATATGCATATATTTCTAAGCTGTTTTCATGTTCATTTTGATTCCGCCATTTCCAAGTTGTATTCTTTAATTAATCATGTAAAATTTTGAGATATGTTTCAGGAAGCATATTTTTGAAAAATGATAAATAAATCTAAAGATAAGAGGCAGATATTATTTGCCTATGATGCATTTCTGCGTTGCGCCATTTGCACTCTTGCTATAAACATTTACATTTTAATTTGTGATTAATCCCTCACCAACTTTGTTTAAACATATCTCAGGAACTTTTTATTATAACATGCTGAAATTTTGTACACAACACCTTATGAGTGCATGGGGCACTTTTATTCATTGTACGGGGGCCCGTATAAACATTTAAATATTGTATTTCTTCAAATTTAATCCCCTGAAAATGTTCCTGGATTTCATATAATTATGTACCTTTTTTTACGCAAATTTCTAATTTATTATATATGTCTAAGATCAATATTTAAGGAATAAAAGCCGAGGTCAATGGTTTTGGGACATCCTGTATATTACCCTGTCTCTTTATGGTTGCTATATGAATTCGCCCTGTCTCTTTATGGTTTCTATATATTTTCTATATGAGGATTCGGAGCATGGACTCCGAGGCGATAGGTCGGTCGAGGGAGAAAATCCCACCTTTCCCTCCTAAATAAACTGATTATATATAAACAAATCATCGCATCAGCATTTTTGTACGCATGTCCCATTTGGGGATCGGCTTCAAAAAGCCAAATCGAGAGATTGTAAGTTTTTCAAAACAAAGTTTTACGCTACATTGTCAATGCATCTAGATTTGTCCCGATTCATCACGATCTGAAAGTCTAAGACTTTTCTGGGCATATTCGGAAAATCATAATAATTTTTTCAGGAAGAACACTAGCAAACCCTGCTTGAGAGATGTCGATAGTAACTATGACCCTTCCACTCCTTCTTATCTCAGGGAAAGAAGACCTAGGCATCTTATTTTTGGAACTTCGGCTCCAAAGTGAAAGTGCCCAAGATATTCGACTCCTCAAGTTGGAGTTTCTTAACCTAATTTGTCGGGCGACGACAGATCGCTCCACCACTCTACGTACTTTTTTATTGCTTTGGCAATTTCCAAAGTGAATTTGGAACTCCAGATTCGTCATCCACGGTGAGCCCACAATCCTCGAGAACAATGATTATACTTTAGCTCACGATTTTTCTGCCAGCCCGGTCTTTGCCCGCAATTTTCTATGTCGCCACATCATTCGTGTTGTTTTATTTATTACCTGTGTACATAGCCTAAAACTTAAATCCTTAATTTTATTTCAAAATAACTGGTAATTGTAAACTTCAAACTGGTATTTTAACCTCTCATAAACCTAAACTATGTCTCGGCGTAACAAATAAACGTTTACCTTAAAAACTTCAATTTAAATTTAAATGTAATTCTTTATATGGATTGTAATTGCTTTTATGATATTATTTGTATTGTATTTATACTAAGAAAATACTACTGATCTTGTATCCATGGAACTAACCATAAGACTCCAATTTTCTATTGGTCCGCATTACCCTTGGCCCCTCCCCTTTTCAGCCACATCCCAGCAGCTATTCCAAGGTGAAGGCGGAAGAACATATTTCCGTCCCTGACTTCCATCCCGCACCTACCAACTGGGGTGCAAAAGACTTGCTATCCGAGAAAGATCGATATTGCCATTTGAAACCATTCTATGGACAATTTCATATTTTCAGAGGTGGAAGTAAGAGTCCCAGGATCCAGGCATTCGAAAGGTAGCACCTTGGTTTGGCCTATAAATTCCTACGTTCGTTCGTTACTGATTCCCCCGTGATGAAGGAGAGCCCATGCACCACGTCCGCAAGACTCCTCCACCCTTGGTCGCGTGGCGAAGGGAAGGAAATTTACAGTTTCACTTTTATAGAGACTCCCCAAAGGGCGGAAGTCTGACTTGGCCTCGACATGACAACATCCATGCCCGCTGGCGGGATTCGAACCCTCAACCCGGCAATCCAGTGATCAGACGGACACGCATGCCATGACCGCTCGACCACCGGATCGGCATAAATTCCTACGTTCTGTGTAGAAATGTTTTAAATTGTAGAAAGTTCACTTCGACGATAAGAGATTGTAATTCTGTCCCAGTAGCTGAAATGAGTGAGTATCAGCAGGGCAGTACAATCTGCGGTTCACGCCCCGGGGGCCAGCAAAGTTCTTTGCAATGGCTCCAAAATAAATTAACCCTGTTGGTTGGTGCAATGATTTCGGGGATCTGAAAGTGACCATAGTGCGATTATCACGAATTCAGTAGGATCTGGGGAATTGAGCATTGATTTCAAATCGAAAGATCAACGATGCATGCGTAGGTGATGCAAATAGCATAAGGAAATAACCTGAGATAAAAATGGCAGATCGTGACCTGTCAGATTGAAAGTTTTATACCAGTCAGACCACCTAAGCGGTGAAGTAGATAGCGTCTTCGGCTGCTGTTTTGTGGGCTCGGGTTCGAATCCCGAATAAGGCATGGATGTTTCTCGAGGATAAAATCAGTGTTTCGCCTTCTGGGTCCTCGATAAATGTGAAGCTGCATCCCCTCCGACCTTCGTCAGTGATGCGTTCTTGTAATAAACTGTGTTCTCTCGTCTTGTGTCTTTCTTCGTTCTTTCATGCTTCCTGCGTCACTGGTCCTGAATCGGCTCCGCCGAAACAGGTGGTCATCAATAAACAATACCAATCCGACATTAGAGAAGTCGGTAAAAGCTTTCAATTCCGACCCAGTAGCTCAATCAGGAAGTGTTGACTTGCAAGTACGAAGATCCGAGCTTTAAGCTCCGACTTGCACAGCAATTGCAAATTTATCTTTGTAATTGCAACTTTTTATTTTTGAATTCCTTGATACATATTTTCTTATTTTATAAAATTAAAATATTCTTCGCTTCATATTGAACCATGCGATTACCTGGAATCCATATAATGTGAACGAGCTTTTTACAAAATGCAATAAACTTTTCGGCGCATTACTTATTGAAATCCCGCAAAAGTTATTTTACTCGAAACATATTGATACGGAACATTGAGGACGCAACATTTTGAAAGAAAATATTTTCCATTTTTTTTTCTGTTCTTTCATTTATGAATTGATTTCTGAAAGTTTGATCCGAAATGTTCTCAAATTTCGAAGTCAGTTTTGTAGCAAGAAACTCAGTTTCGTTACTTGAAAAAAAAAATACTCATTTTCTGTTAATACAGTATATTTGGATGATTTATTTATGATAGATTGGTTTATGTCTTCCATGATTGATGTCATGCCCTGAAAGAAAACGGTCAAAGTAATATTTCTACAATTTTAGGATGTTGTTGATCCTAAGCTTAAAATTGTGAAATCAAACAGTGCGAATTTCAAAATCTTTGAAATTTTTATTTTACGAACTCTTTTAAATAAAAAAATATATGTAGCTTTTATAATGTATATTGGAATTGATATTATACTGATAAATTATACTCATAAATGCTAATATATTGTGAAATATATATATTATTTATTTTTTATTCGGTATGCCTTTAAATGGTATGAAAGAAGTAATACTATTTGTAAGTGTTTCTTCCTTAAACATTTGTATTTTATGCGTATATTATTTATTATATTTAAATAAACTGATATTATCTATATATTTAAATAAGCTAATTCGATTATTATAAAATATAGGGTTGGTTTTAATTATAGAAAAATATTTTATCAGTACATTAATAGATTTACCATGTGCCAGTAACTTTATGGATATACAGGGTGATCCAAAAGTCCTTGATACATTTTAAAATTGAATATAAATTCAAGTAATTGCCGTACGAGAGTGAGGTTTGGTCTAAAATGCTTTCCACGTTGAAAAGTTTTGGTTAAGTAAATAAAAAATTTAGTTGCAAACTTTGCCCATAGATGGCGCTGTACCTTAAAGTACCAAAAAAAGCATAAAAACTGAACTGTAAGGATGAATTTAGTTTCAACGTACCAACCTACTCAATGAGCTTTTTCGGTGGGGGTTGTCATTTCTTACTTCTCAGTGACAGTGTCAAAACGAATCTGAAAAAAAAAAACGCAGATATACAAACATTTGAACAAGTAGCACCATCTATGGGCAACGTTTGGAACTAATTTCTTTATTTGCTTAACCAAAACTTTTCACCGTGAAAAGCATTTTAGTTCAAACCTCACTATCATACGGCAATTATTTGAGTTTATATTCAATTTTAAAATGTGTCAAGGACTTTTGGATCACCCTATATTATATATAGTAATTTAATGAATATACGTGCGAGTAACTTAACGGGCTGTATTATGCACCAGCAACTTAATAGTTATGTACCAATAGCTTAATATAGTATATATTATGTACCTGTAACTTAAGGGATAGAACATCATTCGACCATTTAAACGTCTGTGTTTCGAATTCCAAGTATCATGAAAAGACATACCAACGGTACCCAAATAACTTAAATATGGAGGTTAGAAGCTGTGGATTCTGGCCAAAACTTTTTACCGTGAAAAGCATTTTAGTTCAAACCTCACTATCATACGGCAATTATTTGAGTTTATATTCAATTTTAAAATGCCTTCTAACTCACTAAACAAACTTACACCTTCTAAACTCACTAAGCAAACTTACGGAGCGAATTATTCACAATAGGATCAGACAACACATCGAAACAAATAACATTATCAAACCCGAACAATTTGGCTTTAGGCCCCTACACTCCACAACACACCAGTTGGTCAGAGTCACTGAATTCATTTCTGAAGGTCTTGAAATAGGCCTCTCCACTGGTTTTCTCCTTATTGACGTCTCGAAGGCATTTGATAAACTATGGCATGACGCATTAATATACAAACTAATTCAGCACAACATGCCAGACTCACTTATCCATTTAATAAACTCCTACCTTCGGGACAGATCATTCATCGTCCGCCACAACAACAAATACTCCAATCACAAACCACTCAGGGCAGGAGTCCCACAAGGCTCGCAATTGGCTCCGACCCTTTTCAATCTATACATAAATGATATACCCAGAGCACCTAATAACCAACTTGCAATGTACGCGGACGATACTGCCATTTACACTAGAAGCTCAAAAAGACACGTAATTCGCTCCAGACTTCAAAAACACATCAACACAATTTCCGCCTGGTTTCGAGACTGGAAAATAAAAATAAATGAAAGCAAAACCAAATGTCTACTCTTTTCAAAAAAGAATAAGAAACCTAAAGAAATTAAAGTAAATAACAAAATCATCCCTTATGTTAACACAGCCAAATATCTCGGGCTAACCTTTGACACAAAAATGACTTGGAAACCACATATTAAAAACATAATCAAGAATTTCCATATAGCCCGAAACAAGTTGTCCACCATTCTTCATTCCCCTTTTGCTAGCTACCAAAACAAAACATTACTTTATAAAACTGTATTACGTCCGATCTTACTATATGGCTCTACGATATGGGGTTTCACCGCAGCTAGCAACCTAATCCAAATCCAAAGAACCCAAAACAAAACCCTGCGTCACATAAGGAAAGCTCCCAGATATCTTAGGAATGACGTCATTCATCGGGACTTCGGAATCTCTAAAGTCAACTATCAAATCGCCAAAAATGCTACAAAATTTTTCAAAAACTTAAACAGAATCCCAAATGAAGAGATATGTAATCTCCCTGAATATGATCCGCACCATTGGAAGTTCAGAAAAAGGCCAAGAGCCTCTACAATACTAGTGTAAGTCAATCAGAAATCACCATTCTAGAAATTCAACATCTCGTTAAATGAAAATAGTAATGACAAGACTTCTTAATACTCACTCTCGGTGTACACAGCTGCACATCCTAAAATACTTATATAAATATGTATATTTATTTTAAAAAAAAAAAACTTAAATTACTGCCTAATAGTGATCTTTCATCTCTCTTTTACTCTCATCCCCCTTTTCTGGAGCATTTTATGTCATTTCAGAGTACATGATCTTTAAGTCTACACTCGGAGATTCGGCCTAATATGGCCAGCCGCTCCATAACTGCAACCCCAATGGATGGATGGATGTGGATTCTGGAGCATTCAAGAATTCTGACGAATTTTGGCAACAAGTTGAAATCCATGCGTAGTACGATGAACAGAATGCTACTCTATAAGAAATCAAAGATATGACAGTTATTAAAGCTCTGAGGCCCCATTAAGATCTTTAATCCCTTGATTGTATTGATTTGGAATTGGGAAAAAGAGAACTGTAACGGGGTGTCCTGTACGAGTATAAAACAAAATATTGTTTTCCCTGTAGCTCAATAGAAAGTACGTGGTCTAATCAGCGAAAGCTCTATGGTTTGAATCCTTAAACTTTTACATAATTTACTCTTAGTAATAGTATTTCTAAAAATTCTATAGAACATTTGAAGCATTTTATAACAGTCACAGGAACACAAAGTTCTACGGTTAACACTTCTAATCAGAACTGTTATCCATAGAACTTTTAACGAAGTATGCAGCATTTAAGTAGCATTTTCAAGCATACCGTTTAGCTATTATAGATTTATAACAGTTTTATTATAGACTGGCAGTATACTAGCTTTTCGTATGGAATATTAAAATTTAGAGAAACTTCAAAATCCCAAATATGTGCAAATTCCTATAGTATTGTAATTGACATTGTTATTCAAATCAACCTATTAAAATTTTTAAATTACTGAAAATAAGTTTAAGAGTCTAAAAAGAAGTTTAAGAATCTCTGTTCTCACTATAAATAATTATTTTTACGGGAAGATCTGAAGAATAAAATTTGAATAAAGTTCATTTTGTGAAACTAGCATTGCCTTTTTCGATAAAATGTTAAGTTTTAAAGTATAATACATTACTGAAGTACTGCTATAAAATAAAATATCAGCGCTGAATGTATCATATTTTGGATATGTTTGAATAAAATTACATTTTAGTGGGAAGGTGTTCCATAATCATTGCTTTATCCATTTTTGATTTTTCTTGTTTACACAGTTTTCCATACATTAATTTCATAGTTATACCTGTATTTATTGTAGTTATATCTGTACTTAATTTTGTAGTTATACCTGCACTTATAGTTATCTTGGCAACAGATTACAGACATATAACGAAAAATGGAAGAATCGCATGCAGCGGGTAATATGAAATATATATACTTTAGACTAATGTGCATTCCAGATAATGTATACTCCACATAATGTATACCCCAGATGCATACTACACATTATGTGTAATGCATTCTCCAGATGTATACTATAGATGATGTGTAATGTATACACCAGATGATGTATACCACAGATGATGTGTAATATATATGCCAGATGTATACTACAGATGATGTGTAATGTATATTCCATATATATACTACATATGATGTGTAATGTATACACCAGATGTATACTACATATGATATATATACTCCAGATGTAAACTACAGGTGATGTGTAATGTATATTACATATGTATACTGCAGATGATGTGTAATGTATTCTCCAAATAATGTATATTCCACATAATGTATACTCCAGATGTATACTACACATGGTGTGTAACGCATTCTCCAGATAATGTATATACCAGATGTATACTACAAATGATGTGTAATGTATTCTCCAAATAATATATACTCCAAATGTATACTACATATGATGTGTAATGCATTCTCCAGATGTATACTATAGATGATGTGTAATGTATACACCAGATGATGTATACACCAGATGATGCATACTACAGATGATGTGTAATATATACGCCAGATGTATATTACAGATGATGTGTAATGTATATTTCATATGTATACTACATATGATGTGTAATGTATACTCCAGATGTAATAGTACAGA
The DNA here is from genome assembly GCA_951213105.1 of Amaurobius ferox. Taxonomy (NCBI): domain Eukaryota; kingdom Metazoa; phylum Arthropoda; class Arachnida; order Araneae; family Amaurobiidae; genus Amaurobius; species Amaurobius ferox. Next base: position 138,665,524 of record OX578139.1, read on the forward strand.
TAATGTATCATGTATACTCCCTATAATTTATACTTCAGGTTTATGGATACATTGACGTTATAGATACCCCGATTGGTACTGCAATCTAACCTAGAAACAACTAATACCGCATTGACGGCGTCTTTTACATATCTTGCTGGGTAGGATTATTTTTACAATTTTACTCATTATTATTTCTTCCGGATATACAGTGTACTTAATAATTTCAAGTATCGTATGTGTCTCGTTTATCCTTTTATGCACTTACTAAAAGTTGTGTAATCTAAGACTGTGTAGGATTAAGTACTTAGATGGAAATCTATTGTTTTCATTTTGGTGATTATTGGTTGTATTAGGTACTGAATAATTAGTTTGTTATATTACATGGGTGAATCATGAGGTGTGATTGATTGATTTAGGGATGTCTTTGTCTGAGACTCCGTCTCTTAGTGTAAGTTATTTTGTGTTTGCTCGGCATGTCGCCGATTCTGGTGAGGAGATATGTCCGGGCGATGACAGTGTGGCGGTGCTCTGCCTTTTGGCCTTTCTTTCGGTTTAGCTTTGGCCGTTCGCCCGCAGAGTGCAGCAATTCTTATACATCGCATTCTACATCTTTTGGTATTTGCATTATAAATTCTCCATAAGGGAAAATTAGGCTTCGCTTTTGAAATAATCATTCAAACTCAAATATAATGAAATGCGCTGTTTCAGAATATAGATGAACAGAAATTATGCCAAAAAAAAACAGTTTTAGGACGGATACAACACTGCGGCAGCAAAGACATTTGATCAAAGATGCTTGGGACCTGTACCCGAATTATAAGACCGGAGCCGAAGTTAGCTTTTGCTCTATGCTTATGTCGGTCTTGTAAGCACCAGGTCCCTGGTTCGGGCCTGGCAACATCCTTTCCGCTACAATGATGACTGGAAGTGTGAAACACGCAATCTTCTCAAGCCAACGATCTTACCTCTCAACAAGAGATGGCAGCACCACACGGAGTCAGAGGCAGTGCTACTCCCTTCCTGGTTGACCACGACTGACGTCACGCCCGAGGCGAAACGCCTCCCGGCCTTCAGCCCTCAACTGAAATTCGGACGGGGACACGCGGGGGTTTTCGTGGCGGCCCCCTCCTCGCCGAAAGTCGACCCGGGCTCCTCATCTGGTGGGGGAGTGTGCGGCAGCAAAGACACCTGATCAAAGATGCTTGGAACCTGTACTACCCGAATTATAAGAACGGAGCCGAAACTAGCGTTTGCTCTATGCTTATAATGTCGGTCTCGTAAGCACTAGGTCCCTGGTTTGGGCCTGGCAACATCCTTTCCGCCACAGCACTATAAATTTAAAAGAACCTTAAAAATCACGATTTTGACAGAAGATGGATGTATGCCATATTTTATTTCGAAGTGGATCACGTGATTGCTTCATATAATATGAGTGTAATTGCTATTTTAATTTTTATTTAAAAAACTACCGTATATATTTTGCTGATATTGTTTTCATAATTTGAATATTTCCTAACATTTCGAAGTAATTTGTGAATTTTAAATTAGCTGGAAAAATGTTTGAAAAATTAGGTTCCATAGGGTTCAATGTATTTCATGTTTTCATGTCAATGTATTTCATGTTTTCATGTCAATGTATTTCATGCTTTCAACCCGGGCTCAATCTAAAACTAATTGGGTGATATGATTTATTTATTATCTCATATATTCCACAGACCGTCGGAACAACATACTAAAATTTCATTTTCATAAAGTTATTTTTACGGCAGTTATAGTGCGAAAGGACAGACCGGCAGACAGAATGAACAAAGTCATAAACACTTTTCAACTATGTTGTAAAGTGATAAAAGGCAGGCACTCACACGTCGACGGAAATATTTTGGAAAATGTTCGAAAAGTATTAATGAGGTCACACAATTTCGTCGAAATTTCGAAACCGAAAATATTTTGTTTGAAAAAAAAATAAGTTTTATACGTATTATGAAGGTAAAAATGTACAGTTTAAAAGTCCTAAAATACAAAAACATATATTTTTATGAAATGAAGTGATTTTATTTCTGAAGTAAAATATCTGCACCACTGAAAACTTTTAAAAAGCATTTCGTCTTTTCTACGAGAATAATAGTGCAGATCTAAGCTTAAATCGCATCGTTTATTTGAATACCAAAGAAAGAAAAATCACTTTGGATAAATAAAAATAATATCCACATGACATGCAGACAGTTGAAATAATGCAAATTTTATCTTTTTCTAACATTCACAAATTTGTTCCAGAAAGATTGATATAAAACGATCTCTCTTTTGGAAGTCAGTTCTCTTATGAGAAATCTTTGAGAGAACCTTATGCTGTACTGAAGAAAGATATTAAAGCTCTTCCAATACAATTCGCTCGGCTGATTTATTTAGAAGCGAGCGATTTATTTCTTCTTCATGCCATTGTATAGAGAAAGTATTATGAGCGCATTTTTCTTTATGAAATTTTGACGGATATACACTTTTTATAACATCCTGATCACATTCCGAGCAGTTTAAGGAAAATGTGCAATTATGTTTACTGTGTATGTGAGTAAGATATTTTAGGTCGTGGAGTATAAACATGGTATCTCAAGACTGTATGCAGGTGATGACAAAAATCTGAGTGTAATTACGTTGTGTAACAAATTGGAACTGGGTATATGCGATTCATATCAATCCATCATTAAAACTAGAATTAGTCAAAATTCAAGAACACCACAGCAATACTTATTCTAGGTAAAATTGATTAAACGATAGTGACTGTATCATCAATGCAAAAATCATACTTGAAAGTCTGATATGGCTGTAAATGGCATTTATAATCTATATGTATAACTAAAAAGAATTATCTGGTGTTGTCCGTATTCTAAATAAGCATCCACTGCATATGAATAATTAAACAAGCACCTGATGTGTAAAAAACACATTTGAACACAATCTAAAAAGTATTTGATCCAAAAATTGCGCGAAAGAGAATGTACATGTTCCCCGCAAAAACAAACATTATAAGAATCATAATTAACCATACAATTCAACACACTGCTTATGAAACAGGCGATAAGGCAATTGCACGGAGATCCTTATGTACTTCACTTCATCTTAGCTATCCCGACACATCCATTCACCTTCAACAAAATAAGTGGTTCTTTACCCGGTACATTTAGACCTCAGATGGGATTCGAGGGCATGCGCGACAGCCTGCGATAATCGTTCAAATAATCAAATACATGCCTCGGATTAAAACATTACAATCAATCAGCAGATGGGTTTATAAATTACATGTTTTGAAGTGGTCTGTGATATTGTAAGCAAGTGCTGAAAAATGAACGATGAACGACAAGTCGATTTCTGTATATCATTATATTGAAATCGAAGAGGTTTAAAGCGTACGAAGAATATATCTTTCTTAAAAATTCACAAATAATCGTATAGCTCGTATTCGCAGTTAGTTTGAATGACAGTTTTCTGAATTTTCCTATGGTGTCAAGATGGAAACTATGTGATAGCGATTTAGGTCGTTAAGGAATCTAATTGCGTGAATATCGCCCGATATCGCAGTAAATCGGGCTAAAATATAAAATAATATAAAATCTAATTCGAAAATTTAAGAAACAGTAACGCCAAAAATGCACTTACTCTGGCCCCATGTACCAAATTTCATGGCAATTAAATTTCCCGCTGCAGACTGCACAAACACACATATATCTTCCTTTATTAAGTAAGAAATATAAATACTATTTTTTTGTTCAGTATCTAAAATAAATATATTTTGGTGGATTTTTTTTCAATTGATATGGTTATTCTTTACATCACTACGGGTAACACTGTTTATATTTCGAGACTGTAGGCTTAGGAATTGTATTGATAGTAATAAGAAACGCTTCTATAGAAATAGACCTGTGAAGATGATTATATGTCTGAAATGTTATTTGCTTTAATAGCATAATTGCTTTATTTAGTTAGTAACATAATTAAATTAAATATATTTATGAGTCAGACGATGTTTACACAAATAATTCCATTTCAATTCTATAGTGTTATAAAAAATAACAAATTTTTAAATGTTTCTAAATGTTTTTAAATTATATTTCTGAATGTGGTTAAGTGATTGTTGCAACGGAGTGAAAGTAACACGATGGTGATTTTTGATAGCATTTTAGAGTCTTCATTTTGGCGTATGTTTACAGAACTTCATATTTATGTACATTCCTTTACAAACGGGTCTATAATGTTTTATTTTTAAGGTTAGCCTGCGCTGATAATTATATATAACGAGAACTTATATTCATATTTAGTTTTTTAGGGGAATTGAATTCAGTATCCAGCGGAATTTCAAAAAATGTAATATGGATGTGTTTATAATTTGAACAGTCTGAGCCATTAGCAACATCGTATATAACTGATAGTAGTCTATATAACTGCAAATCTGCCAATTGAATCCAAATCATCTGCGTGATAGAAAATTTCTTAAATGGAAAAATAGCTGTAATTTAATACATTTTACTAAAATATTTAAGTGAATAACTTACAAGCGACGGTTCATAAAAATATATATTTTATTTGTAGTCTTAACGATAATAATACAAATAAACTTGTAAATTTTAGGATATTACCATATGATAAATTCGAATGGAACTACTTAAACTATTTTCTGCAGTTTTACACGCTATACAATAAATTCTTAACAACTTCATAAAATTCTATTCAAAACAGACAGTTGCATTTTAGTTGTTTTGAAGATCAAAATTTAAACTTATATTTTTAATAATTAAAACCTATACTTACTAATTATTAGTAAATTCTGCTTTTACATAAATAAAATTACAGGAATTTCATATAAATGTCTATTCTATATAAGCTACTTAAATAGAGTTTTTAGTCATTATAATTTCAGCATCACTACGGTCCGTAGTCTACGGAAAAAAAGAACTGTTTCTGTTGCTAACCGGATTTCATACACATCATGTTGTTGTTGTTGTTGATACCCAGACTGTCCGCCCTACCAGAAAGGCGTAAGGTAACTGTTTGGACGGCCGGGAAGATATACACATCATGTGGACTTATTTGATGAAGTCACGTTATAAAATAAACACAAAGTTGGGTAATGCAATTATGTTTAGATGCACCATTTCATAATTCACTTGTAAATAATATATAAATATATCACACGCAAGAATTGGATTAAACGTTATTCTCTCTCGTGAGATTCTGTGATTTTATAACTCAGTAATATGGTGGAAATAATTTTTTATTTAGAATTCCGCAGGGATTAATTAATATCTGGAATTGGAAATTAATCTTCTATTTTTATGGGATATATTTGTCGTGAATTTGGATGTTATCATAATTGAATATAATACAAGTTCATCAAAACTGCGGGTATATTAAATTTCGAAATCAAATGATGTATCTATAAATAGTTAGAGTAATATATTCCAGTTAGGATGACTCTGACATGCCCTAAAAATATGATGTGGCCAATACATAACTTCCCTTATATAATGCTATGAATTAATTTCTTTCAGAGTGAAAGAAATGATGTATAAGCTCTTAGGCTCAGGGTTTTAACATTCAATTGTACATTTGATGCTTTTCTAGATAACAACATGTAAAACTATTTAGAAGTACCCAATTAACCTATATTTCACACTACTCTAAACTGACAATTATCAATATTAGTAGTATCCACAATAAGCAACATAGTCGGTATATTAAAATATTTTAATAATAAATTAGATAATTTGGCGCCATTTTCGTTAATTTGGACTTAATTTTTGCAATTTTGGCAACATTTTCGTCAATCTGGGGCTATATTTTGCTAGATTATTCACCAAGATCGTTAAATGTATCGCCAAGCGTTACAGAAAAACGGAGAGAAAGGTATTTCTTATATACTAGAAGGAATGGGTCAGGACGATATACCCTGACAAGATTAAAAATCTAATGAAATAAAATGTTTTAAAAAGCAAAACGACATACCAAATTTCATGTTACTCTGATTACAAGCCCTTGTTTAGTTAGCGCCTTAAATATTTGAAGAACAAGTACATTTTATTTCGATTTCAATAAGGTTGAAAATCAAAAGAATTAAAATGCAACACAAAAGACAACGACCTACCAATTATTCACCTCATGGTATTATGATTAATGGAACTTAATTAGTTCGGGCCTTTTATATTTGAAAAATAAGCACATTCTATGGTGTGCTCAGGACTAGCTGGCCTGATAATGTTAAAAATAAAAATAATTTAAATGCGCATCAAATGACAATGACATACCAACATTCTTGTTACTACGATTAATGGAACTTTAATAGTTACAAACTTCACAGTTAAAAAAATCTGACGTCGGCAGCACATGACTTTTCTTATATAATGCAATGAATTTACTACTTTATCAGTAAAAAAATAGTAGATAGTAGAAGTTATTTTTATAGTAGATATTTATATTCTTTCCAAGATATTGAATTTTCGTCAATGAGTCGTCATTTTCATTGATTTATCATCAATTTTATTCATTTGGCGAATGTTTCGTTAATTTAGCAACATTTAAAAAAGTCGCCAAGTTGGCGATATTCCACCAAATTCATCGCCAAAATCTCGTCAAGAGTTATGGAGGGAGAAATAAGTTATTCTTACAGCAGATAAATCACTTTGGGCGTTCAAATTCAAAAGTATTACTCAAAGTATCTTTTTTCATGAATGGAACGAGCTAGATTCACGAGAATGATATCAACAAATTTATAGCATGGCATTACTTATGAAAAGTGAACATGTTTCTCAATAGGACATATATGACTTTTTGATATTTGTTTTTAAAACTGTGTAACAATATCTCGAGAACGGTTCATGTTAGCGTTCTAAAATTTATGTCAATCGTTTTCTAATGAAAAATTACATAAGACATGTCTATTTGCGCAACTTCTTAGAGGTTTTGATTTTTTGACATTTTTTTCAAAATTTCACTCAAAAAGTTAAGGGGGTTCTGAATATTCGACTGCGTATAAAAACAATAGGCTTCCGGTGCTTAAATATTATAATTTGTGTACCAAATGTCGTTCGAATCTGTCCATTCGTTCGTCAGTTATCGTCCCCACAGACTCACTGACACACACACACGCACACACACACACGCATATTTTCACACACACACAGACATCAATTCAAAAATTTCCGATTCGTGATCAGGGATGCTTCAAACGTGCTCTCCCGTCGAAAACTCGTATTCGAATTTTCGACCCAGTCACAATATTTTCCTTATAAATTATTTTATATAATGATAGTAAAAAAAAATCTGATGCGGGCAACACATGACTTTCCTTATATAATGTAATGAATTTACAACTTTAACAGTAAAAAAAATAGGTTTTTCTTATAGTAGATACTAATATTCTTTCCAACATATTGAATTTTCGACAATTAGTCGTCATTTTCATTGATTAGCGTCATTTTTATCCATTTGGCGAGATTTTCGTTAATTTGACAACATTTCAAAAAGTCGCCATTCGTCGCCAAAATATCGCTAAGTGTTATGCACTAAGAAATAAGTTATACTTACAGCAGATAAATGACTATTGGCGTTCAAATACAAATGTATTACTCAAAATATCTTTTTTCATGAATGGAACGAGCTAGATCCACGAGAATGATGTCACCCAATTTATCGCATGGTATTATATATGAAAAGTGAGCATGTTTCTCAATAGGATATATTTTATTTTTATTTTATATGACTTTTTGATAATTTTTTTGAAAAATGTACAATATCTCGAGAACGGTTCACGTTAGCGTTCTAAAATTCATGCCAATCGCTTTCTAATGAAAACGTACATAAGAAATGTCTATTTGCGTAACTTTATTAGTGGTTTTGATTTTTTGACGAATTTTTCAACATTTCATTCGAAAATTTAGGGGGGTTCTGAGCATTCGATTGCGTATAAAAACAATAGGCTTCCATTGTTTATGGATTGTGATTTTTGTTCCAAATTTTGTTCGAATCGGTCCATTCGTTCGTCGGTTATCGTCTCCACAGACTCACTGACACACACACACACACACACATACTTTCACACACACACAGACATCACTTCAAAAATGTATGATTCGTGATCAGGGATGCTTGAAACGTGCTCTCCCGTCGAAAACTCGAATTCGAATTTTCGACCCCGTCACAATACTTTCCTTATACATTATGTATATAAGGAAAGTAATAAAGAAACGCCTGTATTGTAAGGCAGGCCCGGGATTGGCTGAAGCGGTAAGGTCGAAAATTAAAAGAATTAAAAGTATCACAAAAAACAATGACATACCCTATTACTTTCCTTATATACATAATGTATACCTTTCCTTATATACATATAAGGAAAGTATTGTGACGGGGTCGAAAATTCGAATTCGAGTTTTCGACGGGAGAGCACGTTTCGAGCATCCCTGATCACGAATCAAGCATTTTTGAAGTGATGTCTGAGTGTGTGTGTGTGTGTGTGTGTGTGTGTGTGTGTGTGTGTGTGTGTGTGAAAGTATGTGTGTGTGTGAGTGTGTCAGTGAGTCTGTGGAGACGATAACTGACGAACGAATGGACCGATTCGAACAAAATTTGAAACAAAAATCACAATCTATAAACAATGGAAGCCTATTGTTTTTATACACAATCGAATGTTCAGAACCCTCCTAAATTTTCGAATGAAATATTGAAAAAATCGTCAAAAAATCAAAACGGCTAATAAAGTTACGCAAATAGACATTTCTTATGTAATTTTTCATTAGAAAACGATTGACATAAATTTTAGAACGCTAACATGAACCGTTCTCGAGATATTGTACAATTTTTCAAAAAAATCACACTTTCTTCCTTTCAGGCCAACGACCGTACCGTGCTGAAAACACCGGTTCTCGTTAGATCACCGAAGTCAGGCAGCATCGGGCGCGGTTAGTACTTGGGTGGGTGACCACCTGGGAACACCGCGTGTTGTTGGCTCTTTTCGGGCGCGGCAGCTCAGTGGTTAGGGCGCGATTCTCGCCGCTGCCAGAACTGCCGCCGTGTTCATGCGGAGTACGATCACGTTAAACATGTGGGTCCGTAAGTCCTTCCGTGAGGTTGGTGGTAGGGGAAGGAGGGTACGGTCCCTGTGGATGCTTCCCCCACTGGGTTCCGGTCTAAATTGGGTGGCACTTCCCGGCCGTTCAAGCAGTTACCTTACACCTTTCTGGTAGGTCGGACGGTCTGGGTCTCAACAACAACAACTTTCTTCCTTTCAAACTATCTACCCTTACACCAAATTTGATACCTCTATTTCATTCCGAAGCATGGTTTTTTATCAATTCATTTTTCGACGAACATTTTCGAAAAACTATATTCTTCTTGCGTATTTCCGTCAAATGATTAGCCTATATACCAAATTTCAAGCCTATATTAAATTTTAAAGGAGCGATTTCTCATTTATTCTGTAAATCAAATATTTTGGTGTGTGCACCCCCTTAAGTAGAAAATATTGGAAATCTGAAATCGCACACTTTCTTCCTTTCGAACGATTTACCCATACACCAAATTTGAAGTCTTTACCTCACTCCAAAGCATACTTTCCTATCATTTCAGTTTCCGGACGTTTTAGTGCGCGGCACTCCCTTAAGTAGAAAATATTGGAAATCTGAAATTCCACACGTTCTCCGTTTTAAACGATTTACCCATACACCAAATTAGAAGTCTCTATCTCATCGCAAAGCATGCTTTCCTATCATTTCACTTTTCGAATGTTTTGGTGTGCAGCACCCCCTTAAGTTGAAAATATTGGAAATCTGAAATTGTACACTTTCTTCCTTTCGAGTGATTTACCCATATACCAAATTTGAAGTCTCTATCTCATCGCAAAGCATGCATTCCCATCATTTCACTTTTCAAACTTTTTGGTGTGGGGCACCCCCCTCTTAGAGCGTTTTCGAAAAATTCGATTTTTCCAGGGGATTTTATCGAACGACTGAGCCGCGTACCAAATTGCAAGTCTCTATCTATTCGGGAAGTGCCTAAAAAAGCGTGACATACAGACAGACAGACGGACACTTGACAATTAGTATATATAGATTGACTTATATACCAAATATCAAGCCTGTATCACATTTAGAAGGAAGAGTGTCTCATTATTCGGAAAATCGAAGATATTGGTGTGCGGCACACTCTAAAGTAGCAAATATTGGAAATCTGAAAATGCACACTTTCTTCCTTTCAAACTATCTACCAGTACACCAAATTTAAAGTCTCTATCTTACCGCGAAGAATGTTTTTCTATCACTTCATCTTTTGAACGTTTCTCTGTGTTGCACCCCCTTAAATGAACATTTTTGAAAAACCGTATTCATCTTGGGTGTGTTTTTCAAATGATGAGCCCATATACTAAATTTCAAGCCTCTATCACATTGTAAAGGAGGCGTTTTCAGTCTGTTCGACAAATCGAATATTTTAGTGAGCTGCACTCCCTACAATAGCAAATGTTGGAAAACTGAAATTCCACACTTTCTATCTTTTGAACTATTTACCCCTACACCATATTTGAAGTCTCTATCTCATTGCAAAGCAAGCTTTTTCTATCAATTCACCTTTCGAATGCTTTTGTGTACAGTACCAACCCCGTTAAATATGCATTTTTGAAAAAAATCCATTTTCATTGGGTTTACTATCACATTATTCGCCCATATACCAAATTTCAAGCCTCTATCAAATTTTAATGTAGTCGTTTCTCATTTATTCGGTAAATCGAACAATTAGGAGTGCGGCAACCCCTTAAGTAGAAAATATTCGAAATCTGAAATTGTATACTTTCTTCCTTTCAAACGGTTTACCCATACACCAAATTTGAAGTTTCTATCTTATCGCAAAGCATACTTTTCTATCATTTCACTTTTCGAACGTTTTGGTGTGGAGCACCGTCTAAACGAACATTTTAGAAAACTATATTCGTTTTGGATGTTTTCATCAAATGATTAGCCCATAAACAAATTTCAAGCCTGTATCAAATTTTAAAGTAGTCGTTTCTCATTTATTCGGTAAATCGAACACTTTGGTGTGCGGCACCCTCTTAAGTAGAACATATTCAAAATCTGAAATTGTGCACTTTTTTTCCTTTCAAACGGTTTACCTATACACCAAATTTGAAGTCTTTATCTCATCGCAAAGCATGCTTTCCCATCATTTCACTTTTCGAACGTTTTGATGTGGGGCACACCCTCTATATAATGTTTTCGAAAAATTCGATTTTTCCAGGGAGGTCTTATCGAACGACCGAGCCGTGTACCAAATTGCAAGTGTCTATCTATTCGGTAAGTGCCTAAAAACAGCGTGTCAGACGGACAGACAGACGGACGGACATTTGGCAATTAGTATATACAGATTTAATGGTTTTGATTTTAAAATCTTTGCTTGGAAGTGTTCAAACAATTTATTATTATAAAAGTATATTTAAAAAAATAGCTGGTAGATAAATGTTAACCTGGTATGAATTTTAAATATTCCAATACTTTAAGAAAAATCTGATGTGGGCAACACATGACTTTCCTTATATAATGTAATGAATTTACTACTTTTACAGTAAAAAAATAGTATTTTCTTGTAGTAGATAATAATATTCTTTCCAAGATATTGAATTTTCGACAATTAGTTGTCATTTTCATTGATTTAGCGTCATTTTTATCCATTTGGCGAGATTTTCGTTAATTTAGCAACATTTCAAAAAAGTCGCCAAGTTGGCGACATTCCGCCAAATTCGTCGCCAAAATCTCGCCAAGCGTTATGCACAAAGAAATATATTTTTCTTAAAGCAGATAAATGACTATTGACGTTCAAATACAAAAGTATTATTCAAAGTGTCTTTTTTCAAGAATGGAACGAGCTAGATCCACAAGAAGGATGTCACTCAATTTATCGCATGGTATTACATATGAAAAGTAAACATGTTTCTCAATAGGAAATATTTTTCTTTTTATTTTATATGACTTTTTGATAATTTTTTTTAAAAATGTACAATATCTCGAGAACGGTTCACGTTAGCGTTCTAAAATTTATGTCAATCGTTTTCTAATGAAAAATTACATAAGAAATGTCTATTTGCGTAACTTTATTAGTGGTTTAAATTTTTTGACGATTTTTTCAAAATTTCATTCGAAAATTTAGGGGGGTTCTGAACATTCGATTGCGTATAAAAACAATAGGCTTCCAGTGTTTACGGATTGTGATTTTTGTACCAAATTTGGTTCGAATCGGTTCATTCATTCGTCAGTTATCGTCTCCACAGACTCACTGACACACACACACACATACTTTCACACACACACACACACACACACACACACACACACACAGACATCACTTCAAAAATGTTTGATTCGTGATCAGGGATGCTTGAAACGTGCTCTCCCGTCGAAAACTCGAATTCGAATTTTCGACCCTGTCACAATACTTTCCTTATACATTATGTATATAAGGAAAGTAATAAACAAACTATATGATTGTGTACAAAGGAAATACCGTAAATTTGTAATTTATATAAAATTTACTGATTTGTGGGCTATGTATAGACACGGGTAGATATTTCCAAAATATAATTTAGAGGCATATACTATTAAAATGTATATGTAGAGGAAGTTACGCCACATGCCTAAAAAGGAGCAGGAGAACATGTGTAATGAGAGAACGTAAGACGTAGTTAAAAGACGTACGCGAAAGCTAAATATTTGGAAATAACTGTACTTATTTACTGTATTATTTATTACTAGGGTCAGCACTTTAATGGTATTTACATTTTTGTTTTCAACTTTGGTTTTTGCTTCTCTTTTAAGGCCATTTTGGAGGCTTTGTAGCATATTTACTTTCTACATGCATATAGAACAATGTATAGGGACAGTATTATGACAGGATCGAGAATTCTAAATCCAGTTTTCGATGGAAGAGCACGTTTCAATCATTACTGAAATTGAATCGAACGTTTTATAGAATATATATGTGTGTTTGTAAGTGTCTGTGTGTGAGTGTGTGTGTGTGAGTGTGTGTGTGTGAGTGTGTGTGTGTGAGTGTGTGTGTGGATGTGTGCGTGTGTGTGATGCTGTGTGTGTGTGTGTGTGCACGTGTGTGATCCTGTGTGTATGTGCGTGTGATGCTGTTTGCGCGTGATGCTGTGTGTGTGCGTGTGATGCTGTGTGTGTGCGTGTGATGCTGTGTCGTGTGATGCTGTGACGTGTGATGCTGTGTGTGTGATGCTGTGTGTGTGATGCTGTGTGTGTGATGCTATATCGTGTGATGCTGTGTCGTGTGATGCTGTGTGTGTGCGTGTGATGCTGTGTGTGTGCGTGTGATGCTGTGTGTGTGCGTGTGATGCTGTGTCGTGTGATGCTGTGACGTGTGATGCTGTGTGTGTGATGCTATGTGTGTGATGCTATATCGTGTGATGCTGTGTCGTGTGATGCTGTGTGTGTGCGTGGTGATGCTGTGTGTGCGTGTGTGTGGTGATGTTATATCTCACGAACGATTGGAGCGTTTTGAACGCAATTTGGTACGAATATTACGATACATGAGTACTGGTACCCCATTGAATGTAAACTCGATCGATCGGTTGATAACATCCTTTATATTTTCCTTAAGAATTTTCTGATTCATTTTCATTGCAATTTTATCATCTAAATATGTATCATACCATACAATTTCAAATATTTATTTCATGCTCTTTAAAAACAAAAATAATAAAGAAATTATTTATATAGATATAATTATCAAAACTTAAATAATCATTCGATATAGAATTATCCTTATGCGCAACTATTTATACTAATATCCTTATAAAATAATATGTCCTGCATGATACGGGATTTCAAAATACTTGTTACGCTGCATTTAGACAACTTATCGAAATGAACATTTTCTCAATATTACAGAGATGAAGTCACGGAATGAGTACCTGCGTGTCGTGATATACTGTTTACTAGTTACACAATTAAATTTATTGCATCTTTTACTTGAGCAATATGTTTCTATGCAGCCATGTCGATAACACTTGTTTTTTCCATCTTCGACTTTTGTATGAATGTGTATAGCAACACATTTTCAAAAGTGCCACCAAGAAAAATGTCGCATGGAATGGTACGTAAAAGTGTTTATTTTTTCTTTTTAATTTGGCGCATTCATTAGATTAAAAATATCTATGAACTATACTTTTTACAAAGATTGACTTGAATAACGGTTTTTTTAATAAAATTAATATATTTAAAAATGTACATGTGCATGATAAATACAGAGTAGTGCTTTAATAAGATTATGTTAATAATAATGGTAATTGTTACCTTGAACGCATGCACTACCTAAATGAAATGTTCGAGCAGACGTAAAGTACCTGTTCGCTTTAAGTGAATGGATCTTTTAATGAGCGTAATCAGTTGGTGCTAAGTGAATGAAATTTTATAACTGTCGTTGAGTATAAGTACGCACAAAGTACATGGAATTTTCTAACTGTCGCTGAGTATATTAGTTCTCGCTAAGTGAATGGAAAATTCAAATGAACTTAGAGTACCAGTCCGCACTATGTAAATGGAATTTACTAACAGAAGTAGAGTATCAGTTTGCGCTAATTTAACTTAATATTCTAACGGTTGTGCAGTGCTATTTCGCTTAAACTAGCATCTCATAATAAACGTGAAAGTGTTAAAAATTATAAACATAATAATTAATATGCAGCTTAAACTAGCATATCATAATAAACGTGAAAGTGTTAAAAAATTATAAACATAATAATTAATATGCAGCTTAACTGTGATTTAACAAACAGTTGATGTTGAATGTAATTCGCTCAAATTTTGTTTTTATTAACGAAGTTTGACCATATACATGTGTATTTTGCATATGCATTTTAGAAACTATTCCATTATCTAGGTCTTCATAATCTAATAAGCAAGACAAAAACCATTTGTTATGCAATTGGTAAAAACACTTTACGAAATGGATAAGAAAAATTAAGCAACATAATTCCTTACCAACTAGACAGCAGCAGTATAAGGTTTCAAAAACCTTTCATCTTTGAAATAGAGGAACACTTTTTGGTACAATAATTTATGTTTCTTCTGAGTTGCTTAGCTTTTTTAACACTTTATAACAAAGTTGAAAAGAGTTTATTACTTTTTAACACTTTACAAGAAAGTTGAAAAGTGTTTATGATTTTGTTCATGCTGTCGGTCTGTCTTTCCGTTAGCACGATAACTGCCGTAAAAATAACTTAATCAAAATGAAATTTTAGTATGTTGTTTAGACGGTCTGTAAGACCTATGGGAATATAAAATAATAATATCACCCGAATAGTTTTGGATTAAACCCGGGTTGAAAAAATGAAATGCATTGAGCCCTATGGTACCTAATTTTTCAAACATTTTTTAGGCAGATTTAAAATTCACAAATTGCTTCGAAAATTGCAGGTAATATTTAAATTGTTCCATAAAATATATGAAACAAAATTCAACGAAATATACTCAGTAGTTTTTTAAATACAAATTAAAATAATAATAACACCTCTTATATGAGGCGATCACGCGACCATGATACGAAAAGATCACGTGACCCACCTCAAAATGATATATGGCCTCCACCTTGTTTCAAAATCGTGATTTTTAAAGTTCGTTTTAATTCATATTGAGTGTTGTACAGCAAAATATGTAAAATGAGTTGTATTAGAATTGCTATGTTTCTTTAACACAAAATCATTTAGTTCATGGAGTCTGCATAGCTGATATGAATGAAATAGTCATTGATTTTACAAAGAGAAGGCATATTTTTTTTTCGATGAAGTTTTACGCATAGAGTTTAATTACTTGTAGCTCCATGGTCTTAATTTTTAAATAAAATAAATTATTATAGTATTTTGATGAATGATATGAATGGAAAATTATTCATGAATGAAATGCTGTTTTTATAGAGAGAACCAGGTGTGTTATTTTTTCTACGACGTCATTTAAACGAATTCCTGTTGTTTTCGATATGAAGTTTTCAAAAATAATATATTATCGTAGTATTATGATAATTCTAAAATTATTATAGGGGAATGTATCACATTTTAGAGATGTTTAAACCAAGCAATTTATATTTCAGTGCCATCATTTGAATGAAGTTCATTTTTTTCAATGAAGTTTTTAGTTTTCAAATGTAATAAATTAGTGTAGTATTGTCATACTTTTTAAAATATTATCGAAGAATGTATCGCATTTTAGAGATGTTTAAATAAAATTGCATTGAAGTTGGAAAGTGTTTCATAATCAAAGCTTTATACATTATTGATCTTTCTTGTCCTATACTTACATTAGTTATATACGTTAAAGTTGTATTTTTACATCTCATAGGGATAACATTGTATGCTATGCTCTTTTTATCTTCGACCAATACACATAGTTGTAAAAATGTTTTGTTTTCTTTGATAGAGCACGGCATTTCTTGTAAAGCAATTATTATATTGTATGCAAAATGACTAATGCATAAATACAGTGAAATATGGTTAAAGTGATCAACCATCCTTGGGATTGAAAAGCTTTATAAAACTGATGGTAGAAATGCTATAGTCACTTTGAAAAAAGCTGTCACTTTAAACAGGTGGTCAACATACCAAGATGGTCACTTTACTAAGTTTCAATATCTAGTTTGTCTTGTAAAAACATTTTAACTATTTTGAAATAGTTTGATTCGTCTAACCTTTATTTTTTAGTTTGTTTCCTTTAATGTTTATTTTTTAGAGATTCCGCATTATCTATTTTTGGGAAGTCTATCTACTGAAACTATTTTTGCTTCAAGACGTTTATAATAAGATGCCTTAAACAAAACGCTGATAAAATCATTCACTAAATATTTGAAAATGCCATAAAATATATTTGAAAAAGCCATGGATATGTAATGAATTGAAGCATATTAAATTTTTATAGATATATTTATGAAGCTCTAAATATAAAATCTCATTTCATTCGGTTGATTACTTTCAGACAGATAAATTTTTAAATTTATCAAAACGTAGTGTCTTGCAATTATTAATTAACTTTATTCTAATATTATTTTAAATTTATTAAACAATTTAGAGTTACCATGTCATTTTATGCATAAGTAAATAATGATGGATCTCTATACATAAGTTAAGTTATCATAAAACATGAGTTTTTATTTGCGCAAGTTGTATATATTCCATTGTATGTCTTAAAGTTTTAAAGAAGTATTTGTTTTATATATTAAGTTTATTACATAAAACAAAATATAAATTTAGTGAATTTTATATTGGATTTTACATAAACTAAATTATCATGTGAAAATGTGTTTAACGCACAAATTATCATATTTACTGTTTAGCATGAGAGTTAGTGTTAACCAATAATATTGAAATGCTTTTATTTTAAATAAGTAATTCTTTAGATGATCTTTGTGAATTTGTATATATCTGTTATGAACTAATCTGACTTACTGTCGTATATCACAGATATCCGCGAAAAACACAAAATATAAAAGAGAGATATATTGTACAAGAAAGACATATTTACAAAGGTAGTGCAGATTTGGAAATTTGGATGACCATTTATGATGAAACAAACTGTTTATGCTATGAAATTAGGGTTAAATTTTAGAGACTGTCGTTTTGAAAATTTATGATATTACAGGAAGCACAGAACTATAATTAAAAATATTAAGTTCATTTGTTTTTGCTACTAATTCCACTTGTTAATAAAACAATAGCAGGTCCATAAAGCATACACTCATGGTGAAGAGGAAGATAATATAGTTTTTATAGGTTCAAAGACACGATTAAGCCGTTTTGCCTAATACCATCCAATTTAGAACACAGTGGGTATGGCAACCACGTGAGCTGTACTCGACTTCGCATAACCCATCATCTCTTGGAAAACTTATGTAAAGCATATTTATTTTTTCAAATATCAATATCGCCTATTTGTATGTATGATTATATTAAAATTTTTTGAAAAAATATGTTAAATTCGTTAATTTATAAAATCACTACATACTGCTTAATTGAGTATTTTCGTCTCAGCCCTCTTCCAAACATGCTGTATGTGTGTTTCCTTCTCTTACATCAAATAAATTTATAAAATAAAAATAATTTATATATAACAATGTGATCTGTAAGAACTGGCAATTTTCCCCAACAGTGTATAGATAAAAAAAATCTCTAATCGGACATTATATCCTATTTAACATATCTATTATATTTTTATAAAATAACTCGATTTTAAAATTTAACTTTAAAAACCCCATAATGAAGTTGTACGTAGAAACACAAATGTAAAGTTTTGTTAAATTATTTGAATTTATATAGTTATAACTTAATGAGCAAATTTAAATATATGTATTTCAATTAAATATGTAAAATAATTGAAACAATTAACTTGTATTTAGAACAATATTAGGGCAGGGAAAATTTCAAGCTTTTTCATCTTTATGGTACTTATCAAAATCTCCTACAGTAGTACCTTTTTGGGTACACAGTATCAGCTCCAACTAGAAGATAAAATGCTCGAGAGTTCTGTGTTAAAGACTCTATTAACAAGAGGGACCAAGATTCACTGTGCAACGATGTGCTTCATGGAAGATGATTGTATTGGATTCGGGATAAATTTAGAATCCTGTTCCTTGTTAAAACTTTTCTGGAATCTAGAAACTTGTCTGGAAGAAGAATGCTCGGATTCTCCAGGAATGAAAATCTATATGGTAAGTAGTGTTTTATTGTTGTAATAGTTTTGTTTACGATGTAAATTAAAAACTAAATTAAAATATTTACAAGGAACTTGCAAATTGAATTTACTGCATTCGAAGACCAACTTCAAAAGATTATAGTTTTATGTTTGATTTTAATGATTTTTGTAGTGATACAGTTCAGATTGTTTCATATTCCAGATGTGGCACGGCGACAAGACGCCGCTTAATTTTATAACGTTCAGAGAAT
This sequence comes from Amaurobius ferox, assembly GCA_951213105.1. Classification (NCBI taxonomy): domain Eukaryota; kingdom Metazoa; phylum Arthropoda; class Arachnida; order Araneae; family Amaurobiidae; genus Amaurobius; species Amaurobius ferox. The sequence goes on from OX578139.1 coordinate 138,684,473, forward strand.
TTAGACAATTTGTTTACGAGTAATAAATGAAGCATGTACAATTTATTTATGAGTAAGGGATGAAGTATGGCAGCTTGAGAGATACTACGATGGATGCAAGCGAGCCCTTGGGACATCACAAAAGAAACAATGAAAACCAATGTAGACTACATACAGATGACTGGAGCAAATTGGCACACATATACTGTGGAACCAATGTGGGACAAAGGAGGAAATAAACGTTACCCCTGGGCATCAAGGAAGGTTTGCGACACACTTAATATTTTGCTGTTATAACACTTAAAATGGCTCCCGATACTTGATATATTTTGCTGTGGAACTAGTACCTAAAAATGTGCTCCTAATTGTGGGACCAGCATACAAGTAGACAGATTTATATGACTATCTATGACATCTAGCAGGCCAGACAACGGATCCCAGCCTGGTTAACGCCAGTTTTACAGTGGCCCTGACCCGAGAGGTCAAAGAAGCCCTAAAAAGGAGGCTAAAGATGAATCCACGAGATTGGACCAAAGTTAAACCAATATAGAAGATGTGTTGTCGCACTGGCCTGAGATCAACCAATGATAGCCGAAGAGGCGTCGAAAACCCAGACCACTCGAATCGCCCTAGGGCACGAGCAGCAATTTGAGTGGCCGGAGCCGAAGAGGCGTGTCAGATCTCAGGCAAAAAGAGGTGGCAACCGACAGAAAGTTCTACAGAGAGATCAGTAATAGAATCAATAGAGATTTAGTAGCAGTATGTAGTAAGAGATGTAAAATAGAGTTGAAGAAAATAATTGAAGCAGTTAGAATCGATATGGAGATATGCAGTAAAGTCGTCTCAGGTGCCTAAAGAGATTCATCATTCATTCATCTTCTCATGCAGTGCCGTCAGAATGGACGAGATGCATTAAATTTCACACAGCATCATATGATTTTGTATTAAGTTACGCATACAGTACAGTGTGAAGCGGGGGTTCAACAACCCCAATGATCCAAAAACGTCTAACATCAACAAGACGGTATGTGCTTAACGACATATATAAAAGGTCACAGTTAGTTTAGGAATTTTTGTATGCCTGGTCTCACATTTCCAGTTTCCGTAAATATATAAGTACAATTGTTATAATCTAATTATAATTATAAGGTGCTTAATTAATATATATTTTAAAGTTAAAATAAATAAAGTTAATTGCGTGGTTTTATGTTAATATATTTTATTCTAGGAACTCGAACTAAAGATGTAATGGTGTGTTTCAATGCGCTACAATGCAAATGTTTTACCAGTACGGCCATGTTTAAAATGCTCAATTTAATATGTTCTTTGCATATTTTTGTTTAAAATGTGTACTGGTGGGTTATTAGCGGCATTTAAAAGTATCAACGCAATGGGTTTAAATAACTTCATAATAATCCTTTTTAATGTGTACCACACTAACATATGTGGTATTAGCACGCAAAAAATATGTCTAAAATATCGTGATTAATAATGTACGAAAATGTTTATGTAGCTGAATGTGGGCGTAAAAAGTTCAGTTAGTGAAAGATGTCCAAAGATGACATACGGCACTCTGAAAGGCAAAAATTATCTTTTCTTATCAAGTATGAGGAAGTTTGTTGCCGGACGAGACGTTTCTTAGAAAAGGGAACTGCATCACTACCGACTCAGTTATGTCAAAGGAACAATTTTGTACATGATATTAATTTAAGATAATTGCTGAATTGAAGTTAAGATATGCTAAAATTTAATATTAACTTTAATAATTAATAAAGCTTTCTTTGGCCAATTTAATAGCTGTTTATTTGATAAGTGAAATTAATGTTATAATTTTAATTAATTTCCCTTTCAGAAGAAACACCGGGCAACATACCAAATTAATTATGGTGGTTTATCACTTCGGCAATTGTACATACATTTACGATTAGTGGACCAATTCTAATCTTACAATTAAGCCCAGTAAATAATATATGTTTTATATGCTGCAGATTTAGTTTTATCTGATGTTTTGTTTCGTAGAAAAATGTAGTAGCTGATACTACTACGATGAAACCGACTACAACAACAGAAGCTCTGACTACTACAACAGAAACCCCAACTACGACTACAGAAGTTCCAACTACTACAACGCAAGCTTTAACAACTACAACTGAAGCTCCAACTACTACAACTGAAGTTCCAACTACTACAACTGAAGTTCCAACTACTACAACTGAAGCGCCAACTACAACAACTAAAGCTCCAACTACTACAACAGAAGTTCCAACTACTACAACTGAAGCTCCAACAACTACAACGACTACAGAAACTCCAACTACTACAAAAGCTCCGACCACAACAAAAGTTCCGACCACAACAGAAGCTCCGACCACAACAAAAGCTCCGACCACAACAAAAGCTCCGACCACAACAAAAGCTCCGACCACAACAAAAGCTCCGACTACAACTACGAGAGTTCCGACGACTAAAGAGGCCACTACAAGTAGTAAGATCCTTAAATTCTTTGAAACATTATTTAAACTTGATAAAAGTGTTTGACGATGTAGTTATTATCAAATGTGTAAGGAAAATTTAACGTACTTAATTTAACGAATATATTTTAATGATGTATGAAACTATGAATTTCGCGAAGTTTTATTTGTATTATAATAATTAATTCTATTTATTATTATACTTTTCAAGATATTCAATACTGTTTAATAAATACCATTTAAAACATAATGTGATTTTAGCTAATTTTTAATGCAAATCCATAATATTTCGATATACACTGGTATCCAAAATTTAAGTTACAAACACATTTTTCTCAATTATTCAAAACAGCTACGATTAATATTCAAGAAATTGATGTCATATATAAAGTGGGGAGTGATGAATGTAATGTAAGCATCCAGTGTTTGTTAAACGGTTAAAAGCGTACGTTTGGTAAGAAAACGTGAAAGTGACCGTTTACCGAATCGAAGAAGTTCATTTATAGAAGTGTGCTTCTTGCAGGATAAATCACGATACGGACTTATCTCAGTTAAAATGAGTTTTCGTAATCATTTGGACGATGGACTGAGATGAAAAGCCATCGACAGAAATGGAGCTGACCAGTCTCAAGCTGAGGTCGCTCGACGGTTACAAGTGTCTGGAATGGTGGTATCCTGGTAATGGCACCAATCCCAAACAATGGGTACCATTATCAGAAGGCCCAGCCAAGACCGCCCAAGAGCCACATCACTTCGGAGGATCGATACGTGGCCTTACCTACACGACGCCATCGAGGGATGATGACTGGAGAGCTCTCTCAGGATCTCACTGCTGCTCCTGGAACAACAATTTCTAGGTAAACTGTTTACCGATGCTTAGCACAGAATGCCCTTTATGTCCGGCGACCAGTTTTGTATGTCCCCTCAACAGGTCGCAGAAGAGAGTCCGTCTTTCGTGGAGCCAGGAACACCATTATTGAACACAGCAAGATTGGAACAATGTCCTCTTCAGTGATGAATCGAGATTCAGTTCCCAAAGTGATTTCCGACGAGTCTTCATCTGGAGAGAGCCTGTGGCCGGCTACCGTCTCTCTAACGTAAGGAAGTCGACCACTTTGGTGGAAGTGGAATCATTGTGTGGTGAGGCATCCTGTTGGACGGCCGTACATCACTGTACATCTTCGATGCTGATACTGTGACTGCACAGGGCTGTAGGGATGAGGTCCTTGAACCTTATGTGTGTGAGTGTGAAGACCCAGACCGTCCGACTCATCCAGAGGACTTGAGTATCTAATTGGACGGCCGGGAAGAGATCCGGCGACAACACCAGAATAAACACAACTAAACAAAACAGCAAACAAACAAAGCAGTAATCAAAAACAAAACACAACACCAAAACAACACAGCAAACCAAAATAAAAGGGAAGGCGGCACCACCGGGGAGGAGCAAGCAAAAACCAAGGGGATCAACAACCTGAGAAAAAGTTAAAAGCAGCAATGGCTCTCAGGCTATTCAAGTGATTTTGTTGGATATTTCTCTCGCTATGAGAACACATTTTTTAATTTTGTTAATTGAAGTTTTATTCGAGCAGACACTCGAGAACCAGGCAGCGGAATTAGCGGGGGAAGGTTTAGAAAAATGAAGAGGTTTAGAGTGGGGGCAAGCAAAGACGTAGTGGTCTGCATCTCCAAAGGAACCGCAGGAACAGCAAGAGGTTGATTTAAATTTAAAAAAGTAAAGGTAATCCAAAAATGGGCCGTGGCCCGTGATAAAATAAATAAGATATTTGTTCATTAAAAGGAAATTAAAGTTTACGTGGGGAAGAAAGTTTAAAATTCTGGCTGGGTCATGGGTGCGAGGGGAAATGTAGTTGTTTAGATAAGTTTGCCAGGCGTTTAAGATATCTAGTTTACAATGCTTTTTTAACAGAGAGTAGGGAAAAGGTAAAGGAGATGGGGTACCTGAAGAGGTAGCAAGTTTTGCATTTTCATCGGCGGACTCGTTGCCCGAGATGTCAGAATGGGCTTTAACCCAACAGAGGTTTATTAAATGTTTGTTTAAATTTGCATCTAGTTTAATTTTGGAAAGATAGTCAGATTTGTTTCTGATGGAGTTAAGGGCCGAAATGGAGGATTGACTTTCTGAAAAAATATTTATTTTTAAATTATTTGTAGAAGCCCAGTTGATAGCAAAGTGTATTGCTGCTATTTCAGCTTGAAAAATTGTGTTCCCAAGGTTGAGTTTGAAAGTATATATGTTTTGAAATTTATCCCCCCTGTATATGCAATTGGCGTAACCCACTTTGTCGTCAATGGCAGAGCCATCAGTGTAAATATTTATGTCTGAAAAAAGTGAGGGGTCGAAGGGAGCCAGATAGGCGATACGAAGGGAAGGGGGGGATAGAAGAGGAAGGGCGATTGAAGTCAAAGTTAGGGGGAGAGGGAAGAGACGGGTTGGTAAAATGATTTGTTCTGAGTTTCCAGAAGGCGTATTTTTTAAATTGTGTATTAATGACAAAATGAATGGGGGGGAATACCAGTTATAGAGTAAAGAGAAATGTTGGAAGTAGTCCGAAAACCAGAAGAGATTTTGAGAAGAAAAATCCTTTGCAAAGACAAAAGTTTTTTGACCTGAGCCCCAGTCAAAGTTTGTCCCCAAATTCCTAGGCCGAAAATGATTATCTTTTCGATGACCGAAAGATACCAGATTTTTAAAAAGGATTTATCTATACCCCAGTTATTGCCAGACACCCTCCCAAAGGTGCTGGTGAACTTAAAACATTTCTCTCTAAGATTGAAAATGTGGGAACTCCATTTTAAATTATCGTCGATAGTGATTCCAAGAAAGGTGAGTTGTCTAGTTGTAGGTATTTTATGGTTTTGAATTTTGAAGGAAGGGCGTTGTCTGATTTTTGAGCGGTTTTTATTGAAGATAATTGATTTACATTTTTCTGGAGCTATGGAAAGTTTTAAAACAGTGAGAGTGGATGAGATAAGGTTTAAAAGGTTATTGGTATTAAGTTGTAGTGTTTTTAAGTTGGATGAATAGGTGACCACCGTGAGATCATCCGCGAAGGCCTTGAACCTTATATGAAACTTCTCCGGGGAGCTGTTAGAGATGACTTTATTTTTATAGACGATAAAGCGAGGGCACACAAAGCTCAACTTGTCGACGATTTTTTATAGGGAGAGGGTATTCACTGTATAGTGTGGCCAGCGAAGTCTCCGGACCATAATCCTATACAGCATGTATGGGATGCTCTAGGAAGAGTAAATTCAACCAGGTCCAGGTGTTTATTAAAATCCTCGCTTTCCGAAGAATGTCATTTTGCTGCAAGCTATGATCAACAACCTCATTTACAGTATGAGGGTCCGTTGTGCGGCTTGTGGAGCTCTGCGGAGTGAGTCACACTCCTTATTAGCAAGGCGATTCTGGAGATATGATGCATCGAGGTATGGCCGTTTTGGTCTCATTTGCATATCGCAGGAAACATACCTCTTGTTTATTTTGTTATATAAATATTGACTGCCTCATAGTATGAGACAGCTGTGTACAAAATTTCATTACAATAATCCAATTATTTTTCGAGATAGATATCACATGTTTTGTGTTTGTAACCTAACTTTTGGACATCAGTGTAATATTAAGATCCACCACGGAAATTATCCTGGAATGTAGGTGTTGTTGTTGTTGAGACCCAGACCGTCCGACCTACCACTTGAATGTAGGTGTTGAGGTGTTTCATGTTTTTCTATAAAAGTAGTATAAATGCAAAAGAGAGAAAGCATGATGTGGAAAGCACATGACTAACACTGCATAATGATTTTATTTCTTTCAGAGTTAAATAATAATGTACAATATCACAGTACAATGTCTATTGACGTTGCATTGCATTGACAATTTTCATTAATTGAAATTTGAAAATATTTTCCTTTAATTGTACTTTTCTGTATAACGACACGTTAATATTTTTTGAAGTACCAAATTAATTAATATTTGTCACAAATCTAGCTTGACAATTAGAGAAATGTCTAGCATTTGATAAGCAATACAGTCCATAAATTATATTATTCTATTACATCGAAACTAATTGAGGATATAAAACCAATAATGAAACGTATTGATGAATATATTTCAAAGATTTTTTATCCAAATTCTAATTATGTTTTTAAATGCCCTTATTGTATTTCCGGCATTTAATTTCTGTGTTATTTAATGGAACATATATTATTATCACAAATATATTATTACTAAAAATATGATATGAGCAGCATATGACTTTTCCTACAGACTCAAATTCAGTGTCCATTGCTTTCTTTTATAATTGATAAAATTGAGTTTAATTGCACAAAATAGCACGGTTAATTATTTAAAATTACATTGAATGTTGAGTATCAATAAAATTATAATTTTCATATGATGACTGGATGCATTTTTAAAAGCGACGGTGCAAACATGCTAAAAGATGAAATATAAGGTTAGATCTAGAATTATGGCGTTGGTCTAATTTCTATTTTATCATTAAAATTTGCGTATGAAATTCAATTAATAGATTTCAGCAATGTAGAGTCTTTTAATTTAGATTTTGACTATTTACCCGAGCCATGTCGCAAAGAAGGCTGGTTCTTTTTCTCAGCATTATACTAATATCTACTTAGCACCAGGGTAACTCACAAGTGGCTTGCCTGTCAAATTGTGTGACATTTGGTTAACTGGTTTTTGAACTGGAGTAGACACACACACACATACGTTACGTTTAAAATAGTGCTTAGGATTCTAGAGTAATTGAAACGTGTATGTCCGACGAAAACTTGAGCTGAGATTTTCAACACGATTCCAATAATTAACTATAGATTACCATGTATTGCAGGAAAACTCTGCTCTCCCTACAGACTCAAATTCATAGTCCATTAAATTGAGTTTAATTGCCCAAGGATAGTTTCTTGATATTGTATCTAGTTTTCAGTTTTCGTAACCTTAACGCATTTTGAAAACGGCTGCATCTCCTCAAAATTCCAAAAATCTTTAAATATATCGAAAACAGATCAGCCTAGAATAATGGAGTCGATCATATTCGTTTCGTTGCTAAATATTACGTATAAAACTAGCATTTATTGAACATTTTTAAGCATACTTTGTCTTGTACTTCATATTTTGACGGTTTTGTGGGACATTTAAAAAAAAAAAAAGTCTAGCCTTATTTTTTTCAAATTGTATCGAAATCTAATCAGCTCTAAGTTAGTAACACGTAAAAATATTTGAAAGTACACTGAACCCACACTTTTAGCTCATTGTGCGCTTTCATTTTGCGATTAGACGTATTTTCAAAGGCAATGTGGCAAAAATACAAAAAAGAAAATAAGAAAATAAAACAGAAATATCTTAAGAACGGTTAATCCGAGAGTTGTGGAGTTGGTCTCATTATTCTTGTCTAAAACCGGTACGTATAAAATTACGTATAAAACAAGTATTTAATTGCTACATTTGAGCATACGCAGCCTTTATTTTTGATTTGGCAGTTTTTGTGGACCATTTCACAAAAACAGGCAAGTTTTTATTCTTTCCGATATGTACCAACATCTAATCAGCAACAAAGTATCCCGCAGATGACAATTTTACCAAATTTTTAGAAATTTGGCCAATAAGTATTTCAGCTTATGTTGACACATATATTTTCATCGGGCCATTTCGCAAAAACGGCATGTTCCTCTTTTCCGAAACGTACCAAAATCTAATTAGCACCAGGAAAAAAGCCAAAGTGACTTGTTCTCTAAATTGTGTGAATTTTGGTCAATAAGTTTTCAGCTAGAGTGGATACATACATTGCACAGACAGACACAGAGAGATAAAGGCGGACATACAGACAAACACACACACACATATGTTACTCTAAAAATAGATTTTTATGTTCTACGGCTCCTAAAACGTGTAGATACGCCAAAAACCTGACCGAATTCACATTTTTGACACAACTCCAATACGTCCCTATATATTATACTGTATTGTTGGGAAAAGAAAAATGGTTAAAATATTATTTGTAATAATATATCTTATAAAAATGTACTTGGTAAAATATTATTTGTAATCTTATCGTATAATAATATATCGTATTTCAATAGTATAGTGTATGGATTCCCTTCACAGTTTGTGTAAAAGGGAATCATTCCGGTGGTGTCAAGACGGAAACGTTGTAATAACGTTTAAGGTAACTAAGGAATCGATTTGAGCAAATGGCTTTCAAAACTGTTGTGAATTATAGTCAAACATAAAATACTAAAATAACGCTCAGGTGCACATATTCGGGTCCTGAAGTACCTGTGTAACAAATGCCATGGTAGTACGATGCTTAGATTACCCGGCACACACAAATAAATCTTTATTGACCAAGATACACAGCTTTTACATCAATGTGTGATGTTACTTATCTATCAGGAAAAAATGTGGTGATGTCTGGAATAAATATTTGAATTTTGTTCGGGATCAGTTCAAATGATGTCATGGGTTCAAATATTAGTACATATCGGAGCTTAGAATCTTTCTGACTAGGTACTCCTTATCCGATTCACACTGCGGCTGGATCAGTTCAAATCAAGAAGGACTTCTTTAACACTAGAAGGACTGAAACTTGCCGTATACCTAGGAAGTCGGAAGGGGCCAGTATGGCCCTTCCTAGATTTTTTGAGTGTAGGCCAATTAGATATGTAAAATCTAGAAATATGGTAAAAATTAATTTAATAAGAATATAGTAGAGACTCGATCATCAGAATTCCATGGGGTTCTAGTTTATTTAGATAATCAAAATGTCTGATTAAAGGGAACATAAGGACTTTTTCAATCATATGTATATTTTCGTTGTTCAGATAATTGAGTTTCCACTCTAGATAAATAATAATTATAGATAATAATAATCATAAACTAAAATACTATTGTTCAAATAATGAAACTGTAAATTTATATGATACTAACCTGATTTATTTTCATTTTGTACAGTTTTCATAGCAATCAATGCACCGCACTTCTCTCGAAGCACATTTGCAGCAAACTGCTTTTTTGCAATCCGGATATGTGTTCCATGTATGATTTCCTTTACAAGATATTTTTACCTTACATTTGGTTCCCTTTTTGATAGTGTTGTCTTCTCTGTTTACACATTGCTCCGTCGGTTTCCTTGCATTAGCTGTATTTCTTGATTGCACGTATGAAGCACGGAACTCTTCACATAACTGCAGGATAAAATTTCTGCGACTAAGTTCCTTCTTTCCGGTCACTTATTTATATAAAATCCACGCATTTATAGCAGATATATTTAAAACATTAAAAAACACGTACATAGACCAACGACGAGTTCCTGATTTAGTACTATAAAGGCGTATCATTTGGCCTACAATGTCCACACCGTACTATGTTCGATTATATTATGTTACAGTTTCTGGCTTCTTCTTCTCATTGTCGTCAATGATTACGGTGTTTTGAAGAGAACTTAGCAACAATATAGTTTTATTTTTCTTCCCTTGATAGGCAGTTAATGTTATATCTTTATCATTTCTGTACAAAATAGAGGAATAAAGATTTAGATTTCCTAATTTCGCTGTTGGTGGCACATTTCTACGATCTCTTCTATGTGTTCCAACCAGACTTGTTGACTGGGACTTCAATTTTTCACATAATTTTGCAGTAGTAAAATAGCTGTCGGTTGTTACATTTCTTCCTTTTCCCAAGTATGGCTGAGTCAACAGTATAACAACATGTTCATGAACAGCTTTGTCAGCTGGCCGCTCGTTATCTGCACCAGTATTAGGAAAACCATGCAGCACATATTTTGAATCTAGGCAAACAATCAGCTAAAATTTATCCCAAACTTGTCTGGCTTACTTGGTATATATTGGGTGAAAGGGCATTTAGCTTCAGATGAAGTTGCTCATCTACAGTAAGATGCCCGAAGCATCCTCTCTAATGACTAAATAAAAACTGAGTGTATGATACTATACCTCGGTGTTATCTGCACACGTCAAAATGTAAAATTTATTTCCCTTTCGAAGAGCAATCGCTATTGTTTGCCCGCCCGGCTGTCGCCAATGGGGGGGGGGGGTAGTTAGCATTTGGAATTCAAACCGGCTGTAAAAAGAGGAAGGTCATGGTCAAACTAGACTGAATGGCACGTGTCATGTTACAGTGATTATAAAAAACGAAAAATTTCTCCGTATTGTTGTAAAATACCTTAGGGGCCACTCTGACCCCTACCGTCACTCTAGATATAAGGTTCAATATTTACGCTCCTATGAGGCCAATATATAAATGATTAAATAAGCACTAAAATAGGATCATATTATGAAAAGTCAGAAAGCTGCACTACGTTCAGTTAATTATTATTGGAATTACTGAACAACAAATAACGAGAGGGGACACATAGCCCCTCCGTCTTTCTAGTGTTAATAAGGAAAATTATGTGTGGTTCTCACACAGCCCACATAGATGAATTATCAAACATTGTCTTCAAATCTCTAAAAGTTCTAAATCTATGGGAGAATTCGATAACATGGGTCATCCAAAATAATAGTAAAGAGTTTCAAATCATCGATTGGGAAAGGCTCAGAATATTTTTGACAATAAAATGTAAAATTTACCCTAGAACAAATTATAAGACAATAATGATTTTAGGTACAACCTCAACAACAGAATCAGCTGGTGGCTTCAAAGCGAATGTCAAATGTGATGTTGACGACTTTATTATGCAGGGATTTGCAATGTAAGTAAATACTAGATATATAATATTTTTTGCACGGAATATTAAAATATTTGAAGCAAATAAAAGTATAGTTGATTTACATGTAAACGACCAAAAAGCTACAAAGATTTCTCTCTCTTCTATTAATTCAAGTTAACTTAATATAAACTACAAGACACAGAAAATGCAATATCATGAAAGAGCGAATAGAGTGTGATGATAAATGACACACATACAGATATGGTATACATAAATAAGTTATGTTAATTCCAAAAGGATGTTGCAATACAGTAATATCATAGACAAGGTGATCAGCAGGCAGTAGGGCCACCTATTGCGACGATACAAACAGCGAGCCTTCGAGGAACAGTTTCCTGAGAGATGGATGACCATATGCCTTCAACCATCATCCACAGATCGCCCTCTGTTAGAGGTGGAGGTAGGGCAGTCAAGGACAGCCATTCACGTTATCTTGCTGGAAAACAACATTTTGCAACCGCTAAATATGGGACAGTGCACCCAGCATCAACACCACATACACATATCGTCACTGGGTCTCTGATACGAACCAGAGATAACCGGCTATCGTAGCGTATCGTAGCGTATTCTGACGCCGTGCCGCGTTGTCGAATAGCAAGGCTTTCAACAGTCACAGCAGGATTGAACCTATTTCCACGTCGCCTCAAGCTCCCATACGGAGACTGTCATTCGACAAATAGAACGCAGACTTGTCGCTGAAAACTATCCTGTCCCATTAAGTCGTCCAAGAGGCCCGACGCTATAGCAATCTTTAACGTTGGTGTCTTTTCGTCCGTGGAAGTCTTCGTAAAGACCGGTTTGAGCCCAAGCTGCTTTCGGCTAACCGTTGAGAAACTGTTTTTGCTGATATTGGAACATCAAATATACCCTACACATTCTGCAGAATGTCGACAGTCGTCGTTTGTAGGGCCACCAACGCATGTCTTTGAATGCGTTGATCTACGCGTGCTGATGTACGTTTGGATGGACCATATCATTGCGACAGTTCAGATGCCTATCTTCTTTTTATCTTATCTAAATCCTTCGCACAGTAGACGCATATACACGTGTTTTATGGCGCCGGTGCGACAACCCAGCCATACGTTGGCCTGAAATGAATCCCCTCGCATGATTGACTAAATGCTGAAACGGATTTCGGTGTCATCGGTTAGGCATTTCCTTAACAACGCCTCTCTTCTGAAACGAGAAACATCTCCGAAAACGGGTTTCCGTAAGCTGAAGACAGTAACAACTGTATTCTCATTCTTCTGTCCGTTAGCACAATAACTACCGTAAAAATGACTTTATCAAAATGAAATTTTAGTATGTTGTTCAGACGGTCTGTGGGACCTCTGGGAATATAAATGAATAATATCACCCAACTAGTTTTGGGTTGAACCCGGGTTGGGATCTAATTTTTCAAACATTTTTTAAGCGGATTTAAAATTCACAAATTGCTTCGAAAGTTTTATGAAATATTCAAATTATCCTATAAAATATATAAAAAAATGTCAGCAAAATATATTTAATAGTTTTTAAATAAAAATGATAATAATAATTACACCCTTTATATGCAGAGATCACTTGATCATTATATGAAGAGATCACGTGACCCACTTCAATATAAAATATGGCATCCATCTTGTGTCCAAATCGTGATTCCAAGTTCTTTTTAATTCATAATTAGTGTTGCATCCGTCCTAAAATCGCTTTATTTTTGCTTAAATTCTGTGCATCTACATATTGAAACAACGTAATTACAATACAGTTGAGTTTAAATGATCATCCAACTTTGATTATTTCTTAAACGAAGCCTACTTTTCACTTATGGAAAATGTAAATACCAAAAGATGTAGAATGAGTTGTATAAGAATTGCTGTATTTCTTTAACGTAAAATTATTTACCATGGAGTCTGCAATATAGCTGATATGAATGAAACATTCATTGAATTTACGCAGAGAAGCAAACGTTTTTTCGATGAAGTTTTAAGCGTAGAGTTAAATTACTTGGACATCCATGGTTGTAAGTTTATAAATGAAATGAATTATTATAGTATTGTGATGAATGAAATAAATGGAATTTTTTTTATGAATGACATGATGCTTTTATAGAGAGAGCCAGTATTATAATATTAATTACAAATATTAATTTTTTAAAGAATGTCCCCGCTACCACCCGATGCATGAATGCACCGCGACAATCTCCATGTTTTTATTTTTTTATTTTAAAATGCCCGTAAGCATAGCTTGTCATGCCGTTCTCATGTAAATACCTTTTGTCATCAATAGGCGACGAAGACACCTTGTTCTGGCATACAGTGAATAGTTTGTGATTGTAGCTATCAATTCTAATCTATTCTTCCATGGTAAGTCTAACATTCAACAGGCATTAACTATAATCACTGTGTGTAATTTTCCGTGCTACCACATGCGTAGAAACGCCTTAGTCCTTTTCTTTTCTCCAGCAGATGATAGAATAAAGAACATATTATGTCTAAGTCCTATGAACTCTTGAAGGGGGAATTGAATTTAATTCATCCTTAAAGTATCGAATACGTTTATTATTTTCATCACTAGAGGATGACCCTTGGGATAGTCGGAAAAATCATTAAGGTGCTTATGCTGGCTTATATCTTCATAGATATCGGGAGTTTGGATTTCATAAGCCAATGAATCAGTATCAGTGAAGAGAAATGAAGCTTTTTCACCATATTGGCTTTAGTATGCTTATAATGGAACTCATACATGAGTAGATTTGACAACTCCAGGATAACAAATCCAAAGTATATAGGTCGATTCATTAAAAAGTAACTCTTTAGACGCTCGATACCCACAAGAACTTCACAAAAATTCCTGCTAGCTCTATAAACTGGGGATGCTACCATTTTCAGGGCTCGCTTTGAAGAATTCACTATCTCAATATTCACTCGATTACGAAGATTTCCCATCGCATTGCCAAATACAGCGTTATTAAGCAATTTCAAGAAATCTTTCTCAAAATTATTCCTCGCAAACTTTCTCTTTTATGTATTAAATTGGATGTATTTCTGCAACCAGGGATTCTGCTTAAACTTTAAAGTCTAGTGAATTTTCTTGAGTCTTAAACCTAGTGATTGGTATAGTTGAAGGTTGCGATAGTGAAAAATATAATGTTTCTTATCATGCAGATTGGGTACCAATGTCGTAGTACTAACGAAATGGCTATGATGTAAATGTTGAACCAACGGTTCAGCATATGGGGAGAGCATTTCTTGATTAATCTTCACTCTTTCAGGGGTCAAGGGATACTCATTATGATAATCATGTAAGGATTCAAGAAACTACAGATCCACTTCAAATATGTACCCCTCTTAAACATTATCTTTTAGGTTCATTACCCAGGCTTATTCAAATTCTCAATCGGGATCCATTCAAAACCACCATAAGGGTAGTGGTTGAGACATAGCCCAACCATATAGGTTATTGGCGTTAAGATAGATAATGTGCTTATCGGGCTTAGTAGAGTCATAATTTTCCAATTAACGACTATTAGCCTCAGATCTACGCTGGCTGATCATACATATACCACCTAGAATCCCGTGTTCTATGAACAGGAATATATTTTCATCTGTGAGAAGTTCTAAGGATTCCTCAGTCATTTTCAAGGATGCCTGCCAGGCCAGTACTGCTGAAGTCATAAGAAGTGCACAGTCTATACAATAATGACTTAGTTTTTAAAAATTTTCAAATACGAATAGTTGTACATCCGTTTCCACACACAGGTCGTAATATTCTCCTAAGATCGTTACATTGAAAGCATTCCACTCACTCTGTGCACGTCGATAATCTTTATTCTTAATATCTTCGCGTTTAATATCATTATGATACGCAGAAGATGGAAGTAGTGCATCTTCATCAAATTTTTTAAAGGATGTCATATAGCTATAGGGATGCACTTCTGTCCCAAGAAGAAAAACCTTCTGTACTGCATTAGGGAAATGTTCTCTTAGAATATGAAACTCACTCAAGTCTAAATTGGAAAGCAGTTTTTCCAGGGAAGCATTCAGAAAATTGCAGAATATCAATAAATTATAAACAGACACGGGACCCCTCCTTCTTTAAAATCTTGAAATGTATATACTTTTTTTTCTATTAGTGGCAACCACATCGATTTCATGATCTCGAAATTTTCCAAGACTCAACTTAATATGATGAGCATCATAATTTTTTAAATTATGAAACTTTGCAGGAATATTAGTAGTTTGCCATTAGTAAAGATTATGGGCATGCAAGGCAAGGCTCCAGTCACGTGATTGTCATCACGCACACGATCTATTTTCTGTTCACGGTGGCACACATTGCAATGAGTAGCTCTTTGGAACTCAATTTCATTCTCTCTTGTCGTCTGCAGTGGCTTAATATAACGTAATTTCTCTGCAAGATACTGTTTTTTTCTTTATCAAGTTCTTGATGAAATGATTCACACGGTCAACACCTCAGCGCCAACGACTCTACCGTGCTGAAAACACCGGTTCTCGTTAGATCACCGAAGTCAAGCAGCATCGGGCGCGGTTAGTACTTGAGTGGATGACCACCTGGGAACACCGCGTGCTGTTGACACATTTCGGGCGCGGTAGCCCAGTGGTTTGCACGTTGGATTTGCACGCTGCCACAACTGCCGCCGTGTTCATGCGGAGTACATTCACGTTAAACATGTGGGTCCGTATATCCTTCCGAGAGGTTAGTGGTAGGGGAAGGAGGATACGGTCCCTGTGGATGCCTTCTCCACTGGGTTCCGGTCTAAATTGGGTGACACTTCCCCGCCGTCCAAACGGTTACCTTACACCTTTCTGGTAGGTCGGAAGGTATGTATCTCAACAGCAACAACGGTCAACACCTCGATATACAGTAGCTTGTTTCAGGCATTTTCCAACAGGTCCTATGATAACATAAGCATATCCACAAGGCTCATAAATCGCCAGTCTATGCGTGTAGGATCTTCTATTCGAAGGCTTAGTAGTATCCTCTTTAACAATCAGGGCTTCAAAGTCAGAATATATAATGAAAGGGATAGAATGCTGATACTGGTTGTTCGTACATTGAAGATATTTCTGATCTTCCGATGGCATTTTGATAGGCTGAGGTGCATGCTATTTGCAATATTGAGCATGATCTTGTAGAAGATCATTCCTACTGTAACGATGTAAACATCTATAACACACATATTGGACTGGGCCAACGGCCGTACCGTGCTGAAAACACCGGTTCTCGTTAGATCACCGAAGTCACGCAGCATCGGGCGCGGTTAGTACTTGGTGGGTGACCACCTCGGAACACCGCGTGCTGTTGGCCATCTCGGGTGCGGTATCCCCGTGGTTTGCGCGCTAGATTTGCACGCTACCACAAATGCCGCCGTGTTCATGCGGAGTACGATCACGTTAAACATGTGGGTCCGTAAGTCCTTCCGAGAGGTTGCTGGTAGGGGAAGGAGGGTACGGTTCCTGTGGATGCCTCCCCCACTGGGTTCCGGTCTAAATTGGGTGGCACTTCCCGGCCGTCCATACAGTTACCTTACACCTTTCTGGTAGGTCGGACGGTCTGGGTCTCAACAACAACAACACATATTGGACTCCATTATGCTTAGTTATATGCCCCAGCAAGCATGACACATTCCTATTCAATGTATAGTGCTGCTTATTTTCATCGCAAATCAGCAGTAAATTAACATATTCCTTATTTTCTCGATTAGATATATGCAAAGGGATAATTTCCTCATCTCCATATCCATCGACATTAATCCTTATGTTATTCAACATTTTAATATGTGGAATCTTCACAACTGAGATTGAGTATTGAATATCTGCATGTTTAATTTCATTCTCATGACCTCAATAATGTGTCACTCGATGAGGATTATCTTTACGGGATATAATGTGTTTGTGTGCCCATATGCACCCCACCAATTATTTCTCGTCTTCATTTCGAATATTTTTTTAGCAAAGCTTTCTTGGCAGCAAGTTTTGATGGCAAAGATATATAGCAAGAAGCTGCAAGGAGATTGCACTTTGCATAGAAAACATCCATCTTCTGCATTTTTTTAAAGTTCACCCGGAACCTCTACGAGCAAGCACTTCGAAAAACTTCAAGGTTTTTGAAAAAGACTCCTCAATATTGTCTGGAAGGGTATCCACATGAAGGTCTGTCACGACATATGTTCTAAAATATGAGCTCGTTTCATCTTCATCATTTGCAATGTTGCGAATGAATTGCACATCCGCAATAAGATACCACTTGATAGATCTGTATTCACAAAGTTAATTTTTTAATATCTCCAATAGCTGAGGGCGATTCTCATCAAAACACAACATAGGATCTCACTCTACCTCTTCAGTGGGCTCTAGAGCGCATACAGAGAATACATCTAAAGACTTCTTCACTTTAATATTGCGGCGTTTAGTAGAAGTTGAGGCTAAAACAGAGGTTTTTCTCATTTAAACCATGTTCAATACACTGGTGATGTAGTGCAACACTTTTCTTACTGAACATGACTTCAAAATGTTTGCTCTTTATACCATTGTTCTGATGAAGTATCTGATGACTTTTCAGATTATCCGTTCTGGTACACTTTACAGAACACTAGGTATACTCAACATCTTGAACGGGAGTATGCATATACGTATGCTTGGATAAGTCTTTCCTCCAGGTAAATGCACATTCACACACATTACATCGATAATTCGATGCATCATCAAAATGAATGTTCATATGCCGCACTAAATTCCTCTTCATTGTGAAGCTCTTCGCGCAAGTAAGACATACCTGTGAAAAATAAAAATACAGGATTTTAGTATAAGCATGTTATAAATGTTCTTTAACATTGTAATACATTTCTCAAAACGTATGTAAGGTAATCATAGATTCTTCATACCACCCCCAACAAGAATCATTCCAAAAATAATAAAATCACAAAGTTAAAAAATATTTTTGGATATGAAATCACTAATCAGCTGTATTAAATTCATGAAAGTTCTAATTAAATAAAAATAATTAAGTTATCACATACTGTAAAAATGACAAATTTAATAAAATCATAAAATAAAAGCATATTAAAACAAGTACTTACATGGCCACGCATGGGTAAAGGCATCGACCATATCAATATCACTAATGTTAGATGCAGTATCTCCAATGTCACTACTTAAACAAGACATCATGATTTAAGAATATAGGATAGTACCGTAAGCACAACCTACCACTATGGAGTATTCACGTAGAATGACAAAATTACACTCTGCACGTTACCCTAACTCAACTGTAAGTAAGAAAAATAACTCTAGAGTTATCACGGTTACAGTTAACCTGAGTACAAGTTATCAGAATTACATGCACTAAGCCCATGAAAATAAACAATCCGTTCATAATCATAATTGATAGTATATTTTTAATAATCGCAATCAATACATTAAATAACATCTCGTAGAGTTCAAACTCATTAAGATATATTAAAACCCTATAACATCTACTATAATTACTAAATTTTAATGTAATGATTCCCTCCCCATCCTTTAAAACATTCACTCAGTATAGCAGAAAATCCCTTTTCGCACATAAAGAACCTCCACTCTATCTCTTAACATAGGGAAAACACACATTAAAAATCCCTACACACCCCTTAAAAACTAACAGCTTTAACTTACATAAAATCCTCTTCAAATACATTCTAAACGAATCCCTAATCATAAATGTTTACACTAAGTCTATGAAAGAAAACATTTTTATTGGGAAAACTGTCTTAGACCCCGCAATCATTAGATCCTCATGCAATACATCATCTTAGCAAACAGCTTATTATACAACATACTCTCCCTTGGAGGCGTGAAAACATTTAATTTAACATCTCTCCAAACGGTACCAACCTTTCAATGTAACCCTTTCACCCCTCCCCTCCTTACCCTAAGAAACCATCATTGCTTCCCCAATATACTGTTTATACACACTAAACACTTCCCTCAACACCTAGAATCCATAATAAAATCTGCATTTCCATCTCAAAGTCTAAAATACCTGGAATCCTAGACGAAAGTACACTGTACAGGAATTCTTAAAATGAGCATAAAAAACTATAAAATTCAAACTAGGAATTAGTTAATATCCTCAAATTATTCAGAATTATCCTTTACATATACTCTATAACCATATCAATCCATTTACTTTACTGAAAAATATCCCTCCTATCAACAAATCCTATTCATTTCAACAGCAAATCCTATTCATTTCAACAACAAATCCTATTCATTCCAACAACAAATCCTATTCATTCCGACAACATTCATTCCAAACATCGCACCACTCGTCGTGGTGTAGTAGATAGCGCGTTCACCCACCACACTACAGCTGTCAGATCGAATCCAGCTCATTCCGAACCAACATGTCCTTCTAAATTCAGAACTTAAAAAAAATCCCAATAGATGGCGTCACTCCCATCGAGTTTCAAATAGTCTTTCAGATGACAACTCAAAATCACCTCATGGTGTTTTCGGACACAGTTCAAGGTTACCTCATTACGTAATCCGTCCAAAGTTCAACTCACTAGCCCACATTATCTACCTCATTATCAGTTCATATTCAGTGTCCAAAAATTTACCAATACAGTAATGGTAAAAAAGGGATCCCTCCTCATGACGTCCGCTGCTCCCTTGCCTCCCCCCACTCCTGAGGTGGGATCCCCATTTTCCCTCTACTGTATTGGTAAATATTTGGACATCTTGCTTTTATTTTGTTCTAAGAGGACGAGTGTTTGGTTTTCGAGGTTTCCTTCTATGTTCTGGTATAATTCCTAGTCTCTGGTATAAGTCCCTATATCTGAGCCCAAAGGAGATGGCACTCCCCCACTGAGTGATAATGTTTCATGTCATTCTGGGACAATGGAATGGTAGGGTGGGTGAATCGTTTGCGGGGCCAAAAGGTAGGGACACCTAAACGGTTTTGTCATGTAGCGCCATAGGCGTTTCCTATTCAGCTGCATTACGAAGATAAGGGTAACTCTCTTCGTTATCGAGAATTTTCCCCTTTTCTATACACTCTGTATAGCTGATTTTTTTAAATCAGAAAAATATGATCTCAACCGACTGACAAAATTCTTGAACACTCCTATATATTATAATCTTGGTTTTGATGACAGTCGATCCATCTCAGTTTTAGCATGTTTTAAAATTCGAATTAAGAGTGACGGTGAAGAGATAATCAAAATACTCAAAATCATTTTTCAAAATTAACGAGCACTTTCACTCGAGCCAGATTCTCAGCTTTGATTTTTTTACCGTCTCACCTTCCAGGTCAACGGTAAAATTGATTTCTAAAATTCGAATTAGAGCTGACTATGCAAGGGATAATAAAACCATGCAATATCAATTTGCCACCCAGAAGTTATAAACACATTACTTTATACCCTTTCTCTGCCAGTCGGGAAATTTAAGCAAAAAAATATATTTATCAGACGCAAAAATGAATTTTGTTCCCATTTGAAATGTTAACATAATTATAACGTGAACGCTATTTTTATGCTTACAACTGAAAGGGATTTTTAATATTCAGAAAAAAATATCAACATATTTTATTACGTGTGTAGTAGTCACATTGTGTAGGAGTCACACTAGCTATTTGGAGGATCCGAAGATAGGGCGGAAATGGATTGTAATAAATAGTCATAATTTTTCATAAGTAATAACTTTCTATTGTTCTCAAGCAATGACAAAATGCATACACTATTTTATTATATTTTCTATTTCAGGGAAAAGAAAAAGTTCTTTGAAGAAGAAAACATTCTTGGAATATGTATTAAAGTTGGAGCAGGAAATTCTTATAAGGATAATAAACTGGAAACAGTTACATTTAAAGGAACAGAAGAAGGAGAGTGTCCAAATAAACTTAAGAACTCTGGCATTAAAAGTACGTTTCCTTTGCATATTCATTTGTCTTGTGTTTTACTTGTTGGTCTTTTTGTAGATTTTCAGGGCATTATTACTTGTAAGGAACACTGAAAATTCCAGAACCAATGATAAAAGTCAATATAAAAATGAACAGCTTAGACTTAATTATGCATGTATCATGTACTAAAACGATGTATAGAGTTTCTAGGAGTATCCTTAAGCACCCCCAATCACATAATACAACATGGTCTATAAGTGTGCATATTCGATTTGTCTATAGTAAAGTAGTCATGCTCATAGAATGGAGATTACAGCGTATTTAAAATCTTAGAATAACGAAAGGAGGTATGGTCAACCAACAATGGTTGGCAATTGATGATCTAAATAATTTCTTGGCTTTTGACACTATTTTGATATTAAGCTGTGCTAAGACACGCTTAGTTTGACCAATATACGATAAACCGCAATGACAATGAATTTGATAAAACTCTAATGCTCTGCATTTTCAACTTTTTTCTGAAGTTTATTTTCCCCGAGTTTTGTTTTTTTCTCGTTTTAATTCTCTTTTGTCACTTTATATGGCGATACTGGAATGTGTTCAGCTGTTTAACCATTGTCTGTTTGTTCAACTTGGTCTGCGTTCATTTGGTCGAAGTGCAGCACAAAGCAAGGAGCATGAGTAGAAATACAATTAGAAATACATTGATTACATTTAATAGGAAAATCGATAATAATAGGACGTAGCGAAATATATTTATGACAAGAACGTGGATTTTTTTATCACCGGCTGATTCATAAGAAAAAAAGAAAATGCTCGTAATAAGTTAATCGGCTTTCATTCTTTTGATTATAAGATTGATTTTCTTCGAAACTGGTCAGAGACTTGCTAGTTTTTGCCGTTGATTAAATGTATTCAGCATTAGAACGACGAAAGCGGTCATTTTGACCGCATAACTACTTTGAGAAATAATTCCTCCAAAACGGCTAATCACAGCCCATTAAAATTTTATGACGTTTCTTACTTTCTTAAAGTTATTGAAAACAGAGTTTAAAATTATTCTAGGTTTTATAATAAGATTAAATTAACCGCTGCCCGTCGTTCTAGGTAGTTCAAAATATAGTTCTAGTGTTAACAGATATAATACCTCAAATGTAGTTTGAGCGCCTTATTAACTAACACTCTTAATACGGTTTCATTGAATACAGTATAACTTGCTTGATGCACTCTGGGAAAGCCGCCCATATTCATTAAATTCTCAGCCACCACAGCTTTTCTACATTTAAAGTCGAATTTGTTGATGTTTTAAAATTATAAGAAAACATATCAGATGCCATAAAAAATATTACGACCCCAAAGTTTGGGACATGGTGTTCATGACTGTCGTTAAAATATTTTTAAATTGGTCATGGCAATGTTGGAAGAGGCAGCACATCGTGAGTGGATTTAAAAATAATGCAAAATCACGTACTCCTTAAGGTAATACTTTACTCCGACATACCCTGCAATCATTTACTATAAGAATAACTTAATTCTCCATCTGTAAGGCTTGGCAAAATATTTGGCGATGGATTAGGAGGTATATCGGTAACATGGCGACATTTTCTTATTTCCTTAAAAGTGTGCAAATTGGTTAAAATATTGCCAAATCGGTAAAAATCTCACAAATTGATAAAAATGACTCTAAATAAATGAAATTAATTGTGTTTTGCATGGGGATAGTATTGTAATGATGTTTCGGTATAGTATGCTTGTCCGTCCGACCGCCCCACTTGACGACAAATTTGATGACGATTTTAAATGTCACCGAATTGATCAAAATATCACCAAATTAACGTAAATGTCATAACCAAATTCATAAAATGATGCCTAATTGACGAAAATTCCATATTGAATGAAATTAAGTTCAATTTAAAAGAAACCTCTTTACCCGTCTCTCCATAACGCTTGACGAACATTTTGGTGATGAATGTGGCGCTATATCGTCAATTTGACGACATTTTAATTGTTGGCAAATTGACGAAAATATCCCTAAATTGATAACAAAAAGTGTTGCCATATTGATAAAAATGATGCCATAGCAATGACGTTAAATGTGTTTTGTTAAAAGATAGTATTGTAAGGAAATTTAGGCAAGATCTGTCTCACTTGACGGTTTTTAAATGTTGCTAAATTGATCAAAATATCGCCAAAGTAACGAACATGTTGTCAACTTGATAAAATGGCGCTTAAATTAATGTAAATGCCAAAGCCACCTAAATGAACATTCAATATTTTACAAAATTAAGTTAAATTGTCTTGATAATCCCTGTCACTTTGTGGGAATTATTAATCTAATGTACTTTCTTCAAATGTAAAATAGTTCTACTGTTTGTCGCACAGAGGTTGTAAATGGTTGTAAATGGTTTTGTCAGGGGTTGTAAATCGATTATTTCATTTTAACGGATGATATATTATGTATGTTTTGATAACGAGTAGTACATGGAATAATAGAATCGATTGGAAAAATTTGCATGTCTGAGCGCAAGTGCTGCCAGCGAGCATACAGGGAATAATGCTTTATAAATTTTTTAACCATTTCATATCGTGGGAGTACTTTCTAGATTATATAATAATTAAATATGTTTTTCTAACTATTTTTGAAGCCCATCGGTAATCCAGAAGGGTAAAACATTGCACACTTATAGGATAAGTACAGGCAGAAACTATTGGAGCTTTGATACTCACCTCCTCTCCGGGGAAATTGACGGGGTGGAAAAGCATGTCTAGACCCCCCCCCCGTGCAGAATCCCACCTGATGATCTGGAAAGCTGAATCTCTGTATATTTACAGTGTCGACTACGGGCCAGAACCAAAAATTGCCGTTCCGATCCCTCCCCCGGGATGAAGAAAATTGGTCATTTTGCAAAAGTGGATTCAGGCCCATCAGGAGCTTACCCGATGACCGAGAATGTTGAAGCTTTGCACAATTAAGGTATCGACTACGGCACATAACTTAATGGAACTGGATTGTCGATTCCTCCTTCCGTGAGGAGAGATAGAATTGTTTATCTTAGAAAAGTTTTTTCAAACCCTCAAGATGACACCGCATTACCCTGAGGTCAACCAATGATAAAATAAATAATAAAAATACAAATAGCAGGCAAAATAAAAATAGAGTGGAAATCATGCAAAAAAAAAATATATATATACCTCAGTATGCTAATCAAAGGTTCAAGCTCAAACTGTTGAGGCTGTGTCGACGAAGCCCAAAGATGCCATGTTCAGTGATAATGTTGTTAAAAAACTGAAATGTCAGGCAAATGTTAATAGAAAGAAAATTGAGGTAAATGAATGTGCATAGAATAAGGTACAGCCGCGGAAAAAAAACGCCCTAACCTCTGTTAATCGAGCAGTGTTCATCGTAGGGAACATTGAATGATACCATTCGATTAGGAATAACTTCCTCTACAAATTAATGTGCGTAAAATTTGCATAAGGGGCAGTCTTCATATCTAAACGCGCACAAACTTTGAAATTTTCAATGGCAACACTCAAGTTTGACGTCACCCACAAGTTCTAGACCCCCAAATTAGTCCAAATTCAAATTTTCACGACGTTTCTATCTTTATATCCGAAGATATTCAGTATTCCGGAATGTGCAATTTTCAGGGATCAGCTCCATATTAAAAACCGCGATTTGAAGGGAGATGTTTCGTTGATTGACCACATCACTGTTTTAATTTATTGAACTATCTATCCTCTTGACATTCAGCATTATGGCTTACCTCACAGCCAAATGGTCGCAGATTCGAGTCCTGCATGAGAGATTGAGCATTTTCATGGCTGGGTGTGGTGTTGTCTTGTGTGTGTCTGTGTGTTACTAAGGCAGTGGGCCTGTAATGGGTAGGATTATGTGAGCCTCAAACAGGGCACGATTATTTTATATAAATATTTTTTATTATACATTATCACATTTTGTGGGCGATTTCAACTCTCAGTAGCTCCGGAACTATTAACCGACAGTAACATAGGTAGATTCCATTTATAACAATACAAGTTTTCACACTTCAATACAGTAGCAGAATTACGTTGATTGGGTTGCATCTATACAGCATTGTTTATATAAAGTTTTAATTAAAACTGGGTAAAAATAAATGCTCGTTTTCTAAAATAAAGAATAACTTACAATCAATATAACTTTTTCAAATTTGTCAATTTTTTTAAACTAATATACCACCCCTAAATCATCGTGATGCTGAATATTTAAACATTTTGAAAGAACTAGAGGGAGGAAACACCTGGAATTTTATATAAATATATAAAAAGTCTTTGTGAATCCATTTTCATCAAAACATGTCCAGGTTTGTATACACATTTTTTCGATTATTAATTTCATAATTAATATTTCATACAAACAATTATTTCCACAAAAATAAAAATCACGCAAATATGTTTAGGTTGTTCAGTAGTAACTTCATACAAATAATCAGAGTGAGCAGATAATTATTACAGAAGATGTGAATGGAAGTCTTGGAAACTAATTTAACATTAGGAGCTCAAAACTTTACATACTCACAACTCAGAAACGCTTCACCTAAATGACTTGAAATTTGGTATCACAGGTTGAATTTTGCTCTAGATTCGAACTAAATTATCAAACTTGGGTGTTGCCATTGAAACTTTCAAGTTTGTGCACGTTTCGATATGAAGACGGTCCCTTTTGCAAATCTTACGCACATTAATTTGTAGAGGATGTTATTCCTAATCGAATGGTATCTTTCAATTTTCTTTACGATGAACGATTCTCGATTAACAGAGGGTGGGGCGTTTTTTAGCCGCGGCTGTACACGGAATAATAATAGATAATAACAAGAAAGATCAATCATGCATAAGCATTGATTATGAAACACTTTCCAACTGAAATGTAATTTCATTTAAAAATTTCTAAAATGTGATTCATTCAGTGGTAATATCTTTTACATTATCACAGTACTACAGTAATTTATTATACTTAAATATTTAAAACTGTATCGAAATATAAATCATCTGATTCTTTATGCAAAATCAATGAATATTTCATTCATATAACTTGTATTCCAGACTCCAGAGCTAAATAATTTTGTGTGAAAAAAATTCAGCAATTCTTATGTAATTCATCTTACAATCGCTTGAGATATTTGCATTCTGCATATGTTAAAATTAGGCTTCCTTGAAGAATTAATAAAAGTTTAGGGATCATTTAAAATCACAACTATTGTAATTGCATAGGCACGGAATTTAGATACACAGATAATACACAGATAATATATATGTGTATGTGTATGTACTCAAAGTATTGGAATCGTGCCGAAGATCGGAACTCGAATTTTCAAAGGATCTACACGTTTTGGGACTTCTAGAACACGAAAAAACTACTTTTAGGAAGACGTCTGTGTGTGTAAGGGTGTATCTGTGTATGTTTCTGTGTGTCTGTGTGGATATTACATCCACTCTAATTGAAAAACTAATGGACCGAATTTCATACAATTTGGTAAGTATGTTTTTTGTGGGAAATCCTGATGTTCATTAGATTATAGTACGATTCGTAATAAAAGAATCTGCCTTCTTTGCGAAATGGCCGCAGAAATTGCCTTTATCCACTCTAGCTAAAAACTAATGAACCAAATTTAACAAAATTTGGAGTATAATATTTCAATAACCTACAAGTGATTTATATACCAAATTTAACAAAATTTTGTATATAAATCATTTGTAGGTTATTCTACTACGATTCGGGAAAAAGGAACGGGCTATTTTTGCGAAATGGCCAGCAAAAATCGTTATATATAAACATTAAAGACTACGTGTGCTCAATAATATCAATTAAATTCCTATTTTATATGTGATTTTTGACAACAAAAAGAATAAGACTAACCCCATTACTCTAGGACTAGCCGTTCTTGAGATATTCTAGTTTTTTCGCGTTTTCGCTACGCCACCTTTGACAATACGTCAAGCTATCAAATGAGAACCAAATTTAAGTTTAACGTGTAAATTCAATGTCATTTAAAATACTTATGTTGTGCAGATAAACTCAAATTATCATTGAATAAATAAAGAGAACGAATATGAGTCTGCAGAGAAAGACATGTGCTGTCCACATCAGAATTTTTAACAATATTACACCAATGATTTATAGAAGTGAACGGGGATTATTTTCAGGCCATTTCGAAAAAAATGTATGATCTATATTTAAAGATCCATCAAATTTTTGTCGAATAAAATGTTCAACAAATTTAAGCTGTGTACCAAATTTTAACTCTCTAGGACGTAGGAAAGTGCATTTAAAATGCCATCAATTAAATTTATCAAGAAGAGTTATATAAAATTTTAAAAAAATGAAAAATTGTTATCTACCAAATTTATTTTAAAATATGAAGCCACTCCCATATGCAAAACGTTTAAACAAATGGAGAGATATTTATTATATAATATCTCTCTCTTTTCTTTCTGGAAGATATCCCAAAGTCAGAATTTAATTGAATTTGTTTTTTTCCCTATATTAAATAATTTTTTTAATTAAAAAACTACTTAATATATTTTACTGAATTTTTTTTATATATTCTATGGGATAATGTGAATATTTCCTAAAAATTTCGAAGCAATTCGTGAATTTTAAATTTACTTAAAAAATGTTTGAAAAATTAGGTCCCATAGGGTTCAATGTATTTCATTTTTTCAACCCGGGTTCAATAAAAAACTAATTGGGTGATATTATTTATTTATATTCCCATAGGTCCTACAGACCGTCTGAACAACATACTAAAATTTCATTTTGATAAACTCATTTTTACGGCAGTTATCGTGCTAACGGACAGACAGACAGACAGACAGACAGACAGACAGACAGACAGACAGAATGAACAAGGTCATAAACACTTTTCAACTTTGTTGTAAAGTGTTAAAAATGCAGCAGTTGAAGAATTTATTAAAAATAAAAATGATGCTCGCAGAGCAAAATTATATTTAAATGATTAGCACATAAATGAAAAAAAAATTCAAAAATCGACTCAGATCAATAATAAAGATTATGATGAAACTAAAATTAAGGAAACTAGTTGTAAGATTTCGAAATAGTTAATAAACAAATTTTTGAGGGTAGCCATGTCAAAGACATTACTTCTGAAAACTGTAAATATATTACAAGTGTTGATGATACAGAAAATGATGTTAAAATTGTGACTTGTACGAAAAAGCCAATAGTCTCACAAGATAAAGAAAAAGTTGTATTTGCGTTTAATGAAAATATTAAGGTGAAAAATTGTTATTTTTACAGTCAAAAGGCGGCCCCTAATTTATAGTATTTGCTGACCTCTGGGGTCAGGGCTGCAATACATTGGCGTCTTACAGTCTGATGCCATTGTTTGGCCTGTTAGATATCATAAATCCAAATATAAAACTGTTTGCGTGATTCCAGGTTATTAAGTAGACTAAGAGAAATATATTAAAAAAAAAAACTTATTAAAGGAAATCGACCTAAATATTTGGTTAGTTCCTGATATTAGTAAAGTTTAACAATATAAAAGAAATCTTCGTAAATGCTGAATAAACACACATATAAACCGGTCCACGCGTTTCAAAAGCACAAAACAACATTTTTTTAATTTATGTTTATATTTATGTTTAGTTTATATGTATGTTTATTCTGTATTTCCTGCGAAATTTTGTATATTATCATGTTATTATTGTAGTATAATTTTGACAGTGTTAGTCCCTGAGTTATTCGTTTTGAGAGAGTTTCGCTGTATTTCTACGAATTTTGTTATATTATCTTGCTATTATTGCAGCAGATTTCTGAGAGCCCCAGTACGTAAGTTCGTCGCTTATGACAATGTTTTCCTGCATTTACTACGATTTTTACTTTCCTTATATACAATAATGTATAAGAAAAGTACTATGACGAGGACGAAAATCTGAATTCGAGTTTTCGACCAGATAGCACGTTTCAAGCATCCCTGATCACGAATGGAACATTTTTAGGTGATCTCTCTATGTGTGTGTGTGTGGAGACGATAACTGTCGAACGAATGAACCGATTAGAACGAAATTTGGTATACAAATTACAATCCGTGAATGCTGGAAGGCTATTATTTTTATACGCAATCGAATATTCAGAACCCCCCTAAATTTTCGAGTTAAAGTGTGAAAAATGATCAAAAAATCAAAACCTCTAATAAAGTTACGCAAATAGACATTTCTTATGTAATTTTTCATTAGAAATCGATTTATATAAATTTTAGAACACTAGCATAAGCCGTTCTCGAGATATTGCACATTTTAAAAAAACATTATCAAAAAATCATATGAAATAAAAAAAATATACACTGACGGAAAATAAAATCCCAACACCAAGAAGAAATTAGTTTAGAGGAATGAAATTTAGGCGAAGCAATTGTGTAGGTAGTATACTTATTTGATTAAAGTTTCAAGGTCACAGGCGCCACTCGAAGTGCCACCACTATGCGCGAGAAGAGCCATTTCAAATGTGAAATGGTGGTACATTAATCACCGCTGTAGTCGCCACGATTTTGAATGCAAGCATGCAAACGTGCATCATTGTGTCGTACAGGTACCTTACGTCATTTTGTGGGATGGAGTTCCATGCTTGTTGCACTTGGTCAGCCAAATCAGCAACGGTTAATGCTGGTTGTGGATGACGCTTCCAATAATGTACCATACGTGCTCGATGGGAGAAAGATCTGGTGATTTCGAAGGCCAAGGCAACATGTCGACACTCTGTAGATCACGTTGGGTGACAGCAGCGGTATGAGGACGAGCGTTATACTTTTGGAAAACACCCTCTTGAATACTGCTCATGAATGACAGCACAACCGGTTCAATTACCAGTCTGATGTACAAATTTGCTGCCAATGTGCTTGGGATAACGACAAGAGTGCTCCTGCTGTCATAGGAAATGACTCCCCAAACCATAACTCTTGATGTATGCCCAGAGTGTCTACTTTGCAGACAGCTCGGTTCCAAGCTCTCACCTGGCTTCCTTCTTACCAACATACAAGCATCACTGGCACCAAGACAGAAACGGCTCTCATCTGAGAATACAGCGGATCTCCACTTTGCTCTCCAATGAGCTCTAGATTGATACCACTGACGTCGCAGATGGCAGTGATTCGGAGTTAGTGGTATGAACGCTACAGGCCGTCTGGCTCAATACTGTCCCTCAAGTTATCGATTTCTTACAGTTCGCTTTGTCACTCTGGGGCTAACAGAAGCTCTAATTGCGGCTGCAGATGCAGTACGACCCGCCACAGCCATGCAGCGAATACGGCGGCCTTCCCTCTCAGTAGTGGGCCATGTGCTGCTGGACCTCGGTTTTCTTGAGACAGTGTCTTCCCGTGACCACTGCTGTCAACAATCATGCACAGTGGATACATCCTTGCCAAGTCTTTCTGAAATATCGCGGAAAGAAAATCCACCTTCTCGTAACCCTATTATACAGCCCCGTTCAAACTCACTAAGTTGCTGATACTGCCTTTCTCGTCTCCTTAAAGGTATTCTTGACTCAAACCTTGCTCACAACGCCCAGTCTGGAAGATAAATAACGCTCACGAAGTTTACACCGAGTATTTAAAGCACACGTGATTTGCATGATCATAGAGGCGCTACTAGCGCCACTCTTACTCGTCTAGCTCTAAATTTGAATAAGAGTCATCTTTCATATGTGCAAACGAGTCTCCTAAATTTCGATTATCTAGCACAATTCCTTCTTGGTGTTGGGATTTTATTATCCACCAGTACATTCATTTACTATTGAGAAACAAGTTCATATTTCATATACTTTGAGTAATACTTTTGTATTTGAACGCCAATAATCATTTATCTGCTGTAAGAATAGCATATTTCTCCGTCCATAATGCTTGCTGAGATTTTGGCTACGAATTTGGAGGAATGTCGCCAACTTAGCGATTTTTTTAAAATGTTGCTAAATTAACGAAAAACTCTCCAAATGGATAACAATGACGCTAAATCAATGAAAATGACGACTAATTGACGAAAATTCAGTATCGTGGAATGAATATAAATATCTTCTATAAGAATAATATATTTTTTACTGTAAAAGTAGTAAATTCATTGTATTATATAAGGAAAGCCATGTTCTGCCCACATCCGATTTTTTTATATTACCGTGTCAGTATTGGAGCAGATTCCTGAGAGTCCTAGTCAGTAAGTTATTCGCTTTCGACAGTGTTTACCTGCATTGACTACGATTTTTTTTTATATTATCGTGCCAGTACTGCAGCAGATTTTTTAGAGTCCTAGTCCGTAAGTTACTATAAAAGCTTTTCAAAGTGTGTCCCTGTATTCACAACGATTTTTTTTATATTATGGTGTATTATATCAGCAGATTTTTTGGAGTATTAGCCCCTAAGTTACTCCCTTTTGAGAGTGTTTCCCTGTATTTCTACAAAAATCTTATATTATCATGCTATTATTACAGCAGAATTTTTAGAGTGTTAGTCCCTATGTTTGTTGCTTTTGAGAGTGTTCCCTTATATTTTCACGAAAATTTTTATATTATCGTGTTATTATTGCTGAAGATTTGAAGTTATTCGCTTTTGAGAGTATTTTCCTGTATTTCTTCACAAAATGGTATATTATCGTGTTATTATTCCAGCAGATTTTTGAGTCTTTATTATTTATTCATTTTTTGCTAACAATGCAATACAATGCTGGCACCACGATTTTTAATTGCAGATTTGGGGTTCGAAGTGGATGGCAAAGGAAATCTGATGCAATTTTCAATAACCTGTGGGGAGCTGAAGAAAGACCGTGTTGATGAAGATGCGGCCATTGTTGAAGAGCATAGCGGAGTGGATAATCAAAAAGTTGTGTGTGAAAATAAACAAGTCATAATATCCATCCGTGCGGAGAAACAAGTCGATGGGACATATAAAGTCTTTGTTAAATGTCGTCAATTGCAGAGTGAAGAAGCGGCTGACAGGAATGTTGGTCCGAATTTAGGTTAAACTGTTTCATTTTGTGCATACAGGTGTCAAGTAGGGCATTCATTGCCAGTAAATATATTGTTTTTTTTTATATCAAAATAATATTTAAGTCTTTTCTGCATGATTACGTCAGATGAGGTTGTAAGAAAATTTATTTTTAAAATAATTATTGAAATATATTTTCCCATTAAGTTGCATGCAAGCCTTAAATAAAGCCCCAAAAATGGTTTAAAATTCCGAAATAGATGGCATCACTAATATTTTTATTGCAAATAATTGTCTTTAGTTTAGATTGTGTGCTAGTGCTGAAAATTTGAGAACAACAAACTTTAGAAAATATTTTCCACTCTACAGCTGCAGCAATCCAGTAAATAAAAATATTTCCATGTTTCCTATATCCTTGTGATTATAATGAGTGAAAGCAAACTTGTGTAAACATTTTATTTGTCAAATTGCAGACGAATTTGTTACAAACCTCATAATATGAGGCTTCCCCATAATATGAGGTAACCTCATAATATCAGGCATGTATGGTAGTATACGCATGTACATGCATGGAGACCTCATATGAGGTTCTTAACATTATGATGCAACATTATAAAGCTTAAGTTTAGAAACATATTACAAGATGGCTTCTTTTGTTTTAAAATAAATATAAGTATTTACATTTTTTGGTTACTTTTATTATTTCATAAAGAACTTTCTTTAGTAAAACTTTTTCTTAAACTGTTTTAAAGTTTCTTCTAAATATATTTCATATTGATAGTGCATAATGCGAAATCACATCAATATAAAATATTTTGCTGAACGTGATAAAGATTTCTTGGAATATGATATAAATAATGGTATATATATAATGCAAAATGAAACTTCGCTGTTTATGAATCTGATTCTGATGATGACGTGTGATGATGCCAGTGATTTTGATCCAGATTAGTTACTGGAATCGAAAAAATGTATCCCCAATCGTTCTACAAATGATGCAATCAAAGATGAAGTAGAAGTAAATATTGGAGCTCCTACGTCAACAGATGTGACATAATCAAATAATGTAAAAACTAAAGTTGAGATAAAGTCGAGAGAAAATCTTTGGCGTGCTAACAAAGACAATTACTTTTCTAAAAATCCCTCAATTTTTCAACTTGATATAGAATTAGTATTTTGTGCCGGAATTCCGCTTGAATATTTTTATGGACTAATTCCAGAAAGTATCTTAGAGGTTATGTGTTTTCACACTAACTTGCATGTCTGTCAACAAGTAAACAAAAACTTTCATATTTTAGTTCTTGAACTGAAAGTGTTTCTGGGAATGAATCTAGTGATGATGTACATGCGTTCTGGAAAATTTCGCCAATATTGATCCCTTTCTGGTTAGGGTCCTCGCTAAGAGAGGGGGATAGGGAGGAGTATCCCCCCCAATATAGAAAAATCCCTGTACAGTTGGCAAAATCAAGATTCAATTTGGCAACTTGGTGCATTTTAGATAACATTTATTTATAAATTAGTATCATCCCTGGTTTCAAGGTATTACTCTGGTACTTTCTCTTCCTCCTCACTGGCACATTATCCTGTAAACCATGATATTATGATGGATAATATTATGATATGCACTTCAGAGAACCATATAAATGGAATATGGATAAATGAGGCTTTACTGTGTTTAACTTATTTTACAGAAACACGTATTGGTCTTTGCTTCAGGCAAGACCATCTTTTCACAGCATCTTCCAAGTGGATTTATTTTTCCAAGTCTGCTTCGCACTTCAAAAGCATCAAGTTGTTAAGCCTCATGTCTGTCACTGTTGTTCTCAAGGAACTTTTCACAATCTTTAGCTGACCGAAGGCTCTTTAATTTGTTCTGACTCTATAATTGGTTGTTATATTTAATTGGCGCATTTTGAAAGCTAGCTTTAATGCATTTTCAATGTGTCTATCGAGAGTATATGTCTCTCCTTGCATATGTGTAAAGAAGCCTTCGAACTCACTTTGTAGAGCAAGCACGTCTGGCCCAGTAGCTGGAGGGAACATCATGACAGACTCTTCAATTGATTCGATTGTCAGATTATTCTTGTTCAAGGGAAACTGAATTAAGAGGATAAATAGTTGTCTTCATAGCAATCACGTTGTCTCAAAGGTCTCTACATAGCTTATCAAGGACAACCTTGAACTCTATAGAATTGTTTTAGGTCTATGCTTACTTCATTTTCAGTATAACCTTCAATCCTTCTAGGCCTCATTAGTCTTCTATGGTGCAGTAGAAAGTCATGTTCAGGATAAACTTTAATATTTCCAGCAAATGGTTCCTCACTTGTGATCAAGTTGTCCATTTCTGTGGCGTTAGTATTAAGCTCCTCCAAAATTATTACTGTGTTTTCGACAACTGTAATACAATCAATCAAATTCAGATCAGGGCTTTCCAAAGTTTCTGTCAAAATCTTCATCTTATACATGATGTATTTCATAAAAGCAAGCAAACAATGAAATCAAATGATTTCATCTCTTTGCATAATCCGTACGTTTTTTCTTTTGTAGCACAGTCTAATTCCTGTTGCTTGGAAATTTCTTCTAATACAAATAGGATAGGATCAAATGATGTGTTTACAAATTTTATAGTCTCTGCTC
This sequence comes from Amaurobius ferox, assembly GCA_951213105.1. NCBI lineage: Eukaryota > Metazoa > Arthropoda > Arachnida > Araneae > Amaurobiidae > Amaurobius > Amaurobius ferox. The sequence continues at coordinate 138,719,180 of OX578139.1, forward strand.
TACCTAGTCATACACAGTTTTTCCAAACGAAGGGCATTCTCCAGTTCCTTGGTCTTATTCCTCAACGGTCTGAAACATTTAGAACTTGAATTGAAGAAAACATGTCGAAAATGTCTTGAATAATAATGCTGATACTGCAGTTGTGTTCTATGGCTGTGTTCGTCTTGCGATCTTGGCATTGAATGTATGGTATATGACGCCCTATGACTTCTAAAAGTTTCTTTTGTGCTCCATTAAATTGTCCTGGCATTGAACTTGCAAAATCATATGACTGAAAAGCGAACGACGATGTGTCAATATTTTTCTTAAAGTCTCATAAATTTGCTTTGCCATTCCAATACCTGCTTTTTCATCACATTCAGAAATATCTAGCAAGCGTTCTCTTGGTTTGCAGTTTTCATCGACAGTACGGACAACAATCGAAAGCATATACTTTTGTCAGATGTGGTATCAACCATCACTGAGAAAAAAAATCGTAGCTCTTAATCTCCTTAACAAGCTCTTAATCTCCTTTCTATTTCTTCAGCAGCGAGAGATATAAGCTCATTTTGTGACTCGGGACTCATGTAAGTCACGTGTTACGGCCATAATTCTCTTTCATCAAACCACGTTTTCAAAACGTGGTTATATCTTGAGATCAACGATACTATTTGTGCAAAATTATCATCATATGGTCCTGAGCCTTGAAATGCTATCCCTTAACGTCCTAGGGTCCTGAATGTGTCGAGCAAGATTCTCACTACTTCTCTGTTCTGAAACTGTACTCTTTCATTTTCTATCCGAGCTAATCTCTTAGTTTGATCAAGAAGCACATCAATGTGCCGATTCTTCGTTAAAAGATCACACTAGTTGTGGAGTGATGATCTGTATGCAATAGATGAAAAGCGAGTTTGTAAGTTTCCCAGCTTTTGCTTTCCGGCACTCCTCATTTTCTCCCAATTTCTTACTCCAGTCTTCGACCATGCATCTTCCCTCTTCTCTTGACCAGCTCCATGAGGAAACAGAAAGCACACAAAACAGTATGCACAATATTTAATTGTACTGTATTCTAAGTACGGAAATGCTTTATACCAAAGAAGATTGAATCTGTTTATTCCATCACTTGGAAATATTGCAAAATTGGTTGTATGAGGCCCTAATTAGATCAAATATTTTTTCTGATTATCTGTCAAATTTGAGTGTCTAAGACAAGGATCATGGCTGACTAAAGAATCACTGGAACTTGAACCCGGACCAGCAGCGATGCACCTGACGATGCACCCGGACCAGAGAACAGCAACCCACGCCACCAAGTCAGAATCCTCGCCAACGTATGCCTCCAATAGATAAAATCAGCTGCTATCGCTATTCCTCTAAATCAATGATGGAAATAAATAGGCCTTATACAGTCAAACTTTATTCATATGGGATGTGTAGACTGGATGGACTGACTTGTAGGGTTATATCATCACTCACAAAAACATAAGCGCTGGTATATTTGCAGTATTTATCATCTGGTAAATGTTGCTGTCGTCAATGTCTGACTGCTTTAGCGAAAGGATTCAATTTTTGGAATTTAAACGTAGCTATGCCTCGAGCATGACCATGCAAGACGGGGATTGATAGATGAAAAAATTAAATTAATAATCCTCTAGCAGTTCTCGTAAAGCCGAATGCAGACTTAAAAAAAAGAAAATTTCAATATCAAATGAGTTACGATATGATAATGGAAAACATTATCCTAAAAATCCTGATAGTAAGTTTTTCTTAAATACAAAAATGAGAAATGCAAAAGCAAAGGCACACCACATTTGAGACCTCAGTCGAGTTAACTTGTGCCCTGAATTATTTAAAGACGTCTATTAAAATTACATTTTATTTGAAAAAATGTGTTTCTTTATCATATTTTACATAACGTAAATCATTACTGTTACATATTTACAAAGAAAAATATATAACTTTATTGATCCTATATATTTTCAGTACTTTTTCGGTGCAAAAGCAACAAAATCAAAATAATTTTTTATTTACATTTAATATCCTTAACACTAGAACGACGGAATCAGTCATTTTGACCGCATAACTACTTTGAGAAACGATTCCTCCAAAACGGCTAATTCCAGCCCATTGAAATTGTATGACTTCTCTTATTTTCTTAAAGTTATTGAAAACACAGAAAAAAATTATTATAGGTTTTATAATAAGAGAACAAATCAACGATATTTCTAGAACTACGGCAGTGATCAAAAAGGTTATGCGGTCAAAATGACCGATTCCGTCATTCTAGTGTTAACTAGCTTAATTTTATTATTCTTAATTTCTTTCAAAATAATGCAATGGAGAATATTCATTTTTAGGTATTATAAAGAGTTTAAAAAAATAAATTACAGAACAGAATCGAATAATAGTTTTCAACTTAATAATTTATTAAATGTAGCTAGAACGTGAAATTACCAATGTGAATGCAAAATAGTTTGAACCCGAGGCCAATGCGGCGTAGGCCAACATCATAGCGTTGAGCTACAAACGGCTCTAGTTCATAGCATGTAATACTGCTTTATGCGCTCGCTACAGCACTTCTTCCTTCCCTCCCTGGTGAATTTCGTCAAAACAGAACAATGCTACTGCTGGGTTACAGACGAGGCGTGAGAGTTATATTGTAATAAAATAAACGAACACAAACCGGCCTCAAACCGGCCCATAAGGTCTAGTGAAGTACGGCCTTCAGACAGAATCTTGGAAAATCCAGTAACTCGCATAATCTCATGGTGAGTAGAGAAAGTATTTTTAACAATGCACATATAAATTTCTTTCGACTTAGTCAATCCGACCTACCCGAAACTGTAAGTGTAAGTTATTTATTTTGATTACCGGGACAGTGCCACCCAATTAAGTTTGAAATCCAGTGGAAGCAACATCTACGGGAAAAGTATCCCCTGCCAACAACCTCTCAGAGAGACTTTAGGACCCACAGATTAAGCGTGCCCGTACTCCACGTTGATAAGGGGACAATTTAGGCAGTGCCAGGAAATAGACTAGGGTCCTTCAAATGTTATCTAAGCGCCTTAATGACTGGAATAACCCAAAATTGTGTACTACTCCGATGTGTAGGTAGGGGATCCTGACTCAAGGGCAGGGCCGGAAGTTCTGTGCTTTGCAGGTGCCTATTACTCTGCATGTCTCCAGGGCGTATAAGACGTCTCGCTACGGTCCCCTCTTCCCCTTCCTCGGCATCCTAACGATTCACGTCGTTTTCACAAACAGTTATGAAAGTACCATTTCTGTAACAGAAGGGTTGGCTATTTCTGTTCACCTTTTCTGCCACTCCTTTCTCAGTTTGATGATCGGGTTCCCCGGAACGCATTGTCTTAACTCAGTGAGAGTGACATCCATAAAGACCGTATCCTCCTTCCTTTCCAGCAACCTTTTCAGAAGGACTTTCGGACCTACATATTTAACTTGCTCGTACTCCGCGTGACCACCGTGACATTTTGAACAGAGCCGAAAATCGAACTTGGGTCTTCCGAGTGAAATATCTGTAAAGAACCTTTGCTGCTATTAACGGGATCTTCGATCTGGCCAGCCGACACTACTTTTGAGCTACTGAGACGGAATTGCAAACTGTTAACGTCGAAAAGGACTTTGCATTCTCCACACCCTGAAGTCAAATTGGCATGCAACTGACCACATCCTGCTACTTTTAATTCAGATTAGCCTCCTGGTGCTATTTTTATTCTGCAGATTAGCTTCCTTCGTGGTCGTTATCCTCTCAATTTGTAATCGGCGCTCCATACCCTAGCATCCACGGAATATCCGTGCTAGCCGTTCTAGGGTCACTTTCAGACCTCCGACATCTTTGCAGTAACCTACAGGGTAGATCTGTTTTGAAGATTTTAGGTAATATTCAAATTGTTCCATAAAATATATAAAAAAAATTCAGCGAAATATATTCAGTAGTTTTTTAAGTAAAAATTAAAATAATAATTAGACATCTTATATGAAACGATCACGTGACCATGATATGAAACGATCACATGACCCACTTCAAAATGATGGGCATCCATCTTGTTTCAAAATCGTGATTTTTTTAAGTTCTTTTTAATTCATATTGAGTATTGTATCCGTCCTAAAACTACTTTATTTTTGCTTAAATTCTGTGCATCTACATACTGAAACAACTCAATGACAATATATTTGAGTTTAAATGCTCATCTAAATTTGATTATTTCTACAACTAAGCCTATTTTTCACCTATGTAAAATGTAAACAGCAAAATATATAGAATGAGTTGTATTAGAACTCCTGTATTTTTTTAACACAAAATAAATTAGTCCATGGAGTCTGCATGGCTGATATGAATGAAATATTAATTGATTTCATAAAGAGAAGGACGATTTTTTTTCGATGAAGTTTCAAGCATAGAGTTTAATTTTTTGTAGCTCCATGGTCTTAAACAAAATGTTTAAATAAAATACATTATTATAGTATTGTGATGAATGAAATGAATGGGAGAAAGTTATGAATGAAATCCTGTTTTTATAGAGAGATCCAGGCGTGTTATTTTTTCTATGACGTCATTTGAATTAATTTCAGTTGTTTTCAATGAAGTTTTCAAATATAATAAATTATCGTTGTATTATGATAATTCTAAAACTATTACCGAGGAATGTATAACATTTTAGAGATGTTTAAACCATGCAATTTATATTTCAATGCCGTCATTTGAATGAAGTTCATTTTTACGATGAAGGTTTAAGTTTTCAAATATAATAAATTAATGCAGTATTGTGATAAGTTTCAAAATGTTACCGAGGAATGTATTGCATTTTAGACTTGTTTAAATAAAATTGCATTGAAGTTGGAAAGTGTTTCATAATCAATGCTTTAAGCATGATTGATCTTTCTTGTTATTATTTGACTTAGCTCCTAGTGCGGCAGTTTGTTGCACATTGAGAGTTTGAGTAATTTTGGGGAGTTGATGCAGATCTAAGGAATTCCTAGCAATTTGGCAGTTTAAGGTTTAAGAACATTTTTTAGAAAAAATTGATCGAGTTTTTATTTAATATCAACTATTTAAGTAGGGACTTACCTAATTCCGATTTTCAATATTAAGTACCGCGCGGGGTCTCTTACGTGATTTGGCCTTGCGATGATCATAGTCATGCAGATTGATTAGTAGTTCATTTGGAACAGATGGCAGATTTTTATAGAATTTAAGAGCTAGCTTTTTAATTTGGACTCTAACAGTTTTTATTTTGAAGCCTTTCCTAATTACCGAGTTTCTTAAGTATCTAGGGACTTTCCTTATAATCCTTAGGGTTTTGTTTTGTTTTGTCTCTAGTAAGTCTATGGTAGTTTTACAGGCATATCCCCATACGGGTGGTGCGTACAGCATTCCCGGGCGGATGACCGATTTATAAATTAGGAGTTCATTTTGATGACTTAGATTTCCGTTTCCTATCATTAGGTATAAGGCTCTTGCGGCCATATACGCTTTTTTATTAAGTTCGTTACGTGCAGGTTAGGTGGGAATCTATTGTTACACTTAGGTATTTAGTAGATTTTTCCGCTTTTAGGGCATGGTTGTTTATGTACAGAGGCGGCGGAGGTTTACGTTTCCTAGAGAAATAAATCCAATGACATTTATTGGGGTTTAATTTTATTCGCCAGTTTTCCAGCCATGTTTGGAGTATGTCTAAGTGTTGTTGTAGCTGTCTGTGCATTACTGAGACGCAAGGGTGTTCTGCAAGTATCTTACTATCGTTTGCTTAGAGTGCCAGGGTCCGTGTCTGGGGTCCTGGAGATGTCATTTAGATATATGTGGAAGAGGCTCGGGCCCAGGATGGATCCTTGCGGTACACTACTTTTAATGAGCTTGGGTGTAGACAAGTTATCTTTTACTCTAACTTGGAAGTGTATGTTATTTAGGTATGAGATTAAAAGTTTGACAAGTGCGTCAGGGACTTTTAAAGTGATCAATTTGTATGCTAATCCACAGTGTCACACTTTATCAAATGCTTTTTGTATGTCAAGAAAAATCGCAGCTGTGGGTGTCTTACTATTAAGTCCAGAAGATATGTACTCTACCACTCTCAGCAATTGATGAGTGGTGGAGTGTTTTAGCCGAAATCCATACTGCTCCGGAATGATAATATCATTCTCACTAAGGTGCGTGTTCAGTCTATTAAGAATTATTTTCTCAGTAATTTTACTAAGTGTCGGTAGTAAGCTGATTGGTCTGTAGTTGGCTGGAATTGTGGCATCCTCACCAGGCTTATGGATCGCTATAATTATCGCTCCCTTCCATTCTTTAGGGAAATAATTTAGTTTTAGTATTTTGTTTATTAGGGTGGTCAAGTAAAATATTGTATTTAGGGGTAGGTTTTTCACCGCGATATTCCTGATTTTGTCGTGCCCTGGGCTTTTACGGTTTTTAAGGTTTTTGATGATATCAATTATCTCTTGCGGGGTGGCTGAGTTAATCTCAGCCGTGACCGGGGAGTTCCTGAAGTTGTTTAGAGTTTGCCTATCCATTCTTAGGGTGTCCTGACACATTAGATCGTGGTTTGGTTCAAATTGCTTTTCGTAATGTCTAGCAAGCGCCTCTGCGTTTTCTTCGTCTGAGTACGCGATTTTAACGCCATCTATTAGTGGCGGGAGTTGAATTTGAGGTTTTCTGAGTCTTTTAGCGAATTTCCAGAGCGATACGTCTTCCGGGCTAAGGGATTCAGTTAACTCTTTATACTGTTGCTGCTTTTCTGCGACAATTTTATCCCTGACTTTCCACGTGAGTCTATTAAGCTCCCTTTTGAGGGTAGGGTCTCTATTAGCCTGCCATGTCTTACGCATTCTGTTTCTTCGCCTAACTAATTGCTTGACATGGTGGGAAAGTGTGGGCATTTTTGGTGACTCACGATGTGTTGTGGCAGAGGCAATAGCTCTCTTGATTTCTGTTGTGAGTGTGTGTGTGGCAGAGTCAATATCCGCCGTGCTCATAATGTTGGGTACTGCCAAGTGCGGCTCAAAAAGTGCTCTTTTGAAAACGTTCCAGTTTACCCTCTCTTGTCCCAGAGAGGTTGGAAGGGGAGTGTTCAGATCGAATGTCACCAATACCGGTAAATGATCCGAGTCGAATTCATCCAGGGTATCGATAGTGTGAGCGTATTCTATGTTTCTCGTTAGGACAAAGTCTATGAATGAGCCGTTGGCACCTGAGAAGCAGGTTGGTCTCGACGGTGCACTCTATACAATAATAGCACTCTATAGAATAATAGCACATAATTCTTAAAATAAACTATTTTATAATTTTTCTGGTATTTTATTTACTTCAACAGCAGCAATATAGGTTTTTTTTTATTCCTGCCTGCTGATGACAAAAATGTAATCACTCTGGAATGCAGTTAAGTAACTTTTACCCTATAACAACATAAAGGATAGCTAAGATAATGCTCTGAATCGTGGAGGATTGAAAATAAATGCTTCTACAAAGAAACATCTAAAATTATTGCTAAAATCCTTGTTAAACATTATCTAATATCCCTTTTCCTTAGGTATTAACTTCACATTAACTCTCTTTGTTCCTTTGTTCAACCTATTGTTACGACGCATTCTCTGAAATCGTGGGTATATACGCAGGATACAAGAATGAGTCCAAGTTTCTGGATAACTAATATTTATTCACAAGCACAACGTAAAGAGGAATAATATACAGTCAAACAACACTTAAATGATTCCACTAATTTCACAAAATAACAGATATTAATCTCAAAACAAAAAAGTAATTTCACAAAACAGCCGCTACTATTCTCGAAACATTGACAAAATTCACTGTCCAATATAGCTCGTATCTTGTGAAATGAACTGCAACAGAATGATGATTCCTTTTTATAGGCTATCTCTGTAGAAACTTCTGGAATTATCTAGTATCTCGCCTATTGGTTATTTCGCGGTATTTCTCGAATATTACGGAAGTCGTCAAATGTCCCCTTATTAGTGATAAATTGTCACATCTAACAACCCGCCTCCCAAGTTCATCAAGTTGCAACCTAGAATGACGCCATTTGAAAGACTATCCATACCGGTGTCTTTTGAAGAAACACCCTGATGGATCTTTTTGGTTTGCGAAAGAGACAGAAGAAGGGAATATAACACGTTCGCAATAATATTTTATAGGTTCGCTCCGGGAGCACATAGGGAGGCTACAGTTTCATATTGCAGAAAATTTTCATCTATATAATTCTCACTTCATAAGTTACATATTTATGTCAATTACGTGTATCATCTTTGACACACTTGTTCTCAGCTCCCAGAGCACGTAGAAAGCTCAAAATCTGGACGCAATTTCATCTCACAAAATATTTCCATTTTTGAAATTTTGACGCTAATACTTTACTCCGTTGTACCATTTACGTACGACAAGACTATTTGTTTAGCATATTTTATGCACTTTCTTTACAAATTCCAGCTGAAATATTGTCTTGGTTCTAATGTGCTGAAACATGCATAAAAATACCATATAGGTTTGAACGTAAATTACTTCAAAAATATGAAGAAAATCAAGTTTGTGAGTGTCCTCCTCTACACAACAGTGGCACACGTAAAATTATAAAATAAATAAATCATTTCCAAACAATAATATATAAATCTTATCATCATCCACAATTGATGCCATACAAAATAGTGGAAAGTATTTTATCTGCGTACATCTTCATTTCCATTCGACAATTTTCTATAATATCAATTTTGGGATAGTGATAAGATTAATAATAGTATTGTCTTCAATTGAATCTGCCGAGGCATGCAGCATGCCACTATAATACTGTAAAATAATTGTGTAAAATATTAATATAATGGAAATAATTTTTTACTCTCTGGCCATCTTACGACCTGTCGCGTTATTGTTAAGGTGGCGGAATAAACACGCAGGCATCATTTGACAAAACAACAAATGTAATCTTAAAACTGTTGAAAATCATAAAATAAACACCCATTAATGTATTTTACCTTTTGCTACTGAAAGAGGACTGCGTCAGGGAGACTCGCTTGCCTGCCTGTTCTTCAATCTCGCATTGGAGAAATGCATCCGAGAGAGCGGATTAGACCGAAGAGGCACTCTCTGGAATAGGTCGAAGTATTTATTGGCCTACTCAGACGACATTGACATTATTGGAAGATCTGAATGGGCAGTGAAAGAGACCTTTCGTGCCCTTGAAATCTCTGCTACAGACATGGGCCTCACTATCAATGAGAACAAGACAAAGTTTATGGAAGTCCCGTCCGCGTCTGGAAACTACAACCCGTTTTGCATAAATGGTCATATATTTGAGAGGGTTAGTGAATTCAAATAACTTGGAGCTACTATCAATGACCAAAACTTGTTGAAAGCCGATATTAACTACAGAATAAAATCGGCCAATAAATGTTTCTTTGGACTAAAAAAACAATTAAGATCCAGGCTTGTTAGCCGAAGAACTAAAATGATACTATACAAGACACTTATACTACCTGTGCTGCTACATGCTAGCAAAACTTGGACTTTAAATTTAGACGTCTAGCGTGCCCTGGAGACTTTTGAAAGAAAAGTGTTAAGAACTATATTCGGGCCTGTACAAGAACAAGTATGCTGGAGAACCAGATATGATTTTGAACTTTATAGACTCTACAAAGAGCCTCAACTTACACAAATCAGCCGAAGTAACAGATTGAGAAGGCTCGGACATGTCTGGAGAACCCCTGAAAACAACCCGACTAGATTGTACACTTTTAAGAACCCTGGGGGTACCCGCGTCCGGGGCAGACCTTCGACTAGATGTTTAGACGACATTGTGAATGACATCAACATTTCGAAAATTAAAAACTGGCAAAGAGTCGCTTTGGACCGACAGTGTTGGAAGAGGCGTGCTGTCGAGGCAGCTAAGACCTGTAACAGGTTGTTACGCTCTTAAAGAAGAAGAATGTAATTTACAAATAATAAATCAGAATGTACATGATTCACCCTTTCTACTGTCGGCTGCAGCCACACACGCCACATTCCACTTTCCAATGCGTACTTCGCCTCGGATTTTCCAGCTACACCTGCCGTCTCCAATCTGCGAGGCTGATATTTAAATTCAGACTCTTCTTTCCCTGGGGAAGACACTGCTTGAAGAATAAATATACTAAAATAGAAATTGTTAATCCTTACATACTTAAGAGTGGCACCGACAATGAAGTCATTTTCATTTGGCGATGGAAGAGCAGTTGATCAATTCTTTTGCCTGTTCCAGGGCATACAACATGCCATTGTAATACTGTAAAATAATTGTGTAGCATAATAATATTAAAGAAATAATTATTATTAGAAACCTAACTGAAACATTAGCAGACTAAAATATGCAACTAAATATGCAGAACACTGTGAGTTTATTCACAACTAAATAATTTCACAAAAAATACCAGAAACATGATGTCCCTTCTGAAAAGTCGAATTTTCTTCGATGTAAAATGTCATAAATGTTTTAAGTCCTGAAATAAAATATGAGGATAAACGATTTTACTACATTTTTGCAAAAATACATAGCCATAAAATCTGCCATAAACGGAAAATGAGCATTTATGCTAAAGCTGCACTTTCTTTTATTTTTCGAGAAATGCACATTTTGCATGAAATCGATACACAAATGTCAACAAAGAAAGACAGAAATGTCGATATGATATGTTCCGAAACAAAAGTATCTTCAACGTTTAAAGATTATAGAATTATTTTCAGCTTTAGGAAAATGTTAAAAAAGAAAAGGGGTTGTTCACAGTACCATTTTGTCGTAGAAGTTAAATATATGGTAAATGTTCAAAAATTCATATTGCTTAGGGATTATGAATGTCTGAATTTTCCTATTTACTAAATTCTTAGGAAATAACTTAAAAAATCAAATTTTAAGGGAGAATAAAGAATACAAATTACATGGAAATTATGATAGTTTATTCGCTGGAAAAAATAGTGCTCAATAATCGTAACAATTCATAAAAACGAATTTTAAATGGAAAAAGAACTAAAAATAATTGACTATAGATAAAAGCGAAAAATTTACAGCAAATATTTTATTGAATTTGTAGATTTTTTTTTAAACTCAAATTTTGTACATACTACAGACTGAAAGCAAAATAAAATAAAAGGAGAAATTTTCAGAAAATTTCAACTATGCATTTTTATACAAATGCAAAGACAAAAATTTGTCATTTACTTAATGATAAAATACCCTAAAATTCAAAATGTGTAAAACCATAATATCTATATTTTCAGATTTACCGAATTTTCAAATTTTACTTATATTATTAAAAACACTTAAAATGTATTTTGTGGCGTATAGCCTGTCCTTGTAGAGAAACGATTTCAACAGGTAACATTTGTTTTTATCGAACATTCTAGTTTAATTAAGCCATGTTTATTAAAAGAAACATATCAACCACTGAGCTATACATAGGGAAAATTCAAGTATATTTCAGTAACGCTGACTTTTTTCAAAACTGTACATTATTGTTACCACACGTTGTTTCCAATATTCGGTAGAAATATGAACTCAAGAAAAGAACTCAATAAGACACGCCATGTCAGCCTGTGTATGCAACAAGATACTAGTCATGATGTGAGTACAGTTCACAGAATTGTGTTACAGTTCGTGAGAGACAACGAAACAACACGGAGATCAAGTAGTGGATATTCCAGGTGTACCACACCACTTGAAGATAGTAAGCTTCTGAGAAGTGTTGTGCGGGAGCCGTTTACCGCATATATTGTATTAAAACGACATGTATCCCACACTACAGGTAATGTTGTTTTGGCGCAAACAATCCGAAACCGTTTTCAGGATGCAGGATTCCGAGGTTGATGACCTTTTCGACATCTATCGTTTCAACGTTTTCACCGGTTACGTCACCTTCAGTTGTGTCAAATGAGACGCAATTGGTCGACATAATGCCGAAATATTCTGTTGATGGATGATCACGATTCAGTTTTGGCATGCCAGATGGCCGTACTTGAGTGGCGGCGCTTTCAAAAGCGCCACTAGGAATATTTTTCTATCAAGCGCCCTACAGCCTTCCCCTACGTGGTATCGTGGATTAGGGTGGTATAACATTTGGTGGACGAACGCCGTTGGTCCACGTTTCTGGCAGTATCACGGCACAGCGATACGCGCTGACATTGTGAGACCTATGGTACAGCCATATCAGTCAACCATACCTGTACTGCTTTTTCATCAGGATAATGCCAGGCCACATACTGCACGGGCAACTATGAATAGTCTACAAGATTTTGATTTATTGGCCAACATAATATCCGAATTTGTCGCCAATTGAGCATATCTGGAACATCATGAGTCGTCGATTGAGAGAACTCCCAATTCCAGAAAACCATGTTAAGTTACACGCACAATTGCATGCTGTGTGGAATGTCATTCTTCAGCACACCATTGACCATCTCATTGACGGGATGCCTTTTCGTATTCAATCCTGCATAGCCGCTCGCGGTTGACCTATTCCATATTGATCTAATGTCAATAAAGTTCCACTTTTTCATTTTCCAGGTATGATTTTTTGATCATTTGCAGATCTCCATGCTACAATTATATTATGTAAATTTCATAAGTATACATCAATTTATTCATAGGTTTGCGATTTCAATTGTAAGCAGTGTACATGTAAGAAAAATAACTTCCACCTAATTTTGATTCCGAAAAAGAAACTCTCCTCACACATAGTCCATCGTTCGATCCTGCCCTCACACATTGCCCATAGACCTTCCCCTATAGGTTTCCTACATTTGCCATGGAATCAGATCCATAATAGCACCCCTGCTGTCAAATGAGTTTCCAAAACAGCAAAAGAAACCAAAATCTCGCTTTGCCGAAATGGCCAACGAAAACAAAGAATCGGATCAAATTAGGTTCATTCAGTTCGTTATTAATCTTGAAAAATATTACGATAGGAATATTGTACTCCAAGCGCTTAATTTAGCAATTCCCCAATTAAAAAATCTGATATAAGTAGCACACGATTTTCCTTATATAATGCAATGAATTTACTCCTTTTACAGCTAAAAATACACTCAAGTGTCAAAAGTGATGAGATACCTCTCTAATATTGTATTGGACCTCCTTTAGCTCGGCGACGTGCAGCAATTTGACGTGGCGTGGACTCCACTAGTCGGTGGATGTCTCCAGGAGAAATGTTCAGCCATGCTGTCTCGATAGCAGCCCATAACTGCGTGGTTGTGATAGGTGCTGAAATTTGGGCACGGATGGCTCTTTCTATCATATCCTAGATATGCTCCAAGGGGGTCCATATTTAGGGATCTATATAATCATCCAGAATGCCCTTTAACAAATATTGACTTGATGACACGAAGCATTATCATCCTGGGAGATCCCAAAGATTTTGGAATACGTTAAATCCATAAATGGTTGCAAATGGTCACCAAGCAGCTTAACATGGCTATTTCATATCAATGGCCGGTTCAATTTGAACAGAAGACCCAATTCATGCCAAGTAAACACTCCCACACCATTATGGAACCACCACCAGCTTGCACAGTGCATTGCTGACAAGTTGGATCCATAGCCTAAAGGGATATGCGAAACGCCCGAACGCGACCATTAGCTTGTACCAACTGCAAACATGACTCATAGGACCACGCTACCTTCTTCCAGTCATCTAGATCCATAGCATGTATTCCCAAGTGATACACGATCCCAAGTGATACACTGAAGCCGATCACAAGTGATACACTGAAGCCGATGATACGCTGTGAATAAAAGCACTTGAGTCGGTCTTCTGCTGCTATATCCCATCAACCCCAAATTTCGCTGCACAAACCTCACAGATACGCTTCAAGTGCGTCCCTCATTGAATGTGGTAGTTAGTTGACGCAGTGCCGTTCGTCTGTTAGCACTGGCGTTTCTGCTCAGGCGTCGCTGGTCTGGATCATTCAGCAGACGTCCCCGACCACTGCACTGTCCTTTGTGGGAGGTAATGTCTTCCATGAGGTAATCTCGGTACACTCTTGACACTGTCGAGTGATAAATATTCAAAATTTTCAAATTGCTATGTCCCATGTGTCGAACTTCAACTATCATTCCACGTTCAAACTCGGTTAATTCCAGTTAGGTAGCCATTATCACGTTATTTAACATTTCACAAGACATTCAACACTCTAACAGACAGCATTGACAACAATCTGACTCTTTACACCCCTTAAACGCCACGCGAAAGCCACTTTCAAATTTACTTACTGCTATCCTAATAATTTTGGGACTTGAGTGTAATGTATAGATCCACAGTACTGTGTTTTTAACGTTGAATTGCACATTTGGGCGATTTTCCGAATTACAACATGTAAATGTATTTCAAAGTAACCAATAAATTTATATTTCGCGCAACTCTAAATAAACAATTATTAATATTGATAGTGTCCTCAATAAACGATATTGTAAATGTATTAAAATATTTTAATAATTAATAGTTTAATTGGGAGGTATTTTCACTAATTTGGTATCATTTTTGCAACTTTGACGATAGTTTCGTCAATCTGAGGCGAAATATCGCCAAGTTGGAAATACTTTACAATCGCTTTGGAAATACGAGCTAGATCCACGAGAATGATGTCACCAAATTTATCGCATGATATTACATTTAAATGTGAACATATTTCACAATAAATATTTTTTTTATTTTTTATGTCATTTTTTGATACATTTATTGGAAAAATGTACAATATCTTGAGAACGGTTCATGCTTGAATTCTAAAGTTTATGTCAATCGTTTTCTAAGGAAGCATTACATCACAAATGACGATTTGTGTAACTTTATTAATTTATTTATTATTTTGGTGATTTTTCAAACATTCACTCTAAAACTTAGGGGGTTCTGGGAATTCGATTGCGTATAAAAGCAATAAGCGTCAAATATTCGCAGATTGTAACTTTTGTTCCAAATTTCGTTTGAATCACTCTATTCGTTCATGAGATATAGTCTCCGAAGTCTCACTGACACCCACACACAGACATCATCTCAAAAACGTTTGATTCGTGTTCAGGAATGCTTGAAACGAGCTCTCCCGTCGATACCTCGAATTCAAATTTTTCACCCTGTCACAGTACTTTCCTTATACGTTATACTATGCATATAAGGAAAGTAAAGATGACTGCGAAATATATAGTATATATAAGAAATGAAAGAAAACGGTTGGTTCTGGAAGTAAAATCTTCAACTCATCGTTCCTTAAATTGAGGTCCGCAGACACCTGGGGATCTGCGAAATTAACTGTGTCAATAAACTTTGATTTTAATAATTAGATGATTTTAAGCATTTTACAGAGGTAAATAAGAAGCTTGCATATATGAAAATATTTTTTTACCTTGTAAAAGTATAATGTTAATGTTTTGTTAGGGTTCGGCAAAGTGCACATCAAATGAAAAGAGTCCGCTAACTCATAAAGTTTAAGAACCTCTGTTTTAACTTCGTCAAGAAACATTTATTCAAATACTGTAAAATTGACCAATTTTTAAAATAATACTAAATGTAAGAAAATAACAAAAGAAAGAAAAGAAAGAAACAGAAGAGCGCAAACCAGTTTCACGAAACTACATGTGCTTACGTCCACTAAATCAATTTATTCCTACATTCACTAACTGCATCCACTAAACTCAAATTACAGTCGATCAGATAAATTATTTTAAAATTATTGATGAACTAAAGATTGCGAAATTAGAAATACTGTATCAAAAATGAGAAAATGAAAATATGAAAAAAAAACTAAATAAAAGAATAAAAATAAATAAAAATATGAAAATAAATAAAAATAAAAAACAGTTTCGATCGATACATAATCTAAATCATCAACCAAATTAAAATAACAATAGAAGAAACTACTTTAAAATTGTTATAATTCATAAAAATGTATTTCATGTTTCCAATAAGTATATAAAGAATACTTAACTGTCGTACTTTTAATAACGGTTATTAATGTGAACGAATAGTCAGCACTGCTCATCTGTTTTCAATCTATAAATGTGGAGTCCTATTTGTCAAATAAAATGAATTTCAATAAATTTTTAAGGGGTATTTAAAATTAAATATAATAACTCTTTATGAATGGAAGTGATGAAACTAATAAAAGGTTCGAAATTAATAGCAGTTTCACAGAAAGTATTTTAAGTGTACGTCACTGTGTGATCGAGGAAATGTGTAATTTTGAAAGTTCCTTCTGTGTTTTTATTATAAATGAGAACAGTAAAAAATATATGTTTTAGATTCAGAATATTTACTAAGTTCTAAATATAAAATAAGGCGCAATTTTATATTGCCGTTATCCATAAATCTAAAAATTACCTGATATATAAAAATTGAGAAAATGAACATCAAACAAACTTGATAAATATATAAGAGTATCATAATATACATAGCTATTAAACCTTAGGTATTTCTATACGGTTTCATCTATATGATTTTGCATTTCAAGAAATTGTATAATTACTATCAGTATAAAAGCTAACACATGCCCTTTGTTGTACTTATTTCCCATTCTGTCAATTTGACTGTCTTCTACCAGTCTTAAATTTGACAAAAGAGAAATATTGGATAAAATTTACTCGGCTCATCGTCTATTTTCCCTCACCATAATAATAAATTTTCATTATCGATGATTCGAGAAGGAAAAGAGGGTTCTCTGACGAATTGCCTTATTCATTAACACCATTCATTTCACTCATTCTTCATTAGAAAGATGGATGGAAAGGCAATACTTCTTAAGTTAGTGTATAAATCTGAAAATTGAGTTTCACCGAGGAAATATGTAATAAATTACTTCATTTTTACTTCGTAATACTATAGATCAATAGGAAAAGTGTTGCTTTTACGGAAGGTTTCGATTTCATGACTTTGCTGGAGAACCAGGTACCGCCATGTACTGGGACACTTTTGGAACACTTTTGTATGTATGTAAATATGTGTATTTATAATTAGACT
Source organism: Amaurobius ferox (assembly GCA_951213105.1). Classification (NCBI taxonomy): domain Eukaryota; kingdom Metazoa; phylum Arthropoda; class Arachnida; order Araneae; family Amaurobiidae; genus Amaurobius; species Amaurobius ferox. The sequence continues at coordinate 138,736,157 of OX578139.1, forward strand.
CAATAACTCGAATGAATACAAGTAAGACGACAACATTTTATGTGTGGACTGTTAATGGGGAAACTAATAGTCTTAAAATATTAAATTGCAACATTTTTATTAAAATATTAAATTGCAACTTTTTAAAGTGAGTGCTATTTTCTTTTACAACTAGAGCGAATTACTCGTCGTTTTCCCGAGTCCGAAATAAGCGGCATCAGCTTAAATAATACTACTCAATTTCCAAAGCGTTAAATCTGTTTCAATCCAAATCAAGACAAAATGCAAGATTCGTAGTTTAAGCTCTAAGACTGCTCCTCAAACGTTGAAAGCTAAAAAAATAAAGTTAACGATCATCCTAAAGGATTCTGTAGTCATGCCTTAAATCCCATTTTCGGGTGGGCATGCGTAGTCGGAAGGTCGAAAAATATATGAGACATCATTGCTAAACTCGGGAAATCTTAATTATAAATATTGCGTAATATGGAATATCTTAATGGAAAATCTTGCTAAACAAGGAAAATCATGGGGACCATGATAAATCTTGATGTGAAATCTTGATGGGAACTCTTGCGGTCTATGTGAAATCTTGCGGACTATGGGAAATCTTGATGGGAAATCTTGCGGGGCATGGGGATTTGACGAGAATATCACCAAGATGCACCTTCTCGGGTCCTAAAGTATATGTGTACCAAAGTTCATGACCGTACGACGCTTAAATTTCCAACTCTAGACCACGCACACACATCTTATTTTATTGTGTAAGAAATGCGTCGATTAGCTTCGCGCAAATCAAAAATCGACTCAGTTCGGTGCGGCTCTATAGCCGATACAATGACTGGACAAAGTTTAAGGCTAAGTTAAAGCTTCTGGGTGAACTGGGGGTTGGAGAATATCTGAAGGGATCGGAATGACTTTTTGACCTCTCCTCTTACTTTATTCTGTACCCTGGTAGGAAAATAAATTAACTGGGATTTAGTTTCACTCGACATTTTCATGCCAGAATCCAGTTTTAAGAAGCTTATATTTTTTTCGAATATTACAAGAAAAATTTGAAAAATATGTATTGTTTGTTCAAACGTTCACTTCTATAGCGGGTTACCCTTTATTTCAAAGGTCTTAAATAAAATATTTCGTTTGATATCAACTTCGAGAATGTACCGAGGGTAGGGTAAACAAAGAACGCCCCGAATACAAAAATCGCATACCGGCTATTTTTCACTACGATGATTGAAGCTATGAAGTTTCGCGATCATTAAGCCATAAATAACCCCTTTCTGTATGATTATGCCAAATTTTTCAATACATTTCGCAGTTTCCACTCGAATTTCAGAAACTTATATCTAGTTCTAGATGTTTCATTAAGAAAGCCAAATTTAACATTTTGTGAAAATCCATCAATATTTGTAGCAGCAATCGTTTATACAAGAAATCGACTGCAGACAAACCGACTATACTATTCTAAAATGAGTCAAAACTTGTTCATTAGATTCTATGACATAAATTGACCCCAAATTACCCTAAATTTTCGTGAAAACAATAATCTACAAACAATAATACAATCAAAAATCAGTTCTATTATGTTTTCTTTCATGATCGATATTATAAATGCGTAAAAATTCGATCAAAAATTAGTTCTATTACGTTTCGTTTCATGATCGATATTATAAATGAGTAAAAATTCGATCTTCTAAATTACCAGGGATCTTCTGGTGGTTCTGAAACGACACAACTACATTAGGTAATTATTATACAGACACAACATGTAAAAACTAAACCTTCAATAGAGGCAGTTTATAACAAGCTTACACTTAATGAGATTTTGACGAAGGAATTATGAATTAAAATTATTATGCAATGTTAATTTAAATGGGATTTTTTCTCGTTTTTCAGCGAGAAAAATGTCACAGTTTTCCGGCTTATGCAAAATAAATGATTAAATAAAGGATGCAAATCAAAGAAAAAAAATCGGCAGTGGTTCCAGACCGATAGCACCGTGAAAGTTTTAAGAGAATAATACCTTGCTTTGTGTGTGGTTTGTCTTTTATGGATATTTTAGCAGTTCAAAAATGAAAATATCGAACTTAGAACTACCTTTTCCAGATCAGTTCCAAATATTGTAATATCAAAATTAGAACCACTATATTTCGAAAACTGAGAACCATACTAGTATCCAATTAGATCTCCTCCTGGGTTTTTGAAAGGGTTACAAATTACTTCTTATGGTTTATATTAAACCCTTCTAGTTAAAATATAGCTAAAACGGGGGGGGGGATACAATTTTCTTCAAATTGACTAGATAACTCATCGAAAACTTTAAGAGCTTTGTAAAAATTATTAATCCAGAAACAGAGTTTTCTAAGTTAACATTTTTCTCACATATTGTTAATACTTATATTTTATACTTTAGAAAATATTTCGAGTGAAATTAAGCAAATTGAACCCAAATCCAGCTAAGACATTTTTTTTTTAAATTTTTTATCAAGAAACAAGATAAAAAAGTTAAAATTAACACCTCAAAATCTTTGTTCACTCTATCGATCCATCTTAACTTCAGTCTACATCTAGGTATTTTTCTGATCTGTGTGGAAATAAAATGTTCTTTAAGGTTCTGATGTTATCAATTCTTCGCATATGCCCTGACCATTTCATTCTATTAATTTAAATGCATTTAATTGCATTGGAATATTTATATAATCTGTGTAGTTCTAAATTGTATTCTCTTGATATAATAGTATTTTACCGAATTTCACCGAAAATACTACACAGAACATTTCTTTCCAAGATGTAAAAATATTTTCAATCATGTCCTATGAGTCCAGATTACTTGTGAGAAATAGGTCTAATAAGTAATTTATGTAGTTGCAGTTCTGTTCCCTATCATATCTGATCTTAATCTATGAAAACAGCGATTTGGGCTATAATTCGTAAACATAATCCTCTGAAACTCTATCTGAAATTCAGCAAATAAAATTTCAGCATCTTTTAAATTATTCTCTCTATTATTCTCTATATAGTCTCTATTTTAAAGTATTTCTTTTAGAAGGTTAACATTACTATTTATTAATGTAACATTACAATAAATTTTCCAATATATATCATTACGTTTTTAAATTTAAACAATAAGTTGTTAATTTAAGAAATACTTTGCAAAGTTCATTTCGACAATAAGACCTTGCAATTTCGTCTCAATAGCTCAACTGTAGAGCGTCAGCTGGCCAGCTCAATGATCAAAGGTCCGATTTCCGGTTGACACAGCAAGGTTCTTTACATTGGCGTCCGAACTGATCAACCCTGTAGGTTACTGAGATATCGGAGGTCTGAAAGTGACCCTAGTACGATTGGCGCAGATTCAGTAAACTCTAGAGTATGGAGCACCGATTTCAAATCGAGAGGATAACGACTAGGAAGGAAGCTAACCTACAGAATAAAAATAGTACCCGGAGGCTAACCTGAGATAAAAACAGCTGGAGGTAGACAATCAGATTATCAATTGCAAGCCAATTTGGTATTCTAGAGTGGAGATACAGGGTTCAATTCCCGTTTTAGGCAATATTCTGTACAACGTTAATAATATTATGAGTACCATAGGGCCTTTCCATTCTCCTTTATTTTGTAAGAATGCTTCTAACTTCACTTTTCCAAAATTTTCTTTCAAAATTAAAAAAAAAACATTTCTCTCTTTTTTATCGGTGATACTGCCACTTTCTTGGATTTTAGTTCAGATGCAACAATCACTTTCTAACCACTACTAACTCCTAGGCCCACTACTGGAACAATTTAAAAAGTAATGACCAAAAGTGGGCCTCCCTTCAAAATTAATAATCTGTTCATTTTATGTCTTTTAAGCATAATTTACAAATTATTAAGTATACAATGAAATAGAAATATGACATTTTAAAACCAAATTAAATATGCATTTAGAGAAAAAAAATTAAATGAATACGTGCCTCTTGAGGAAAACAATAAGAATGAGCTTGAAGAATCCCTTTGTGTGATCACTTCAGAAAAACATCCTTCCACCTCAAAAACTAGCAGGTTACTGAGATTGCGACTTTGTCAGATAACTGATAAAGGGTTTCAACCAATCAGCAGTTGTGCACTTACCTTACAAGTATGATCTTAAAATCTGTTTTTCCACTTTGAAAACTGGTTGCCCACTATTGGTACATGGCCTACTACAGGTACACTTACCTTAAATCAAACTGCGAAGAGTTTGCCCTTTGAACAGAAACCCTCATATGCAGGGTGTCAAACAAAATTCGTATATGTAAATTTCTCGAGAATGAAGGGAATTAGTTATACTAACTTTTTAAAGCAACATCATATGAAATCTGTTTTAAATATAGAGAAAACAACAATTGCAATGTTGTAGAGCGTTGCCAAATAAGTTAAAAATATGTTCGTCCGACAGAAAAGCTGCAAATAATTGCTCGAAAAGATATTTCTAAAGGCATGCTGTTCTTTAAACAGCAAAATCGTCTGCCGTCAACTGTTTTTACAAACGATCTAATAAGTATAGCTTGTATAACAACTATATTATCTGATAGTTTTAATGATAATTATTTTATGTGACAGACGATTTGTTAGTAAGTATCATCATAATTGAATTCAGAAAAATAAATAAACTAATCTGGGGTTGAGAGTATATTCCATATCTCCAGTATTATATACTAATACGAAATTTTTGACCATTCGTTCTATTTTATCTTTGATTTAATGAGCCATGTCAACTAAGTTTACAAATGAGGAATATTACGAAATGATCCTTATTTTTGGAGTATGTAATCCGAACTGGCATACTGGAATACGCATAGCGTTTTCCAATGATAAGCATCTCAATCGTCTGAGTACATTACTTTTGCATTATTTGGGGGGGGGGATATAGATTGCATTCTCTAGGTTTTTCGGTGCTTTTCAACTTTTCTGTCGGACGAAAACATGTTTGTACTAATTTGGCAACGATCTATAACTTTGTAAGTCACTTATTCTATATCTCTAAAAAGCTGATGTGGGCATCACATGACTTTACCTGCAGACTTATATTCACGTTTTCTTTATTTTAATTACATTTAATTCACTTTTAATTCAATTTTCGTTCTCCTTTGGTAACTGGACTTGTTTTCACAGGTGGCGTAGAGAAAATACAAAAAAACTAAAACATCTCGAGAACGGCTAGATCTAATGTAATGGGGTTGGTCTTATTATCTTCTTCGTTAAAAATTACGTATAAAACAAGCATTTAATGGATATATTTTAGTATACGTAGTTTTTATTTCTGATTTTTGCGGGCCTTTTCTCAAAAAAAAGGGCAGGTTATTTTTTTCTATTCGTACCAAAATCTAATCAGCACCAGGGTAACCCAAAAGCGACTTATCTACCGAATTTTGTGAAATTCGGTTCATGAGCTTTGCAGCTAGAGTGGATACAGGCAATTTTTACGGGCCATTTCGCAAAAAAAGACGGATTCTTTTATCCCGAATCGTAGCAAATATCTAATCAGAAACGGGGTCACACCCCAGTGACTTACCTATCAAATGTTATGAAATTCGGTCCATTAGGTTTTGAGTTAGAGAGGATACATACATTGCACAGACTGACACACAGACAGACAGACACACAGATACACAGACACTCACACGGGCGTCATGGTCAAAATAGTTTTTTGTTAAAGATAGATTTTTTGTCGCACTTTATACGATGGATCGGACTCATGTAATACATGTTTAAAAATTTACCATAATGTTACTTTGATAGCACACACTGCAGGTTACCATTCCTTAACTTGTTACATTGAGAGTTTTACAGGGATATTTCAAACTTGAACTGTTTCGGTGATTTGTGGGTTTACTATTTGTAGGTTTCTACTTCACCAAGAGACTCATTTGTCTTTGATGGTTAGTGGAACTTTATATCATTTTCTCGCACAGCACAATTAGTTGAAACGGCATCGTATATTTCAGCCTTTTTTGGCGCTTTATTTCATCCTATTCTGGAATCAGGTGAGTATTTCCCGATAAACCTTTAATAAATTTAAGAGCGAACTATTGTCGTATTAGAAGTCATCTTGGATTAATTATTGTTGAATGTTTTGAGTTTTATATCCTGGCACTCAGCACTGTCGTTGAATAGTAAATTTTAATTTTTATTCGAAATCAATAGCCATATTCATCTTGCATACAAAATTGTATTTTATTCAAATGGAGTCAGCACAAGCTGTATAAATTTGAGAGGTGTAAAGTGTTAGTAATTATTAATATGACAGGCTAGGCTTATATGGCACGCGCGACTGAATGCAGTTTACAATCTCAAAAACTTGAGAAGAATGAGATAGTTCCTGTAGCCTAAAATGTTGTGAGTAGCGCGTCCTTTCACCGTCCCTCCCACCGTTTTCTACGTTCTGCAAAAATGCAGTCTTATTCCATAGCTATCCAGTCCTAAGAAATAAGAAACATATTTTATTGCAGCAGGCGACACTCATCATACAAGGTTTCAATTCAGTAGATGCAGTATATCAAGAAAATAATTTATTACGTATAAAGAAAATACTTAAGCAGAAAAATGAAACTAAGCAAATTTCTTTAAGAATTTCTCCGAGTAAATGTAAAAATCTGATGTGAGCAGCACACGACTTTCCCTGCAGACTTATATTCACGTTCTATTTATTTAATTAAATTTAATTCAGTTTTAATTCAATTTTCGTTCTCATTTGAAAACTGGACTTATTTTCAAAAATGGTGTAGGAAAATTTCGAAAAACAAAAATATCTCGAGAACGGCTAGTCCTAGTGTAATAGGGTTGGTCTTATTCTTTTCATCCTTAAAAATTACGTATATTAAACGAGCATTTAATGGATATATTTGAGTGTACCTAGTTCTTTAGTTTAGATTTTGACGATTTTTGCGGGCCATTTTGCAAAAAAGGCAGGTTATTTTTTTTCGAATTCTACCAAAATCTAATCAGCACCAGGGTGGCCTACAAGCGACTTTTCTGCCAAATTTTGTGAAATTCGGTCCATTAGTTTTTCAGTTAGAGTGGATACAAGCTTTTGCGGGCCATTTCGCAAAAAAAGGCGGGTTCTTTTAACCCGAGTCATACCCAAAACTAATCAGCACCAGATTCGTGCACAAGTGACTTACCTGCCAAATTTTATGAAATTCGGTCAATTAGTTTTTAGTTAGAGTGGATACAAAATCTGCACAGACAGACAGACACACAGACACACAGACAGACAGACACACAGACACACAGACACACACACAGACACGCACACAGACGTCACGCTAAAATAGCTTTTTCGTATTCTAGAGGTCTCGAAACGTGTAGATCCGTCGAAAACTCGAGTTGCGATTTTCGACATGATTCCAATACTTTCCCTATACATTACCATGTATTGCAGGGAAAGTAAAAATTCATCTGTTTTTGAAATACTTCTAAAGTTGTATCTTGTGTTTATTGCCAATTTTATGATATTAATAATTATATTTTTTATTTTTTTTGTTTATAATTAATGTAATTATTATTTCTAGATTGGTTTGAAATAACGTTACACAAAGAAACGTTTGATAATAAATCACAGATAATTCGCAAAGGAATCATGGCAGTGCAGTCTGCGGAGAAAGTTATAGTATGGACTGCGTCATTGATGCAGTACCACATTCAGTCGAATGCATTCCACACCTCGGTAGGACAGACTCTATGACAAATTTCAAAAGAAATGTATATAAGCTTCTTAATAAACCATTTCTAAAAAATTATTTACAAACAAAAGTTTACAAATATATACAGTATATGGAATTCCTATGTTGATTCTGAAATAACTGGACATGAACGGTATGGAACGTGAATGTATAAGAAATTCCAATGAGGCCTACACTCTAAAAATTGTGCATTATGTATTATACATTACGATACTGTATAAAAAATCCAAAAAATCCAAAGACCGGTTTATCCTTAAAAAGGTATATAAGATTTTTAATAAACCATTTTTGAAGAATTATTTACCAACAAAAGTTCACAAACATTTACAGTATTTGGAATTCCTATGTTGATTATGATATAATTGGACTTGAATGGTATGGAACGTGAATGTATGAGAAATTCGAATGGGGCCTGCACTCCAAAAATTTTGTATTATGCATTATACATTATGATACAATATAAAAAATCTAAATAATCAAAAGACCAGTTTATCCTTAAAATTGTGTATAAGATTTTTAATAAACCATTTTTGAAGAATTATTTACCAACAAAAGTTTACAAACATATACAGTATTTGAAATTCATATGCTGATTATGATGTAATTGGACTTGAATGGTATGGAACGTGAATTTATGAGAAACTCGAATGGGGCCTGCACTCCAAAAATTTTGTATTATGCATTACACATTATGATACAGTATAAAAAATCTAAAAAATCAAAAGACCAGTTTATCCTTAAAGAGGTATATAAGATATTTAATAAACCAATTTTGAAGAATTATTTACCAACAAAAGTTCACAAACATTTACAGTATTTGGAATTCCTATGTTGATTATGATATAATTGGACTTGAATGGTATGGAACGTGAATGTATGAGAAATTCGAATGGGGCCAGCACTCCAAAAATTTTGTATTATTCATTATACATTATGATACTGTAGAAAAAATCTAAAAAATCAAAAGACCAGTTTGTCTTTAATAAGTGGAAGTAATACATTATTACTCTTGCTATTCTTTTTATCTCCGCTAAAGGCTGACAGAAAAAACCACTCTTCACTTTTACCGCCACGGAAGGATATTCACAGCTCAACATTCAAAATACGTATTGATTGTGCATTAAGTGCCGCTCGATATAAGACCTTAAGCTCCGTGATTAACATTCAGCCCCCGGCACACAATTAATCTTACTCTGTAAAATTTGACTAAATCACCTATCTATAAAATATTCTTTTATGTATAATGGTGAAATATAGTTTACTAATATTTTAGAAGAGATTTACGGCGCTAGGAGGACTACAGATATGAGCTTATTTCTAAATTGAATAATTAAATATCCCAAACGATTTAAGGTAGATAGTAATGAAAGTTATTTTAAATACGTCAACATTTATACTGAAGTCACGTCTAAATAAATGTAAGAAGTTTTAGAAGATAGACCTTAACTACGACAGTCACGGCGTTAAAGTCTTAGTAAAATATTTGTCTAACTTTATATTTATGCAGGACGTCGGTTATATATATGAATTATCACCCTCTCTGTATATATATATATATATATATATATATATATATATATATATATATATATATATATATATATATATATATATATATGTATATATATATATGTATATATGTATATATATATGTATATGTATGTATATGTATATATATATATATATATATATGTATATATATATGTATATATATGTATATATATATATATATATATATATATATATATATATGTATATATATATATATATATATATCATAATTATTTATTAATTATATAATTAAATAAAAATGAATAATACTAAAGTGAACTAAAAAATTAGAAAAATAAAAATTCGGAAAATAAGATACATTTAACATTAATGTTTTGATTTTTATTTTCGCTAAAAAAATATAACTTTAGCCAGTTTGATATTACGCTTTGAGCTTCCTTATAATGGTGCATAATAGCATTCTGGTTTATCCATTTCATCTTTGAATCGCTAGTTTAGTGGGAATTTTTATATATGTTTTATGTTCATGTTCTGTTTTACTTATATGGGTAATTGTCCTGTCTCTGTCTCTGACTCATTGGACGGATCTGGGAGGGTTGTGAACATATGTTCTGCCTCATAGGTTGTATTTCGTCATGTTCATTCCGGTGTTTCTCGATATTTTTCATACTGTTGCGGTTGATCGTACTTACACGTGGTGAAAGAAGAAGGGTACCTGCCTGATGGTAAAAATAGATTTCCTAATTTTTCATCTTTTGGTGCCTTTGGTCTGAGTTCGGGCATTTATAGTAATGTACTATTGTCCAATCTGAAACAGACATTTGTTTGGGTTATATATATATATATATATATATATATATATATATATATATATATATATATATATATATATATATATATATATATATATATATATATATATATATATATATATGTATATATATATTTATATATATAACATCTGTTCAATTATATGTATCTATATATATATATATATAACAGTTGTTCAATTATCTGTAATCTATTAAAAGTTGTAGCCAAATAACCAGAAAAAAGAAGCACAACTTGCTTAGGATTATATAGAGTAGCTTTCCTTCATTTGAATGTAACCGAGGAACATGAGCGTTTAGAGAGCCAATCTGGTGTCATCTTGTTTTGGCAATGATCCAACAGGTCACATGACCAGTGTGTTATGTGATTGTTATCAAGTTGGCTGGTTTCTTTTGTGTTATTTGATTTAGTGAGCTTGTAAAATGCAATAAAATTAAATAAATTGTGGAAGGAGTCGACTGATCACCCAGAAAACAATGTAAAATAGTACTATTAAGTGAACAAGTTTACAGTTATAAAGAAATTAGAATGAACATTGGGAGAAGCTTAACCAAAGGTGGCATTTCTAAATTTTTGAAGAGGTATAAGGATACTCATGCACTACAATACCAGACTGGTAAAGGCAGGAAAAGATACACAATATCAATTGATTATAGAAGAAAGACTGTGCCTAGGTGACAGAAGAAAACTATCTCGGTGTATACAAGTTGAAATGGCGCAATGCAATGTGAAGTTGAGGACAAGGACTGTTCGACGCACATTGCATGAATTCACAGTCTAAATGCTAGAATTACACGAAAAAAAATATTTTTATCACTCAAACAAAGGTTGAAAAGAATAACTCGGCTAAAACCCATGTTAACTGGGCAACGGAACAATGGGACAGTGCAATTTGGAGTGATGAGACCAAAATCTCCCTGTTTGGAAGTGATGGCGTAAAATGCATAAGGAGAAGAATCGGAGAAGATCTTCATCCTGATTGTATCACACCTAACGTTAAACACCCAGTTAGTGTTATGATCTGTGGATGTATGATATCAAGCGGTGTGGACAGAATTTGCGTGATCAATGGGGGTTTAAATACCCAAAGATACATAAAAGAAATACTTGACCCAAAACTGCAGACTCCTGCACTTGACATTTTCCAAGATAATGAAGCATTTAAATTTCAACAGGACTCAGATCGTGCTCGTGAGTGCAAAAAGTGTTGCTCGTGAGTGCAAAAAGTGGCTTCAAGATCAGCATATTCAACTACGGGAATGGCTTGCGAATAACCCAGACCTTAACCACATCGAAGATCTATGGAGCCGATTAAAGAAACTTGTTTGTCAGAATCAACCCAGCAATAAAACCCAATTAACAGAAGCAATAATTCAATCTTGATTTTACATTGAAATAGCTGCAGAACTAAATAACTTGGTTTACTTCATTGAAAAATCCTGTAAGGTCATAATTAAGGTTAAAGGTTACCCAACTAAATATTAACTGACATGGTGAGAATTTTTGTATATCTCATTTTTTCTATGTATTTCACTTTTCATCTTTATATTAAAAATGATGTTATATTAAAAAAATAATTCATAAGTGTTATTATATTACAATCTTGATTAAATTATCTTTCAATTGATATATAATTTTATGGTATTGGTACATAAAAACGTGGTGTTATGAGCCATCAAACTTCCAAAATACACATTTTCCAAAATGTTTCCACAATTTTGGCCACTACTGTACAAACTTAGGAATTTTATCGGATTATTTTATAACTTAATCAAATTATTTTCTATTATTTTGCGAATATCTTTTATGTTTTAAATTTGTAGACCCATATGTTGTTCTTATATTAATAAAGAACAAAAATTAGCTATCAACTCTTGAAATATGGACGAAATCACTTCTATATCTATAGGGAATCTCCTGGAAGAAAACATTTCTAAAATAATTTGTTTTAAACTGTGTTTACTCAACACTATTGTTAAATGTTTATCAGTAAATTATAATCATCGCAACAATGTATTAAAACAGAAGAAAAAATCCGTATCTTCTCTTATACACATATTTAGTTTTTATCTTATCAAAAAACGTAATTTTTGTAAAGAAAGATTTGATATATTTTTTTTTACTTTAACAATAGGGTTTTAACTCTTAAAGACCTACTCCACTAAAAAAGAAAACTTCTCTTAAAAACAATTCAATGGAATTTATTAGAATAAAGAAGATCTTGTTAAATTGCTAAAGATCTTTACATGGGAAAGAATTTTGTCGTAAATTTAAACTTCTTTGTCCTTCTCAATGTTTACGGTTGTTAGATGTCAAACAGTAATCTGATACTTAAGGGAAAATCATTTGTTTTATTTTCAGAAAGGAAGGAAAGCATTTAAAATGGTGTTCTTGCACTGGTGTCTTTTGCATTGCTTGCATTGTTTACTTTGTAAGCGGCTATTCTGTAAGCGGACGGCATAAAGTAAATCGACGCACTCCTCTTATGCATTTATTTATTTTTTAGTTTAAACAATTTTATATAAAATGATTTGTTAATGATAAAAATAAAATTTGAAATTGCCCGATTGAATATGCGCACATTTTAAATGTTATAATCAGTGCAATCAATGTTGTCATGGTCAATAAGTTTGCATGAATTCTCAATAGACATACTTATTAATTTTTACTTTCCCATACGTAGTATTGAGGAAGTATTGCGTTGCCGAAAATTTACTATTTCGAGATTTTGAAGCCAATATACATTTCAAAACCTCCTGAACACGTTTTGACTGTTTTTGAAATGATGTCTGTCTATCTGACTGTCTGATGTCTGTTGCGAACTTCTTGCGTACACGATACCAGTCACAAATATTAATAGAATTTCATGAAACGTTATATACTGCTTTGTTATCAAAAAATTTAGAATTATATAGATATTTTTTTAACTTCGAGCAAAAATTTTGGAATTTATACGAAATTTTATATTATTTTTACATTGCAGCATTGGACAAAATTTGACATAATCATTCATACGGACAACATTTGACTTAATCATGTATTAAAGGGTTTATTTATGGCTCAATGTTCACGAGACTTATGACGAAGGGGCGGTGTCGTTTCTTAATCATTACAAAGGCTATCATAAAAGGAAAAGTTTATTTACAGGAACGTAACCTAAGATATTTGCAAATTATTTACATAGCATGGCGCTACATCGAAACGTGGGTGAACGTAATCATCCAAATACGAATATCCGTAGCTCTGATAATACATAATGTTCTGTGGCTGGCATTTATGAACCAGTACAGAGGTCTTGCTCATGCCTCACATGCAAAACAGAGATTCTCTGGAGATCAAGAAGCTGTGCAGAGTTTTACGGCATTTACTTGATATGGATGCTTTATGCAAATCGCTGGAGGAGTGTCGTCATAGTACACCCCCTCATCGTGAAAGAATTGGGAATCTGAAACGAAAATATCTTCCATACATGGTTACGATTAACCTAGAGGTAGAAGGCGTCATTTGGTCAGAAACCGGTGTAGATATTCCTTTTGCGTCCTCTAAATGTTCTAGTAGAAATGCGGGTTTTAAACGATCGATGCAGCTATTGATTATTTGTCCGTGAATATCCACTGTGTAATATTTGTACGTGCGTGCACACACTGGGAAAGGTCCGTCATATGGTGTCTGCAACGTTCGTCGTACGAAGTCGTTCGAAGAAAGATTACGAAAAGATTTGATTTGGGAAGCTCCTTGTGAATAAAAACATTTTTCGAATGACGTGAAGAAGCAACTGGTATTAGTAGTTGCATTTGTCGTCTTAATTGTAAAACGAATTCATGTGAATGTTTTGGGATGCCCATTAGTGATGTGACACGTAGGAATTCACATGGCAATCGTAAGGATATGCCGTAATTTAATTCTGAACTGAAAGCTTTTAGGTCTTCTTTGATTAGGAATTGAATTCCTAAAAGTGTGCTTGGTAGTACATCTAGACAGCGCTCTATGTCTTGACAGCTCCACTAAATGATGCCTGTTCCTTGACGTGGTGGTGGAGCTTGCGTGTTCCGATGATCCTAAGAGCTATGCCGGCGGTAGCTTCGGCTACTGGTTGGGTCTCCCTTGCCGGACAGGTCGAAGGTGGGGTTCCTGACCAAATGAGGCATCCTGGTCCTCCAGGTTGGGGGTTGGAAGTGAGGCACCTAGTCCCACTCTGTAAAATCCTCAGAGATCCATTTCTTTTGTGGATACGGGTGTTGCTATCACGAGGTACCCGATCAAACTTTTCCTTCTAGCTTCAGATTGCATTAATGCTAAGCCCCTAGTAAACTTCACTTCTGCCTTATGGGCCTTAGTACCATTCTTCGGCCTCTGCCGTAAGGTATACAGTTTGTGCTCGGGAACGGGACTAGGTGGTTGTGTTGCGAAAAGGGCAAAGCGGCTTGCATCTGTAGTTTTGCTTTCAAGAAACGTTTGTAGTAAACGGTTCCAGAGGTCGAGAACCTTGGTTGCGTTGGTTGGATGGTGGGGAGCGTTTCATATCTAGGAATCCATCTTGGATCCTTGTTGAGTCTTGGGCCCTGTGTACCTGGTACACGTTATGGTCCGCTCCTTATCATCTAGCTTTGCGAATGACTCCGGCGGTTACACTTTTCACGTCAGAAAAGTGTGGGGAGACGGAGCCTAGCGGGGGCTCCGATCGAACTGGAAGTAATCCGTGGTTTTTCTCAATAGTGGTTACAGCATAGAGAAATTAGATGTAAAATTCCCTAGATCTCCATGATGCCATAGGGAAAGTGTTAAAAGATTGGGTTCATCTTCGGGTGAATCCCAATCAGCCACTGAAACAACCCGTCTGGGGTTGGATCATGGCAAAAAGGAGGACACCTGCAGTCCAGCTGTGGAAGGAAGTGTAGTCGCGAGCCTTGGTGACCGACACACTGCAACCATGGCTGTGACGCAGGATATACTCACTAAAGCACAGAGGCGCAGGAGGAGGCGCATGCCTAGGCAACTGGATCAGAGGCTTGCAAAAGCTGGCGCTGTCAAAGAGAAGGTTGGAGGTACTAAACGACTTAGGTTGGAAGGAGCCACACCTTCTCCATGAGATCTGGTCGATAAGAAAAGATCAAGGACAGACATCCAATCTGGAACATATGCTCAGGCAGTCCAGGTTATCAAGCTGGCAATTGTCAAGAATTCCTTCCCTTCAAGTAAGCTGAGCAAGGAAGAGGTTGATATCATCCAGGTGGTGACTCTCGATAATAAAGATGAGACCCCCACTGGTGAGCAACTTCCGAAGATTCATAGCTTTAACTTAAACGCTGGAGCCTTGATTCTTCAGTGCAATGATGCAAATACTGTGGAATGGGTTAAAAAATTCTTCCATAATAACAGTCAGGTTCTGGGGGAGGCACTTAAATTCTTGAGTGCCAATGAACTTCCCAAACCTGTCAAGGTGATCTTTAAGACCAGAGATGTTTATACCAAGGAGCCGAGCGTTTTGCTGAAACGGCTGAACCGTTTCAACCCGGAGATGAAGTCTGAGAAGTGGCGTGTTCTGCAAAATTTTGTGGAACCCCTCTTCGTAAGATGGATCTTCGATGTGGTTTCGAAGGCTGCGGATGCGATTCGCAAAGCTGACTTTGGTGCTTTCACCGGTTTGTACCGCGGAGTCTTCGGGAAGATTCTTCGGGACCCAAACAAGAAGTCCAAAAGGAAGTTGGAGATGGAGGAACAGCCAGAAGATCAGGCGACCTCCTCTCAGGTAAGTATCATTAGTCTTGAGACTATGATACCTAAACTTAATGATCTAGAAATTGCCCCTGGTTCTGATTTTACACTACATGCTAACCCTCTGATTTCTGTAGATGAGCTGGAAAAACGCATGCAGGATTTTGACAATGAACATGTGCTTGACGCTGATCATTGTCATATTACTAGGAGGGCCTCTCTCTCCAAGGTTTTCTCTGCCCTCTTTTTGTCCCTGCTTATGAGCTGTTTTAACGTTGTGCAAATAAATCTGCATCACAGTCGTTCTGCCTCTGCTATTCTTAGAAAAGGCTGTTAAATGGTAGAGCTGATATTGCTCTCATCTAGGAACCCTGGATCTGCAATGGAAAATTTTTGGGTCTGGGGATCAAGGGATTCAATGTCTTTTATGATACATCTTGTATCAGACCTAGAGCCTGTATTGCTGTTAGCAACAAGCTCAATGCTGTTCATCTTGTTAAGTTCCTCGATGGTGAATATGTTGCCATCAGTGTGAATCTTAAAACTAATGAGCATAAGATAGAATACATCTTTGCTTCGGCCTATATTCCTTATGAAGATAAGGAAACCTTTTCTAATGTCATTATCAATCTTATTGAGTATTATAATGGCAAACAAACGATTATTGATTGTGATGCGAATGCCCATAACATTGTTTGGTGTTGTAGTGATTGCAACCGCAGGGGAGATGATCTTTTAGAACAGATCCTACTCTTCAACTTTTTGTACTTAATAAGGGTAATTCTCCTACCTTCGTGACTGCAAAGCGTCGCGAAATGATAGACATTAGCATAAGCAATAGTAATGCGTATGAGAATGTGATAAATTGGAAGGTCTTAGATGATATATCTCTTTCTGACCACCAAATAATCTCTTTTTCTGTTAAAGGTCCTCTAAAACCTGCGACTTACAAGGGTAGGAACCCTAGAAAAACTAATTGGGGTTCCTACAAAGATGATCTCAGGGCCAGTTTGGCTAGCCACAATGGTGAGCATTCCTCTATTGAAAACCTGGATTTGGCTGTTGACTCCGTGCAACAGGCCAATATCCAAACCTTCCATAGTAACTGCAGAATCACAAATGCTGACTCCCCAAGGATTGTTCCTTGGTGGTCTAATGAGCTCAGCCGGTTGTGTGGGAAATGCAGGAAGCTCTTTAACAGAGCTAAAAAGAATTGTGAATGGCAGGTTTATAAATCTGCTCTTACCTCCTATAATAAGGCAGTCAGTGACTCCAAGAGAAATTCTTGGATAACGTACTGCGAATGTATTAAAGATGCCCCTGCCACGGCAAAACTTGTTAAGCCGATGGCAAGGGACAGAAATTGTAATTTGAACACTGTCAAGAAGTCAAATGGTGACTTTACTGTTACTGGTGAAGAGACCCTGACTGAGCTGTTCAGGGTACATATTCCAGTTTCTTATCCTTATGATCATTGTGACAATGTTAATGCCTGCTCCACATCTACTTCTGACGACAAAAGTTGGAGCATTGCCAGGAGTATGGTTACTCTTGATAGGGTTAAATGGGCAATTAATTCCCATAAATCCTATAAAACTCCGGAGACTGATGCCATCATTCCAATTCTTCTCCAGGAGGGAATTCGGGTGCCAGCTCCCATTCTCTGCAGTATCTACAGAGCCTGTATTGCCTTAGGTCATGTACCAAATGCATGGAGGCATACTAAAGTAATCTTCATTCCAAATATTGGAAAGTATAATTATTACAATGTCAATTCCTTTAGGCCTATTTGCCTTACGTCTTTTCTTTTAAAGACTATTGAGAAGATCATTGATAGGTACTTAATAGAAGTGATTCTGGATTCTAAGCCATTGTCAAGCTCTCAACATGCCTATCAACCGGGCAAATCCACGGACACTGGTCTTTACAGTCTCTCCTTTATTTTGGAGAGAAATATCAATGCCAAGGAAGTTGCTCTTGCCACCTTTCTCGACATTGAAAGTGTCTTTGATAAGGTACCCATCGACACTATCCTTGATGCTCTTGATAGAAAAGGTGTTGATATCACGATCTCTTATTGAATCATGAACCTGTTATCTAATAGGTATATATGTGCATCTTTACTTGGTGATAGTATGACTGGTCATGCACTTGCGGGCTGACCGCAAGGAGGTGTGCTTTCGCCAATTTTTTGATGTATAGTTGTGGACTCTCTTTTGGAGAGTATCAACGTTTCTGGCGTATCCTGCCTTGGTTATGCAAACGATGCATTGGTTATGCATCATTGACAGGGGCAAATTTGGCAACACTGTCTCTAACATGATGTCTACTGCTCTTAGGAAGGTTGAGACATGGTGTAAAAATGCAGGTCTTACTGTTACTCAAAGTAGAATAGTAGTTAGAAGTATAAGAATAACCAGATTTTCACCTGTTTTGACAGTCAGGCTGCTCTTATGGCTCTTGGGAAGTCCTCTATGCCTTCTTCCCTTGTTTGGGAATGCTACAATGCACTCTGTGAAATTGCTAGCAGTAACAATGTCATTCTTTACTGGGTGCCTGGTCATTCGGGCATTCCTGGCAATGAGTTGGCAGATGAACTTGCTAGGAAAGGCTCAAATGCTCCTTTTGTGGGCCCTGAGCCGGCCTTGGGTATCCCAAATGACTTTGTTAGAAGAACTGTCTATGATATCTTCAGGAAGCTTCAATGTAAGAACTGGCGTAATACTAAGGGACAAAGGCAAGCGAAAATTCTCAACTGCAATCGCCCTAGTATACGTCAAAAATAACTTTACAAGCTCAGTAGAACTGGCATCAGGAGGGCTGTTGGGCTCCTTACTGGGCACTGCAACCTCAAGAGACACCTTAACATTATGGGTATCATTAAAGATTCGCTTTGCAGAGGCTGCAATTACAGCGAAGAAACTGCTGCTCACATTCTCTGTGAATGTGAGGTTTACTCTGCTCAAAGATTCGAACACATTGGTCGTCATGCGATTGAACCCTGGAAGCTGAACGACATACCTATCAAGTTACTGCTTATTTTTGCATCGGCTACTGGTCTCTTTTCTTAGAGATCTTTCTCTTTTGGGGTAGTACAGTAGGCCTCTGGTGAATGTGCTGGGCTCTTTTGGAGCCACCTACCTTCATATCATTCACTCATCATTCATGTCGTGACAGTGTATTGTCGATTTCAATTGGTGTTAAAAACGTGCCACCATGGAAATTAAGGCAGGGTGATATGCTCTCGTTCTGGTTTTTCGGCTTTCTAGAAATCTCATTAGGTGATGAAATAAATCACTTTTGAGCTGTCGCCCCTGGTCAGTACTTATGACCTCGGGTTCGCCAAATTGAGATATCCAACCAGAGTAAAATGCTTCTGGTACTGTGGTTGCAGTTTGATCCTCTAATGGAATGGCTTCTGACCATCGCGTAAATTTGTCGACACAAGTGAGTAGATACCGAAATCCATTCGATACCGCTAAAGGTCAGACGATATCGATGTGGACATGTTGAAATCTGTCATTAGGTGTATTAAAATATTCTAAAGATGATTTTGTGACAATGTATCTTTGATTTTTGGCATGCGATACACTTTCTGTTCCATTCGGCACATTTTTTCGGAGTGAAGGCTAAATGAATCGTTTTCGAACCATGTTAACGGTTCATCAAACTCCTGGATGAGCGAGGTCGTGGATCTTTTGAAACACTTACTTTCGAAAACTCTGTGGTATGTACGGCCTGTTGAGGTGTCACATTGCAGTATGGCACCTGATGGATCAATAGTAATACCTTTAGTCGTTTTGATATCGTTTAGTTCGCCATCAGTTTGTGCTTTAGTAATTGCTTCGTAATCAAGCACATGTGGTGTATGAATCTCTGCTGTGCGAGAAAGTGCGTCAGTTACTATATGTTTTGAACCGGGAGTGTATTGTATGTTAATAGTAAATTTACTAATAAATTCCAGGTGTCTAAATTGACGTGGAGTCAACTTTTTGGTTTTTTGTTAAAACGCAAATGTAAGAGGTTCGTGATCGGCGTATAAGATAAAATCGCTTCCTTCTAGCATGTACCGAAAATGCTTTACGAGAAGTTCACGGTCGTAAACGCAGTACTTTCGTTCTGCGGCATTTAGTTTGTGTGAAAAGAATGATAATGGGCATAATTTTCTATTTTGCTTCTGTTGCAATGATGATCCTATATCTACAAGAGATGCGTCTACCGATAGTGAAAATTCACAATTTGTTGTAGTATAAGTTAATAGTGAGGCACTGGAAAGTAAGTTTTTACATTCTTGACATGCAGTTTTTGTGCTTTCGGTCCACTGTACATGCGAACTGCTGCGTTTTTTGTTTCTAGGTATTAACTCGTGCAAAACTGTTTGTTTTTCCGTAGCTTGGGGTTGTAAAAACCTACGATAAAAATTTAAAATCGCTAAAAATATTTTTAAATCCTGCACAGTTTTTGAAAGTGGATAATTTTGTATGGTAGATAATCTGTCTGGTAAAGGAGAAATGCCATCTGCTGTAACCATGTGTCCTAGGAATTTTACTTGAGATTGGCCAGAAACGCATTTGAAAGTATTTATCACTACTCCATATTGCACGAAAAGCTTAAATACTTTTGATTAATTAATCTTGTGTGTTTCTCTTTGTTTTCTGAAACGATTAAACAATCGTCAATATATACAAAATAGAAATCTAAATCATGTAAGACTTCATGCATGAATCTTTGAAAGGTTTGAGCTGCGTTGCATAAACTGACTGGCATGAACAGAAATTCAAATAGTCCGGACGGCGTTATAACTCCTGTTTTCAGGACACCATCATGTTCCATGGGAATCAGATAGTAAGATCGTACCAAATCGAGCGTAGAAAATACCTTTTTATTTTCAAGTTTCTGAGAAAATTCGTGTATGTAAGCTATGGGACATTTATTTATCTGGAATTGTTACTGCATTTAGCTCTTTGTAGTCTCTGCATACTCGAAATCCGCCGTCTTTTTTCGTTACGACGGGTATGGGACTTGTCCATGGGCTTTTTGATCATCAACAAATGCCTTGTTGTTATAGAAATTCGATTTTTTTTTACAATTTTTAGTTTGTCGGGAGCTAACGTCTTGCATTTGCATGAACTGGGGGTCCTAGAATTTGATTGCAGTGGGTTGTATTGCGTTTTGCAGATTGCAGAGAATTTGTTTGCGTTAAACTTGAAATTCACTTAGCAAACGAGTATATTTTGAATCGACACTCACTGTTACCAGCCCTAGTGAGGATATCTACATCGTACTTTCTTTGATATTGATTCTTGTATAGCTGTCGATTAGTCTTTGATTTCTGATATCGACTAGCAATCCAAATTTTGCTAGGAAGTCTGCTCCTAAAATTGCTCGAGAAACATCGGCAATTACGAAATCTCAAATTAATTTTCGTTGTAATCCAAATTTTAAAATCAGTTGCTTCGTTCCAAAGGATTTGATTCTGGCTCCGTTTACTGCGTATAACGGGAATTCTTTTTTTGTCATGCAGTATGCCTGCTGTTTGGAAGAACTGTTATCATAGCGCAGCTGTTGACTAGAAACGTTATATGAGATAGTTTGTCATATAGGAATAAGCAACTGTTTTCAAGGCTCCTATGTATCGTCACTGGAATGATAGAGCCATCTAGTTTTTCGCCTGTGAAATGCGCACGGTTTTACACATTTACGAGCTTGTTCTTGAAAATTTGTGTTATACTCACAAACATGGTTTTTCCTTAATCGCGAGCGATATCTTGTTTGCCGTTGATATCTTGATTTTTATCGAGTTCGTGATCGAGATTGAGTTTATTTGTCTGGATTGCTCAGTTGTTTGTAATTTTTTTAAAGTTGCTCAATGATTTTCATCAGGATTGCAACTTGAGTGCAAAATGTGGATATTCTGTGATGCGTCTGATACTGTGAGTGATGTGGAAACGTCGTAGATTTTGTCCGCTATTTCAGAAATTGTTTTCAGTGATTCTGAACTAATCCATACAATTTGTTGTATATGTGCAGGTAGTCGCGTGAAAGAACAACGTGCGAAGTACGTAATGTCATTTTTGATGCTGTAATGGCTATACATTTAGAATTCGAATATTTTTATTTAAAAAGAAATATTTAAAGTCGTGTACAAAATCATGGTAAATGCAATTCAATACAATGCACAAAAATGCAAGATTACCATAATGCACTGGGGAAATTATTGATGACGACAATGATACCATACAATTGTTTTCATTAAATAAAATATGCATCTATTGTTTACGAATTGCAGTACATAGAGCTTGGGTGGTGAATGATATGGATTGAGCATCAAATTCTTGGGTAAGAAAGGTTAAATAAGTATTCCCTGTCGTCCGGCGTGCACGACATTTTGTAATTTCAATTACGGATGCCAACCAAAATAATGAACTATCTAAATGCTGCACAGGGAGCCAATGGCAACACGCGCATACATAAAAAGTGGTCATCCCCGTCTGCATCAACAACGAATGGTAGATGTGGGAGCAAACAATGGGGGAAAGAAAAAAGCGCCCCAAAGCCGTATTCCAAAAAGTTCAGTCGACTTCAAATTTTCGAACGAGCTAACATCATGTTTCTTGGTTTTTGTGAAAAAAGGTATATCGAACGTGAGCGATAAAATGGAAGCTTGTTACAGTTATGAGATGTGCAACAGTTTCGTACATCATCGAGATTGCACGAATACGTACTTAACACAAAGAGTAGAGGTAAAGCAACTTTCAATTTGTCACTAATTAGCACGGAAGGCACACTTTTATCGATTATGCAAATAATGAACAATCAGTTCGTAAGAGTAGATTATATTAACATGTTCTTAGATATTGAACTAAATGAACTAATTTGAGTGTCAATTGCTTAAAAGAAACTGTTTTAAAAATATATGTCAATTTTATTATGTGTTTAAATATGTATAAATGAAATATTGTCAGTGTTATATGTCTTTTAATAATAGATTTAATAATAGTATCATTACTCAAGGTACAATGGATATCTATAACTTAAAACATTAAAATAAATTGATCAATTAAGTCAAGTGTATTTATTTATATTGTGTGTGTTCGTCTCTCCAGTTTGAGAACCTGGGGCTTACATGCTCCACCCCTAGCGACGGCATCATAGGTAAGTCCTATAGTGGTAATTTTGATAAGGACAATTTTACCTTATGACATTCCCCATCTCAATTTCTCACTTTCTGTTCAACATTTTCATTTTCATTTGCAACATCTATTTATAAGAACTACGATTTCTGAGAATTGCTTAACTTTACGTTTATATGTTCTTGAACGTATTGTTATTAAGTACATTTTTAATTTTCTAAAAGTTTGAAAGATCAAAAATATCGTTTATTACTGGGGAATGCACTTAAAATTATGCAATTTAATAGTAAGACCGAAAATTATTTTATATACCATTATGATAAAATTTTATGATTATATAATATTTCCACTTCATTGAAAAAAAATTCAGATTTTTGGAAAAATGCATTTTTCTTCAAAAATAAATTTCTTCAATATCACTGCATTCCTAAAATATATTGAAATAGTTCTACATTGCTTCAAAGTAAGAAATCTTACATTTAAAATTATACTTGAATTGTTTGTGTCTAGCAAATGAAATACTTTTTATATATAAACTAGAAAACGCCACATTTTCATTAAGTTTGGCCTTGAACAATGTTTTGGAGTTTCATTTCCGTCCTTACGCATGTAAAATATTTGAAAATATATATGTTCTATTCGTCCTTTGCGAATTATATTGATATTCAAAATGTTGTAAAATATGCAACACAATGGCGTTGCAGCAAATAACAAGAAAAATCAATCATGCTGAAAGCATTGATGAACCGAAATGCAATTTTATTTAAGCATTTCTAAAATGCGATACATCCAAAGCTGATACATTTTAAATTATCACAGTAGAGCAGTAATTTATTATATTTGAAATTATTAAAACTTCATCGATAATAATGAACAAATGACGTCATTGAAATATAAATAATCTGTCTCTCTATGTAAAAGCAATGTACAACTCATCTTAGAATCACTTGTTTACATTCTGCATCTATTAAAATTAGACTTCGTTGTAGAAATAATCAAATTTTGATGATCATATAAACATACTAATATTGTAATTGCGTCTGCACAGAAAATACGCAAAAATAAAGCGGATATAAGACGGATACAACACTAAATATAGATTTAAAAGAACTTAAAGATAGATTCAAGTGGGTCGCGTGATCTATTCGTATAACATGGGTGTTATTATTATTTTAATTTTTATAAAGAAAACTACCGGACATATTTTCTGAAATTTATTTTGTAAATTTTATGGGATAATTTGAATATTTATTAACATTTTCGGAGCAATTTGTGAATTTTAACTTTGCTTAAAATTTTTTGAAAAATTAAGTCCATAGGGATAAAAAATTTTCAGTTTTTCAGCCCGGGTTCAATCCGAAATTAATTGGGTGATATTTTTCATTAATATTCCCATATGTCCCACAGACCGTCTGAACAACATACTAACATTTCATTTTGATAAAGTAAATTTTACGGCAGTTATCATGCGAATGGATAGACAGACAGAATGAACAAAGTCATAAACACTTTTCAACTTTGTTGTAAAGTGTTAAAAATGGAAAAGTGTAAAGCTTTGATTAACTCAAAATTGTACATGGAGGTAGCAAATGGGATTATGCATTAAAGAAAACAAAAATTATGTACAAAATAAAAAAACAGCTATTTAATTTTCGTAAGTTTTATGAGGATGTCACATTTGGGTCATTAACAAAATGATGTTTAAAGGCAAACAAACCAAACAAAACTTACATTAATATAATATGTGACCACCCTGAACCTTCACTCAAACTTTACACCGCTTTTCCATGCTTTCAATGAGGCAATCAACCACCGCAGATACGAGGAATGGCCATTCCTCCAATAGACCAGTTTCCAACTCTCTAAGATTGGCTGGAGGAGTTAAACGTGCAGAGACAGCACGCTCGAGGGCTTCCCGAAGGTTTCAAAGGGATTAAGGTCGGAGGAATACGCCAACCACTCCATAATAGAAATGCTCTCACTTTCCAGGTATTCGTCAACGATGTTAGCTCGATATGGACGGGATTATAGTCCATAAGGAGGAAATCAGGACTAACTACTGCAGCGTAGAGACTCGCAATTGGGTCCAAAACTTCATCCTGATACCATCCAGCCGTCAAGGAACCGCTTTAAAGATGTGTAGCTCGGTGCGATATCCCACTGAAATTCCAGCCCACAGCATGATGTTGCTATCTCTGAATCCGTGACTTTCATGGTCTGATTGCATATGCATCATTCTCTCCAGACCCTAAACGCTTATTATCTGATTCCAGGGCAAATCTGGACTCGTTCGTCAACAGCAAGTTGCCCCAATCTGAGACAGTCCAATTGACATGTTGACGACATCACTTTAATATTGCCTTTCTGGCTTGGACGGTTAGTGGAACACAAAAACGTGATACTGTACTACTGTACTCTGGCGCACAGTCTCTTCACGTGGAGCTTTCGACGCACAATACTGTCAGATATTGTCTTTGCAAGTGCCGGTCCAACCATGGATGTAACAGTTGTTGAGGTCGCTGATCGATCCCGCTTGGCGACTATAGCAATATACCGATCATCAGAAGGGGTTGTAAACCTTGGACGACCGGACACATGTCTCCGAACAACTGTTTGACTTGTTTGGAATTGTTTCCACAAACGATAAATTAAATCAGCGCCAAATCAGAATGGAAATCTTTGAGCACACAACTCGTCCAAACTCTCATCGAAAGTATGAGAAACCATTTTGCTGCATGCATGGCTATCCGAGGTTCCCACACACCGTATTAAACCATCACATTATTTTAATCATTCGGTTTCACTGAGGTTGGTACTCGTATTGTGACCCTTTGTCTTTCAACCATTTTTTAGGATAATATAAGTTGTTATTATCCTTGTTTTGTAAAATTTCTTCGTCGATAACCCTTTTACACTCGCATACCTCGTTTTCTTCCATCCCGATGTAGTTTCTTGAAATTTTCACATAAACAGCAACTATATTTAACTTTTGGATATGGGTATATATATATATATATATATATATATATATATATATATAATCAACGGATTTTAGTATGTCTGTCTAGAATGTGCCCCTGAAGACGTTTCTGGCAGATATACTATTCTTTAATATATTTTCCTTGTCCTGGCCTCTCCGTGCTCTACTTTTCCGGCCCTTCTTCGTTGCTTTTTGCTATTCACTACACGCTTTTATATTGCTCGCGGTTTGATACTGTGGTTACTGATTCCCACTCCTGCACTTTAGTATTTGTTATTTTAATATATATATATATATATATATATATATTGAGAACGTCTAAATATAGAGTAAAAGGGTTGGATATTATGCTTTTCTCGTCAAATCGTCAAAAACTACGTGTAAAATAATCATATAACTGATATATTTGAGTATACGTAGTCTTTTAATTTAGATTTTGGCAATTTTGTCAAAATCTAATCAACACCAGGGTATCCCACAAGTGACTTATCTACCAAAATTTATAAAATTTGGTCAATTATTGTTTTAGCTAGAATGGATACATGAGATTTCTGCGGGTCATACCGAAGAAAAAGCTTGGGGACAGTAGTGCGGACCTGGCCTACCTCTCGGTTTACAGGATTAGTTCCGCACCCCTGAGGACTTACGGACCCACATGTTTAGCGTGATCGTACTCCGCATGAACACGGCGGCAGTTTTTTCTTTTTCCAGCGGAGGGAATCGAACCCTGGTCTACCGAGTGCAATTCCCGCGCGCTGAGCAGTGAGCTACCGCCCCCACCCGAAGAAAAAGCTTGTTCTTTTATCTCGAATTATACCAACATCTCATACCGCAGAAAAAGCTTGTTCTTTTATCTCGAATTATACCAACATCTCATACCACAGAAAAAGCTTGTTCTTTTATCTCGAATTATACCAACATCTCATACCGCAGAAAAAGCTTGTTCTTTTATCTTGAATTATACCAACATCTCATACCACAGAAAAAGCTTGTTCTCTTATCTCGAATTATACCAACATCTCATACCGCAGAAAAATCTTGTTCTTTTATCTCGAATTATACCAACATCTCATCTATGGTCACACACAAGTGACTTACATATAAAATGTTATGAAATTTGGTCTACTGGTTTTTGAGTAAGATGGGATACACACATTGCACAGACAGACACGCACACACAGACACACACTCTACAAATAGCTTTTTCGTGTTCTAGAGGTACCAAACCGTGCAGACCTGTCAAAATCTCGAATTGCAATTTTCGACACGATTACAATAATTTCCCTATAAATCACTATGCATTGCAGGGAATGTAAAAAAAACTGATAGAGAAGTATTGGGGTTATGATAGCGGGTTATAAGAAGGATTTTGTCAAATAAAGGGAACATGTGGATACAGTTTGTGTGACAAATAATGATCACTAAAACTGTAATCTCTGGCTATAAACCTGCAACGCTTTGATCATACATCATATATATGAGTTTAGGGTTTGTACATAATAAAGGTTAGAAACATGGCTTTAGGAAGTAGGCTGTCCACCCATTTTCACCAGCTAGTACGGCTCCTATTTTTCATTCGTGTATTCTTAAAAAGTATATCTCACTAGTGATATTTGCTCTCTATATTTGTTTAATTAATTGTTGGTTTTTGATGAATATCCCAGTGTCGTTTCTGAAACGCTTCAGTTTTCTTCCTCAGCATTAACAATTCATAAATGAGCAACCAGATTAATGATTTTTACTTTTCTTATATACATAAGGAAATTGTGACGGAAGGAAAGGAGTATTGTGCCGGGATCGAAAATTCGAATTAAAGTTTTCGACGGGAGAGCACGTTTCAAGCATCCCTGATCACGAATCAAACATTTTTAAAGTGATGTCTGTCTGTGTGTGTGTGTGTGTGTGTGTGTGTGTGGGTGTGTGTGTGTGTGTGTGTGTGTGTGTGTCAGTGAGTCTGTGGAGACGATAACTGACGAACGAATGGACCGATTCGAACGAAATTTGGTACAAAAATCACACTCCGTAAACACTGGAAGCCAATTGTTTTAATACACAATCGAATGTTCAGAACCTCCCTAAATTTTCGAGGAAAATTTTGAAAAAAACGTCAAAAAATCAAAACCACTAATAACGTTACGCAAATAGATATATCTTATGTAATTTTTTATTAGAAAACGATTGATATAAACTTTAGAACGCTAGCACGAACCGTTCTTGAGATATTGCACATTTTTCAAAAAAATTATCAAAAGTCATATAAAATAAAAAAAAAATATTTCCTATTGAGAAACATGTTCACTTTTCATATGTAATACCATGAGATACATTTGGTGACATCATTTTCGTGGAACTAGCTCGTTCCATTCATGAAAAGAGATACTTTGAGTAATACTTTTGTATTTGAACGCCAATAATCATTTATCTGCTGTAAGAAGAAGTTTATCTGCTGAAGTTCGAGGAATGTTGGCAACTAGGCTATTTTTTTAAATGTGTTGCCAAATTAACAAGAATCTCGCCAAATGGATAAAAATGAAGCCAAATCAATGAAAATGACGATTAATTGAAGGAAATTCAGTACTTGGAAAGAATATAAGTATCTACTATAAGAATAACATTTTTTTAACTGTAAAAGTAGTAAATTAATTGCATTATATAAGGAAAGTCATGTGGTGCCCACATCAGAATTTTTCGATTATTGATTTGATACTTAATATTTCATGCAAACAATTATTTTCACATCATTAAAAATCAAATAAATGTATTTGGGTTGTTTAGTAGTAACATCATACAAATAATCAGCGTGAGCAGATAATTATTACAGAAAGTATGAATGGAAGACTTGGAAACTAATTTAACATTAGGCGCTCAAAACTTTACATACTCATAATTTGGAAACGCTTCATCCGAATAACTTGAAACTTAATATTCGAGGCTAAATTTTAGTGTTATATTCGAAATATTGCGTCAAAGTTGTGTGTTGCAATCAAAAATTTTAAAGTTTATGCGAGTTTAGATATGAAGACGCCCCCTTATGAAAATTTTACTCACATTAATTTGTAGAGTATTTTATTCCTAATCGGATGATATCTTTCAATTTTCTCTGCGATGAATGATGCTAGATTAACAGAGGAGGGTGTGGCGCTTTTTCTTTCTGCAGCTGTGCATAAAATAAATTTTATCGGAATTGCATTTTTGTTTGGATTATTTCAATTAAGGACTTCGGCTTTAAATAGTATGCCGAGAATTAGACATATTCTCTATTTCCTAGTCATCTATTTTAGATTGGCAAAAAATTTTCAGACTCGTATTGTGTTTAGATATTTAAATCTTATATTTTGTTTAACTGATTGTTGAAACATAATAAAAGTAGTACGGATATATATTTTCGAATATCATTACAGATAGCACCTTGAACACGAATCAAATGTTTTTGAGGTGATGTGTGTCTAATTGTGTGTGTGAGTGTGGGGGGGGGGCGTTAGTGAGTTTGTGGAGACGATATCTCACAAACGAATGGAACGATTCGAACGAAATTTAGTAGAAAATTGCAATCCGTGAATACTGGAAGTCTATTGTTTTTAAACGTAGTTGAAAGTTTAGAACCCCTCTCCCCTAAATTTTCGAGTGGAATTTTGAAAAAAAAACCATCAAAACCTTTATTAAAGTTATGTAAATAGTCATTTGTAATGATTTATTTTTATTAGAAAATGATTGACATAAGCTTCAGAACGCTAGCATTAACCATTCTCGAGATATTACACATTTTCCAAATAAATTTATCAAAAAAATCACATAAAATAAAAATATAATTTTTAAATATTATGAAATTTGTTCACTTTCATATGTAATATCATGCGATAAATTGGGTGACATCATTCTCGTGGATCTAGCACGTTCCATTCATGATAAAGTATACTTTGGGTAGTACTTTTTATTTGAACGCCAATAGTCATTTATCTGCTATAAGAATAACTTATTTTCCGTCCATAACGCTTGGCGAGATTTTAGCAACAAAGTTGGCGAAATGTCGCCAATTGGCGACTTTTCTAAATGTCGCCAAACTAACAAAAATGTCGCCAAACTCATTAAAAAAATGACGCTAAATCGATGAAAATGACGACTAATTGACGAATATTCAATATCTTGAAAACAATATAAGAATCAACTATAAGAAAAACCTATTATTTCGTCCATAACGTTTGGCAAAATTTTGGTGACAAACTTGCCGGAATATCTCCAACTTCTTGACTTTTTAAATGTTGCCAAATTGACGAAAATATCGTCAAAATTGCAAAAATGACGCCTCATTGATGCATTAATTATTAAAATATTATCATATATGGACTATATCGCTTATTGAGGATGCTAACAATATTTATAATTGTTTATATAGAGTTGCGCGAAAATAAAGTTTATTGGGTACTTTGAAATAGTTTTACATGTTATCATTCGGAAAATCGCCAAATGTGCAAATCAACGTTAAAAACACAGTATCGCAGATCTCATATATTATTTTTTTTTCTATAAAAGAAGGAAATTCAGTTCTTTATCTTAGGAAAGTCATGTGCTTCCCACATCAGATTTTTTTTAATTGCGCAGTAAATAAGCTTGTTACTTTTCACCAGGACCTAGTTATAAGAAAGATCTAATTTGTATTCTTATTTTTCAAAAGTTTTTAAATTTGTTAATTGGTAGAGACGTCGTGTGTTGGCCTTCAGATTTTTAAAAATTATTTTAAACTTTCAAAATAGAAGTGTAGTTAGGCACTGGAGGAACAAAATTATAAAGTATTCTTGATAATAGATGTTATTTGATAATAGTGTTAAAATTTAATTTTGTTTGATGATTTTTATTATTATTTTCTTAGACGAAAAACTGGCAATATCATCGCAAATTAGCATCTAAAAATGGATGTCACTCGCTGTTACATAAAACGTTACAAATAACCTAGACATGTTTCATAACTGACTTTTTATCATGATTACATTAGTATTTTTACTTTCCTTACATATACAAATAATTACCTATATACATATACCCATATACATATATCCTATATACATATAATGTATAAGGAAAGTATTGTGAAGTGGTCGAAAATTCGAATTCGAGTTTTCGTCGGGAGAGTACGTTTCAAGCATCCCTGCACACGAATCAGACGATTTTGAGGTGATGCCTGTGTGTGTGTGTGAGAGAGAGATACTGTGGAGACCATAACTGACGAATTCGAGGACCGATTCGAAAGAAATTTAGTACAAAAATTAGTATCCGTGAATACTGGAAGCCTATTGTTTTTAAACGGAATCGAATGTTTAGAACCCCCTAAATGTTCTAATGAAATTTTGAAAAAAATCATCAAAAATTAATACCTTTAATAAAGTTGCCAAATAGACATTTCTTATGTAGATTTTCATTAGAAAACGATTCACGTAAATTCTAGAATGCTAGCCTGAACCGTTCTCAAGATATTGCGTATTTTTCAAATACATTTAATAAAATATCCCACAAATTAAAAAAAAATATTAACTGTTGAGAAACAAGTTCAATTTTCACATTTAATATGATGAGATAAATTTGATGACATCATTCTCGTGGATCTATCTCGTTCCATTTATGAGAAAAGATACTTTGAGTAATACTTTTGTATTTGAAAGCCAATAATCATTTATCTGCTCTATGAATAACACATTTCTCCGTCCATAAAAATTGGTGATTTAATACAATTTACTTGGTGATCTGATGCATAACGTGACAAATTTAGCGGAATGTCGCCAACTTCTCGATTTTTTAAAATGTTGCCAAATTCATGAAAATCTCGCCAAATGGATTAAAATGACGCTAAAACATTGAAAATGACGACAATTGATGAAAATTCAATATCTTGGAATGATTATAAGAATCTGCTTTAAGAATAAAATATTTTTTACTTTCCCTGCAATACATGGTGATATATAGGGAAAGTATGAACTCGACTTCCACCCTTAGCACTCTGGCTGTATCCAATATGATTGAAGTTAGTTTGAACGTAGCCAAAGGCGACTCGAAAGTGGTCCATGGTCACCGCTCTAATGCTGACGTCTTTATAACCCACAATCCTCTGACACGTCAACGGTATGGCATCCCTGATTAATGATTACACGTCATAACAAAGTACTTAAGTTGCTCAATTAAAAGTCTTTTCTATCCTGTTAGGTAAATATGTACTATTGTTGCGGAATTTAACATAAATTCTGGTAAACTTTTGAAATTTTTGCATTCAAAAATAAGTCTTATATTTGATCGTTGATCAAACACTGTATGTAAGTATGATTAACAGGATGTGAGAAAAAGCACGTGGGAGAAAATAAACCCTCTGTCTATGGTTATAATTTTCGAGTACTTCACTTATCTGTAATTTATGGCACATGGAATAAGAAAGTTTTATGATAGGATCGTTTTTCTAATTATTTACTCGTCTTGAGCATCTCTGTAAAAGAATTATCCAGCTTCCGCGGACAGGATAAGATCTAAACACAGTTAATCAAATAGATTGAAATTTTGTACGATTATTAAAACTGATCTTCAAAAGCCTATTTATTTTTGAGTAAATAGATAGGGCAAGGGAGCATTTATTGCACAATTTAAGCACAGAGCAAGCAATTTATACGATTTTTAAAATACAAAACAAATGACTTTTATAAGAAGTTTGTTGCAAAGCAGTTGATAGTTGTTTTACAAGTAGCAAAGTTTCTTTTGAAATAAAGAAAAAGAAAACTAACATACCTAAATTAAAATATTGTTTGATGATCTGGGACTCCTATTTACTATCTGCATTCTCAACAAGTGGTAGTGGTTCGAAATACATCCTTAGGTACTATTTAATTACAGATTTTTCGGTCATTATCCACATGATATGCATACTAGTCAACTTAGGTGAAAATTAGTTTTAAAATCTCTTAGAAAATAAGAAGAAAATATTCTTGCCTCTTGTTTAACTATAAAATTTTAAATACTATTATTGATTGTCCTATTGAATTTTCGTTCTTGGAATTTCATATACCTGTTGCCAAAACTAGGCAAAAGGGAAAATTCTAAAACATTAATAAACACAATTACTTTAGAAATTTACTGCGGTTTTAAATGAGTGTGTTAGTTATCCAGAAATTTGGACTCATTTTGAATACTTGGGATCACATCCGCTATTCCAGAAGATATACATCGTATAATATTATTTAAGGCACGCGTGTGATCGGGTGTGTTTTGTAATTTCTATTGTTTTTAAACGAAGTCAAATATCCAGAACCCACCTAAATTTTCGAGTGAAAATTTGAATAAATCATAAAAAAATCAAAACCTTTAATAAAGTTAAGCAAATAGACATTGCTTATGTAATTTTTTCTTAGAAAACAATTGACACAAACTTTAGAACGCTAGCACGAACCGTTCTCGAGATATTGTCATTTTTTTAAATACATTTATCAAAAAATACCATAAATTAAGAAAAATATATTAACTGTTGAGAATCATGTTCACTTTTCATATGTAATATCATGCGATAAATTGGGTGACATCATTCTCGTGGATCTATCTCGTTCCATTCATGAGAAAATATACTTTGAGTAATACATTTGTATTTGAACGCCAATAATCATTTATCTGCTATATGAATTACACATTTCTCCATCCATAACGCATGGTGATTTAATACAATTTACTTGGTGATCTGATACATAACGTGACAATATTGGCGAAATTTCGCCAACTTCGCGATTTTTAAAATGTTGCCAAATTCATGATAATCTCGCCAAATGGATTAAAATGACGCTAAAAGATTAAAAATGACGACAATTGATGAAAATTCAATATCTTGGAAAGATTATAAGAATCTGCTTTAAGAATAAACTATTTTACTTTCCCTGCAATACATGGTAATATATAGGGAAAGTATTGGAATCATGTCGAAAATCGCAACTCGAGTTTTCGGCGGATCTACACGCTTCAAGACGTCTAGAATACGAAAAAACCATTTTTAGCCTGACGTCTGTGTGAGTGTCTGTGTGTCTGTCTATGCAGATATTTTATCCACTGTAACTAAAAAACTAATGGACCGAATTTCACAAAATTTGGTAGGTAAGTCACTTACAGGCGAGCTTGGTGCTGATTGGTTTTGGGTACGATTCGAGATAAAGGAACTCGCCTATTTTTGCGAAATGGCCCGCTAAAGATTGTATCCCCTTCAACTAAAAAACTAATGGACTGAATTTAAAAAAACTACGCAGATGACTTATTTGTGGGTCACACTGGTTCTGTTTAGATTTTGGTATTATTCGAAATAAAATAACCTGCCTTTTTCTGCAAAATGGCCCGCAAAAATTGCCCAAATCTAAACTAAAGAACTACCTATGCTCAAATATATCCATTAAATGCTTTTTTATACGTAATATTTAGCGAAGAAAATAATAAGACCTACCCCATTACATTAGGACTAGACGTTCTTGAGATATTTTAGTTTTTCGTATTTTCTCTACGCCACCTTTGAAAATAAGTCCGGTTACCGAATGAGAACGAAAATTGATTTTAAAGGGAAATAAATGTAATTAAAATAAAGAGAACGTGGATATAAGTCTGCAGGGAAAGGCATGTGATGCCCACATCAGATTTTTTTTACTGTAAAATATTAAATTCATTGCATATAAAGAAATTCATGTGCTGCCCACATAAAAAATGTTTTTGTTAAATATTCGTGTTAGTGAACTATTTCCAACGAGCCCGACTTCTTCCCTCCAGACTGATGACTGCATCCATTGCGGTGGAAGTCACTTTGAACACAGCCAAAGACGATTCTGAAGTGGTCCCCGGTCCCTGCTCTAATACTGTAGACGTTATAACTCATAATCATCTACCAGATCAATGATAGAGTAGCGCTTGTATGATTTCAAAGCCATAACGGAGCACTTAAGCTTTTGGACATTAACGTTATTGCATTAGGTAAATATATACTATTGTTGCTGGATTAAATATAAATTCTGTTAGTTAAACTTTTGAAATTGTTGCATTCGAGGATGTCTTACTGTTGAGAAATACTGTAGTTTGTAATAATTGTCAACAAGATACGAGAAGAAGCTCTTGGGGAAAATTCACCTTCTATCTATGATTATAATTTTCGAGTAGTTCACTTTTTCTGCAATTAATAGCACGTGAAATAGAAAAGTATTATGATAGGATCGGATTTCAAAATATTTACTCATTTAGAGTATCTCTGTAAATGAATAAGCCATTTTTTCATCGATTTCTATATATAGACAGGATAACCTCTAAACACAATAATAAAATAGAAAGGAATTTGGAACGATTATTACAACCGATGTTCAAAAGACTATGTATTTTCGAATAAAATATGGGGCACGGGAAAGACGTCAAATTTATCAATCCTTCATTTCAATTTTTCAGCATAAAGGGACATTATGATAGATTTGTAAAAAATGTAAAGTTTTCTGAAATAGCAAATGCAGATATTTTTAATTCAATTTTTGACTTAGTTGACTACTTCCAATGAACTCGACTTCCACCCTTAGCACTCTGGCTGTATCCAATATGATTGAAGTCAGTTTGAACGTAGCCAAAGGCGACTCAAAATAGGTCCATGGTACCCGCTCTAATGCTGACGTCTTTATAACTCACAATCCTCTGAAACGTCAACGGTATGGCACCCCTGATTAATGGTTACACGTCATAACGAAGTACTTAGTCCCTTAATTAAAAGTATTTTCTATCCTGTTAGGAAAATATGTACTATTGTTGCGGAATTTAACATAAATTCTGGTAAACTTTTGAAATTTTTGCATTCAAAAATATGTCTTATCGTTGATCCATGATCAAACACTGTATGTAAGTATGATCAACAGGATGTGAGAAAAAGCACGTGGGAGAAAATCCACCCTCTGTCTATGGTTATAATTTTCGAGTTCTTCACTTATCTGTAACTTATGGCACATGAAATTAGAAAGTTTTATGATAGGATCGTTTTTCTAACTATTTACTCGTCTTGAGCATCTCTGTAAAAGAATTATCCAGCTTCCGCGGACAGGAAAAAATCTAAACGCAGTTAATCAAATAGATTGAAATTTTGTACGATTATTAAAACTGATCTTCAAAAGCCTATTTATTTTCGAGTAAATAGATGGGGCAAGGGAGCATTTATTGTACAATTTAAACACAGAGCAAGCAATTTATACGATTTTTAAAAAACAAAACAAATGACTTTTATAAGAAGTTGACTTTTATAAGAAGTTTGTTTCAAAGCACTTGATAGTTGTTTTACAAGTAGCAAAGTTTCTCTTGAAATAAAGGAAAAGAAAACTAACATACCTAAATTAAAATATTTTTTGATGATCTGGGACTCCTATTTACTATCTGCATTCTCAACAAGTGGTAGTGGTTCGAAATACATCCTTAGGTACTATTTAATTACAGATTTTTCGGTCATTATCCACATGATATGCATACTAGTCAACTTAGGCGAAAATTAGTTTTAAAATCTCTTAGAAAATAAGAAGAAAATATTCTTGCCTCTTGTTTAACTATAAAATTTTAAATACTATTATTGATTGTCCTATTGAATTTTCGTTCTTGGAATTTCATATACCTGTTGCCAAAACTAGGCAAAAGGGAAAATTCTAAAACATTTATAATCACAATTACTTTAGAAATTTACTGTGCTTTTGAATGTGTGTGTTAGTTATCCAGAAATTTGGACTCATTTTGAATACTTGGGATCACATCCGCTATTCCAGAAGATATACACCGTATAATATTATTTAAGGCACGCGTGTGATCGGGTGTGTTTTGTAATTTCTATTGTTTTTAAACGAAGTCAAATATC
This sequence comes from Amaurobius ferox, assembly GCA_951213105.1. Taxonomy (NCBI): domain Eukaryota; kingdom Metazoa; phylum Arthropoda; class Arachnida; order Araneae; family Amaurobiidae; genus Amaurobius; species Amaurobius ferox. The sequence continues at coordinate 138,772,868 of OX578139.1, forward strand.
CAGAACCCACCTAAATTTTCGAGTGAAATATTGAAAAAATCTTAAAAAAATCAAAACCTTTAATAAAGTTAAGCAAATAGACATTGCTTATGTAATTTTTTCTTAGAAAACGATTGACACAAACTTTAGAACGCTAGCACGAACCGTTCTCGAGACATTGCACATTTTTTTAAATACATTTATCATAAAATACCATAAATTAAGAAAAATATATTAACTATTGAGAAACATGTTCACTTTTCATATGTAATATCATGCGATAAATTGGGTGACATCATTCTCGTGGATCTATCTCGTTCCATTCATGAGAAAATATACTTTGAGTAATACTTTTGTATTTTAACGCCAATAATCATTTATCTGCTATATGAATAACATATTTCACTGTCCATAACGCTTGGTGATTTAATACAATTTACTTGGTGATCTGATACATAACGTGACAAATTTGGCGGAATGTCGCCAACTTCGCGATTTTTTAAAATGCTGCCAAATTCATGAAAATCTCGCCAAATGGATTAAAATGACGCTAAAACCATGAAAATGACGACAATTGATGAAAATTCAATATCTTGGAAAGATTATAAATATCTGTTATAAGAATAAACTACTTTGTACTTTCCCTTCAATACATGGTAATATATAGGGAAAGTATTGGAATCATGTCGAAAATCGCAACTCGAGTTTTCGACGGATCTACACGTTTCAAGACGTCTAGAATACGAAAACACCATTTTGAGCGTGACGTCTGTGTGTGTGTCTGTCTATGCAGATTTTAATCCACTGTAACTAAAAAACTAATGGACCGAATTTAACAAAATTTGGTAGGTAAATCTCTTGTGGGCGAGTTTGGAGCTGCTTAGTTTTGGGTAGGATTCGAGATAAATGAACCCGCCTGTTCTTGCGAAATGGCCCGCTAAAGTTTGAATCCACTTTATCTAAAAAACGAATTGACTGAATTTCAAAAAATTCGGCAGATGACTTATTTGTGGGTCACCCTGGTGCTGTTTAGATTTTGGTATTATTCGGAATAAAATAACCTGCCTTTTTCTGCAAAATGGCCCGCAAAAATTGTCCAAATCTAAACTAAAGAACTACGGATGCTCAAATATATCCATTAAATGCTTTTTTAATACGTAATCTTAAGCGAAGAAAATAATAAGACCAACCCCATTACATTAGGACTTGCCGTTCTCGAGATATTTTAGTTTTTCTTATTTTCTCTACGCCACCTTTGAAAATAAGTACCGAATGAGAACGAAAATTGAATTAAAAGGGAAGTAAATGTAATTAAAATAAAGAGAACGTCTGCAGGGAAAGGCATGTGCTGCCCACATCAGATTTTTTTTACTGTAAAAGTATTAAATTTATTGCATATAAAGAAAGTCATGTGCTGCCCACATAAAAAATGTTTTTGTTAAATATTCGTGTTAGTGAACTATTTCCAACGAGCCCGACTTCTGCCCTCGAGACTGATGACTGCATCCATTGCGGTGGAAGTCACTTTGAACACAGCCAAAGACGATTCTGAAGTGGTCCCCGGTCCCTGCTCTAATACTGTAGACGTTATAACTCATAATCATCTACCAGATCAATGATAGAGTAGCGCTTGTATGATAACAAAGCTATAACGTAGCACTTAAGCTTTGGGACATTAATGTTATTGCATTAGGTAAATATATACTATTGTTGCTGGATATAATATAAATTCTGGTAGTTAAACTTTTGAAATTGTTGCATTCAAGGATGTCTTACTGTTGATGAAACACTGTAGTTTGTAATAATTGTCAACAAGATACGAGAAGAAGCACTAGGGGGAAAATTCACCTTCTATCTATGATTATAGTTTTCGAGTAGTTCACTTTTTCTGCAATTAATAGCACGTGAAATAGAAAAGTATTATGATAGGATCGGATTTCAAAATATTTACTCATTTAGAGTATCTCTGTAAATGAATAAGCCATTTTTTCATCGATTTCTATATATAGGCAGGATAACCTCTAAACGCAATAATCAATTAGAAAGGAATTTGGAACGAATATTACAACCGATGTTCTAAAGATTATGTATTTTCGAATAAAAAATGGGGCACGGGAAAGACGTCAAATTTATCAATCATTCATTTCAATTTTTCAACATAAAAGGACATTGTGATAGATTTGTAAAAAATGTAAAGTTTTTCTGAAATAGCAAATGCAGATATTTTTAATTCAATTTTTGACTTAGTTGACTACTTCCAATGAACTCGACTTCCACCCTTAGCACTCTGGCTGTATCCAATATGATTGAAATCAGTTTGAACGTAGCCAAAGGCGACTCGAAAGTGGTCCATGGTCCCCGCACTAATGCTGACGTCTTTATAACTCACAATCCTCTGACACGTCAACGGTATGGCATCCCTGATTAGTGATTACACGTCATAACGAAGTACTTAGTGTCTTTATTAAAAGTATTTTCTATCCTGTTAGGAAAATATGTACTATTGTTGCGGAATTTAACATAAATTCTGGTAAACTTTTGAAATTTTTGCATTCAAAAATAAGTCTTATCGTTGATCGTTGATCAAACACTGTATGTAAGTATGATCAACAGGATGTGTGAAAAAGCACGTGGGAGAAAATCCACCCTCTGTCTATGGTTATAATTTTCGAGTTCTTCACTTATCTCTAATTTATGGCACATGAAATAAGAAAGTTTTATGATAGGATCGTTTTTCTAACTATTTACTCGTCTTGAGCATCTCTGTAAAAGAATTATCCAGCTTCCGCGGACAGGATAAAATCTAAACACAGTTAATCAAATAGATTGAAATTTTGTACGATTATTAAAACTGATCTTCAAAAGCCTATTTATTTTCGAGTAAAAAGATAGGGCAAGGGAGCATTTATTGTACAATTTAAGCACAGAGCAAGCAATTTATACGATTTTTTAAAAACAAAACAAATGACTTTTATAAGAAGTTGACTTTTATAACAAGTTTGTTGCAAAGCACTTGATAGTTGTTTTACAAGTGGCAAAGTTTCCCTTGAAATAAAGGAAAAGGAAACTAACATACCTAAATTAAAATATTGTTTGATGATCTGGGACTCCTATTTACTATCTGCATTCTCAACAAGTGGTAGTGGTTCGAAGTACATTCTAAGGTACTATTTAATTACAGATTTTTCGGTCATTATCCATATGATTTGCATACTTGTCAACTTAGGCGAAAATTAGTTTTAAAATCTCTTAGAAAATAAGAAGAAAATATTCTTGCCTCTTGTTTTACTATAAAATTTTAAATACTATTATTGATTGTCCTATTGAAATTTCGTGCTTGGAATTTCATATACCTGTTGCCAAAACTAGGCAAAAGAGAAAATTCTAAAACATTAATAAACACAATTACTATAGAAATTTACTGTGCTTTTGAATGAGTGTGTTAGTTATCCAGAAATTTGTACTCATTTTTGTATCCTTGAGATCACATCCGCTATTCCAGAAGATATACATCGTATAATATTATTTAAGGCACGCGTGTGATCGGGTGTGTTTTGTAATTTCTATTGTTTTTAAACGGAGTCGAATGTCCAGAACGCACCTAAATGTTCGAGTGAAAATTTGAAAAAATCATAAAAAATCAAAACTTTTAATAAAGTTAAGCAAATAGACATTGCTTATGTAATTTTTCCTTTGAAAACGATTGACATAAACTTTAGAACGCTAGCACAAACCGTTCTCGAGATATTGCACATTTTTTAAATACATTTATCAAAAAATCCCATAAATTAAGAAAAATATATTAACTGTTGAGAAACATGTTCACTTTTCATATGTAATATCATGCAATAAATTGGGTGACATCATTCTCGTGGATCTATCTCGTTCCATTCATGAGAAAATATACTTTGAGTAATACTTTTGTATTTTAACGCCAATAATCATTTATCTGCTATATGAATAACACATTTCTCTGTCCATAACGCTTGGTGATTTAATACAATTTACTTGGTGATCTGATACATAACGTGACAAATTTGGCGGAATGTCGGCAACTTCGCGATTTTTTAAAGTGCTGCCAAATTCATGAAAATCTCGCCAAATGGATTAAAATGACGCTAAAACCATGAAAATGACGACAATTGATGAAAATGCAATATCTTGGAAAGATTATAAGTATCTGCTATAAGAATAAACTACCTTGTACTTTCCCTGCAATACATGGTAATATATAGGGAAAGTATTAGAATCATGTCGAAGATCGCAACTCGAGTTTTCGACGGATCTACACGTTTCTAGACTTCTAGAATACGAAAACACCATTTTTAGAGTGACGTCTGTGTATGTGTCTGTCTATGCAGATTTTTAATCCACTGTAACTAAAAAACTAATAGACCGAATATCACAAAATTTGGTAGGTAAGTCACTTGTAGGCGAGTTTGGAGCTGCTTAGTTTTGGGTACGATTCGAGATAAAGGAACCCGCCTGTTTTTACGAAATGGCCCGCTAAAGCTTTTATCCACTTTATCTAAAAAACGAATGGACTGAATTTCAAAAAATTCGGCAGATGACTTATTTGTGGGTCACCCTGGTGCTGTTTAGATTTTGGTACTATTCGGAATAAAATAACCTGCTTTTCTGCAAAATGGCCCGCAAAAATTGTCCAAATCTAAACTAAAGAACTACGGATGCTCAAATATATCCATTAAATGCTTTTTTAATACGTAATCTTAACGAAGAAAATAATAAGACCAACCCCATTACATTAGGACTAGCCGTTCTCGAGATATTTTAGTTTCTCTTATTTTCTCTACGCCACATTTGAAAATAAGTACCGAATGAGAACGAAAATTGAATTAAAAGGGAAGTAAATGTAATTAAAATAAAGAGAACGTCTGCAGGGAATGGCATGTGCTGCCCACATCAGATTTTTTTTACTGTAAAAGTATTAAATTCATTGCATATAAAGAAAGTCATGTGCTGCCCACATAAAAAATGTTTTTGTTAAATATTCGTGTTAGTGAACTATTTCCAACGAGCCCGACTTCTGCCCTCGAGACTGATGACTGCATCCATTGCGGTGGAAGTCACTTTGAACACAGCCAAAGACGATTCTGAAGTGGTCCCCGGTCCCTGCTCTAATACTGTAGACGTTATAACTCATAATCATCTACCAGATCAATGATAGAGTAGCGCTTGTATGATTACAAAGCCATAACGTAGCACTTAAGCTTTGGGACATTAATGTTATTGCATTAGGTAAATATATACTATTGTTGCTGGATATAATATAAATTCTGGTAGTTAAACTTTTGAAATTGTTGCATTCAAGGATGTCTTACTCTTGATGAAACACTGTAGTTTGTAATAATTGTCAACAAGATACGAGAAGAAGCACTTGGGGGGAAATTCACCTTCTATCTATGATTATAGTTTTCGAGTAGTTCACTTTTTCTGCAATTAATAGCACGTGAAATAGAAAAGTATTATGATAGGATCGGATTTCAAAATATTTACTCATTTAGAGTATCTCTGTAAATGAATAAGCCATTTTTTCATCGATTTCTATATATAGACAGAATATCCTCTAAACACAATAATCAAATAGAAAGGAATTTGGAACGAATATTACAACCGATGTGCTAAAGACTATGTATTTTCGAATAAAAAATGGGGCACGGGAAAGACGTCAAATTTATCAATCATTCATTTCAATTTTTCAACATAAAAGGACATTGTGATAGATTTGTAAAAAATGTAAAGTTTTTCTGAAATAGCAAATGCAGATATTTTTAATTCAATTTTTGACTTAGTTGACTACTTCCAATGAACTCGACTTCCATCCTTAGCACTCTGGCTGTATCCAATATGATTGAAGTCAGTTTGAACGTAGCCAAAGCCGACTCGAAAGTGGTCCATGGTCCCCGCACTAATGCTGACGTCTTTATAACTCACAATCCTCTGACACGTCAACGGTATGGCATCCCTGATTAATGATTACACGTCATAACGAAGTACTTAGTGTCTTAATTAAAAGTCTTTTCTATCCTGTTAGGAAAATATGTACTATTGTTGCGGAATTTAACATAAATACTGGTAAACTTTTGAAATTTTTGCATTCAAAAATAAGTCTTATCGTTGATCGTTGATCAAACACTGTATGTAAGTATGATCAACAGGATGTGTGAAAAAGCACGTGGGAGAAAATCCACCCTCTGTCTATGGTTATAATTTTCGAGTTCTTCACTTATCTGTAATTTATGGCACATGAAATAAGAACGTTTTATGATAGGATCGTTTTTCTAACTATTTACTTGTCTTGAGCATCTCTGTAAAAGAATTATACAGCTTCCGCGGACAGGATAAGATCTAAACACAGTTAATCAAATAGATTGAAATTTTGTACGATTATTAAAAGTGATCTTCAAAAGCCTATTTATTTTCGAGTAAAAAGATAGGGCAAGGGAGCATTTATTGTACAATTTAAGCACAGAGCAAGCAATTTATACGATTTTTTAAAAACAAAACAAATGACTTTTATAAGAAGTTGACTTTTATAACAAGTTTGTTGCAAAGCACTTGATAGTTGTTTTACAAGTGGCAAAGTTTCCCTTGAAATAAAGGAAAAGGAAACTAACATACCTAAATTAAAATATTGTTTGATGATCTGGGACTCCTATTTACTATCTGCATTCTCAACAAGTGGTATTGGTTCGAAATACATTCTTAGGTACTATTTAATTACAGATTTTTCGGTCATTATCCACATGATTTGCATACTAGTCAACTTAGGCAAAAATAAGTTTTGAAATCTCTTAGAAAATAAGAAGAAAATATTCTTGCCTCTTGTTTTACTATAAAATTTTAAATACTATTATTGATTGTCCTATTGAAATTTCGTGCTTGGAATTTCATATACCTGTTGCCAAAACTAGGCAAAAGAGAAAATTCTAAAACATTAATAAACACAATTACTTTAGAAATTCACTGTGCTTTTGAATGAGTGTGTTAGTTATCCAGAAATTTGTACTCATTTTTGTATCCTTGAGATCACATCCGCTATTCCAGAAGATATACATCGTATAATATTATTTAAGGCACGCGTGTGATCGGGTGTGTTTTGTAATTTCTATTGTTTTTAAACGGAGTCGAATGTCCAGAACGCACCTAAATGTTCGAGTGAAAATTTGAAAAAATCATAAAAAATCAAAACTTTTAATAAAGTTAAGCAAATAGACATTGCTTATGTAATTTTTCCTTAGAAAACGCTTGACATAAACTTTAGAACGCAAGCACGAACCGTTCTCGAGATATTGCACATTTTTTTAAATACATTTATCAAAAAATCCCATAAATTAAGAAAAATATATTAACTGTTGAGAAACATGTTCACTTTTCATATGTAATATCATGCAATAAATTGGGTGACATCATTCTCGTGGATCTATCTCGTTCCATTCATGAGAAAATATACTTTGAGTATTACTTTTGTATTTTAACGCCAATAATCATTTATCTGCTATATGAATAACACATTTCTCTGTCCATAACGCTTGGTGATTTAATACAATTTACTTGGTGATCTGATACATAACGTGACAAATTTGGCGGAATGTCGGCAACTTCGCGATTTTTCAAAATGCTGCCAAATTCATGAAAATCTCGCCAAATGGATTAAAATGACGCTAAAACCATGAAAATGACGACAATTGATGAAAATTCAATATCTTGGAAAGATTATAAGTATCTGCTATAAGAATAAACTACTTTGTACTTTCCCTGCAATACATGGTAATATATAGGGAAAGTATTGGAATCATGTCGAAAATCGCAACTCGAGTTTTCGACGGATCTACACGTTTAAAGACTTCTAGAATACGAAAACACCATTTTTAGCGTGACGTCTGTGTGTGTGTCTGTCTATGCAGATTTTTAATCCACTGTAACTAAAAAACTAATGGACCGAATTTCACAAAATTTGGTAGGTAAGTCACTTGTAGGCGAGTTTGGAGCTGCTTAGTTTTGGGTACGATTCGAGATAAAGGAACTCGCCTGTTTTTACGAAATGGCCCGCTAAAGCTTGTATCCACTTTATCTAAAAAACGAATGGACTGAATTTCAAAAAATTCGGCAGATGACTTATTTGTGGGTCACCCTGGTGCTGTTTAGATTTTGGTATTATTCGGAATAAAATAACCTGCCTTTTTCTGTAAAATGGCCCGCAAAAATTGTCCAAATCTAAACTAAAGAACTACGGATGCTCAAATATATCCATTAAATGCTTTTTTAATACGTAATCTTTAGCGAAGAAAATAATAAGACCAACCCCATTACATTAGGACTAGCCGTTCTCGAGATATTTTGGTTTTTCTTATTTTCTCTACGCCACCTTTGAAAATAAGTACCGAATGAGAACGAAAATTGAATTAAAAGGGAAATAAATGTAATTAAAATAAAGAGAACGTGGATATAAATCTGCAGGAAAAGGCATGTGCTGCCCACATCTGATTTTTTTACTGTAAAAGTTTTAAATTCATTGCATATAAAGAAAGTCATGTGCTGCCCACATAAAAAATGTTTTTGTTAAATATTCCTGTTAGTGAACTATTTCCAACGAGCCCGACTTCTGCCCTCGAGACTGATGACTGCATCCATTGCGGTGGAAGTCACTTTGAACACAGCCAAAGACGATTCTGAAGTGGTCCCCGGTCCCTGCTCTAATACTGTAGACGTTATAACTCATAATCATCTACCAGATCAATGATAGAGTAGCGCTTGTATGATTACAAAGCCATAACGTAGCACTTAAGCTTTGGGGTATTAATGTTATTGCATTAGGTAAATATATACTATTGTTGCTGGATATAATAAAAATTCTGGTAGTTAAACTTTTGAAATTGTTGCATTCAAGGATGTCTTACTCTTGATGAAACACTGTAGTTTGTAATAATTGTCAACAAGATACGAGAAGAAGCACTTGGGGGAAAATTCACCTTCTATCTATGATTATAGTTTTCGAGTAGTTCACTTTTTCTGCAATTAATAGCACGTGAAATAGAAAAGTATTATGATAGGATCGGATTTCAAAATATTTACTCATTTAGAGTATCTCTGTAAATGAATAAGCCATTTTTTCATCGATTTCTATACATAGACAGGATAACCTCTAAACACAATAATCAAATAGAAAGGAATTTGGAACGAATATTACAACCGATGTGCTAAAGACTATGTATTTTCGAATAAAAAATGGGGCACGGGAAAGACGTGAAATTTATCAATCATTCATTTCAATTTTTCAACATAAAAGAACATTGTGATAGATTTGTAAAAAATGTAAAGTTTTTCTGAAATAGCAAATGCACATATTTTTAATTCAATTTTTGACTTAGTTGACTACTTCCAATGAACTCGACTTCCACCCTTAGCACTCTGGCTGTATCCAATATGATTGAAGTCAGTTTGAACGTAGCCAAAGGCGACTCGAAAGTGGTCCATGGTCCCCGCACTAATGCTGACGTCTTACAATCCTCTCACACGTCAACAGTATGGCATCCCTGATTAATGATTACACGTCATAACGAAGTACTTAGTGTCTTAATTAAAAGTCTTTTCGATCCTGTTAGGAAAATATGTACTATTGTTGCGGAATTTAACATAAATTCTGGTAAACTTTTGAAATTTTTGCATTCAAAAATAAGTCTTATCGTTGATCGTTGATCAAACACTGTATGTAAGTATGATCAACAGGATGTGTGAAAAAGCACGTGGGAGAAAATCCACCCTCTGTCTATGGTTATAATTTTCGAGTTCTTCACTTATCTGTAATTTATGGCACATGAAATAAGAAAGTTTTATGATAGGATCGTTTTTCCAACTATTTACTCGTCTTGAGCATCTCAGTAAAAGAATTATCCAGCTTCCGCGGACAGGATAAGATCTAAACACAGTTAATCAAATAGATTGAAATTTTGTACGATTATTAAAACTGTTCTTCAAAAGCCTATTTATTTTCGAGTAAAAAGATAGGGCAAGGGAGCATTTATTGTACAATTTAAGCACAGAGCAAGCAATTTATACGATTTTTAAAAAACAAAACAAATGACTTTTATAAGAAGTTGACTTTTATAACAAGTTTGTTGCAAAGTACTTGATAGTTGTTTTACAAGTGGCAAAGTTTCCCTTGAAATAAAGGAAAAGGAAACTAACATACCTAAATTAAAATATTGTATGATGATCTGGGACTCCTATTTACTATCTGCATTCTCAACAAGTGGTAGTGGTTCGAAGTACATTCTTAGGTACTATTTAATTACAGATTTTTCGGTCGTTATCCATATGATTTGCATACTAGTGAACTTAGGCGAAAATTAGTTTTAAAATCTCTTACAAAATAAGAAGAAAATATTCTTACCTCTTGTTTTACTATAAAATTTTAAATACTATTATTGATTGTCCTATTGAAATTTTGTGCTTGGAATTTCATATACCTGTTGCCAAAACTAGGCAAAAGAGAAAATTCTAAAACATTAATAAACACAATTACTTTAGAAATTTACTGTGCTTTTGAATGAGTGTGTTAGTTATCCAGAAATTTGGACTCATTTTTTATCCTTAAGATCACATCTGCTATTCCAGAAGATATACATCGTATAATATTATTTAAGGCACGCGTGTGATCGGGTGTGTTTTGTAATTTCTATTGTTTTTAAACGGAGTCGAATGTCCAGAACGCACCTAAATGTTCGAGTGAAAATTTGAAAAAATCATAAAAAATCAAAACTTTTAATAAAGTTAAGCAAATAGACATTGCTTATGTAATTTTTCCTTAGAAAACGCTTGACATAAACTTTAGAACGCAAGCACGAACCGTTCTCGAGATATTGCACATTTTTTTAAATACATTTATCAAAAAATCCCATAAATTAAGAAAAATATATTAACTGTTGAGAAACATGTTCACTTTTCATATGTAATATCATGCAATAAATTGGGTGACATCATTCTCGTGGATCTATCTCGTTCCATTCATGAGAAAATATACTTTGAGTATTACTTTTGTATTTTAACGCCAATAATCATTTATCTGCTATATGAATAACACATTTCTCTGTCCATAACGCTTGGTGATTTAATACAATTTACTTGGTGATCTGATACATAACGTGACAAATTTGGCGGAATGTCGGCAACTTCGCGATTTTTCAAAATGCTGCCAAATTCATGAAAATCTCGCCAAATGGATTAAAATGACGCTAAAACCATGAAAATGACGACAATTGATGAAAATTCAATATCTTGGAAAGATTATAAGTATCTGCTATAAGAATAAACTACTTTGTACTTTCCCTGCAATACATGGTAATATATAGGGAAAGTATTGGAATCATGTCGAAAATCGCAACTCGAGTTTTCGACGGATCTACACGTTTAAAGACTTCTAGAATACGAAAACACCATTTTTAGCGTGACGTCTGTGTGTGTGTCTGTCTATGCAGATTTTTAATCCACTGTAACTAAAAAACTAATGGACCGAATTTCACAAAATTTGGTAGGTAAGTCACTTGTAGGCGAGTTTGGAGCTGCTTAGTTTTGGGTACGATTCGAGATAAAGGAACTCGCCTGTTTTTACGAAATGGCCCGCTAAAGCTTGTATCCACTTTATCTAAAAAACGAATGGACTGAATTTCAAAAAATTCGGCAGATGACTTATTTGTGGGTCACCCTGGTGCTGTTTAGATTTTGGTATTATTCGGAATAAAATAACCTGCCTTTTTCTGTAAAATGGCCCGCAAAAATTGTCCAAATCTAAACTAAAGAACTACGGATGCTCAAATATATCCATTAAATGCTTTTTTAATACGTAATCTTTAGCGAAGAAAATAATAAGACCAACCCCATTACATTAGGACTAGCCGTTCTCGAGATATTTTGGTTTTTCTTATTTTCTCTACGCCACCTTTGAAAATAAGTACCGAATGAGAACGAAAATTGAATTAAAAGGGAAATAAATGTAATTAAAATAAAGAGAACGTGGATATAAATCTGCAGGAAAAGGCATGTGCTGCCCACATCAGATTTTTTTACTGTAAAAGTATTAAATTCATTGCATATAAAGAAAGTCATGTGCTGCCCACATAAAAAATGTTTTTGTTAAATATTCCTGTTAGTGAACTATTTCCAACGAGCCCGACTTCTGCCCTCGAGACTGATGACTGCATCCATTGCGGTGGAAGTCACTTTGAACACAGCCAAAGACGATTCTGAAGAGGTCCCCGGTCCCTGCTCTAATACTGTAGACGTTATAACAAATAATCATCTACCAGATCAATGATAGAGTAGCGCTTGTATGATTACAAAGCCATAACGTAGCACTTAAGCTTTGGGACATTAATGTTATTGCATTAGGTAAATATATACTATTGTTCCTGGATTTAATATAAATTCTGGTACTTAAACTTTTGAAATTGTTGCGTTCAAGGATGTCTTACTGTTGATGAAACACTGTAGTTTGTAATAATTGTCAACAAGATACGAGTAGAAGCACTTGGGGGAAAATTCACCTTCTATCTATGATTATAGTTTTCGAGTAGTTCACTTTTTCTGCAATTAATAGCACGTGAAATAGAAAAGTATTATGATAGGATCGGATTTCAAAATATTTACTCATTTAGAGTATCTCTGTAAATGAATAAGCCATTTTTTCATCGATTTCTATATATAGACAGGATAACCTCTAAACACAATAATCAAATAGAAAGGAATTTGGAACGAATATTACAACCGATGTGCTAAAGACTATGTATTTTCGAATAAAAAATGGGGCACGGGGAAGACGTGAAATTTATCAATCATTCATTTCAATTTTTCAACATAAAAGGACATTGTGATAGATTTGTAAAAAATGTAAAGTTTTTCTGAAATAGCAAATGCAGATATTTTTAATTCAATTTTTGACTTAGTTGACTACTTCCAATGAACTCGACTTCCACCCTTAGCACTCTGGCTGTATAAAATATGATTGAAGTCAGTTTGAACGTAGCCAAAGGCGACTCGAAAGTGGTCCATGGTCCCCGCACTAATGCTGACGTCTTACAATCCTCTCACACGTCAACAGTATGGCATCCCTGATTAATGATTACACGTCATAACGAAGTACTTAGTGTCTTAATTAAAAGTCCTTTCGATCCTGTTAGGGAAATATGTACTATTGTTGCGGAATTTAACATAATTTCTGGTAAACTTTTGAAATTTTTGCATTCATAAATAAGTCTTATCGTTGATCGTTGATCAAACACTGTATGTAAGTATGATCAACAGGATGTGTGAAAAAGCACGTGGGAGAAAATCCACCCTCTGTCTATGGTTATAATTTTCGAGTTCTTCACTTATCTGTAATTTATGGCACATGAAATAAGAAAGTTTTATGATAGGATCGTTTTTCTAACTATTTACTCGTCTTGAGCATCTCAGTAAAAGAATTATCCAGCTTCCGCGGACAGGATAAGATCTAAACACAGTTAATCAAATAGATTGAAATTTTGTACGATTATTAAAACTGATCTTCAAAAGCCTATTTATTTTCGAGTAAAAAGATAGGGCAAGGGAGCATTTATTGTACAATTTAAGCACAGAGCAAGCAATTTATACGATTTTTAAAAAACAAAACAAATGACTTTTATAAGAAGTTGACTTTTATAACAAGTTTGTTGCAAAGCACTTGATAGTTGTTTTACAAGTGGCAAAGTTTCCCTTGAAATAAAGGAAAAGGAAACTAACATACCTAAATTAAAATATTGTTTGATGATCTGGGACTCCTATTTACTATCTGCATTCTCAACAAGTGGTAGTGGTTCGAAATACATTCTTAGGTACTATTTAATTACAGATTTTTCGGTCGTTATCCATATGATTTGCATACTAGTCAACTTAGGCGAAAATTAGTTTTAAAATCTCTTAGAAAATAAGAAGAAAATATTCTTGCCTCTTGTTTTACTATAAAATTTTAAATACTATTATTGATTGTCCTATTTAAATTTCGTGCTTGGAATTTCATATACCTGTTGCCAAAACTAGGCAAAAGAGAAAATTCTAAAACATTAATAAACACAATTACTTTAGAAATTTACTGTGCTTTTGAATGAGTGTGTTAGTTATCCAGAAATTTGGACTCATTTTTGTATCCTTAAGATCACATCTGCTATTCCAGAAGATATACATCGTATAATATTATTTAAGGCACGCGTGTGATCGGGTGTGTTTTGTAATTTCTATTGTTTTTAAACGGAGTCGAATGTCCAGAACGCACCTAAATGTTCGAGTGAAAATTTGAAAAAATCATAAAAAATCAAAACTTTTAATGAAGTTAAGCAAATAGACATTGCTTATGTAATTTTTCCTTAGAAAACGATTGACATAAACTTTAGAACGCAAGCACGAACCGTTCTCGAGATATTGCACATTTTTTTAAATACATTTATCAAAAAATCCCATAAATTAAGAAAAATATATTAACTGTTGAGAAACATGTTCACTTTTCATATGTAATATCATGCAGTAAATTGGGTGACATCATTCTCGTGGATCTATCTCGTTCCATTCATGAGAAAATATACTTTGAGTAATACTTTTGTATTTTAACGCCAATAATCATTTATCTGCTATATGAATAACTCATTTCTCTGTCCATAACGCTTGGTGATTTAATACAATTTACTTGGTGATCTGATACATAACGTGACAAATTTGGCGGAATGTCGCCAACTTCGCGATTTTTTAAAATGCTGCCAAATTCATGAAAATCTCGCCAAATGGTTAAAATGACGCTAAAACCATGAAAATGACGACAATTGATGAAAATTCAATATCTTGGAAAGATTAAAAGTATCTGCTATAAGAATAAAGTACTTTGTACTTTCCCTGCAATACATGGTAATATATAGGGAAAGTATTGGAATCATGTCGAAAATCGCAACTCGAGTTTTCGACGGATCTACACGTTTAAAGACTTCTAGAATACGAAAACACCATTTTTAGCGTGACGTCTGTGTGTGTGTCTGTCTATGCAGATTTTTAATCCACTGAAACTAAAAAACTAATGGACCGAATTTCACAAAATTTGGTAGGTAAGTCACTTGTAGGCGAGTTTGGAGCTGCTTAGTTTTGGGTACGATTCGAGATAAAGGAACTCGCCTGTTTTTACGAAATGGCCCGCTAAAGTTTGTATCCACTTTATCTAAAAAACGAATGGACTGAATTTCAAAAAATTCGGCAGATGACTTATTTGTGGGTCACCCTGGTGCTGTTTAGATTTTGGTATTATTCGGAATAAAATAACCTGCCTTTTTCTGTAAAATGGCCCGCAAAAATTGTCCAAATCTAAACTAAAGAACTACGGATGCTCAAATATATCCATTAAATGCTGTTTTAATACGTAATCTTTAGCGAAGAAAATAATAAGACCAACCCCATTACATTAGGACTAGCCGTTCTCGAGATATTTTGGTTTTTCTTATTTTCTCTACGCCACCTTTGAAAATAAGTACCGAATGAGAACGAAAATTGAATTAAAAGGGAAATAAATGTAATTAAAATAAAGAGAACGTGGATATAAATCTGCAGGAAAAGGCATGTGCTGCCCACATCAGATTTTTTTACTGTAAAAGTATTAAATTCATTGCATATAAAGAAAGTCATGTGCTGCCCACATAAAAAATGTTTTTGTTAAATATTCGTGTTAGTGAACTATTTCCAACGAGCCCAACTTCTGCCCTCGAGACTGATGACTGCATCCATTGCGGTGGAAGTCACTTTGAACACAGCCAAAGACGATTCTGAAGAGGTCCCCGGTCCCTGCTCTAATACTGTAGACGTTATAACAAATAATCATCTACCAGATCAATGATAGAGTAGCGCTTGTATGATTACAAAGCCATAACGTAGCACTTAAGCTTTGGGACATTAATGTTATTGCATTAGGTAAATATATACTATTGTTCCTGGATTTAATATAAATTCTGGTAGTTAAACTTTTGAAATTGTTGCGTTCAAGGATGTCTTACTGTTGATGAAACACTGTAGTTTGTAATAATTGTCAACAAGATACGAGAAGAAGCACTTGGGGGAAAATTCACCTTCTATCTATGATTATAGTTTTCGAGTAGTTCACTTTTTCTGCAATTAATAGCACGTGAAATAGAAAAGTATTATGATAGGATCGGATTTCAAAATATTTACTCATTTAGAGTATCTCTGTAAATGAATAAGCCATTTTTTCATCGATTTCTATATATAGACAGGATAACCTCTAAACACAATAATCAAATAGAAAGGAATTTGGAACGAATATTACAACCGATGTTCTAAAGACTATGAATTTTCGAATAAAAAATGGGGCACGGGATAGACGTCAAATTTATCAATCATTCATTTCAATTTTTCAACATAAGAGGACATTGTGATAGATTTGTAAAAAATGTAAAGTTTTTCTGAAATAGCAAATGCAGATATTTTTAATTCAATTTTTGACTTAGTTGACTACTTCCAATGAACTCGACTTCCACCCTTAGCACTCTGGCTGTATCCAATATGATTGAAGTCAGTTTGAACGTAGCCAAAGGCGACTCGAAAGTGGTCCATAGTCCCCGCTCTAATGCTGACGTCTTTATAACTCACAATCCTCTGACTCGTCAACGGTATGGCATCCCTGATTAATGATTACACGTCATAACGAAGTACTTAGTCTCCTTATTAAAAGTCTTTACTATCCTGTTAGGAAAATATGTACTATTGTTGCGGAATTTAACATAAATTCTGGTAAACTTTTGAAATTTTTGCATTCAAAAATAAGTCTTATCGTTGATCGTTGATCAAACACTGTATGTAAGTATGATCAACAGGATGTGTGAAAAAGCACGTGGGAGAAAATCCACCCTCTGTCTATGGTTATAATTTTCGAGTTCTTCACTTATCTGTAATTTATGGCACATGAAATAAGAAAGTTTTATGATAGGATCGTTTTTCTAACTATTTACTCGTCTTGAGCATCTCTGTAAAAGAATTATCCAGCTTCCGCGGACAGGATAAGATCTAAACACAGTTAATCAAATAGATTGAAATTTTGTACGATTATTAAAACTGATCTTCAAAAGCCTATTTATTTTCGAGTAAAAAGATAGGGCAAGGGAGCATTTATTGTACAATTTAAGCACAGAGCAAGCAATTTATACGATTTTTTAAAAACAAAACAAATGACTTTTATAAGAAGTTGACTTTTATAACAAGTTTGGTGCAAAGCACTTGATAGTTGTTTTACAAGTGGCAAAGTTTCCCTTGAAATAAAGGAAAAGGAAACTAACATACCTAAATTAAAATATTGTTTGATGATCTGGGACTCCTATTTACTATCTGCATTCTCAACAAGTGGTAGTGGTTCGAAGTACATTCTTAGGTACTATTTAATTACAGATTTTTCGGTCATTATCCATATGATTTGCATACTTGTTAACTTAGGCGAAAATTAGTTTTAAAATCTCTTAGAAAATAAGAAGAAAATATTCTTGCCTCTTGTTTTACTATAAAATTTTAAATACTATTATTGATTGTCCTTATGAAATTTCGTGCTTGGAATTTCATATACCTGTTGCCAAAACTAGGCAAAAGAGAAAATTCTAAAACATTAATAAACACAATTACTTTAGAAATTTACTGTGCTTTTGAATGAGTGTGTTAGTTATCCAGAAATTTGGACTCATTTTTGTATCCTTGAGATCACATCCGCTATTCCAGAAGATATAAATCGTATAATATTATTTAAGGCACGCGTGTGATCGGGTGTGTTTTGTAATTTCTAT
The DNA here is from genome assembly GCA_951213105.1 of Amaurobius ferox. NCBI lineage: Eukaryota > Metazoa > Arthropoda > Arachnida > Araneae > Amaurobiidae > Amaurobius > Amaurobius ferox. The sequence continues at coordinate 138,790,699 of OX578139.1, forward strand.
TGTTTTTAAACGGAGTCGAATGTCCAGAACGGACCTAAATGTTCGAGTGAAAATTTGAAAAAATCATAAAAAATCAAAACTTTTAATAAAGTTAAGCAAATAGACATTGCTTATGTAATTTTTCCTTAGAAAACGATTGACATAAACTTTAGAACGCTAGCACGAACCGTTCTCGAGATATTGCACATTTTTTTAAATACATTTATCAAAAAATCCCATAAATTAAAAAAAATATATTAACTGTTGAGAAACATGTTCACTTTTCATATGTAATATCATGCAATAAATTGGGTGACATCATTCTCGTGGATCTATCTCGTTCCATTCATGAGAAAATATACTTTGAGTAATACTTTTGTATTTTAACGCCAATAATCATTTATCTGCTATATGAATAACACATTTCTCTGTCCATAACGCTTGGTGATTTAATACAATTTACTTGGTGATCTGATACATAACGTGACAAATTTGGCGGAATGTCGGCAACTTCGCGATTTTTCAAAATGCTGCCAAATTCATGAAAATCTCGCCAAATGGATTAAAATGACGCTAAAACCATGAAAATGACGACAATTGATGGAAATTCAATATCTTGGAAAGATTATAAGTATCTGCTATAAGACTAAACTACTTTGTACTTTCCCTGCAATACATGGTAATATATAGGGAAAGTATTGGAATCATGTCGAAAATCGCAACTCGAGTTTTCGACGGATCTACACGTTTAAAGACTTCTAGAATACGAAAACACCATTTTTAGCGTGACGTCTGTGTGTGTGTCTGTCTATGCTGATTTTTAATCCACTGTAACTAAAAAACTAATGGACCGAATTTCACAAAATTTGGTAGGTAAGTCACTTGTAGGCGAGTTTGGAGCTGCTTAGTTTTAGGTACGATTCGAGATAAAGGAACTCGCCTGTTTTTACGAAATGGTCCGCTAAAGCTTGTATCCACTTTATCTAAAAAACGAATGGACTGAATTTCAAAAAATTCGGCAGATGACTTATTTGTGGGTCACTCTGGTGCTGTTTAGATTTTGGTATTATTCGGAATAAAATAACCTGCCTTTTTCTGCAAAATGGCCCGCAAAAATTGTCCAAATCTAAACTAAAGAACTACGGATGCTCAAAATTCGGCAGATGACTTATTTGTGGGTCAGCCTGGTGCTGTTTAGATTTTGGTATTATTCGGAATAAAATAACCTGCCTTTTTCTGCAAAATGGCCCGCAAAAATTGTCCAAATCTAAACTAAAGAACTACGGATGCTCAAATATATCCATTAAATGCTTTTTTTAATACGTAATCTGTAGCGAAGAAAATAATAAGACCAACCCCATTACATTAGGGCTAGCCGTTCTCGAGATATTTTAGTTTTTCTTATATTCTCTACGCCACCTTTGAAAATAAGTACCGAATGAGAACGATAATTGAATTAAAAGGGAAGTAAATGTAATTAAAATAAAGAGAACGTGGATATAAGTCTGCAGGGAAAGGCGTGTGCTGCCCACATCAGATTTGTTTTACTGTAAAAGTATTAAATTCATTGCATATAAAGAAAGTCATGTGCTGCCCACATAAAAAATGTTTTTGTTAAATATTCGTGTTAGTGAACTATTTCCAACGAGCCCGACTTCCGCCCTCGAGACTGATGACTGCATCCATTGCGGTGGAAGTCACTTTGAACACAGCCAAAGACGATTCTGAAGTGGTCCCCGGTCCCTGCTCTAATACTGTAGACGTTATAACTCATAATCATCTACCAGATCAATGATAGAGTAGCGCTTGTATGATTACAAAGCCATAACGTAGCACTTAAGCTTTGGGACATTAATGTTATTGCATTAGGTAAATATATACTATTGTTGCTGGAAATAATATAAATTCTGGTAGTTAAACTTTGAAATTGTTGCATTCAAGGATGTCTTACTGTTGATGAAACACTGTAGTTTGTAATAATTGTCAACAAGATACGAGAAGAAGCACTAGGGGGAAAATTCACCTACTATCTATGATTATAGTTTTCGAGTAGTTCACTTTTTCTGCAATTAATAGCACGTGAAATAGAAAAGTATTATGATAGGATCGGATTTCAAAATATTTACTCATTTAGAGTATCTCTGTAAATGAATAAGCCATTTTTTCATCGATTTCTATATATAGACAGGATAACCTCTAAACACAATAATCAAATAGAAAGGAATTTGGAACGAATATTACAACCGATGTTCTATAGACTATGTATTTTCGAATAAAAAATGGGGCACGGGATAGACGTCAAATTTATCAATCATTCATTTCAATTTTTCAACATAAGAGCACATTGTGATAGATTTGTAAAAAATGTAATTTTTTTCTGAAATAGCAAATGCAGATATTTTTAATTCAATTTTTGACTTAGTTGACTACTTCCAATAAACTCGACTTCCACCCTTAGCACTCTGGCTGTATCCAATATGATTGAAGTCAGTTTGAACGTAGCCAAAGGCGACTCGAAAGTGGTCCTTGGTCCCCGCACTAATGCTGACGTCTTTATAACTCACAATCCTCTGACACGTCAACGGTATGGCATCCCTGATTAATGATTACACGTCATAACGAAGTACTTAGTGTCTTAATTAAAAGTCTTTTCTATCCTGTTAGGAAAATATGTACTATTGTTGCGGAATTTAACATAAATTCTGGTAAACTTTTGAAATTTTTGCATTCAAAAATAAGTCTTATCGTTGATCGTTGATCAAACACTGTATGTAAGTATGATCAACAGGATGTATGAAAAAGTACGTGGGAGAAAATCCACCCTCTGTCTATGGTTATAATTTTCGAGTTCTTCACTTATCTGTAATTTATGGCACATGAAATAAGAAAGTTTTATGATAGGATCGTTTTTCTAACTATTTACTCGTCTTGAGCATCTCTGTAAAAGAATTATCCAGCTTCCGCGGACAGGATAAGATCTAAACACAGTTAATCAAATAGATTGAAATTTTGTACGATTATTAAAACTGATCTTCAAAAGCCTATTTATTTTCGAGTAAAAAGATAGGGCAAGGGAGCATTTATTGTACAATTTAAGCACAGAGCAAGCAATTTATACGATTTTTTAAAAACAAAACAAATGACTTTTATAAGAAGTTGACTTTTATAACAAATTTGTTGCAAAGCACTTGATAGTTGTTTTACAAGTGGCAAAGTTTCCCTTGAAATAAAGGAAAAGGAAACTAACATACCTAAATTAAAATATTGTTTGATGATCTGGGACTCCTGTTTACTATCTGCATTCTCAACAAGTGGTAGTGGTTCGAAATACATTCTTAGGTACTATTTAATTACAGATTTTTCGCTCATTATCCATATGATTTGCATACTAGTCAACTTAGGCGAAAATAAGTTTTAAAATCTCTTAGAAAATAAGAAGAAAATATTCTTGCCTCATGTTTTACTATAAAATTTTAAATACTATTATTGATTGTCCGATTGAAATTTCGTGCTTGGAATTTCATATACCTGTTGCCAAAACTAGGCAAAAGAGAAAATTCTAAAACATTAATAAACACAATTACTTTAGAAATTCACTGTGCTTTTGAATGAGTGTGTTAGTTATCCAGAAATTTGGACTCATTTTTGTATCCTTGAGATCACATCCGCTATTCCAGAAGATATTCATCGTATAATATTATTTAAGGCACGCGTGTGATCGGGTGTGTTTTGTAATTTCTATTGTTTTTAAACGGAGTCGAATGTCCAGAACGCACCTAAATGTTCGAGTGAAAATTTGAAAAATACATAAAAATCAAAACTTTTAATAAAGTTAAGCAAATAGACATTGCTTATGTAATTTTTCCTTAGAAAACGATTGACATAAACTTTAGAACGCTAGCACGAACCGTTCTCGAGATATTGCACATTTTTTTAAATACATTTATCAAAAAATCCCATAAATTAAGAAAAATATATTAACTGTTGAGAAACATGTTAACTTTTCATATGTAATATCATGCAATATATTGGGTGACATCATTCTCGTGGATCTATCTCGTTCCATTCATGAGAAAATATACTTTGAGTAATACTTTTGTATTTAAACGCCAATAATCATTTATCTGCTATATGAATAACACATTTCTCTGTCCATAACGCTTGGTGATTTAATACAATTTACTTGGTGATCTGATACATAACGTGACAAATTTGGCGGAATGTCGGCAACTTCGCGATTTTTCAAAATGCTGCCAAATTCATGAAAATCTCGCCAAATGGATTAAAATGACGCTAAAACCATGAAAATGACGACAATTTATGAAAATTCAATATCTTGGAAAGATTATAAGTATCTGCTATAAGACTAAACTACTTTGTACTTTCCCTGCAATACATGGTAATATATAGGGAAAGTATTGGAATCATGTCGAAAATCGTAACTCGAGTTTTCGACGGATCTACACGTTTAAAGACTTCTAGAATACGAAAACACCATTTTTAGCGTGACGTCTGTGTGTGTGTCTGTCTATGCAGATTTTTAATCCACTGTAACTAAAAAACTAATGTACCGAATTTCACAAAATTTGGTAGGTAAGTCACTTGTAGGCGAGTTTGGAGCTGCTTAGTTTTAGGTACGATTCGAGATAAAGGAACTCGCCTGTTTTTACGAAATGGTCCGCTAAAGCTTGTATCCACTTTATCTAAAAAACGAATGGACTGAATTTCAAAAAATTCGGCAGATGACTTATTTGAGGGTCACCCTGGTGCTGTTTAGATTTTGGTATTATTCGGAATAAAATAACCTGCCTTTTTCTGCAAAATGGCCCGCAAAAATTGTCCAAATCTAAACTAAAGAACTACGGATGCTCAAAATTCGGCAGATGACTTATTTGTGGGTCAGCCTGGTGCTGTTTAGATTTTGGTATTATTCGGAATAAAATAACCTGCCTTTTTCTGCAAAATGGCCCGCAAAAATTGTCCAAATCTATACTAAAGAACTACGGATGCTCAAATATATCCATTAAATGCTTTTTTAATACGTAATCTTTAGCGAAGAAAATAATAAGACCAACCCCATTACATTAGGACCAGCCGTTCTCGAGATATTTTAGTTTTTCTTATTTTCTCTACGCCACCTTTGAAAATAAGTACCGAATGAGAACGAAAATTGAATTAAAAGGGAAATAAATGTAATTAAAATAAAGAGAACGTGGATATAAATCTGCAGGAAAAGGCATGTGCTGCCCACATCAGATTTTTTTTACTGTAAAAGTATTAAATTCATTGCATATAAAGAAAGTCATGTGCTGCCCACATAAAAAATGTTTTTGTTAAATATTCGTGTTCGTGAACTATTTCCAACGAGCCCGACTTCTGCCCTCGAGACTGATGACTGCATCCATTGCGGTGGAAGTCACTTTGAACACAGCCAAAGACGATTCTGAAGAGGTCTCCGGTCCCTGCTCTAATACTGTAGACGTTATAACAAATAATCATCTACCAGATCAATGATGGAGTAGCGCTTGTATGATTACAAAGCCATAACGTAGCACTTAAGCTTTGGGACATTAATGTTATTGCATTAGGTAAATATATACTATTGTTCGTGGATTTAATATAAATTCTGGTAGTTAAACTTTTGAAATTGTTGCATTCAAGGATGTCTTACTGTTGATGAAACACTGTAGTTTGTAATAATTGTCAACAAGATACGAGAAGAAGCACTTAGGGGAAAATTCACCTTCTATCTATGATTATAGTTTTCGAGTAGTTCACTTTTTCTGCAATTAATAGCACGTGAAATAGAAAAGTATTATGATAGGATCGGATTTCAAAATATTTACTCATTTAGAGTATCTCTGTAAATGAATAAGCCATTTTTTCATCGATTTCTATATATAGACAGGATAATCTCTAAACACAATAATCAAATAGAAAGGAATTTGGAACGAATATTACAACCGATGTGCTAAAGACTATGTATTTTCGAATAAAAAATGGGGCACGGGAAAGACGTCAAATTTATCAATCATTCATTTCAATTTTTCAACATAAAAGGACATTGTGATAGATTTGTAAAAAATGTAAAGTTTTTCTGAAATAGCAAATGCAGATATTTTTAATTCAATTTTTGACTTAGTTGACTACTTCCAATGAACTCGACTTCCACCCTTAGCACTCTGGCTGTATCCAATATGATTGAAGTCAGATTGAACGTAGCCAAAGGCGACTCGAAAGTGGTCCATGGTCCCCGCACTAATGCTGACGTCTTTATAACTCACAATCCTATGACACGTCAACGGTATGGCATCCCTGATTAATGATTACACGTCATAACGAAGTACTTAGTGTCTTAATTAAAAGTCTTTTCTATCCTGTTAGGAAAATATGTACTATTGTTGCGGAATTTAACATAAATTCTGGTAAACTTTTGAAATTTTTGCATTCAAAAATAAGTCTTATCGTTGATCGTTGATCAAACACTGTATGTAAGTATGATCAACAGGATGTGTGAAAAAGCACGTGGGAGAAAATCCACCCTCTGTCTATGGTTATAATTTTCGAGTTCTTCACTTATCTGTAATTTATGGCACATGAAATAAGAAAGTTTTATGATAGGATCGTTTTTCTAACTATTTACTCGTCTTGAGCATCTCTGTAAAAGAATTATCCAGCTTCCGCGGACAGGATAAGATCTAAACACAGTTAATCAAATAGATTGAAATTTTGTACGATTATTAAAACTGATCTTCAAAAGCCTATTTATTTTCGAGTAAAAAGATAGGGCAAGGGAGCATTTATTGTACAATTTAAGCACAGAGCAAGCAATTTATACGATTTTTTAAAAACAAAACAAATGACTTTTATAAGAAGTTGACTTTTATAACAAGTTTGTTGCAAAGCACTTGATAGTTGTTTTACAAGTGGCAAAGTTTCCCTTGAAATAAAGGAAAAGGAAACTAACATACCTAAATTAAAATATTGTTTGATGATCTGGGACTCCTATTTACTATCTGCATTCTCAACAAGTGGTAGTGGTTCGAAATACATTCTTAGGTACTATTTAATTACAGATTTTTCGGTCATTATCCATATGATTTGCATACTAGTCAACTTAGGCGAAAATTAGTTTTAAAATCTCTTAGAAAATAAGAAGAAAATATTCTTGCCTCTTGTTTTACTATAAAATTTTAAATACTATTATTGATTGTCCTATTGAAATTTCGTGCTTGGAATTTCATAAACCTGTTGCCAAAATTAGGCAAAAGAGAAAAATCTAAAACATTAATAAACACAATTACTTTAGAAATTTACTGTGCTTTTGAATGAGTGTGTTAGTTATCCAGAAATTTGGACTCATTTTTGTATCCTTGAGATCACATCCGCTATTCCAGAAGATATACATCTTATAATATTATTTAAGGCACGTGTGTTCGGGTGTGTTTTGTAATTTCTATTGTTTTTAAACGGAGTCGAATGTCCAGAACGCACCTAAATGTTCGAGTGAAAATTTGAAAAAATCATAAAAAATCAAAACTTTTAATAAAGTTAAGCAAATAGACATTGCTTATGTAATTTTTCCTTAGAAAACGATTGACATAAACTTTAGAACGCTAGCACGAACCGTTCTCGAGATATTGCACATTTTTTTAAATACATTTATCAAAAAATCCCATAAATTAAGAAAAATATATTAACTGTTGAGAAACATGTTCACTTTTCATATGTAATATCGTGCAATAAATTGGGTGACATCATTCTCGTGGATCTATCTCGTTCCATTCATGAGAAAATATACTTTGAGTAATACTTTTGTATTTTAACGCCAATAATCATTTATCTGCTATATGAATAACACATTTCTCTGTCCATAACGCTTGGTGATTTAATACAATTTACTTGGTGATCTGATACATAACGTGACAAATTTGACGGAATGTCGCCAAATTCGCGATTTTTTAAAATGCTGCCAAATTCTTGAAAATCTCGCCAAATGGATTAAAATGACGCTAAAACCATGAAAATGACGACAATTGATGAAAATTCAATATCTTGGAAAGATTATAAGTATCTGCTATAAGAATAAACTACTTTGTACTTTCCCTGCAATACATGGTAATATATAGGGAAAGTATTGGAATCATGTCGAAAATCGCAACTCGAGTTTCGACGGATCTACACGTTTCAAGACTTCTAGAATACAAAAACACCATTTTTAGTGTGACGTCTCTGTGTGTGTCTGTCTATGCAGATTTTTAATCCACTGTAACTAAAAAACTAATGGACCAAATTTCACAAAATTTGGTAGGTAAGTCACTTGTAGGCGAGTTTGGAGCTGCTTAGTTTTGGGTACGATTCGAGATAAAGGAACTCGCCTGTTTTTACGAAATGGCCCGCTAAAGCTTGTATCCACTTTATATAAAAAAGGAATGGACTGAATTTCAAAAAATTCGGCAGATAACTTATTTGTGGGTCACCCTGGTGCTGTTTAGATTTTGGTATTATTCGGAATAAAATAACCTGCCTTTTTCTGCAAAATGGCCCGCAAAAATTGTCCAAATCTAAACTAAAGAACTACGGATGCTCAAATATATCCATTAAATGCTTTTTTAATACGTAATCTTTAGCGAAGAAAATAATAAGACCAACCCCATTACATTAGGACTAGCCGTTCTCGAGATATTTTAGTTTTTCTTATTTTCTCTACGCCACATTTGAAAATAAGTACCGAATGAGAACGAAAATTGAATTAAAAGGGAAGTAAATGTAATTAAAATAAAGAGAACGTGGATATAAGTCTGCAGGGAAAGGCATGTGCTGCCCATATCAGATTTTTTTTACTGTAAAACTATTAAATTCATTGCATATAAAGAAAGTCATGTGCTGCCCACATAAAAAATGCTTTTGTTAAATATTCGTGTTAGTGAACTATTTCCAACGAGCCCAACTTCTGCCCTCGAGACTGATGACTGCATCCATTGCGGTGGAAGTCACTTTGAACACAGCCAAAGACGATTCTGAAGTGGTCCCCGGTCCCTGCTCTAATACTGTAGACGTTATAACTCATAATCATCTACCAGATCAATGATAGAGTAGCGCTTGTATGATTACAAAGCCATAACGTAGCACTTAAGCTTTGGGGCATTAATGTTATTGCATTAGGTAAATATATACTATTGTTCCTGGATTTAATATAAATTCTGGTAGTTAAACTTTTGATTGATGAAACACTGTAGTTTGTAATAATTGTCAACAAGATACGAGAAGAAGCACTTGGGGGAAAATTCACCTTCTATCTATGATTATAGTTTTCGAGTAGTTCACTTTTTCTGCAATTAATAGCACGTGAAATAGAAAAGTATTATGATAGGATCGGATTTCAAAATATTTACTCATTTAGAGTATCTCTGTAAATGAATAAGACATTTTTTCATCGATTTTTATATATAGACAGGATAACATCTAAACACAATAATCAAATAGAAAGGAATTTGGAACGAATATTACAACCGATGTGCTAAAGACTATGTATTTTCGAATAAAAAATGGGGCACGGGAAAGACGTCAAATTTATCAATCATGCATTTCAATGTTTCAACATAAAAGGACATTGTGATAGATTTGTAAAAAATGTAAAGTTTTTCTGAAATAGCAAATGCAGATATTTTTAATTCAATTTTTGACTTAGTTGACTACTTCCAATGAACTCGACTTCCACCCTTAGCACTCTGGCTGTATCCAATATGATTGAAGTCAGTTTGAACGTAGCCAAAGGCGACTCGAAAATGGTCCTTGGTCCCCGCACTAATGCTGACGTCTTTATAACTCACAATCCTCTGACACGTCAACGGTATGGCATCCCTGATTAATGATTACACGTCATAACGAAGTACTTAGTGTCTTAATTAAAAGTCTTTTCTATCCTGTTAGGAAAATATGTACTATTGTTGCGGAATTTAACATAAATTCTGGTAAACTTTTGAAATTTTTGCATTCAAAAATAAGTCTTATCGTTGATCGTTGATCAAACACTGTATGTAAGTATGATCAACAGGATGTGTGAAAAAGCACGTGGGAGAAAATCCACCCTCTGTCTATGGTTATAATTTTCGAGTTCTTCAATTATCTGTAATTTATGGCACATGAAATAAGAAAGTTTTATGATAGGATCGTTTTTCTAACTATTTACTCGTCTTGAGCATCTCTGTAAAAGTATTATCCAGCTTCCGCGGACAGGATAAGATCTAAACACAGTTAATCAAATAGATTGAAATTTTGTACGATTATTAAAACTGATCTTCAAAAGCCTATTTATTTTCGAGTAAAAAGATAGGGCAAGGGAGCATTTATTGTACAATTTCAGCACACAGCAAGCAATTTATACGATTTTTTAAAAACAAAACAAATGACTTTTATAAGAAGTTGACTTTTATAACAAGTTTGTTGCAAAGCACTTGATAGTTGTTTTACAAGTGGCAAAGTTTCCCTTGAAATAAAGGAAAAGGAAACTAACATACCTAAATTAAAATATTGTTTGATGATCTGGGACTCCTGTTTACTATCTGCATTCTCAACAAGTGGTAGTGGTTCGAAATACATTCTTAGGTACTATTTAATTACAGATTTTTCGGTCATTATCCATATGATTTGCATACTAGTCAACTTAGGCGAAAATAAGTTTTAAAATCTCTTAGAAAATAAGAAGAAAATATTCTTGCCTCTTGTTTTACTATAAAATTTTAAATACTATTATTGATTGTCCTATTGAAATTTCGTGCTTGGAATTTCATATACCTGTTGCCAAAACTAGGCAAAAGAGAAAATTCTAAAACATTAATAAACACAATTACTTTAGAAATTCACTGTGCTTTTGAATGAGTGTGTTAGTTATCCAGAAATTTGGACTCATTTTTGTATCCATGAGATCACATCCGCTATTCCAGAAGATATACATCGTATAATATTATTTAAGGCACGCGTGTGACCGGGTGTGTTTTGTAATTTCTATTGTTTTTAAACGGAGTCGAATGTCCAGAACGCACCTAAATGTTCGAGTGAAAATTTGAAAAAATCATAAAAAATCAAAACTTTTAATAAAGTTAAGCAAATAGACATTGCTTATGTAATTTTTCCTTAGAAAACGATTGACATAAACTTTAGAACGCTAGCACGAACCGTTCTCGAGATATTGCACATTTTTTTAAATACATTTATCAAAAAATCCCATAAATTAAGAAAAATATATTAACTGTTGAGAAACATGTTCACTTTTCATATGTAATATCATGCAATAAATTGGGTGACATCATTCTCGTGGATCTATCTCGTTCCATTCATGAGAAAATATACTTTGAGTAATACTTTTGTATTTTAACGCCAATAATCATTTATCTGCTATATGAATAACACATTTCTCTGTCCATAACGCTTGGTGATTTAATACAATTTACTTGGTGATCTGATACATAACGTGACAAATTTGGCGGAATGTCGCCAACTTCGCGATTTTTTAAAATTCTGCCAAATTCATGAAAATCTCGCCAAATGGATTAAAATGACGCTAAAACCATGAAAATGACGACAATTGATGAAAATTCAATATCTTGGAAAGATTATAAGTATCTGCTATAAGACTAAACTACTTTGTACTTTCCCTGCAATACATGGTAATATATAGGGAAAGTATTGGAATCATGTCGAAAATCGCAACTCGAGTTTTCGACGGATCTACACGTTTAAAGACATCTAGAATACGAAAACACCATTTTTAGCGTGACGTCTGTGTGTGTGTCTGTCTATGCAGATTTTTAATCCACTGTAACTAAAAAACTAATGGACCGAATTTCACAAAATTTGGTAGGTAAGTCACTTGTAGGCGAGTTTGGAGCTGCTTAGTTTTAGGTACGATTCGAGATAAAGGAACTCGCCTGTTTTTACGAAATGTTCCGCTAAAGCTTGTATCCACTTTATCTAAAAAACGAATGGACTGAATTTCAAATTCGGCAGATGACTTATTTGTGGGTCACCCTGGTGCTGTTTAGATTTTGGTATTATTCGGAATAAAATAACCTGCCTTTTTCTGCAAAATGGCCCGCAAAAATTGTCCAAATCTATACTAAAGAACTACGGATACTCAAATATATCCATTAAATGCTTTTTTAATACGTAATCTTTAGCGAAGAAAATAATAAGACCAACCCCATTACATTAGGACCAGCCGTTCTCGAGATATTTTAGTTTTTCTTATTTTCTCTACGCCACCTTTGAAAATAAGTACCGAATGAGAACGAAAATTGAATTAAAAGGGAAATAAATGTAATTAAAATAAAGAGAACGTGGATATAAATCTGCAGGAAAAGGCATGTGCTGCCCACATCAGATTTTTTTTACTGTAAAAGTATTAAATTCATTGCATATAAAGAAAGTCATGTGCTGCCCACATAAAAAATGTTTTTGTTAAATATTCGTGTTCGTGAACTATTTCCAACGAGCCCGACTTCTGCCCTCGAGACTGATGACTGCATCCATTGCGGTGGAAGTCACTTTGAACACAGCCAAAGACGATTCTGAAGAGGTCCCCGGTCCCTGCTCTAATACTGTAGACGTTATAACAAATAATCATCTACCAGATCAATGATGGAGTAGCGCTTGTATGATTACAAAGCCATAACGTAGCACTTAAGCTTTGGGACATTAATGTTATTGCATTAGGTAAATATATACTATTGTTCGTGGATTTAATATAAATTCTGGTAGTTAAACTTTTGAAATTGTTGCATTCAAGGATGTCTTACTGTTGATGAAACACTGTAGTTTGTAATAATTGTCAACAAGATACGAGAAGAAGCACTTAGGGGAAAATTCACCTTCTATCTATGATTATAGTTTTCGAGTAGTTCACTTTTTCTGCAATTAATAGCACGTGAAATAGAAAAGTATTATGATAGGATCGGATTTCAAAATATTTACTCATTTAGAGTATCTCTGTAAATGAATAAGCCATTTTTTCATCGATTTCTATATATAGACAGGATAATCTCTAAACACAATAATCAAATAGAAAGGAATTTGGAACGAATATCACAACCGATGTGCTAAAGACTATGTATTTTCGAATAAAAAATGGGGCACGGGAAAGACGTCAAATTTATCAATCATTCATTTCAATTTTTCAACATAAAAGGACATTGTGATAGATTTGTAAAAAATGTAAAGTTTTTCTGAAATAGCAAATGCAGATATTTTTAATGCAATTTTTGACTTAGTTGACTACTTCCAATGAACTCGACTTCCACCCTTAGCACTCTGGCTGTATCCAATATGATTGAAGTCAGATTGAACGTAGCCAAAGGCGACTCGAAAGTGGTCCATGGTCCCCGCACTAATGCTGACGTCTTTATAACTCACAATCCTATGACACGTCAACGGTATGGCATCCCTGATTAATGATTACACGTCATAAGAAGTACTTAGTGTCTTAATTAAAAGTCTTTTCTATCCTGTTAGGAAAATATGCACTATTGTTGCGGAATTTAACATAAATTCTGGTAAACTTTTGAAATTTTTGCATTCAAAAATAAGTCTTATCGTTGATCGTTGATCAAACACTGTATGTAAGTATGATCAACAGGATGTGTGAAAAAGCACGTGGGAGAAAATCCACCCTCTGTCTATGGTTATAATTTTAGAGTTCTTCACTTATCTGTAATTTATGGCACATGAAATAAGAAAGTTTTATGATAGGATCGTTTTTCTAACTATTTACTCGTCTTGAGCATCTCTGTAAAAGTATTATCCAGCTTCCGCGGACAGGATAAGATCTAAACACAGTTAATCAAATAGATTGAAATTTTGTACGATTATTAAAACTGATCTTCAAAAGCCTATTTATTTTCGAGTAAAAAGATAGGGCAAGGGAGCATTTATTGTACAATTTCAGCACACAGCAAGCAATTTATACGATTTTTTAAAAACAAAACAAATGACTTTTATAAGAAGTTGACTTTTATAACAAGTTTGTTGCAAAGCACTTGATAGTTGTTTTACAAGTGGCAAAGTTTCCCTTGAAATAAAGGAAAAGGAAACTAACATACCTAAATTAAAATATTGTTTGATGATCTGGGACTCCTGTTTACTATCTGCATTCTCAACAAGTGGTAGTGGTTCGAAATACATTCTTAGGTACTATTTAATTACAGATTTTTCGGTCATTATCCATATGATTTGCATACTAGTCAACTTAGGCGAAAATAAGTTTTAAAATCTCTTAGAAAATAAGAAGAAAATATTCTTGCCTCTTGTTTTACTATAAAATTTTAAATACTATTATTGATTGTCCTATTGAAATTTCGTGCTTGGAATTTCATATACCTGTTGCCAAAACTAGGCAAAAGAGAAAATTCTAAAACATTAATAAACACAATTACTTTAGAAATTCACTGTGCTTTTGAATGAGTGTGTTAGTTATCCAGAAATTTGGACTCATTTTTGTATCCATGAGATCACATCCGCTATTCCAGAAGATATACATCGTATAATATTATTTAAGGCACGCGTGTGACCGGGTGTGTTTTGTAATTTCTATTGTTTTTAAACGGAGTCGAATGTCCAGAACGCACCTAAATGTTCGAGTGAAAATTTGAAAAAATCATAAAAAATCAAAACTTTTAATAAAGTTAAGCAAATAGACATTGCTTATGTAATTTTTCCTTAGAAAACGATTGACATAAACTTTAGAACGCTAGCACGAACCGTTCTCGAGATATTGCACATTTTTTTAAATACATTTATCAAAAAATCCCATAAATTAAGAAAAATATATTAACTGTTGAGAAACATGTTCACTTTTCATATGTAATATCATGCAATAAATTGGGTGACATCATTCTCGTGGATCTATCTCGTTCCATTCATGAGAAAATATACTTTGAGTAATACTTTTGTATTTTAACGCCAATAATCATTTATCTGCTATATGAATAACACATTTCTCTGTCCATAACGCTTGGTGATTTAATACAATTTACTTGGTGATCTGATACATAACGTGACAAATTTGGCGGAATGTCGCCAACTTCGCGATTTTTTAAAATTCTGCCAAATTCATGAAAATCTCGCCAAATGGATTGAAATGACGCTAAAACCATGAAAATGACGACAATTGATGAAAATTCAATATCTTGGAAAGATTATAAGTATCTGCTATAAGACTAAACTACTTTGTACTTTCCCTGCAATACATGGTAATATATAGGGAAAGTATTGGAATCATGTCGAAAATCGCAACTCGAGTTTTCGACGGATCTACACGTTTAAAGACATCTAGAATACGAAAACACCATTTTTAGCGTGACGTCTGTGTGTGTGTCTGTCTATGCAGATTTTTAATCCACTGTAACTAAAAAACTAATGGACCGAATTTCACAAAATTTGGTAGGTAAGTCACTTGTAGGCGAGTTTGGAGCTGCTTAGTTTTAGGTACGATTCGAGATAAAGGAACTCGCCTGTTTTTACGAAATGTTCCGCTAAAGCTTGTATCCACTTTATCTAAAAAACGAATGGACTGAATTTCAAAAAATTCGGCAGATGACTTATTTGTGGGTCACCCTGGTGCTGTTTAGATTTTGGTATTATTCGGAATAAAATAACCTGCCTTTTTCTGCAAAATGGCCCGCAAAAATTGTCCAAATCTATACTAAAGAACTACGGATACTCAAATATATCCATTAAATGCTTTTTTAATACGTAATCTTTAGCGAAGAAAATAATAAGACCAACCCCATTACATTAGGACCAGCCGTTCTCGAGATATTTTAGTTTTTCTTATTTTCTCTACGCCACCTTTGAAAATAAGTACCGAATGAGAACGAAAATTGAATTAAAAGGGAAATAAATGTAATTAAAATAAAGAGAACGTGGATATAAATCTGCAGGAAAAGGCATGTGCTGCCCACATCAGATTTTTTTTACTGTAAAAGTATTAAATTCATTGCATATAAAGAAAGTCATGTGCTGCCCACATAAAAAATGTTTTTGTTAAATATTCGTGTTCGTGAACTATTTCCAACGAGCCCGACTTCTGCCCTCGAGACTGATGACTGCATCCATTGCGGTGGAAGTCACTTTGAACACAGCCAAAGACGATTCTGAAGAGGTCCCCGGTCCCTGCTCTAATACTGTAGACGTTATAACAAATAATCATCTACCAGATCAATGATGGAGTAGCGCTTGTATGATTACAAAGCCATAACGTAGCACTTAAGCTTTGGGACATTAATGTTATTGCATTAGGTAAATATATACTATTGTTCGTGGATTTAATATAAATTCTGGTAGTTAAACTTTTGAAATTGTTGCATTCAAGGATGTCTTACTGTTGATGAAACACTGTAGTTTGTAATAATTGTCAACAAGATACGAGAATAAGCACTTAGGGGAAAATTCACCTTCTATCTATGATTATAGTTTTCGAGTAGTTCACTTTTTCTGCAATTAATAGCACGTGAAATAGAAAAGTATTATGATAGGATCGGATTTCAAAATATTTACTCATTTAGAGTATCTCTGTAAATGAATAAGCCATTTTTTCATCGATTTCTATATATAGACAGGATAATCTCTAAACACAATAATCAAATAGAAAGGAATTTGGAACGAATATCACAACCGATGTGCTAAAGACTATGTATTTTCGAATAAAAAATGGGGCACGGGAAAGACGTCAAATTTATCAATCATTCATTTCAATTTTTCAACATAAAAGGACATTGTGATAGATTTGTAAAAAATGTAAAGTTTTTCTGAAATAGCAAATGCAGATATTTTTAATTCAATTTTTGACTTAGTTGACTACTTCCAATGAACTCGACTTCCACCCTTAGCACTCTGGCTGTATCCAATATGATTGAAGTCAGATTGAACGTAGCCAAAGGCGACTCGAAAGTGGTCCATGGTCCCCGCACTAATGCTGACGTCTTTATAACTCACAATCCTATGACACGTCAACGGTATGGCATCCCTGATTAATGATTACACGTCATAAGAAGTACTTAGTGTCTTAATTAAAAGTCTTTTCTATCCTGTTAGGAAAATATGTACTATTGTTGCGGAATTTAACATAAATTCTGGTAAACTTTTGAAATTTTTGCATTCAAAAATAAGTCTTATCGTTGATCGTTGATCAAACACTGTATGTAAGTATGATCAACAGGATGTGTGAAAAAGCACGTGGGAGAAAATCCACCCTCTGTCTATGGTTATAATTTTAGAGTTCTTCACTTATCTGTAATTTATGGCACATGAAATAAGAAAGTTTTATGATAGGATCGTTTTTCTAACTATTTACTCGTCTTGAGCATCTCTGTAAAAGAATTATCCAGCTTCCGCGGACAGGATA
Source organism: Amaurobius ferox (assembly GCA_951213105.1). Classification (NCBI taxonomy): domain Eukaryota; kingdom Metazoa; phylum Arthropoda; class Arachnida; order Araneae; family Amaurobiidae; genus Amaurobius; species Amaurobius ferox. The sequence continues at coordinate 138,808,076 of OX578139.1, forward strand.
AGATCTAAACACAGTTAATCAAATAGATTGAAATTTTGTACGATTATTAAAACTGATCTTCAAAAGCCTATTTATTTTCGAGTAAAAAGATAGGGCAAGGGAGCATTTATTGTACAATTTAAGCACAGAGCAAGCAATTTATACGATTTTTTAAAAACAAAACAAATGACTTTTATAAGAAGTTGACTTTTATAACAAGTTTGGTGCAAAGCACTTGATAGTTGTTTTACAAGTGGCAAAGTTTCCCTTGAAATAAAGGAAAAGGAAACTAACATACCTAAATTAAAATATTGTTTGATGATCTGGGACTCCTATTTACTATCTGCATTCTCAACAAGTTTTAGTGGTTCGAAATACATTCTTAGGTACTATTTAATTACAGATTTTTCGGTCATTATCCATATGATTTGCATACTAGTCAACTTAGGCGAAAATTAGTTTTAAAATCTCTTAGAAAATAAGAAGAAAATATTCTTGCCTCTTGTTTTACTATAAAATTTTAAATACTATTATTGATTGTCCTATTGAAATTTCGTGCTTGGAATTTCATAAACCTGTTGCCAAAATTAGGCAAAAGAGAAAATTCTAAAACATTAATAAACACAATTACTTTAGAAATTTACTGTGCTTTTGAATGAGTGTGTTAGTTATCCAGAAATTTGGACTCATTTTTGTATCCTTGAGATCACATCCGCTATTCCAGAAGATATACATCTTATAATATTATTTAAGGCACGCGTGTTCGGGTGTGTTTTGTAATTTCTATTGTTTTTAAACGGAGTCGAATGTCCAGAACGCACCTAAATGTTCGAGTGAAAATTTGAAAAAATCATAAAAAATCAAACCTTTTAATAAAGTTAAGCAAATAGACATTGCTTATGTAATTTTTCCTTAGAAAACGATTGACATAAACTTTAGAACGCTAGCACGAACCGTTCTCGAGATATTGCACATTTTTTTAAATACATTTATCAAAAAATCCCATAAATTAAGAAAAATATATTAACTGTTGAGAAACATGTTCACTTTTCATATGTAATATCGTGCAATAAATTGGGTGACATCATTCTCGTGGATCTATCTCGTTCCATTCATGAGAAAATATACTTTGAGTAATACTTTTGTATTTTAACGCCAATAATCATTTATCTGCTATATGAATAACACATTTCTCTGTCCATAACGCTTGGTGATTTAATACAATTTACTTGGTGATCTGATACATAACGTGACAAATTTGACGGAATGTCGCCAAATTCGCGATTTTTTAAAATGCTGCCAAATTCTTGAAAATCTCGCCAAATGGATTAAAATGACGCTAAAACCATGAAAATGACGACAATTGATGAAAATTCAATATCTTGGAAAGATTATAAGTATCTGCTATAAGAATAAACTACTTTGTACTTTCCCTGCAATACATGGTAATATATAGGGAAAGAATTGGTATCATGTCGAAAATCGCAACTCGAGTTTCGACGGATCTACACGTTTCAAGACTTCTAGAATACAAAAACACCATTTTTAGTGTGACGTCTCTGTGTGTGTCTGTCTATGCAGATTTTTAATCCACTGTAACTAAAAAACTAATGGACCAAATTTCACAAAATTTGGTAGGTAAGTCACTTGTAGGCGAGTTTGGAGCTGCTTAGTTTTGGGTACGATTCGAGATAAAGGAACTCGCCTGTTTTTACGAAATGGCCCGCTAAAGCATTTATCCACTTTATCTAAAAAAGGAATGGACTGAATTTCAAAAAATTCGGCAGATAACTTATTTGTGGGTCACCCTGGTGCTGTTTAGATTTTGGTATTATTCGGAATAAAATAACCTGCCTTTTTCTGCAAAATGGCCCGCAGAAATTGTCCAAATCTAAACTAAAGAACTACGGATGCTCAAATATATCCATTAAATGCTTTTTTAATACGTAATCTTTAGCGAAGAAAATAATAAGACCAACCCCATTACATTAGGACTAGCCGTTCTCGAGATATTTTAGTTTTTCTTATTTTCTCTACGCCACATTTGAAAATAAGTACCGAATGAGAACGAAAATTGAATTAAAAGGGAAGTAAATGTAATTAAAATAAAGAGAACGTGGATATAAGTCTGCAGGGAAAGGCATGTGCTGCCCATATCAGATTTTTTTTACTGTAAAAGTATTAAATTCATTGCATATAAAGAAAGTCATGTGCTGCCCACATAAAAAATGCTTTTGTTAAATATTCGTGTTAGTGAACTATTTCCAACGAGCCCAACTTCTGCCCTCGAGACTGATGACTGCATCCATTGCGGTGGAAGTCACTTTGAACACAGCCAAAGACGATTCTGAAGTGGTCCCCGGTCCCTGCTCTAATACTGTAGACGTTATAACTCATAATCATCTACCAGATCAATGATAGAGTAGCGCTTGTATGATTACAAAGCCATAACTTAGCACTTAAGCTTTGGGGCATTAATGTTATTGCATTAGGTAAATATATACTATTGTTCCTGGATTTAATATAAATTCTGGTAGTTAAACTTTTGATTGATGAAACACTGTAGTTTGTAATAATTGTCAACAAGATACGAGAAGAAGCACTTGGGGGAAAATTCACCTTCTATCTATGATTATAGTTTTCGAGTAGTTCACTTTTTCTGCAATTAATAGCACGTGAAATAGAAAAGTATTATGATAGGATCGGATTTCAAAATATTTACTCATTTAGAGTGTCTCTGTAAATGAATAAGCCATTTTTTCATCGATTTTTATATATAGACAGGATAACCTCTAAACACAATAATCAAATAGAAAGGAATTTGGAACGAATATTACAACCGATGTGCTAAAGACTATGTATTTTCGAATAAAAAATGGGGCACGGGAAAGACGTCAAATTTATCAATCATGCATTTCAATGTTTCAACATAAAAGGACATTGTGATAGATTTGTAAAAAATGTAAAGTTTTTCTGAAATAGCAAATGCAGATATTTTTAATTCAATTTTTGACTTAGTTGACTACTTCCAATGAACTCGACTTCCACCCTTAGCACTCTGGCTGTATCCAATATGATTGAAGTCAGTTTGAACGTAGCCAAAGGCGACTCGAAAATGGTCCTTGGTCCCCGCACTAATGCTGACGTCTTTATAACTCACAATCCTCTGACACGTCAACGGTATGGCATCCCTGATTAATGATTACACGTCATAACGAAGTACTTAGTGTCTTAATTAAAAGTCTTTTCTATCCTGTTAGGAAAATATGTACTATTGTTGCGGAATTTAACATAAATTCTGGTAAACTTTTGAAATTTTTGCATTCAAAAATAAGTCTTATCGTTGATCGTTGATCAAACACTGTATGTAAGTATGATCAACAGGATGTGTGAAAAAGCACGTGGGAGAAAATCCACCCTCTGTCTATGGTTATAATTTTCGAGTTCTTCACTTATCTGTAATTTATGGCACATGAAATAAGAAAGTTTTATGATAGGATCGTTTTTCTAACTATTTACTCGTCTTGAGCATCTCTGTAAAAGAATTATCCAGCTTCCGCGGACAGGATAAGATCTAAACACAGTTAATCAAATAGATTGAAATTTTGTACGATTATTAAAACTGATCTTCAAAAGCCTATTTATTTTCGAGTAAAAAGATAGGGCAAGGGAGCATTTATTGTACAATTTAAGCACACAGCAAGCAATTTATACGATTTTTTAAAAACAAAACAAATGACTTTTATAAGAAGTTGACTTTTATAACAAGTTTGTTGCAAAGCACTTGATAGTTGTTTTACAAGTGGCAAAGTTTCCCTTGAAATAAAGGAAAAGGAAACTAACATACCTAAATTAAAATATTGTTTGATGATCTGGGACTCCTGTTTACTATCTGCATTCTCAACAAGTGGTAGTGGTTCGAAATACATTCTTAGGTACTATTTAATTACAGATTTTTCGGTCATTATCCATATGATTTGCATACTAGTCAACTTAGGCGAAAATAAGTTTTAAAATCTCTTAGAAAATAAGAAGAAAATATTCTTGCCTCTTGTTTTACTATAAAATTTTAAATACTATTATTGATTGTCCTATTGAAATTTCGTGCTTGGAATTTCATATACCTGTTGCCAAAACTAGGCAAAAGAGAAAATTCTAAAACATTAATAAACACAATTACTTTAGAAATTCACTGTGCTTTTGAATGAGTGTGTTAGTTATCCAGAAATTTGGACTCATTTTTGTATCCATGAGATCACATCCGCTATTCCAGAAGATATACATCGTATAATATTATTTAAGGCACGCGTGTGACCGGGTGTGTTTTGTAATTTCTATTGTTTTTAAACGGAGTCGAATGTCCAGAACGCACCTAAATGTTCGAGTGAAAATTTGAAAAAATCATAAAAAATCAAAACTTTTAATAAAGTTAAGCAAATAGACATTGCTTATGTAATTTTTCCTTAGAAAACGATTGACATAAACTTTAGAACGCTAGCACGAACCGTTCTCGAGATATTGCACATTTTTTTAAATACATTTATCAAAAAATCCCATAAATTAAGAAAAATATATTAACTGTTGAGAAACATGTTCACTTTTCATATGTAATATCATGCAATAAATTGGGTGACATCATTCTCGTGGATCTATCTCGTTCCATTCATGAGAAAATATACTTTGAGTAATACTTTTGTATTTTAACGCCAATAATCATTTATCTGCTATATGAATAACACATTTCTCTGTCCATAACGCTTGGTGATTTAATACAATTTACTTGGTGATCTGATACATAACGTGACAAATTTGGCGGAATGTCGCCAACTTCGCGATTTTTTAAAATTCTGCCAAATTCATGAAAATCTCGCCAAATGGATTAAAATGACGCTAAAACCATGAAAATGACGACAATTGATGAAAATTCAATATCTTGGAAAGATTATAAGTATCTGCTATAAGACTAAACTACTTTGTACTTTCCCTGCAATACATGGTAATATATAGGGAAAGTATTGGAATCATGTCGAAAATCGCAACTCGAGTTTTCGACGGATCTACACGTTTAAAGACTTCTAGAATACGAAAACACCATTTTTAGCGTGACGTCTGTGTGTGTGTCTGTCTATGCAGATTTTTAATCCACTGTAACTAAAAAACTAATGGACCGAATTTCACAAAATTTGGTAGGTAAGTCACTTGTAGGCGAATTTGGAGCTGCTTAGTTTTAGGTACGATTCGAGATAAAGGAACTCGCCTGTTTTTACGAAATGGTCCGCTAAAGCTTGTATCCACTTTATCTAAAAAACGAATGGACTGAATTTCAAAAAATTCGGCAGATGACTTATTTGTGGGTCACTCTGGTGCTGTTTAGATTTTGGTATTATTCGGAATAAAATAACCTGCCTTTTTCTGCAAAATGGCCCGCAAAAATTGTCCAAATCTAAACTAAAGAACTACGGTTGCTCAAAATTCGGCAGATGACTTATTTGTGGGTCAGCCTGGTGCTGTTTAGATTTTGGTATTATTCGGAATAAAATAACCTGCCTTTTTCTGCAAAATGGCCCGCAAAAATTGTCCAAATCTAAACTAAAGAACTACGGATGCTCAAATATATCCATTAAATGCTTTTTTTAATACGTAATCTGTAGCGAAGAAAATAATAAGACCAACCCCATTACATTAGGACTAGCCGTTCTCGAGATATTTTAGTTTTTCTTATATTCTCTACGCCACCTTTGAAAATAAGTACCGAATGAGAACGATAATTGAATTAAAAGGGAAGTAAATGTAATTAAAATAAAGAGAACGTGGATATAAGTCTGCAGGGAAAGGCGTGTGCTGCCCACATCAGATTTGTTTTACTGTAAAAGTATTAAATTCATTGCATATAAAGAAAGTCATGTGCTGCCCACATAAAAAATGTTTTTGTTAAATATTCGTGTTAGTGAACTATTTCCAACGAGCCCGACTTCTGCCCTCGAGACTGATGACTGCATCCATTGCGGTGGAAGTCACTTTGAACACAGCCAAAGACGATTCTGAAGTGGTCCCCGGTCCCTGCTCTAATACTGTAGACGTTATAACTCATAATCATCTACCAGATCAATGATAGAGTAGCGCTTGTATGATTACAAAGCCATAACGTAGCACTTAAGCTTTGGGACATTAATGTTATTGCATTAGGTAAATATATACTATTGTTGCTGGAAATAATATAAATTCTGGTAGTTAAACTTTGAAATTGTTGCATTCAAGGATGTCTTACTGTTGATGAAACACTGTAGTTTGTAATAATTGTCAACAAGATACGAGAAGAAGCACTAGGGGGAAAATTCACCTACTATCTATGATTATAGTTTTCGAGTAGTTCACTTTTTCTGCAATTAATAGCACGTGAAATAGAAAAGTATTATGATAGGATCGGATTTCAAAATATTTACTCATTTAGAGTATCTCTGTAAATGAATAAGCCATTTTTTCATCGATTTCTATATATAGACAGGATAACCTCTAAACACAATAATCAAATAGAAAGGAATTTGGAACGAATATTACAACCGATGTTCTATAGACTATGTATTTTCGAATAAAAAATGGGGCACGGGATAGACGTCAAATTTATCAATCATTCATTTCAATTTTTCAACATAAGAGCACATTGTGATAGATTTGTAAAAAATGTAAATTTTTTCTGAAATAGCAAATGCAGATATTTTTAATTCAATTTTTGACTTAGTTGACTACTTCCAATAAACTCGACTTCCACCCTTAGCACTCTGGCTGTATCCAATATGATTGAAGTCAGTTTGAACGTAGCCAAAGGCGACTCGAAAGTGGTCCTTGGTCCCCGCAGTAATGCTGACGTCTTTATAACTCACAATCCTCTGACACGTCAACGGTATGGCATCCCTGATTAATGATTACACGTCATAACGAAGTACTTAGTGTCTTAATTAAAAGTCTTTTCTATCCTGTTAGGAAAATATGTACTATTGTTGCGGAATTTAACATAAATTCTGGTAAACTTTTGAAATTTTTGCATTCAAAAATAAGTCTTATCGTTGATCGTTGATCAAACACTGTATGTAAGTATGATCAACAGGATGTGTGAAAAAGCACGTGGGAGAAAATCCACCCTCTGTCTATGGTTATAATTTTCGAGTTCTTCACTTATCTGTAATTTATGGCACATGAAATAAGAAAGTTTTATGATAGGATCGTTTTTCTAACTATTTACTCGTCTTGAGCATCTCTGTAAAAGAATTATCCAGCTTCCGCGGACAGGATAAGATCTAAACACAGTTAATCAAATAGATTGAAATTTTGTACGATTATTAAAGCTGATCTTCAAAAGCCTATTTATTTTCGAGTAAAAAGATAGGGCAAGGGAGCATTTATTGTACAATTTAAGCACAGAGCAAGCAATTTATACGATTTTTTAAAAACAAAACAAATGACTTTTATAAGAAGTTGACTTTTATAACAAATTTGTTGCAAAGCACTTGATAGTTGTTTTACAAGTGGCAAAGTTTCCCTTGAAATAAAGGAAAAGGAAACTAACATACCTAAATTAAAATATTGTTTGATGATCTGGGACTCCTGTTTACTATCTGCATTCTCAACAAGTGGTAGTGGTTCGAAATACATTCTTAGGTACTATTTAATTACAGATTTTTCGCTCATTATCCATATGATTTGCATACTAGTCAACTTAGGCGAAAATAAGTTTTAAAATCTCTTAGAAAATAAGAAGAAAATATTCTTGCCTCATGTTTTACTATAAAATTTTAAATACTATTATTGATTGTCCGATTGAAATTTCGTGCTTGGAATTTCATATACCTGTTGCCAAAACTAGGCAAAAGAGAAAATTCTAAAACATTAATAAACACAATTACTTTAGAAATTCACTGTGCTTTTGAATGAGTGTGTTAGTTATCCAGAAATTTGGACTCATTTTTGTATCCTTGAGATCACATCCGCTATTCCAGAAGATATTCATCGTATAATATTATTTAAGGCACGCGTGTGATCGGGTGTGTTTTGTAATTTCTATTGTTTTTAAACGGAGTCGAATGTCCAGAACGCACCTAAATGTTCGAGTGAAAATTTGAAAAATACATAAAAATCAAAACTTTTAATAAAGTTAAGCAAATAGACATTGCTTATGTAATTTTTCCTTAGAAAACGATTGACATAAACTTTAGAACGCTAGCACGAACCGTTCTCGAGATATTGCACATTTTTTTAAATACATTTATCAAAAAATCCCATAAATTAAGAAAAATATATTAACTGTTGAGAAACATGTTAACTTTTCATATGTAATATCATGCAATAAATTGGGTGACATCATTCTCGTGGATCTATCTCGTTCCATTCATGAGAAAATATACTTTGAGTAATACTTTTGTATTTAAACGCCAATAATCATTTATCTGCTATATGAATAACACATTTCTCTGTCCATAACGCTTGGTGATTTAATACAATTTACTTGGTGATCTGATACATAACGTGACAAATTTGGCGGAATGTCGGCAACTTCGCGATTTTTCAAAATGCTGCCAAATTCATGAAAATCTCGCCAAATGGATTAAAATGACGCTAAAACCATGAAAATGACGACAATTTATGAAAATTCAATATCTTGGAAAGATTATAAGTATCTGCTATAAGACTAAACTACTTTGTACTTTCCCTGCAATACATGGTAATATATAGGGAAAGTATTGGAATCATGTCGAAAATCGTAACTCGAGTTTTCGACGGATCTACACGTTTAAAGACTTCTAGAATACGAAAACACCATTTTTAGCGTGACGTCTGTGTGTGTGTCTGTCTATGCAGATTTTTAATCCACTGTAACTAAAAAACTAATGTACCGAATTTCACAAAATTTGGTAGGTAAGTCACTTGTAGGCGAGTTTGGAGCTGCTTAGTTTTAGGTACGATTCGAGATAAAGGAACTCGCCTGTTTTTACGAAATGGTCCGCTAAAGCTTGTATCCACTTTATCTAAAAAACGAATGGACTGAATTTCAAAAAATTCGGCAGATGACTTATTTGAGGGTCACCCTGGTGCTGTTTAGATTTTGGTATTATTCGGAATAAAATAACCTGCCTTTTTCTGCAAAATGGCCCGCAAAAATTGTCCAAATCTAAACTAAAGAACTACGGATGCTCAAAATTCGGCAGATGACTTATTTGTGGGTCAGCCTGGTGCTGTTTAGATTTTGGTATTATTCGGAATAAAATAACCTGCCTTTTTCTGCAAAATGGCCCGCAAAAATTGTCCAAATCTATACTAAAGAACTACGGATACTCAAATATATCCATTAAATGCTTTTTTAATACGTAATCTTTAGCGAAGAAAATAATAAGACCAACCCCATTACATTAGGACCAGCCGTTCTCGAGATATTTTAGTTTTTCTTATTTTCTCTACGCCACCTTTGAAAATAAGTACCGAATGAGAACGAAAATTGAATTAAAAGGGAAATAAATGTAATTAAAATAAAGAGAACGTGGATATAAATCTGCAGGAAAAGGCATGTGCTGCCCACATCAGATTTTTTTTACTGTAAAAGTATTAAATTCATTGCATATAAAGAAAGTCATGTGCTGCCCACATAAAAAATGTTTTTGTTAAATATTCGTGTTCGTGAACTATTTCCAACGAGCCCGACTTCTGCCCTCGAGACTGATGACTGCATCCATTGCGGTGGAAGTCACTTTGAACACAGCCAAAGACGATTCTGAAGAGGTCCCCGGTCCCTGCTCTAATACTGTAGACGTTATAACAAATAATCATCTACCAGATCAATGATGGAGTAGCGCTTGTATGATTACAAAGCCATAACGTAGCACTTAAGCTTTGGGACATTAATGTTATTGCATTAGGTAAATATATACTATTGTTCGTGGATTTAATATAAATTCTGGTAGTTAAACTTTTGAAATTGTTGCATTCAAGGATGTCTTACTGTTGATGAAACACTGTAGTTTGTAATAATTGTCAACAAGATACGAGAAGAAGCACTTAGGGGAAAATTCACCTTCTATCTATGATTATAGTTTTCGAGTAGTTCACTTTTTCTGCAATTAATAGCACGTGAAATAGAAAAGTATTATGATAGGATCGGATTTCAAAATATTTACTCATTTAGAGTATCTCTGTAAATGAATAAGCCATTTTTTCATCGATTTCTATATATAGACAGGATAATCTCTAAACACAATAATCAAATAGAAAGGAATTTGGAACGAATATCACAACCGATGTGCTAAAGACTATGTATTTTCGAATAAAAAATGGGGCACGGGAAAGACGTCAAATTTATCAATCATTCATTTCAATTTTTCAACATAAAAGGACATTGTGATAGATTTGTAAAAAATGTAAAGTTTTTCTGAAATAGCAAATGCAGATATTTTTAATTCAATTTTTGACTTAGTTGACTACTTCCAATGAACTCGACTTCCACCCTTAGCACTCTGGCTGTATCCAATATGATTGAAGTCAGATTGAACGTAGCCAAAGGCGACTCGAAAGTGGTCCATGGTCCCCGCACTAATGCTGACGTCTTTATAACTCACAATCCTATGACACGTCAACGGTATGGCATCCCTGATTAATGATTACACGTCATAAGAAGTACTTAGTGTCTTAATTAAAAGTCTTTTCTATCCTGTTAGGAAAATATGTACTATTGTTGCGGAATTTAACATAAATTCTGGTAAACTTTTGAAATTTTTGCATTCAAAAATAAGTCTTATCGTTGATCGTTGATCAAACACTGTATGTAAGTATGATCAACAGGATGTGTGAAAAAGCACGTGGGAGAAAATCCACCCTCTGTCTATGGTTATAATTTTCGAGTTCTTCACTTATCTGTAATTTATGGCACATGAAATAAGAAAGTTTTATGATAGGATCGTTTTTCTAACTATTTACTCGTCTTGAGCATCTCTGTAAAAGAATTATCCAGCTTCCGCGGACAGGATAAGATCTAAACACAGTTAATCAAATAGATTGAAATTTTGTACGATTATTAAAACTGATCTTCAAAAGCCTATTTATTTTCGAGTAAAAAGATAGGGCAAGGGAGCATTTATTGTACAATTTAAGCACAGAGCAAGCAATTTATACGATTTTTTAAAAACAAAACAAATGACTTTTATAAGAAGTTGACTTTTATAACAAGTTTGGTGCAAAGCACTTGATAGTTGTTTTACAAGTGGCAAAGTTTCCCTTGAAATAAAGGAAAAGGAAACTAACATACCTAAATTAAAATATTGTTTGATGATCTGGGACTCCTATTTACTATCTGCATTCTCAACAAGTTTTAGTGGTTCGAAATACATTCTTAGGTACTATTTAATTACAGATTTTTCGGTCATTATCCATATGATTTGCATACTAGTCAACTTAGGCGAAAATTAGTTTTAAAATCTCTTAGAAAATAAGAAGAAAATATTCTTGCCTCTTGTTTTACTATAAAATTTTAAATACTATTATTGATTGTCCTATTGAAATTTCGTGCTTGGAATTTCATAAACCTGTTGCCAAAATTAGGCAAAAGAGAAAATTCTAAAACATTAATAAACACAATTACTTTAGAAATTTACTGTGCTTTTGAATGAGTGTGTTAGTTATCCAGAAATTTGGACTCATTTTTGTATCCTTGAGATCACATCCGCTATTCCAGAAGATATACATCTTATAATATTATTTAAGGCACGCGTGTTCGGGTGTGTTTTGTAATTTCTATTGTTTTTAAACGGAGTCGAATGTCCAGAACGCACCTAAATGTTCGAGTGAAAGTTTGAAAAAATCATAAAAAATCAAACCTTTTAATAAAGTTAAGCAAATAGACATTGCTTATGTAATTTTTCCTTAGAAAACGATTGACATAAACTTTAGAACGCTAGCACGAACCGTTCTCGAGATATTGCACATTTTTTTAAATACATTTATCAAAAAATCCCATAAATTAAGAAAAATATATTAACTGTTGAGAAACATGTTCACTTTTCATATGTAATATCGTGCAATAAATTGGGTGACATCATTCTCGTGGATCTATCTCGTTCCATTCATGAGAAAATATACTTTGAGTAATACTTTTGTATTTTAACGCCAATAATCATTTATCTGCTATATGAATAACACATTTCTCTGTCCATAACGCGTGGTGATTTAATACAATTTACTTGGTGATCTGATACATAACGTGACAAATTTGACGGAATGTCGCCAAATTCGCGATTTTTTAAAATGCTGCCAAATTCTTGAAAATCTCGCCAAATGGATTAAAATGACGCTAAAACCATGAAAATGACGACAATTGATGAAAATTCAATATCTTGGAAAGATTATAAGTATCTGCTATAAGAATAAACTACTTTGTACTTTCCCTGCAATACATGGTAATATATAGGGAAAGAATTGGTATCATGTCGAAAATCGCAACTCGAGTTTCGACGGATCTACACGTTTCAAGACTTCTAGAATACAAAAACACCATTTTTAGTGTGACGTCTCTGTGTGTGTCTGTCTATGCAGATTTTTAATCCACTGTAACTAAAAAACTAATGGACCAAATTTCACAAAATTTGGTAGGTAAGTCACTTGTAGGCGAGTTTGGAGCTGCTTAGTTTTGGGTACGATTCGAGATAAAGGAACTCGCCTGTTTTTACGAAATGGCCCGCTAAAGCATTTATCCACTTTATCTAAAAAAGGAATGGACTGAATTTCAAAAAATTCGGCAGATAACTTATTTGTGGGTCACCCTGGTGCTGTTTAGATTTTGGTATTATTCGGAATAAAATAACCTGCCTTTTTCTGCAAAATGGCCCGCAGAAATTGTCCAAATCTAAACTAAAGAACTACGGATGCTCAAATATATCCATTAAATGCTTTTTTAATACGTAATCTTTAGCGAAGAAAATAATAAGACCAACCCCATTACATTAGGACTAGCCGTTCTCGAGATATTTTAGTTTTTCTTATTTTCTCTACGCCACATTTGAAAATAAGTACCGAATGAGAACGAAAATTGAATTAAAAGGGAAGTAAATGTAATTAAAATAAAGAGAACGTGGATATAAGTCTGCAGGGAAAGGCATGTGCTGCCCATATCAGATTTTTTTTACTGTAAAAGTATTAAATTCATTGCATATAAAGAAAGTCATGTGCTGCCCACATAAAAAATGCTTTTGTTAAATATTCGTGTTAGTGAACTATTTCCAACGAGCCCAACTTCTGCCCTCGAGACTGATGACTGCATCCATTGCGGTGGAAGTCACTTTGAACACAGCCAAAGACGATTCTGAAGTGGTCCCCGGTCCCTGCTCTAATACTGTAGACGTTATAACTCATAATCATCTACCAGATCAATGATAGAGTAGCGCTTGTATGATTACAAAGCCATAACTTAGCACTTAAGCTTTGGGGCATTAATGTTATTGCATTAGGTAAATATATACTATTGTTCCTGGATTTAATATAAATTCTGGTAGTTAAACTTTTGATTGATGAAACACTGTAGTTTGTAATAATTGTCAAAAAGATACGAGAAGAAGCACTTGGGGGAAAATTCACCTTCTATCTATGATTATAGTTTTCGAGTAGTTCACTTTTTCTGCAATTAATAGCACGTGAAATAGAAAAGTATTATGATAGGATCGGATTTCAAAATATTTACTCATTTAGAGTGTCTCTGTAAATGAATAAGCCATTTTTTCATCGATTTTTATATATAGACAGGATAACCTCTAAACACAATAATCAAATAGAAAGGAATTTGGAACGAATATTACAACCGATGTGCTAAAGACTATGTATTTTCGAATAAAAAATGGGGCACGGGAAAGACGTCAAATTTATCAATCATGCATTTCAATGTTTCAACATAAAAGGACATTGTGATAGATTTGTAAAAAATGTAAAGTTTTTCTGAAATAGCAAATGCAGATATTTTTAATTCAATTTTTGACTTAGTTGACTACTTCCAATGAACTCGACTTCCACCCTTAGCACTCTGGCTGTATCCAATATGATTGAAGTCAGTTTGAACGTAGCCAAAGGCGACTCGAAAATGGTCCTTGGTCCCCGCACTAATGCTGACGTCTTTATAACTCACAATCCTCTGACACGTCAACGGTATGGCATCCCTGATTAATGATTACACGTCATAACGAAGTACTTAGTGTCTTAATTAAAAGTCTTTTCTATCCTGTTAGGAAAATATGTACTATTGTTGCGGAATTTAACATAAATTCTGGTAAACTTTTGAAATTTTTGCATTCAAAAATAAGTCTTATCGTTGATCGTTGATCAAACACTGTATGTAAGTATGATCAACAGGATGTGTGAAAAAGCACGTGGGAGAAAATCCACCCTCTGTCTATGGTTATAATTTTCGAGTTCTTCACTTATCTGTAATTTATGGCACATGAAATAAGAAAGTTTTATGATAGGATCGTTTTTCTAACTATTTACTCGTCTTGAGCATCTCTGTAAAAGAATTATCCAGCTTCCGCGGACAGGATAAGATCTAAACACAGTTAATCAAATAGATTGAAATTTTGTACGATTATTAAAACTGATCTTCAAAAGCCTATTTATTTTCGAGTAAAAAGATAGGGCAAGGGAGCATTTATTGTACAATTTAAGCACACAGCAAGCAATTTATACGATTTTTTAAAAACAAAACAAATGACTTTTATAAGAAGTTGACTTTTATAACAAGTTTGTTGCAAAGCACTTGATAGTTGTTTTACAAGTGGCAAAGTTTCCCTTGAAATAAAGGAAAAGGAAACTAACATACCTAAATTAAAATATTGTTTGATGATCTGGGACTCCTGTTTACTATCTGCATTCTCAACAAGTGGTAGTGGTTCGAAATACATTCTTAGGTACTATTTAATTACAGATTTTTCGGTCATTATCCATATGATTTGCATACTAGTCAACTTAGGCGAAAATAAGTTTTAAAATCTCTTAGAAAATAAGAAGAAAATATTCTTGCCTCTTGTTTTACTATAAAATTTTAAATACTATTATTGATTGTCCTATTGAAATTTCGTGCTTGGAATTTCATATACCTGTTGCCAAAACTAGGCAAAAGAGAAAATTCTAAAACATTAATAAACACAATTACTTTAGAAATTCACTGTGCTTTTGAATGAGTGTGTTAGTTATCCAGAAATTTGGACTCATTTTTGTATCCATGAGATCACATCCGCTATTCCAGAAGATATACATCGTATAATATTATTTAAGGCACGCGTGTGACCGGGTGTGTTTTGTAATTTCTATTGTTTTTAAACGGAGTCGAATGTCCAGAACGCACCTAAATGTTCGAGTGAAAATTTGAAAAAATCATAAAAAATCAAAACTTTTAATAAAGTTAAGCAAATAGACATTGCTTATGTAATTTTTCCTTAGAAAACGATTGACATAAACTTTAGAACGCTAGCACGAACCGTTCTCGAGATATTGCACATTTTTTTAAATACATTTATCAAAAAATCCCATAAATTAAGAAAAATATATTAACTGTTGAGAAACATGTTCACTTTTCATATGTAATATCATGCAATAAATTGGGTGACATCATTCTCGTGGATCTATCTCGTTCCATTCATGAGAAAATATACTTTGAGTAATACTTTTGTATTTTAACGCCAATAATCATTTATCTGCTATATGAATAACACATTTCTCTGTCCATAACGCTTGGTGATTTAATACAATTTACTTGGTGATCTGATACATAACGTGACAAATTTGGCGGAATGTCGCCAACTTCGCGATTTTTTAAAATTCTGCCAAATTCATGAAAATCTCGCCAAATGGATTAAAATGACGCTAAAACCATGAAAATGACGACAATTGATGAAAATTCAATATCTTGGAAAGATTATAAGTATCTGCTATAAGACTAAACTACTTTGTACTTTCCCTGCAATACATGGTAATATATAGGGAAAGTATTGGAATCATGTCGAAAATCGCAACTCGAGTTTTCGACGGATCTACACGTTTAAAGACTTCTAGAATACGAAAACACCATTTTTAGCGTGACGTCTGTGTGTGTGTCTGTCTATGCAGATTTTTAATCCACTGTAACTAAAAAACTAATGGACCGAATTTCACAAAATTTGGTAGGTAAGTCACTTGTAGGCGAATTTGGAGCTGCTTAGTTTTAGGTACGATTCGAGATAAAGGAACTCGCCTGTTTTTACGAAATGGTCCGCTAAAGCTTGTATCCACTTTATCTAAAAAACGAATGGACTGAATTTCAAAAAATTCGGCAGATGACTTATTTGTGGGTCACTCTGGTGCTGTTTAGATTTTGGTATTATTCGGAATAAAATAACCTGCCTTTTTCTGCAAAATGGCCCGCAAAAATTGTCCAAATCTAAACTAAAGAACTACGGATGCTCAAAATTCGGCAGATGACTTATTTGTGGGTCAGCCTGGTGCTGTTTAGATTTTGGTATTATTCGGAATAAAATAACCTGCCTTTTTCTGCAAAATGGCCTGCAAAAATTGTCCAAATCTAAACTAAAGAACTACGGATGCTCAAATATATCCATTAAATGCTTTTTTTAATACGTAAACTGTAGCGAAGAAAATAATAAGACCAACCCCATTACATTAGGACCAGCCGTTCTCGAGATATTTTAGTTTTTCTTATTTTCTCTACGCCACCTTTGAAAATAAGTACCGAATGAGAACGAAAATTGAATTAAAAGGGAAATAAATGTAATTAAAATAAAGAGAACGTGGATATAAATCTGCAGGAAAAGGCATGTGCTGCCCACATCAGATTTTTTTTACTGTAAAAGTATTAAATTCATTGCATATAAAGAAAGTCATGTGCTGCCCACATAAAAAATGTTTTTGTTAAATATTCGTGTTCGTGAACTATTTCCAACGAGCCCGACTTCTGCCCTCGAGACTGATGACTGCATCCATTGCGGTGGAAGTCACTTTGAACACAGCCAAAGACGATTCTGAAGAGGTCCCCGGTCCCTGCTCTAATACTGTAGACGTTATAACAAATAATCATCTACCAGATCAATGATGGAGTAGCGCTTGTATGATTACAAAGCCATAACGTAGCACTTAAGCTTTGGGACATTAATGTTATTGCATTAGGTAAATATATACTATTGTTCGTGGATTTAATATAAATTCTGGTAGTTAAACTTTTGAAATTGTTGCATTCAAGGATGTCTTACTGTTGATGAAACACTGTAGTTTGTAATAATTGTCAACAAGATACGAGAAGAAGCACTTAGGGGAAAATTCACCTTCTATCTATGATTATAGTTTTCGAGTAGTTCACTTTTTCTGCAATTAATAGCACGTGAAATAGAAAAGTATTATGATAGGATCGGATTTCAAAATATTTACTCATTTAGAGTATCTCTGTAAATGAATAAGCCATTTTTTCATCGATTTTTATATATAGACAGGATAACCTCTAAACACAATAATCAAATAGAAAGGAATTTGGAACGAATATTACAACCGATGTGCTAAAGACTATGTATTTTCGAATAAAAAATGGGGCACGGGAAAGACGTCAAATGTATCAATCATTCATTTCAATTTTTTAACATAAAAGGACATTGTGATAGATTTGTAAAA
Organism: Amaurobius ferox; assembly: GCA_951213105.1. Lineage (NCBI taxonomy): Eukaryota > Metazoa > Arthropoda > Arachnida > Araneae > Amaurobiidae > Amaurobius > Amaurobius ferox. Next base: position 138,825,725 of record OX578139.1, read on the forward strand.
AATGTAAAGTTTTTCTGAAATAGCAAATGCAGATATTTTTAATTCAATTTTTGACTTAGTTGACTACTTCCAATGAACTCGACTTCCACCCTTAGCACTCTGGCTGTATCCAATATGATTGCAGTCAGTTTGAACGTAGCCAAAGGCGACTCGAAAGTGGTCCATGGTCCCCGCACTAATGCTGACGTCTTTATAACTCACAATCCTCTGACACGTCAACGGTATGGCATCCCTGATTAATGATTACACGTCATAACGAAGTACTTAGTGTCTTAATTAAAAGTCTTTTCTATCCTGTTAGGAAAATATGTACTATTGTTGCGGAATTTAACATAAATTCTGGTAAACTTTTGAAATTTTTGCATTCAAAAATAAGTATTATCGTTGATCGTTGATCAAACACTGTATGTAAGTATGATCAACAGGATGTGTGAAAAAGCACGTGGGAGAAAATCCACCCTCTGTCTATGGTTATAATTTTCGAGTTCTTCACTTATCTGTAATTTATGGCACATGAAATAAGAAAGTTTTATGATAGGATCGTTTTTCTAACTATTTACTCGTCTTGAGCATCTCTGTAAAAGAATTATCCAGCTTCCGCGGACAGGATAAGATCTAAACACAGTTAATCAAATAGATTGAAATTTTGTACGATTATTAAAACTGATCTTCAAAAGCCTATTTATTTTCGAGTAAAAAGATAGGGCAAGGGAGCATTTATTGTACAATTTAAGCACACAGCAAGCAATTTATACGATTTTTTAAAAACAAAACAAATGACTTTTATAAGAAGTTGACTTTTATAACAAGTTTGTTGCAAAGCACTTGATAGTTGTTTTACAAGTGGCAAAGTTTCCCTTGAAATAAAGGAAAAGGAAACTAACATACCTAAATTAAAATATTGTTTGATGATCTGGGACTCCTGTTTACTATCTGCATTCTCAACAAGTGGTAGTGGTTCGAAATACATTCTTAGGTACTATTTAATTACAGATTTTTCGGTCATTATCCATATGATTTGCATACTAGTCAACTTAGGCGAAAATAAGTTTTAAAATCTCTTAGAAAATAAGAAGAAAATATTCTTGCCTCTTGTTTTACTATAAAATTTTAAATACTATTATTGATTGTCCTATTGAAATTTCGTGCTTGGAATTTCATATACCTGTTGCCAAAACTAGGCAAAAGAGAAAATTCTAAAACATTAATAAACACAATTACTTTAGAAATTCACTGTGCTTTTGAATGAGTGTGTTAGTTATCCAGAAATTTGGACTCATTTTTGTATCCATGAGATCACATCCGCTATTCCAGAAGATATACATCGTATAATATTATTTAAGGCACGCGTGTGACCGGGTGTGTTTTGTAATTTCTATTGTTTTTAAACGGAGTCGAATGTCCAGAACGCACCTAAATGTTCGAGTGAAAATTTGAAAAAATCATAAAAAATCAAAACTTTTAATAAAGTTAAGCAAATAGACATTGCTTATGTAATTTTTCCTTAGAAAACGATTGACATAAACTTTAGAACGCTAGCACGAACCGTTCTCGAGATATTGCACATTTTTTTAAATACATTTATCAAAAAATCCCATAAATTAAGAAAAATATATTAACTGTTGAGAAACATGTTCACTTTTCATATGTAATATCATGCAATAAATTGGGTGACATCATTCTCGTGGATCTATCTCGTTCCATTCATGAGAAAATATACTTTGAGTAATACTTTTGTATTTTAGCGCCAATAATCATTTATCTGCCATATGAATAACGCATTTCTCTGTCCATAACGCTTGGTGATTTAATACAATTTACTTGGTGATCTGATACATAACGTGACAAATTTGGCGGAATGTCGCCAACTTCGCGATTTTTTAAAATTCTGCCAAATTCATGAAAATCTCGCCAAATGGATTAAAATGACGCTAAAACCATGAAAATGACGACAATTGATGAAAATTCAATATCTTGGAAAGATTATAAGTATCTGCTATAAGACTAAACTACTTTGTACTTTCCCTGCAATACATGGTAATATATAGGGAAAGTATTGGAATCATGTCGAAAATCGCAACTCGAGTTTTCGACGGATCTACACGTTTAAAGACTTCTAGAATACGAAAACACCATTTTTAGCGTGACGTCTGTGTGTGTGTCTGTCTATGCAGATTTTTAATCCACTGTAACTAAAAAACTAATGGAGCGAATTTCACAAAATTTGGTAGGTAAGTCACTTGTAGGCGAGTTTGGAGCTGCTTAGTTTTAGGTACGATTCGAGATAAAGGAACTCGCCTGTTTTTACGAAATGGTCCGCTAAAGCCTTTATCCACTTTATCTAAAAAACGAATGGACTGAATTTCAAAAAATTCGGCAGATGACTTATTTGTGGGTCACCCTGGTGCTGTTTAGATTTTGGTATTATTCGGAATAAAATAACCTGCCTTTTTCTGCAAAATGGCCCGCAAAAATTGTCCAAATCTATACTAAAGAACTACGGATACTCAAATATATCCATTAAATGCTTTTTTAATACGTAATCTTTAGCGAAGAAAATAATAAGACCAACCCCATTACATTAGGAAAAGCCGTTCTCGAGATATTTTAGTTTTTCTTATTTTCTCTACGCCACATTTGAAAATAAGTACCGAATGAGAACGAAAATTGAATTAAAAGGGAAATAAATGTAATTAAAATAAAGAGAACGTGGATATAAATCTGCAGGAAAAGGCATGTGCTGCCCACATCAGATTTTTTTTACTGTAAAAGTATTAAATTCATTGCATATAAAGAAAGTCATGTGCTGCCCACATAAAAAATGTTTTTGTTAAATATTCGTGTTCGTGAACTATTTCCAACGAGCCCGACTTCTGCCCTCGAGACTGATGACTGCATCCATTGCGGTGGAAGTCACTTTGAACACAGCCAAAGACGATTCTGAAGAGGTCCCCGGTCCCTGCTCTAATACTGTAGACGTTATAACAAATAATCATCTACCAGATCAATGATGGAGTAGCGCTTGTATGATTACAAAGCCATAACGTAGCACTTAAGCTTTGGGACATTAATGTTATTGCATTAGGTAAATATATACTATTGTTCGTGGATTTAATATAAATTCTGGTAGTTAAACTTTTGAAATTGTTGCATTCAAGGATGTCTTACTGTTGATGAAACACTGTAGTTTGTAATAATTGTCAACAAGATACGAGAAGAAGCACTTAGGGGAAAATTCACCTTCTATCTATGATTATAGTTTTCGAGTAGTTCACTTTTTCTGCAATTAATAGCACGTGAAATAGAAAAGTATTATGATAGGATCGGATTTCAAAATATTTACTCATTTAGAGTATCTCTGTAAATGAATAAGCCATTTTTTCATCGATTTCTATATATAGACAGGATAATCTCTAAACACAATAATCAAATAGAAAGGAATTTGGAACGAATATTACAACCGATGTGCTAAAGACTATGTATTTTCGAATAAAAAATGGGGCACGGGAAAGACGTCAAATTTATCAATCATTCATTTCAATTTTTCAACATAAAAGGACATTGTGATAGATTTGTAAAAAATGTAAAGTTTTTCTGAAATAGCAAATGCAGATATTTTTAATTCAATTTTTGACTTAGTTGACTACTTCCAATGAACTCGACTTCCACCCTTAGCACTCTGGCTGTATCCAATATGATTGAAGTCAGATTGAACGTAGCCAAAGGCGACACGAAAGTGGTCCATGGTCCCCGCACTAATGCTGACGTCTTTATAACTCACAATCCTATGACACGTCAACGGTATGGCATCCCTGATTAATGATTACACGTCATAAGAAGTACTTAGTGTCTTAATTAAAAGTCTTTTCTATCCTGTTAGGAAAATATGTACTATTGTTGCGGAATTTAACATAAATTCTGGTAAACTTTTGAAATTTTTGCATTCAAAAATAAGTCTTATCGTTGATCGTTGATCAAACACTGTATGTAAGTATGATCAACAGGATGTGTGAAAAAGCACGTGGGAGAAAATCCACCCTCTGTCTATGGTTATAATTTTCGAGTTCTTCACTTATCTGTAATTTATGGCACATGAAATAAGAAAGTTTTATGATAGGATCGTTTTTCTAACTATTTACTCGTCTTGAGCATCTCTGTAAAAGAATTATCCAGCTTCCGTGGACAGGATAAGATCTAAACACAGTTAATCAAATAGATTGAAATTTTGTACGATTATTAAAACTGATCTTCAAAAGCCTATTTATTTTCGAGTAAAAAGATAGGGCAAGGGAGCATTTATTGTACAATTTAAGCACAGAGCAAGCAATTTATACGATTTTTTAAAAACAAAACAAATGACTTTTATAAGAAGTTGACTTTTATAACAAGTTTGGTGCAAAGCACTTGATAGTTGTTTTACAAGTGGCAAAGTTTCCCTTGAAATAAAGGAAAAGGAAACTAACATACCTAAATTAAAATATTGTTTGATGATCTGGGACTCCTATTTACTATCTGCATTCTCAACAAGTGGTAGTGGTTCGAAATACATTCTTAGGTACTATTTAATTACAGATTTTTCGGTCATTATCCATATGATTTGCATACTAGTCAACTTAGGCGAAAATTAGTTTTAAAATCTCTTAGAAAATAAGAAGAAAATATTCTTGCCTCTTGTTTTACTATAAAATTTTAAATACTATTATTGATTGTCCTATTGAAATTTCGTGCTTGGAATTTCATAAACCTGTTGCCAAAATTAGGCAAAAGAGAAAATTCTAAAACATTAATAAACACAATTACTTTAGAAATTTACTGTGCTTTTGAATGAGTGTGTTAGTTATCCAGAAATTTGGACTCATTTTTGTATCCTTGAGATCACATCCGCTATTCCAGAAGATATACATCTTATAATATTATTTAAGGCACGCGTGTTCGGGTGTGTTTTGTAATTTCTATTGTTTTTAAACGGAGTCGAATGTCCAGAACGCACCTAAATGTTCGAGTGAAAATTTGAAAAAATCATAAAAAATCAAAACTTTTAATAAAGTTAAGCAAATAGACATTGCTTATGTAATTTTTCCTTAGAAAACGATTGACATAAACTTTAGAACGCTAGCACGAACCGTTCTCGAGATATTGCACATTTTTTTAAATACATTTATCAAAAAATCCCATAAATTAAGAAAAATATATTAACTGTTGAGAAACATGTTCACTTTTCATATGTAATATCGTGCAATAAATTGGGTGACATCATTCTCGTGGATCTATCTCGTTCCATTCATGAGAAAATATACTTTGAGTAATACTTTTGTATTTTAACGCCAATAATCATTTATCTGCTATATGAATAACACATTTCTCTGTCCATAACGCTTGGTGATTTAATACAATTTACTTGGTGATCTGATACATAACGTGACAAATTTGACGGAATGTCGCCAAATTCGCGATTTTTTAAAATGCTGCCAAATTCTTGAAAATCTCGCCAAATGGATTAAAATGACGCTAAAACCATGAAAATGACGACAATTGATGAAAATTCAATATCTTGGAAAGATTATAAGTATCTGCTATAAGAATAAACTACTTTGTACTTTCCCTGCAATACATGGTAATATATAGGGAAAGTATTGGTATCATGTCGAAAATCGCAACTCGAGTTTCGACGGATCTACACGTTTCAAGACTTCTAGAATACAAAAACACCATTTTTAATGTGACGTCTCTGTGTGTGTCTGTCTATGCAGATTTTTAATCCACTGTAACTAAAAAACTAATGGACCAAATTTCACAAAATTTGGTAGGTAAGTCACTTGTAGGCGAGTTTGGAGCTGCTTAGTTTTGGGTACGATTCGAGATAAAGGAACTCGCCTGTTTTTACGAAATGGCCCGCTAAAGCTTTTATCCACTTTATCTAAAAAAGGAATGGACTGAATTTCAAAAAATTCGGCAGATAACTTATTTGTGGGTCACCCTGGTGCTGTTTAGATTTTGGTATTATTCGGAATAAAATAACCTGCCTTTTTCTGCAAAATGGCCCGCAGAAATTGTCCAAATCTAAACTAAAGAACTACGGATGCTCAAATATATCCATTAAATGCTTTTTTAATACGTAATCTTTAGCGAAGAAAATAATAAGACCAACCCCATTACATTAGGACTAGCCGTTCTCGAGATATTTTAGTTTTTCTTATTTTCTCTACGCCACCTTTGAAAATAAGTACCGAATGAGAACGAAAATTGAATTAAAAGGGAAATAAATGTAATTAAAATAAAGAGAACGTGGATATAAATCTGCAGGAAAAGGCATGTGCTGCCCACATCAGATTTTTTTTACTGTAAAAGTATTAAATTCATTGCATATAAAGAAAGTCATGTGCTGCCCACATAAAAAATGTTTTTGTTAAATATTCGTGTTCGTGAACTATTTCCAACGAGCCCGACTTCTGCCCTCGAGACTGATGACTGCATCCATTGCGGTGGAAGTCACTTTGAACACAGCCAAAGACGATTCTGAAGAGGTCCCCGGTCCCTGCTCTAATACTGTAGACGTTATAACAAATAATCATCTACCAGATCAATGATAGAGTAGCGCTTGTATGATTACAAAGCCATAACTTAGCACTTAAGCTTTGGGGCATTAATGTTATTGCATTAGGTAAATATATACTATTGTTCCTGGATTTAATATAAATTCTGGTAGTTAAACTTTTGATTGATGAAACACTGTAGTTTGTAATAATTGTCAACAAGATACGAGAAGAAGCACTTGGGGGAAAATTCACCTTCTATCTATGATTATAGTTTTCGAGTAGTTCACTTTTTCTGCAATTAATAGCACGTGAAATAGAAAAGTATTATGATAGGATCGGATTTCAAAATATTTACTCATTTAGAGTGTCTCTGTAAATGAATAAGCCATTTTTTCATCGATTTTTATATATAGACAGGATAACCTCTAAACACAATAATCAAATAGAAAGGAATTTGGAACGAATATTACAACCGATGTGCTAAAGACTATGTATTTTCGAATAAAAAATGGGGCACGGGAAAGACGTCAAATTTATCAATCATGCATTTCAATGTTTCAACATAAAAGGACATTGTGATAGATTTGTAAAAAATGTAAAGTTTTTCTGCAATAGCAAATGCAGATATTTTTAATTCAATTTTTGACTTAGTTGACTACTTCCAATGAACTCGACTTCCACCCTTAGCACTCTGGCTGTATCCAATATGATTGAAGTCAGTTTGAACGTAGCCAAAGGCGACTCGAAAATGGTCCTTGGTCCCCGCACTAATGCTGACGTCTTTATAACTCACAATCCTCTGACACGTCAACGGTATGGCATCCCTGATTAATGATTACACGTCATAACGAAGTACTTAGTGTCTTAATTAAAAGTCTTTTCTATCCTGTTAGGAAAATATGTACTATTGTTGCGGAATTTAACATAAATTCTGGTAAACTTTTGAAATTTTTGCATTCAAAAATAAGTCTTATCGTTGATCGTTGATCAAACACTGTATGTAAGTATGATCAACAGGATGTGTGAAAAAGCACGTGGGAGAAAATCCACCCTCTGTCTATGGTTATAATTTTCGAGTTCTTCACTTATCTGTAATTTATGGCACATGAAATAAGAAAGTTTTATGATAGGATCGTTTTTCTAACTATTTACTCGTCTTGAGCATCTCTGTAAAAGAATTATCCAGCTTCCGCGGACAGGATAAGATCTAAACAAATTAATCAAATAGATTGAAATTTTGTACGATTATTAAAACTGATCTTCAAAAGCCTATTTATTTTCGAGTAAAAAGATAGGGCAAGGGAGCATTTATTGTACAATTTAAGCACACAGCAAGCAATTTATACGATTTTTTAAAAACAAAACAAATGACTTTTATAAGAAGTTGACTTTTATAACAAGTTTGTTGCAAAGCACTTGATAGTTGTTTTACAAGTGGCAAAGTTTCTCTTGAAATAAAGGAAAAGGAAACTAACATACCTAAATTAAAATATTGTTTGATGATCTGGGACTCCTGTTTACTATCTGCATTCTCAACAAGTGGTAGTGGTTCGAAATACATTCTTAGGTACTATTTAATTACAGATTTTTCGGTCATTATCCATATGATTTGCATACTAGTCAACTTAGGCGAAAATAAGTTTTAAAATCTCTTAGAAAATAAGAAGAAAATATTCTTGCCTCTTGTTTTACTATAAAATTTTAAATACTATTATTGATTGTCCTATTGAAATTTCGTGCTTGGAATTTCATATACCTGTTGCCAAAACTAGGCAAAAGAGAAAATTCTAAAACATTAATAAACACAATTACTTTAGAAATTCACTGTGCTTTTGAATGAGTGTGTTAGTTATCCAGAAATTTGGACTCATTTTTGTATCCATGAGATCACATCCGCTATTCCAGAAGATATACATCGTATAATATTATTTAAGGCACGCGTGTGACCGGGTGTGTTTTGTAATTTCTATTGTTTTTAAACGGAGTCGAATGTCCAGAACGCACCTAAATGTTCGAGTGAAAATTTGAAAAAATCATAAAAAATCAAAACTTTTAATAAAGTTAAGCAAATAGACATTGCTTATGTAATTTTTCCTTAGAAAACGATTGACATAAACTTTAGAACGCTAGCACGAACCGTTCTCGAGATATTGCACATTTTTTTAAATACATTTATCAAAAAATCCCATAAATTAAGAAAAATATATTAACTGTTGAGAAACATGTTCACTTTTCATATGTAATATCATGCAATAAATTGGGTGACATCATTCTCGTGGATCTATCTCGTTCCATTCATAAGAAAATATACTTTGAGTAATACTTTTGTATTTTAACGCCAATAATCATTTATCTGCTATATGAATAACACATTTCTCTGTCCATAACGCTTGGTGATTTAATACAATTTACTTGGTGATCTGATACATAACGTGACAAATTTGGCGGAATGTCGCCAACTTCGCGATTTTTTAAAATTCTGCCAAATTCATGAAAATCTCGCCAAATGGATTAAAATGACGCTAAAACCATGAAAATGACGACAATTGATGAAAATTCAATATCTTGGAAAGATTATAAGTATCTGCTATAAGACTAAACTACTTTGTACTTTCCCTGCAATACATGGTAATATATAGGGAAAGTATTGGAATCATGTCGAAAATCGCAACTCGAGTTTTCGACGGATCTACACGTTTCAAGACTTCTAGAATACGAAAACACCATTTTTAGCGTGACGTCTGTGTGTGTGTCTGTCTATGCAGATTTTTAATCCACTGTAACTAAAAAACTAATGGACCGAATTTCACAAAATTTGGTAGGTAAGTCACTTGTAGGCGAGTTTGGAGCTGCTTAGTTTTATGTACGATTCGAGATAAAGGAACTCGCCTGTTTTTACGAAATGGTCCGCTAAAGCTTGTATCCACTTTATCTAAAAAACGAATGGACTGAATTTCAAAAAATTCGGCAGATGACTTATTTGTGGGTCACCCTGGTGCTGTTTAGATTTTGGAATTATTCGGAATAAAATAACCTGCCTTTTTCTGCAAAATGGCCCGCAAAAATTGTCCAAATCTAAACTAAAGAACTACGGATGCTCAAATATATCCATTAAATGCTTTTTTAATACGTAATCTTTAGCGAAGAAAATAATAAGACCAACCCCATTCATTACATTAGGACTAGCCGTTCTCGAGATATTTTAGTTTTTCTTATTTTCTCTACGCCGTCTTTGAAAATAAGTACCGAATGAGAACGAAAATTGAATTAAAAGGGAAATAAATGTAATTAAAATAAAGAGAACGTGGATATAAATCTGCAGGAAAAGGCATGTGCTGCCCACATCAGATTTTTTTTACTGTAAAAGTATTAAATTCATTGCATATAAAGAAAGTCATGTGCTGCCCACATAAAAAATGTTTTTGTTAAATATTCGTGTTAGTGAAATATTTCCAACGAGCCCGACTTCTGCCCTCGAGACTGATGACTGCATCCATTGCGGTGGAAGTCACTTTGAACACAGCCAAAGACGATTCTGAAGTGGTCCCCTGTCCCTGCTCTAATACTGTAGACGTTATAACTCATAATCATCTACCAGATCAATGATGGAGTAGCGCTTGTATGATCACAAAGCCATAACGTAGCACTTAAGCTTTGGGACATATGTGTTATTGCATAAGTTAAATATATACTATTGTTGCTGGATATAATATAAATTCTGGTAGTTAAACTTTTGAAATTGTTGCATTCAAGGATGTCTTACTGTTGATGAAACACTGTAGTTTGTAATAATTGTCAACAAGATACGAGAAGAAGCACTTGGGGGAAAATTCACCTTCTATCTATGATTATAGTTTTCGAGTAGTTCACTTTTTCTGCAATTAATAGCACGTGAAATAGAAAAGTATTATGATAGGATCGGATTTCAAAATATTTACTCATTTAGAGTATCTCTGTAAATGAATAAGCCATTTTTTCATCGATTTTTATATATAGACAGGATAACCTCTAAACACAATAATCAAATAGAAAGGAATTTGGAACGAATATTACAACCGATGTGCTAAAGACTATGTATTTTCGAATAAAAAATGGGGCACGGGAAAGACGTCAAATGTATCAATCATTCATTTCAATTTTTTAACATAAAAGGACATTGTGATAGATTTGTAGAAAATGTAAAGTTTTTCTGAAATAGCAAATGCAGATATTTTTAATTCAATTTTTGACTTAGTTGACTACTTCCAATGAACTCGACTTCCACCCTTAGCACTCTGGCTGTATCCAATATGATTGCAGTCAGTTTGAACGTAGCCAAAGGCGACTCGAAAGTGGTCCATGGTCCCCGCACTAATGCTGACGTCTTTATAACTCACAATCCTCTGACACGTCAACGGTATGGCATCCCTGATTAATGATTACACGTCATAACGAAGTACTTAGTGTCTTAATTAAAAGTCTTTTCTATCCTGTTAGGAAAATATGTACTATTGTTGCGGAATTTAACATAAATTCTGGTAAACTTTTGAAATTTTTGCATTCAAAAATAAGTATTATCGTTGATCGTTGATCAAACACTGTATGTAAGTATGATCAACAGGATGTGTGAAAAAGCACGTGGGAGAAAATCCACCCTCTGTCTATGGTTATAATTTTCGAGTTCTTCACTTATCTGTAATTTATGGCACATGAAATAAGAAAGTTTTATGATAGGATCGTTTTTCTAACTATTTACTCGTCTTGAGCATCTCTGTGAAAGAATTATCCAGCTTCCGCGGACAGGATAAGATCTAAACACAGTTAATCAAATAGATTGAAATTTTGTACGATTATTAAAACTGATCTTCAAAAGCCTATTTATTTTCGAGTAAAAAGATAGGGCAAGGGAGCATTTATTGTACAATTTAAGCACACAGCAAGCAATTTATACGATTTTTTAAAAACAAAACAAATGACTTTTATAAGAAGTTGACTTTTATAACAAGTTTGTTGCAAAGCACTTGATAGTTGTTTTACAAGTGGCAAAGTTTCCCTTGAAATAAAGGAAAAGGAAACTAACATACCTAAATTAAAATATTGTTTGATGATCTGGGACTCCTGTTTACTATCTGCATTCTCAACAAGTGGTAGTGGTTCGAAATACATTCTTAGGTACTATTTAATTACAGATTTTTCGGTCATTATCCATATGATTTGCATACTAGTCAACTTAGGCGAAAATAAGTTTTAAAATCTCTTAGAAAATAAGAAGAAAATATTCTTGCCTCTTGTTTTACTATAAAATTTTAAATACTATTATTGATTGTCCTATTGAAATTTCGTGCTTGGAATTTCATATACCTGTTGCCAAAACTAGGCAAAAGAGAAAATTCTAAAACATTAATAAACACAATTACTTTAGAAATTCACTGTGCTTTTGAATGAGTGTGTTAGTTATCCAGAAATTTGGACTCATTTTTGTATCCATGAGATCACATCCGCTATTCCAGAAGATATACATCGTATAATATTATTTAAGGCACGCGTGTGACCGGGTGTGTTTTGTAATTTCTATTGTTTTTAAACGGAGTCGAATGTCCAGAACGCACCTAAATGTTCGAGTGAAAATTTGAAAAAATCATAAAAAATCAAAACTTTTAATAAAGTTAAGCAAATAGACATTGCTTATGTAATTTTTCCTTAGAAAACGATTGACATAAACTTTAGAACGCTAGCACGAACCGTTCTCGAGATATTGCACATTTTTTTAAATACATTTATCAAAAAATCCCATAAATTAAGAAAAATATATTAACTGTTGAGAAACATGTTCACTTTTCATATGTAATATCATGCAATAAATTGGGTGACATCATTCTCGTGGATCTATCTCGTTCCATTCATGAGAAAATATACTTTGAGTAATACTTTTGTATTTTAACGCCAATAATCATTTATCTGCCATATGAATAACACATTTCTCTGTCCATAACGCTTGGTGATTTAATACAATTTACTTGGTGATCTGATACATAACGTGACAAATTTGGCGGAATGTCGCCAACTTCGCGATTTTTTAAAATTCTGCCAAATTCATGAAAATCTCGCCAAATGGATTAAAATGACGCTAAAACCATGAAAATGACGACAATTGATGAAAATTCAATATCTTGGAAAGATTATAAGTATCTGCTATAAGACTAAACTACTTTGTACTTTCCCTGCAATACATGGTAATATATAGGGAAAGTATTGGAATCATGTCGAAAATCGCAACTCGAGTTTTCGACGGATCTACACGTTTAAAGACTTCTAGAATACGAAAACACCATTTTTAGCGTGACGTCTGTGTGTGTGTCTGTCTATGCAGATTTTTAATCCACTGTAACTAAAAAACTAATGGACCGAATTTCACAAAATTTGGTAGGTAAGTCACTTGTAGGCGAGTTTGGAGCTGCTTAGTTTTGGGTACGATTCGAGATAAAGGAACTCGCCTGTTTTTACGAAATGGTCCGCTAAAGCTTGTATCCACTTTATCTAAAAAACGAATGGACTGAATTTCAAAAAATTCGGCAGATGACTTATTTGTGGGTCACCCTGGTGCTGTTTAGATTTTGGTATTATTCGGAATAAAATAACCTGCCTTTTTCTGCAAAATGGCCCGCAAAAATTGTCCAAATCTATACTAAAGAACTACGGATACTCAAATATATCCATTAAATGCTTTTTTAATACGTAATCTTTAGCGAAGAAAATAATAAGACCAACCCCATTACATTAGGACCAGCCGTTCTCGAGATATTTTAGTTTTTCTTATTTTCTCTACGCCACCTTTGAAAATAAGTACCGAATGAGAACGAAAATTGAATTAAAAGGGAAATAAATGTAATTAAAATAAAGAGAACGTGGATATAAATCTGCAGGAAAAGGCATGTGCTGCCCACATCAGATTTTTTTTACTGTAAAAGTATTAAATTCATTGCATATAAAGAAAGTCATGTGCTGCCCACATAAAAAATGTTTTTGTTAAATATTCGTGTTCGTGAACTATTTCCAACGAGCCCGACTTCTGCCCTCGAGACTGATGACTGCATCCATTGCGGTGGAAGTCACTTTGAACACAGCCAAAGACGATTCTGAAGAGGTCCCCGGTCCCTGCTCTAATACTGTAGACGTTATAACAAATAATCATCTACCAGATCAATGATGGAGTAGCGCTTGTATGATTACAAAGCCATAACGTAGCACTTAAGCTTTGGGACATTAATGTTATTGCATTAGGTAAATATATACTATTGTTCGTGGATTTAATATAAATTCTGGTAGTTAAACTTTTGAAATTGTTGCATTCAAGGATGTCTTACTGTTGATGAAACACTGTAGTTTGTAATAATTGTCAACAAGATACGAGAAGAAGCACTTAGGGGAAAATTCACCTTCTATCTATGATTATAGTTTTCGAGTAGTTCACTTTTTCTGCAATTAATAGCACGTGAAATAGAAAAGTATTATGATAGGATCGGATTTCAAAATATTTACTCATTTAGAGTATCTCTGTAAATGAATAAGCCATTTTTTCATCGATTTCTATATATAGACAGGATAATCTCTAAACACAATAATCAAATAGGAATTTGGAACGAATATTACAACCGATGTGCTAAAGACTATGTATTTTCGAATAAAAAATGGGGCACGGGAAAGACGTCAAATTTATCAATCATTCATTTCAATTTTTCAACATAAAAGGACATTGTGATAGATTTGTAAAAAATGTAAAGTTTTTCTGAAATAGCAAATGCAGATATTTTTAATTCAATTTTTGACTTAGTTGACTACTTCCAATGAACTCGACTTCCACCCTTAGCACTCTGGCTGTATCCAATATGATTGAAGTCAGATTGAACGTAGCCAAAGGCGACTCGAAAGTGGTCCATGGTCCCCGCACTAATGCTGACGTCTTTATAACTCACAATCCTATGACACGTCAACGGTATGGCATCCCTGATTAATGATTACACGTCATAACGAAGTACTTAGTGTCTTAATTAAAAGTCTTTTCTATCCTGTTAGGAAAATATGTACTATTGTTGCGGAATTTAACATAAATTCTGGTAAACTTTTGAAATTTTTGCATTCAAAAATAAGTCTTATCGTTGATCGTTGATCAAACACTGTATGTAAGTATGATCAACAGGATGTGTGAAAAAGCACGTGGGAGAAAATCCACCCTCTGTCTATGGTTATAATTTTCGAGTTCTTCACTTATCTGTAATTTATGGCACATGAAATAAGAAAGTTTTATGATAGGATCGTTTTTCTAACTATTTACTCGTCTTGAGCATCTCTGTAAAAGAATTATCCAGCTTCCGCGGACAGGATAAGATCTAAACACAGTTAATCAAATAGATTGAAATTTTGTACGATTATTAAAACTGATCTTCAAAAGCCTATTTATTTTCGAGTAAAAAGATAGGGCAAGGGAGCATTTATTGTACAATTTAAGCACAGAGCAAGCAATTTATACGATTTTTTAAAAACAAAACAAATGACTTTTATAAGAAGTTGACTTTTATAACAAGTTTGGTGCAAAGCACTTGATAGTTGTTTTACAAGTGGCAAAGTTTCCCTTGAAATAAAGGAAAAGGAAACTAACATACCTAAATTAAAATATTGTTTGATGATCTGGGACTCCTATTTACTATCTGCATTCTCAACAAGTGGTAGTGGTTCGAAATACATTCTTAGGTACTATTTAATTACAGATTTTTCGGTCATTATCCATATGATTTGCATACTAGTCAACTTAGGCGAAAATTAGTTTTAAAATCTCTTAGAAAATAAGAAGAAAATATTCTTGCCTCTTGTTTTACTATAAAATTTTAAATACTATTATTGATTGTCCTATTGAAATTTCGTGCTTGGAATTTCATAAACCTGTTGCCAAAATTAGGCAAAAGAGAAAATTCTAAAACATTAATAAACACAATTACTTTAGAAATTTACTGTGCTTTTGAATGAGTGTGTTAGTTATCCAGAAATTTGGACTCATTTTTGTATCCTTGAGATCACATCCGCTATTCCAGAAGATATACATCTTATAATATTATTTAAGGCACGCGTGTTCGGGTGTGTTTTGTAATTTCTATTGTTTTTAAACGGAGTCGAATGTCCAGAACGCACCTAAATGTTCGAGTGAAAATTTGAAAAAATCATAAAAAATCAAAACTTTTAATAAAGTTAAGCAAATAGACATTGCTTATGTAATTTTTCCTTAGAAAACGATTGACATAAACTTTAGAACGCTAGCACGAACCGTTCTCGAGATATTGCACATTTTTTTAAATACATTTATCAAAAAATCCCATAAATTAAGAAAAATATATTAACTCTTGAGAAACATGTTCACTTTTCATATGTAATATCGTGCAATAAATTGGGTGACATCATTCTCGTGGATCTATCTCGTTCCATTCATGAGAAAATATACTTTGAGTAATACTTTTGTATTTTAACGCCAATAATCATTTATCTGCCATATGAATAACACATTTCTCTGTCCATAACGCTTGGTGATTTAATACAATTTACTTGGTGATCTGATACATAACGTGACAAATTTGGCGGAATGTCGCCAACTTCGCGATTTTTTAAAATTCTGCCAAATTCATGAAAATCTCGCCAAATGGATTAAAATGACGCTAAAACCATGAAAATGACGACAATTGATGAAAATTCAATATCTTGGAAAGATTATAAGTATCTGCTATAAGACTAAACTACTTTGTACTTTCCCTGCAATACATGGTAATATATAGGGAAAGTATTGGAATCATGTCGAAAATCGCAACTCGAGTTTTCGACGGATCTACACGTTTAAAGACTTCTAGAATACGAAAACACCATTTTTAGCGTGACGTCTGTGTGTGTGTCTGTCTATGCAGATTTTTAATCCACTGTAACTAAAAAACTAATGGACCGAATTTCACAAAATTTGGTAGGTAAGTCACTTGTAGGCGAGTTTGGAGCTGCTTAGTTTTGGGTACGATTCGAGATAAGGGAACTCGCCTGTTTTTACGAAATGGCCCGCTAAAGCTTGTATCCACTTTATCTAAAAAACGAATGGACTGAATTTCAAAAAATTCGGCAGATGACTTATTTGTGGGTCACCCTGGTGCTGTTTAGATTTTGGTATTATTCGGAATAAAATAACCTGCCTTTATCTGCAAAATGGCCCGCAAAAATTGTCCAAATCTAAACTAAAGAACTACGGATGCTCAAATATATCCATTAAATGCTTTTTTAATACGTAATCTTTAGCGAAGAAAATAATAAGACCAACCCCATTCATTACATTAGGACTAGCCGTTCTCGAGATATTTTAGTTTTTCTTATTTTCTCTACGCCGTCTTTGAAAATAAGTACCGAATGAGAACGAAAATTGAATTAAAAGGGAAATAAATGTAATTAAAATAATGAGAACGTGGATATAAATCTACAGGAAAAGGCATGTGCTGCCCACATCAGATTTTTTTTACTGTAAAAGTATTAAATTCATTGCATATAAAGAAAGTCATGTGCTGCCCACATAAAAAATGTTTTTGTTAAATATTCGTGTTAGTGAAATATTTCCAACGAGCCCGACTTCTGCCCTCGAGACTGATGACTGCATCCATTGCGGTGGAAGTCACTTTGAACACAGCCAAAGACGATTCTGAAGTGGTCCCCGGTCCCTGCTCTAATACTGTAGACGTTATAACAAATAATCATCTACCAGATCAATGATGGAGTAGCGCTTGTATGATTACAAAGCCATAACGTAGCACTTAAGCTTTGGGACATTAATGTTATTGCATTAGGTAAATATATACTATAGTTCGTGGATTTAATATAAATTCTGGTAGTTAAACTTTTGAAATTGTTGCATTCAAGGATGTCTTACTGTTGATGAAACACTGTAGTTTGTAATAATTGTCAACAAGATACGAGAAGAAGCACTTGGGGGAAAATTCACCTTCTATCTATGATTATAGTTTTCGAGTAGTTCACTTTTTCTGCAATTAATAGCACGTGAAATAGAAAAGTATTATGATAGGATCGGATTTCAAAATATTTACTCATTTAGAGTATCTCTGTAAATGAATAAGCCATTTTTTCATCGATTTTTATATATAGACAGGATAACCTCTAAACACAATAATCAAATAGAAAGGAATTTGGAACGAATATTACAACCGATGTGCTAAAGACTATGTATTTTCGAATAAAAAATGGGGCACGGGAAAGACGTCAAATGTATCAATCATTCATTTCAATTTTTTAACATAAAAGGACATTGTGATAGATTTGTAAAAAATGTAAAGTTTTTCTGAAATAGCAAATGCAGATATTTTTAATTCAATTTTTGACTTAGTTGACTACTTCCAATGAACTCGACTTCCACCCTTTGCACTCTGGCTGTATCCAATATGATTGCAGTCAGTTTGAACGTAGCCAAAGGCGACTCGAAAGTGGTCCATGGTCCCCGCACTAATGCTGACGTCTTTATAACTCACAATCCTCTGACACGTCAACGGTATGGCATCCCTGATTAATGATTACACGTCATAACGAAGTACTTAGTGTCTTAATTAAAAGTCTTTTCTATCCTGTTAGGAAAATATGTACTATTGTTGCGGAATTTAACATAAATTCTGGTAAACTTTTGAAATTTTTGCATTCAAAAATAAGTATTATCGTTGATCGTTGATCAAACACTGTATGTAAGTATGATCAACAGGATGTGTGAAAAAGCACGTAGGAGAAAATCCACCCTCTGTCTATGGTTATAATTTTCGAGTTCTTCACTTATCTGTAATTTATGGCACATGAAATAAGAAAGTTTTATGATAGGATCGTTTTTCTAACTATTTACTCGTCTTGAGCATCTCTGTAAAAGAATTATCCAGCTTCCGCGGACAGGATAAGATCTAAACACAGTTAATCAAATAGATTGAAATTTTGTACGATTATTAAAACTGATCTTCAAAAGCCTATTTATTTTCGAGTAAAAAGATAGGGCAAGGGAGCATTTATTGTACAATTTAAGCACACAGCAAGCAATTTATACGATTTTTTAAAAACAAAACAAATGACTTTTATAAGAAGTTGACTTTTATAACAAGTTTGTTGCAAAGCACTTGATAGTTGTTTTACAAGTGGCAAAGTTTCCCTTGAAATAAAGGAAAAGGAAACTAACATACCTAAATTAAAATATTGTTTGATGATCTGGGACTCCTGTTTACTATCTGCATTCTCAACAAGTGGTAGTGGTTCGAAATACATTCTTAGGTACTATTTAATTACAGATTTTTCGGTCATTATCCATATGATTTGCATACTAGTCAACTTAGGCGAAAATAAGTTTTAAAATCTCTTAGAAAATAAGAAGAAAATATTCTTGCCTCTTGTTTTACAATAAAATTTTAAATACTATTATTGATTGTCCTATTGAAATTTCGTGCTTGGAATTTCATATACCTGTTGCCAAAACTAGGCAAAAGAGAAAATTCTAAAACATTAATAAACACAATTACTTTAGAAATTCACTGTGCTTTTGAATGAGTGTGTTAGTTATCCAGAAATTTGGACTCATTTTTGTATCCATGAGATCACATCCGCGATTCCAGAAGATATACATCGTATAATATTATTTAAGGCACGCGTGTGACCGGGTGTGTTTTGTAATTTCTATTGTTTTTAAACGGAGTCGAATGTCCAGAACGCACCTAAATGTTCGAGTGAAAATTTGAAAAAATCATAAAAAATCAAAACTTTTAATAAAGTTAAGCAAATAGACATTGCTTATGTAATTTTTCCTTAGAAAACGATTGACATAAACTTTAGAACGCTAGCACGAACCGTTCTCGAGATATTGCACATTTTTTTAAATACATTTATCAAAAAATCCCATAAATTAAGAAAAATATATTAACTGTTGAGAAACATGTTCACTTTTCATATGTAATATCATGCAATAAATTGGGTGACATCATTCTCGTGGATCTATCTCGTTCCATTCATGAGAAAATATACTTTGAGTAATACTTTTGTATTTTAACGCCAATAATCATTTATCTGCCATATGAATAACACATTTCTCTGTCCATAACGCTTGGTGATTTAATACAATTTACTTGGTGATCTGATACATAACGTGACAAATTTGGCGGAATGTCGCCAACTTCGCGATTTTTTAAAATTCTGCCAAATTCATGAAAATCTCGCCAAATGGATTAAAATGACGCTAAAACCATGAAAATGACGACAATTGATGAAAATTCAATATCTTGGAAAGATTATAAATATCTGCTATAAGACTAAACTACTTTGTACTTTCCCTGCAATACATGGTAATATATAGGGAAAGTATTGGAATCATGTCGAAAATCGCAACTCGAGTTTTCGACGGATCTACACGTTTCAAGACTTCTAGAATACGAAAACACCATTTTTAGCGTGACGCCTGTGTGTGTGTCTGTCTATGCAGATTTTTAATCCACTGTAACTAAAAAACTAATGGACCGAATTTCACAAAATTTGGTAGGTAAGTCACTTGTAGGCGAGTTTGGAGCTGCTTAGTTTTGGGTACGATTCGAGATAAAGGAACTCGCCTGTTTTTACGAAATGGCCCGCTAAAGCTTGTATCCACTTTATCTAAAAAACGAATGGACTGAATTTCAAAAAATTCGGCAGATGACTTATTTATGGGTCACCCTGGTGCTGTTTAGATTTTGGTATTATTCGGAATAAAATAACCTGCCTTTTTCTGCAAAATGGCCCGCAAAAATTGTCCAAATCTAAACTAAAGAACTACGGATGCTCAAATATATCCATTAAATGCTTTTTTAATACGTAATCTTTAGCGAAGAAAATAATAAGACCAACCCCATTACATTAGGACTAGCCGTTCTCGAGATATTTTAGTTTTTCTTATTTTCTCTACGCCACCTTTGAAAATAAGTACCGAATGAGAACGAAAATTGAATTAAAAGGGACATAAATGTAATTAAAATAAAGAGAACGTGGATATAAATCTGCAGGAAAAGGCATGTGATGCCCACATCAGATTTTTTTTACTGTTAAAGTATTAAATTCATTGCATATAAAGAAAGTCATGTGCTGCAGACATAAAAAATGTTTTTGTTAAATATTCTTGTTAGTGAACTATTTTCAACGAGCCCAACTTCTGTCCTCGAGACTGATGACTGCATCCATTGCGGTGGAAGTCACTTTGAACACAGCCAAAGACGATTCTGAAGTGGTCCCCGGTCCCTGCTCTAATACTGTAGACGTTATAACAAATAATCATCTACCAGATCAATGATGGAGTAGCGCTTGTATGATTACAAAGCCATAACGTAGCACTTAAGCTTTGGGACATTAATGTTATTGCATTAGGTAAATATATACTATAGTTCGTGGATTTAATATAAATTCTGGTAGTTAAACTTTTGAAATTGTTGCATTCAAGGATGTCTAACTGTTGATGAAACACTGTAGTTTGTAATAATTGTCAACAAGATACGAGAAGAAGCACTTGGGGGAAAATTCACCTTCTATCTATGATTATAGTTTTCGAGTAGTTCACTTTTTCTGCAATTAATAGCACGTGAAATAGAAAAGTATTATGATAGGATCGGATTTCAAAATATTTACTCATTTAGAGTATCTCTGTAAATGAATAAGCCATTTTTTCATCGATTTTTATATATAGACAGGATAACCTCTAAACACAATAATCAAATAGAAAGGAATTTGGAACGAATATTACAACCGATGTGCTAAAGACTATGTATTTTCGAATAAAAAATGGGGCACGGGAAAGACGTCAAATGTATCAATCATTCATTTCAATTTTTTAACATAAAAGGACATTGTGATAGATTTGTAAAAAATGTAAAGTTTTTCTGAAATAGCAAATGCAGATATTTTTAATTCAATTTTTGACTTAGTTGACTACTTCCAATGAACTCGACTTCCACCCTTAGCACTCTGGCTGTATCCAATATGATTGCAGTCAGTTTGAACGTAGCCAAAGGCGACTCGAAAGTGGTCCATGGTCCCCGCACTAATGCTGACGTCTTTATAACTCACAATCCTCTGACACGTCAACGGTATGGCATCCCTGATTAATGATTACACGTCATAACGAAGTACTTAGTGTCTTAATTAAAAGTCTTTTCTATCCTGTTAGGAAAATATGTACTATTGTTGCGGAATTTAACATAAATTCTGGTAAACTTTTGAAATTTTTGCATTCAAAAATAAGTATTATCGTTGATCGTTGATCAAACACTGTATGTAAGTATGATCAACAGGATGTGTGAAAAAGCACGTAGGAGAAAATCCACCCTCTGTCTATGGTTATAATTTTCGAGTTCTTCACTTATCTGTAATTTATGGCACATGAAATAAGAAAGTTTTATGATAGGATCGTTTTTCTAACTATTTACTCGTCTTGAGCATCTCTGTAAAAGAATTATCCAGCTTCCGCGGACAGGATAAGATCTAAACACAGTTAATCAAATAGATTGAAATTTTGTACGATTATTAAAACTGATCTTCAAAAGCCTATTTATTTTCGAGTAAAAAGATAGGGCAAGGGAGCATTTATTGTACAATTTAAGCACACAGCAAGCAATTTATACGATTTTTTAAAAACAAAACAAATGACTTTTATAAGAAGTTGACTTTTATAACAAGTTTGTTGCAAAGCACTTGATAGTTGTTTTACAAGTGGCAAAGTTTCCCTTGAAATAAAGGAAAAGGAAACTAACATACCTAAATTAAAATATTGTTTGATGATCTGGGACTCCTGTTTACTATCTGCATTCTCAACAAGTGGTAGTGGTTCGAAATACATTCTTAGGTACTATTTAATTACAGATTTTTCGGTCATTATCCATATGATTTGCATACTAGTCAACTTAGGCGAAAATAAGTTTTAAAATCTCTTAGAAAATAAGAAGAAAATATTCTTGCCTCATGTTTTACAATAAAATTTTAAATACTATTATTGATTGTCCTATTGAAATTTCGTGCTTGGAATTTCATATACCTGTTGCCAAAACTAGGCAAAAGAGAAAATTCTAAAACATTAATAAACACAATTACTTTAGAAATTCACTGTGCTTTTGAATGAGTGTGTTAGTTATCCAGAAATTTGGACTCATTTTTGTATCCATGAGATCACATCCGCGATTCCAGAAGATATACATCGTATAATATTATTTAAGGCACGCGTGTGACCGGGTGTGTTTTGTAATTTCTATTGTTTTTAAACGGAGTCGAATGTCCAGAACGCACCTAAATGTTCGAGTGAAAATTTGAAAAAATCATAAAAAATCAAAACTTTTAATAAAGTTAAGCAAATGGACATTGCTTATGTAATTTTTCCTTAGAAAACGATTGACATAAACTTTAGAACGCTAGCATGAACCGTTCTCGAGATATTGCACATTTTTTTAAATACATTTATCAAAAAATCCCATAAATTAAGAAAAATATATTAACTGTTGAGAAACATGTTCACTTTTCATATGTAATATCATGCAATAAATTGGGTGACATCATTCTCGTGGATCTATCTCGTTCCATTCATGAGAAAATATACTTTGAGTAATACTTTTGTATTTTAACGCCAATAATCATTTATCTGCCATATGAATAACACATTTCTCTGTCCATAACGCTTGGTGATTTAATACAATTTACTTGGTGATCTGATACATAACGTGACAAATTTGGCGGAATGTCGCCAACTTCGCGATTTTTTAAAATTCTGCCAAATTCATGAAAATCTCGCCAAATGGATTAAAATGACGCTAAAACCATGAAAATGACGACAATTGATGAAAATTCAATATCTTGGAAAGATTATAAATATCTGCTATAAGACTAAACTACTTTGTACTTTCCCTGCAATACATGGTAATATATAGGGAAAGTATTGGAATCATGTCGAAAATCGCAACTCGAGTTTTCGACGGATCTACACGTTTCAAGACTTCTAGAATACGAAAACACCATTTTTAGCGTGACGCCTGTGTGTGTGTCTGTCTATGCAGATTTTTAATCCACTGTAACTAAAAAACTAATGGACCGAATTTCACAAAATTTGGTAGGTAAGTCACTTGTAGGCGAGTTTGGAGCTGCTTAGTTTTGGGTACTATTCGAGATAAAGGAACTCGCCTGTTTTTACGAAATGGCCCGCTAAAGCTTGTATCCACTTTATCTAAAAAACGAATGGACTGAATTTCAAAAAATTCGGCAGATGACTTATTTGTGGGTCACCCTGGTGCTGTTTAGATTTTGGTATTATTCGGAATAAAATAACCTGCCTTTTTCTGCAAAATGGCCCGCAAAAATTGTCCAAATCTAAACTAAAGAACTACGGATGCTCAAATATATCCATTAAATGCTTTTTTAATACGTAATCTTTAGCGAAGAAAATAATAAGACCAACCCCATTACATTAGGACTAGCCGTTCTCGAGATATTTTAGTTTTTCTTATTTTCTCTACGCCACCTTTGAAAATAAGTACCGAATGAGAACGAAAATTGAATTAAAAGGGACATAAATGTAATTAAAATAAAGAGAACGTGGATATAAATCTGCAGGAAAAGGCATGTGATGCCCACATCAGATTTTTTTTACTGTTAAAGTATTAAATTCATTGCATATAAAGAAAGTCATGTGCTGCAGACATAAAAAATGTTTTTGTTAAATATTCTTGTTAGTGAACTATTTTCAACGAGCCCAACTTCTGTCCTCGAGACTGATGACTGCATCCATTGCGGTGGAAGTCACTTTGAACACAGCCAAAGACGATTCTGAAGAGGTCCCCGGTCCCTGCTCTAATACTGTAGACGTTATAACAAATAATCATCTACCAGATCAATGATAGATTAGCGCTTGTATGATTACAAAGCCATAACGTAGCACTTAAGCTTTGGGACATTAATGTTATTGCATTAGGTAAATATATACTATTGTTCCAGGATTTAATATAAATTCTGGTAGTTAAACTTTTGAAATTGTTGCATTCAAGGATGTCTTACTGTTGATGAAACACTGTAGTTTGTAATAATTGTCAACAAGTTACGAGAAGAAGCACTTGGGGGAAAATTCACCTTCTATCTATGATTATAGTTTTCGAGTAGTTCACTTTTTCTGCAATTAATAGCACGTGAAATAGAAAAGTATTATGATAGGATCGGATTTCAAAATATTTACTCATTTAGATTATCTCTATAAAAGAATAAGCCATTTTTTCATCGATTTCTATATATAGACAGGATAACCTCTAAACACAATAATCAAATAGAAAGGAATTTGGAACGAATATTACAACCGATGTGCTAAAGACTATGTATTTTCGAATAAAAAATGGGGCACGGGAAAGACGTCAAATTTATCAATCATTCATTTCAATTTTTCAACATAAAAGGACATTGTGATAGATTTGTAAAAAATGTTAAGTTTTTCTGAAATAGCAAATGCAGATATTTTTAATTCAATTTTTGACTTAGTTGACTACTTCCAATGAACTCGACTTCCACCCTTAGCACTCTGGCTGTATCCAATATGATCGAAGTCAGTTTGAACGTAGCCAAAGGCGACTCGAAAGTGGTTCATGGTTCCCGCACTAATGCTGACGTCTTTATAACTCACAATCCTCTGACACGTCAACGGTATGGCATCCCTGATTAATGATTACACGTCATAACGAAGTACTTAGTGTCTTAATTAAAAGTCTTTTCTATCCTGTTAGGAAAATATGTACTATTGTTGCGGAATTTAACATAAATTCTGGTAAACTTTTGAAATTTTTGCATTCAAAAATAAGTCTTATCGTTGATCGTTGATCAAACACTGTATGTAAGTATGATCAACAGGATGTGTGAAAAAGCACGTGGGAGAAAATCCACCCTCTGTCTAAGGTTATAATTTTCGAGTTCTTCACTTATCTGTAATTTATGGCACATGAAATAAGAAAGTTTTATGATAGGATCGTTTTTCTAACTATTTACTCGTCTTGAGCATCTCTGTAAAAGAATTATCCAGCTTCCGCGGACAGGATAAGATCTAAACACAGTTAATCAAATAGATTGAAATTTTGTACGATTATTAAAACTGATCTTCAAAAGCCTATTTATTTTCGAGTAAAAAGATAGGGCAAGGGAGCATTTATTGTACAATTTAAGCACAGAGCAAGCAATTTATACGATTTTTTAAAAACAAAACAAATGACTTTTATAAGAAGTTGACTTTTATAACAAGTTTGTTGCAAAGCACTTGATAGTTGTTTTACAAGTGGCAAAGTTTCCCTTGAAATAAAGGAAAAGGAAACTAACATACCTAAATTAAAATATTGTTTGATGATCTGGGACTCCTGTTTACTATCTGCATTCTCAACAAGTGGTAGTGGTTCGAAATACATTCTTAGGTACTATTTAATTACAGATTTTTCGGTCATTATCCATATGATTTGCATACTAGTCAACTTAGGCGAAAATAAGTTTTAAAATCTCTTAGAAAATAAGAAGAAAATATTCTTGCCTCTTGTTTTACTATAAAATTTTAAATACTATTATTGATTTTCCTATTGAAATTTCGTGCTTGGAATTTCATATACCTGTTGCCAAAACTAGGCAACAGAGAAAATTCTAAAACATTAATAAACACAATTACTTTAGAAATTCACTGTGCTTTTGAATGAGTGTGTTAGTTATCCAGAAATTTGGACTCATTTTTGTATCCATGAGATCACATCCGCTATTCCAGAAGATATACATCGTATAATATTATTTAAGGCACGCGTGTGACCGGGTGTGTTTTGTAATTTCTATTGTTTTTAAACGGAGTCGAATGTCCAGAACGCACCTAAATGTTCGAGTGAAAATTTGAAAAAATCATAAAAAATCAAAACTTTTAATAAAGTTAAGCAAATAGACATTGCTTATGTAATTTTTCCTTAGAAAACGATTGACATAAACTTTAGAACGCTAGCACGAACCGTTCTCGAGATATTGCACATTTTTTTAAATACATTTATCAAAAAATCCCATAAATTAAGAAAAATATATTAACTGTTGAGAAACATGTTCACTTTTCATATGTAATATCATGAAATAAATTGGGTGACATCATTCTCGTGGATCTATCTCGTTCCATTCATGAGAAAATATACTTTGAGTAATACTTTTGTATTTTAACGCCAATAATCATTTATCTGCCATATGAATAACACATTTCTCTGTCCATAACGCTTGGTGATTTAATACAATTTACTTGGTGATCTGATACATAACGTGACAAATTTGGCGGAATGTCGCCAACTTCGCGATTTTTTAAAATTCTGCCAAATTCATGAAAATCTCGCCAAATGGATTAAAATGACGCTAAAACCATGAAAATGACGACAATTGATGAAAATTCAATATCTTGGAAAGATTATAAGTATCTGCTATAAGACTAAACTACTTTGTACTTTCCCTGCAATACATGGTAATATATAGGGAAAGTATTGGAATCATGTCGAAAATCGCAACTCGAGTTTTCGACGGATCTACACGTTTCAAGACTTCTAGAATACGAAAACACCATTTTTAGCGTGACGCCTGTGTGTGTGTCTGTCTATGCAGATTTTTAATCCACTGTAACTAAAAAACTAATGGACCGAATTTCACAAAATTTGGTAGGTAAGTCACTTGTAGGCGAGTTTGGAGCTGCTTAGTTTTGGGTACTATTCGAGATAAAGGAACTCGCCTGTTTTTACGAAATGGCCCGCTAAAGCTTGTATCCACTTTATCTAAAAAACGAATGGACTGAATTTCAAAAAATTCGGCAGATGACTTATTTGTGGGTCACCCTGGTGCTGTTTAGATTTTGGTATTATTCGGAATAAAATAACCTGCCTTTTTCTGCAAAATGGCCCGCAAAAATTGTCCAAATCTAAACTAAAGAACTACGGATGCTCAAATATATCCATTAAATGCTTTTTTAATACGTAATCTTTAGCGAAGAAAATAATAAGACCAACCCCATTACATTAGGACTAGCCGTTCTCGAGATATTTTAGTTTTTCTTATTTTCTCTACGCCACCTTTGAAAATAAGTACCGAATGAGAACGAAAATTGAATTAAAAGGGACATAAATGTAATTAAAATAAAGAGAACGTGGATATAAATCTGCAGGAAAAGGCATGTGCTGCCCACATCAGATTTTTTTTACTGTTAAAGTATTAAATTCATTGCATATAAAGAAAGTCATGTGCTGCCCACATAAAAAATGTTTTTGTTAAATATTCTTGTTAGTGAACTATTTTCAACGAGCCCAACTTCTGTCCTCGAGACTGATGACTGCATCCATTGCGGTGGAAGTCACTTTGAACACAGCCAAAGACGATTCTGAAGAGGTCCCCGGTCCCTGCTCTAATACTGTAGACGTTATAACAAATAATCATCTACCAGATCAATGATAGATTAGCGCTTGTATGATTACAAAGCCATAACGTAGCACTTAAGCTTTGGGACATTAATGTTATTGCATTAGGTAAATATATACTATTGTTCCTGGATTTAATATAAATTCTGGTAGTTAAACTTTTGAAATTGTTGCATTCAAGGATGTCTTACTGTTGATGAAACACTGTAGTTTGTAATAATTGTCAACAAGATACGAGAAGAAGCACTTGGGGGATAATTCACCTTCTATCTATGATTATAGTTTTCGAGTAGTTCACTTTTTCTGCAATTAATAGCACGTGAAATAGAAAAGTATTATGATAGGATCGGATTTCAAAATATTTACTCATTTAGAGTATCTCTGTAAAAGAATAAGCCATTTTTTCATCGATTTCTATATATAGACAGGATAACCTCTAAACACAATAATCAAATAGAAAGGAATTTGGAACGAATATTACAACGGATGTGCTAAAGACTATGTATTTTCGAATAAAAAATGGGGCACGGGAAAGACGTCAAATTTATCAATCATTCATTTCAATTTTTCAACATAAAAGGACATTGTGATAGATTTGTAAAAAATGTAAAGTTTTTCTGAAATAGCAAATGCAGATATTTTTAATTCAATTTTTGACTTAGTTGACTACATCCAATGAACTCGACTTCCGCCCTTAGCATTCTGGCTGTATCCAATATGAATGAAGTCAGTTTGAACGTAGCCAAAGGCGACTCGAAAGTGGTCCATGGTCCCCGCACTAATGCTGACGTCTTTATAACTCACAATCCTCTGACACGTCAACGGTATGGCATCCCTGATTAATGATTACACGTCATAACGAAGTACTTAGTGTCTTAATTAAAAGTCTTTTCTATCCTGTTAGGAAAATATGTACTATTGTTGCGGAATTTAACATAAATTCTGGTAAACTTTTGAAATTTTTGCATTCAAAAATAAGTCTTATCGTTGATCGTTGATCAAACACTGTATGTAAGTATGATCAACAGGATGTGTGAAAAAGCACGTGGGAGAAAATCCACCCTCTGTCTATGGTTATAATTTTCGAGTTCTTCACTTATCTGTAATTTATGGCACATGAAATAAGAAAGTTTTATGATAGGATCGTTTTTCTAACTATTTACTCGTCTTGAGCATCTCTGTAAAAGAATTATCCAGCTTCCGCGGACAGGATAAGATCTAAACACAGTTAATCAAATAGATTGAAATTTTGTACGATTATTAAAACTGATCTTCAAAAGCCTATTTATTTTCGAGTAAAAAGATAGGGCAAGGGAGCATTTATTGTACAATTTAAGCACAGAGCAAGCAATTTATACGATTTTTTAAAAACAAAACAAATGACTTTTATAAGAAGTTGACTTTTATAACAAGTTTTTTGCAAAGCACTTGATAGTTGTTTTACAAGTGGCAAAGTTTCCCTTGAAATAAAGGAAAAGGAAACTAACATACCTAAATTAAAATATTGTTTGATGATCTGGGACTCCTATTTACTATCTGCATTCTCAACAAGTGGTAGTGGTTCGAAATACATTCTTAGGTACTATTTAATTACAGATTTTTCGGTCATTATCCATATGATTTGCATACTAGTCAACTTAGGCGAAAATTAGTTTTAAAATCTCTTAGAAAATAAGAAGAAAATATTCTTGCCTCTTGTTTTACTATAAAATTTTAAATACTATTATTGATTGTCCTATTGAAATTTCGTGCTTGGAATTTCATATACCTGTTGCCAAAACTAGGCAAAAAAGAAAATTCTAAAACATTAATAAACACAATTACTTTAGAAATTTTCTGTGCTTTTAAATGAGTGTGTTAGTTATCCAGAAATTTGGACTCATTTTTGTATCCTTGAGATCACATCCGCTATTCCAGAAGATATACATCGTATAATATTATTTAAGGCACGCGTGTGATCGGGTGTGTTTTGTAATTTCTATTGTTTTTAATCGGAGTCGAATGTCCAGAACGCACCTAAATGTTCGAGTGAAAATTTGAAAAAATCATAAAAAATCAAAACTTTTAATAAAGTTAAGCAAATAGACATTGCTTATGTAATTTTTCCTTAGAAAACGATTGACATAAACTTTAGAACGCTAGCACGAACCGTTCTCGAGATATTGCACATTTTTTTAAATACATTTATCAAAAAATCCCATAAATTAAGAAAAATATATTAACTGTTGAGAAACATGTTCACTTTTCATATGTAATATCATGCAATAAATTGGGTGACATCATTCTCGTGGATCTATCTCGTTCCATTCATGAGAAAATATACTTTGAGTAATACTTTTGTATTTTAACGCCAATAATCATTTATCTGCTATATGAATAACACATTTCTCTGTCCATAACGCTTGGTGATTTAATACAATTTACTTGGTGATCTGATACATAACGTGACAAATTTGGCGGAATGTGGCCAACTTCGCGATTTTTTAAAATTCTGCCAAATTCATGAAAATCTCGCCAAATGGATTAAAATGACGCTAAAACCATGAAAATGACGACAATTGATGAAAATTCAATATCTTGGAAAGATTATAAGTATCTGCTATAAGAATAAACTACTTTGTACTTTCCCTGCAATACATGGTAATATATAGGGAAAGTATTGGAATCATGTCGAAAATCGCAACTCGAGTTTTCGACGGATCTACACGTTTCAAGACTTCTAGAATACGAAAACACCATTTTTAGCGTGACGTCTGTGTGTGTGTCTGTCTATGCAGATTTTTAATCCACTGTAACTAAAAAACTAATGGACCAAATTTCACAAAATTTGGTAGATAAGTCACTTCTAGGCGAGTTTGGAGCTGCTTAGTTTTGGGTACGATTCGAGATAAAGGAACTCGCCTGTTTTTACGAAATGGCCCGCTAAAGCTTGTATCCACTTTATCTAAAAAACGAATGGACTGAATTTCAAAAAATTCGGCAGATAACTTATTTGTGGGTCACCCTGGTGCTGATTAGATTTTGGTATTATTCGGAATAAAATAACCTGCCTTTTTCTGCAAAATGGCCCGCAAAAATTGTCCAAATCTAAACTAAAGAACTACGGATGCTCAAATATATCCATTGAATGCTTTTTTAATACGTAATCTTTAGCGAAGAAAATAATAAGACCAACCCCATTACATTAGGACTAGCCGTTCTCGAGATATTTTAGTTTTTCTTATTTTCTCTACGCCACCTTTGAAAATAAGTACCGAATGAGAACGAAAATTGAATTAAAAGGGAAATAAATGTAATTAAAATAAAGAGAACGTGGATATAAATCTGCAGGAAAAGGCATGTGCTGCTCACATCAGATTTTTTTTACTGTAAAAGTATTAAATTCATTGCATATAAAGAAAGTCATGTGCTGCCCACATAAAAAATGTTTTTGTTAAATAGTCGAGTTAGTGAACTATTTCCAACGAGCCCAACTTCTGCCCTCGAGACTGATGACTGCATCCATTGCGGTGGAAGTCACTTTGAACACAGCCAAAGACGATTCTGAAGAGGTCCCCGGTCCCTGCTCTAATACTGTAGACGTTATAACAAATAATCATCTACCAGATCAATGATAGAGTAGCGCTTGTATGATTACAAAGCTATAACGTAGCACTTAAGCTTTGGGACATTAATGTTATTGCATTAGGTAAATATATACTATTGTTCCTGGATTTAATATAAATTCTGGTAGTTAAACTTTTGAAATTGTTGCATTCAAGGATGTCTTACTGTTGATGAAACACTGTAGTTTGTAATAATTGTCAACAAGATACGAGAAGAAGCACTTGGGGGAAAATTCACCTTCTATCTATGATTATAATTTTCGAGTAGTTCACTTTTTCTGCAATTAATAGCACGTGAAATAGAAAAGTATTATGATAGGATCGGATTTCAAAATATTTACTCATTTAGAGTATCTCTGTAAATGAATAAGCCATTTTTTCATCGATTTCTATATATAGACAGGATAACCTCTAAACACAATAATCAAATAGAAAGGAATTTGGAACGAATATTACAACCGATGTGCTAAAGACTATGTATTTTCGAATAAAAAATGGGGCACGGGAAAGACGTCAATTTTATCAATCATTCATTTCAATTTTTCAACATAAAAGGACATTGTGATAGATTTGTAAAAAATGTAAAGTTTTTCTGAAATAGCAAATGCAGATATTTTTAATTCAATTTTTGACTTAGTTGACTACTTCCAATGAACTCGACTTCCGCCCTTAGCACTCTGGCTGTATCCAATATGATTGAAGTCAGTTTGAACGTAGCCAAAGGCGACTCGAAAGTGGTCCATGGTCCCCGCACTAATGCTGACGTCTTTATAACTCACAATCCTCTGACAGGTCAACGGTATGGCATCCCTGATTAATGATTACACGTCATAACGAAGTACTTAGTGTCTTAATTAAAAGTCTTTTCTATCCTGTTAGGAAAATATGTACTATTGTTGCGGAATTTAACATAAATTCTATTAAACTTTTGAAATTTTTGCATTCAAAAATAAGTCTTATCGTTGATCGTTGATCAAACACTGTATGTAAGTATGATCAACAGGATGTGTGAAAAAGCACGTGGGAGAAAATCCACCCTCTGTCTATGGTTATAATTTTCGAGTTCTTCACTTATCTGTAATTTATGGCACATGAAATAAAAAAGTTTTATGATAGGATCGTTTTTCTAACTATTTAATCGTCTTGAGCATCTCTGTAAAAGAATTATCCAGCTTCCGCGGACAGGATAAGATCTAAACACAGTTAATCAAATAGATTGAAATTTTGTACGATTATTAAAACTGATCTTCAAAAGCCTATTTATTTTCGAGTAAAAAGATAGGGCAAGGGAGCATTTATTGTACAATTTAAGCACAGAGCAAGCAATTTATACGATTTTTAAAAAACAAAACAAATGACTTTTATAAGAAGTTGACTTTTATAAAAAGTTTGTTGCAAAGCACTTGATAGTTGTTTTACAAGTGGCAAAGTTTCCCTTGAAATAAAGGAAAAGGAAACTAACATACCTAAATTAAAATATTGTTTGATGATCTGGGACTCCTATTTACTATCTGCATTCTCAACAAGTGGTAGTGGTTCGAAATACATTCTTAGGTACTATTTAATTACAGATTTTTCGGACATTATCCATATGATTTGCATACTAGTCAACTTAGGCGAAAATAAGTTTAAAAATCTCTTAGAAAATAAGAAGAAAATATTCTTGCCTCTTGTTTTACTATAAAATTTTAAATACTATTATTGATTGTCCTATTGAAATTTCGTGCTTGGAATTTCATATACCTGTTGCCAAAACTAGGCAAAAGAGAAAATTCTAAAACATTAATAAACACAATTACTTTAGAAATTCACTGTGCTTTTGAATGAGTGTGTTAGTTATCCAGAAATTTGGACTCATTTTTGTATCCTTGAGATCACATCCGCTATTCCAGAAGATATACATCGTATAATATTATTTAAGGCACGCGTGTGATCGGGTGTGTTTTGTAATTTCTATTGTTTTTAAACGGAGTCGAATGTCCAGAACGCACCTAAATGTTCGAGTGAAAATTTGAAAAAATCATAAAAAATCAAAACTTTTAATAAAGTTAAGCAAATAGACATTGCTTATGTAATTTTTCCTTAGAAAACGATTGACATAAACTTTAGAACGCTAGCACAAACCGTTCTCGAGATATTGCACATTTTTTTAAATACATTTATCAAAAAATCCCATAAATTAAGAAAAATATATTAACTGTTGAGAAACATGTTCACTTTTCATATGTAATATCATGCAATAAATTGGGTGACATCATTCTCGTGGATCTATCTCGTTCCATTCATGAGAAAATATACTTTGAGTAATACTTTTGTATTTTAACGCCAATAATCATTTATCTGCTATATGAATAACACATTTCTCTGTCCATTACGCTTGGTGATTTAATACAATTTACTTGGTGATCTGATACATAACGTGATAAATTTGGCGGAATGTCGCAAACTTCGCGATTTTTTAAAATGCTGCCAAATTCATGAAAATCTCGCCAAATGGATTAAAATGACGCTAAAACCATGAAAATGACGACAATTGATGAAAATTCAATATCTTGGAAATATTATAAGTATCTGCTAAAAGACTAAACTACTTTGTACTTTCCCTGCAATACATGGTAATATATAGGGAAAGTATTGGAATCATGTCGAAAATCGCAACTCGAGTTTTCGACGGATCTACACGTTTCAAGACTTCTAGAATACGAAAACACCATTTTTAGCGTGACGTCTGTGTGTGTGTCTGTCTATGCAGATTTTTAATCCACTGTAACTAAAAAACTAATGGACCGAATTTCACAAAATTTGGTAGGTAAGTCACTTGTAGGCGAGTTTGGAGCTGCTTAGTTTTGGGTACGATTCGAGATAAAGGAACTCGCCTGTTTTTACGAAATGGCCCGCTAAAGCTTGTATCCACTTTATCTAAAAAACGAATGGACTGAATTTCAAAAAATTCGGCAGATGACTTATTTGTGGGTCACCCTGGTGCTGTTTAGATTTTGGTATTATTCGGAATAAAATAACCTGCCTTTTTCTGCAAAATGGCCCGCAAAAATTGTAAAAATCTAAACTAAAGAACTACGGATGCTCAAATATATCCATTAAATGCTTTTTTAATACGTAATCTTTAGCGAAGAAAATAATAAGACCAACCCCATTCATTACATTAGGACTAGCCGTTCTCGAGATATTTTAGTTTTTCTTATTTTCTCTACGCCGTCTTTGAAAATAAGTACCGAATGAGAACGAAAATTGAATTAAAAGGGAAATAAATGTAATTAAAATAAAGAGAACGTGGATATAAATCTGCAGGAAAAGTCATGTGCTGCCCACATCAGATTTTTTTTACTGTAAAAGTATTAAATTCATTGCATATAAAGAAAGTCATGTGCTGCCCACATAAAAAATGTTTTTGTTAAATATTCGTGTTAGTGAACTATTTCCAACGAGCCCAACTTCTGCCCTCGAGACTGATGACTGCATCCATTGCGGTGGAAGTCACTTTGAACACAGCCAAAGACGATTCTGAAGTGGTCCCCGGTCCCTGCTCTAATACTGTAGACGTTATAACAAATAATCATCTACCAGATCAATGATAGAGTAGCACTTGTATGATTACAAAGCTATAACGTAGCACTTAAGCTTTGGGACATTAATGTTATTGCATTAGGTAAATATATACTATTGTTCCTGGATTTAATATAAATTCTGGTAGTTAAACTTTTGAAATTGTTGCATTCAAGGATGTCTTACTGTTGATGAAACACTGTAGTTTGTAATAATTGTCAACAAGATACGAGAAGAAGCACTTGGGGGAAAATTCACCTTCTATCTATGATTATAATTTTCGAGTAGTTCACTTTTTCTGCAATTAATAGCACGTGAAATAGAAAAGTATTATGATAGGATCGGATTTCAAAATATTTTCTCATTTAGAGTATCTCTGTAAATGAATAAGCCATTTTTTCATCGATTTCTATATATAGACAGGATAACCTCTAAACACAATAATCAAATAGAAAGGAATTTGGAACGAATATTACAACCGATGTGCTAAAGACTATGTATTTTCGAATAAAAAATGGGGCACGGGAAAGACGTCAATTTTATCAATCATTCATTTCAATTTTTCAACATAAAAGGACATTGTGATAGATTTGTAAAAAATGTAAAGTTTTTCTGAAATAGCAAATGCAGATATTTTTAATTCAATTTTTGACTTAGTTGACTACTTCCAATGAACTCGACTTCCGCCCTTAGCACTCTGGCTGTATCCAATATGATTGAAGTCAGTTTGAACGTAGCCAAAGGCGACTCGAAAGTGGTCCATGGTCCCCGCACTAATGCTGACGTCTTTATAACTCACAATCCTCTGACAGGTCAACGGTATGGCATCCCTGATTAACCCTTTCGCGACGAGTGGCACGCATACGCGCCAGCTGTGAAGTTGCATTCAAGGACGAACGGCACTCCCGCGGGCCGGAGGAAATTTTACTCTAAAGGACGACTGGCACGTATGGGTGTTTCTATGTGGAACGTTTTAGTTTGAATGTATTTGTCTCCTAGATGGCGCTAAATGCCCGTGGAAGCAACTTAAATGTATTTTGTAGATGTTTGACCTTGGCACAAGGAGAATGCAATGAATTATTTCTCCATTTGGAGCGGTGAAACACATGGTTCTGTAAAGTAAACATAGCACTTCTCGTAGCATCAACAATTTTATAATTGAGTTCCGGGTCTCGTTCTGATTTTGTCTTTTATTGATTTGGTTGTTGAATTAGAGGAATATAAGAGAGGTTTTTTTTTTGAGTGGGTGGGGGAGGGGGGGGGTAAAGGAATGTGCGGCAATGAAATGATTAGGTTATTTATGTTCTCATGGAAAGGAAGGCTGGGATTTCGTTAATATATCCCATCGAAAAGGTCCAGATATGGAATAAAAATATATAAATCGTCAGAATCGGAATGAGGCCATAAATGGAATTTCCTTGTGTATACTGGAAAGGACACGGGATTATCAAGCTCTGATGGTGGGTATGGAGAACGCGTTGTGAAAACACTTCTAAGTGAACTTTCAGGAAAAGGATATACTTTGTATTTGGATAAATTTTTTACCTCTCCTGTACTTGCAAAGTATTTGTTGTCTAAGAATACGCATATATGTGGTACAGTTTTAAAAAATCGGAAGGACATGCCAAAGAATTATCCATCTGTACCTAAAACATATATACACTAAAATTTTTAATATTTTGATAAAAGAAAATTTGAATAAAAAATATACATCAAATAGAAAATAAGTATTTCCTTTCTTCCTGAAAAAAGTAGAATGCTGTGTTGAACGGGTGATTTTTAGTGAATTTTTTTCGAGAGTAAGGCTTAGCGCAAAAAAGTAGCCGTCTTTTACACACATTTTGGAAACGAAGCGCTTCGTCCTTTGGGCCACGGTAGTTTCGGAATGCCGCCGTCCCGAAAGGGTTAATGATTACACGTCATAACGAAGTACTTAGTGTCTTAATTAAAAGTATTTTCTATCCTGTTAGGAAAATATGTACTATTGTTGCGGAATTTAACATAAATTCTATTAAACTTTTGAAATTTTTGCATTCAAAAATAAGTCTTATCGTTGATCGTTGATCAAACACTGTATGTAAGTATGATCAACAGGATGTGTGAAAAAGCACGTGGGAGAAAATCCACCCTCTGTCTATGGTTATAATTTTCGAGTTCTTCACTTATCTGTAATTTATGGCACATGAAATAAAAAAGTTTTATGATAGGATCGTTTTTCTAACTATTTAATCGTCTTGAGCATCTCTGTAAAAGAATTATCCAGCTTCCGCGGACAGGATAAGATCTAAACACAGTTAATCAAATAGATTGAAATTTTGTACGATTATTAAAACTGATCTTCAAAAGCCTATTTATTTTCGAGTAAAAAGATAGGGCAAGGGAGCATTTATTGTACAATTTAAGCACAGAGCAAGCAATTTATACGATTTTTAAAAAACAAAACAAATGACTTTTATAAGAAGTTGACTTTTATAAAAAGTTTGTTGCAAAGCACTTGATAGTTGTTTTACAAGTGGCAAAGTTTCCCTTGAAATAAAGGAAAAGGAAACTAACATACCTAAATTAAAATATTGTTTGATGATCTGGGACTCCTATTTACTATCTGCATTCTCAACAAGTGGTAGTGGTTCGAAATACATTCTTAGGTACTATTTAATTACAGATTTTTCGGACATTATCCATATGATTTGCATACTAGTCAACTTAGGCGAAAATAAGTTTAAAAATCTCTTAGAAAATAAGAAGAAAATATTCTTGCCTCTTGTTTTACTATAAAATTTTAAATACTATTATTGATTGTCCTATTGAAATTCCGTGCTTGGAATTTCATATACCTGTTGCCAAAACTAGGCAAAAGAGAAAATTCTAAAACATTAATAAACACAATTACTTTAGAAATTCACTGTGCTTTTGAATGAGTGTGTTAGTTATCCAGAAATTTGGACTCATTTTTGTATCCTTGAGATCACATCCGCTATTCCAGAAGATATACATCGTATAATATTATTTAAGGCACGCGTGTGATCGGGTGTGTTTTGTAATTTCTATTGTTTTTAAACGGAGTCGAATGTCCAGAACGCACCTAAATGTTCGAGTGAAAATTTGAAAAAATCATAAAAAATCAAAACTTTTAATAAAGTTAAGCAAATAGACATTGCTTTTGTAATTTTTCCTTAGAAAACGATTGACATAAACTTTAGAACGCTAGCACGAACCGTTCTCGAGATATTGCACATTTTTTTAAATACATTTATCAAAAAATCCCATAAATTAAGAAAAATATATTAACTGTTGAGAAACATGTTCACTTTTCATATGTAATATCATGCAATAAATTGGGTGACATCATTCTCGTGGATCTATCTCGTTCCATTCATGAGAAAATATACTTTGAGTAATACTTTTGTATTTTAACGCCAATAATCATTTATCTGCTATATGAATAACACATTTCTCTGTCCATTACGCTTGGTGATTTAATACAATTTACTTGGTGATCTGATACATAACGTGATAAATTTGGCGGAATGTCGCCAACTTCGCGATTTTTTAAAATGCTGCCAAATTCATGAAAATCTCGCCAAATGGATTAAAATGACGCTAAAACCATGAAAATGACGACAATTGATGAAAATTCAATATCTTGGAAATATTATAAGTATCTGCTAAAAGACTAAACTACTTTGTACTTTCCCTGCAATACATGGTAATATATAGGGAAAGTATTGGAATCATGTCGAAAATCGCAACTCGAGTTTTCGACGGATCTACACGTTTCAAGACTTCTAGAATACGAAAACACCATTTTTAGCGTGACGTCTGTGTGTGTGTCTGTCTATGCAGATTTTTAATCCACTGTAACTAAAAAACTAATGGACCGAATTTCACAAAATTTGGTAGGTAAGTCACTTGTAGGCGAGTTTGGAGCTGCTTAGTTTTGGGTACGATTCGAGATAAAGGAACTCGCCTGTTTTTACGAAATGGCCCGCTAAAGCTTGTATCCACTTTATCTAAAAAACGAATGGACTGAATTTCAAAAAATTCGGCAGATGACTTATTTGTGGGTCACCCTGGTGCTGTTTAGATTATGGTATTATTCGGAATAAAATAACCTGCCTTTTTCTGCAAAATGGCCCGCAAAAATTGTAAAAATCTAAACTAAAGAACTACGGATGCACAAATATATCCATTAAATGCTTTTTTAATACGTAACCTTTAGCGAAGAAAATAATAAGACCAACCCCATTCATTACATTAGGACTAGCCGTTCTCGAGATATTTTAGTTTTTCTTATTTTCTCTACGCCGTCTTTGAAAATAAGTACCGAATGAGAACGAAAATTGAATTAAAAGGGAAATAAATGTAATTAAAATAAAGAGAACGTGGATATAAATCTGCAGGAAAAGTCATGTGCTGCCCACATCAGATTTTTTTTACTGTAAAAGTATTAAATTCATTGCATATAAAGAAAGTCATGTGCTGCCCACATAAAAAATGTTTTTGTTAAATATTCGTGTTAGTGAACTATTTCCAACGAGCCCAACTTCTGCCCTCGAGACTGATGACTGCATCCATTGCGGTGGAAGTCACTTTGAACACAGCCAAAGACGATTCTGAAGTGGTCCCCGGTCCCTGCTCTAATACTGTAGACGTTATAACAAATAATCATCTACCAGATCAATGATAGAGTAGCACTTGTATGATTACAAAGCCATAACGTAGCACTTAAGCTTTGGGACATTAATGTTATTGCATTAGGTAAATATATACTATTGTTCCTGGATTTAATATAAATTCTGGTAGTTAAATTTTTGAAATTGTTGCATTCAAGGATGTCTTACTGTTGATGAAACACTGTAGTTTGTAATAATTGTCAACAAGATACGAGAAGAAGCACTTGGGGGAAAATTCACCTTCTATCTATGATTATAGTTTTCGAGTAGTTCACTTTTTCTGCAATTAATAGCACGTGAAATAGAAAAGTATTATGATAGGATCGGATTTCAAAATATTTTCTCATTTAGACTATCTCTGTAAAAGAATAAGATATTTTTTCATCGATTTCTATATATAGACAGGATAACCTCTAAACACAATAATCAAATAGAAAGGAATTTGGAACGAATATTACAACGGATGTGCTAAAGACTATGTATTTTCGAATAAAAAATGGGGCACGGGAAAGACGTCAAATTTATCAATCATTCATTTCAATTTTTCAACATAAAAGGACATTGTGATAGATTTGTAAAAAATGTAAAGTTTTTCTGAAATAGCATATGCAGATATTTTTAATTCAATTTTTGACTTAGTTGACTACTTCCAATGAACTCGACTTCCACCCTTAGCACTCTGGCTGTATCCAATATGATTGAAGTCAGTTTGAACGTAGCCAAAGGCGACTCGAAAGTGGTCCATGGTCAACGCACTAATGCTGACGTCTTTATAACTCACAATCCTCTGACACGTCAACGGTATGGCATCCCTGATTAATGATTACACGTCATAACGAAGTACTTAGTGCCTTAATTAAAAGTCTTTTCTATACTGTTAGGAAAATATGTACTATTGTTGCGGAATTTAACATAAATTCTGGTAAACTTTTGAAAATTTGCATTCAAAAATAAGTCTTATCGTTGATCGTTGATCAAACACTGTATGTAAGTATGATCAACAGGATGTGTGAAAAAGCACGTGGGAGAAAATCCACCCTTATGTCTATGGTTATAATTTTCGAGTTCTTCACTTATCTGTAATTTATGGCACATGAAATAAGAAAGTTTTATGATAGGATCGTTTTTCTAACTATTTACTCGTCTTGAGCATCTCTGTAAAAGAATTATCCAGCTTCCGCGGACATGATAAGTTCTAAACCCAGTTAATCAAATAGATTGAAATTTTGTACGATTATTAAAACTGGTCTTCAAAAGCCTATTTATTTTCGAGTAAAAAGATAGGGCAAGGGATCATTTATTGTACAATTTAAGCACAGAGCAAGCAATTTATACGATTTTTTAAAAACAAAACAAATGACTTTTATAAGAAGTTGACTTTTATAACAAGTTTGTTGCAAAGCACTTGATAGTTGTTTTACAAGTGGCAAAGTTTCCCTTGAAATAAAGGAAAAGGAAACTAACATACCTAAATTAAAATATTGTTTGATGATCTGGGACTCCTATTTACTATCTGCATTCTCAACAAGTGGTAGTGGTTCGAAGTACATTCTTAGGTACTATTTAATTACAGATTTTTCGGTCATTATCCATATGATTTGCATACTTGTCAACTTAGGCGAAAATTAGTTTTAAAATCTCTTAGAAAATAAGAAGAAAATATTCTTGCCTCTTGTTTTACTATAAAATTTTAAATACTATTATTGATTGTCCTATTGAAATTTCGTGCTTGGAATTTCATATACCTGTTGCCAAAACTAGGCAAAAGAGAAAATTCTAAAACATTAATAAACACAATTACTTTAGAAATTTACTGTGCTTTTGAATGAGTGTGTTAGTTATCCAGAAATTTGGACTCATTTTTGTATCCTTGAGATCACATCCGCTATTCCAGAAGATATACATCGTATAATATTATTTAAGGCACGCGTGTGATCGGGTGTGTTTTGTAATTTCTATTGTTTTTCAACGGAGTCGAATGTCCAGAACGCACCTAAATGTTCGAGTGAAAATTTGAAAAATCATAAAAAAGCAAAACTTTTAATAAAGTTAAGCAAATAGACATTGCTTATGTAATTTTTCCTTAGAAAACGATTGACATAAACTTTAGAACGCTAGCACGAACCGTTCTCGAGATATTGCACATTTTTTTAAATACATTTATCAAAAAATCCCATAAATTAAGAAAAATATATTAACTGTTGAGAAACATGTTCACTTTTCATATGTAATATCATGCAATAAATTGGGTGACATCATTCTCGTGGATCTATCTCGTTCCATTCACGAGAAAATATACTTTGAGTAATACTTTTGTATTTTAACGCCAATAATCATTTATCTGCTATATGAATAACACATTTCTCTGTCCATAACGCTTGGTGATTTAATACAATTTACTTGGTGATCTGATACATAACGTGACAAATTTGGCGGAATGTCGCCAACTTCGCGATTTTTTAAAATGCTGCCAAATTCATGAAAATTTCGCCAAATGGATAAAAATGACGCTAAAACCATGGAAATGACGACAATTGATGAAAATTCAATATCTTGGAAAGATTATAAGTATCTGCTATAAGAATAAACTACCTTGTACTTTCCCTGCAATACATGGTAATATATAGGGAAAGTATTGGAATCATGTCGAAAATCGCAACTCGAGTTTTCGACGGATCTACACGTTTCAAGACTTCTAGAATACGAAAACACCATTTTTAGCGTGACGTCTGTGTGTGTCTGTCTATGCAGATTTTAATCCACTGAAAATAAAAAACTAATGGACCGAATTTCACAAAATTTGGTAGGTAAGTCACTTGTAGGTGAGTTTGGAGCTGCTTAGTTTTGGGTACGATTCGAGATAAAGGAACTCGCCTGTTTTTACGAAATGGCCCGCTAAAGATTGTATCCACTTTATCTAAAAAACGAATTGACTGAATTTCAAAAAATTCGGCAGATGACTTATTTGTGGGTCTCCCTGGTGCTGTTTAGATTTTGGTATTATTCGGAATAAAATAACCTGCCTTTTTCTGCAAAATGGCCCGCAAAAATTGTCCAAATCTAAACTAAAGAACTACGGATGCTCAAATATATCCATTAAATGCTTTTTTAATACGTA
This sequence comes from Amaurobius ferox, assembly GCA_951213105.1. Classification (NCBI taxonomy): domain Eukaryota; kingdom Metazoa; phylum Arthropoda; class Arachnida; order Araneae; family Amaurobiidae; genus Amaurobius; species Amaurobius ferox. The sequence continues at coordinate 138,868,691 of OX578139.1, forward strand.
AACTTTAGCGAAGAAAATAATAAGACCAACCCCATTACATTAGGACTAGCCGTTCTCGAGATATTTTAGTTTTTCTTATTTTCTCTACGCCACCTTTGAAAATAAGTACCGAATGAGAACGAAAATTGAATTAAAAGGGAAATAAATGTAATTAAAATAAAGAGAACGTGGATATAAATCTGCAGGAAAAGGCATGTGCTGCTCACATCAGATTTTTTTTACTGTAAAAGTATTAAATTCATTGCATATAAAGAAAGTCATGTGCTGCCCACATAAAAAATGTTTTTGTTAAATAGTCGAGTTAGTGAACTATTTCCAACGAGCCCAACTTCTGCCCTCGAGACTGATGACTGCATCCATTGCGGTGGAAGTCACTTTGAACACAGCCAAAGACGATTCTGAAGAGGTCCCCGGTCCCTGCTCTAATACTGTAGACGTTATAACAAATAATCATCTACCAGATCAATGATAGAGTAGCGCTTGTATGATTACAAAGCTATAACGTAGCACTTAAGCTTTGGGACATTAATGTTATTGCATTAGGTAAATATATACTATTGTTCCTGGATTTAATATAAATTCTGGTAGTTGAACTTTTGAAATTGTTGCATTCAAGGATGTCTTACTGTTGATGAAACACCGTAGTTTGTAATAATTGTCAACAAGATACGAGAAGAAGCACTTGGGGGAAAATTCACCTTCTATCTATGATTATAATTTTCGAGTAGTTCACTTTTTCTGCAATTAATAGCACGTGAAATAGAAAAGTATTATGATAGGATCGGATTTCAAAATATTTACTCATTTAGAGTATCTCTGTAAATGAATAAGCCATTTTTTCATCGATTTCTATATATAGACAGGATAACCTCTAAACACAATAATCAAATAGAAAGGAATTTGGAACGAATATTACAACCGATGTGCTAAAGACTATGTATTTTCGAATAAAAAATGGGGCACGGGAAAGACGTCAATTTTATCAATCATTCATTTCAATTTTTCAACATAAAAGGACATTGTGATAGATTTGTAAAAAATGTAAAGTTTTTCTGAAATAGCAAATGCAGATATTTTTAATTCAATTTTTGACTTAGTTGACTACTTCCAATGAACTCGACTTCCGCCCTTAGCACTCTGGCTGTATCCAATATGATTGAAGTCAGTTTGAACGTAGCCAAAGGCGACTCGAAAGTGGTCCATGGTCCCCGCACTAATGCTGACGTCTTTATAACTCACAATCCTCTGACACGTCAACGGTATGGCATCCCTGATTAATGATTACACGTCATAACGAAGTACTTAGTGTCTTAATTAAAAGTCTTTTCTATCCTGTTAGGAAAATATGTACTATTGTTGCGGAATTTAACATAAATTCTGGTAAACTTTTGAAAATTTGCATTCAAAAATAAGTCTTATCGTTGATCGTTGATCAAACACTGTATGTAAGTATGATCAACAGGATGTGTGAAAAAGCACGTGGGAGAAAATCCACCCTTATGTCTATGGTTATAATTTTCGAGTTCTTCACTTATCTGTAATTTATGGCACATGAAATAAGAAAGTTTTATGATAGGATCGTTTTTCTAACTATTTACTCGTCTTGAGCATCTCTGTAAAAGAATTATCCAGCTTCCGCGGACAGGATAAGATCTAAACCCAGTTAATCAAATAGATTGAAATTTTGTACGATTATTAAAACTGATCTTCGAAAGCCTATTTATTTTCGAGTAAAAAGATAGGGCAAGGGATCATTTATTGTACAATTTAAGCACAGAGCAAGCAATTTATACGATTTTTTAAAAACAAAACAAATGACTTTTATAAGAAGTTGACTTTTATAACAAGTTTGTTGCAAAGCACTTGATAGTTGTTTTACAAGTGGCAAAGTTTCCCTTGAAATAAAGGAAAAGGAAACTAACATACCTAAATTAAAATATTGTTTGATGATCTGGGACTCCTATTTACTATCTGCATTCTCAACAAGTGGTAGTGGTTCGAAGTACATTCTTAGGTACTATTTAATTACAGATTTTTCGGTCATTATCCATATGATTTGCATACTTGTCAACTTAGGCGAAAATTAGTTTTAAAATCTCTTAGAAAATAAGAAGAAAATATTCTTGCCTCTTGTTTTACTATAAAATTTTAAATACTATTATTGATTGTCCTATTGAAATTTCGTGCTTGGAATTTCATATACCTGTTGCCAAAACTAGGCAAAAGAGAAAATTCTAAAACATTAATAAACACAATTACTTTAGAAATTCACTGTGCTTTTGAATGAGTGTGTTAGTTATCCAGAAATTTGGACTCATTTTTGTATCCATGAGATCACATCCGCTATTCCAGAAGATATACATCGTATAATATTATTTAAGGCACGCGTGTGACCGGGTGTGTTTTGTAATTTCTATTGTTTTTCAACGGAGTCGAATGTCCAGAACGCACCTAAATGTTCGAGTGAAAATTTGAAAAATCATAAAAAAGCAAAACTTTTAATAAAGTTAAGCAAATAGACATTGCTTATGTAATTTTTCCTTAGAAAACGATTGACATAAACTTTAGAACGCTAGCACGAACCGTTCTCGAGATATTGCACATTTTTTTAAATACATTTATCAAAAAATCCCATAAATTAAGAAAAATATATTAACTGTTGAGAAACATGTTCACTTTTCATATGTAATATCATGCAATAAATTGGGTGACATCATTCTCGTGGATCTATCTCGTTCCATTCACGAGAAAATATACTTTGAGTAATACTTTTGTATTTTAACGCCAATAATCATTTATCTGCTATATGAATAACACATTTCTCTGTCCATAACGCTTGGTGATTTAATACAATTTACTTGGTGATCTGATACATAACGTGACAAATTTGGCGGAATGTCGCCAACTTCGCGATTTTTTAAAATGCTGCCAAATTCATGAAAATTTCGCCAAATGGATAAAAATGACGCTAAAACCATGGAAATGACGACAATTGATGAAAATTCAATATCTTGGAAAGATTATAAGCATCTGCCAAAAGAATAAACTACCTTGTACTTTCCCTGCAATACATGGTAATATATAGGGAAAGTATTGGAATCATGTCGAAAATCGCAACTCGAGTTTTCGACGGATCTACACGTTTCAAGACTTCTAGAATACGAAAACACCATTTTTAGCGTGACGTCTGTGTGTGTCTGTCTATGCAGATTTTAATCCACTGAAAATAAAAAACTAATGGACCGAATTTCACAAAATTTGGTAGGTAAGTCACTTGTAGCTGAGTTTGGAGCTGCTTAGTTTTGGGTACGATTCGAGATAAAGGAACTCGCCTGTTTTTACGAAATGGCCCGCTAAAGCTTGTATCCACTTTATCTAAAAAACGAATTGACTGAATTTCAAAAAATTCGGCAGATGACTTATTTGTGGGTCACCCTGGTGCTGATTAGATTTTGGTATTATTCGGAATAAAATAACCTGCCTTTTTCTGCAAAATGGCCCGCAAAAATTGTCCAAATCTAAACTAAAGAACTACGGATGCTCAAATATATCCATTAAATGCTTTTTTAATACGTAATCTTTAGCGAAGAAAATAATAAGACCAACCCCATTACATTAGGACTAGCCGTTCTCGAGATATTTTAGTTTTTCTTATTTTCTCTACGCCACCTTTGAAAATAAGTACCGAATGAGAACGAAAATTGAATTAAAAGGGAAATAAATGTAATTAAAATAAAGAGAACGTGGATATAAATCTGCAGGAAAAGGCATGTGCTGCTCACATCAGATTTTTTTTACTGTAAAAGTATTAAATTCATTGCATATAAAGAAAGTCATGTGCTGCCCACATAAAAAATGTTTTTGTTAAATAGTCGAGTTAGTGAACTATTTCCAACGAGCCCAACTTCTGCCCTCGAGACTGATGACTGCATCCATTGCGGTGGAAGTCACTTTGAACACAGCCAAAGACGATTCTGAAGAGGTCCCCGGTCCCTGCTCTAATACTGTAGACGTTATAACAAATAATCATCTACCAGATCAATGATAGAGTAGCGCTTGTATGATTACAAAGCTATAACGTAGCACTTAAGCTTTGGGACATTAATGTTATTGCATTAGGTAAATATATACTATTGTTCCTGGATTTAATATAAATTCTGGTAGTTAAACTTTTGAAATTGTTGCATTCAAGGATGTCTTACTGTTGATGAAACACTGTAGTTTGTAATAATTGTCAACAAGATACGAGAAGAAGCACTTGGGGGAAAATTCACCTTCTATCTATGATTATAATTTTCGAGTAGTTCACTTTTTCTGCAATTAATAGCACGTGAAATAGAAAAGTATTATGATAGGATCGGATTTCAAAATATTTACTCATTTAGAGTATCTCTGTAAATGAATAAGCCATTTTTTCATCGATTTCTATATATAGACAGGATAACCTCTAAACACAATAATCAAATAGAAAGGAATTTGGAACGAATATTACAACCGATGTGCTAAAGACTATGTATTTTCGAATAAAAAATGGGGCACGGGAAAGACGTCAATTTTATCAATCATTCATTTCAATTTTTCAACATAAAAGGACATTGTGATAGATTTGTAAAAAATGTAAAGTTTTTCTGAAATAGCAAATGCAGATATTTTTAATTCAATTTTTGACTTAGTTGACTACTTCCAATGAACTCGACTTCCGCCCTTAGCACTCTGGCTGTATCCAATATGATTGAAGTCAGTTTGAACGTAGCCAAAGGCGACTCGAAAGTGGTCCATGGTCCCCGCACTAATGCTGACGTCTTTATAACTCACAATCCTCTGACAGGTCAACGGTATGGCATCCCTGATTAATGATTACACGTCATAACGAAGTACTCAGTGTCTTAATTAAAAGTCTTTTCTATCCTGTTAGGAAAATATGTACTATTGTTGCGGAATTTAACATAAATTCTATTAAACTTTTGAAATTTTTGCATTCAAAAATAAGTCTTATCGTTGATCGTTGATCAAACACTGTATGTAAGTATGATCAACAGGATGTGTGAAAAAGCACGTGGGAGAAAATCCACCCTCTGTCTATGGTTATAATTTTCGAGTTCTTCACTTATCTGTAATTTATGGCACATGAAATAAAAAAGTTTTATGATAGGATCGTTTTTCTAACTATTTAATCGTCTTGAGCATCTCTGTAAAAGAATTATCCAGCTTCCGCGGACAGGATAAGATCTAAACACAGTTAATCAAATAGATTGAAATTTTGTACGATTATTAAAACTGATCTTCAAAAGCCTATTTATTTTCGAGTAAAAAGATAGGGCAAGGGAGCATTTATTGTACAATTTAAGCACAGAGCAAGCAATTTATACGATTTTTAAAAAACAAAACAAATGACTTTTATAAGAAGTTGACTTTTATAAAAAGTTTGTTGCAAAGCACTTGATAGTTGTTTTACAAGTGGCAAAGTTTCCCTTGAAATAAAGGAAAAGGAAACTAACATACCTAAATTAAAATATTGTTTGATGATCTGGGACTCCTATTTACTATCTGCATTCCCAACAAGTGGTAGTGGTTCGAAATACATTCTTAGGTACTATTTAATTACAGATTTTTCGGACATTATCCATATGATTTGCATACTAGTCAACTTAGGCGAAAATAAGTTTAAAAATCTCTTAGAAAATAAGAAGAAAATATTCTTGCCTCTTGTTTTACTATAAAATTTTAAATACTATTATTGATTGTCCTATTGAAATTTCGTGCTTGGAATTTCATATACCTGTTGCCAAAACTAGGCAAAAGAGAAAATTCTAAAACATTAATAAACACAATTACTTTAGAAATTTACTGTGCTTTTGAATGAGTGTGTTAGTTATCCAGAAATTTGGACTCATTTTTGTATCCTTGAGATCACATCCGCTATTCCAGAAGATATACATCGTATAATATTATTTAAGGCACGCGTGTGATCGGGTGTGTTTTGTAATTTCTATTGTTTTTCAACGGAGTCGAATGTCCAGAACGCACCTAAATGTTCGAGTGAAAATTTGAAAAATCATAAAAAAGCAAAACTTTTAATAAAGTTAAGCAAATAGACATTGCTTATGTAATTTTTCCTTAGAAAACGATTGACATAAACTTTAGAACGCTAGCACGAACCGTTCTCGAGATATTGCACATTTTTTTAAATACATTTATCAAAAAATCCCATAAATTAAGAAAAATATATTAACTGTTGAGAAACATGTTCACTTTTCATATGTAATATCATGCAATAAATTGGGTGACATCATTCTCGTGGATCTATCTCGTTCCATTCACGAGAAAATATACTTTGAGTAATACTTTTGTATTTTAACGCCAATAATCATTTATCTGCTATATGAATAACACATTTCTCTGTCCATAACGCTTGGTGATTTAATACAATTTACTTGGTGATCTGATACATAACGTGACAAATTTGGCGGAATGTCGCCAACTTCGCGATTTTTTAAAATGCTGCCAAATTCATGAAAATTTCGCCAAATGGATAAAAATGACGCTAAAACCATGGAAATGACGACAATTGATGAAAATTCAATATCTTGGAAAGATTATAAGTATCTGCTATAAGAATAAACTACCTTGTACTTTCCCTGCAATACATGGTAATATATAGGGAAAGTATTGGAATCATGTCGAAAATCGCAACTCGAGTTTTCGACGGATCTACACGTTTCAAGACTTCTAGAATACGAAAACACCATTTTTAGCGTGACGTCTGTGTGTGTCTGTCTATGCAGATTTTAATCCACTGAAAATAAAAAACTAATGGACCGAATTTCACAAAATTTGGTAGGTAAGTCACTTGTAGGTGAGTTTGGAGCTGCTTAGTTTTGGGTACGATTCGAGATAAAGGAACTCGCCTGTTTTTACGAAATGGCCCGCTAAAGCTTGTATCCACTTTATCTAAAAAACGAATTGACTGAATTTCAAAAAATTCGGCAGATGACTTATTTGTGGGTCACCCTGGTGCTGTTTAGATTTTGGTATTATTCGGAATAAAATAACCTGCCTTTTTCTGCAAAATGGCCCGCAAAAATTGTCCAAATCTAAACTAAAGAACTACGGATGCTCAAATATATCCATTAAATGCTTTTTTAATACGTAAACTTTAGCGAAGAAAATAATAAGACCAACCCCATTACATTAGGACTAGCCGTTCTCGAGATATTTTAGTTTTTCTTATTTTCTCTACGCCACCTTTGAAAATAAGTACCGAATGAGAACGAAAATTGAATTAAAAGGGAAATAAATGTAATTAAAATAAAGAGAACGTGGATATAAATCTGCAGGAAAAGGCATGTGCTGCTCACATCAGATTTTTTTTACTGTAAAAGTATTAAATTCATTGCATATAAAGAAAGTCATGTGCTGCCCACATAAAAAATGTTTTTGTTAAATAGTCGAGTTAGTGAACTATTTCCAACGAGCCCAACTTCTGCCCTCGAGACTGATGACTGCATCCATTGCGGTGGAAGTCACTTTGAACACAGCCAAAGACGATTCTGAAGAGGTCCCCGGTCCCTGCTCTAATACTGTAGACGTTATAACAAATAATCATCTACCAGATCAATGATAGAGTAGCGCTTGTATGATTACAAAGCTATAACGTAGCACTTAAGCTTTGGGACATTAATGTTATTGCATTAGGTAAATATATACTATTGTTCCTGGATTTAATATAAATTCTGGTAGTTGAACTTTTGAAATTGTTGCATTCAAGGATGTCTTACTGTTGATGAAACACCGTAGTTTGTAATAATTGTCAACAAGATACGAGAAGAAGCACTTGGGGGAAAATTCACCTTCTATCTATGATTATAATTTTCGAGTAGTTCACTTTTTCTGCAATTAATAGCACGTGAAATAGAAAAGTATTATGATAGGATCGGATTTCAAAATATTTACTCATTTAGAGTATCTCTGTAAATGAATAAGCCATTTTTTCATCGATTTCTATATATAGACAGGATAACCTCTAAACACAATAATCAAATAGAAAGGAATTTGGAACGAATATTACAACCGATGTGCTAAAGACTATGTATTTTCGAATAAAAAATGGGGCACGGGAAAGACGTCAATTTTATCAATCATTCATTTCAATTTTTCAACATAAAAGGACATTGTGATAGATTTGTAAAAAATGTAAAGTTTTTCTGAAATAGCAAATGCAGATATTTTTAATTCAATTTTTGACTTAGTTGACTACTTCCAATGAACTCGACTTCCGCCCTTAGCACTCTGGCTGTATCCAATATGATTGAAGTCAGTTTGAACGTAGCCAAAGGCGACTCGAAAGTGGTCCATGGTCCCCGCACTAATGCTGACGTCTTTATAACTCACAATCCTCTGACACGTCAACGGTATGGCATCCCTGATTAATGATTACACGTCATAACGAAGTACTTAGTGTCTTAATTAAAAGTCTTTTCTATCCTGTTAGGAAAATATGTACTATTGTTGCGGAATTTAACATAAATTCTGGTAAACTTTTGAAAATTTGCATTCAAAAATAAGTCTTATCGTTGATCGTTGATCAAACACTGTATGTAAGTATGATCAACAGGATGTGTGAAAAAGCACGTGGGAGAAAATCCACCCTTATGTCTATGGTTATAATTTTCGAGTTCTTCACTTATCTGTAATTTATGGCACATGAAATAAGAAAGTTTTATGATAGGATCGTTTTTCTAACTATTTACTCGTCTTGAGCATCTCTGTAAAAGAATTATCCAGCTTCCGCGGACAGGATAAGATCTAAACCCAGTTAATCAAATAGATTGAAATTTTGTACGATTATTAAAACTGATCTTCGAAAGCCTATTTATTTTCGAGTAAAAAGATAGGGCAAGGGATCATTTATTGTACAATTTAAGCACAGAGCAAGCAATTTATACGATTTTTTAAAAACAAAACAAATGACTTTTATAAGAAGTTGACTTTTATAACAAGTTTGTTGCAAAGCACTTGATAGTTGTTTTACAAGTGGCAAAGTTTCCCTTGAAATAAAGGAAAAGGAAACTAACATACCTAAATTAAAATATTGTTTGATGATCTGGGACTCCTATTTACTATCTGCATTCTCAACAAGTGGTAGTGGTTCGAAGTACATTCTTAGGTACTATTTAATTACAGATTTTTCGGTCATTATCCATATGATTTGCATACTTGTCAACTTAGGCGAAAATTAGTTTTAAAATCTCTTAGAAAATAAGAAGAAAATATTCTTGCCTCTTGTTTTACTATAAAATTTTAAATACTATTATTGATTGTCCTATTGAAATTTCGTGCTTGGAATTTCATATACCTGTTGCCAAAACTAGGCAAAAGAGAAAATTCTAAAACATTAATAAACACAATTACTTTAGAAATTCACTGTGCTTTTGAATGAGTGTGTTAGTTATCCAGAAATTTGGACTCATTTTTGTATCCATGAGATCACATCCGCTATTCCAGAAGATATACATCGTATAATATTATTTAAGGCACGCGTGTGACCGGGTGTGTTTTGTAATTTCTATTGTTTTTCAACGGAGTCGAATGTCCAGAACGCACCTAAATGTTCGAGTGAAAATTTGAAAAATCATAAAAAAGCAAAACTTTTAATAAAGTTAAGCAAATAGACATTGCTTATGTAATTTTTCCTTAGAAAACGATTGACATAAACTTTAGAACGCTAGCACGAACCGTTCTCGAGATATTGCACATTTTTTTAAATACATTTATCAAAAAATCCCATAAATTAAGAAAAATATATTAACTGTTGAGAAACATGTTCACTTTTCATATGTAATATCATGCAATAAATTGGGTGACATCATTCTCGTGGATCTATCTCGTTCCATTCACGAGAAAATATACTTTGAGTAATACTTTTGTATTTTAACGCCAATAATCATTTATCTGCTATATGAATAACACATTTCTCTGTCCATAACGCTTGGTGATTTAATACAATTTACTTGGTGATCTGATACATAACGTGACAAATTTGGCGGAATGTCGCCAACTTCGCGATTTTTTAAAATGCTGCCAAATTCATGAAAATTTCGCCAAATGGATAAAAATGACGCTAAAACCATGGAAATGACGACAATTGATGAAAATTCAATATCTTGGAAAGATTATAAGCATCTGCCAAAAGAATAAACTACCTTGTACTTTCCCTGCAATACATGGTAATATATAGGGAAAGTATTGGAATCATGTCGAAAATCGCAACTCGAGTTTTCGACGGATCTACACGTTTCAAGACTTCTAGAATACGAAAACACCATTTTTAGCGTGACGTCTGTGTGTGTCTGTCTATGCAGATTTTAATCCACTGAAAATAAAAAACTAATGGACCGAATTTCACAAAATTTGGTAGGTAAGTCACTTGTAGCTGAGTTTGGAGCTGCTTAGTTTTGGGTACGATTCGAGATAAAGGAACTCGCCTGTTTTTACGAAATGGCCCGCTAAAGCTTGTATCCACTTTATCTAAAAAACGAATTGACTGAATTTCAAAAAATTCGGCAGATGACTTATTTGTGGGTCACCCTGGTGCTGATTAGATTTTGGTATTATTCGGAATAAAATAACCTGCCTTTTTCTGCAAAATGGCCCGCAAAAATTGTCCAAATCTAAACTAAAGAACTACGGATGCTCAAATATATCCATTAAATGCTTTTTTAATACGTAATCTTTAGCGAAGAAAATAATAAGACCAACCCCATTACATTAGGACTAGCCGTTCTCGAGATATTTTAGTTTTTCTTATTTTCTCTACGCCACCTTTGAAAATAAGTACCGAATGAGAACGAAAATTGAATTAAAAGGGAAATAAATGTAATTAAAATAAAGAGAACGTGGATATAAATCTGCAGGAAAAGGCATGTGCTGCTCACATCAGATTTTTTTTACTGTAAAAGTATTAAATTCATTGCATATAAAGAAAGTCATGTGCTGCCCACATAAAAAATGTTTTTGTTAAATAGTCGAGTTAGTGAACTATTTCCAACGAGCCCAACTTCTGCCCTCGAGACTGATGACTGCATCCATTGCGGTGGAAGTCACTTTGAACACAGCCAAAGACGATTCTGAAGAGGTCCCCGGTCCCTGCTCTAATACTGTAGACGTTATAACAAATAATCATCTACCAGATCAATGATAGAGTAGCGCTTGTATGATTACAAAGCTATAACGTAGCACTTAAGCTTTGGGACATTAATGTTATTGCATTAGGTAAATATATACTATTGTTCCTGGATTTAATATAAATTCTGGTAGTTAAACTTTTGAAATTGTTGCATTCAAGGATGTCTTACTGTTGATGAAACACTGTAGTTTGTAATAATTGTCAACAAGATACGAGAAGAAGCACTTGGGGGAAAATTCACCTTCTATCTATGATTATAATTTTCGAGTAGTTCACTTTTTCTGCAATTAATAGCACGTGAAATAGAAAAGTATTATGATAGGATCGGATTTCAAAATATTTACTCATTTAGAGTATCTCTGTAAATGAATAAGCCATTTTTTCATCGATTTCTATATATAGACAGGATAACCTCTAAACACAATAATCAAATAGAAAGGAATTTGGAACGAATATTACAACCGATGTGCTAAAGACTATGTATTTTCGAATAAAAAATGGGGCACGGGAAAGACGTCAATTTTATCAATCATTCATTTCAATTTTTCAACATAAAAGGACATTGTGATAGATTTGTAAAAAATGTAAAGTTTTTCTGAAATAGCAAATGCAGATATTTTTAATTCAATTTTTGACTTAGTTGACTACTTCCAATGAACTCGACTTCCGCCCTTAGCACTCTGGCTGTATCCAATATGATTGAAGTCAGTTTGAACGTAGCCAAAGGCGACTCGAAAGTGGTCCATGGTCCCCGCACTAATGCTGACGTCTTTATAACTCACAATCCTCTGACAGGTCAACGGTATGGCATCCCTGATTAATGATTACACGTCATAACGAAGTACTCAGTGTCTTAATTAAAAGTCTTTTCTATCCTGTTAGGAAAATATGTACTATTGTTGCGGAATTTAACATAAATTCTATTAAACTTTTGAAATTTTTGCATTCAAAAATAAGTCTTATCGTTGATCGTTGATCAAACACTGTATGTAAGTATGATCAACAGGATGTGTGAAAAAGCACGTGGGAGAAAATCCACCCTCTGTCTATGGTTATAATTTTCGAGTTCTTCACTTATCTGTAATTTATGGCACATGAAATAAAAAAGTTTTATGATAGGATCGTTTTTCTAACTATTTAATCGTCTTGAGCATCTCTGTAAAAGAATTATCCAGCTTCCGCGGACAGGATAAGATCTAAACACAGTTAATCAAATAGATTGAAATTTTGTACGATTATTAAAACTGATCTTCAAAAGCCTATTTATTTTCGAGTAAAAAGATAGGGCAAGGGAGCATTTATTGTACAATTTAAGCACAGAGCAAGCAATTTATACGATTTTTAAAAAACAAAACAAATGACTTTTATAAGAAGTTGACTTTTATAAAAAGTTTGTTGCAAAGCACTTGATAGTTGTTTTACAAGTGGCAAAGTTTCCCTTGAAATAAAGGAAAAGGAAACTAACATACCTAAATTAAAATATTGTTTGATGATCTGGGACTCCTATTTACTATCTGCATTCCCAACAAGTGGTAGTGGTTCGAAATACATTCTTAGGTACTATTTAATTACAGATTTTTCGGACATTATCCATATGATTTGCATACTAGTCAACTTAGGCGAAAATAAGTTTAAAAATCTCTTAGAAAATAAGAAGAAAATATTCTTGCCTCTTGTTTTACTATAAAATTTTAAATACTATTATTGATTGTCCTATTGAAATTTCGTGCTTGGAATTTCATATACCTGTTGCCAAAACTAGGCAAAAGAGAAAATTCTAAAACATTAATAAACACAATTACTTTAGAAATTTACTGTGCTTTTGAATGAGTGTGTTAGTTATCCAGAAATTTGGACTCATTTTTGTATCCTTGAGATCACATCCGCTATTCCAGAAGATATACATCGTATAATATTATTTAAGGCACGCGTGTGATCGGGTGTGTTTTGTAATTTCTATTGTTTTTCAACGGAGTCGAATGTCCAGAACGCACCTAAATGTTCGAGTGAAAATTTGAAAAATCATAAAAAAGCAAAACTTTTAATAAAGTTAAGCAAATAGACATTGCTTATGTAATTTTTCCTTAGAAAACGATTGACATAAACTTTAGAACGCTAGCACGAACCGTTCTCGAGATATTGCACATTTTTTTAAATACATTTATCAAAAAATCCCATAAATTAAGAAAAATATATTAACTGTTGAGAAACATGTTCACTTTTCATATGTAATATCATGCAATAAATTGGGTGACATCATTCTCGTGGATCTATCTCGTTCCATTCACGAGAAAATATACTTTGAGTAATACTTTTGTATTTTAACGCCAATAATCATTTATCTGCTATATGAATAACACATTTCTCTGTCCATAACGCTTGGTGATTTAATACAATTTACTTGGTGATCTGATACATAACGTGACAAATTTGGCGGAATGTCGCCAACTTCGCGATTTTTTAAAATGCTGCCAAATTCATGAAAATTTCGCCAAATGGATAAAAATGACGCTAAAACCATGGAAATGACGACAATTGATGAAAATTCAATATCTTGGAAAGATTATAAGTATCTGCCAAAAGAATAAACTACCTTGTACTTTCCCTGCAATACATGGTAATATATAGGGAAAGTATTGGAATCATGTCGAAAATCGCAACTCGAGTTTTCGACGGATCTACACGTTTCAAGACTTCTAGAATACGAAAACACCATTTTTAGCGTGACGTCTGTGTGTGTCTGTCTATGCAGATTTTAATCCACTGAAAATAAAAAACTAATGGACCGAATTTCACAAAATTTGGTAGGTAAGTCACTTGTAGGTGAGTTTGGAGCTGCTTAGTTTTGGGTACGATTCGAGATAAAGGAACTCGCCTGTTTTTACGAAATGGCCCGCTAAAGCTTGTATCCACTTTATCTAAAAAACGAATTGACTGAATTTCAAAAAATTCGGCAGATGACTTATTTGTGGGTCACCCTGGTGCTGATTAGATTTTGGTATTATTCGGAATAAAATAACCTGCCTTTTTCTGCAAAATGGCCCGCAAAAATTGTCCAAATCTAAACTAAAGAACTACGGATGCTCAAATATATCCATTAAATGCTTTTTTAATACGTAATCTTTAGCGAAGAAAATAATAAGACCAACCCCATTACATTAGGACTAGCCGTTCTCGAGATATTTTAGTTTTTCTTATTTTCTCTACGCCACCTTTGAAAATAAGTACCGAATGAGAACGAAAATTGAATTAAAAGGGAAATAAATGTAATTAAAATAAAGAGAACGTGGATATAAATCTGCAGGAAAAGGCATGTGCTGCTCACATCAGATTTTTTTTACTGTAAAAGTATTAAATTCATTGCATATAAAGAAAGTCATGTGCTGCCCACATAAAAAATGTTTTTGTTAAATAGTCGAGTTAGTGAACTATTTCCAACGAGCCCAACTTCTGCCCTCGAGACTGATGACTGCATCCATTGCGGTGGAAGTCACTTTGAACACAGCCAAAGACGATTCTGAAGAGGTCCCCGGTCCCTGCTCTAATACTGTAGACGTTATAACAAATAATCATCTACCAGATCAATGATAGAGTAGCGCTTGTATGATTACAAAGCTATAACGTAGCACTTAAGCTTTGGGACATTAATGTTATTGCATTAGGTAAATATATACTATTGTTCCTGGATTTAATATAAATTCTGGTAGTTAAACTTTTGAAATTGTTGCATTCAAGGATGTCTTACTGTTGATGAAACACTGTAGTTTGTAATAATTGTCAACAAGATACGAGAAGAAGCACTTGGGGGAAAATTCACCTTCTATCTATGATTATAATTTTCGAGTAGTTCACTTTTTCTGCAATTAATAGCACGTGAAATAGAAAAGTATTATGATAGGATCGGATTTCAAAATATTTACTCATTTAGAGTATCTCTGTAAATGAATAAGCCATTTTTTCATCGATTTCTATATATAGACAGGATAACCTCTAAACACAATAATCAAATAGAAAGGAATTTGGAACGAATATTACAACCGATGTGCTAAAGACTATGTATTTTCGAATAAAAAATGGGGCACGGGAAAGACGTCAATTTTATCAATCATTCATTTCAATTTTTCAACATAAAAGGACATTGTGATAGATTTGTAAAAAATGTAAAGTTTTTCTGAAATAGCAAATGCAGATATTTTTAATTCAATTTTTGACTTAGTTGACTACTTCCAATGAACTCGACTTCCGCCCTTAGCACTCTGGCTGTATCCAATATGATTGAAGTCAGTTTGAACGTAGCCAAAGGCGACTCGAAAGTGGTCCATGGTCCCCGCACTAATGCTGACGTCTTTATAACTCACAATCCTCTGACAGGTCAACGGTATGGCATCCCTGATTAATGATTACACGTCATAACGAAGTACTTAGTGTCTTAATTAAAAGTCTTTTCTATCCTGTTAGGAAAATATGTACTATTGTTGCGGAATTTAACATAAATTCTGGTAAACTTTTGAAAATTTGCATTCAAAAATAAGTCTTATCGTTGATCGTTGATCAAACACTGTATGTAAGTATGATCAACAGGATGTGTGAAAAAGCACGTGGGAGAAAATCCACCCTTATGTCTATGGTTATAATTTTCGAGTTCTTCACTTATCTGTAATTTATGGCACATGAAATAAGAAAGTTTTATGATAGGATCGTTTTTCTAACTATTTACTCGTCTTGAGCATCTCTGTAAAAGAATTATCCAGCTTCCGCGGACAGGATAAGATCTAAACCCAGTTAATCAAATAGATTGAAATTTTGTACGATTATTAAAACTGATCTTCGAAAGCCTATTTATTTTCGAGTAAAAAGATAGGGCAAGGGATCATTTATTGTACAATTTAAGCACAGAGCAAGCAATTTATACGATTTTTTAAAAACAAAACAAATGACTTTTATAAGAAGTTGACTTTTATAACAAGTTTGTTGCAAAGCACTTGATAGTTGTTTTACAAGTGGCAAAGTTTCCCTTGAAATAAAGGAAAAGGAAACTAACATACCTAAATTAAAATATTGTTTGATGATCTGGGACTCCTATTTACTATCTGCATTCTCAACAAGTGGTAGTGGTTCGAAGTACATTCTTAGGTACTATTTAATTACAGATTTTTCGGTCATTATCCATATGATTTGCATACTTGTCAACTTAGGCGAAAATTAGTTTTAAAATCTCTTAGAAAATAAGAAGAAAATATTCTTGCCTCTTGTTTTACTATAAAATTTTAAATACTATTATTGATTGTCCTATTGAAATTTCGTGCTTGGAATTTCATATACCTGTTGCCAAAACTAGGCAAAAGAGAAAATTCTAAAACATTAATAAACACAATTACTTTAGAAATTCACTGTGCTTTTGAATGAGTGTGTTAGTTATCCAGAAATTTGGACTCATTTTTGTATCCATGAGATCACATCCGCTATTCCAGAAGATATACATCGTATAATATTATTTAAGGCACGCGTGTGACCGGGTGTGTTTTGTAATTTCTATTGTTTTTCAACGGAGTCGAATGTCCAGAACGCACCTAAATGTTCGAGTGAAAATTTGAAAAATCATAAAAAAGCAAAACTTTTAATAAAGTTAAGCAAATAGACATTGCTTATGTAATTTTTCCTTAGAAAACGATTGACATAAACTTTAGAACGCTAGCACGAACCGTTCTCGAGATATTGCTCATTTTTTTAAATACATTTATCAAAAAATCCCATAAATTAAGAAAAATATATTAACTGTTGAGAAACATGTTCACTTTTCATATGTAATATCATGCAATAAATTGGGTGACATCATTCTCGTGGATCTATCTCGTTCCATTCACGAGAAAATATACTTTGAGTAATACTTTTGTATTTTAACGCCAATAATCATTTATCTGCTATATGAATAACACATTTCTCTGTCCATAACGCTTGGTGATTTAATACAATTTACTTGGTGATCTGATACATAACGTGACAAATTTGGCGGAATGTCGCCAACTTCGCGATTTTTTAAAATGCTGCCAAATTCATGAAAATTTCGCCAAATGGATAAAAATGACGCTAAAACCATGGAAATGACGACAATTGATGAAAATTCAATATCTTGGAAAGATTATAAGCATCTGCCAAAAGAATAAACTACCTTGTACTTTCCCTGCAATACATGGTAATATATAGGGAAAGTATTGGAATCATGTCGAAAATCGCAACTCGAGTTTTCGACGGATCTACACGTTTCAAGACTTCTAGAATACGAAAACACCATTTTTAGCGTGACGTCTGTGTGTGTCTGTCTATGCAGATTTTAATCCACTGAAAATAAAAAACTAATGGACCGAATTTCACAAAATTTGGTAGGTAAGTCACTTGTAGCTGAGTTTGGAGCTGCTTAGTTTTGGGTACGATTCGAGATAAAGGAACTCGCCTGTTTTTACGAAATGGCCCGCTAAAGCTTGTATCCACTTTATCTAAAAAACGAATTGACTGAATTTCAAAAAATTCGGCAGATGACTTATTTGTGGGTCACCCTGGTGCTGATTAGATTTTGGTATTATTCGGAATAAAATAACCTGCCTTTTTCTGCAAAATGGCCCGCAAAAATTGTCCAAATCTAAACTAAAGAACTACGGATGCTCAAATATATCCATTAAATGCTTTTTTAATACGTAATCTTTAGCGAAGAAAATAATAAGACCAACCCCATTACATTAGGACTAGCCGTTCTCGAGATATTTTAGTTTTTCTTATTTTCTCTACGCCACCTTTGAAAATAAGTACCGAATGAGAACGAAAATTGAATTAAAAGGGAAATAAATGTAATTAAAATAAAGAGAACGTGGATATAAATCTGCAGGAAAAGGCATGTGCTGCTCACATCAGATTTTTTTTACTGTAAAAGTATTAAATTCATTGCATATAAAGAAAGTCATGTGCTGCCCACATAAAAAATGTTTTTGTTAAATAGTCGAGTTAGTGAACTATTTCCAACGAGCCCAACTTCTGCCCTCGAGACTGATGACTGCATCCATTGCGGTGGAAGTCACTTTGAACACAGCCAAAGACGATTCTGAAGAGGTCCCCGGTCCCTGCTCTAATACTGTAGACGTTATAACAAATAATCATCTACCAGATCAATGATAGAGTAGCGCTTGTATGATTACAAAGCTATAACGTAGCACTTAAGCTTTGGGACATTAATGTTATTGCATTAGGTAAATATATACTATTGTTCCTGGATTTAATATAAATTCTGGTAGTTAAACTTTTGAAATTGTTGCATTCAAGGATGTCTTACTGTTGATGAAACACTGTAGTTTGTAATAATTGTCAACAAGATACGAGAAGAAGCACTTGGGGGAAAATTCACCTTCTATCTATGATTATAATTTTCGAGTAGTTCACTTTTTCTGCAATTAATAGCACGTGAAATAGAAAAGTATTATGATAGGATCGGATTTCAAAATATTTACTCATTTAGAGTATCTCTGTAAATGAATAAGCCATTTTTTCATCGATTTCTATATATAGACAGGATAACCTCTAAACACAATAATCAAATAGAAAGGAATTTGGAACGAATATTACAACCGATGTGCTAAAGACTATGTATTTTCGAATAAAAAATGGGGCACGGGAAAGACGTCAATTTTATCAATCATTCATTTCAATTTTTCAACATAAAAGGACATTGTGATAGATTTGTAAAAAATGTAAAGTTTTTCTGAAATAGCAAATGCAGATATTTTTAATTCAATTTTTGACTTAGTTGACTACTTCCAATGAACTCGACTTCCGCCCTTAGCACTCTGGCTGTATCCAATATGATTGAAGTCAGTTTGAACGTAGCCAAAGGCGACTCGAAAGTGGTCCATGGTCCCCGCACTAATGCTGACGTCTTTATAACTCACAATCCTCTGACAGGTCAACGGTATGGCATCCCTGATTAATGATTACACGTCATAACGAAGTACTCAGTGTCTTAATTAAAAGTCTTTTCTATCCTGTTAGGAAAATATGTACTATTGTTGCGGAATTTAACATAAATTCTATTAAACTTTTGAAATTTTTGCATTCAAAAATAAGTCTTATCGTTGATCGTTGATCAAACACTGTATGTAAGTATGATCAACAGGATGTGTGAAAAAGCACGTGGGAGAAAATCCACCCTCTGTCTATGGTTATAATTTTCGAGTTCTTCACTTATCTGTAATTTATGGCACATGAAATAAAAAAGTTTTATGATAGGATCGTTTTTCTAACTATTTAATCGTCTTGAGCATCTCTGTAAAAGAATTATCCAGCTTCCGCGGACAGGATAAGATCTAAACACAGTTAATCAAATAGATTGAAATTTTGTACGATTATTAAAACTGATCTTCAAAAGCCTATTTATTTTCGAGTAAAAAGATAGGGCAAGGGAGCATTTATTGTACAATTTAAGCACAGAGCAAGCAATTTATACGATTTTTAAAAAACAAAACAAATGACTTTTATAAGAAGTTGACTTTTATAAAAAGTTTGTTGCAAAGCACTTGATAGTTGTTTTACAAGTGGCAAAGTTTCCCTTGAAATAAAGGAAAAGGAAACTAACATACCTAAATTAAAATATTGTTTGATGATCTGGGACTCCTATTTACTATCTGCATTCCCAACAAGTGGTAGTGGTTCGAAATACATTCTTAGGTACTATTTAATTACAGATTTTTCGGACATTATCCATATGATTTGCATACTAGTCAACTTAGGCGAAAATAAGTTTAAAAATCTCTTAGAAAATAAGAAGAAAATATTCTTGCCTCTTGTTTTACTATAAAATTTTAAATACTATTATTGATTGTCCTATTGAAATTTCGTGCTTGGAATTTCATATACCTGTTGCCAAAACTAGGCAAAAGAGAAAATTCTAAAACATTAATAAACACAATTACTTTAGAAATTTACTGTGCTTTTGAATGAGTGTGTTAGTTATCCAGAAATTTGGACTCATTTTTGTATCCTTGAGATCACATCCGCTATTCCAGAAGATATACATCGTATAATATTATTTAAGGCACGCGTGTGATCGGGTGTGTTTTGTAATTTCTATTGTTTTTCAACGGAGTCGAATGTCCAGAACGCACCTAAATGTTCGAGTGAAAAT
This sequence comes from Amaurobius ferox, assembly GCA_951213105.1. NCBI lineage: Eukaryota > Metazoa > Arthropoda > Arachnida > Araneae > Amaurobiidae > Amaurobius > Amaurobius ferox. The sequence continues at coordinate 138,889,042 of OX578139.1, forward strand.
TTGAAAAATCATAAAAAAGCAAAACTTTTAATAAAGTTAAGCAAATAGACATTGCTTATGTAATTTTTCCTTAGAAAACGATTGACATAAACTTTAGAACGCTAGCACGAACCGTTCTCGAGATATTGCACATTTTTTTAAATACATTTATCAAAAAATCCCATAAATTAAGAAAAATATATTAACTGTTGAGAAACATGTTCACTTTTCATATGTAATATCATGCAATAAATTGGGTGACATCATTCTCGTGGATCTATCTCGTTCCATTCACGAGAAAATATACTTTGAGTAATACTTTTGTATTTTAACGCCAATAATCATTTATCTGCTATATGAATAACACATTTCTCTGTCCATAACGCTTGGTGATTTAATACAATTTACTTGGTGATCTGATACATAACGTGACAAATTTGGCGGAATGTCGCCAACTTCGCGATTTTTTAAAATGCTGCCAAATTCATGAAAATTTCGCCAAATGGATAAAAATGACGCTAAAACCATGGAAATGACGACAATTGATGAAAATTCAATATCTTGGAAAGATTATAAGTATCTGCTATAAGAATAAACTACCTTGTACTTTCCCTGCAATACATGGTAATATATAGGGAAAGTATTGGAATCATGTCGAAAATCGCAACTCGAGTTTTCGACGGATCTACACGTTTCAAGACTTCTAGAATACGAAAACACCATTTTTAGCGTGACGTCTGTGTGTGTCTGTCTATGCAGATTTTAATCCACTGAAAATAAAAAACTAATGGACCGAATTTCACAAAATTTGGTAGGTAAGTCACTTGTAGGTGAGTTTGGAGCTGCTTAGTTTTGGGTACGATTCGAGATAAAGGAACTCGCCTGTTTTTACGAAATGGCCCGCTAAAGCTTGTATCCACTTTATCTAAAAAACGAATTGACTGAATTTCAAAAAATTCGGCAGATGACTTATTTGTGGGTCACCCTGGTGCTGTTTAGATTTTGGTATTATTCGGAATAAAATAACCTGCCTTTTTCTGCAAAATGGCCCGCAAAAATTGTCCAAATCTAAACTAAAGAACTACGGATGCTCAAATATATCCATTAAATGCTTTTTTAATACGTAAACTTTAGCGAAGAAAATAATAAGACCAACCCCATTACATTAGGACTAGCCGTTCTCGAGATATTTTAGTTTTTCTTATTTTCTCTACGCCACCTTTGAAAATAAGTACCGAATGAGAACGAAAATTGAATTAAAAGGGAAATAAATGTAATTAAAATAAAGAGAACGTGGATATAAATCTGCAGGAAAAGGCATGTGCTGCTCACATCAGATTTTTTTTACTGTAAAAGTATTAAATTCATTGCATATAAAGAAAGTCATGTGCTGCCCACATAAAAAATGTTTTTGTTAAATAGTCGAGTTAGTGAACTATTTCCAACGAGCCCAACTTCTGCCCTCGAGACTGATGACTGCATCCATTGCGGTGGAAGTCACTTTGAACACAGCCAAAGACGATTCTGAAGAGGTCCCCGGTCCCTGCTCTAATACTGTAGACGTTATAACAAATAATCATCTACCAGATCAATGATAGAGTAGCGCTTGTATGATTACAAAGCTATAACGTAGCACTTAAGCTTTGGGACATTAATGTTATTGCATTAGGTAAATATATACTATTGTTCCTGGATTTAATATAAATTCTGGTAGTTGAACTTTTGAAATTGTTGCATTCAAGGATGTCTTACTGTTGATGAAACACCGTAGTTTGTAATAATTGTCAACAAGATACGAGAAGAAGCACTTGGGGGAAAATTCACCTTCTATCTATGATTATAATTTTCGAGTAGTTCACTTTTTCTGCAATTAATAGCACGTGAAATAGAAAAGTATTATGATAGGATCGGATTTCAAAATATTTACTCATTTAGAGTATCTCTGTAAATGAATAAGCCATTTTTTCATCGATTTCTATATATAGACAGGATAACCTCTAAACACAATAATCAAATAGAAAGGAATTTGGAACGAATATTACAACCGATGTGCTAAAGACTATGTATTTTCGAATAAAAAATGGGGCACGGGAAAGACGTCAATTTTATCAATCATTCATTTCAATTTTTCAACATAAAAGGACATTGTGATAGATTTGTAAAAAATGTAAAGTTTTTCTGAAATAGCAAATGCAGATATTTTTAATTCAATTTTTGACTTAGTTGACTACTTCCAATGAACTCGACTTCCGCCCTTAGCACTCTGGCTGTATCCAATATGATTGAAGTCAGTTTGAACGTAGCCAAAGGCGACTCGAAAGTGGTCCATGGTCCCCGCACTAATGCTGACGTCTTTATAACTCACAATCCTCTGACACGTCAACGGTATGGCATCCCTGATTAATGATTACACGTCATAACGAAGTACTTAGTGTCTTAATTAAAAGTCTTTTCTATCCTGTTAGGAAAATATGTACTATTGTTGCGGAATTTAACATAAATTCTGGTAAACTTTTGAAAATTTGCATTCAAAAATAAGTCTTATCGTTGATCGTTGATCAAACACTGTATGTAAGTATGATCAACAGGATGTGTGAAAAAGCACGTGGGAGAAAATCCACCCTTATGTCTATGGTTATAATTTTCGAGTTCTTCACTTATCTGTAATTTATGGCACATGAAATAAGAAAGTTTTATGATAGGATCGTTTTTCTAACTATTTACTCGTCTTGAGCATCTCTGTAAAAGAATTATCCAGCTTCCGCGGACAGGATAAGATCTAAACCCAGTTAATCAAATAGATTGAAATTTTGTACGATTATTAAAACTGATCTTCGAAAGCCTATTTATTTTCGAGTAAAAAGATAGGGCAAGGGATCATTTATTGTACAATTTAAGCACAGAGCAAGCAATTTATACGATTTTTTAAAAACAAAACAAATGACTTTTATAAGAAGTTGACTTTTATAACAAGTTTGTTGCAAAGCACTTGATAGTTGTTTTACAAGTGGCAAAGTTTCCCTTGAAATAAAGGAAAAGGAAACTAACATACCTAAATTAAAATATTGTTTGATGATCTGGGACTCCTATTTACTATCTGCATTCTCAACAAGTGGTAGTGGTTCGAAGTACATTCTTAGGTACTATTTAATTACAGATTTTTCGGTCATTATCCATATGATTTGCATACTTGTCAACTTAGGCGAAAATTAGTTTTAAAATCTCTTAGAAAATAAGAAGAAAATATTCTTGCCTCTTGTTTTACTATAAAATTTTAAATACTATTATTGATTGTCCTATTGAAATTTCGTGCTTGGAATTTCATATACCTGTTGCCAAAACTAGGCAAAAGAGAAAATTCTAAAACATTAATAAACACAATTACTTTAGAAATTCACTGTGCTTTTGAATGAGTGTGTTAGTTATCCAGAAATTTGGACTCATTTTTGTATCCATGAGATCACATCCGCTATTCCAGAAGATATACATCGTATAATATTATTTAAGGCACGCGTGTGACCGGGTGTGTTTTGTAATTTCTATTGTTTTTCAACGGAGTCGAATGTCCAGAACGCACCTAAATGTTCGAGTGAAAATTTGAAAAATCATAAAAAAGCAAAACTTTTAATAAAGTTAAGCAAATAGACATTGCTTATGTAATTTTTCCTTAGAAAACGATTGACATAAACTTTAGAACGCTAGCACGAACCGTTCTCGAGATATTGCACATTTTTTTAAATACATTTATCAAAAAATCCCATAAATTAAGAAAAATATATTAACTGTTGAGAAACATGTTCACTTTTCATATGTAATATCATGCAATAAATTGGGTGACATCATTCTCGTGGATCTATCTCGTTCCATTCACGAGAAAATATACTTTGAGTAATACTTTTGTATTTTAACGCCAATAATCATTTATCTGCTATATGAATAACACATTTCTCTGTCCATAACGCTTGGTGATTTAATACAATTTACTTGGTGATCTGATACATAACGTGACAAATTTGGCGGAATGTCGCCAACTTCGCGATTTTTTAAAATGCTGCCAAATTCATGAAAATTTCGCCAAATGGATAAAAATGACGCTAAAACCATGGAAATGACGACAATTGATGAAAATTCAATATCTTGGAAAGATTATAAGCATCTGCCAAAAGAATAAACTACCTTGTACTTTCCCTGCAATACATGGTAATATATAGGGAAAGTATTGGAATCATGTCGAAAATCGCAACTCGAGTTTTCGACGGATCTACACGTTTCAAGACTTCTAGAATACGAAAACACCATTTTTAGCGTGACGTCTGTGTGTGTCTGTCTATGCAGATTTTAATCCACTGAAAATAAAAAACTAATGGACCGAATTTCACAAAATTTGGTAGGTAAGTCACTTGTAGCTGAGTTTGGAGCTGCTTAGTTTTGGGTACGATTCGAGATAAAGGAACTCGCCTGTTTTTACGAAATGGCCCGCTAAAGCTTGTATCCACTTTATCTAAAAAACGAATTGACTGAATTTCAAAAAATTCGGCAGATGACTTATTTGTGGGTCACCCTGGTGCTGATTAGATTTTGGTATTATTCGGAATAAAATAACCTGCCTTTTTCTGCAAAATGGCCCGCAAAAATTGTCCAAATCTAAACTAAAGAACTACGGATGCTCAAATATATCCATTAAATGCTTTTTTAATACGTAATCTTTAGCGAAGAAAATAATAAGACCAACCCCATTACATTAGGACTAGCCGTTCTCGAGATATTTTAGTTTTTCTTATTTTCTCTACGCCACCTTTGAAAATAAGTACCGAATGAGAACGAAAATTGAATTAAAAGGGAAATAAATGTAATTAAAATAAAGAGAACGTGGATATAAATCTGCAGGAAAAGGCATGTGCTGCTCACATCAGATTTTTTTTACTGTAAAAGTATTAAATTCATTGCATATAAAGAAAGTCATGTGCTGCCCACATAAAAAATGTTTTTGTTAAATAGTCGAGTTAGTGAACTATTTCCAACGAGCCCAACTTCTGCCCTCGAGACTGATGACTGCATCCATTGCGGTGGAAGTCACTTTGAACACAGCCAAAGACGATTCTGAAGAGGTCCCCGGTCCCTGCTCTAATACTGTAGACGTTATAACAAATAATCATCTACCAGATCAATAATAGAGTAGCGCTTGTATGATTACAAAGCTATAACGTAGCACTTAAGCTTTGGGACATTAATGTTATTGCATTAGGTAAATATATACTATTGTTCCTGGATTTAATATAAATTCTGGTAGTTAAACTTTTGAAATTGTTGCATTCAAGGATGTCTTACTGTTGATGAAACACTGTAGTTTGTAATAATTGTCAACAAGATACGAGAAGAAGCACTTGGGGGAAAATTCACCTTCTATCTATGATTATAATTTTCGAGTAGTTCACTTTTTCTGCAATTAATAGCACGTGAAATAGAAAAGTATTATGATAGGATCGGATTTCAAAATATTTACTCATTTAGAGTATCTCTGTAAATGAATAAGCCATTTTTTCATCGATTTCTATATATAGACAGGATAACCTCTAAACACAATAATCAAATAGAAAGGAATTTGGAACGAATATTACAACCGATGTGCTAAAGACTATGTATTTTCGAATAAAAAATGGGGCACGGGAAAGACGTCAATTTTATCAATCATTCATTTCAATTTTTCAACATAAAAGGACATTGTGATAGATTTGTAAAAAATGTAAAGTTTTTCTGAAATAGCAAATGCAGATATTTTTAATTCAATTTTTGACTTAGTTGACTACTTCCAATGAACTCGACTTCCGCCCTTAGCACTCTGGCTGTATCCAATATGATTGAAGTCAGTTTGAACGTAGCCAAAGGCGACTCGAAAGTGGTCCATGGTCCCCGCACTAATGCTGACGTCTTTATAACTCACAATCCTCTGACAGGTCAACGGTATGGCATCCCTGATTAATGATTACACGTCATAACGAAGTACTCAGTGTCTTAATTAAAAGTCTTTTCTATCCTGTTAGGAAAATATGTACTATTGTTGCGGAATTTAACATAAATTCTATTAAACTTTTGAAATTTTTGCATTCAAAAATAAGTCTTATCGTTGATCGTTGATCAAACACTGTATGTAAGTATGATCAACAGGATGTGTGAAAAAGCACGTGGGAGAAAATCCACCCTCTGTCTATGGTTATAATTTTCGAGTTCTTCACTTATCTGTAATTTATGGCACATGAAATAAAAAAGTTTTATGATAGGATCGTTTTTCTAACTATTTAATCGTCTTGAGCATCTCTGTAAAAGAATTATCCAGCTTCCGCGGACAGGATAAGATCTAAACACAGTTAATCAAATAGATTGAAATTTTGTACGATTATTAAAACTGATCTTCAAAAGCCTATTTATTTTCGAGTAAAAAGATAGGGCAAGGGAGCATTTATTGTACAATTTAAGCACAGAGCAAGCAATTTATACGATTTTTAAAAAACAAAACAAATGACTTTTATAAGAAGTTGACTTTTATAAAAAGTTTGTTGCAAAGCACTTGATAGTTGTTTTACAAGTGGCAAAGTTTCCCTTGAAATAAAGGAAAAGGAAACTAACATACCTAAATTAAAATATTGTTTGATGATCTGGGACTCCTATTTACTATCTGCATTCCCAACAAGTGGTAGTGGTTCGAAATACATTCTTAGGTACTATTTAATTACAGATTTTTCGGACATTATCCATATGATTTGCATACTAGTCAACTTAGGCGAAAATAAGTTTAAAAATCTCTTAGAAAATAAGAAGAAAATATTCTTGCCTCTTGTTTTACTATAAAATTTTAAATACTATTATTGATTGTCCTATTGAAATTTCGTGCTTGGAATTTCATATACCTGTTGCCAAAACTAGGCAAAAGAGAAAATTCTAAAACATTAATAAACACAATTACTTTAGAAATTTACTGTGCTTTTGAATGAGTGTGTTAGTTATCCAGAAATTTGGACTCATTTTTGTATCCTTGAGATCACATCCGCTATTCCAGAAGATATACATCGTATAATATTATTTAAGGCACGCGTGTGATCGGGTGTGTTTTGTAATTTCTATTGTTTTTCAACGGAGTCGAATGTCCAGAACGCACCTAAATGTTCGAGTGAAAATTTGAAAAATCATAAAAAAGCAAAACTTTTAATAAAGTTAAGCAAATAGACATTGCTTATGTAATTTTTCCTTAGAAAACGATTGACATAAACTTTAGAACGCTAGCACGAACCGTTCTCGAGATATTGCACATTTTTTTAAATACATTTATCAAAAAATCCCATAAATTAAGAAAAATATATTAACTGTTGAGAAACATGTTCACTTTTCATATGTAATATCATGCAATAAATTGGGTGACATCATTCTCGTGGATCTATCTCGTTCCATTCACGAGAAAATATACTTTGAGTAATACTTTTGTATTTTAACGCCAATAATCATTTATCTGCTATATGAATAACACATTTCTCTGTCCATAACGCTTGGTGATTTAATACAATTTACTTGGTGATCTGATACATAACGTGACAAATTTGGCGGAATGTCGCCAACTTCGCGATTTTTTAAAATGCTGCCAAATTCATGAAAATTTCGCCAAATGGATAAAAATGACGCTAAAACCATGGAAATGACGACAATTGATGAAAATTCAATATCTTGGAAAGATTATAAGTATCTGCCAAAAGAATAAACTACCTTGTACTTTCCCTGCAATACATGGTAATATATAGGGAAAGTATTGGAATCATGTCGAAAATCGCAACTCGAGTTTTCGACGGATCTACACGTTTCAAGACTTCTAGAATACGAAAACACCATTTTTAGCGTGACGTCTGTGTGTGTCTGTCTATGCAGATTTTAATCCACTGAAAATAAAAAACTAATGGACCGAATTTCACAAAATTTGGTAGGTAAGTCACTTGTAGGTGAGTTTGGAGCTGCTTAGTTTTGGGTACGATTCGAGATAAAGGAACTCGCCTGTTTTTACGAAATGGCCCGCTAAAGCTTGTATCCACTTTATCTAAAAAACGAATTGACTGAATTTCAAAAAATTCGGCAGATGACTTATTTGTGGGTCACCCTGGTGCTGATTAGATTTTGGTATTATTCGGAATAAAATAACCTGCCTTTTTCTGCAAAATGGCCCGCAAAAATTGTCCAAATCTAAACTAAAGAACTACGGATGCTCAAATATATCCATTAAATGCTTTTTTAATACGTAATCTTTAGCGAAGAAAATAATAAGACCAACCCCATTACATTAGGACTAGCCGTTCTCGAGATATTTTAGTTTTTCTTATTTTCTCTACGCCACCTTTGAAAATAAGTACCGAATGAGAACGAAAATTGAATTAAAAGGGAAATAAATGTAATTAAAATAAAGAGAACGTGGATATAAATCTGCAGGAAAAGGCATGTGCTGCTCACATCAGATTTTTTTTACTGTAAAAGTATTAAATTCATTGCATATAAAGAAAGTCATGTGCTGCCCACATAAAAAATGTTTTTGTTAAATAGTCGAGTTAGTGAACTATTTCCAACGAGCCCAACTTCTGCCCTCGAGACTGATGACTGCATCCATTGCGGTGGAAGTCACTTTGAACACAGCCAAAGACGATTCTGAAGAGGTCCCCGGTCCCTGCTCTAATACTGTAGACGTTATAACAAATAATCATCTACCAGATCAATGATAGAGTAGCGCTTGTATGATTACAAAGCTATAACGTAGCACTTAAGCTTTGGGACATTAATGTTATTGCATTAGGTAAATATATACTATTGTTCCTGGATTTAATATAAATTCTGGTAGTTAAACTTTTGAAATTGTTGCATTCAAGGATGTCTTACTGTTGATGAAACACTGTAGTTTGTAATAATTGTCAACAAGATACGAGAAGAAGCACTTGGGGGAAAATTCACCTTCTATCTATGATTATAATTTTCGAGTAGTTCACTTTTTCTGCAATTAATAGCACGTGAAATAGAAAAGTATTATGATAGGATCGGATTTCAAAATATTTACTCATTTAGAGTATCTCTGTAAATGAATAAGCCATTTTTTCATCGATTTCTATATATAGACAGGATAACCTCTAAACACAATAATCAAATAGAAAGGAATTTGGAACGAATATTACAACCGATGTGCTAAAGACTATGTATTTTCGAATAAAAAATGGGGCACGGGAAAGACGTCAATTTTATCAATCATTCATTTCAATTTTTCAACATAAAAGGACATTGTGATAGATTTGTAAAAAATGTAAAGTTTTTCTGAAATAGCAAATGCAGATATTTTTAATTCAATTTTTGACTTAGTTGACTACTTCCAATGAACTCGACTTCCGCCCTTAGCACTCTGGCTGTATCCAATATGATTGAAGTCAGTTTGAACGTAGCCAAAGGCGACTCGAAAGTGGTCCATGGTCCCCGCACTAATGCTGACGTCTTTATAACTCACAATCCTCTGACAGGTCAACGGTATGGCATCCCTGATTAATGATTACACGTCATAACGAAGTACTTAGTGTCTTAATTAAAAGTCTTTTCTATCCTGTTAGGAAAATATGTACTATTGTTGCGGAATTTAACATAAATTCTGGTAAACTTTTGAAAATTTGCATTCAAAAATAAGTCTTATCGTTGATCGTTGATCAAACACTGTATGTAAGTATGATCAACAGGATGTGTGAAAAAGCACGTGGGAGAAAATCCACCCTTATGTCTATGGTTATAATTTTCGAGTTCTTCACTTATCTGTAATTTATGGCACATGAAATAAGAAAGTTTTATGATAGGATCGTTTTTCTAACTATTTACTCGTCTTGAGCATCTCTGTAAAAGAATTATCCAGCTTCCGCGGACAGGATAAGATCTAAACCCAGTTAATCAAATAGATTGAAATTTTGTACGATTATTAAAACTGATCTTCGAAAGCCTATTTATTTTCGAGTAAAAAGATAGGGCAAGGGATCATTTATTGTACAATTTAAGCACAGAGCAAGCAATTTATACGATTTTTTAAAAACAAAACAAATGACTTTTATAAGAAGTTGACTTTTATAACAAGTTTGTTGCAAAGCACTTGATAGTTGTTTTACAAGTGGCAAAGTTTCCCTTGAAATAAAGGAAAAGGAAACTAACATACCTAAATTAAAATATTGTTTGATGATCTGGGACTCCTATTTACTATCTGCATTCTCAACAAGTGGTAGTGGTTCGAAGTACATTCTTAGGTACTATTTAATTACAGATTTTTCGGTCATTATCCATATGATTTGCATACTTGTCAACTTAGGCGAAAATTAGTTTTAAAATCTCTTAGAAAATAAGAAGAAAATATTCTTGCCTCTTGTTTTACTATAAAATTTTAAATACTATTATTGATTGTCCTATTGAAATTTCGTGCTTGGAATTTCATATACCTGTTGCCAAAACTAGGCAAAAGAGAAAATTCTAAAACATTAATAAACACAATTACTTTAGAAATTCACTGTGCTTTTGAATGAGTGTGTTAGTTATCCAGAAATTTGGACTCATTTTTGTATCCATGAGATCACATCCGCTATTCCAGAAGATATACATCGTATAATATTATTTAAGGCACGCGTGTGACCGGGTGTGTTTTGTAATTTCTATTGTTTTTCAACGGAGTCGAATGTCCAGAACGCACCTAAATGTTCGAGTGAAAATTTGAAAAATCATAAAAAAGCAAAACTTTTAATAAAGTTAAGCAAATAGACATTGCTTATGTAATTTTTCCTTAGAAAACGATTGACATAAACTTTAGAACGCTAGCACGAACCGTTCTCGAGATATTGCACATTTTTTTAAATACATTTATCAAAAAATCCCATAAATTAAGAAAAATATATTAACTGTTGAGAAACATGTTCACTTTTCATATGTAATATCATGCAATAAATTGGGTGACATCATTCTCGTGGATCTATCTCGTTCCATTCACGAGAAAATATACTTTGAGTAATACTTTTGTATTTTAACGCCAATAATCATTTATCTGCTATATGAATAACACATTTCTCTGTCCATAACGCTTGGTGATTTAATACAATTTACTTGGTGATCTGATACATAACGTGACAAATTTGGCGGAATGTCGCCAACTTCGCGATTTTTTAAAATGCTGCCAAATTCATGAAAATTTCGCCAAATGGATAAAAATGACGCTAAAACCATGGAAATGACGACAATTGATGAAAATTCAATATCTTGGAAAGATTATAAGCATCTGCCAAAAGAATAAACTACCTTGTACTTTCCCTGCAATACATGGTAATATATAGGGAAAGTATTGGAATCATGTCGAAAATCGCAACTCGAGTTTTCGACGGATCTACACGTTTCAAGACTTCTAGAATACGAAAACACCATTTTTAGCGTGACGTCTGTGTGTGTCTGTCTATGCAGATTTTAATCCACTGAAAATAAAAAACTAATGGACCGAATTTCACAAAATTTGGTAGGTAAGTCACTTGTAGCTGAGTTTGGAGCTGCTTAGTTTTGGGTACGATTCGAGATAAAGGAACTCGCCTGTTTTTACGAAATGGCCCGCTAAAGCTTGTATCCACTTTATCTAAAAAACGAATTGACTGAATTTCAAAAAATTCGGCAGATGACTTATTTGTGGGTCACCCTGGTGCTGATTAGATTTTGGTATTATTCGGAATAAAATAACCTGCCTTTTTCTGCAAAATGGCCCGCAAAAATTGTCCAAATCTAAACTAAAGAACTACGGATGCTCAAATATATCCATTAAATGCTTTTTTAATACGTAATCTTTAGCGAAGAAAATAATAAGACCAACCCCATTACATTAGGACTAGCCGTTCTCGAGATATTTTAGTTTTTCTTATTTTCTCTACGCCACCTTTGAAAATAAGTACCGAATGAGAACGAAAATTGAATTAAAAGGGAAATAAATGTAATTAAAATAAAGAGAACGTGGATATAAATCTGCAGGAAAAGGCATGTGCTGCTCACATCAGATTTTTTTTACTGTAAAAGTATTAAATTCATTGCATATAAAGAAAGTCATGTGCTGCCCACATAAAAAATGTTTTTGTTAAATAGTCGAGTTAGTGAACTATTTCCAACGAGCCCAACTTCTGCCCTCGAGACTGATGACTGCATCCATTGCGGTGGAAGTCACTTTGAACACAGCCAAAGACGATTCTGAAGAGGTCCCCGGTCCCTGCTCTAATACTGTAGACGTTATAACAAATAATCATCTACCAGATCAATGATAGAGTAGCGCTTGTATGATTACAAAGCTATAACGTAGCACTTAAGCTTTGGGACATTAATGTTATTGCATTAGGTAAATATATACTATTGTTCCTGGATTTAATATAAATTCTGGTAGTTAAACTTTTGAAATTGTTGCATTCAAGGATGTCTTACTGTTGATGAAACACTGTAGTTTGTAATAATTGTCAACAAGATACGAGAAGAAGCACTTGGGGGAAAATTCACCTTCTATCTATGATTATAATTTTCGAGTAGTTCACTTTTTCTGCAATTAATAGCACGTGAAATAGAAAAGTATTATGATAGGATCGGATTTCAAAATATTTACTCATTTAGAGTATCTCTGTAAATGAATAAGCCATTTTTTCATCGATTTCTATATATAGACAGGATAACCTCTAAACACAATAATCAAATAGAAAGGAATTTGGAACGAATATTACAACCGATGTGCTAAAGACTATGTATTTTCGAATAAAAAATGGGGCACGGGAAAGACGTCAATTTTATCAATCATTCATTTCAATTTTTCAACATAAAAGGACATTGTGATAGATTTGTAAAAAATGTAAAGTTTTTCTGAAATAGCAAATGCAGATATTTTTAATTCAATTTTTGACTTAGTTGACTACTTCCAATGAACTCGACTTCCGCCCTTAGCACTCTGGCTGTATCCAATATGATTGAAGTCAGTTTGAACGTAGCCAAAGGCGACTCGAAAGTGGTCCATGGTCCCCGCACTAATGCTGACGTCTTTATAACTCACAATCCTCTGACAGGTCAACGGTATGGCATCCCTGATTAATGATTACACGTCATAACGAAGTACTCAGTGTCTTAATTAAAAGTCTTTTCTATCCTGTTAGGAAAATATGTACTATTGTTGCGGAATTTAACATAAATTCTATTAAACTTTTGAAATTTTTGCATTCAAAAATAAGTCTTATCGTTGATCGTTGATCAAACACTGTATGTAAGTATGATCAACAGGATGTGTGAAAAAGCACGTGGGAGAAAATCCACCCTCTGTCTATGGTTATAATTTTCGAGTTCTTCACTTATCTGTAATTTATGGCACATGAAATAAAAAAGTTTTATGATAGGATCGTTTTTCTAACTATTTAATCGTCTTGAGCATCTCTGTAAAAGAATTATCCAGCTTCCGCGGACAGGATAAGATCTAAACACAGTTAATCAAATAGATTGAAATTTTGTACGATTATTAAAACTGATCTTCAAAAGCCTATTTATTTTCGAGTAAAAAGATAGGGCAAGGGAGCATTTATTGTACAATTTAAGCACAGAGCAAGCAATTTATACGATTTTTAAAAAACAAAACAAATGACTTTTATAAGAAGTTGACTTTTATAAAAAGTTTGTTGCAAAGCACTTGATAGTTGTTTTACAAGTGGCAAAGTTTCCCTTGAAATAAAGGAAAAGGAAACTAACATACCTAAATTAAAATATTGTTTGATGATCTGGGACTCCTATTTACTATCTGCATTCCCAACAAGTGGTAGTGGTTCGAAATACATTCTTAGGTACTATTTAATTACAGATTTTTCGGACATTATCCATATGATTTGCATACTAGTCAACTTAGGCGAAAATAAGTTTAAAAATCTCTTAGAAAATAAGAAGAAAATATTCTTGCCTCTTGTTTTACTATAAAATTTTAAATACTATTATTGATTGTCCTATTGAAATTTCGTGCTTGGAATTTCATATACCTGTTGCCAAAACTAGGCAAAAGAGAAAATTCTAAAACATTAATAAACACAATTACTTTAGAAATTTACTGTGCTTTTGAATGAGTGTGTTAGTTATCCAGAAATTTGGACTCATTTTTGTATCCTTGAGATCACATCCGCTATTCCAGAAGATATACATCGTATAATATTATTTAAGGCACGCGTGTGATCGGGTGTGTTTTGTAATTTCTATTGTTTTTCAACGGAGTCGAATGTCCAGAACGCACCTAAATGTTCGAGTGAAAATTTGAAAAATCATAAAAAAGCAAAACTTTTAATAAAGTTAAGCAAATAGACATTGCTTATGTAATTTTTCCTTAGAAAACGATTGACATAAACTTTAGAACGCTAGCACGAACCGTTCTCGAGATATTGCACATTTTTTTAAATACATTTATCAAAAAATCCCATAAATTAAGAAAAATATATTAACTGTTGAGAAACATGTTCACTTTTCATATGTAATATCATGCAATAAATTGGGTGACATCATTCTCGTGGATCTATCTCGTTCCATTCACGAGAAAATATACTTTGAGTAATACTTTTGTATTTTAACGCCAATAATCATTTATCTGCTATATGAATAACACATTTCTCTGTCCATAACGCTTGGTGATTTAATACAATTTACTTGGTGATCTGATACATAACGTGACAAATTTGGCGGAATGTCGCCAACTTCGCGATTTTTTAAAATGCTGCCAAATTCATGAAAATTTCGCCAAATGGATAAAAATGACGCTAAAACCATGGAAATGACGACAATTGATGAAAATTCAATATCTTGGAAAGATTATAAGTATCTGCCAAAAGAATAAACTACCTTGTACTTTCCCTGCAATACATGGTAATATATAGGGAAAGTATTGGAATCATGTCGAAAATCGCAACTCGAGTTTTCGACGGATCTACACGTTTCAAGACTTCTAGAATACGAAAACACCATTTTTAGCGTGACGTCTGTGTGTGTCTGTCTATGCAGATTTTAATCCACTGAAAATAAAAAACTAATGGACCGAATTTCACAAAATTTGGTAGGTAAGTCACTTGTAGGTGAGTTTGGAGCTGCTTAGTTTTGGGTACGATTCGAGATAAAGGAACTCGCCTGTTTTTACGAAATGGCCCGCTAAAGCTTGTATCCACTTTATCTAAAAAACGAATTGACTGAATTTCAAAAAATTCGGCAGATGACTTATTTGTGGGTCACCCTGGTGCTGATTAGATTTTGGTATTATTCGGAATAAAATAACCTGCCTTTTTCTGCAAAATGGCCCGCAAAAATTGTCCAAATCTAAACTAAAGAACTACGGATGCTCAAATATATCCATTAAATGCTTTTTTAATACGTAATCTTTAGCGAAGAAAATAATAAGACCAACCCCATTACATTAGGACTAGCCGTTCTCGAGATATTTTAGTTTTTCTTATTTTCTCTACGCCACCTTTGAAAATAAGTACCGAATGAGAACGAAAATTGAATTAAAAGGGAAATAAATGTAATTAAAATAAAGAGAACGTGGATATAAATCTGCAGGAAAAGGCATGTGCTGCTCACATCAGATTTTTTTTACTGTAAAAGTATTAAATTCATTGCATATAAAGAAAGTCATGTGCTGCCCACATAAAAAATGTTTTTGTTAAATAGTCGAGTTAGTGAACTATTTCCAACGAGCCCAACTTCTGCCCTCGAGACTGATGACTGCATCCATTGCGGTGGAAGTCACTTTGAACACAGCCAAAGACGATTCTGAAGAGGTCCCCGGTCCCTGCTCTAATACTGTAGACGTTATAACAAATAATCATCTACCAGATCAATGATAGAGTAGCGCTTGTATGATTACAAAGCTATAACGTAGCACTTAAGCTTTGGGACATTAATGT
Organism: Amaurobius ferox; assembly: GCA_951213105.1. Taxonomy (NCBI): domain Eukaryota; kingdom Metazoa; phylum Arthropoda; class Arachnida; order Araneae; family Amaurobiidae; genus Amaurobius; species Amaurobius ferox. The sequence goes on from OX578139.1 coordinate 138,904,983, forward strand.
TATTGCATTAGGTAAATATATACTATTGTTCCTGGATTTAATATAAATTCTGGTAGTTAAACTTTTGAAATTGTTGCATTCAAGGATGTCTTACTGTTGATGAAACACTGTAGTTTGTAATAATTGTCAACAAGATACGAGAAGAAGCACTTGGGGGAAAATTCACCTTCTATCTATGATTATAATTTTCGAGTAGTTCACTTTTTCTGCAATTAATAGCACGTGAAATAGAAAAGTATTATGATAGGATCGGATTTCAAAATATTTACTCATTTAGAGTATCTCTGTAAATGAATAAGCCATTTTTTCATCGATTTCTATATATAGACAGGATAACCTCTAAACACAATAATCAAATAGAAAGGAATTTGGAACGAATATTACAACCGATGTGCTAAAGACTATGTATTTTCGAATAAAAAATGGGGCACGGGAAAGACGTCAATTTTATCAATCATTCATTTCAATTTTTCAACATAAAAGGACATTGTGATAGATTTGTAAAAAATGTAAAGTTTTTCTGAAATAGCAAATGCAGATATTTTTAATTCAATTTTTGACTTAGTTGACTACTTCCAATGAACTCGACTTCCGCCCTTAGCACTCTGGCTGTATCCAATATGATTGAAGTCAGTTTGAACGTAGCCAAAGGCGACTCGAAAGTGGTCCATGGTCCCCGCACTAATGCTGACGTCTTTATAACTCACAATCCTCTGACAGGTCAACGGTATGGCATCCCTGATTAATGATTACACGTCATAACGAAGTACTTAGTGTCTTAATTAAAAGTCTTTTCTATCCTGTTAGGAAAATATGTACTATTGTTGCGGAATTTAACATAAATTCTGGTAAACTTTTGAAAATTTGCATTCAAAAATAAGTCTTATCGTTGATCGTTGATCAAACACTGTATGTAAGTATGATCAACAGGATGTGTGAAAAAGCACGTGGGAGAAAATCCACCCTTATGTCTATGGTTATAATTTTCGAGTTCTTCACTTATCTGTAATTTATGGCACATGAAATAAGAAAGTTTTATGATAGGATCGTTTTTCTAACTATTTACTCGTCTTGAGCATCTCTGTAAAAGAATTATCCAGCTTCCGCGGACAGGATAAGATCTAAACCCAGTTAATCAAATAGATTGAAATTTTGTACGATTATTAAAACTGATCTTCGAAAGCCTATTTATTTTCGAGTAAAAAGATAGGGCAAGGGATCATTTATTGTACAATTTAAGCACAGAGCAAGCAATTTATACGATTTTTTAAAAACAAAACAAATGACTTTTATAAGAAGTTGACTTTTATAACAAGTTTGTTGCAAAGCACTTGATAGTTGTTTTACAAGTGGCAAAGTTTCCCTTGAAATAAAGGAAAAGGAAACTAACATACCTAAATTAAAATATTGTTTGATGATCTGGGACTCCTATTTACTATCTGCATTCTCAACAAGTGGTAGTGGTTCGAAGTACATTCTTAGGTACTATTTAATTACAGATTTTTCGGTCATTATCCATATGATTTGCATACTTGTCAACTTAGGCGAAAATTAGTTTTAAAATCTCTTAGAAAATAAGAAGAAAATATTCTTGCCTCTTGTTTTACTATAAAATTTTAAATACTATTATTGATTGTCCTATTGAAATTTCGTGCTTGGAATTTCATATACCTGTTGCCAAAACTAGGCAAAAGAGAAAATTCTAAAACATTAATAAACACAATTACTTTAGAAATTCACTGTGCTTTTGAATGAGTGTGTTAGTTATCCAGAAATTTGGACTCATTTTTGTATCCATGAGATCACATCCGCTATTCCAGAAGATATACATCGTATAATATTATTTAAGGCACGCGTGTGACCGGGTGTGTTTTGTAATTTCTATTGTTTTTCAACGGAGTCGAATGTCCAGAACGCACCTAAATGTTCGAGTGAAAATTTGAAAAATCATAAAAAAGCAAAACTTTTAATAAAGTTAAGCAAATAGACATTGCTTATGTAATTTTTCCTTAGAAAACGATTGACATAAACTTTAGAACGCTAGCACGAACCGTTCTCGAGATATTGCACATTTTTTTAAATACATTTATCAAAAAATCCCATAAATTAAGAAAAATATATTAACTGTTGAGAAACATGTTCACTTTTCATATGTAATATCATGCAATAAATTGGGTGACATCATTCTCGTGGATCTATCTCGTTCCATTCACGAGAAAATATACTTTGAGTAATACTTTTGTATTTTAACGCCAATAATCATTTATCTGCTATATGAATAACACATTTCTCTGTCCATAACGCTTGGTGATTTAATACAATTTACTTGGTGATCTGATACATAACGTGACAAATTTGGCGGAATGTCGCCAACTTCGCGATTTTTTAAAATGCTGCCAAATTCATGAAAATTTCGCCAAATGGATAAAAATGACGCTAAAACCATGGAAATGACGACAATTGATGAAAATTCAATATCTTGGAAAGATTATAAGCATCTGCCAAAAGAATAAACTACCTTGTACTTTCCCTGCAATACATGGTAATATATAGGGAAAGTATTGGAATCATGTCGAAAATCGCAACTCGAGTTTTCGACGGATCTACACGTTTCAAGACTTCTAGAATACGAAAACACCATTTTTAGCGTGACGTCTGTGTGTGTCTGTCTATGCAGATTTTAATCCACTGAAAATAAAAAACTAATGGACCGAATTTCACAAAATTTGGTAGGTAAGTCACTTGTAGCTGAGTTTGGAGCTGCTTAGTTTTGGGTACGATTCGAGATAAAGGAACTCGCCTGTTTTTACGAAATGGCCCGCTAAAGCTTGTATCCACTTTATCTAAAAAACGAATTGACTGAATTTCAAAAAATTCGGCAGATGACTTATTTGTGGGTCACCCTGGTGCTGATTAGATTTTGGTATTATTCGGAATAAAATAACCTGCCTTTTTCTGCAAAATGGCCCGCAAAAATTGTCCAAATCTAAACTAAAGAACTACGGATGCTCAAATATATCCATTAAATGCTTTTTTAATACGTAATCTTTAGCGAAGAAAATAATAAGACCAACCCCATTACATTAGGACTAGCCGTTCTCGAGATATTTTAGTTTTTCTTATTTTCTCTACGCCACCTTTGAAAATAAGTACCGAATGAGAACGAAAATTGAATTAAAAGGGAAATAAATGTAATTAAAATAAAGAGAACGTGGATATAAATCTGCAGGAAAAGGCATGTGCTGCTCACATCAGATTTTTTTTACTGTAAAAGTATTAAATTCATTGCATATAAAGAAAGTCATGTGCTGCCCACATAAAAAATGTTTTTGTTAAATAGTCGAGTTAGTGAACTATTTCCAACGAGCCCAACTTCTGCCCTCGAGACTGATGACTGCATCCATTGCGGTGGAAGTCACTTTGAACACAGCCAAAGACGATTCTGAAGAGGTCCCCGGTCCCTGCTCTAATACTGTAGACGTTATAACAAATAATCATCTACCAGATCAATGATAGAGTAGCGCTTGTATGATTACAAAGCTATAACGTAGCACTTAAGCTTTGGGACATTAATGTTATTGCATTAGGTAAATATATACTATTGTTCCTGGATTTAATATAAATTCTGGTAGTTAAACTTTTGAAATTGTTGCATTCAAGGATGTCTTACTGTTGATGAAACACTGTAGTTTGTAATAATTGTCAACAAGATACGAGAAGAAGCACTTGGGGGAAAATTCACCTTCTATCTATGATTATAATTTTCGAGTAGTTCACTTTTTCTGCAATTAATAGCACGTGAAATAGAAAAGTATTATGATAGGATCGGATTTCAAAATATTTACTCATTTAGAGTATCTCTGTAAATGAATAAGCCATTTTTTCATCGATTTCTATATATAGACAGGATAACCTCTAAACACAATAATCAAATAGAAAGGAATTTGGAACGAATATTACAACCGATGTGCTAAAGACTATGTATTTTCGAATAAAAAATGGGGCACGGGAAAGACGTCAATTTTATCAATCATTCATTTCAATTTTTCAACATAAAAGGACATTGTGATAGATTTGTAAAAAATGTAAAGTTTTTCTGAAATAGCAAATGCAGATATTTTTAATTCAATTTTTGACTTAGTTGACTACTTCCAATGAACTCGACTTCCGCCCTTAGCACTCTGGCTGTATCCAATATGATTGAAGTCAGTTTGAACGTAGCCAAAGGCGACTCGAAAGTGGTCCATGGTCCCCGCACTAATGCTGACGTCTTTATAACTCACAATCCTCTGACAGGTCAACGGTATGGCATCCCTGATTAATGATTACACGTCATAACGAAGTACTCAGTGTCTTAATTAAAAGTCTTTTCTATCCTGTTAGGAAAATATGTACTATTGTTGCGGAATTTAACATAAATTCTATTAAACTTTTGAAATTTTTGCATTCAAAAATAAGTCTTATCGTTGATCGTTGATCAAACACTGTATGTAAGTATGATCAACAGGATGTGTGAAAAAGCACGTGGGAGAAAATCCACCCTCTGTCTATGGTTATAATTTTCGAGTTCTTCACTTATCTGTAATTTATGGCACATGAAATAAAAAAGTTTTATGATAGGATCGTTTTTCTAACTATTTAATCGTCTTGAGCATCTCTGTAAAAGAATTATCCAGCTTCCGCGGACAGGATAAGATCTAAACACAGTTAATCAAATAGATTGAAATTTTGTACGATTATTAAAACTGATCTTCAAAAGCCTATTTATTTTCGAGTAAAAAGATAGGGCAAGGGAGCATTTATTGTACAATTTAAGCACAGAGCAAGCAATTTATACGATTTTTAAAAAACAAAACAAATGACTTTTATAAGAAGTTGACTTTTATAAAAAGTTTGTTGCAAAGCACTTGATAGTTGTTTTACAAGTGGCAAAGTTTCCCTTGAAATAAAGGAAAAGGAAACTAACATACCTAAATTAAAATATTGTTTGATGATCTGGGACTCCTATTTACTATCTGCATTCCCAACAAGTGGTAGTGGTTCGAAATACATTCTTAGGTACTATTTAATTACAGATTTTTCGGACATTATCCATATGATTTGCATACTAGTCAACTTAGGCGAAAATAAGTTTAAAAATCTCTTAGAAAATAAGAAGAAAATATTCTTGCCTCTTGTTTTACTATAAAATTTTAAATACTATTATTGATTGTCCTATTGAAATTTCGTGCTTGGAATTTCATATACCTGTTGCCAAAACTAGGCAAAAGAGAAAATTCTAAAACATTAATAAACACAATTACTTTAGAAATTTACTGTGCTTTTGAATGAGTGTGTTAGTTATCCAGAAATTTGGACTCATTTTTGTATCCATGAGATCACATCCGCTATTCCAGAAGATATACATCGTATAATATTATTTAAGGCACGCGTGTGATCGGGTGTGTTTTGTAATTTCTATTGTTTTTCAACGGAGTCGAATGTCCAGAACGCACCTAAATGTTCGAGTGAAAATTTGAAAAATCATAAAAAAGCAAAACTTTTAATAAAGTTAAGCAAATAGACATTGCTTATGTAATTTTTCCTTAGAAAACGATTGACATAAACTTTAGAACGCTAGCACGAACCGTTCTCGAGATATTGCACATTTTTTTAAATACATTTATCAAAAAATCCCATAAATTAAGAAAAATATATTAACTGTTGAGAAACATGTTCACTTTTCATATGTAATATCATGCAATAAATTGGGTGACATCATTCTCGTGGATCTATCTCGTTCCATTCACGAGAAAATATACTTTGAGTAATACTTTTGTATTTTAACGCCAATAATCATTTATCTGCTATATGAATAACACATTTCTCTGTCCATAACGCTTGGTGATTTAATACAATTTACTTGGTGATCTGATACATAACGTGACAAATTTGGCGGAATGTCGCCAACTTCGCGATTTTTTAAAATGCTGCCAAATTCATGAAAATTTCGCCAAATGGATAAAAATGACGCTAAAACCATGGAAATGACGACAATTGATGAAAATTCAATATCTTGGAAAGATTATAAGTATCTGCCAAAAGAATAAACTACCTTGTACTTTCCCTGCAATACATGGTAATATATAGGGAAAGTATTGGAATCATGTCGAAAATCGCAACTCGAGTTTTCGACGGATCTACACGTTTCAAGACTTCTAGAATACGAAAACACCATTTTTAGCGTGACGTCTGTGTGTGTCTGTCTATGCAGATTTTAATCCACTGAAAATAAAAAACTAATGGACCGAATTTCACAAAATTTGGTAGGTAAGTCACTTGTAGGTGAGTTTGGAGCTGCTTAGTTTTGGGTACGATTCGAGATAAAGGAACTCGCCTGTTTTTACGAAATGGCCCGCTAAAGCTTGTATCCACTTTATCTAAAAAACGAATTGACTGAATTTCAAAAAATTCGGCAGATGACTTATTTGTGGGTCACCCTGGTGCTGATTAGATTTTGGTATTATTCGGAATAAAATAACCTGCCTTTTTCTGCAAAATGGCCCGCAAAAATTGTCCAAATCTAAACTAAAGAACTACGGATGCTCAAATATATCCATTAAATGCTTTTTTAATACGTAATCTTTAGCGAAGAAAATAATAAGACCAACCCCATTACATTAGGACTAGCCGTTCTCGAGATATTTTAGTTTTTCTTATTTTCTCTACGCCACCTTTGAAAATAAGTACCGAATGAGAACGAAAATTGAATTAAAAGGGAAATAAATGTAATTAAAATAAAGAGAACGTGGATATAAATCTGCAGGAAAAGGCATGTGCTGCTCACATCAGATTTTTTTTACTGTAAAAGTATTAAATTCATTGCATATAAAGAAAGTCATGTGCTGCCCACATAAAAAATGTTTTTGTTAAATAGTCGAGTTAGTGAACTATTTCCAACGAGCCCAACTTCTGCCCTCGAGACTGATGACTGCATCCATTGCGGTGGAAGTCACTTTGAACACAGCCAAAGACGATTCTGAAGAGGTCCCCGGTCCCTGCTCTAATACTGTAGACGTTATAACAAATAATCATCTACCAGATCAATGATAGAGTAGCGCTTGTATGATTACAAAGCTATAACGTAGCACTTAAGCTTTGGGACATTAATGTTATTGCATTAGGTAAATATATACTATTGTTCCTGGATTTAATATAAATTCTGGTAGTTAAACTTTTGAAATTGTTGCATTCAAGGATGTCTTACTGTTGATGAAACACTGTAGTTTGTAATAATTGTCAACAAGATACGAGAAGAAGCACTTGGGGGAAAATTCACCTTCTATCTATGATTATAATTTTCGAGTAGTTCACTTTTTCTGCAATTAATAGCACGTGAAATAGAAAAGTATTATGATAGGATCGGATTTCAAAATATTTACTCATTTAGAGTATCTCTGTAAATGAATAAGCCATTTTTTCATCGATTTCTATATATAGACAGGATAACCTCTAAACACAATAATCAAATAGAAAGGAATTTGGAACGAATATTACAACCGATGTGCTAAAGACTATGTATTTTCGAATAAAAAATGGGGCACGGGAAAGACGTCAATTTTATCAATCATTCATTTCAATTTTTCAACATAAAAGGACATTGTGATAGATTTGTAAAAAATGTAAAGTTTTTCTGAAATAGCAAATGCAGATATTTTTAATTCAATTTTTGACTTAGTTGACTACTTCCAATGAACTCGACTTCCGCCCTTAGCACTCTGGCTGTATCCAATATGATTGAAGTCAGTTTGAACGTAGCCAAAGGCGACTCGAAAGTGGTCCATGGTCCCCGCACTAATGCTGACGTCTTTATAACTCACAATCCTCTGACAGGTCAACGGTATGGCATCCCTGATTAATGATTACACGTCATAACGAAGTACTTAGTGTCTTAATTAAAAGTCTTTTCTATCCTGTTAGGAAAATATGTACTATTGTTGCGGAATTTAACATAAATTCTGGTAAACTTTTGAAAATTTGCATTCAAAAATAAGTCTTATCGTTGATCGTTGATCAAACACTGTATGTAAGTATGATCAACAGGATGTGTGAAAAAGCACGTGGGAGAAAATCCACCCTTATGTCTATGGTTATAATTTTCGAGTTCTTCACTTATCTGTAATTTATGGCACATGAAATAAGAAAGTTTTATGATAGGATCGTTTTTCTAACTATTTACTCGTCTTGAGCATCTCTGTAAAAGAATTATCCAGCTTCCGCGGACAGGATAAGATCTAAACCCAGTTAATCAAATAGATTGAAATTTTGTACGATTATTAAAACTGATCTTCGAAAGCCTATTTATTTTCGAGTAAAAAGATAGGGCAAGGGATCATTTATTGTACAATTTAAGCACAGAGCAAGCAATTTATACGATTTTTTAAAAACAAAACAAATGACTTTTATAAGAAGTTGACTTTTATAACAAGTTTGTTGCAAAGCACTTGATAGTTGTTTTACAAGTGGCAAAGTTTCCCTTGAAATAAAGGAAAAGGAAACTAACATACCTAAATTAAAATATTGTTTGATGATCTGGGACTCCTATTTACTATCTGCATTCTCAACAAGTGGTAGTGGTTCGAAGTACATTCTTAGGTACTATTTAATTACAGATTTTTCGGTCATTATCCATATGATTTGCATACTTGTCAACTTAGGCGAAAATTAGTTTTAAAATCTCTTAGAAAATAAGAAGAAAATATTCTTGCCTCTTGTTTTACTATAAAATTTTAAATACTATTATTGATTGTCCTATTGAAATTTCGTGCTTGGAATTTCATATACCTGTTGCCAAAACTAGGCAAAAGAGAAAATTCTAAAACATTAATAAACACAATTACTTTAGAAATTCACTGTGCTTTTGAATGAGTGTGTTAGTTATCCAGAAATTTGGACTCATTTTTGTATCCATGAGATCACATCCGCTATTCCAGAAGATATACATCGTATAATATTATTTAAGGCACGCGTGTGACCGGGTGTGTTTTGTAATTTCTATTGTTTTTCAACGGAGTCGAATGTCCAGAACGCACCTAAATGTTCGAGTGAAAATTTGAAAAATCATAAAAAAGCAAAACTTTTAATAAAGTTAAGCAAATAGACATTGCTTATGTAATTTTTCCTTAGAAAACGATTGACATAAACTTTAGAACGCTAGCACGAACCGTTCTCGAGATATTGCACATTTTTTTAAATACATTTATCAAAAAATCCCATAAATTAAGAAAAATATATTAACTGTTGAGAAACATGTTCACTTTTCATATGTAATATCATGCAATAAATTGGGTGACATCATTCTCGTGGATCTATCTCGTTCCATTCACGAGAAAATATACTTTGAGTAATACTTTTGTATTTTAACGCCAATAATCATTTATCTGCTATATGAATAACACATTTCTCTGTCCATAACGCTTGGTGATTTAATACAATTTACTTGGTGATCTGATACATAACGTGACAAATTTGGCGGAATGTCGCCAACTTCGCGATTTTTTAAAATGCTGCCAAATTCATGAAAATTTCGCCAAATGGATAAAAATGACGCTAAAACCATGGAAATGACGACAATTGATGAAAATTCAATATCTTGGAAAGATTATAAGCATCTGCCAAAAGAATAAACTACCTTGTACTTTCCCTGCAATACATGGTAATATATAGGGAAAGTATTGGAATCATGTCGAAAATCGCAACTCGAGTTTTCGACGGATCTACACGTTTCAAGACTTCTAGAATACGAAAACACCATTTTTAGCGTGACGTCTGTGTGTGTCTGTCTATGCAGATTTTAATCCACTGAAAATAAAAAACTAATGGACCGAATTTCACAAAATTTGGTAGGTAAGTCACTTGTAGCTGAGTTTGGAGCTGCTTAGTTTTGGGTACGATTCGAGATAAAGGAACTCGCCTGTTTTTACGAAATGGCCCGCTAAAGCTTGTATCCACTTTATCTAAAAAACGAATTGACTGAATTTCAAAAAATTCGGCAGATGACTTATTTGTGGGTCACCCTGGTGCTGATTAGATTTTGGTATTATTCGGAATAAAATAACCTGCCTTTTTCTGCAAAATGGCCCGCAAAAATTGTCCAAATCTAAACTAAAGAACTACGGATGCTCAAATATATCCATTAAATGCTTTTTTAATACGTAATCTTTAGCGAAGAAAATAATAAGACCAACCCCATTACATTAGGACTAGCCGTTCTCGAGATATTTTAGTTTTTCTTATTTTCTCTACGCCACCTTTGAAAATAAGTACCGAATGAGAACGAAAATTGAATTAAAAGGGAAATAAATGTAATTAAAATAAAGAGAACGTGGATATAAATCTGCAGGAAAAGGCATGTGCTGCTCACATCAGATTTTTTTTACTGTAAAAGTATTAAATTCATTGCATATAAAGAAAGTCATGTGCTGCCCACATAAAAAATGTTTTTGTTAAATAGTCGAGTTAGTGAACTATTTCCAACGAGCCCAACTTCTGCCCTCGAGACTGATGACTGCATCCATTGCGGTGGAAGTCACTTTGAACACAGCCAAAGACGATTCTGAAGAGGTCCCCGGTCCCTGCTCTAATACTGTAGACGTTATAACAAATAATCATCTACCAGATCAATGATAGAGTAGCGCTTGTATGATTACAAAGCTATAACGTAGCACTTAAGCTTTGGGACATTAATGTTATTGCATTAGGTAAATATATACTATTGTTCCTGGATTTAATATAAATTCTGGTAGTTAAACTTTTGAAATTGTTGCATTCAAGGATGTCTTACTGTTGATGAAACACTGTAGTTTGTAATAATTGTCAACAAGATACGAGAAGAAGCACTTGGGGGAAAATTCACCTTCTATCTATGATTATAATTTTCGAGTAGTTCACTTTTTCTGCAATTAATAGCACGTGAAATAGAAAAGTATTATGATAGGATCGGATTTCAAAATATTTACTCATTTAGAGTATCTCTGTAAATGAATAAGCCATTTTTTCATCGATTTCTATATATAGACAGGATAACCTCTAAACACAATAATCAAATAGAAAGGAATTTGGAACGAATATTACAACCGATGTGCTAAAGACTATGTATTTTCGAATAAAAAATGGGGCACGGGAAAGACGTCAATTTTATCAATCATTCATTTCAATTTTTCAACATAAAAGGACATTGTGATAGATTTGTAAAAAATGTAAAGTTTTTCTGAAATAGCAAATGCAGATATTTTTAATTCAATTTTTGACTTAGTTGACTACTTCCAATGAACTCGACTTCCGCCCTTAGCACTCTGGCTGTATCCAATATGATTGAAGTCAGTTTGAACGTAGCCAAAGGCGACTCGAAAGTGGTCCATGGTCCCCGCACTAATGCTGACGTCTTTATAACTCACAATCCTCTGACAGGTCAACGGTATGGCATCCCTGATTAATGATTACACGTCATAACGAAGTACTCAGTGTCTTAATTAAAAGTCTTTTCTATCCTGTTAGGAAAATATGTACTATTGTTGCGGAATTTAACATAAATTCTATTAAACTTTTGAAATTTTTGCATTCAAAAATAAGTCTTATCGTTGATCGTTGATCAAACACTGTATGTAAGTATGATCAACAGGATGTGTGAAAAAGCACGTGGGAGAAAATCCACCCTCTGTCTATGGTTATAATTTTCGAGTTCTTCACTTATCTGTAATTTATGGCACATGAAATAAAAAAGTTTTATGATAGGATCGTTTTTCTAACTATTTAATCGTCTTGAGCATCTCTGTAAAAGAATTATCCAGCTTCCGCGGACAGGATAAGATCTAAACACAGTTAATCAAATAGATTGAAATTTTGTACGATTATTAAAACTGATCTTCAAAAGCCTATTTATTTTCGAGTAAAAAGATAGGGCAAGGGAGCATTTATTGTACAATTTAAGCACAGAGCAAGCAATTTATACGATTTTTAAAAAACAAAACAAATGACTTTTATAAGAAGTTGACTTTTATAAAAAGTTTGTTGCAAAGCACTTGATAGTTGTTTTACAAGTGGCAAAGTTTCCCTTGAAATAAAGGAAAAGGAAACTAACATACCTAAATTAAAATATTGTTTGATGATCTGGGACTCCTATTTACTATCTGCATTCCCAACAAGTGGTAGTGGTTCGAAATACATTCTTAGGTACTATTTAATTACAGATTTTTCGGACATTATCCATATGATTTGCATACTAGTCAACTTAGGCGAAAATAAGTTTAAAAATCTCTTAGAAAATAAGAAGAAAATATTCTTGCCTCTTGTTTTACTATAAAATTTTAAATACTATTATTGATTGTCCTATTGAAATTTCGTGCTTGGAATTTCATATACCTGTTGCCAAAACTAGGCAAAAGAGAAAATTCTAAAACATTAATAAACACAATTACTTTAGAAATTTACTGTGCTTTTGAATGAGTGTGTTAGTTATCCAGAAATTTGGACTCATTTTTGTATCCTTGAGATCACATCCGCTATTCCAGAAGATATACATCGTATAATATTATTTAAGGCACGCGTGTGATCGGGTGTGTTTTGTAATTTCTATTGTTTTTCAACGGAGTCGAATGTCCAGAACGCACCTAAATGTTCGAGTGAAAATTTGAAAAATCATAAAAAAGCAAAACTTTTAATAAAGTTAAGCAAATAGACATTGCTTATGTAATTTTTCCTTAGAAAACGATTGACATAAACTTTAGAACGCTAGCACGAACCGTTCTCGAGATATTGCACATTTTTTTAAATACATTTATCAAAAAATCCCATAAATTAAGAAAAATATATTAACTGTTGAGAAACATGTTCACTTTTCATATGTAATATCATGCAATAAATTGGGTGACATCATTCTCGTGGATCTATCTCGTTCCATTCACGAGAAAATATACTTTGAGTAATACTTTTGTATTTTAACGCCAATAATCATTTATCTGCTATATGAATAACACATTTCTCTGTCCATAACGCTTGGTGATTTAATACAATTTACTTGGTGATCTGATACATAACGTGACAAATTTGGCGGAATGTCGCCAACTTCGCGATTTTTTAAAATGCTGCCAAATTCATGAAAATTTCGCCAAATGGATAAAAATGACGCTAAAACCATGGAAATGACGACAATTGATGAAAATTCAATATCTTGGAAAGATTATAAGTATCTGCCAAAAGAATAAACTACCTTGTACTTTCCCTGCAATACATGGTAATATATAGGGAAAGTATTGGAATCATGTCGAAAATCGCAACTCGAGTTTTCGACGGATCTACACGTTTCAAGACTTCTAGAATACGAAAACACCATTTTTAGCGTGACGTCTGTGTGTGTCTGTCTATGCAGATTTTAATCCACTGAAAATAAAAAACTAATGGACCGAATTTCACAAAATTTGGTAGGTAAGTCACTTGTAGGTGAGTTTGGAGCTGCTTAGTTTTGGGTACGATTCGAGATAAAGGAACTCGCCTGTTTTTACGAAATGGCCCGCTAAAGCTTGTATCCACTTTATCTAAAAAACGAATTGACTGAATTTCAAAAAATTCGGCAGATGACTTATTTGTGGGTCACCCTGGTGCTGATTAGATTTTGGTATTATTCGGAATAAAATAACCTGCCTTTTTCTGCAAAATGGCCCGCAAAAATTGTCCAAATCTAAACTAAAGAACTACGGATGCTCAAATATATCCATTAAATGCTTTTTTAATACGTAATCTTTAGCGAAGAAAATAATAAGACCAACCCCATTACATTAGGACTAGCCGTTCTCGAGATATTTTAGTTTTTCTTATTTTCTCTACGCCACCTTTGAAAATAAGTACCGAATGAGAACGAAAATTGAATTAAAAGGGAAATAAATGTAATTAAAATAAAGAGAACGTGGATATAAATCTGCAGGAAAAGGCATGTGCTGCTCACATCAGATTTTTTTTACTGTAAAAGTATTAAATTCATTGCATATAAAGAAAGTCATGTGCTGCCCACATAAAAAATGTTTTTGTTAAATAGTCGAGTTAGTGAACTATTTCCAACGAGCCCAACTTCTGCCCTCGAGACTGATGACTGCATCCATTGCGGTGGAAGTCACTTTGAACACAGCCAAAGACGATTCTGAAGAGGTCCCCGGTCCCTGCTCTAATACTGTAGACGTTATAACAAATAATCATCTACCAGATCAATGATAGAGTAGCGCTTGTATGATTACAAAGCTATAACGTAGCACTTAAGCTTTGGGACATTAATGTTATTGCATTAGGTAAATATATACTATTGTTCCTGGATTTAATATAAATTCTGGTAGTTAAACTTTTGAAATTGTTGCATTCAAGGATGTCTTACTGTTGATGAAACACTGTAGTTTGTAATAATTGTCAACAAGATACGAGAAGAAGCACTTGGGGGAAAATTCACCTTCTATCTATGATTATAATTTTCGAGTAGTTCACTTTTTCTGCAATTAATAGCACGTGAAATAGAAAAGTATTATGATAGGATCGGATTTCAAAATATTTACTCATTTAGAGTATCTCTGTAAATGAATAAGCCATTTTTTCATCGATTTCTATATATAGACAGGATAACCTCTAAACACAATAATCAAATAGAAAGGAATTTGGAACGAATATTACAACCGATGTGCTAAAGACTATGTATTTTCGAATAAAAAATGGGGCACGGGAAAGACGTCAATTTTATCAATCATTCATTTCAATTTTTCAACATAAAAGGACATTGTGATAGATTTGTAAAAAATGTAAAGTTTTTCTGAAATAGCAAATGCAGATATTTTTAATTCAATTTTTGACTTAGTTGACTACTTCCAATGAACTCGACTTCCGCCCTTAGCACTCTGGCTGTATCCAATATGATTGAAGTCAGTTTGAACGTAGCCAAAGGCGACTCGAAAGTGGTCCATGGTCCCCGCACTAATGCTGACGTCTTTATAACTCACAATCCTCTGACAGGTCAACGGTATGGCATCCCTGATTAATGATTACACGTCATAACGAAGTACTTAGTGTCTTAATTAAAAGTCTTTTCTATCCTGTTAGGAAAATATGTACTATTGTTGCGGAATTTAACATAAATTCTGGTAAACTTTTGAAAATTTGCATTCAAAAATAAGTCTTATCGTTGATCGTTGATCAAACACTGTATGTAAGTATGATCAACAGGATGTGTGAAAAAGCACGTGGGAGAAAATCCACCCTTATGTCTATGGTTATAATTTTCGAGTTCTTCACTTATCTGTAATTTATGGCACATGAAATAAGAAAGTTTTATGATAGGATCGTTTTTCTAACTATTTACTCGTCTTGAGCATCTCTGTAAAAGAATTATCCAGCTTCCGCGGACAGGATAAGATCTAAACCCAGTTAATCAAATAGATTGAAATTTTGTACGATTATTAAAACTGATCTTCGAAAGCCTATTTATTTTCGAGTAAAAAGATAGGGCAAGGGATCATTTATTGTACAATTTAAGCACAGAGCAAGCAATTTATACGATTTTTTAAAAACAAAACAAATGACTTTTATAAGAAGTTGACTTTTATAACAAGTTTGTTGCAAAGCACTTGATAGTTGTTTTACAAGTGGCAAAGTTTCCCTTGAAATAAAGGAAAAGGAAACTAACATACCTAAATTAAAATATTGTTTGATGATCTGGGACTCCTATTTACTATCTGCATTCTCAACAAGTGGTAGTGGTTCGAAGTACATTCTTAGGTACTATTTAATTACAGATTTTTCGGTCATTATCCATATGAATTGCATACTTGTCAACTTAGGCGAAAATTAGTTTTAAAATCTCTTAGAAAATAAGAAGAAAATATTCTTGCCTCTTGTTTTACTATAAAATTTTAAATACTATTATTGATTGTCCTATTGAAATTTCGTGCTTGGAATTTCATATACCTGTTGCCAAAACTAGGCAAAAGAGAAAATTCTAAAACATTAATAAACACAATTACTTTAGAAATTCACTGTGCTTTTGAATGAGTGTGTTAGTTATCCAGAAATTTGGACTCATTTTTGTATCCATGAGATCACATCCGCTATTCCAGAAGATATACATCGTATAATATTATTTAAGGCACGCGTGTGACCGGGTGTGTTTTGTAATTTCTATTGTTTTTCAACGGAGTCGAATGTCCAGAACGCACCTAAATGTTCGAGTGAAAATTTGAAAAATCATAAAAAAGCAAAACTTTTAATAAAGTTAAGCAAATAGACATTGCTTATGTAATTTTTCCTTAGAAAACGATTGACATAAACTTTAGAACGCTAGCACGAACCGTTCTCGAGATATTGCACATTTTTTTAAATACATTTATCAAAAAATCCCATAAATTAAGAAAAATATATTAACTGTTGAGAAACATGTTCACTTTTCATATGTAATATCATGCAATAAATTGGGTGACATCATTCTCGTGGATCTATCTCGTTCCATTCACGAGAAAATATACTTTGAGTAATACTTTTGTATTTTAACGCCAATAATCATTTATCTGCTATATGAATAACACATTTCTCTGTCCATAACGCTTGGTGATTTAATACAATTTACTTGGTGATCTGATACATAACGTGACAAATTTGGCGGAATGTCGCCAACTTCGCGATTTTTTAAAATGCTGCCAAATTCATGAAAATTTCGCCAAATGGATAAAAATGACGCTAAAACCATGGAAATGACGACAATTGATGAAAATTCAATATCTTGGAAAGATTATAAGCATCTGCCAAAAGAATAAACTACCTTGTACTTTCCCTGCAATACATGGTAATATATAGGGAAAGTATTGGAATCATGTCGAAAATCGCAACTCGAGTTTTCGACGGATCTACACGTTTCAAGACTTCTAGAATACGAAAACACCATTTTTAGCGTGACGTCTGTGTGTGTCTGTCTATGCAGATTTTAATCCACTGAAAATAAAAAACTAATGGACCGAATTTCACAAAATTTGGTAGGTAAGTCACTTGTAGCTGAGTTTGGAGCTGCTTAGTTTTGGGTACGATTCGAGATAAAGGAACTCGCCTGTTTTTACGAAATGGCCCGCTAAAGCTTGTATCCACTTTATCTAAAAAACGAATTGACTGAATTTCAAAAAATTCGGCAGATGACTTATTTGTGGGTCACCCTGGTGCTGATTAGATTTTGGTATTATTCGGAATAAAATAACCTGCCTTTTTCTGCAAAATGGCCCGCAAAAATTGTCCAAATCTAAACTAAAGAACTACGGATGCTCAAATATATCCATTAAATGCTTTTTTAATACGTAATCTTTAGCGAAGAAAATAATAAGACCAACCCCATTACATTAGGACTAGCCGTTCTCGAGATATTTTAGTTTTTCTTATTTTCTCTACGCCACCTTTGAAAATAAGTACCGAATGAGAACGAAAATTGAATTAAAAGGGAAATAAATGTAATTAAAATAAAGAGAACGTGGATATAAATCTGCAGGAAAAGGCATGTGCTGCTCACATCAGATTTTTTTTACTGTAAAAGTATTAAATTCATTGCATATAAAGAAAGTCATGTGCTGCCCACATAAAAAATGTTTTTGTTAAATAGTCGAGTTAGTGAACTATTTCCAACGAGCCCAACTTCTGCCCTCGAGACTGATGACTGCATCCATTGCGGTGGAAGTCACTTTGAACACAGCCAAAGACGATTCTGAAGAGGTCCCCGGTCCCTGCTCTAATACTGTAGACGTTATAACAAATAATCATCTACCAGATCAATGATAGAGTAGCGCTTGTATGATTACAAAGCTATAACGTAGC
This sequence comes from Amaurobius ferox, assembly GCA_951213105.1. Lineage (NCBI taxonomy): Eukaryota > Metazoa > Arthropoda > Arachnida > Araneae > Amaurobiidae > Amaurobius > Amaurobius ferox. The sequence goes on from OX578139.1 coordinate 138,922,839, forward strand.
ACTTAAGCTTTGGGACATTAATGTTATTGCATTAGGTAAATATATACTATTGTTCCTGGATTTAATATAAATTCTGGTAGTTAAACTTTTGAAATTGTTGCATTCAAGGATGTCTTACTGTTGATGAAACACTGTAGTTTGTAATAATTGTCAACAAGATACGAGAAGAAGCACTTGGGGGAAAATTCACCTTCTATCTATGATTATAATTTTCGAGTAGTTCACTTTTTCTGCAATTAATAGCACGTGAAATAGAAAAGTATTATGATAGGATCGGATTTCAAAATATTTACTCATTTAGAGTATCTCTGTAAATGAATAAGCCATTTTTTCATCGATTTCTATATATAGACAGGATAACCTCTAAACACAATAATCAAATAGAAAGGAATTTGGAACGAATATTACAACCGATGTGCTAAAGACTATGTATTTTCGAATAAAAAATGGGGCACGGGAAAGACGTCAATTTTATCAATCATTCATTTCAATTTTTCAACATAAAAGGACATTGTGATAGATTTGTAAAAAATGTAAAGTTTTTCTGAAATAGCAAATGCAGATATTTTTAATTCAATTTTTGACTTAGTTGACTACTTCCAATGAACTCGACTTCCGCCCTTAGCACTCTGGCTGTATCCAATATGATTGAAGTCAGTTTGAACGTAGCCAAAGGCGACTCGAAAGTGGTCCATGGTCCCCGCACTAATGCTGACGTCTTTATAACTCACAATCCTCTGACAGGTCAACGGTATGGCATCCCTGATTAATGATTACACGTCATAACGAAGTACTCAGTGTCTTAATTAAAAGTCTTTTCTATCCTGTTAGGAAAATATGTACTATTGTTGCGGAATTTAACATAAATTCTATTAAACTTTTGAAATTTTTGCATTCAAAAATAAGTCTTATCGTTGATCGTTGATCAAACACTGTATGTAAGTATGATCAACAGGATGTGTGAAAAAGCACGTGGGAGAAAATCCACCCTCTGTCTATGGTTATAATTTTCGAGTTCTTCACTTATCTGTAATTTATGGCACATGAAATAAAAAAGTTTTATGATAGGATCGTTTTTCTAACTATTTAATCGTCTTGAGCATCTCTGTAAAAGAATTATCCAGCTTCCGCGGACAGGATAAGATCTAAACACAGTTAATCAAATAGATTGAAATTTTGTACGATTATTAAAACTGATCTTCAAAAGCCTATTTATTTTCGAGTAAAAAGATAGGGCAAGGGAGCATTTATTGTACAATTTAAGCACAGAGCAAGCAATTTATACGATTTTTAAAAAACAAAACAAATGACTTTTATAAGAAGTTGACTTTTATAAAAAGTTTGTTGCAAAGCACTTGATAGTTGTTTTACAAGTGGCAAAGTTTCCCTTGAAATAAAGGAAAAGGAAACTAACATACCTAAATTAAAATATTGTTTGATGATCTGGGACTCCTATTTACTATCTGCATTCCCAACAAGTGGTAGTGGTTCGAAATACATTCTTAGGTACTATTTAATTACAGATTTTTCGGACATTATCCATATGATTTGCATACTAGTCAACTTAGGCGAAAATAAGTTTAAAAATCTCTTAGAAAATAAGAAGAAAATATTCTTGCCTCTTGTTTTACTATAAAATTTTAAATACTATTATTGATTGTCCTATTGAAATTTCGTGCTTGGAATTTCATATACCTGTTGCCAAAACTAGGCAAAAGAGAAAATTCTAAAACATTAATAAACACAATTACTTTAGAAATTTACTGTGCTTTTGAATGAGTGTGTTAGTTATCCAGAAATTTGGACTCATTTTTGTATCCTTGAGATCACATCCGCTATTCCAGAAGATATACATCGTATAATATTATTTAAGGCACGCGTGTGATCGGGTGTGTTTTGTAATTTCTATTGTTTTTCAACGGAGTCGAATGTCCAGAACGCACCTAAATGTTCGAGTGAAAATTTGAAAAATCATAAAAAAGCAAAACTTTTAATAAAGTTAAGCAAATAGACATTGCTTATGTAATTTTTCCTTAGAAAACGATTGACATAAACTTTAGAACGCTAGCACGAACCGTTCTCGAGATATTGCACATTTTTTTAAATACATTTATCAAAAAATCCCATAAATTAAGAAAAATATATTAACTGTTGAGAAACATGTTCACTTTTCATATGTAATATCATGCAATAAATTGGGTGACATCATTCTCGTGGATCTATCTCGTTCCATTCACGAGAAAATATACTTTGAGTAATACTTTTGTATTTTAACGCCAATAATCATTTATCTGCTATATGAATAACACATTTCTCTGTCCATAACGCTTGGTGATTTAATACAATTTACTTGGTGATCTGATACATAACGTGACAAATTTGGCGGAATGTCGCCAACTTCGCGATTTTTTAAAATGGTGCCAAATTCATGAAAATTTCGCCAAATGGATAAAAATGACGCTAAAACCATGGAAATGACGACAATTGATGAAAATTCAATATCTTGGAAAGATTATAAGTATCTGCCAAAAGAATAAACTACCTTGTACTTTCCCTGCAATACATGGTAATATATAGGGAAAGTATTGGAATCATGTCGAAAATCGCAACTCGAGTTTTCGACGGATCTACACGTTTCAAGACTTCTAGAATACGAAAACACCATTTTTAGCGTGACGTCTGTGTGTGTCTGTCTATGCAGATTTTAATCCACTGAAAATAAAAAACTAATGGACCGAATTTCACAAAATTTGGTAGGTAAGTCACTTGTAGGTGAGTTTGGAGCTGCTTAGTTTTGGGTACGATTCGAGATAAAGGAACTCGCCTGTTTTTACGAAATGGCCCGCTAAAGCTTGTATCCACTTTATCTAAAAAACGAATTGACTGAATTTCAAAAAATTCGGCAGATGACTTATTTGTGGGTCACCCTGGTGCTGATTAGATTTTGGTATTATTCGGAATAAAATAACCTGCCTTTTTCTGCAAAATGGCCCGCAAAAATTGTCCAAATCTAAACTAAAGAACTACGGATGCTCAAATATATCCATTAAATGCTTTTTTAATACGTAATCTTTAGCGAAGAAAATAATAAGACCAACCCCATTACATTAGGACTAGCCGTTCTCGAGATATTTTAGTTTTTCTTATTTTCTCTACGCCACCTTTGAAAATAAGTACCGAATGAGAACGAAAATTGAATTAAAAGGGAAATAAATGTAATTAAAATAAAGAGAACGTGGATATAAATCTGCAGGAAAAGGCATGTGCTGCTCACATCAGATTTTTTTTACTGTAAAAGTATTAAATTCATTGCATATAAAGAAAGTCATGTGCTGCCCACATAAAAAATGTTTTTGTTAAATAGTCGAGTTAGTGAACTATTTCCAACGAGCCCAACTTCTGCCCTCGAGACTGATGACTGCATCCATTGCGGTGGAAGTCACTTTGAACACAGCCAAAGACGATTCTGAAGAGGTCCCCGGTCCCTGCTCTAATACTGTAGACGTTATAACAAATAATCATCTACCAGATCAATGATAGAGTAGCGCTTGTATGATTACAAAGCTATAACGTAGCACTTAAGCTTTGGGACATTAATGTTATTGCATTAGGTAAATATATACTATTGTTCCTGGATTTAATATAAATTCTGGTAGTTAAACTTTTGAAATTGTTGCATTCAAGGATGTCTTACTGTTGATGAAACACTGTAGTTTGTAATAATTGTCAACAAGATACGAGAAGAAGCACTTGGGGGAAAATTCACCTTCTATCTATGATTATAATTTTCGAGTAGTTCACTTTTTCTGCAATTAATAGCACGTGAAATAGAAAAGTATTATGATAGGATCGGATTTCAAAATATTTACTCATTTAGAGTATCTCTGTAAATGAATAAGCCATTTTTTCATCGATTTCTATATATAGACAGGATAACCTCTAAACACAATAATCAAATAGAAAGGAATTTGGAACGAATATTACAACCGATGTGCTAAAGACTATGTATTTTCGAATAAAAAATGGGGCACGGGAAAGACGTCAATTTTATCAATCATTCATTTCAATTTTTCAACATAAAAGGACATTGTGATAGATTTGTAAAAAATGTAAAGTTTTTCTGAAATAGCAAATGCAGATATTTTTAATTCAATTTTTGACTTAGTTGACTACTTCCAATGAACTCGACTTCCGCCCTTAGCACTCTGGCTGTATCCAATATGATTGAAGTCAGTTTGAACGTAGCCAAAGGCGACTCGAAAGTGGTCCATGGTCCCCGCACTAATGCTGACGTCTTTATAACTCACAATCCTCTGACAGGTCAACGGTATGGCATCCCTGATTAATGATTACACGTCATAACGAAGTACTTAGTGTCTTAATTAAAAGTCTTTTCTATCCTGTTAGGAAAATATGTACTATTGTTGCGGAATTTAACATAAATTCTATTAAACTTTTGAAATTTTTGCATTCAAAAATAAGTCTTATCGTTGATCGTTGATCAAACACTGTATGTAAGTAAGTATGATCAACAGGATGTGTGAAAAAGCACGTGGGAGAAAATCCACCCTCTGTCTATGGTTATAATTTTCGAGTTCTTCACTTATCTGTAATTTATGGCACATGAAATAAAAAAGTTTTATGATAGGATCGTTTTTCTAACTATTTAATCGTCTTGAGCATCTCTGTAAAAGAATTATCCAGCTTCCGCGGACAGGATAAGATCTAAACACAGTTAATCAAATAGATTGAAATTTTGTACGATTATTAAAACTGATCTTCAAAAGCCTATTTATTTTCGAGTAAAAAGATAGGGCAAGGGAGCATTTATTGTACAATTTAAGCACAGAGCAAGCAATTTATACGATTTTTAAAAAACAAAACAAATGACTTTTATAAGAAGTTGACTTTTATAAAAAAGTTTGTTGCAAAGCACTTGATAGTTGTTTTACAAGTGGCAAAGTTTCCCTTGAAATAACGGAAAAGGAAACTAACATACCTAAATTAAAATATTGTTTGATGATCTGGGACTCCTATTTACTATCTGCATTCTCAACAAGTGGTAGTGGTTCGAAATACATTCTTAGGTACTATTTAATTACAGATTTTTCGGACATTATCCATATGATTTGCATACTAGTCAACTTAGGCGAAAATAAGTTTAAAAATCTCTTAGAAAATAAGAAGAAAATATTCTTGCCTCTTGTTTTACTATAAAATTTTAAATACTATTATTGATTGTCCTATTGAAATTTCGTGCTTGGAATTTCATATACCTGTTGCCAAAACTAGGCAAAAGAGAAAATTCTAAAACATTAATAAACACAATTACTTTAGAAATTCACTGTGCTTTTGAATGAGTGTGTTAGTTATCCAGAAATTTGGACTCATTTTTGTATCCTTGAGATCACATCCGCTATTCCAGAAGATATACATCGTATAATATTATTTAAGGCACGCGTGTGATCGGGTGTGTTTTGTAATTTCTATTGTTTTTAAACGGAGTCGAATGTCCAGAACGCACCTAAATGTTCGAGTGAAAATTTGAAAAAATCATAAAAAATCAAAACTTTTAATAAAGTTAAGCAAATAGACATTGCTTATGTAATTTTTCCTTAGAAAACGATTGACATAAACTTTAGAACGCTAGCACGAACCGTTCTCGAGATATTGCACATTTTTTTAAATACATTTATCAAAAAATCCCATAAATTAAGAAAAATATATTAACTGTTGAGAAACATGTTCACTTTTCATATGTAATATCATGCAATAAATTGGGTGACATCATTCTCGTGGATCTATCTCGTTCCATTCATGAGAAAATATACTTTGAGTAATACTTTTATATTTTAACGCCAATAATCATTTATCTGCTATATGAATAACACATTTCTCTGTCCATTACGCTTGGTGATTTAATACAATTTACTTGGTGATCTGATACATAACGTGATAAATTTGGCGGAATGTCGCCAACTTCGCGATTTTTTAAAATGCTGCCAAATTCATGAAAATCTCGCCAAATGGATTAAAATGACGCTAAAACCATGAAAATGACGACAATTGATGAAAATTCAATATCTTGGAAATATTATAAGTATCTGCTAAAAGACTAAACTACTTTGTACTTTCCCTGCAATACATGGTAATATATAGGGAAAGTATTGGAATCATGTCGAAAATCGCAACTCGAGTTTTCGACGGATCTACACGTTTCAAGACTTCTAGAATACGAAAACACCATTTTTAGCGTGACGTCTGTGTGTTTGTCTGTCTATGCAGATATTTAATCCACTGTAACTAAAAAACTAATGGACCGAATTTCACAAAATTTGGTAGGTAAGTCACTTGTAGGCGAGTTTGGAGCTGCTTAGTTTTGGGTACGATTCGAGATAAAGGAACTCGCCTGTTTATACGAAATGCCCCGCTAAAGCTTGTATCCACTTTATCTAAAAAACGAATGGACTGAATTTCAAAAAATTCGGCAGATGACTTATTTGTGGGTCACCCTGGTGCTGTTTAGATTTTGGTATTATTCGGAATAAAATAACCTGCCTTTTTCTGCAAAATGGCCCGCAAAAATTGTCCAAATCTAAACTAAAGAACTACGGATGCTCAAATATATCCATTAAATGCTTTTTTAATACGTAAACTTTAGCGAAGAAAATAATAAGACCAACCCCATTACATTAGGACTAGCCGTTCTCGAGATATTTTAGTTTTTCTTATTTTCTCTACGCCACCTTTGAAAATAAGTACCGAATGAGAACGAAAATTGAATTAAAAGGGAAATAAATGTAATTAAAATAAAGAGAACGTGGATATAAATCTGCAGGAAAAGGCATGTGCTGCTCACATCAGATTTTTTTTACTGTAAAAGTATTAAATTCATTGCATATAAAGAAAGTCATGTGCTGCCCACATAAAAAATGTTTTTGTTAAATAGTCGAGTTAGTGAACTATTTCCAACGAGCCCAACTTCTGCCCTCGAGACTGATGACTGCATCCATTGCGGTGGAAGTCACTTTGAACACAGCCAAAGACGATTCTGAAGAGGTCCCCGGTCCCTGCTCTAATACTGTAGACGTTATAACAAATAATCATCTACCAGATCAATGATAGAGTAGCGCTTGTATGATTACAAAGCTATAACGTAGCACTTAAGCTTTGGGACATTAATGTTATTGCATTAGGTAAATATATACTATTGTTCCTGGATTTAATATAAATTCTGGTAGTTAAACTTTTGAAATTGTTGCATTCAAGGATGTCTTACTGTTGATGAAACACCGTAGTTTGTAATAATTGTCAACAAGATACGAGAAGAAGCACTTGGGGGAAAATTCACCTTCTATCTATGATTATAATTTTCGAGTAGTTCACTTTTTCTGCAATTAATAGCACGTGAAATAGAAAAGTATTATGATAGGATCGGATTTCAAAATATTTACTCATTTAGAGTATCTCTGTAAATGAATAAGCCATTTTTTCATCGATTTCTATATATAGACAGGATAACCTCTAAACACAATAATCAAATAGAAAGGAATTTGGAACGAATATTACAACCGATGTGCTAAAGACTATGTATTTTCGAATAAAAAATGGGGCACGGGAAAGACGTCAATTTTATCAATCATTCATTTCAATTTTTCAACATAAAAGGACATTGTGATAGATTTGTAAAAAATGTAAAGTTTTTCTGAAATAGCAAATGCAGATATTTTTAATTCAATTTTTGACTTAGTTGACTACTTCCGATGAACTCGACTTCCGCCCTTAGCACTCTGGCTGTATCCAATATGATTGAAGTCAGTTTGAACGTAGCCAAAGGCGACTCGAAAGTGGTCCATGGTCCCCGCACTAATGCTGACGTCTTTATAACTCACAATCCTCTGACACGTCAACGGTATGGCATCCCTGATTAATGATTACACGTCATAACGAAGTACTTAGTGTCTTAATTAAAAGTCTTTTCTATCCTGTTAGGAAAATATGTACTATTGTTGCGGAATTTAACATAAATTCTGGTAAACTTTTGAAAATTTGCATTCAAAAATAAGTCTTATCGTTGATCGTTGATCAAACACTGTATGTAAGTATGATCAACAGGATGTGTGAAAAAGCACGTGGGAGAAAATCCACCCTTATGTCTATGGTTATAATTTTCGAGTTCTTCACTTATCTGTAATTTATGGCACATGAAATAAGAAAGTTTTATGATAGGATCGTTTTTCTAACTATTTACTCGTCTTGAGCATCTCTGTAAAAGAATTATCCAGCTTCCGCGGACAGGATAAGATCTAAACCCAGTTAATCAAATAGATTGAAATTTTGTACGATTATTAAAACTGATCTTCCAAAGCCTATTTATTTTCGAGTAAAAAGATAGGGCAAGGGATCATTTATTGTACAATTTAAGCACAGAGCAAGCAATTTATACGATATTTTAAAAACAAAACAAATGACTTTTATAAGAAGTTGACTTTTATAACAAGTTTGTTGCAAAGCACTTGATAGTTGTTTTACAAGTGGCAAAGTTTCCCTTGAAATAAAGGAAAAGGAAACTAACATACCTAAATTAAAATATTGTTTGATGATCTGGGACTCCTATTTACTATCTGCATTCTCAACAAGTGGTAGTGGTTCGAAGTACATTCTTAGGTACTATTTAATTACAGATTTTTCGGTCATTATCCATATGATTTGCATACTTGTCAACTTAGGCGAAAATTAGTTTTAAAATCTCTTAGAAAATAAGAAGAAAATATTCTTGCCTCTTGTTTTACTATAAAATTTTAAATACTATTATTGATTGTCCTATTGAAATTTCGTGCTTGGAATTTCATATACCTGTTGCCAAAACTAGGCAAAAGAGAAAATTCTAAAACATTAATAAACACAATTACTTTAGAAATTTACTGTGCTTTTGAATGAGTGTGTTAGTTATCCAGAAATTTGGACTCATTTTTGTATCCTTGAGATTACATCCGCTATTCCAGAAGATATACATCGTATAATATTATTTAAGGCACGCGTGTGATCGGGTGTGTTTTGTAATTTCTATTGTTTTTCAACGGAGTCGAATGTCCAGAACGCACCTAAATGTTCGAGTGAAAATTTGAAAAATCATAAAAAAGCAAAACTTTTAATAAAGTTAAGCAAATAGACATTGCTTATGTAATTTTTCCTTAGAAAACGATTGACATAAACTTTAGAACGCTAGCACGAACCGTTCTCGAGATATTGCACATTTTTTTAAATACATTTATCAAAAAATCCCATAAATTAAGAAAAATATATTAACTGTTGAGAAACATGTTCACTTTTCATATGTAATATCATGCAATAAATTGGGTGACATCATTCTCGTGGATCTATCTCGTTCCATTCACGAGAAAATATACTTTGAGTAATACTTTTGTATTTTAACGCCAATAATCATTTATCTGCTATATGAATAACACATTTCTCTGTCCATAACGCTTGGTGATTTAATACAATTTACTTGGTGATCTGATACATAACGTGACAAATTTGGCGGAATGTCGCCAACTTCGCGATTTTTTAAAATGCTGCCAAATTCATGAAAATTTCGCCAAATGGATAAAAATGACGCTAAAACCATGGAAATGACGACAATTGATGAAAATTCAATATCTTGGAAAGATTATAAGTATCTGCCAAAAGAATAAACTACCTTGTACTTTCCCTGCAATACATGGTAATATATAGGGAAAGTATTGGAATCATGTCGAAAATCGCAACTCGAGTTTTCGACGGATCTACACGTTTCAAGACTTCTAGAATACGAAAACACCATTTTTAGCGTGACGTCTGTGTGTGTCTGTCTATGCAGATTTTAATCCACTGAAAATAAAAAACTAATGGACCGAATTTCACAAAATTTGGTAGGTAAGTCACTTGTAGGTGAGTTTGGAGCTGCTTAGTTTTGGGTACGATTCGAGATAAAGGAACTCGCCTGTTTTTACGAAATGGCCCGCTAAAGCTTGTATCCACTTTATCTAAAAAACGAATTGACTGAATTTCAAAAAATTCGGCAGATGACTTATTTGTGGGTCACCCTGGTGCTGATTAGATTTTGGTATTATTCGGAATAAAATAACCTGCCTTTTTCTGCAAAATGGCCCGCAAAAATTGTCCAAATCTAAACTAAAGAACTACGGATGCTCAAATATATCCATTAAATGCTTTTTTAATACGTAATCTTTAGCGAAGAAAATAATAAGACCAACCCCATTACATTAGGACTAGCCGTTCTCGAGATATTTTAGTTTTTCTTATTTTCTCTACGCCACCTTTGAAAATAAGTACCGAATGAGAACGAAAATTGAATTAAAAGGGAAATAAATGTAATTAAAATAAAGAGAACGTGGATATAAATCTGCAGGAAAAGGCATGTGCTGCTCACATCAGATTTTTTTTACTGTAAAAGTATTAAATTCATTGCATATAAAGAAAGTCATGTGCTGCCCACATAAAAAATGTTTTTGTTAAATAGTCGAGTTAGTGAACTATTTCCAACGAGCCCAACTTCTGCCCTCGAGACTGATGACTGCATCCATTGCGGTGGAAGTCACTTTGAACACAGCCAAAGACGATTCTGAAGAGGTCCCCGGTCCCTGCTCTAATACTGTAGACGTTATAACAAATAATCATCTACCAGATCAATGATAGAGTAGCGCTTGTATGATTACAAAGCTATAACGTAGCACTTAAGCTTTGGGACATTAATGTTATTGCATTAGGTAAATATATACTATTGTTCCTGGATTTAATATAAATTCTGGTAGTTAAACTTTTGAAATTGTTGCATTCAAGGATGTCTTACTGTTGATGAAACACTGTAGTTTGTAATAATTGTCAACAAGATACGAGAAGAAGCACTTGGGGGAAAATTCACCTTCTATCTATGATTATAATTTTCGAGTAGTTCACTTTTTCTGCAATTAATAGCACGTGAAATAGAAAAGTATTATGATAGGATCGGATTTCAAAATATTTACTCATTTAGAGTATCTCTGTAAATGAATAAGCCATTTTTTCATCGATTTCTATATATAGACAGGATAACCTCTAAACACAATAATCAAATAGAAAGGAATTTGGAACGAATATTACAACCGATGTGCTAAAGACTATGTATTTTCGAATAAAAAATGGGGCAGGGGAAAGACGTCAATTTTATCAATCATTCATTTCAATTTTTCAACATAAAAGGACATTGTGATAATTTGTAAAAAATGTAAAGTTTTTCTGAAATAGCAAATGCAGATATTTTTAATTCAATTTTTGACTTAGTTGACTACTTCCAATGAACTCGACTTCCGCCCTTAGCACTCTGGCTGTATCCAATATGATTGAAGTCAGTTTGAACGTAGCCAAAGGCGACTCGAAAGTGGTCCATGGTCCCCGCACTAATGCTGACGTCTTTATAACTCACAATCCTCTGACAGGTCAACGGTATGGCATCCCTGATTAATGATTACACGTCATAACGAAGTACTTAGTGTCTTAATTAAAAGTCTTTTCTATCCTGTTAGGAAAATATGTACTATTGTTGCGGAATTTAACATAAATTCTATTAAACTTTTGAAATTTTTGCATTCAAAAATAAGTCTTATCGTTGATCGTTGATCAAACACTGTATGTAAGTAAGTATGATCAACAGGATGTGTGAAAAAGCACGTGGGAGAAAATCCACCCTCTGTCTATGGTTATAATTTTCGAGTTCTTCACTTATCTGTAATTTATGGCACATGAAATAAAAAAGTTTTATGATAGGATCGTTTTTCTAACTATTTATTCGTCTTGAGCATCTCTGTAAAAGAATTATCCAGCTTCCGCGGACAGGATAAGATCTAAACACAGTTAATCAAATAGATTGAAATTTTGTACGATTATTAAAACTGATCTTCAAAAGCCTATTTATTTTCGAGTAAAAAGATAGGGCAAGGGAGCATTTATTGTACAATTTAAGCACAGAGCAAGCAATTTATACGATTTTTAAAAAACAAAACAAATGACTTTTATAAGAAGTTGACTTTTATAAAAAGTTTGTTGCAAAGCACTTGATAGTTGTTTTACAAGTGGCAAAGTTTCCCTTGAAATAAAGGAAAAGGAAACTAACATACCTAAATTAAAATATTGTTTGATGATCTGGGACTCCTATTTACTATCTGCATTCTCAACAAGTGGTAGTGGTTCGAAATACATTCTTAGGTACTATTTAATTACAGATTTTTCGGACATTATCCATATGATTTGCATACTAGTCAACTTAGGCGAAAATAAGTTTAAAAATCTCTTAGAAAATAAGAAGAAAATATTCTTGCCTCTTGTTTTACCTTAAAATTTTAAATACTATTATTGATTGTCCTATTGAAATTTCGTGCTTGGAATTTCATATACCTGTTGCCAAAACTAGGCAAAAGAGAAAATTCTAAAACATTAATAAACACAATTACTTTAGAAATTCACTGTGCTTTTGAATGAGTGTGTTAGTTATCCAGAAATTTGGACTCATTTTTGTATCCTTGAGATCACATCCGCTATTCCAGAAGATATACATCGTATAATATTATTTAAGGCACGCGTGTGATCGGGTGTGTTTTGTAATTTCTATTGTTTTTAAACGGAGTCGAATGTCCAGAACGCACCTAAATGTTCGAGTGAAAATTTGAAAAAATCATAAAAAATCAAAACTTTTAATAAAGTTAAGCAAATAGACATTGCTTATGTAATTTTTCCTTAGAAAACGATTGACATAAACTTTAGAACGCTAGCACGAACCGTTCTCGAGATATTGCACATTTTTTTAAATACATTTATCAAAAAATCCCATAAATTAAGAAAAATATATTAACTGTTGAGAAACATGTTCACTTTTCATATGTAATATCATGCAATAAATTGGGTGACATCATTCTCGTGGATCTATCTCGTTCCATTCATGAGAAAATATACTTTGAGTAATACTTTTGTATTTTAACGCCAATAATCATTTATCTGCTATATGAATAACACATTTCTCTGTCCATAACGCTTGGTGATTTAATACAATTTACTTGGTGATCTGATACATAACGTGACAAATTTGGCGGAATGTCGCCAACTTCGCGATTTTTTAAAATGCTGCCAAATTCATGAAAATCTCGCCAAATGGATTAAAATGACGCTAAAACCATGAAAATGACGACAATTGATGAAAATTCAATATCTTGGAAAGATTATAAATATCTGCTATAAGAATAAACTGCTTTGTACTTTCCCTGCAATACATGGTAATATATAGGGAAAGTATTGGAATCATGTCGAAAATCGCAACTCGAGTTTCGACGGATCTACACGTTTCAAGACTTCTAGAATACAAAAACACCATTTTTAGTGTGACGTCTGTGTGTGTGTCTGTCTATGCAGATTTTTAATCCACTGTAACTAAAAAACTAATGGACCAAATTTCACAAAATTCGGTAGGTAAGTCACTTGTAGGCTAGTTTGGAGCTGCTTAGTTTTGGGTACGATTCGAGATAAAGGAACTCGCCTGTTTTTACGAAATGGCCCGCTAAAGCTTGTATCCACTTTATCTAAAAAACGAATGGACTGAATTTCAAAAAAATCGGCAGATAACTTATTTGTGGGTCACCCTGGTGCTGTTTAGATTTTGGTATTATTCGGAATAAAATAACCTGCCTTTTTCTGCAAAATGGCCCGCAAAAATTGTAAAAATCTAAACTAAAGATTTACGGATGCTCAAATATATCCATTAAATGCTTTTTTAATACGTAATCTTTAGCGAAGAAAATAATAAGACCAATCCCATTACATTAGGACTAGCCGTTCTTGAGATATTTTAGTTTTCCTTATTTTCTCTACGCCACATTTGAAAATAAGTACCGAATGAGAACGAAAATTGAATTAAAAGGGAAGTAAATGTAATTAAAATAAAGAGAACGTGGATATAAGTCTGCAGGGAAAGGCATGTGCTGCCCACATCAGATTGTTTTTACTGTAAAAGTATTAAATTCATTGCATATAAAGAAAGTCATGTGCTGCCCACATAAAAAATGTTTTTGTTAAATATTCGTGTTAGTGAACTATTTCCAACGAGCCCAACTTCTGCCCTCGAGACTGATGACTGCATCCATTGCGGTGGAAGTCACTTTGAACACAGCCAAAGACGATTCTGAAGAGGTCCCCGGTCCCTGCTCTAATACTGTAGACGTTACAACAAATAATCATCTACCAGATCAATGATAGAGTAGCGCTTGTATGATTACAAAGCCATAACGCAGCACTTAAGCTTTGGGGCATTAATGTTATTGCATTAGGTAAATATATACTATTGTTCCTGGATTTAATATAAATTCTGGTAGTTAAACTTTTGATTGATGAAAGACTGTAGTTTGTAATAATTGTCAACAAGATACGAGAAGAAGCACTTGGGGGAAAATTCACCTTCTATCTATGATTATAGTTTTCGAGTAGTTCACTTTTTCTGCAATTAATAGCACGTGAAATAGAAAAGTATTATGATAGGATCGGATTTCAAAATATTTACTCATTTAGAGTATCTCTGTAAATGAATAAGCCATTTTTTCATCGATTTCTATATATAGACAGGATAACCTCTAAACACAATAATCAAATAGAAAGGAATTTGGAACGAATATTACAACCGATGTGCTAAAGACTATGTATTTTCGAATAAAAAATGGGGCACGGGAAAGACGTCAAATTTATCAATCATTCATTTCAATTTTTCAACATAAAAGGACATTGTGATAGATTTGTAAAAAATGTAAAGTTTTTCTGAAATAGCAAATGCAGATACTTTTAATTCAATTTTTGACTTAGTTGACTACTTCCAATGAACTCGACTTCCACCCTTAGCACTCTGGCTGTATCCAATATGATTGAAGTCAGTTTGAATGTAGCCAAAGGCGACTCGAAAGTGGTCCATGGTCCCCGCACTAATGCTGACGTCTTTATAACTCACAATCCTCTGACACGTCAACGGTATGGCATCCCTGATTAATGATTACACGTCATAACGAAGTACTTAGTGCCTTAATAAAAAGTCTTTTCTATACTGTTAGGAAAATATGTACTATTGTTGCGGAATTTAACATAAATTCTGGTAAACTTTTGAATATTTTGCATTCAAAAATAAGTCTTATCGTTGATCGTTGATCAAACACTGTATGTAAGTATGATCAACAGGATGTGTGAAAAAGCACGTGGGAGAAAATCCACCCTTATGTCTATGGTTATAATTTTCGAGTTCTTCACTTATCTGTAATTTATGGCACATGAAATAAGAAAGTTTTATGATAGGATCGTTTTTCTAACTATTTACTCGTCTTGAGCATCTCTGTAAAAGAATTATCCAGCTTCCGCGGACAGGATAAGATCTAAACACAGTTAATCAAATAGATTGAAATTTTGTACGATTATTAAAACTGATCTTCAAAAGCCTATTTATTTTCGAGTAAAAAGATAGGGCAAGGGAGCATTTATTGTACAATTTAAGCACAGAGCAAGCAATTTATACGATTTTTTAAAAACAAAACAAATGACTTTTATAAGAAGTTGACTTTTATAACAAGTTTGTTGCAAAGCACTTGATAGTTGTTTTACAAGTGGCAAAGTTTCCCTTGAAATAAAGGAAAAGGAAACTAACATACCTAAATTAAAATATTGTTTGATGATCTGGGACTCCTATTTACTATCTGCATTCTCAACAAGTGGTAGTGGTTCGAAGTACATTCTTAGGTACTATTTAATTACAGATTTTTCGGTCATTATCCATATGATTTGCATACTTGTCAACTTAGGCGAAAATTAGTTTTAAAATCTCTTAGAAAATAAGAAGAAAATATTCTTGCCTCTTGTTTTACTATAAAATTTTAAATACTATTATTGATTGTCCTATTGAAATTTCGTGCTTGGAATTTCATATACCTGTTGCCAAAACTAGGCAAAAGAGAAAATTCTAAAACATTAATAAACACAATTACTTTAGAAATTTACTGTGCTTTTGAATGAGTGTGTTAGTTATCCAGAAATTTGGACTCATTTTTGTATCCTTGAGATCACATCCGCTATTCCAGAAGATATACATCGTATAATATTATTTAAGGCACGCGTGTGATCGGGTGTGTTTTGTAATTTCTATTGTTTTTCAACGGAGTCGAATGTCCAGAACGCACCTAAATGTTCGAGTGAAAATTTGAAAAAATCATAAAAAATCAAAACTTTTAATAAAGTTAAGCAAATAGACATTGCTTATGTAATTTTTCCTTAGAAAACGATTGACATAAACTTTAGAACGCTAGCACGAACCGTTCTCGAGATATTGCACATTTTTTTAAATACATTTATCAAAAAATCCCATAAATTAAGAAAAATATATTAACTGTTGAGAAACATGTTCACTTTTCATATGTAATATCATGCAATAAATTGGGTGACATCATTCTCGTGGATCTATCTCGTTCCATTCATGAGAAAATATACTTTGAGTAATACTTTTGTATTTTAACGCCAATAATCATTTATCTGCTATATGAATAACACATTTCTCTGTCCATAACGCTTGGTGATTTAATACAATTTACTTGGTGATCTGATACATAACGTGACAAATTTGGCGGAATGTCGCCAACTTCGCGATTTTTTAAAATGCTGCCAAATTCATGAAAATTTCGCCAAATGGATAAAAATGACGCTAAAACCATGGAAATGACGACAATTGATGAAAATTCAATATCTTGGAAAGATTATAAGTATCTGCTATAAGAATAAACTACCTTGTACTTTCCCTGCAATACATGGTAATATATAGGGAAAGTATTGGAATCATGTCGAAAATCGCAACTCGAGTTTTCGACGGATCTACACGTTTCAAAACTTCTAGAATACGAAAACACCATTTTTAGCGTGACGTCTGTGTGTGTCTGTCTATGCAGATTTTAATCCACTGAAAATAAAAAACTAATGGACCGAATTTCACAAAATTTGGTAGGTAAGTCACTTGTAGGTGAGTTTGGAGCTGCTTAGTTTTGGGTACGATTCGAGATAAAGGAACTCGCCTGTTTTTACGAAATGGCCCGCTAAAGCTTTTATCCACTTTATCTAAAAAACGAATTGACTGAATTTCAAAAAATTCGGCAGATAACTTATTTGTGGGTCACCCTGGTGCTGTTTAGATTTTGGTATTATTCGGAATAAAATAACCTGCCTTTTTCTGAAAAATGGCCCGCAAAAATTGTCCAAATCTAAACTAAAGAACTACGGATGCTCAAATATATCCATTAAATGCTTTTTTAATACGTAATCTTTAGCGAAGAAAATAATAAGACCAACCCCATTACATTAGGACTAGCCGTTCTCGAGATATTTTAGTTTTTCTTATTTTCTCTACGCCACCTTTGAATATAAGTACCGAATGAGAACGAAAATTGAATTAAAAGGGACATAAATCTAATTAAAATAAAGAGAACGTGGATATAAATCTGC
The DNA here is from genome assembly GCA_951213105.1 of Amaurobius ferox. NCBI lineage: Eukaryota > Metazoa > Arthropoda > Arachnida > Araneae > Amaurobiidae > Amaurobius > Amaurobius ferox. Next base: position 138,940,383 of record OX578139.1, read on the forward strand.
AGGAAAAGGCATGTGCTGCCCACATCAGATTTTTTTTACTGTTAAAGTATTAAATTCATTGCATATAAAGAAAGTCATGTGCTGCCCACATAAAAAATGTTTTTGTTAAATATTCTTGTTAGTGAACTATTTTCAACGAGCCCAACTTCTGTCCTCGAGACTGATGACTGCATCCATTGCGGTGGAAGTCACTTTGAACACAGCCAAAGACGATTCTGAAGAGGTCCCCGGTCCCTGCTCTAATACTGTTGACGTTATAACAAATAATCATCTACCAGATCAATGATAGATTAGCGCTTGTATGATTACAAAGCCATAACGTAGCACTTAAGCTTTGGGACATTAAGGTTATTGCATTAGGTAAATATATACTATTGTTCCTGGATTTAATATAAATTCTGGTAGTTAAACTTTTGAAATTGTTGCATTCAAGGATGTCTTACTGTTGATGAAACACTGTAGTTTGTAATAATTGTCAACAAGATACGAGAAGAAGCACTTGGGGGAAAATTCACCTTCTATCTATGATTATAATTTTCGAGTAGTTCACTTTTTCTGCAATTAATAGCACGTGAAATAGAAAAGTATTATGATAGGATCGGATTTCAAAATATTTACTCATTTAGAGTATCTCTGTAAATGAATAAGCCATTTTTTCATCGATTTCTATATATAGACAGGATAACCTCTAAACACAATAATCAAATAGAAATGAATTTGGAACGAATATTACAACCGATGTGCTAAAGACTATGTATTTTCGAGTAAAAAATGGGGCACGGGAAAGACGTCAAATTTATCAATCATTCATTTCAATTTTTCATAAAAGGACATTGTGATAGATTTGTAAAAAATGTAAAGTTTTTCTGAAATAGCAAATGCAGATATTTTTAATTCAATTTTTGACTTAGTTGACTACTTCCAATGAACTCGACTTCCGCCCTTAGCACTCTGGCTGTATCCAATATGATTGAAGTCAGTTTGAACGTAGCCAAAGGCGACTCGAAAGTGGTCCATGGTCCCCGCACTAATGCTGACGTCTTTATAACTCACAATCCTCTGACACGTCAACGGTATGGCATCCCTGATTAATGATTACACGTCATAACGATGTACTTAGTTTCTTAATTAAAAGTCTTTTCTATCCTGTTAGGAAAATATGTACTATTGTTGCGGAATTTAACATAAATTCTGGTAAACTTTTGAAATTTTTACATTCAAAAATAAGTCTTATCGTTGATCGTTGATCAAACACTGTATGTAAGTATGATCAACAGGATGTGTGAAAAAGCACGTGGGAGAAAATCCACCCTCTGTCTATGGTTATAATTTTCGAGTTCTTCTCTTATCTGTAATTTATGGCACATGAAATAAGAAAGTTTTATGATAGGATCGTTTTTCTAACTATTTACTCGTCTTGAGCATCTCTGTAAAAGAATTATCCAGCTTCCGCGGACAGGATAAGATCTAAACACAGTTAATCAAATAGATTGAAATTTTGTACGATTATTAAAACTGATCTTCAAAAGCCTATTTATTTTCGAGTAAAAAGATAGGGCAAGGGAGCATTTATTGTACAATTTAAGCACAGAGCAAGCAATTTATACGATTTTTTAAAAACAAAACAAATGACTTTTATAAGAAGTTGACTTTTATAACAAGTTTGTTGCAAAACACTTGATAGTAGTTTTACAAGTGGCAAAGTTTCCCTTGAAATAAAGGAAAAGGAAACTAACATACCTAAATTAAAATATTGTTTGATGATCTGGGACTCCTATTTACTATCTGCATTCTCAACAAGTGGTAGTGGTTCGAAATACATTCTTAGGTACTATTTAATTACAGATTTTTCGGACATTATCCATATGATTTGCATACTAGTCAACTTAGGCGAAAATAAGTTTAAAAATCTCTTAGAAAATAAGAAGAAAATATTCTTGCCTCTTGTTTTACTATAAAATTTTAAATACTATTATTGATTGTCCTATTGAAATTTCGTGCTTGGAATTTCATATACCTGTTGCCAAAACTAGGCAAAAGAGAAAATTCTAAAACATTAACAAACACAATTACTTTAGAAATTCACTGTGCTTTTGAATGAGTGTGTTAGTTATCCAGAAATTTGGACTCATTTTTGTATCCTTGAGATCACATCCGCTATTCCAGAAGATATACATCGTATAATATTATTTAAGGCACGCGTGTGATCGGGTGTGTTTTGTAATTTCTATTGTTTTTAAACGGAGTCGAATGTCCAGAACGCACCTAAATGTTCGAGTGAAAATTTGAAAAAATCATAAAAAATCAAAACTTTTAATAAAGTTAAGCAAATAGACATTGCTTATGTAATTTTTCCTTAGAAAACGATTGACATAAACTTTAGAACGCTAGCACGAACCGTTCTCGAGATATTGCACATTTTTTAAAATACATTTATCAAAAAATCCCATATATTAAGAAAAATATATTAACTGTTGAGAAACATGTTCACTTTTCATATGTAATATCATGCAATAAATTGGGTGACATCATTCTCGTGGATCTATCTCGTTCCATTCATGAGAAAATATACTTTGAGTAATACTTTTGTATTTTAACGCCAATAATCATTTATCTGCTATATGAATAACACATTTCTCTGTCCATTACGCTTGGTGATTTAATACAATTTACTTGGTGATCTGATACATAACGTGACAAATTTGGCGGAATGTCGCCAACTTCGCGATTTTTTAAAATGCTGCCAAATTCATGAAAATCTCGCCAAATGGATTAAAATGACGCTAAAACCATGAAAATGACGACAATTGATGAAAATTCAATATCTTGGAAAGATTATAAGTATCTGCTATAAGAATAAATTACTTTGTACTTTCCCTGCAATACATGGTAATATATAGGGAAAGTATTGGAATCATGTCGAAAATCGCAACTCGAGTTTTCGACGGATCTACACGTTTCAAGACTTCTAGAATACGAAAACACCATTTTTAGCGTGACGTCTGTGTGTGTGTCTGTCTATGCAGATATTTAATCCACTGTAACTAAAAAACTAATGGACCAAATTTCACAAAATTTGGTAAGTAAGTCACTTGTAGGCGAGTTTGGAGCTGCTTAGTTTTGGGTACGATTCGAGATAAAGGAACTCGCCTGTTTTTACGAAATGGCCCGCTAAAGCTTGTATCCACTTTATCTAAAAAACGAATGGACTGAATTTCAAAAAATTCGGCAGATAACTTATTTGTGGGTCACCCTGGTGCTGTTTAGATTTTGGTATTATTCGGAATAAAATAACCTGCCTTTTTCTGCAAAATGGCCCGCAAAAATTGTAAAAATCTAAACTAAAGATTTACGGATGCTCAAATATATCCATTAAATGCTTTTTTAATACGTAATCTTTAGCGAAGAAAATAATAAGACCAACCCCATTACATTAGGACTAGCCGTTCTCGAGATATTTTAGTTTTTCTAATTTTCTCTACGCCACCTTTGAAAATAAGTACCGAATGAGAACGAAAATTGAATTAAAAGGGAAATAAATGTAATTAAAATAAAGAGAACGTGGATATAAATCTGCAGGAAAAGGCATGTGCTGCCCACATCAGATTTTTTTTACTGTAAAAGTATTAAATTCATTGCATATAAAGAAAGTCATGTGCTGCCCACATGAAAAATGTTTTTGTTAAATATTCGTGTTAGTGAACTATTTCCAACGAGCCCAACTTCTGCCCTCGAGACTGATGACTGCATCCATTGCGGTGGAATTCACTTTGAACACATCCAAAGACGATTCTGAAGAGGTCCCCGGTCCCTGCTCTAATACTGTAGACGTTATAACAAATAATCATCTACCATATCAATGATAGAGTAGCGCTTGTATGATTACAAAGCCATAACGTAGCACTTAAGCTTTGGGACATTAATGTTATTGCAGTAGGTAAATATATACTATTGTTCCTGGATTTAATATAAATTCTGGTAGTTAAACTTTTGAAATTGTTGCATTCAAGGATGTCTTACTGTTGATGAAACACTGTAGTTTGTAATAATTGTCAACAAGATACGAGAAGAAGCACTTGGGGGAAAATTCACCTTCTATCTATGATTATAGTTTTCGAGTAGTTCACTTTTTCTGCAATTAATAGCACGTGAAATAGAAAAAGATTATGATAGGATCGGATTTCAAAATATTTACTCATTTAGAGTATCTCTGTAAATGAATAAGCCATTTTTTCATCGATTTCTATATATAGACAGGATAACCTCTAAACACAATAATCAAATAGAAAGGAATTTGGAACGAATATTACAACCGATGTGCTAAAGACTATGTATTTTCGAATAAAAAATGGGGCACGGGAAAGACGTCAAATTTATCAATCATTCATTTCAATTTTTCAACATAAAAGGACAGTGTGATAGATTTGTAAAAAATGTAAAGTTTTTCTGAAATAGCAAATGCAGATATTTTTAATTCAATTTTTGACTTAGTTGACTACTTCCAATGAACTCGACTTCCGCCCTTAGCACTCTGGCTGTATCCAATATGATTGAAGTCAGTTTGAACGTAGCCAAAGGCGACTCGAAAGTGGTCCATGGCCCCCGCACTAATGCTGACGTCTTTATAACTCACAATCCTCTGACACGTCAACGGTATGGCATCCCTGATTAATGATTACACGTCATAACGAAGTACTTAGTGTCTTAATTAAAAGTCTTTTCTATCCTGTTAGGAAAATATGTACTTTGTTGCGGAATTTAACATAAATTCTGGTAAACTTTTGAAATTTTTGCATTCAAAAATAAGTCTTATCGTTGATCGTTGATCAAACACTGTATGTAAGTATGATCAACAGGATGTGTGAAAAAGCACGTGGGAGAAAATCCACCCTCTGTCTATGGTTATAATTTTCGAGTTCTTCACTTATCTGTAATTTATGGCATATGAAATAAAAAAGTTTTATGATAGGATCGTTTTTCTAACTATTTACTCGTCTTGAGCATCTCTGTAAAAGAATTATCCAGCTTCCGCGGACAGGATAAGATCTAAACACAGTTAATCAAATAGATTGAAATTTTGTACGATTATTAACCCTTTCGGGACGGCGGTATTCCGGAGCTGTCGCGGCCCAAAGGACGACGCGCTTCGCTTCCGAACTGGTCGAAAAAGACGGCGCATTTTTTGCGCTAAGCCTAACTCTCGAAAAAAATTCACTAAAAATCACCTATTCAACACAGAAATCTACTTTTTACAGGAATAAAAGAAATATTTATGTTCTATTTGATGTATAATTTTCATACAAATCTGAATACAAAATATTCGTTAGTTGCTCCCATCCTTTTATCCGAAATAAACGAATAATTTCACTGCCTCTAAAACCCAAACAAAAAAACTACTCTCTTATATTCCTATGATTCACCAACGAAATCATAACGCTGAAAAAAAAATAAAAACCGAAACTCAATTATAAAATTGCTGATGCTACGAGAATTGCTCTGTTTGTTTATGTTACAAAATGATTTTCACCGCTCCAAATGGAGAAATAATTCATTCGATCCTCTTCTACCAAGGTCATGCCTCTGCAAAATGCATTGAAGTTAGTTCCATGGACAAGTAACGCCATCTAGTTCACAAGTTAAAACGTTCTGCGTACTGGCACTTATGCGTGCCACTCTCCGCTTGCGGTAAAATTTCCTCTGGCCCGAGTGAGTGCCGCTCGTCCTTGAATGCATGTTCGCATCTGGCACCTATGCGTGCCGTTCGTCGCGAAAGGGTTTTAAAACTGATCTTCAAAAGCCTATTTATTTTCGAGTAAAAAGATAGGGCAAGGGAGCATTTATTGTACAATTTAAGCACAGAGCAAGCAATTTATACGATTTTTAAAAAACAAAACAAATGACTTTTATAAGAAGTTGACTTTTATAAAAAGTTTGTTGCAAAGCACTTGATAGTTGTTTTACAAGTGGCAAAGTTTCCCATGAAATAAAGGAAAAGGAAACTAACATACCTAAATTAAAATATTGTTTGATGATCTGGGACTCCTATTTACTATCTGCATTCTCAACAAGTGGTAGTGGTTCGAAATACATTCTTAGGTACTATTTAATTACAGATTTTTCGGACATTATCCATATGATTTGCATACTAGTCAACTTAGGCGAAAATAAATTTTAAAATCTCTTAGAAAATAAGAAGAAAATATTCTTGCCTCTTGTTTTACTATAAAATTTTAAATACTATTATTGATTGTCCTATTGAAATTTCGTGCTTGGAATTTCATATACCTGTTGCCAAAACTAGGCAAAAGAGAAAATTCTAAAACATTAATAAACACAATTACTTTAGAAATTCACTGTGCTTTTGAATGAGTGTGTTAGTTATCCAGAAATTTGGACTCATTTTTGTATCCTTGAGATCACATCCGCTATTCCAGAAGATATACATCGTATAATATTATTTAAGGCACGCGTGTGATCGGGTGTGTTTTGTAATTTCTATTGTTTTTAAACGGAGTCGAATGTCCAGAACGCACCTAAATGTTCGAGTGAAAATTTGAAAAAATCATAAAAAATCAAAACTTTTAATAAAGTTAAGCAAATAGACATTGCTTATGTAATTTTTCCTTAGAAAACGATTGACATAAACTTTAGAACGCTAGCACGAACCGTTCTCGAGATATTGCACATTTTTTAAAATACATTTATCAAAAAATCCCATATATTAAGAAAAATATATTAACTGTTGAGAAACATGTTCACTTTTCATATGTAATATCATGCAATAAATTGGGTGACATCATTCTCGTGGATCTATCTCGTTCCATTCATGAGAAAATATACTTTGAGTAATACTTTTGTATTTTAACGCCAATAATCATTTATCTGCTATATGAATAACACATTTCTCTGTCCATTACGCTTGGTGATTTAATACAATTTACTTGGTGATCTGATACATAACGTGACAAATTTGGCGGAATGTCGCCAACTTCGCGATTTTTTAAAATGCTGCCAAATTCATGAAAATCTCGCCAAATGGATTAAAATGACGCTAAAACCATGAAAATGACGACAATTGATGAAAATTCAATATCTTGGAAAGATTATAAGTATCTGCTATAAGAATAAATTACTTTGTACTTTCCCTGCAATACATGGTAATATATAGGGAAAGTATTGGAATCATGTCGAAAATCGCAACTCGAGTTTTCGACGGATCTACACGTTTCAAGACTTCTAGAATACGAAAACACCATTTTTAGCGTGACGTCTGTGTGTGTGTCTGTCTATGCAGATATTTAATCCACTGTAACTAAAAAACTAATGGACCAAATTTCACAAAATTTGGTAAGTAAGTCACTTGTAGGCGAGTTTGGAGCTGCTTAGTTTTGGGTACGATTCGAGATAAAGGAACTCGCCTGTTTTTACGAAATGGCCCGCTAAAGCTTGTATCCACTTTATCTAAAAAACGAATGGACTGAATTTCAAAAAATTCGGCAGATAACTTATTTGTGGGTCACCCTGGTGCTGTTTAGATTTTGGTATTATTCGGAAAAAAAAAACCTGCCTTTTTCTGCAAAATGGCCCGCAAAAATTGTCCAAATCTAAACTAAAGATTTACGGATGCTCAAATATATCCATTAAATGCTTTTTTAATACGTAATCTTTAGCGAAGAAAATAATAAGACCAACCCCATTACATTAGGACTAGCCGTTCTCGAGATATTTTAGTTTTTCTAATTTTCTCTACGCCACCTTTGAAAATAAGTACCGAATGAGAACGAAAATTGAATTAAAAGGGAAATAAATGTAATTAAAATAAAGAGAACGTGGATATAAATCTGCAGGAAAAGGCATGTGCTGCCCACATCAGATTTTTTTTACTGTAAAAGTATTAAATTCATTGCATATAAAGAAAGTCATGTGCTGCCCACATGAAAAATGTTTTTGTTAAATATTCGTGTTAGTGAACTATTTCCAACGAGCCCAACTTCTGCCCTCGAGACTGATGACTGCATCCATTGCGGTGGAAGTCACTTTGAACACAGCCAAAGACGATTCTGAAGAGGTCCCCGGTCCCTGCTCTAATACTGTAGACGTTATAACAAATAATCATCTACCATATCAATGATAGAGTAGCGCTTGTATGATTACAAAGCCATAACGTAGCACTTAAGCTTTGGGACATTAATGGTATTGCATTAGGTAAATATATACTATTGTTCCTGGATTTAATATAAATTCTGGTAGTTAAACTTTTGAAATTGTTGCATTCAAGGATGTCTTACTGTTGATGAAACACTGTAGTTTGTAATAATTGTCAACAAGATACGAGAAGAAGCACTTGGGGGAAAATTCACCTTCTATCTATGATTATAGTTTTCGAGTAGTTCACTTTTTCTGCAATTAATAGCACGTGAAATAGAAAAAGATTATGATAGGATCGGATTTCAAAATATTTACTCATTTAGAGTATCTCTGTAAATGAATAAGCCATTTTTTCATCGATTTCTATATATAGACAGGATAACCTCTAAACACAATAATCAAATAGAAAGGAATTTGGAACGAATATTACAACCGATGTGCTAAAGACTATGTATTTTCGAATAAAAAATGGGGCACGGGAAAGACGTCAAATTTATCAATCATTCATTTCAATTTTTCAACATAAAAGGACATTGTGATAGATTTGTAAAAAATGTAAAGTTTTTCTGAAATAGCAAATGCAGATATTTTTAATTCAATTTTTGACTTAGTTGACTACTTCCAATGAACTCGACTTCCACCCTTGGCACTCTGACTGTATCCAATATGATCGAAGTCAGTTTGAACGTAGCCAAAGGCGACTCGAAAGTGGTCCATGGTCCCCGCACTAATGCTGACGTCTTTATAACTCACAATCCTCTGACACGTCAACGGTATGGCATCCCTGATTAATGATTACACGTCATAACGAAGTACTTAGTGTCTTAATTAAAAGTCTTTTCTATCCTGTTAGGAAAATATGTACTATTGTTGCGGAATTTAACATAAATTCTGGTAAACTTTTGAAATTTTTGCATTCAAAAATAAGTCTTATCGTTGATCGTTGATCAAACACTGTATGTAAGTATGATCAACAGGATGTGTGAAAAAGCACGTGGGAGAAAATCCACCCTCTGTCTATGGTTATAATTTTCGAGTTCTTCACTTATCTGTAATTTATGGCACATGAAATAAGAAAGTTTTATGATAGGATCGTTTTTCTAACTATTTACTCGTCTTGAGCATCTCTGTAAAAGAATTATCCAGCTTCCGCGGACAGGATAAGATCTAAACACAGTTAATCAAATAGATTGAAATTTTGTACGATTATTAAAACTGATCTTCAAAAGCCTATTTATTTTCGAGTAAAAAGATAGGGCAAGGGAGCATTTATTGTACATTATAAGCACAGAGCAAGCAATTTATACGATTTTTTAAAAGCAAAACAAATGACTTTTATAAGAAGTTGACTTTTATAACAAGTTTGTTGCAAAACACTTGATAGTAGTTTTACAAGTGGCAAAGTTTCCCTTGAAATAAAGGAAAAGGAAACTAACATACCTAAATTAAAATATTGTTTGATGATCTGGGACTCCTATTTACTATCTGCATTCTCAACAAGTGGTAGTGGTTCGAAATACATTCTTAGGTACTATTTAATTACAGATTTTTCGGTCATTATCCATATGATTTGCATACTAGTCAACTTAGGCGAAAATAAGTTTTAAAATCTCTTAGAAAATAAGAAGAAAATATACTTGCCTCTTGTTTTACTATAAAATTTTAAATACTATTATTGATTGTCCTATTGAAATTTCGTGCTTGGAATTTCATATACCTGTTGCCAAAACTAGGCAAAAGAGAAAATTCTAAAACATTAATAAACACAATTACTTTAGAAATTCACTGTGCTTTTGAATGAGTGTGTTAGTTATCCAGAAATTTGGACTCATTTTTGTATCCTTGAGATCACATCCGCTATTCCAGAAGATATACATCGTATAATATTATTTAAGGCACGCGTGTGATCGGGTGTGTTTTGTAATTTCTATTGTTTTTAAACGGAGTCGAATGTCCAGAACGCACCTAAATGTTCGAGTGAAAATTTGAAAAAATCATAAAAATCAAAACTTTTAATAAAGTTAAGCAAATAGACATTGCTTATGTAATTTTTCCTTAGAAAACGATTGACATAAACTTTAGAACGCTAGCACGAACCGTTCTCGAGATATTGCACATTTTTTTAAATACATTTATCAAAAAATCCCATAAATTAAGAAAAATATATTAACTGTTGAGAAACATGTTCACTTTTCATATGTAATATCATGCAATAAATTGGGTGACATCATTCTCGTGGATCTATCTCGTTCCATTCATGAGAAAATATACTTTGAGTAATACTTTTGTATTTTAACGCCAATAATCATTTATCTGCTATATGAATAACACATTTCTCTGTCCATAACGCTTGGTGATTTAATACAATTTACTTGGTGATCTGATACATAACGTGACAAATTTGGCGGAATGTCGCCAACTTCGCGATTTTTCAAAATGCTGCCAAATTCATGAAAATCTCGCCAAATGGATTAAAATGACGCTAAAACCAAGAAAATGACGACAATTGATGAAAATTCAATATCTTGGAAAGATTATAAGTATCTGCTATAAGACTAAACTACTTTGTACTTTCCCTGCAATACATGGTAATATATAGGGAAAGTATTGGAATCATGTCGAAAATCGCAACTCGAGTTTTCGACGGATCTATACGTTTAAAGACTTCTAGAATACGAAAACACCATTTTTAGCGTGACGTCTGTGTGTGTGTCTGTCTATGCAGATTTTTAATCCACTGTAACTAAAAAACTAATGGACCGAATTTCACAAAATTTGGTAGGTAAGTCACTTGTAGGCGAGTTTGGAGCTGCTTAGTTTTGGGTACGATTCGAGATAAAGGAACTCGCCTGTTTTTACGAAATGGCCCGCTAAAGCTTGTATCCACTTTATCTAAAAAACGAATGTACTGAATTTCAAAAAATTCAGCAGATGACTTATTTGTAAGTCACCCTGGTGCTGTTTAGATTTTGGTATTATTCGGAATAAAATAACCTGCCTTTTTCTGCAAAATGGCCCGCAAAAATTGTCCAAATCTAAACTAAAGAACGACGGATGCTCAAATATATCCATTAAATGCTTTTTTAATACGTAATCTTTAGCGAAGAAAATAATAAGACCAACCCCATTACATTAGGACTAGCCGTTCTCGAGATATTTTAGTTTTTCTTATTTTCTCTACGCCACCTTTGAAAATAAGTACCGAATGAGAACGAAAATTGAATTAAAAGGGAAATAAATGTAATTAAAATAAAGAGAACGTGGTAATAAATCTGCAGGAAAAGGCATGTGCTGCCCACATCAGATTTTTTTTACTGTAAAAGTATTAAATTCATTGCATATAAAGAAAGTCATGTGCTGCCCACATAAAAAATGAGCCCAACTTCTGCCCTCGAGACTGATGACTGCATCCATTGCGGTGGAAGTCACTTTGAACACAGCCAAAGACGATTCTGAAGAGGTCCCCGGTCCCTGCTCTAATACTGTAGACGTTATAACAAATAATCATCTACCAGATCAATGATAGAGTAGCGCTTGTATGATTACAAAGCCATAACGTAGCACTTAAGCTTTGGGAAATTAATGTTATTGCATTAGGTAAATATATACTATTGTTCCTGGATTTAATATAAATTCTGGTAGTTAAACTTTTGAAATTGTTGCATTCAAGGATGTCTTACTGTTGATGAAACACTGTAGTTTGTAATAATTGTCAACAAGATACGAGAAGAAGCACTTGGGGGAAAATTCACCTTCTATCTATGATTATAGTTTTCGAGTAGTTCACTTTTTCTGCAATTAATAGCACGTGAAATAGAAAAGTATTATGATAGGATCGGATTTCAAAATATTTACTCATTTAGAGTATCTCTGTAAATGAATAAGCCATTTTTTCATCGATTTCTATATATAGACAGGATAACCTCTAAACACAATAATCAAATAGAAAGGAATTTGGAACGAATATTACAACCGATGTGCTAAAGACTATGTATTTTCGAATAAAAAATGGGGCACGGGAAAGACGTCAAATTTATCAATCATTCATTTCAATTTTTCAACATAAAAGGACATTGTGATAGATTTGTAAAAAATGTAAAGTTTTTCTGAAATAGCAAATGCAGATATTTTTAATTCAATTTTTGACTTAGTTGACTACTTCCAATGAACTCGACTTCCACCCTTACCACTCTGGCTGTATCCAATATGATTGAAGTCAGTTTGAACGTAGCCAAAGGCGACTCGAAAGTGGTCCATGGTCCCCGCACTAATGCTGACGTCTTTATAACTCACAATCCTCTGACACGTCAACGGTATGGCATGCCTGATTAATGATTACACGTCATAACGAAGTACTTAGTGTCTTAATTAAAAGTCTTTTCTATCCTGTTAGGAAAATATGTACTATTGTTGCGGAATTTAACATAAATTCTGGTAAACTTTTGAAATTTTTGCATTCAAAAATAAGTCTTATCGTTGATCGTTGATCAAACACTGTATGTAAGTATGATCAACAGGATGTGTGAAAAAGCACGTGGGAGAAAATCCACCCTCTGTCTATGGTTATAATTTTAGAGTTCTTCACTTATCTGTAATTTATGGCACATGAAATAAGAAAGTTTTATGATAGGATCGTTTTTCTAACTATTTACTCGTCTTGAGCATCTCTGTAAAAGAATTATCCAGCTTCCGCGGACAGGATAAGATCTAAACACAGTTAATCAAATAGATTGAAATTTTGTACGATTATTAAAACTGATCTTCAAAAGCCTTTTTTATTTTCGAGTAAAAAGATAGGGCAAGGGAGCATTTATTGTACAATTTAAGCACAGAGCAAGCAATTTATACGATTTTTTAAAAACAAAACAAATGACTTTTATAAGAAGTTGACTTTTATAACAAGTTTGTTGCAAAGCACTTGATAGTTGTTTTACAAGTGGCAAAGTTTCCCTTGAAATAAAGGAAAAGAAAACTAACATACCTAAATTAAAATATTGTTTGATGATCTGGGACTCCTATTTACTATCTGCATTCTCAACAAGTGGTAGTGGTTCGAAATACATTCTTAGGTACTATTTAATTACAGATTTTTCGGTCATTATCCATATGATTTGCATACTAGTCAACTTAGGCGAAAATTAGTTTTAAAATCTTTTAGAAAATAAGAAGAAAATATTCTTGCCTCTTGTTTTACTATAAAATTTTAAATACTATTATTGATTGTCCTATTGAAATTTCGTGCTCGGAATTTCATATACCTGTTGCCAAAACTAGGCAAAAGGGAAAATTCTAAAACATTAATAAACACAATTACTTTAGAAATTTACTGTGCTTTTGAATGAGTGTGTTAGTTATCCAGAAATTTGGAATCATTTTTGTATCCTTGAGATGACATCCGCTATTCCAGAAGATATACATCGTATAATATTATTTAAGGCACGCGTGTGATCGGGTGTGTTTTGTAATTTCTATTGTTTTTAAACGGAGTCGAATGTCCAGAACGCACCTAAATGTTCGAGTGAAAATTAGAAAAAATCATAAAAAATCAAAACTTTTCATAAAGTTAAGCAAATAGACATTGCTTATGTAATGTTTCCTTAGAAAACGATCGACATAAAATTTAGAACGCTAGCACGAACCGTTCTCGAGATATTGCACATTTTTTTAAATACATTAATCAAAAAATCCCATACATTAAGAAAAATATATTAACTGTTGAGAAACATGTTCACTTTTCATATGTAATATCATGCAATAAATTGGGTGACATCATTCTCGTGGATCTATCTCGTTCCATTCATGAGAAAATATACTTTGAGTAATACTTTTGTATTTTAACGCCAATAATCATTTATCTGCTATATGAATAACACATTTCTCTGTCCATAACGCTTGGTGATTTAATACAATTTACTTGGTGATCTGATACATAACGTGACAAATTTGGCGGAATGTCGCCAACTTCGCGATTTTTTAAAATGCTGCCAAATTCATGAAAATCTCGCCAAATGGATTAAAATGACGCTAAAACCATGAAAATTGATGAAAATTCAATATCTTGGAAAGATTATAAGTATCTGCTATAAGACTAAACTACTTTGTACTTTCCCTGCAATACATGGTAATATATAGGGAAAGTATTGGAATCATGTCGAAAATCGCAACTCGAGTTTCGACGGATCTACACGTTTAAAGACTTCTAGAATACAAAAACACCATTTTTAGTGTGACGTCTGTGTGTGTGTCTGTCTATGCAGATTTTTAATCCACTGTAACTAAAAAACTAATGGACCAAATTTCACAAAATTTGGTAGGTAAGTCACTTTTAGGCGAGTTTGGAGCTGCTTAGTTTTGGGTACGATTCGAGATAAAGGAACTCGCCTGTTTTTACGAAATGGACCGCTAAAGTTTGTATCCACTTTATCTAAAAAACGAATGGACTGAATTTCAAACAATTCGGCAGATAACTTATTTGTGGGTCACCCTGGTGCTGTTTAGATTTTGGTATTATTCGGAATAAAATAACCTGCCTTTTTCTGCAAAATGGCCCGCACAAATTGTCCAAATCTAAACTAAAGAACTACGGATGCTCAAATATATCCATTAAATGCTTTTTTAATACGTAATCTTTAGCGAAGAAAATAATAAGACCAACCCCATTACATTAGGACTAGCCGTTCTCGAGATATTTTAGTTTTTCTTATTTTCTCTACACCACATTTGAAAATAAGTACCGAATGAGAACGAAAATTGAATTAAAAGGGAAGTAAATGTAATTAAAATAAAGAGAACGTGGATATAAGTCTGCAGGGAAAGGCATGTGCTGCCCACATCAGATTTTTTTTACTGTAAAAGTATTAAATTCATTGCATATAACGAAAGTCATGTGCTGCCCACATAAAAAATGTTTTTGTTAAATATTCGTGTTAGTGAACTATTTCCAACGAGCCCAACTTCTGCCCTCGAGACTGATGACTGCATCCATTGCGGTGGAAGTCACTTTGAACACAGCCAAAGACGATTCTGAAGTGGTCCCCGGTCCCTGCTCTAATACTGTAGACGTTATAACTCATAATCATCTACCAGATCAATGATAGAGTAGCGCTTGTATGATTACAAAGCCATAACGTAGCACTTAAGCTTTGGGACATTAATGTTATTGCATTAGGTAAATATATACTATTGTTGCTGGATATAATATAAATTCTGGTAGTTAAACTTTTGAAATTGTTGCATTCAAGGATGTCTTACTGTTGATGAAACACTGTAGTTTGTAATAATTGTCAACAAGATACGAGAAGAAGCACTTGGGGGAAAATTCACCTTCTATCTATGATTATAGTTTTCGAGTAGTTCACTTTTTCTGCAATTAATAGCACGTGAAATAGAAAAGTATTATGATAGGATCGGATTTCAAAATATTTACTCATTTAGAGTATCTCTGTAAATGAATAAGCCATTTTTTCATCGATTTTTATATATAGACAGGATAACCTCTAAACACAATAATCAAATAGAAAGGAATTTGGAACGAATATTACAACCGATGTGCTAAAGACTATGTATTTTCGAATAAAAAATGGGGCACGGGAAAAACGTCAAATTTATCAATCATGCATTTCAATTTTTCAACATAAAAGGACATTGTGATAGATTTGTAAAAAATGTAAAGTTTTTCTGAAATAGCAAATGCAGATATATTTAATTCAATTTTTGACTTAGTTGACTACTTCCAATGAACTCGACTTCCACCCTTAGCACTCTGGCTGTATCCAATATGATCGAAGTCAGTTTGAATGTAGCCAAAGGCGACTCGAAAGTGGTCCATGGTCCCCGCACTAATGCTGACGTCTTTATAACTCACAATCCTCTGACACGTCAACGGTATGGCATCCCTGATTAATGATTACACGTCATAACGAAGTACTTAGTGTCTTAATTAAAAGTCTTTTCTATCCTGTTAGGAAAATATGTACTATTGTTGCGGAATTTAACATAAATTCTGGTAAACTTTTGAAATTTTTGCATTCAAAAATAAGTCTTATCGTTGATCGTTGATCAAACACTGTATGTAAGTATGATCAACAGGATGTGTGAAAAAGCACGTGGGAGAAAATCCACCCTCTGTCTATGGTTATAATTTTCGAGTTCTTCACTTATCTGTAATTTATGGCACATGAAATAAGAAAGTTTTATGATAGGATCGTTTTTCTAACTATTTACTCGTCTTGAGCATCTCTGTAAAAGAATTATCCAGCTTCCGCGGACAGGATAAGATCTAAACACAGTTGATCAAATAGATTGAAATTTTGTACGATTATTAAAACTGATCTTCAAAAGCCTATTTATTTTCGAGTAAAAAGATAGGGCAAGGGAGCATTTATTGTACAATTTAAGCACAGAGCAAGCAATTTATACGATTTTTTAAAAACAAAACAAATGACTTTTATAAGAAGTTGACTTTTATAAAAAGTTTGTTGCAAAGCACTTGATAGTTGTTTTACAAGTGGCAAAGTTTCCCTTGAAATAAAGGAAAAGGAAACTAACATACCTAAATTAAAATTATTAAAACTGATCTTCAAAAGCCTATTTATTTTCGAGTAAAAAGATAGGGCAAGGGAGCATTTATTGTACAATTTAAGCACAGAGCAAGCAATTTATACGATTTTTTAAAAACAAAACAAATGACTTTTATAAGAAGTTGACTTTTATAAAAAGTTTGTTGCAAAGCACTTGATAGTTGTTTTACAAGTGGCAAAGTTTCCCTTGAAATAAAGGAAAAGGAAACTAACATACCTAAATTAAAATATTGTTTGATGATCTGGGACTCCTATTTACTATCTGCATTCTCAACAAGTGGTAGTGGTTCGAAATACATTCTTAGGTACTATTTAATTACAGATTTTTCGGTCATTATCCATATGATTTGCATACTAGTCAACTTAGGCGAAAATAAGTTTTAAAATCTCTTAGAAAATAAGAAGAAAATATACTTGCCTCTTGTTTTACTATAAAATTTTAAATACTATTATTGATTGTCCTATTGAAATTTCGTGCTTGGAATTTCATATACCTGTTGCCAAAACTAGGCAAAAGAGAAAATTCTAAAACATTAATAAACACAATTACTTTAGAAATTCACTGTGCTTTTGAATGAGTGTGTTAGTTATCCAGAAATTTGGACTCATTTTTGTATCCTTGAGATCACATCCGCTATTCCAGAAGATATACATCGTATAATATTATTTAAGGCACGCGTGTGATCGGGTGTGTTTTGTAATTTCTATTGTTTTTAAACGGAGTCGAATGTCCAGAACGCACCTAAATGTTCGAGTGAAAATTTGAAAAAATCATAAAAATCAAAACTTTTAATAAAGTTAAGCAAATAGACATTGCTTATGTAATTTTTCCTTAGAAAACGATTGACATAAACTTTAGAACGCTAGCACGAACCGTTCTCGAGATATTGCACATTTTTTTAAATACATTTATCAAAAAATCCCATAAATTAAGAAAAATATATTAACTGTTGAGAAACATGTTCACTTTTCATATGTAATATCATGCAATAAATTGGGTGACATCATTCTCGTGGATCTATCTCGTTCCATTCATGAGAAAATATACTTTGAGTAATACTTTTGTATTTTAACGCCAATAATCATTTATCTGCTATATGAATAACACATTTCTCTGTCCATAACGCTTGGTGATTTAATACAATTTACTTGGTGATCTGATACATAACGTGACAAATTTGGCGGAATGTCGCCAACTTCGCGATTTTTCAAAATGCTGCCAAATTCATGAAAATCTCGCCAAATGGATTAAAATGACGCTAAAACCATGAAAATGACGACAATTGATGAAAATTCAATATCTTGGAAAGATTATAAGTATCTGCTATAAGACTAAACTACTTTGTACTTTCCCTGCAATACATGGTAATATATAGGGAAAGTATTGGAATCATGTCGAAAATCGCAACTCGAGTTTTCGACGGATCTATACGTTTAAAGACTTCTAGAATACGAAAACACCATTTTTAGCGTGACGTCTGTGTGTGTGTCTGTCTATGCAGATTTTTAATCCACTGTAACTAAAAAACTAATGGACCGAATTTCACAAAATTTGGTAGGTAAGTCACTTGTAGGCGAGTTTGGAGCTGCTTAGTTTTGGGTACGATTCGAGATAAAGGAACTCGCCTGTTTTTACGAAATGGCCCGCTAAAGCTTGTATCCACTTTATCTAAAAAACGAATGTACTGAATTTCAAAAAATTCAGCAGATGACTTATTTGTAAGTCACCCTGGTGCTGTTTAGATTTTGGTATTATTCGGAATAAAATAACCTGCCTTTTTCTGCAAAATGGCCCGCAAAAATTGTCCAAATCTAAACTAAAGAACGACGGATTCTCAAATATATCCATTAAATGCTTTTTTAATACGTAATCTTTAGCGAAGAAAATAATAAGACCAACCCCATTACATTAGGACTAGCCGTTCTCGAGATATTTTAGTTTTTCTTATTTTCTCTACGCCACCTTTGAAAATAAGTACCGAATGAGAACGAAAATTGAATTAAAAGGGAAATAAATGTAATTAAAATAAAGAGAACGTGGTAATAAATCTGCAGGAAAAGGCATGTGCTGCCCACATCAGATTTTTTTTACTGTAAAAGTATTAAATTCATTGCATATAAAGAAAGTCATGTGCTGCCCACATAAAAAATGAGCCCAACTTCTGCCCTCGAGACTGATGACTGCATCCATTGCGGTGGAAGTCACTTTGAACACAGCCAAAGACGATTCTGAAGAGGTCCCCGGTCCCTGCTCTAATACTGTAGACGTTATAACAAATAATCATCTACCAGATCAATGATAGAGTAGCGCTTGTATGATTACAAAGCCATAACGTAGCACTTAAGCTTTGGGAAATTAATGTTATTGCATTAGGTAAATATATACTATTGTTCCTGGATTTAATATAAATTCTGGTAGTTAAACTTTTGAAATTGTTGCATTCAAGGATGTCTTACTGTTGATGAAACACTGTAGTTTGTAATAATTGTCAACAAGATACGAGAAGAAGCACTTGGGGGAAAATTCACCTTCTATCTATGATTATAGTTTTCGAGTAGTTCACTTTTTCTGCAATTAATAGCACGTGAAATAGAAAAGTATTATGATAGGATCGGATTTCAAAATATTTACTCATTTAGAGTATCTCTGTAAATGAATAAGCCATTTTTTCATCGATTTCTATATATAGACAGGATAACCTCTAAACACAATAATCAAATAGAAAGGAATTTGGAACGAATATTACAACCGATGTGCTAAAGACTATGTATTTTCGAATAAAAAATGGGGCACGGGAAAGACGTCAAATTTATCAATCATTCATTTCAATTTTTCAACATAAAAGGACATTGTGATAGATTTGTAAAAAATGTAAAGTTTTTCTGAAATAGCAAATGCAGATATTTTTAATTCAATTTTTGACTTAGTTGACTACTTCCAATGAACTCGACTTCCACCCTTACCACTCTGGCTGTATCCAATATGATTGAAGTCAGTTTGAACGTAGCCAAAGGCGACTCGAAAGTGGTCCATGGTCCCCGCACTAATGCTGACGTCTTTATAACTCACAATCCTCTGACACGTCAACGGTATGGCATGCCTGATTAATGATTACACGTCATAACGAAGTACTTAGTGTCTTAATTAAAAGTCTTTTCTATCCTGTTAGGAAAATATGTACTATTGTTGCGGAATTTAACATAAATTCTGGTAAACTTTTGAAATTTTTGCATTCAAAAATAAGTCTTATCGTTGATCGTTGATCAAACACTGTATGTAAGTATGATCAACAGGATGTGTGAAAAAGCACGTGGGAGAAAATCCACCCTCTGTCTATGGTTATAATTTTAGAGTTCTTCACTTATCTGTAATTTATGGCACATGAAATAAGAAAGTTTTATGATAGGATCGTTTTTCTAACTATTTACTCGTCTTGAGCATCTCTGTAAAAGAATTATCCAGCTTCCGCGGACAGGATAAGATCTAAACACAGTTAATCAAATAGATTGAAATTTTGTACGATTATTAAAACTGATCTTCAAAAGCCTTTTTTATTTTCGAGTAAAAAGATAGGGCAAGGGAGCATTTATTGTACAATTTAAGCACAGAGCAAGCAATTTATACGATTTTTTAAAAACAAAACAAATGACTTTTATAAGAAGTTGACTTTTATAACAAGTTTGTTGCAAAGCACTTGATAGTTGTTTTACAAGTGGCAAAGTTTCCCTTGAAATAAAGGAAAAGAAAACTAACATACCTAAATTAAAATATTGTTTGATGATCTGGGACTCCTATTTACTATCTGCATTCTCAACAAGTGGTAGTGGTTCGAAATACATTCTTAGGTACTATTTAATTACAGATTTTTCGGTCATTATCCATATGATTTGCATACTAGTCAACTTAGGCGAAAATTAGTTTTAAAATCTTTTAGAAAATAAGAAGAAAATATTCTTGCCTCTTGTTTTACTATAAAATTTTAAATACTATTATTGATTGTCCTATTGAAATTTCGTGCTCGGAATTTCATATACCTGTTGCCAAAACTAGGCAAAAGGGAAAATTCTAAAACATTAATAAACACAATTACTTTAGAAATTTACTGTGCTTTTGAATGAGTGTGTTAGTTATCCAGAAATTTGGAATCATTTTTGTATCCTTGAGATGACATCCGCTATTCCAGAAGATATACATCGTATAATATTATTTAAGGCACGCGTGTGATCGGGTGTGTTTTGTAATTTCTATTGTTTTTAAACGGAGTCGAATGTCCAGAACGCACCTAAATGTTCGAGTGAAAATTAGAAAAAATCATAAAAAATCAAAACTTTTCATAAAGTTAAGCAAATAGACATTGCTTATGTAATGTTTCCTTAGAAAACGATCGACATAAAATTTAGAACGCTAGCACGAACCGTTCTCGAGATATTGCACATTTTTTTAAATACATTTATCAAAAAATCCCATACATTAAGAAAAATATATTAACTGTTGAGAAACATGTTCACTTTTCATATGTAATATCATGCAATAAATTGGGTGACATCATTCTCGTGGATCTATCTCGTTCCATTCATGAGAAAATATACTTTGAGTAATACTTTTGTATTTTAACGCCAATAATCATTTATCTGCTATATGAATAACACATTTCTCTGTCCATAACGCTTGGTGATTTAATACAATTTACTTGGTGATCTGATACATAACGTGACAAATTTGGCGGAATGTCGCCAACTTCGCGATTTTTTAAAATGCTGCCAAATTCATGAAAATCTCGCCAAATGGATTAAAATGACGCTAAAACCATGAAAATTGATGAAAATTCAATATCTTGGAAAGATTATAAGTATCTGCTATAAGACTAAACTACTTTGTACTTTCCCTGCAATACATGGTAATATATAGGGAAAGTATTGGAATCATGTCGAAAATCGCAACTCGAGTTTCGACGGATCTACACGTTTAAAGACTTCTAGAATACAAAAACACCATTTTTAGTGTGACGTCTGTGTGTGTGTCTGTCTATGCAGATTTTTAATCCACTGTAACTAAAAAACTAATGGACCAAATTTCACAAAATTTGGTAGGTAAGTCACTTTTAGGCGAGTTTGGAGCTGCTTAGTTTTGGGTACGATTCGAGATAAAGGAACTCGCCTGTTTTTACGAAATGGACCGCTAAAGTTTGTATCCACTTTATCTAAAAAACGAATGGACTGAATTTCAAACAATTCGGCAGATAACTTATTTGTGGGTCACCCTGGTGCTGTTTAGATTTTGGTATTATTCGGAATAAAATAACCTGCCTTTTTCTGCAAAATGGCCCGCACAAATTGTCCAAATCTAAACTAAAGAACTACGGATGCTCAAATATATCCATTAAATGCTTTTTTAATACGTAATCTTTAGCGAAGAAAATAATAAGACCAACCCCATTACATTAGGACTAGCCGTTCTCGAGATATTTTAGTTTTTCTTATTTTCTCTACACCACATTTGAAAATAAGTACCGAATGAGAACGAAAATTGAATTAAAAGGGAAGTAAATGTAATTAAAATAAAGAGAACGTGGATATAAGTCTGCAGGGAAAGGCATGTGCTGCCCACATCAGATTTTTTTTACTGTAAAAGTATTAAATTCATTGCATATAACGAAAGTCATGTGCTGCCCACATAAAAAATGTTTTTGTTAAATATTCGTGTTAGTGAACTATTTCCAACGAGCCCAACTTCTGCCCTCGAGACTGATGACTGCATCCATTGCGGTGGAAGTCACTTTGAACACAGCCAAAGACGATTCTGAAGTGGTCCCCGGTCCCTGCTCTAATACTGTAGACGTTATAACTCATAATCATCTACCAGATCAATGATAGAGTAGCGCTTGTATGATTACAAAGCCATAACGTAGCACTTAAGCTTTGGGACATTAATGTTATTGCATTAGGTAAATATATACTATTGTTGCTGGATATAATATAAATTCTGGTAGTTAAACTTTTGAAATTGTTGCATTCAAGGATGTCTTACTGTTGATGAAACACTGTAGTTTGTAATAATTGTCAACAAGATACGAGAAGAAGCACTTGGGGGAAAATTCACCTTCTATCTATGATTATAGTTTTCGAGTAGTTCACTTTTTCTGCAATTAATAGCACGTGAAATAGAAAAGTATTATGATAGGATCGGATTTCAAAATATTTACTCATTTAGAGTATCTCTGTAAATGAATAAGCCATTTTTTCATCGATTTTTATATATAGACAGGATAACCTCTAAACACAATAATCAAATAGAAAGGAATTTGGAACGAATATTACAACCGATGTGCTAAAGACTATGTATTTTCGAATAAAAAATGGGGCACGGGAAAAACGTCAAATTTATCAATCATGCATTTCAATATTTCAACATAAAAGGACATTGTGATAGATTTGTAAAAAATGTAAAGTTTTTCTGAAATAGCAAATGCAGATATATTTAATTCAATTTTTGACTTAGTTGACTACTTCCAATGAACTCGACTTCCACCCTTAGCACTCTGTCTGTATCCAATATGATCGAAGTCAGTTTGAATGTAGCCAAAGGCGACTCGAAAGTGGTCCATGGTCCCCGCACTAATGCTGACGTCTTTATTACTCACAATCCTCTGACACGTCAACGGTATGGCATCCCTGATTAATGATTACACGTCATAACGAAGTACTTAGTGTCTTAATTAAAAGTCTTTTCTATCCTGTTAGGAAAATATGTACTATTGTTGCGGAATTTAACATAAATTCTGGTAAACTTTTGAAATTTTTGCATTCAAAAATAAGTCTTATCGTTGATCGTTGATCAAACACTGTATGTAAGTATGATCAACAGGATGTGTGAAAAAGCACGTGGGAGAAAATCCACCCTCTGTCTATGGTTATAATTTTCGAGTTCTTCACTTATCTGTAATTTATGGCACATGAAATAAGAAAGTTTTATGATAGGATCGTTTTTCTAACTATTTACTCGTCTTGAGCATCTCTGTAAAAGAATTATCCAGCTTCCGCGGACAGGATAAGATCTAAACACAGTTGATCAAATAGATTGAAATTTTGTACGATTATTAAAACTGATCTTCAAAAGCCTATTTATTTTCGAGTAAAAAGATAGGGCAAGGGAGCATTTATTGTACAATTTAAGCACAGAGCAAGCAATTTATACGATTTTTTAAAAACAAAACAAATGACTTTTATAAGAAGTTGACTTTTATAAAAAGTTTGTTGCAAAGCACTTGATAGTTGTTTTACAAGTGGCAAAGTTTCCCTTGAAATAAAGGAAAAGGAAACTAACATACCTAAATTAAAATTATTAAAACTGATCTTCAAAAGCCTATTTATTTTCGAGTAAAAAGATAGGGCAAGGGAGCATTTATTGTACAATTTAAGCACAGAGCAAGCAATTTATACGATTTTTTAAAAACAAAACAAATGACTTTTATAAGAAGTTGACTTTTATAAAAAGTTTTTTGCAAAGCACTTGATAGTTGTTTTACAAGTGGCAAAGTTTCCCTTGAAATAAAGGAAAAGGAAACTAACATACCTAAATTAAAATTATTAAAACTGATCTTCAAAAGCCTATTTATTTTCGAGTAAAAAGATAGGGCAAGGGAGCATTTATTGTACAATTTAAGCACAGAGCAAGCAATTTATACGATTTTTTAAAAACAAAACAAATGACTTTTATAAGAAGTTGACTTTTATAAAAAGTTTGTTGCAAAGCACTTGATAGTTGTTTTACAAGTGGCAAAGTTTCCCTTGAAATAAAGGAAAAGGAAACTAACATACCTAAATTAAAATATTGTTTGATGATCTGGGACTCCTATTTACTATCTGCATTCTCAACAAGTGGTAGTGGTTCGAAATACATTCTTAGGTACTATTTAATTACAGATTTTTCGGTCATTATCCATATGATTTGCATACTAGTCAACTTAGGCGAAAATAAGTTTTAAAATCTCTTAGAAAATAAGAAGAAAATATACTTGCCTCTTGTTTTACTATAAAATTTTAAATACTATTATTGATTGTCCTATTGAAATTTCGTGCTTGGAATTTCATATACCTGTTGCCAAAACTAGGCAAAAGAGAAAATTCTAAAACATTAATAAACACAATTACTTTAGAAATTCACTGTGCTTTTGAATGAGTGTGTTAGTTATCCAGAAATTTGGACTCATTTTTGTATCCTTGAGATCACATCCGCTATTCCAGAAGATATACATCGTATAATATTATTTAAGGCACGCGTGTGATCGGGTGTGTTTTGTAATTTCTATTGTTTTTAAACGGAGTCGAATGTCCAGAACGCACCTAAATGTTCGAGTGAAAATTTGAAAAAATCATAAAAATCAAAACTTTTAATAAAGTTAAGCAAATAGACATTGCTTATGTAATTTTTCCTTAGAAAACGATTGACATAAACTTTAGAACGCTAGCACGAACCGTTCTCGAGATATTGCACATTTTTTTAAATACATTTATCAAAAAATCCCATAAATTAAGAAAAATATATTAACTGTTGAGAAACATGTTCACTTTTCATATGTAATATCATGCAATAAATTGGGTGACATCATTCTCGTGGATCTATCTCGTTCCATTCATGAGAAAATATACTTTGAGTAATACTTTTGTATTTTAACGCCAATAATCATTTATCTGCTATATGAATAACACATTTCTCTGTCCATAACGCTTGGTGATTTAATACAATTTACTTGGTGATCTGATACATAACGTGACAAATTTGGCGGAATGTCGCCAACTTCGCGATTTTTCAAAATGCTGCCAAATTCATGAAAATCTCGCCAAATGGATTAAAATGACGCTAAAACCATGAAAATGACGACAATTGATGAAAATTCAATATCTTGGAAAGATTATAAGTATCTGCTATAAGACTAAACTACTTTGTACTTTCCCTGCAATACATGGTAATATATAGGGAAAGTATTGGAATCATGTCGAAAATCGCAACTCGAGTTTTCGACGGATCTATACGTTTAAAGACTTCTAGAATACGAAAACACCATTTTTAGCGTGACGTCTGTGTGTGTGTCTGTCTATGCAGATTTTTAATCCACTGTAACTAAAAAACTAATGGACCGAATTTCACAAAATTTGGTAGGTAAGTCACTTGTAGGCGAGTTTGGAGCTGCTTAGTTTTGGGTACGATTCGAGATAAAGGAACTCGCCTGTTTTTACGAAATGGCCCGCTAAAGCTTGTATCCACTTTATCTAAAAAACGAATGTACTGAATTTCAAAAAATTCAGCAGATGACTTATTTGTAAGTCACCCTGGTGCTGTTTAGATTTTGGTATTATTCGGAATAAAATAACCTGCCTTTTTCTGCAAAATGGCCCGCAAAAATTGTCCAAATCTAAACTAAAGAACGACGGATGCTCAAATATATCCATTAAATGCTTTTTTAATACGTAATCTTTAGCGAAGAAAATAATAAGACCAACCCCATTACATTAGGACTAGCCGTTCTCGAGATATTTTAGTTTTTCTTATTTTCTCTACGCCACCTTTGAAAATAAGTACCGAATGAGAACGAAAATTGAATTAAAAGGGAAATAAATGTAATTAAAATAAAGAGAACGTGGTAATAAATCTGCAGGAAAAGGCATGTGCTGCCCACATCAGATTTTTTTTACTGTAAAAGTATTAAATTCATTGCATATAAAGAAAGTCATGTGCTGCCCACATAAAAAATGAGCCCAACTTCTGCCCTCGAGACTGATGACTGCATCCATTGCGGTGGAAGTCACTTTGAACACAGCCAAAGACGATTCTGAAGAGGTCCCCGGTCCCTGCTCTAATACTGTAGACGTTATAACAAATAATCATCTACCAGATCAATGATAGAGTAGCGCTTGTATGATTACAAAGCCATAACGTAGCACTTAAGCTTTGGGAAATTAATGTTATTGCATTAGGTAAATATATACTATTGTTCCTGGATTTAATATAAATTCTGGTAGTTAAACTTTTGAAATTGTTGCATTCAAGGATGTCTTACTGTTGATGAAACACTGTAGTTTGTAATAATTGTCAACAAGATACGAGAAGAAGCACTTGGGGGAAAATTCACCTTCTATCTATGATTATAGTTTTCGAGTAGTTCACTTTTTCTGCAATTAATAGCACGTGAAATAGAAAAGTATTATGATAGGATCGGATTTCAAAATATTTACTCATTTAGAGTATCTCTGTAAATGAATAAGCCATTTTTTCATCGATTTCTATATATAGACAGGATAACCTCTAAACACAATAATCAAATAGAAAGGAATTTGGAACGAATATTACAACCGATGTGCTAAAGACTATGTATTTTCGAATAAAAAATGGGGCACGGGAAAGACGTCAAATTTATCAATCATTCATTTCAATTTTTCAACATAAAAGGACATTGTGATAGATTTGTAAAAAATGTAAAGTTTTTCTGAAATAGCAAATGCAGATATTTTTAATTCAATTTTTGACTTAGTTGACTACTTCCAATGAACTCGACTTCCACCCTTACCACTCTGGCTGTATCCAATATGATTGAAGTCAGTTTGAACGTAGCCAAAGGCGACTCGAAAGTGGTCCATGGTCCCCGCACTAATGCTGACGTCTTTATAACTCACAATCCTCTGACACGTCAACGGTATGGCATGCCTGATTAATGATTACACGTCATAACGAAGTACTTAGTGTCTTAATTAAAAGTCTTTTCTATCCTGTTAGGAAAATATGTACTATTGTTGCGGAATTTAACATAAATTCTGGTAAACTTTTGAAATTTTTGCATTCAAAAATAAGTCTTATCGTTGATCGTTGATCAAACACTGTATGTAAGTATGATCAACAGGATGTGTGAAAAAGCACGTGGGAGAAAATCCACCCTCTGTCTATGGTTATAATTTTAGAGTTCTTCACTTATCTGTAATTTATGGCACATGAAATAAGAAAGTTTTATGATAGGATCGTTTTTCTAACTATTTACTCGTCTTGAGCATCTCTGTAAAAGAATTATCCAGCTTCCGCGGACAGGATAAGATCTAAACACAGTTAATCAAATAGATTGAAATTTTGTACGATTATTAAAACTGATCTTCAAAAGCCTTTTTTATTTTCGAGTAAAAAGATAGGGCAAGGGAGCATTTATTGTACAATTTAAGCACAGAGCAAGCAATTTATACGATTTTTTAAAAACAAAACAAATGACTTTTATAAGAAGTTGACTTTTATAACAAGTTTGTTGCAAAGCACTTGATAGTTGTTTTACAAGTGGCAAAGTTTCCCTTGAAATAAAGGAAAAGAAAACTAACATACCTAAATTAAAATATTGTTTGATGATCTGGGACTCCTATTTACTATCTGCATTCTCAACAAGTGGTAGTGGTTCGAAATACATTCTTAGGTACTATTTAATTACAGATTTTTCGGTCATTATCCATATGATTTGCATACTAGTCAACTTAGGCGAAAATTAGTTTTAAAATCTTTTAGAAAATAAGAAGAAAATATTCTTGCCTCTTGTTTTACTATAAAATTTTAAATACTATTATTGATTGTCCTATTGAAATTTCGTGCTCGGAATTTCATATACCTGTTGCCAAAACTAGGCAAAAGGGAAAATTCTAAAACATTAATAAACACAATTACTTTAGAAATTTACTGTGCTTTTGAATGAGTGTGTTAGTTATCCAGAAATTTGGAATCATTTTTGTATCCTTGAGATGACATCCGCTATTCCAGAAGATATACATCGTATAATATTATTTAAGGCACGCGTGTGATCGGGTGTGTTTTGTAATTTCTATTGTTTTTAAACGGAGTCGAATGTCCAGAACGCACCTAAATGTTCGAGTGAAAATTAGAAAAAATCATAAAAAATCAAAACTTTTCATAAAGTTAAGCAAATAGACATTGCTTATGTAATGTTTCCTTAGAAAACGATCGACATAAAATTTAGAACGCTAGCACGAACCGTTCTCGAGATATTGCACATTTTTTTAAATACATTTATCAAAAAATCCCATACATTAAGAAAAATATATTAACTGTTGAGAAACATGTTCACTTTTCATATGTAATATCATGCAATAAATTGGGTGACATCATTCTCGTGGATCTATCTCGTTCCATTCATGAGAAAATATACTTTGAGTAATACTTTTGTATTTTAACGCCAATAATCATTTATCTGCTATATGAATAACACATTTCTCTGTCCATAACGCTTGGTGATTTAATACAATTTACTTGGTGATCTGATACATAACGTGACAAATTTGGCGGAATGTCGCCAACTTCGCGATTTTTTAAAATGCTGCCAAATTCATGAAAATCTCGCCAAATGGATTAAAATGACGCTAAAACCATGAAAATTGATGAAAATTCAATATCTTGGAAAGATTATAAGTATCTGCTATAAGACTAAACTACTTTGTACTTTCCCTGCAATACATGGTAATATATAGGGAAAGTATTGGAATCATGTCGAAAATCGCAACTCGAGTTTCGACGGATCTACACGTTTAAAGACTTCTAGAATACAAAAACACCATTTTTAGTGTGACGTCTGTGTGTGTGTCTGTCTATGCAGATTTTTAATCCACTGTAACTAAAAAACTAATGGACCAAATTTCACAAAATTTGGTAGGTAAGTCACTTTTAGGCGAGTTTGGAGCTGCTTAGTTTTGGGTACGATTCGAGATAAAGGAACTCGCCTGTTTTTACGAAATGGACCGCTAAAGTTTGTATCCACTTTATCTAAAAAACGAATGGACTGAATTTCAAACAATTCGGCAGATAACTTATTTGTGGGTCACCCTGGTGCTGTTTAGATTTTGGTATTATTCGGAATAAAATAACCTGCCTTTTTCTGCAAAATGGCCCGCACAAATTGTCCAAATCTAAACTAAAGAACTACGGATGCTCAAATATATCCATTAAATGCTTTTTTAATACGTAATCTTTAGCGAAGAAAATAATAAGACCAACCCCATTACATTAGGACTAGCCGTTCTCGAGATATTTTAGTTTTTCTTATTTTCTCTACACCACATTTGAAAATAAGTACCGAATGAGAACGAAAATTGAATTAAAAGGGAAGTAAATGTAATTAAAATAAAGAGAACGTGGATATAAGTCTGCAGGGAAAGGCATGTGCTGCCCACATCAGATTTTTTTTACTGTAAAAGTATTAAATTCATTGCATATAACGAAAGTCATGTGCTGCCCACATAAAAAATGTTTTTGTTAAATATTCGTGTTAGTGAACTATTTCCAACGAGCCCAACTTCTGCCCTCGAGACTGATGACTGCATCCATTGCGGTGGAAGTCACTTTGAACACAGCCAAAGACGATTCTGAAGTGGTCCCCGGTCCCTGCTCTAATACTGTAGACGTTATAACTCATAATCATCTACCAGATCAATGATAGAGTAGCGCTTGTATGATTACAAAGCCATAACGTAGCACTTAAGCTTTGGGACATTAATGTTATTGCATTAGGTAAATATATACTATTGTTGCTGGATATAATATAAATTCTGGTAGTTAAACTTTTGAAATTGTTGCATTCAAGGATGTCTTACTGTTGATGAAACACTGTAGTTTGTAATAATTGTCAACAAGATACGAGAAGAAGCACTTGGGGGAAAATTCACCTTCTATCTATGATTATAGTTTTCGAGTAGTTCACTTTTTCTGCAATTAATAGCACGTGAAATAGAAAAGTATTATGATAGGATCGGATTTCAAAATATTTACTCATTTAGAGTATCTCTGTAAATGAATAAGCCATTTTTTCATCGATTTTTATATATAGACAGGATAACCTCTAAACACAATAATCAAATAGAAAGGAATTTGGAACGAATATTACAACCGATGTGCTAAAGACTATGTATTTTCGAATAAAAAATGGGGCACGGGAAAAACGTCAAATTTATCAATCATGCATTTCAATATTTCAACATAAAAGGACATTGTGATAGATTTGTAAAAAATGTAAAGTTTTTCTGAAATAGCAAATGCAGATATATTTAATTCAATTTTTGACTTAGTTGACTACTTCCAATGAACTCGACTTCCACCCTTAGCACTCTGTCTGTATCCAATATGATCGAAGTCAGTTTGAATGTAGCCAAAGGCGACTCGAAAGTGGTCCATGGTCCCCGCACTAATGCTGACGTCTTTATTACTCACAATCCTCTGACACGTCAACGGTATGGCATCCCTGATTAATGATTACACGTCATAACGAAGTACTTAGTGTCTTAATTAAAAGTCTTTTCTATCCTGTTAGGAAAATATGTACTATTGTTGCGGAATTTAACATAAATTCTGGTAAACTTTTGAAATTTTTGCATTCAAAAATAAGTCTTATCGTTGATCGTTGATCAAACACTGTATGTAAGTATGATCAACAGGATGTGTGAAAAAGCACGTGGGAGAAAATCCACCCTCTGTCTATGGTTATAATTTTCGAGTTCTTCACTTATCTGTAATTTATGGCACATGAAATAAGAAAGTTTTATGATAGGATCGTTTTTCTAACTATTTACTCGTCTTGAGCATCTCTGTAAAAGAATTATCCAGCTTCCGCGGACAGGATAAGATCTAAACACAGTTGATCAAATAGATTGAAATTTTGTACGATTATTAAAACTGATCTTCAAAAGCCTATTTATTTTCGAGTAAAAAGATAGGGCAAGGGAGCATTTATTGTACAATTTAAGCACAGAGCAAGCAATTTATACGATTTTTTAAAAACAAAACAAATGACTTTTATAAGAAGTTGACTTTTATAAAAAGTTTGTTGCAAAGCACTTGATAGTTGTTTTACAAGTGGCAAAGTTTCCCTTGAAATAAAGGAAAAGGAAACTAACATACCTAAATTAAAATTATTAAAACTGATCTTCAAAAGCCTATTTATTTTCGAGTAAAAAGATAGGGCAAGGGAGCATTTATTGTACAATTTAAGCACAGAGCAAGCAATTTATACGATTTTTTAAAAACAAAACAAATGACTTTTATAAGAAGTTGACTTTTATAAAAAGTTTTTTGCAAAGCACTTGATAGTTGTTTTACAAGTGGCAAAGTTTCCCTTGAAATAAAGGAAAAGGAAACTAACATACCTAAATTAAAATTATTAAAACTGATCTTCAAAAGCCTATTTATTTTCGAGTAAAAAGATAGGGCAAGGGAGCATTTATTGTACAATTTAAGCACAGAGCAAGCAATTTATACGATTTTTTAAAAACAAAACAAATGACTTTTATAAGAAGTTGACTTTTATAAAAAGTTTGTTGCAAAGCACTTGATAGTTGTTTTACAAGTGGCAAAGTTTCCCTTGAAATAAAGGAAAAGGAAACTAACATACCTAAATTAAAATATTGTTTGATGATCTGGGACTCCTATTTACTATCTGCATTCTCAACAAGTGGTAGTGGTTCGAAATACATTCTTAGGTACTATTTAATTACAGATTTTTCGGTCATTATCCATATGATTTGCATACTAGTCAACTTAGGCGAAAATAAGTTTTAAAATCTCTTAGAAAATAAGAAGAAAATATACTTGCCTCTTGTTTTACTATAAAATTTTAAATACTATTATTGATTGTCCTATTGAAATTTCGTGCTTGGAATTTCATATACCTGTTGCCAAAACTAGGCAAAAGAGAAAATTCTAAAACATTAATAAACACAATTACTTTAGAAATTCACTGTGCTTTTGAATGAGTGTGTTAGTTATCCAGAAATTTGGACTCATTTTTGTATCCTTGAGATCACATCCGCTATTCCAGAAGATATACATCGTATAATATTATTTAAGGCACGCGTGTGATCGGGTGTGTTTTGTAATTTCTATTGTTTTTAAACGGAGTCGAATGTCCAGAACGCACCTAAATGTTCGAGTGAAAATTTGAAAAAATCATAAAAATCAAAACTTTTAATAAAGTTAAGCAAATAGACATTGCTTATGTAATTTTTCCTTAGAAAACGATTGACATAAACTTTAGAACGCTAGCACGAACCGTTCTCGAGATATTGCACATTTTTTTAAATACATTTATCAAAAAATCCCATAAATTAAGAAAAATATATTAACTGTTGAGAAACATGTTCACTTTTCATATGTAATATCATGCAATAAATTGGGTGACATCATTCTCGTGGATCTATCTCGTTCCATTCATGAGAAAATATACTTTGAGTAATACTTTTGTATTTTAACGCCAATAATCATTTATCTGCTATATGAATAACACATTTCTCTGTCCATAACGCTTGGTGATTTAATACAATTTACTTGGTGATCTGATACATAACGTGACAAATTTGGCGGAATGTCGCCAACTTCGCGATTTTTCAAAATGCTGCCAAATTCATGAAAATCTCGCCAAATGGATTAAAATGACGCTAAAACCATGAAAATGACGACAATTGATGAAAATTCAATATCTTGGAAAGATTATAAGTATCTGCTATAAGACTAAACTACTTTGTACTTTCCCTGCAATACATGGTAATATATAGGGAAAGTATTGGAATCATGTCGAAAATCGCAACTCGAGTTTTCGACGGATCTATACGTTTAAAGACTTCTAGAATACGAAAACACCATTTTTAGCGTGACGTCTGTGTGTGTGTCTGTCTATGCAGATTTTTAATCCACTGTAACTAAAAAACTAATGGACCGAATTTCACAAAATTTGGTAGGTAAGTCACTTGTAGGCGAGTTTGGAGCTGCTTAGTTTTGGGTACGATTCGAGATAAAGGAACTCGCCTGTTTTTACGAAATGGCCCGCTAAAGCTTGTATCCACTTTATCTAAAAAACGAATGTACTGAATTTCAAAAAATTCAGCAGATGACTTATTTGTAAGTCACCCTGGTGCTGTTTAGATTTTGGTATTATTCGGAATAAAATAACCTGCCTTTTTCTGCAAAATGGCCCGCAAAAATTGTCCAAATCTAAACTAAAGAACGACGGATGCTCAAATATATCCATTAAATGCTTTTTTAATACGTAATCTTTAGCGAAGAAAATAATAAGACCAACCCCATTACATTAGGACTAGCCGTTCTCGAGATATTTTAGTTTTTCTTATTTTCTCTACGCCACCTTTGAAAATAAGTACCGAATGAGAACGAAAATTGAATTAAAAGGGAAATAAATGTAATTAAAATAAAGAGAACGTGGTAATAAATCTGCAGGAAAAGGCATGTGCTGCCCACATCAGATTTTTTTTACTGTAAAAGTATTAAATTCATTGCATATAAAGAAAGTCATGTGCTGCCCACATAAAAAATGAGCCCAACTTCTGCCCTCGAGACTGATGACTGCATCCATTGCGGTGGAAGTCACTTTGAACACAGCCAAAGACGATTCTGAAGAGGTCCCCGGTCCCTGCTCTAATACTGTAGACGTTATAACAAATAATCATCTACCAGATCAATGATAGAGTAGCGCTTGTATGATTACAAAGCCATAACGTAGCACTTAAGCTTTGGGAAATTAATGTTATTGCATTAGGTAAATATATACTATTGTTCCTGGATTTAATATAAATTCTGGTAGTTAAACTTTTGAAATTGTTGCATTCAAGGATGTCTTACTGTTGATGAAACACTGTAGTTTGTAATAATTGTCAACAAGATACGAGAAGAAGCACTTGGGGGAAAATTCACCTTCTATCTATGATTATAGTTTTCGAGTAGTTCACTTTTTCTGCAATTAATAGCACGTGAAATAGAAAAGTATTATGATAGGATCGGATTTCAAAATATTTACTCATTTAGAGTATCTCTGTAAATGAATAAGCCATTTTTTCATCGATTTCTATATATAGACAGGATAACCTCTAAACACAATAATCAAATAGAAAGGAATTTGGAACGAATATTACAACCGATGTGCTAAAGACTATGTATTTTCGAATAAAAAATGGGGCACGGGAAAGACGTCAAATTTATCAATCATTCATTTCAATTTTTCAACATAAAAGGACATTGTGATAGATTTGTAAAAAATGTAAAGTTTTTCTGAAATAGCAAATGCAGATATTTTTAATTCAATTTTTGACTTAGTTGACTACTTCCAATGAACTCGACTTCCACCCTTACCACTCTGGCTGTATCCAATATGATTGAAGTCAGTTTGAACGTAGCCAAAGGCGACTCGAAAGTGGTCCATGGTCCCCGCACTAATGCTGACGTCTTTATAACTCACAATCCTCTGACACGTCAACGGTATGGCATGCCTGATTAATGATTACACGTCATAACGAAGTACTTAGTGTCTTAATTAAAAGTCTTTTCTATCCTGTTAGGAAAATATGTACTATTGTTGCGGAATTTAACATAAATTCTGGTAAACTTTTGAAATTTTTGCATTCAAAAATAAGTCTTATCGTTGATCGTTGATCAAACACTGTATGTAAGTATGATCAACAGGATGTGTGAAAAAGCACGTGGGAGAAAATCCACCCTCTGTCTATGGTTATAATTTTAGAGTTCTTCACTTATCTGTAATTTATGGCACATGAAATAAGAAAGTTTTATGATAGGATCGTTTTTCTAACTATTTACTCGTCTTGAGCATCTCTGTAAAAGAATTATCCAGCTTCCGCGGACAGGATAAGATCTAAACACAGTTAATCAAATAGATTGAAATTTTGTACGATTATTAAAACTGATCTTCAAAAGCCTTTTTTATTTTCGAGTAAAAAGATAGGGCAAGGGAGCATTTATTGTACAATTTAAGCACAGAGCAAGCAATTTATACGATTTTTTAAAAACAAAACAAATGACTTTTATAAGAAGTTGACTTTTATAACAAGTTTGTTGCAAAGCACTTGATAGTTGTTTTACAAGTGGCAAAGTTTCCCTTGAAATAAAGGAAAAGAAAACTAACATACCTAAATTAAAATATTGTTTGATGATCTGGGACTCCTATTTACTATCTGCATTCTCAACAAGTGGTAGTGGTTCGAAATACATTCTTAGGTACTATTTAATTACAGATTTTTCGGTCATTATCCATATGATTTGCATACTAGTCAACTTAGGCGAAAATTAGTTTTAAAATCTTTTAGAAAATAAGAAGAAAATATTCTTGCCTCTTGTTTTACTATAAAATTTTAAATACTATTATTGATTGTCCTATTGAAATTTCGTGCTCGGAATTTCATATACCTGTTGCCAAAACTAGGCAAAAGGGAAAATTCTAAAACATTAATAAACACAATTACTTTAGAAATTTACTGTGCTTTTGAATGAGTGTGTTAGTTATCCAGAAATTTGGAATCATTTTTGTATCCTTGAGATGACATCCGCTATTCCAGAAGATATACATCGTATAATATTATTTAAGGCACGCGTGTGATCGGGTGTGTTTTGTAATTTCTATTGTTTTTAAACGGAGTCGAATGTCCAGAACGCACCTAAATGTTCGAGTGAAAATTAGAAAAAATCATAAAAAATCAAAACTTTTCATAAAGTTAAGCAAATAGACATTGCTTATGTAATGTTTCCTTAGAAAACGATCGACATAAAATTTAGAACGCTAGCACGAACCGTTCTCGAGATATTGCACATTTTTTTAAATACATTTATCAAAAAATCCCATACATTAAGAAAAATATATTAACTGTTGAGAAACATGTTCACTTTTCATATGTAATATCATGCAATAAATTGGGTGACATCATTCTCGTGGATCTATCTCGTTCCATTCATGAGAAAATATACTTTGAGTAATACTTTTGTATTTTAACGCCAATAATCATTTATCTGCTATATGAATAACACATTTCTCTGTCCATAACGCTTGGTGATTTAATACAATTTACTTGGTGATCTGATACATAACGTGACAAATTTGGCGGAATGTCGCCAACTTCGCGATTTTTTAAAATGCTGCCAAATTCATGAAAATCTCGCCAAATGGATTAAAATGACGCTAAAACCATGAAAATTGATGAAAATTCAATATCTTGGAAAGATTATAAGTATCTGCTATAAGACTAAACTACTTTGTACTTTCCCTGCAATACATGGTAATATATAGGGAAAGTATTGGAATCATGTCGAAAATCGCAACTCGAGTTTCGACGGATCTACACGTTTAAAGACTTCTAGAATACAAAAACACCATTTTTAGTGTGACGTCTGTGTGTGTGTCTGTCTATGCAGATTTTTAATCCACTGTAACTAAAAAACTAATGGACCAAATTTCACAAAATTTGGTAGGTAAGTCACTTTTAGGCGAGTTTGGAGCTGCTTAGTTTTGGGTACGATTCGAGATAAAGGAACTCGCCTGTTTTTACGAAATGGACCGCTAAAGTTTGTATCCACTTTATCTAAAAAACGAATGGACTGAATTTCAAACAATTCGGCAGATAACTTATTTGTGGGTCACCCTGGTGCTGTTTAGATTTTGGTATTATTCGGAATAAAATAACCTGCCTTTTTCTGCAAAATGGCCCGCACAAATTGTCCAAATCTAAACTAAAGAACTACGGATGCTCAAATATATCCATTAAATGCTTTTTTAATACGTAATCTTTAGCGAAGAAAATAATAAGACCAACCCCATTACATTAGGACTAGCCGTTCTCGAGATATTTTAGTTTTTCTTATTTTCTCTACACCACATTTGAAAATAAGTACCGAATGAGAACGAAAATTGAATTAAAAGGGAAGTAAATGTAATTAAAATAAAGAGAACGTGGATATAAGTCTGCAGGGAAAGGCATGTGCTGCCCACATCAGATTTTTTTTACTGTAAAAGTATTAAATTCATTGCATATAACGAAAGTCATGTGCTGCCCACATAAAAAATGTTTTTGTTAAATATTCGTGTTAGTGAACTATTTCCAACGAGCCCAACTTCTGCCCTCGAGACTGATGACTGCATCCATTGCGGTGGAAGTCACTTTGAACACAGCCAAAGACGATTCTGAAGTGGTCCCCGGTCCCTGCTCTAATACTGTAGACGTTATAACTCATAATCATCTACCAGATCAATGATAGAGTAGCGCTTGTATGATTACAAAGCCATAACGTAGCACTTAAGCTTTGGGACATTAATGTTATTGCATTAGGTAAATATATACTATTGTTGCTGGATATAAT
Organism: Amaurobius ferox; assembly: GCA_951213105.1. Classification (NCBI taxonomy): domain Eukaryota; kingdom Metazoa; phylum Arthropoda; class Arachnida; order Araneae; family Amaurobiidae; genus Amaurobius; species Amaurobius ferox. The sequence goes on from OX578139.1 coordinate 138,978,288, forward strand.
ATAAATTCTGGTAGTTAAACTTTTGAAATTGTTGCATTCAAGGATGTCTTACTGTTGATGAAACACTGTAGTTTGTAATAATTGTCAACAAGATACGAGAAGAAGCACTTGGGGGAAAATTCACCTTCTATCTATGATTATAGTTTTCGAGTAGTTCACTTTTTCTGCAATTAATAGCACGTGAAATAGAAAAGTATTATGATAGGATCGGATTTCAAAATATTTACTCATTTAGAGTATCTCTGTAAATGAATAAGCCATTTTTTCATCGATTTTTATATATAGACAGGATAACCTCTAAACACAATAATCAAATAGAAAGGAATTTGGAACGAATATTACAACCGATGTGCTAAAGACTATGTATTTTCGAATAAAAAATGGGGCACGGGAAAAACGTCAAATTTATCAATCATGCATTTCAATATTTCAACATAAAAGGACATTGTGATAGATTTGTAAAAAATGTAAAGTTTTTCTGAAATAGCAAATGCAGATATATTTAATTCAATTTTTGACTTAGTTGACTACTTCCAATGAACTCGACTTCCACCCTTAGCACTCTGGCTGTATCCAATATGATCGAAGTCAGTTTGAATGTAGCCAAAGGCGACTCGAAAGTGGTCCATGGTCCCCGCACTAATGCTGACGTCTTTATAACTCACAATCCTCTGACACGTCAACGGTATGGCATGCCTGATTAATGATTACACGTCATAACGAAGTACTTAGTGTCTTAATTAAAAGTCTTTTCTATCCTGTTAGGAAAATATGTACTATTGTTGCGGAATTTAACATAAATTCTGGTAAACTTTTGAAATTTTTGCATTCAAAAATAAGTCTTATCGTTGATCGTTGATCAAACACTGTATGTAAGTATGATCAACAGGATGTGTGAAAAAGCACGTGGGAGAAAATCCACCCTCTGTCTATGGTTATAATTTTAGAGTTCTTCACTTATCTGTAATTTATGGCACATGAAATAAGAAAGTTTTATGATAGGATCGTTTTTCTAACTATTTACTCGTCTTGAGCATCTCTGTAAAAGAATTATCCAGCTTCCGCGGACAGGATAAGATCTAAACACAGTTAATCAAATAGATTGAAATTTTGTACGATTATTAAAACTGATCTTCAAAAGCCTTTTTTATTTTCGAGTAAAAAGATAGGGCAAGGGAGCATTTATTGTACAATTTAAGCACAGAGCAAGCAATTTATACGATTTTTTAAAAACAAAACAAATGACTTTTATAAGAAGTTGACTTTTATAACAAGTTTGTTGCAAAGCACTTGATAGTTGTTTTACAAGTGGCAAAGTTTCCCTTGAAATAAAGGAAAAGAAAACTAACATACCTAAATTAAAATATTGTTTGATGATCTGGGACTCCTATTTACTATCTGCATTCTCAACAAGTGGTAGTGGTTCGAAATACATTCTTAGGTACTATTTAATTACAGATTTTTCGGTCATTATCCATATGATTTGCATACTAGTCAACTTAGGCGAAAATTAGTTTTAAAATCTTTTAGAAAATAAGAAGAAAATATTCTTGCCTCTTGTTTTACTATAAAATTTTAAATACTATTATTGATTGTCCTATTGAAATTTCGTGCTCGGAATTTCATATACCTGTTGCCAAAACTAGGCAAAAGGGAAAATTCTAAAACATTAATAAACACAATTACTTTAGAAATTTACTGTGCTTTTGAATGAGTGTGTTAGTTATCCAGAAATTTGGAATCATTTTTGTATCCTTGAGATGACATCCGCTATTCCAGAAGATATACATCGTATAATATTATTTAAGGCACGCGTGTGATCGGGTGTGTTTTGTAATTTCTATTGTTTTTAAACGGAGTCGAATGTCCAGAACGCACCTAAATGTTCGAGTGAAAATTAGAAAAAATCATAAAAAATCAAAACTTTTCATAAAGTTAAGCAAATAGACATTGCTTATGTAATGTTTCCTTAGAAAACGATCGACATAAAATTTAGAACGCTAGCACGAACCGTTCTCGAGATATTGCACATTTTTTTAAATACATTTATCAAAAAATCCCATACATTAAGAAAAATATATTAACTGTTGAGAAACATGTTCACTTTTCATATGTAATATCATGCAATAAATTGGGTGACATCATTCTCGTGGATCTATCTCGTTCCATTCATGAGAAAATATACTTTGAGTAATACTTTTGTATTTTAACGCCAATAATCATTTATCTGCTATATGAATAACACATTTCTCTGTCCATAACGCTTGGTGATTTAATACAATTTACTTGGTGATCTGATACATAACGTGACAAATTTGGCGGAATGTCGCCAACTTCGCGATTTTTTAAAATGCTGCCAAATTCATGAAAATCTCGCCAAATGGATTAAAATGACGCTAAAACCATGAAAATTGATGAAAATTCAATATCTTGGAAAGATTATAAGTATCTGCTATAAGACTAAACTACTTTGTACTTTCCCTGCAATACATGGTAATATATAGGGAAAGTATTGGAATCATGTCGAAAATCGCAACTCGAGTTTCGACGGATCTACACGTTTAAAGACTTCTAGAATACAAAAACACCATTTTTAGTGTGACGTCTGTGTGTGTGTCTGTCTATGCAGATTTTTAATCCACTGTAACTAAAAAACTAATGGACCAAATTTCACAAAATTTGGTAGGTAAGTCACTTTTAGGCGAGTTTGGAGCTGCTTAGTTTTGGGTACGATTCGAGATAAAGGAACTCGCCTGTTTTTACGAAATGGACCGCTAAAGTTTGTATCCACTTTATCTAAAAAACGAATGGACTGAATTTCAAACAATTCGGCAGATAACTTATTTGTGGGTCACCCTGGTGCTGTTTAGATTTTGGTATTATTCGGAATAAAATAACCTGCCTTTTTCTGCAAAATGGCCCGCACAAATTGTCCAAATCTAAACTAAAGAACTACGGATGCTCAAATATATCCATTAAATGCTTTTTTAATACGTAATCTTTAGCGAAGAAAATAATAAGACCAACCCCATTACATTAGGACTAGCCGTTCTCGAGATATTTTAGTTTTTCTTATTTTCTCTACACCACATTTGAAAATAAGTACCGAATGAGAACGAAAATTGAATTAAAAGGGAAGTAAATGTAATTAAAATAAAGAGAACGTGGATATAAGTCTGCAGGGAAAGGCATGTGCTGCCCACATCAGATTTTTTTTACTGTAAAAGTATTAAATTCATTGCATATAACGAAAGTCATGTGCTGCCCACATAAAAAATGTTTTTGTTAAATATTCGTGTTAGTGAACTATTTCCAACGAGCCCAACTTCTGCCCTCGAGACTGATGACTGCATCCATTGCGGTGGAAGTCACTTTGAACACAGCCAAAGACGATTCTGAAGTGGTCCCCGGTCCCTGCTCTAATACTGTAGACGTTATAACTCATAATCATCTACCAGATCAATGATAGAGTAGCGCTTGTATGATTACAAAGCCATAACGTAGCACTTAAGCTTTGGGACATTAATGTTATTGCATTAGGTAAATATATACTATTGTTGCTGGATATAATATAAATTCTGGTAGTTAAACTTTTGAAATTGTTGCATTCAAGGATGTCTTACTGTTGATGAAACACTGTAGTTTGTAATAATTGTCAACAAGATACGAGAAGAAGCACTTGGGGGAAAATTCACCTTCTATCTATGATTATAGTTTTCGAGTAGTTCACTTTTTCTGCAATTAATAGCACGTGAAATAGAAAAGTATTATGATAGGATCGGATTTCAAAATATTTACTCATTTAGAGTATCTCTGTAAATGAATAAGCCATTTTTTCATCGATTTTTATATATAGACAGGATAACCTCTAAACACAATAATCAAATAGAAAGGAATTTGGAACGAATATTACAACCGATGTGCTAAAGACTATGTATTTTCGAATAAAAAATGGGGCACGGGAAAAACGTCAAATTTATCAATCATGCATTTCAATATTTCAACATAAAAGGACATTGTGATAGATTTGTAAAAAATGTAAAGTTTTTCTGAAATAGCAAATGCAGATATATTTAATTCAATTTTTGACTTAGTTGACTACTTCCAATGAACTCGACTTCCACCCTTAGCACTCTGGCTGTATCCAATATGATCGAAGTCAGTTTGAATGTAGCCAAAGGCGACTCGAAAGTGGTCCATGGTCCCCGCACTAATGCTGACGTCTTTATAACTCACAATCCTCTGACACGTCAACGGTATGGCATCCCTGATTAATGATTACACGTCATAACGAAGTACTTAGTGTCTTAATTAAAAGTCTTTTCTATCCTGTTAGGAAAATATGTACTATTGTTGCGGAATTTAACATAAATTCTGGTAAACTTTTGAAATTTTTGCATTCAAAAATAAGTCTTATCGTTGATCGTTGATCAAACACTGTATGTAAGTATGATCAACAGGATGTGTGAAAAAGCACGTGGGAGAAAATCCACCCTCTGTCTATGGTTATAATTTTCGAGTTCTTCACTTATCTGTAATTTATGGCACATGAAATAAGAAAGTTTTATGATAGGATCGTTTTTCTAACTATTTACTCGTCTTGAGCATCTCTGTAAAAGAATTATCCAGCTTCCGCGGACAGGATAAGATCTAAACACAGTTGATCAAATAGATTGAAATTTTGTACGATTATTAAAACTGATCTTCAAAAGCCTATTTATTTTCGAGTAAAAAGATAGGGCAAGGGAGCATTTATTGTACAATTTAAGCACAGAGCAAGCAATTTATACGATTTTTTAAAAACAAAACAAATGACTTTTATAAGAAGTTGACTTTTATAAAAAGTTTGTTGCAAAGCACTTGATAGTTGTTTTACAAGTGGCAAAGTTTCCCTTGAAATAAAGGAAAAGGAAACTAACATACCTAAATTAAAATTATTAAAACTGATCTTCAAAAGCCTATTTATTTTCGAGTAAAAAGATAGGGCAAGGGAGCATTTATTGTACAATTTAAGCACAGAGCAAGCAATTTATACGATTTTTTAAAAACAAAACAAATGACTTTTATAAGAAGTTGACTTTTATAAAAAGTTTTTTGCAAAGCACTTGATAGTTGTTTTACAAGTGGCAAAGTTTCCCTTGAAATAAAGGAAAAGGAAACTAACATACCTAAATTAAAATTATTAAAACTGATCTTCAAAAGCCTATTTATTTTCGAGTAAAAAGATAGGGCAAGGGAGCATTTATTGTACAATTTAAGCACAGAGCAAGCAATTTATACGATTTTTTAAAAACAAAACAAATGACTTTTATAAGAAGTTGACTTTTATAAAAAGTTTGTTGCAAAGCACTTGATAGTTGTTTTACAAGTGGCAAAGTTTCCCTTGAAATAAAGGAAAAGGAAACTAACATACCTAAATTAAAATATTGTTTGATGATCTGGGACTCCTATTTACTATCTGCATTCTCAACAAGTGGTAGTGGTTCGAAATACATTCTTAGGTACTATTTAATTACAGATTTTTCGGTCATTATCCATATGATTTGCATACTAGTCAACTTAGGCGAAAATTAGTTTTAAAATCTCTTAGAAAATAAGAAGAAAATATTCTTGCCTCTTGTTTTACTATAAAATTTTAAATACTATTATTGATTGTCCTATTGAAATTTCGTGCTTGGAATTTCATATACCTGTTGCCAAAACTAGGCAAAAGAGAAAATTCTAAAACATTAATAAACACAATTACTTTAGAAATTCACTGTGCTTTTGAATGAGTGTGTTAGTTATCCAGAAATTTGGACTCATTTTTGTATCCTTGAGATCACATCCGCTATTCCAGAAGATATACATCGTATAATATTATTTAAGGCACGCGTGTGATCGGGTGTGTTTTGTAATTTCTATTGTTTTTAAACGGAGTCGAATGTCCAGAACGCACCTAAATGTTCGAGTGAAAATTTGAAAAAATCATAAAAATCAAAACTTTTAATAAAGTTAAGCAAATAGACATTGCTTATGTAATTTTTCCTTAGAAAACGATTGACATAAACTTTAGAACGCTAGCACGAACCGTTCTCGAGATATTGCACATTTTTTTAAATACATTTATCAAAAAATCCCATAAATTAAGAAAAATATATTAACTGTTGAGAAACATGTTCACTTTTCATATGTAATATCATGCAATAAATTGGGTGACATCATTCTCGTGGATCTATCTCGTTCCATTCATGAGAAAATATACTTTGAGTAATACTTTTGTATTTTAACGCCAATAATCATTTATCTGCTATATGAATAACACATTTCTCTGTCCATAACGCTTGGTGATTTAATACAATTTACTTGGTGATCTGATACATAACGTGACAAATTTGGCGGAATGTCGCCAACTTCGCGATTTTTCAAAATGCTGCCAAATTCATGAAAATCTCGCCAAATGGATTAAAATGACGCTAAAACCATGAAAATGACGACAATTGATGAAAATTCAATATCTTGGAAAGATTATAAGTATCTGCTATAAGACTAAACTACTTTGTACTTTCCCTGCAATACATGGTAATATATAGGGAAAGTATTGGAATCATGTCGAAAATCGCAACTCGAGTTTCGACGGATCTACACGTTTAAAGACTTCTAGAATACAAAAACACCATTTTTAGTGTGACGTCTGTGTGTGTGTCTGTCTATGCAGATTTTTAATCCACTGTAACTAAAAAACTAATGGACCAAATTTCACAAAATTTGGTAGGTAAGTCACTTGTAGGCGAGTTTGGAGCTGCTTAGTTTTGGGTACGATTCGAGATAAAGGAACTCGCCTGTTTTTACGAAATGGACCGCTAAAGTTTGTATCCACTTTATCTAAAAAACGAATGGACTGAATTTCAAACAATTCGGCAGATAACTTATTTGTGGGTCACCCTGGTGCTGTTTAGATTTTGGTGTTATTCGGAATAAAATAACCTGCCTTTTTCTGCAAAATGGCCCGCACAAATTGTCCAAATCTAAACTAAAGAACTACGGATGCTCAAATATATCCATTAAATGCTTTTTTAATACGTAATCTTTAGCGAAGAAAATAATAAGACCAACCCCATTACATTAGGACTAGCCGTTCTCGAGATATTTTAGTTTTTCTTATTTTCTCTACACCACATTTGAAAATAAGTACCGAATGAGAACGAAAATTGAATTAAAAGGGAAGTAAATGTAATTAAAATAAAGAGAACGTGGATATAAGTCTGCAGGGAAAGGCATGTGCTGCCCACATCAGATTTTTTTTACTGTAAAAGTATTAAATTCATTGCATATAACGAAAGTCATGTGCTGCCCACATAAAAAATGTTTTTGTTAAATATTCGTGTTAGTGAACTATTTCCAACGAGCCCAACTTCTGCCCTCGAGACTGATGACTGCATCCATTGCGGTGGAAGTCACTTTGAACACAGCCAAAGACGATTCTGAAGTGGTCCCCGGTCCCTGCTCTAATACTGTAGACGTTATAACTCATAATCATCTACCAGATCAATGATAGAGTAGCGCTTGTATGATTACAAAGCCATAACGTAGCACTTAAGCTTTGGGACATTAATGTTATTGCATTAGGTAAATATATACTATTGTTGCTGGATATAATATAAATTCTGGTAGTTAAACTTTTGAAATTGTTGCATTCAAGGATGTCTTACTGTTGATGAAACACTGTAGTTTGTAATAATTGTCAACAAGATACGAGAAGAAGCACTTGGGGGAAAATTCACCTTCTATCTATGATTATAGTTTTCGAGTAGTTCACTTTTTCTGCAATTAATAGCACGTGAAATAGAAAAGTATTATGATAGGATCGGATTTCAAAATATTTACTCATTTAGAGTATCTCTGTAAATGAATAAGCCATTTTTTCATCGATTTTTATATATAGACAGGATAACCTCTAAACACAATAATCAAATAGAAAGGAATTTGGAACGAATATTACAACCGATGTGCTAAAGACTATGTATTTTCGAATAAAAAATGGGGCACGGGAAAAACGTCAAATTTATCAATCATGCATTTCAATTTTTCAACATAAAAGGACATTGTGATAGATTTGTAAAAAATGTAAAGTTTTTCTGAAATAGCAAATGCAGATATATTTAATTCAATTTTTGACTTAGTTGACTACTTCCAATGAACTCGACTTCCACCCTTAGCACTCTGGCTGTATCCAATATGATCGAAGTCAGTTTGAATGTAGCCAAAGGCGACTCGAAAGTGGTCCATGGTCCCCGCACTAATGCTGACGTCTTTATAACTCACAATCCTCTGACACGTCAACGGTATGGCATCCCTGATTAATGATTACACGTCATAACGAAGTACTTAGTGTCTTAATTAAAAGTCTTTTCTATCCTGTTAGGAAAATATGTACTATTGTTGCGGAATTTAACATAAATTCTGGTAAACTTTTGAAATTTTTGCATTCAAAAATAAGTCTTATCGTTGATCGTTGATCAAACACTGTATGTAAGTATGAACAACAGGATGTGTGAAAAAGCACGTGGGAGAAAATCCACCCTCTGTCTATGGTTATAATTTTCGAGTTCTTCACTTATCTGTAATTTATGGCACATGAAATAAGAAAGTTTTATGATAGGATCGTTTTTCTAACTATTTACTCGTCTTGAGCATCTCTGTAAAAGAATTATCCAGCTTCCGCGGACAGGATAAGATCTAAACACAGTTGATCAAATAGATTGAAATTTTGTACGATTATTAAAACTGATCTTCAAAAGCCTATTTATTTTCGAGTAAAAAGATAGGGCAAGGGAGCATTTATTGTACAATTTAAGCACAGAGCAAGCAATTTATACGATTTTTTAAAAACAAAACAAATGACTTTTATAAGAAGTTGACTTTTATAAAAAGTTTGTTGCAAAGCACTTGATAGTTGTTTTACAAGTGGCAAAGTTTCCCTTGAAATAAAGGAAAAGGAAACTAACATACCTAAATTAAAATTATTAAAACTGATCTTCAAAAGCCTATTTATTTTCGAGTAAAAAGATAGGGCAAGGGAGCATTTATTGTACAATTTAAGCACAGAGCAAGCAATTTATACGATTTTTTAAAAACAAAACAAATGACTTTTATAAGAAGTTGACTTTTATAAAAAGTTTTTTGCAAAGCACTTGATAGTTGTTTTACAAGTGGCAAAGTTTCCCTTGAAATAAAGGAAAAGGAAACTAACATACCTAAATTAAAATTATTAAAACTGATCTTCAAAAGCCTATTTATTTTCGAGTAAAAAGATAGGGCAAGGGAGCATTTATTGTACAATTTAAGCACAGAGCAAGCAATTTATACGATTTTTTAAAAACAAAACAAATGACTTTTATAAGAAGTTGACTTTTATAAAAAGTTTGTTGCAAAGCACTTGATAGTTGTTTTACAAGTGGCAAAGTTTCCCTTGAAATAAAGGAAAAGGAAACTAACATACCTAAATTAAAATATTGTTTGATGATCTGGGACTCCTATTTACTATCTGCATTCTCAACAAGTGGTAGTGGTTCGAAATACATTCTTAGGTACTATTTAATTACAGATTTTTCGGTCATTATCCATATGATTTGCATACTAGTCAACTTAGGCGAAAATTAGTTTTAAAATCTCTTAGAAAATAAGAAGAAAATATTCTTGCCTCTTGTTTTACTATAAAATTTTAAATACTATTATTGATTGTCCTATTGAAATTTCGTGCTTGGAATTTCATATACCTGTTGCCAAAACTAGGCAAAAGAGAAAATTCTAAAACATTAATAAACACAATTACTTTAGAAATTCACTGTGCTTTTGAATGAGTGTGTTAGTTATCCAGAAATTTGGACTCATTTTTGTATCCTTGAGATCACATCCGCTATTCCAGAAGATATACATCGTATAATATTATTTAAGGCACGCGTGTGATCGGGTGTGTTTTGTAATTTCTATTGTTTTTAAACGGAGTCGAATGTCCAGAACGCACCTAAATGTTCGAGTGAAAATTTGAAAAAATCATAAAAATCAAAACTTTTAATAAAGTTAAGCAAATAGACATTGCTTATGTAATTTTTCCTTAGAAAACGATTGACATAAACTTTAGAACGCTAGCACGAACCGTTCTCGAGATATTGCACATTTTTTTAAATACATTTATCAAAAAATCCCATAAATTAAGAAAAATATATTAACTGTTGAGAAACATGTTCACTTTTCATATGTAATATCATGCAATAAATTGGGTGACATCATTCTCGTGGATCTATCTCGTTCCATTCATGAGAAAATATACTTTGAGTAATACTTTTGTATTTTAACGCCAATAATCATTTATCTGCTATATGAATAACACATTTCTCTGTCCATAACGCTTGGTGATTTAATACAATTTACTTGGTGATCTGATACATAACGTGACAAATTTGGCGGAATGTCGCCAACTTCGCGATTTTTCAAAATGCTGCCAAATTCATGAAAATCTCGCCAAATGGATTAAAATGACGCTAAAACCAAGAAAATGACGACAATTGATGAAAATTCAATATCTTGGAAAGATTATAAGTATCTGCTATAAGACTAAACTACTTTGTACTTTCCCTGCAATACATGGTAATATATAGGGAAAGTATTGGAATCATGTCGAAAATCGCAACTCGAGTTTTCGACGGATCTATACGTTTAAAGACTTCTAGAATACGAAAACACCATTTTTAGCGTGACGTCTGTGTGTGTGTCTGTCTATGCAGATTTTTAATCCACTGTAACTAAAAAACTAATGGACCGAATTTCACAAAATTTGGTAGGTAAGTCACTTGTAGGCGAGTTTGGAGCTGCTTAGTTTTGGGTACGATTCGAGATAAAGGAACTCGCCTGTTTTTACGAAATGGCCCGCTAAAGCTTGTATCCACTTTATCTAAAAAACGAATGTACTGAATTTCAAAAAATTCAGCAGATGACTTATTTGTAAGTCACCCTGGTGCTGTTTAGATTTTGGTATTATTCGGAATAAAATAACCTGCCTTTTTCTGCAAAATGGCCCGCAAAAATTGTCCAAATCTAAACTAAAGAACGACGGATGCTCAAATATATCCATTAAATGCTTTTTTAATACGTAATCTTTAGCGAAGAAAATAATAAGACCAACCCCATTACATTAGGACTAGCCGTTCTCGAGATATTTTAGTTTTTCTTATTTTCTCTACGCCACCTTTGAAAATAAGTACCGAATGAGAACGAAAATTGAATTAAAAGGGAAATAAATGTAATTAAAATAAAGAGAACGTGGTAATAAATCTGCAGGAAAAGGCATGTGCTGCCCACATCAGATTTTTTTTACTGTAAAAGTATTAAATTCATTGCATATAAAGAAAGTCATGTGCTGCCCACATAAAAAATGAGCCCAACTTCTGCCCTCGAGACTGATGACTGCATCCATTGCGGTGGAAGTCACTTTGAACACAGCCAAAGACGATTCTGAAGAGGTCCCCGGTCCCTGCTCTAATACTGTAGACGTTATAACAAATAATCATCTACCAGATCAATGATAGAGTAGCGCTTGTATGATTACAAAGCCATAACGTAGCACTTAAGCTTTGGGAAATTAATGTTATTGCATTAGGTAAATATATACTATTGTTCCTGGATTTAATATAAATTCTGGTAGTTAAACTTTTGAAATTGTTGCATTCAAGGATGTCTTACTGTTGATGAAACACTGTAGTTTGTAATAATTGTCAACAAGATACGAGAAGAAGCACTTGGGGGAAAATTCACCTTCTATCTATGATTATAGTTTTCGAGTAGTTCACTTTTTCTGCAATTAATAGCACGTGAAATAGAAAAGTATTATGATAGGATCGGATTTCAAAATATTTACTCATTTAGAGTATCTCTGTAAATGAATAAGCCATTTTTTCATCGATTTCTATATATAGACAGGATAACCTCTAAACACAATAATCAAATAGAAAGGAATTTGGAACGAATATTACAACCGATGTGCTAAAGACTATGTATTTTCGAATAAAAAATGGGGCACGGGAAAGACGTCAAATTTATCAATCATTCATTTCAATTTTTCAACATAAAAGGACATTGTGATAGATTTGTAAAAAATGTAAAGTTTTTCTGAAATAGCAAATGCAGATATTTTTAATTCAATTTTTGACTTAGTTGACTACTTCCAATGAACTCGACTTCCACCCTTACCACTCTGGCTGTATCCAATATGATTGAAGTCAGTTTGAACGTAGCCAAAGGCGACTCGAAAGTGGTCCATGGTCCCCGCACTAATGCTGACGTCTTTATAACTCACAATCCTCTGACACGTCAACGGTATGGCATGCCTGATTAATGATTACACGTCATAACGAAGTACTTAGTGTCTTAATTAAAAGTCTTTTCTATCCTGTTAGGAAAATATGTACTATTGTTGCGGAATTTAACATAAATTCTGGTAAACTTTTGAAATTTTTGCATTCAAAAATAAGTCTTATCGTTGATCGTTGATCAAACACTGTATGTAAGTATGATCAACAGGATGTGTGAAAAAGCACGTGGGAGAAAATCCACCCTCTGTCTATGGTTATAATTTTAGAGTTCTTCACTTATCTGTAATTTATGGCACATGAAATAAGAAAGTTTTATGATAGGATCGTTTTTCTAACTATTTACTCGTCTTGAGCATCTCTGTAAAAGAATTATCCAGCTTCCGCGGACAGGATAAGATCTAAACACAGTTAATCAAATAGATTGAAATTTTGTACGATTATTAAAACTGATCTTCAAAAGCCTTTTTTATTTTCGAGTAAAAAGATAGGGCAAGGGAGCATTTATTGTACAATTTAAGCACAGAGCAAGCAATTTATACGATTTTTTAAAAACAAAACAAATGACTTTTATAAGAAGTTGACTTTTATAACAAGTTTGTTGCAAAGCACTTGATAGTTGTTTTACAAGTGGCAAAGTTTCCCTTGAAATAAAGGAAAAGAAAACTAACATACCTAAATTAAAATATTGTTTGATGATCTGGGACTCCTATTTACTATCTGCATTCTCAACAAGTGGTAGTGGTTCGAAATACATTCTTAGGTACTATTTAATTACAGATTTTTCGGTCATTATCCATATGATTTGCATACTAGTCAACTTAGGCGAAAATTAGTTTTAAAATCTTTTAGAAAATAAGAAGAAAATATTCTTGCCTCTTGTTTTACTATAAAATTTTAAATACTATTATTGATTGTCCTATTGAAATTTCGTGCTCGGAATTTCATATACCTGTTGCCAAAACTAGGCAAAAGGGAAAATTCTAAAACATTAATAAACACAATTACTTTAGAAATTTACTGTGCTTTTGAATGAGTGTGTTAGTTATCCAGAAATTTGGAATCATTTTTGTATCCTTGAGATGACATCCGCTATTCCAGAAGATATACATCGTATAATATTATTTAAGGCACGCGTGTGATCGGGTGTGTTTTGTAATTTCTATTGTTTTTAAACGGAGTCGAATGTCCAGAACGCACCTAAATGTTCGAGTGAAAATTAGAAAAAATCATAAAAAATCAAAACTTTTCATAAAGTTAAGCAAATAGACATTGCTTATGTAATGTTTCCTTAGAAAACGATCGACATAAAATTTAGAACGCTAGCACGAACCGTTCTCGAGATATTGCACATTTTTTTAAATACATTAATCAAAAAATCCCATACATTAAGAAAAATATATTAACTGTTGAGAAACATGTTCACTTTTCATATGTAATATCATGCAATAAATTGGGTGACATCATTCTCGTGGATCTATCTCGTTCCATTCATGAGAAAATATACTTTGAGTAATACTTTTGTATTTTAACGCCAATAATCATTTATCTGCTATATGAATAACACATTTCTCTGTCCATAACGCTTGGTGATTTAATACAATTTACTTGGTGATCTGATACATAACGTGACAAATTTGGCGGAATGTCGCCAACTTCGCGATTTTTTAAAATGCTGCCAAATTCATGAAAATCTCGCCAAATGGATTAAAATGACGCTAAAACCATGAAAATTGATGAAAATTCAATATCTTGGAAAGATTATAAGTATCTGCTATAAGACTAAACTACTTTGTACTTTCCCTGCAATACATGGTAATATATAGGGAAAGTATTGGAATCATGTCGAAAATCGCAACTCGAGTTTCGACGGATCTACACGTTTAAAGACTTCTAGAATACAAAAACACCATTTTTAGTGTGACGTCTGTGTGTGTGTCTGTCTATGCAGATTTTTAATCCACTGTAACTAAAAAACTAATGGACCAAATTTCACAAAATTTGGTAGGTAAGTCACTTTTAGGCGAGTTTGGAGCTGCTTAGTTTTGGGTACGATTCGAGATAAAGGAACTCGCCTGTTTTTACGAAATGGACCGCTAAAGTTTGTATCCACTTTATCTAAAAAACGAATGGACTGAATTTCAAACAATTCGGCAGATAACTTATTTGTGGGTCACCCTGGTGCTGTTTAGATTTTGGTATTATTCGGAATAAAATAACCTGCCTTTTTCTGCAAAATGGCCCGCACAAATTGTCCAAATCTAAACTAAAGAACTACGGATGCTCAAATATATCCATTAAATGCTTTTTTAATACGTAATCTTTAGCGAAGAAAATAATAAGACCAACCCCATTACATTAGGACTAGCCGTTCTCGAGATATTTTAGTTTTTCTTATTTTCTCTACACCACATTTGAAAATAAGTACCGAATGAGAACGAAAATTGAATTAAAAGGGAAGTAAATGTAATTAAAATAAAGAGAACGTGGATATAAGTCTGCAGGGAAAGGCATGTGCTGCCCACATCAGATTTTTTTTACTGTAAAAGTATTAAATTCATTGCATATAACGAAAGTCATGTGCTGCCCACATAAAAAATGTTTTTGTTAAATATTCGTGTTAGTGAACTATTTCCAACGAGCCCAACTTCTGCCCTCGAGACTGATGACTGCATCCATTGCGGTGGAAGTCACTTTGAACACAGCCAAAGACGATTCTGAAGTGGTCCCCGGTCCCTGCTCTAATACTGTAGACGTTATAACTCATAATCATCTACCAGATCAATGATAGAGTAGCGCTTGTATGATTACAAAGCCATAACGTAGCACTTAAGCTTTGGGACATTAATGTTATTGCATTAGGTAAATATATACTATTGTTGCTGGATATAATATAAATTCTGGTAGTTAAACTTTTGAAATTGTTGCATTCAAGGATGTCTTACTGTTGATGAAACACTGTAGTTTGTAATAATTGTCAACAAGATACGAGAAGAAGCACTTGGGGGAAAATTCACCTTCTATCTATGATTATAGTTTTCGAGTAGTTCACTTTTTCTGCAATTAATAGCACGTGAAATAGAAAAGTATTATGATAGGATCGGATTTCAAAATATTTACTCATTTAGAGTATCTCTGTAAATGAATAAGCCATTTTTTCATCGATTTTTATATATAGACAGGATAACCTCTAAACACAATAATCAAATAGAAAGGAATTTGGAACGAATATTACAACCGATGTGCTAAAGACTATGTATTTTCGAATAAAAAATGGGGCACGGGAAAAACGTCAAATTTATCAATCATGCATTTCAATTTTTCAACATAAAAGGACATTGTGATAGATTTGTAAAAAATGTAAAGTTTTTCTGAAATAGCAAATGCAGATATATTTAATTCAATTTTTGACTTAGTTGACTACTTCCAATGAACTCGACTTCCACCCTTAGCACTCTGGCTGTATCCAATATGATCGAAGTCAGTTTGAATGTAGCCAAAGGCGACTCGAAAGTGGTCCATGGTCCCCGCACTAATGCTGACGTCTTTATAACTCACAATCCTCTGACACGTCAACGGTATGGCATCCCTGATTAATGATTACACGTCATAACGAAGTACTTAGTGTCTTAATTAAAAGTCTTTTCTATCCTGTTAGGAAAATATGTACTATTGTTGCGGAATTTAACATAAATTCTGGTAAACTTTTGAAATTTTTGCATTCAAAAATAAGTCTTATCGTTGATCGTTGATCAAACACTGTATGTAAGTATGATCAACAGGATGTGTGAAAAAGCACGTGGGAGAAAATCCACCCTCTGTCTATGGTTATAATTTTCGAGTTCTTCACTTATCTGTAATTTATGGCACATGAAATAAGAAAGTTTTATGATAGGATCGTTTTTCTAACTATTTACTCGTCTTGAGCATCTCTGTAAAAGAATTATCCAGCTTCCGCGGACAGGATAAGATCTAAACACAGTTGATCAAATAGATTGAAATTTTGTACGATTATTAAAACTGATCTTCAAAAGCCTATTTATTTTCGAGTAAAAAGATAGGGCAAGGGAGCATTTATTGTACAATTTAAGCACAGAGCAAGCAATTTATACGATTTTTTAAAAACAAAACAAATGACTTTTATAAGAAGTTGACTTTTATAAAAAGTTTGTTGCAAAGCACTTGATAGTTGTTTTACAAGTGGCAAAGTTTCCCTTGAAATAAAGGAAAAGGAAACTAACATACCTAAATTAAAATTATTAAAACTGATCTTCAAAAGCCTATTTATTTTCGAGTAAAAAGATAGGGCAAGGGAGCATTTATTGTACAATTTAAGCACAGAGCAAGCAATTTATACGATTTTTTAAAAACAAAACAAATGACTTTTATAAGAAGTTGACTTTTATAAAAAGTTTGTTGCAAAGCACTTGATAGTTGTTTTACAAGTGGCAAAGTTTCCCTTGAAATAAAGGAAAAGGAAACTAACATACCTAAATTAAAATATTGTTTGATGATCTGGGACTCCTATTTACTATCTGCATTCTCAACAAGTGGTAGTGGTTCGAAATACATTCTTAGGTACTATTTAATTACAGATTTTTCGGTCATTATCCATATGATTTGCATACTAGTCAACTTAGGCGAAAATAAGTTTTAAAATCTCTTAGAAAATAAGAAGAAAATATACTTGCCTCTTGTTTTACTATAAAATTTTAAATACTATTATTGATTGTCCTATTGAAATTTCGTGCTTGGAATTTCATATACCTGTTGCCAAAACTAGGCAAAAGAGAAAATTCTAAAACATTAATAAACACAATTACTTTAGAAATTCACTGTGCTTTTGAATGAGTGTGTTAGTTATCCAGAAATTTGGACTCATTTTTGTATCCTTGAGATCACATCCGCTATTCCAGAAGATATACATCGTATAATATTATTTAAGGCACGCGTGTGATCGGGTGTGTTTTGTAATTTCTATTGTTTTTAAACGGAGTCGAATGTCCAGAACGCACCTAAATGTTCGAGTGAAAATTTGAAAAAATCATAAAAATCAAAACTTTTAATAAAGTTAAGCAAATAGACATTGCTTATGTAATTTTTCCTTAGAAAACGATTGACATAAACTTTAGAACGCTAGCACGAACCGTTCTCGAGATATTGCACATTTTTTTAAATACATTTATCAAAAAATCCCATAAATTAAGAAAAATATATTAACTGTTGAGAAACATGTTCACTTTTCATATGTAATATCATGCAATAAATTGGGTGACATCATTCTCGTGGATCTATCTCGTTCCATTCATGAGAAAATATACTTTGAGTAATACTTTTGTATTTTAACGCCAATAATCATTTATCTGCTATATGAATAACACATTTCTCTGTCCATAACGCTTGGTGATTTAATACAATTTACTTGGTGATCTGATACATAACGTGACAAATTTGGCGGAATGTCGCCAACTTCGCGATTTTTCAAAATGCTGCCAAATTCATGAAAATCTCGCCAAATGGATTAAAATGACGCTAAAACCATGAAAATGACGACAATTGATGAAAATTCAATATCTTGGAAAGATTATAAGTATCTGCTATAAGACTAAACTACTTTGTACTTTCCCTGCAATACATGGTAATATATAGGGAAAGTATTGGAATCATGTCGAAAATCGCAACTCGAGTTTTCGACGGATCTATACGTTTAAAGACTTCTAGAATACGAAAACACCATTTTTAGCGTGACGTCTGTGTGTGTGTCTGTCTATGCAGATTTTTAATCCACTGTAACTAAAAAACTAATGGACCGAATTTCACAAAATTTGGTAGGTAAGTCACTTGTAGGCGAGTTTGGAGCTGCTTAGTTTTGGGTACGATTCGAGATAAAGGAACTCGCCTGTTTTTACGAAATGGCCCGCTAAAGCTTGTATCCACTTTATCTAAAAAACGAATGTACTGAATTTCAAAAAATTCAGCAGATGACTTATTTGTAAGTCACCCTGGTGCTGTTTAGATTTTGGTATTATTCGGAATAAAATAACCTGCCTTTTTCTGCAAAATGGCCCGCAAAAATTGTCCAAATCTAAACTAAAGAACGACGGATTCTCAAATATATCCATTAAATGCTTTTTTAATACGTAATCTTTAGCGAAGAAAATAATAAGACCAACCCCATTACATTAGGACTAGCCGTTCTCGAGATATTTTAGTTTTTCTTATTTTCTCTACGCCACCTTTGAAAATAAGTACCGAATGAGAACGAAAATTGAATTAAAAGGGAAATAAATGTAATTAAAATAAAGAGAACGTGGTAATAAATCTGCAGGAAAAGGCATGTGCTGCCCACATCAGATTTTTTTTACTGTAAAAGTATTAAATTCATTGCATATAAAGAAAGTCATGTGCTGCCCACATAAAAAATGAGCCCAACTTCTGCCCTCGAGACTGATGACTGCATCCATTGCGGTGGAAGTCACTTTGAACACAGCCAAAGACGATTCTGAAGAGGTCCCCGGTCCCTGCTCTAATACTGTAGACGTTATAACAAATAATCATCTACCAGATCAATGATAGAGTAGCGCTTGTATGATTACAAAGCCATAACGTAGCACTTAAGCTTTGGGAAATTAATGTTATTGCATTAGGTAAATATATACTATTGTTCCTGGATTTAATATAAATTCTGGTAGTTAAACTTTTGAAATTGTTGCATTCAAGGATGTCTTACTGTTGATGAAACACTGTAGTTTGTAATAATTGTCAACAAGATACGAGAAGAAGCACTTGGGGGAAAATTCACCTTCTATCTATGATTATAGTTTTCGAGTAGTTCACTTTTTCTGCAATTAATAGCACGTGAAATAGAAAAGTATTATGATAGGATCGGATTTCAAAATATTTACTCATTTAGAGTATCTCTGTAAATGAATAAGCCATTTTTTCATCGATTTCTATATATAGACAGGATAACCTCTAAACACAATAATCAAATAGAAAGGAATTTGGAACGAATATTACAACCGATGTGCTAAAGACTATGTATTTTCGAATAAAAAATGGGGCACGGGAAAGACGTCAAATTTATCAATCATTCATTTCAATTTTTCAACATAAAAGGACATTGTGATAGATTTGTAAAAAATGTAAAGTTTTTCTGAAATAGCAAATGCAGATATTTTTAATTCAATTTTTGACTTAGTTGACTACTTCCAATGAACTCGACTTCCACCCTTACCACTCTGGCTGTATCCAATATGATTGAAGTCAGTTTGAACGTAGCCAAAGGCGACTCGAAAGTGGTCCATGGTCCCCGCACTAATGCTGACGTCTTTATAACTCACAATCCTCTGACACGTCAACGGTATGGCATGCCTGATTAATGATTACACGTCATAACGAAGTACTTAGTGTCTTAATTAAAAGTCTTTTCTATCCTGTTAGGAAAATATGTACTATTGTTGCGGAATTTAACATAAATTCTGGTAAACTTTTGAAATTTTTGCATTCAAAAATAAGTCTTATCGTTGATCGTTGATCAAACACTGTATGTAAGTATGATCAACAGGATGTGTGAAAAAGCACGTGGGAGAAAATCCACCCTCTGTCTATGGTTATAATTTTAGAGTTCTTCACTTATCTGTAATTTATGGCACATGAAATAAGAAAGTTTTATGATAGGATCGTTTTTCTAACTATTTACTCGTCTTGAGCATCTCTGTAAAAGAATTATCCAGCTTCCGCGGACAGGATAAGATCTAAACACAGTTAATCAAATAGATTGAAATTTTGTACGATTATTAAAACTGATCTTCAAAAGCCTTTTTTATTTTCGAGTAAAAAGATAGGGCAAGGGAGCATTTATTGTACAATTTAAGCACAGAGCAAGCAATTTATACGATTTTTTAAAAACAAAACAAATGACTTTTATAAGAAGTTGACTTTTATAACAAGTTTGTTGCAAAGCACTTGATAGTTGTTTTACAAGTGGCAAAGTTTCCCTTGAAATAAAGGAAAAGAAAACTAACATACCTAAATTAAAATATTGTTTGATGATCTGGGACTCCTATTTACTATCTGCATTCTCAACAAGTGGTAGTGGTTCGAAATACATTCTTAGGTACTATTTAATTACAGATTTTTCGGTCATTATCCATATGATTTGCATACTAGTCAACTTAGGCGAAAATTAGTTTTAAAATCTTTTAGAAAATAAGAAGAAAATATTCTTGCCTCTTGTTTTACTATAAAATTTTAAATACTATTATTGATTGTCCTATTGAAA
Source organism: Amaurobius ferox (assembly GCA_951213105.1). Classification (NCBI taxonomy): domain Eukaryota; kingdom Metazoa; phylum Arthropoda; class Arachnida; order Araneae; family Amaurobiidae; genus Amaurobius; species Amaurobius ferox. The sequence continues at coordinate 138,998,919 of OX578139.1, forward strand.
TTTCGTGCTCGGAATTTCATATACCTGTTGCCAAAACTAGGCAAAAGGGAAAATTCTAAAACATTAATAAACACAATTACTTTAGAAATTTACTGTGCTTTTGAATGAGTGTGTTAGTTATCCAGAAATTTGGAATCATTTTTGTATCCTTGAGATGACATCCGCTATTCCAGAAGATATACATCGTATAATATTATTTAAGGCACGCGTGTGATCGGGTGTGTTTTGTAATTTCTATTGTTTTTAAACGGAGTCGAATGTCCAGAACGCACCTAAATGTTCGAGTGAAAATTAGAAAAAATCATAAAAAATCAAAACTTTTCATAAAGTTAAGCAAATAGACATTGCTTATGTAATGTTTCCTTAGAAAACGATCGACATAAAATTTAGAACGCTAGCACGAACCGTTCTCGAGATATTGCACATTTTTTTAAATACATTAATCAAAAAATCCCATACATTAAGAAAAATATATTAACTGTTGAGAAACATGTTCACTTTTCATATGTAATATCATGCAATAAATTGGGTGACATCATTCTCGTGGATCTATCTCGTTCCATTCATGAGAAAATATACTTTGAGTAATACTTTTGTATTTTAACGCCAATAATCATTTATCTGCTATATGAATAACACATTTCTCTGTCCATAACGCTTGGTGATTTAATACAATTTACTTGGTGATCTGATACATAACGTGACAAATTTGGCGGAATGTCGCCAACTTCGCGATTTTTTAAAATGCTGCCAAATTCATGAAAATCTCGCCAAATGGATTAAAATGACGCTAAAACCATGAAAATTGATGAAAATTCAATATCTTGGAAAGATTATAAGTATCTGCTATAAGACTAAACTACTTTGTACTTTCCCTGCAATACATGGTAATATATAGGGAAAGTATTGGAATCATGTCGAAAATCGCAACTCGAGTTTCGACGGATCTACACGTTTAAAGACTTCTAGAATACAAAAACACCATTTTTAGTGTGACGTCTGTGTGTGTGTCTGTCTATGCAGATTTTTAATCCACTGTAACTAAAAAACTAATGGACCAAATTTCACAAAATTTGGTAGGTAAGTCACTTTTAGGCGAGTTTGGAGCTGCTTAGTTTTGGGTACGATTCGAGATAAAGGAACTCGCCTGTTTTTACGAAATGGACCGCTAAAGTTTGTATCCACTTTATCTAAAAAACGAATGGACTGAATTTCAAACAATTCGGCAGATAACTTATTTGTGGGTCACCCTGGTGCTGTTTAGATTTTGGTATTATTCGGAATAAAATAACCTGCCTTTTTCTGCAAAATGGCCCGCACAAATTGTCCAAATCTAAACTAAAGAACTACGGATGCTCAAATATATCCATTAAATGCTTTTTTAATACGTAATCTTTAGCGAAGAAAATAATAAGACCAACCCCATTACATTAGGACTAGCCGTTCTCGAGATATTTTAGTTTTTCTTATTTTCTCTACACCACATTTGAAAATAAGTACCGAATGAGAACGAAAATTGAATTAAAAGGGAAGTAAATGTAATTAAAATAAAGAGAACGTGGATATAAGTCTGCAGGGAAAGGCATGTGCTGCCCACATCAGATTTTTTTTACTGTAAAAGTATTAAATTCATTGCATATAACGAAAGTCATGTGCTGCCCACATAAAAAATGTTTTTGTTAAATATTCGTGTTAGTGAACTATTTCCAACGAGCCCAACTTCTGCCCTCGAGACTGATGACTGCATCCATTGCGGTGGAAGTCACTTTGAACACAGCCAAAGACGATTCTGAAGTGGTCCCCGGTCCCTGCTCTAATACTGTAGACGTTATAACTCATAATCATCTACCAGATCAATGATAGAGTAGCGCTTGTATGATTACAAAGCCATAACGTAGCACTTAAGCTTTGGGACATTAATGTTATTGCATTAGGTAAATATATACTATTGTTGCTGGATATAATATAAATTCTGGTAGTTAAACTTTTGAAATTGTTGCATTCAAGGATGTCTTACTGTTGATGAAACACTGTAGTTTGTAATAATTGTCAACAAGATACGAGAAGAAGCACTTGGGGGAAAATTCACCTTCTATCTATGATTATAGTTTTCGAGTAGTTCACTTTTTCTGCAATTAATAGCACGTGAAATAGAAAAGTATTATGATAGGATCGGATTTCAAAATATTTACTCATTTAGAGTATCTCTGTAAATGAATAAGCCATTTTTTCATCGATTTTTATATATAGACAGGATAACCTCTAAACACAATAATCAAATAGAAAGGAATTTGGAACGAATATTACAACCGATGTGCTAAAGACTATGTATTTTCGAATAAAAAATGGGGCACGGGAAAAACGTCAAATTTATCAATCATGCATTTCAATTTTTCAACATAAAAGGACATTGTGATAGATTTGTAAAAAATGTAAAGTTTTTCTGAAATAGCAAATGCAGATATATTTAATTCAATTTTTGACTTAGTTGACTACTTCCAATGAACTCGACTTCCACCCTTAGCACTCTGGCTGTATCCAATATGATCGAAGTCAGTTTGAATGTAGCCAAAGGCGACTCGAAAGTGGTCCATGGTCCCCGCACTAATGCTGACGTCTTTATAACTCACAATCCTCTGACACGTCAACGGTATGGCATCCCTGATTAATGATTACACGTCATAACGAAGTACTTAGTGTCTTAATTAAAAGTCTTTTCTATCCTGTTAGGAAAATATGTACTATTGTTGCGGAATTTAACATAAATTCTGGTAAACTTTTGAAATTTTTGCATTCAAAAATAAGTCTTATCGTTGATCGTTGATCAAACACTGTATGTAAGTATGATCAACAGGATGTGTGAAAAAGCACGTGGGAGAAAATCCACCCTCTGTCTATGGTTATAATTTTCGAGTTCTTCACTTATCTGTAATTTATGGCACATGAAATAAGAAAGTTTTATGATAGGATCGTTTTTCTAACTATTTACTCGTCTTGAGCATCTCTGTAAAAGAATTATCCAGCTTCCGCGGACAGGATAAGATCTAAACACAGTTGATCAAATAGATTGAAATTTTGTACGATTATTAAAACTGATCTTCAAAAGCCTATTTATTTTCGAGTAAAAAGATAGGGCAAGGGAGCATTTATTGTACAATTTAAGCACAGAGCAAGCAATTTATACGATTTTTTAAAAACAAAACAAATGACTTTTATAAGAAGTTGACTTTTATAAAAAGTTTGTTGCAAAGCACTTGATAGTTGTTTTACAAGTGGCAAAGTTTCCCTTGAAATAAAGGAAAAGGAAACTAACATACCTAAATTAAAATTATTAAAACTGATCTTCAAAAGCCTATTTATTTTCGAGTAAAAAGATAGGGCAAGGGAGCATTTATTGTACAATTTAAGCACAGAGCAAGCAATTTATACGATTTTTTAAAAACAAAACAAATGACTTTTATAAGAAGTTGACTTTTATAAAAAGTTTGTTGCAAAGCACTTGATAGTTGTTTTACAAGTGGCAAAGTTTCCCTTGAAATAAAGGAAAAGGAAACTAACATACCTAAATTAAAATATTGTTTGATGATCTGGGACTCCTATTTACTATCTGCATTCTCAACAAGTGGTAGTGGTTCGAAATACATTCTTAGGTACTATTTAATTACAGATTTTTCGGTCATTATCCATATGATTTGCATACTAGTCAACTTAGGCGAAAATAAGTTTTAAAATCTCTTAGAAAATAAGAAGAAAATATACTTGCCTCTTGTTTTACTATAAAATTTTAAATACTATTATTGATTGTCCTATTGAAATTTCGTGCTTGGAATTTCATATACCTGTTGCCAAAACTAGGCAAAAGAGAAAATTCTAAAACATTAATAAACACAATTACTTTAGAAATTCACTGTGCTTTTGAATGAGTGTGTTAGTTATCCAGAAATTTGGACTCATTTTTGTATCCTTGAGATCACATCCGCTATTCCAGAAGATATACATCGTATAATATTATTTAAGGCACGCGTGTGATCGGGTGTGTTTTGTAATTTCTATTGTTTTTAAACGGAGTCGAATGTCCAGAACGCACCTAAATGTTCGAGTGAAAATTTGAAAAAATCATAAAAATCAAAACTTTTAATAAAGTTAAGCAAATAGACATTGCTTATGTAATTTTTCCTTAGAAAACGATTGACATAAACTTTAGAACGCTAGCACGAACCGTTCTCGAGATATTGCACATTTTTTTAAATACATTTATCAAAAAATCCCATAAATTAAGAAAAATATATTAACTGTTGAGAAACATGTTCACTTTTCATATGTAATATCATGCAATAAATTGGGTGACATCATTCTCGTGGATCTATCTCGTTCCATTCATGAGAAAATATACTTTGAGTAATACTTTTGTATTTTAACGCCAATAATCATTTATCTGCTATATGAATAACACATTTCTCTGTCCATAACGCTTGGTGATTTAATACAATTTACTTGGTGATCTGATACATAACGTGACAAATTTGGCGGAATGTCGCCAACTTCGCGATTTTTCAAAATGCTGCCAAATTCATGAAAATCTCGCCAAATGGATTAAAATGACGCTAAAACCATGAAAATGACGACAATTGATGAAAATTCAATATCTTGGAAAGATTATAAGTATCTGCTATAAGACTAAACTACTTTGTACTTTCCCTGCAATACATGGTAATATATAGGGAAAGTATTGGAATCATGTCGAAAATCGCAACTCGAGTTTTCGACGGATCTATACGTTTAAAGACTTCTAGAATACGAAAACACCATTTTTAGCGTGACGTCTGTGTGTGTGTCTGTCTATGCAGATTTTTAATCCACTGTAACTAAAAAACTAATGGACCGAATTTCACAAAATTTGGTAGGTAAGTCACTTGTAGGCGAGTTTGGAGCTGCTTAGTTTTGGGTACGATTCGAGATAAAGGAACTCGCCTGTTTTTACGAAATGGCCCGCTAAAGCTTGTATCCACTTTATCTAAAAAACGAATGTACTGAATTTCAAAAAATTCAGCAGATGACTTATTTGTAAGTCACCCTGGTGCTGTTTAGATTTTGGTATTATTCGGAATAAAATAACCTGCCTTTTTCTGCAAAATGGCCCGCAAAAATTGTCCAAATCTAAACTAAAGAACGACGGATTCTCAAATATATCCATTAAATGCTTTTTTAATACGTAATCTTTAGCGAAGAAAATAATAAGACCAACCCCATTACATTAGGACTAGCCGTTCTCGAGATATTTTAGTTTTTCTTATTTTCTCTACGCCACCTTTGAAAATAAGTACCGAATGAGAACGAAAATTGAATTAAAAGGGAAATAAATGTAATTAAAATAAAGAGAACGTGGTAATAAATCTGCAGGAAAAGGCATGTGCTGCCCACATCAGATTTTTTTTACTGTAAAAGTATTAAATTCATTGCATATAAAGAAAGTCATGTGCTGCCCACATAAAAAATGAGCCCAACTTCTGCCCTCGAGACTGATGACTGCATCCATTGCGGTGGAAGTCACTTTGAACACAGCCAAAGACGATTCTGAAGAGGTCCCCGGTCCCTGCTCTAATACTGTAGACGTTATAACAAATAATCATCTACCAGATCAATGATAGAGTAGCGCTTGTATGATTACAAAGCCATAACGTAGCACTTAAGCTTTGGGAAATTAATGTTATTGCATTAGGTAAATATATACTATTGTTCCTGGATTTAATATAAATTCTGGTAGTTAAACTTTTGAAATTGTTGCATTCAAGGATGTCTTACTGTTGATGAAACACTGTAGTTTGTAATAATTGTCAACAAGATACGAGAAGAAGCACTTGGGGGAAAATTCACCTTCTATCTATGATTATAGTTTTCGAGTAGTTCACTTTTTCTGCAATTAATAGCACGTGAAATAGAAAAGTATTATGATAGGATCGGATTTCAAAATATTTACTCATTTAGAGTATCTCTGTAAATGAATAAGCCATTTTTTCATCGATTTCTATATATAGACAGGATAACCTCTAAACACAATAATCAAATAGAAAGGAATTTGGAACGAATATTACAACCGATGTGCTAAAGACTATGTATTTTCGAATAAAAAATGGGGCACGGGAAAGACGTCAAATTTATCAATCATTCATTTCAATTTTTCAACATAAAAGGACATTGTGATAGATTTGTAAAAAATGTAAAGTTTTTCTGAAATAGCAAATGCAGATATTTTTAATTCAATTTTTGACTTAGTTGACTACTTCCAATGAACTCGACTTCCACCCTTACCACTCTGGCTGTATCCAATATGATTGAAGTCAGTTTGAACGTAGCCAAAGGCGACTCGAAAGTGGTCCATGGTCCCCGCACTAATGCTGACGTCTTTATAACTCACAATCCTCTGACACGTCAACGGTATGGCATGCCTGATTAATGATTACACGTCATAACGAAGTACTTAGTGTCTTAATTAAAAGTCTTTTCTATCCTGTTAGGAAAATATGTACTATTGTTGCGGAATTTAACATAAATTCTGGTAAACTTTTGAAATTTTTGCATTCAAAAATAAGTCTTATCGTTGATCGTTGATCAAACACTGTATGTAAGTATGATCAACAGGATGTGTGAAAAAGCACGTGGGAGAAAATCCACCCTCTGTCTATGGTTATAATTTTAGAGTTCTTCACTTATCTGTAATTTATGGCACATGAAATAAGAAAGTTTTATGATAGGATCGTTTTTCTAACTATTTACTCGTCTTGAGCATCTCTGTAAAAGAATTATCCAGCTTCCGCGGACAGGATAAGATCTAAACACAGTTAATCAAATAGATTGAAATTTTGTACGATTATTAAAACTGATCTTCAAAAGCCTTTTTTATTTTCGAGTAAAAAGATAGGGCAAGGGAGCATTTATTGTACAATTTAAGCACAGAGCAAGCAATTTATACGATTTTTTAAAAACAAAACAAATGACTTTTATAAGAAGTTGACTTTTATAACAAGTTTGTTGCAAAGCACTTGATAGTTGTTTTACAAGTGGCAAAGTTTCCCTTGAAATAAAGGAAAAGAAAACTAACATACCTAAATTAAAATATTGTTTGATGATCTGGGACTCCTATTTACTATCTGCATTCTCAACAAGTGGTAGTGGTTCGAAATACATTCTTAGGTACTATTTAATTACAGATTTTTCGGTCATTATCCATATGATTTGCATACTAGTCAACTTAGGCGAAAATTAGTTTTAAAATCTTTTAGAAAATAAGAAGAAAATATTCTTGCCTCTTGTTTTACTATAAAATTTTAAATACTATTATTGATTGTCCTATTGAAATTTCGTGCTCGGAATTTCATATACCTGTTGCCAAAACTAGGCAAAAGGGAAAATTCTAAAACATTAATAAACACAATTACTTTAGAAATTTACTGTGCTTTTGAATGAGTGTGTTAGTTATCCAGAAATTTGGAATCATTTTTGTATCCTTGAGATGACATCCGCTATTCCAGAAGATATACATCGTATAATATTATTTAAGGCACGCGTGTGATCGGGTGTGTTTTGTAATTTCTATTGTTTTTAAACGGAGTCGAATGTCCAGAACGCACCTAAATGTTCGAGTGAAAATTAGAAAAAATCATAAAAAATCAAAACTTTTCATAAAGTTAAGCAAATAGACATTGCTTATGTAATGTTTCCTTAGAAAACGATCGACATAAAATTTAGAACGCTAGCACGAACCGTTCTCGAGATATTGCACATTTTTTTAAATACATTTATCAAAAAATCCCATACATTAAGAAAAATATATTAACTGTTGAGAAACATGTTCACTTTTCATATGTAATATCATGCAATAAATTGGGTGACATCATTCTCGTGGATCTATCTCGTTCCATTCATGAGAAAATATACTTTGAGTAATACTTTTGTATTTTAACGCCAATAATCATTTATCTGCTATATGAATAACACATTTCTCTGTCCATAACGCTTGGTGATTTAATACAATTTACTTGGTGATCTGATACATAACGTGACAAATTTGGCGGAATGTCGCCAACTTCGCGATTTTTTAAAATGCTGCCAAATTCATGAAAATCTCGCCAAATGGATTAAAATGACGCTAAAACCATGAAAATTGATGAAAATTCAATATCTTGGAAAGATTATAAGTATCTGCTATAAGACTAAACTACTTTGTACTTTCCCTGCAATACATGGTAATATATAGGGAAAGTATTGGAATCATGTCGAAAATCGCAACTCGAGTTTCGACGGATCTACACGTTTAAAGACTTCTAGAATACAAAAACACCATTTTTAGTGTGACGTCTGTGTGTGTGTCTGTCTATGCAGATTTTTAATCCACTGTAACTAAAAAACTAATGGACCAAATTTCACAAAATTTGGTAGGTAAGTCACTTTTAGGCGAGTTTGGAGCTGCTTAGTTTTGGGTACGATTCGAGATAAAGGAACTCGCCTGTTTTTACGAAATGGACCGCTAAAGTTTGTATCCACTTTATCTAAAAAACGAATGGACTGAATTTCAAACAATTCGGCAGATAACTTATTTGTGGGTCACCCTGGTGCTGTTTAGATTTTGGTATTATTCGGAATAAAATAACCTGCCTTTTTCTGCAAAATGGCCCGCACAAATTGTCCAAATCTAAACTAAAGAACTACGGATGCTCAAATATATCCATTAAATGCTTTTTTAATACGTAATCTTTAGCGAAGAAAATAATAAGACCAACCCCATTACATTAGGACTAGCCGTTCTCGAGATATTTTAGTTTTTCTTATTTTCTCTACACCACATTTGAAAATAAGTACCGAATGAGAACGAAAATTGAATTAAAAGGGAAGTAAATGTAATTAAAATAAAGAGAACGTGGATATAAGTCTGCAGGGAAAGGCATGTGCTGCCCACATCAGATTTTTTTTACTGTAAAAGTATTAAATTCATTGCATATAACGAAAGTCATGTGCTGCCCACATAAAAAATGTTTTTGTTAAATATTCGTGTTAGTGAACTATTTCCAACGAGCCCAACTTCTGCCCTCGAGACTGATGACTGCATCCATTGCGGTGGAAGTCACTTTGAACACAGCCAAAGACGATTCTGAAGTGGTCCCCGGTCCCTGCTCTAATACTGTAGACGTTATAACTCATAATCATCTACCAGATCAATGATAGAGTAGCGCTTGTATGATTACAAAGCCATAACGTAGCACTTAAGCTTTGGGACATTAATGTTATTGCATTAGGTAAATATATACTATTGTTGCTGGATATAATATAAATTCTGGTAGTTAAACTTTTGAAATTGTTGCATTCAAGGATGTCTTACTGTTGATGAAACACTGTAGTTTGTAATAATTGTCAACAAGATACGAGAAGAAGCACTTGGGGGAAAATTCACCTTCTATCTATGATTATAGTTTTCGAGTAGTTCACTTTTTCTGCAATTAATAGCACGTGAAATAGAAAAGTATTATGATAGGATCGGATTTCAAAATATTTACTCATTTAGAGTATCTCTGTAAATGAATAAGCCATTTTTTCATCGATTTTTATATATAGACAGGATAACCTCTAAACACAATAATCAAATAGAAAGGAATTTGGAACGAATATTACAACCGATGTGCTAAAGACTATGTATTTTCGAATAAAAAATGGGGCACGGGAAAAACGTCAAATTTATCAATCATGCATTTCAATATTTCAACATAAAAGGACATTGTGATAGATTTGTAAAAAATGTAAAGTTTTTCTGAAATAGCAAATGCAGATATATTTAATTCAATTTTTGACTTAGTTGACTACTTCCAATGAACTCGACTTCCACCCTTAGCACTCTGGCTGTATCCAATATGATCGAAGTCAGTTTGAATGTAGCCAAAGGCGACTCGAAAGTGGTCCATGGTCCCCGCACTAATGCTGACGTCTTTATTACTCACAATCCTCTGACACGTCAACGGTATGGCATCCCTGATTAATGATTACACGTCATAACGAAGTACTTAGTGTCTTAATTAAAAGTCTTTTCTATCCTGTTAGGAAAATATGTACTATTGTTGCGGAATTTAACATAAATTCTGGTAAACTTTTGAAATTTTTGCATTCAAAAATAAGTCTTATCGTTGATCGTTGATCAAACACTGTATGTAAGTATGATCAACAGGATGTGTGAAAAAGCACGTGGGAGAAAATCCACCCTCTGTCTATGGTTATAATTTTCGAGTTCTTCACTTATCTGTAATTTATGGCACATGAAATAAGAAAGTTTTATGATAGGATCGTTTTTCTAACTATTTACTCGTCTTGAGCATCTCTGTAAAAGAATTATCCAGCTTCCGCGGACAGGATAAGATCTAAACACAGTTGATCAAATAGATTGAAATTTTGTACGATTATTAAAACTGATCTTCAAAAGCCTATTTATTTTCGAGTAAAAAGATAGGGCAAGGGAGCATTTATTGTACAATTTAAGCACAGAGCAAGCAATTTATACGATTTTTTAAAAACAAAACAAATGACTTTTATAAGAAGTTGACTTTTATAAAAAGTTTGTTGCAAAGCACTTGATAGTTGTTTTACAAGTGGCAAAGTTTCCCTTGAAATAAAGGAAAAGGAAACTAACATACCTAAATTAAAATTATTAAAACTGATCTTCAAAAGCCTATTTATTTTCGAGTAAAAAGATAGGGCAAGGGAGCATTTATTGTACAATTTAAGCACAGAGCAAGCAATTTATACGATTTTTTAAAAACAAAACAAATGACTTTTATAAGAAGTTGACTTTTATAAAAAGTTTTTTGCAAAGCACTTGATAGTTGTTTTACAAGTGGCAAAGTTTCCCTTGAAATAAAGGAAAAGGAAACTAACATACCTAAATTAAAATTATTAAAACTGATCTTCAAAAGCCTATTTATTTTCGAGTAAAAAGATAGGGCAAGGGAGCATTTATTGTACAATTTAAGCACAGAGCAAGCAATTTATACGATTTTTTAAAAACAAAACAAATGACTTTTATAAGAAGTTGACTTTTATAAAAAGTTTGTTGCAAAGCACTTGATAGTTGTTTTACAAGTGGCAAAGTTTCCCTTGAAATAAAGGAAAAGGAAACTAACATACCTAAATTAAAATATTGTTTGATGATCTGGGACTCCTATTTACTATCTGCATTCTCAACAAGTGGTAGTGGTTCGAAATACATTCTTAGGTACTATTTAATTACAGATTTTTCGGTCATTATCCATATGATTTGCATACTAGTCAACTTAGGCGAAAATAAGTTTTAAAATCTCTTAGAAAATAAGAAGAAAATATACTTGCCTCTTGTTTTACTATAAAATTTTAAATACTATTATTGATTGTCCTATTGAAATTTCGTGCTTGGAATTTCATATACCTGTTGCCAAAACTAGGCAAAAGAGAAAATTCTAAAACATTAATAAACACAATTACTTTAGAAATTCACTGTGCTTTTGAATGAGTGTGTTAGTTATCCAGAAATTTGGACTCATTTTTGTATCCTTGAGATCACATCCGCTATTCCAGAAGATATACATCGTATAATATTATTTAAGGCACGCGTGTGATCGGGTGTGTTTTGTAATTTCTATTGTTTTTAAACGGAGTCGAATGTCCAGAACGCACCTAAATGTTCGAGTGAAAATTTGAAAAAATCATAAAAATCAAAACTTTTAATAAAGTTAAGCAAATAGACATTGCTTATGTAATTTTTCCTTAGAAAACGATTGACATAAACTTTAGAACGCTAGCACGAACCGTTCTCGAGATATTGCACATTTTTTTAAATACATTTATCAAAAAATCCCATAAATTAAGAAAAATATATTAACTGTTGAGAAACATGTTCACTTTTCATATGTAATATCATGCAATAAATTGGGTGACATCATTCTCGTGGATCTATCTCGTTCCATTCATGAGAAAATATACTTTGAGTAATACTTTTGTATTTTAACGCCAATAATCATTTATCTGCTATATGAATAACACATTTCTCTGTCCATAACGCTTGGTGATTTAATACAATTTACTTGGTGATCTGATACATAACGTGACAAATTTGGCGGAATGTCGCCAACTTCGCGATTTTTCAAAATGCTGCCAAATTCATGAAAATCTCGCCAAATGGATTAAAATGACGCTAAAACCATGAAAATGACGACAATTGATGAAAATTCAATATCTTGGAAAGATTATAAGTATCTGCTATAAGACTAAACTACTTTGTACTTTCCCTGCAATACATGGTAATATATAGGGAAAGTATTGGAATCATGTCGAAAATCGCAACTCGAGTTTTCGACGGATCTATACGTTTAAAGACTTCTAGAATACGAAAACACCATTTTTAGCGTGACGTCTGTGTGTGTGTCTGTCTATGCAGATTTTTAATCCACTGTAACTAAAAAACTAATGGACCGAATTTCACAAAATTTGGTAGGTAAGTCACTTGTAGGCGAGTTTGGAGCTGCTTAGTTTTGGGTACGATTCGAGATAAAGGAACTCGCCTGTTTTTACGAAATGGCCCGCTAAAGCTTGTATCCACTTTATCTAAAAAACGAATGTACTGAATTTCAAAAAATTCAGCAGATGACTTATTTGTAAGTCACCCTGGTGCTGTTTAGATTTTGGTATTATTCGGAATAAAATAACCTGCCTTTTTCTGCAAAATGGCCCGCAAAAATTGTCCAAATCTAAACTAAAGAACGACGGATGCTCAAATATATCCATTAAATGCTTTTTTAATACGTAATCTTTAGCGAAGAAAATAATAAGACCAACCCCATTACATTAGGACTAGCCGTTCTCGAGATATTTTAGTTTTTCTTATTTTCTCTACGCCACCTTTGAAAATAAGTACCGAATGAGAACGAAAATTGAATTAAAAGGGAAATAAATGTAATTAAAATAAAGAGAACGTGGTAATAAATCTGCAGGAAAAGGCATGTGCTGCCCACATCAGATTTTTTTTACTGTAAAAGTATTAAATTCATTGCATATAAAGAAAGTCATGTGCTGCCCACATAAAAAATGAGCCCAACTTCTGCCCTCGAGACTGATGACTGCATCCATTGCGGTGGAAGTCACTTTGAACACAGCCAAAGACGATTCTGAAGAGGTCCCCGGTCCCTGCTCTAATACTGTAGACGTTATAACAAATAATCATCTACCAGATCAATGATAGAGTAGCGCTTGTATGATTACAAAGCCATAACGTAGCACTTAAGCTTTGGGAAATTAATGTTATTGCATTAGGTAAATATATACTATTGTTCCTGGATTTAATATAAATTCTGGTAGTTAAACTTTTGAAATTGTTGCATTCAAGGATGTCTTACTGTTGATGAAACACTGTAGTTTGTAATAATTGTCAACAAGATACGAGAAGAAGCACTTGGGGGAAAATTCACCTTCTATCTATGATTATAGTTTTCGAGTAGTTCACTTTTTCTGCAATTAATAGCACGTGAAATAGAAAAGTATTATGATAGGATCGGATTTCAAAATATTTACTCATTTAGAGTATCTCTGTAAATGAATAAGCCATTTTTTCATCGATTTCTATATATAGACAGGATAACCTCTAAACACAATAATCAAATAGAAAGGAATTTGGAACGAATATTACAACCGATGTGCTAAAGACTATGTATTTTCGAATAAAAAATGGGGCACGGGAAAGACGTCAAATTTATCAATCATTCATTTCAATTTTTCAACATAAAAGGACATTGTGATAGATTTGTAAAAAATGTAAAGTTTTTCTGAAATAGCAAATGCAGATATTTTTAATTCAATTTTTGACTTAGTTGACTACTTCCAATGAACTCGACTTCCACCCTTACCACTCTGGCTGTATCCAATATGATTGAAGTCAGTTTGAACGTAGCCAAAGGCGACTCGAAAGTGGTCCATGGTCCCCGCACTAATGCTGACGTCTTTATAACTCACAATCCTCTGACACGTCAACGGTATGGCATGCCTGATTAATGATTACACGTCATAACGAAGTACTTAGTGTCTTAATTAAAAGTCTTTTCTATCCTGTTAGGAAAATATGTACTATTGTTGCGGAATTTAACATAAATTCTGGTAAACTTTTGAAATTTTTGCATTCAAAAATAAGTCTTATCGTTGATCGTTGATCAAACACTGTATGTAAGTATGATCAACAGGATGTGTGAAAAAGCACGTGGGAGAAAATCCACCCTCTGTCTATGGTTATAATTTTAGAGTTCTTCACTTATCTGTAATTTATGGCACATGAAATAAGAAAGTTTTATGATAGGATCGTTTTTCTAACTATTTACTCGTCTTGAGCATCTCTGTAAAAGAATTATCCAGCTTCCGCGGACAGGATAAGATCTAAACACAGTTAATCAAATAGATTGAAATTTTGTACGATTATTAAAACTGATCTTCAAAAGCCTTTTTTATTTTCGAGTAAAAAGATAGGGCAAGGGAGCATTTATTGTACAATTTAAGCACAGAGCAAGCAATTTATACGATTTTTTAAAAACAAAACAAATGACTTTTATAAGAAGTTGACTTTTATAACAAGTTTGTTGCAAAGCACTTGATAGTTGTTTTACAAGTGGCAAAGTTTCCCTTGAAATAAAGGAAAAGAAAACTAACATACCTAAATTAAAATATTGTTTGATGATCTGGGACTCCTATTTACTATCTGCATTCTCAACAAGTGGTAGTGGTTCGAAATACATTCTTAGGTACTATTTAATTACAGATTTTTCGGTCATTATCCATATGATTTGCATACTAGTCAACTTAGGCGAAAATTAGTTTTAAAATCTTTTAGAAAATAAGAAGAAAATATTCTTGCCTCTTGTTTTACTATAAAATTTTAAATACTATTATTGATTGTCCTATTGAAATTTCGTGCTCGGAATTTCATATACCTGTTGCCAAAACTAGGCAAAAGGGAAAATTCTAAAACATTAATAAACACAATTACTTTAGAAATTTACTGTGCTTTTGAATGAGTGTGTTAGTTATCCAGAAATTTGGAATCATTTTTGTATCCTTGAGATGACATCCGCTATTCCAGAAGATATACATCGTATAATATTATTTAAGGCACGCGTGTGATCGGGTGTGTTTTGTAATTTCTATTGTTTTTAAACGGAGTCGAATGTCCAGAACGCACCTAAATGTTCGAGTGAAAATTAGAAAAAATCATAAAAAATCAAAACTTTTCATAAAGTTAAGCAAATAGACATTGCTTATGTAATGTTTCCTTAGAAAACGATCGACATAAAATTTAGAACGCTAGCACGAACCGTTCTCGAGATATTGCACATTTTTTTAAATACATTTATCAAAAAATCCCATACATTAAGAAAAATATATTAACTGTTGAGAAACATGTTCACTTTTCATATGTAATATCATGCAATAAATTGGGTGACATCATTCTCGTGGATCTATCTCGTTCCATTCATGAGAAAATATACTTTGAGTAATACTTTTGTATTTTAACGCCAATAATCATTTATCTGCTATATGAATAACACATTTCTCTGTCCATAACGCTTGGTGATTTAATACAATTTACTTGGTGATCTGATACATAACGTGACAAATTTGGCGGAATGTCGCCAACTTCGCGATTTTTTAAAATGCTGCCAAATTCATGAAAATCTCGCCAAATGGATTAAAATGACGCTAAAACCATGAAAATTGATGAAAATTCAATATCTTGGAAAGATTATAAGTATCTGCTATAAGACTAAACTACTTTGTACTTTCCCTGCAATACATGGTAATATATAGGGAAAGTATTGGAATCATGTCGAAAATCGCAACTCGAGTTTCGACGGATCTACACGTTTAAAGACTTCTAGAATACAAAAACACCATTTTTAGTGTGACGTCTGTGTGTGTGTCTGTCTATGCAGATTTTTAATCCACTGTAACTAAAAAACTAATGGACCAAATTTCACAAAATTTGGTAGGTAAGTCACTTTTAGGCGAGTTTGGAGCTGCTTAGTTTTGGGTACGATTCGAGATAAAGGAACTCGCCTGTTTTTACGAAATGGACCGCTAAAGTTTGTATCCACTTTATCTAAAAAACGAATGGACTGAATTTCAAACAATTCGGCAGATAACTTATTTGTGGGTCACCCTGGTGCTGTTTAGATTTTGGTATTATTCGGAATAAAATAACCTGCCTTTTTCTGCAAAATGGCCCGCACAAATTGTCCAAATCTAAACTAAAGAACTACGGATGCTCAAATATATCCATTAAATGCTTTTTTAATACGTAATCTTTAGCGAAGAAAATAATAAGACCAACCCCATTACATTAGGACTAGCCGTTCTCGAGATATTTTAGTTTTTCTTATTTTCTCTACACCACATTTGAAAATAAGTACCGAATGAGAACGAAAATTGAATTAAAAGGGAAGTAAATGTAATTAAAATAAAGAGAACGTGGATATAAGTCTGCAGGGAAAGGCATGTGCTGCCCACATCAGATTTTTTTTACTGTAAAAGTATTAAATTCATTGCATATAACGAAAGTCATGTGCTGCCCACATAAAAAATGTTTTTGTTAAATATTCGTGTTAGTGAACTATTTCCAACGAGCCCAACTTCTGCCCTCGAGACTGATGACTGCATCCATTGCGGTGGAAGTCACTTTGAACACAGCCAAAGACGATTCTGAAGTGGTCCCCGGTCCCTGCTCTAATACTGTAGACGTTATAACTCATAATCATCTACCAGATCAATGATAGAGTAGCGCTTGTATGATTACAAAGCCATAACGTAGCACTTAAGCTTTGGGACATTAATGTTATTGCATTAGGTAAATATATACTATTGTTGCTGGATATAATATAAATTCTGGTAGTTAAACTTTTGAAATTGTTGCATTCAAGGATGTCTTACTGTTGATGAAACACTGTAGTTTGTAATAATTGTCAACAAGATACGAGAAGAAGCACTTGGGGGAAAATTCACCTTCTATCTATGATTATAGTTTTCGAGTAGTTCACTTTTTCTGCAATTAATAGCACGTGAAATAGAAAAGTATTATGATAGGATCGGATTTCAAAATATTTACTCATTTAGAGTATCTCTGTAAATGAATAAGCCATTTTTTCATCGATTTTTATATATAGACAGGATAACCTCTAAACACAATAATCAAATAGAAAGGAATTTGGAACGAATATTACAACCGATGTGCTAAAGACTATGTATTTTCGAATAAAAAATGGGGCACGGGAAAAACGTCAAATTTATCAATCATGCATTTCAATATTTCAACATAAAAGGACATTGTGATAGATTTGTAAAAAATGTAAAGTTTTTCTGAAATAGCAAATGCAGATATATTTAATTCAATTTTTGACTTAGTTGACTACTTCCAATGAACTCGACTTCCACCCTTAGCACTCTGGCTGTATCCAATATGATCGAAGTCAGTTTGAATGTAGCCAAAGGCGACTCGAAAGTGGTCCATGGTCCCCGCACTAATGCTGACGTCTTTATAACTCACAATCCTCTGACACGTCAACGGTATGGCATGCCTGATTAATGATTACACGTCATAACGAAGTACTTAGTGTCTTAATTAAAAGTCTTTTCTATCCTGTTAGGAAAATATGTACTATTGTTGCGGAATTTAACATAAATTCTGGTAAACTTTTGAAATTTTTGCATTCAAAAATAAGTCTTATCGTTGATCGTTGATCAAACACTGTATGTAAGTATGATCAACAGGATGTGTGAAAAAGCACGTGGGAGAAAATCCACCCTCTGTCTATGGTTATAATTTTAGAGTTCTTCACTTATCTGTAATTTATGGCACATGAAATAAGAAAGTTTTATGATAGGATCGTTTTTCTAACTATTTACTCGTCTTGAGCATCTCTGTAAAAGAATTATCCAGCTTCCGCGGACAGGATAAGATCTAAACACAGTTAATCAAATAGATTGAAATTTTGTACGATTATTAAAACTGATCTTCAAAAGCCTTTTTTATTTTCGAGTAAAAAGATAGGGCAAGGGAGCATTTATTGTACAATTTAAGCACAGAGCAAGCAATTTATACGATTTTTTAAAAACAAAACAAATGACTTTTATAAGAAGTTGACTTTTATAACAAGTTTGTTGCAAAGCACTTGATAGTTGTTTTACAAGTGGCAAAGTTTCCCTTGAAATAAAGGAAAAGAAAACTAACATACCTAAATTAAAATATTGTTTGATGATCTGGGACTCCTATTTACTATCTGCATTCTCAACAAGTGGTAGTGGTTCGAAATACATTCTTAGGTACTATTTAATTACAGATTTTTCGGTCATTATCCATATGATTTGCATACTAGTCAACTTAGGCGAAAATTAGTTTTAAAATCTTTTAGAAAATAAGAAGAAAATATTCTTGCCTCTTGTTTTACTATAAAATTTTAAATACTATTATTGATTGTCCTATTGAAATTTCGTGCTCGGAATTTCATATACCTGTTGCCAAAACTAGGCAAAAGGGAAAATTCTAAAACATTAATAAACACAATTACTTTAGAAATTTACTGTGCTTTTGAATGAGTGTGTTAGTTATCCAGAAATTTGGAATCATTTTTGTATCCTTGAGATGACATCCGCTATTCCAGAAGATATACATCGTATAATATTATTTAAGGCACGCGTGTGATCGGGTGTGTTTTGTAATTTCTATTGTTTTTAAACGGAGTCGAATGTCCAGAACGCACCTAAATGTTCGAGTGAAAATTAGAAAAAATCATAAAAAATCAAAACTTTTCATAAAGTTAAGCAAATAGACATTGCTTATGTAATGTTTCCTTAGAAAACGATCGACATAAAATTTAGAACGCTAGCACGAACCGTTCTCGAGATATTGCACATTTTTTTAAATACATTTATCAAAAAATCCCATACATTAAGAAAAATATATTAACTGTTGAGAAACATGTTCACTTTTCATATGTAATATCATGCAATAAATTGGGTGACATCATTCTCGTGGATCTATCTCGTTCCATTCATGAGAAAATATACTTTGAGTAATACTTTTGTATTTTAACGCCAATAATCATTTATCTGCTATATGAATAACACATTTCTCTGTCCATAACGCTTGGTGATTTAATACAATTTACTTGGTGATCTGATACATAACGTGACAAATTTGGCGGAATGTCGCCAACTTCGCGATTTTTTAAAATGCTGCCAAATTCATGAAAATCTCGCCAAATGGATTAAAATGACGCTAAAACCATGAAAATTGATGAAAATTCAATATCTTGGAAAGATTATAAGTATCTGCTATAAGACTAAACTACTTTGTACTTTCCCTGCAATACATGGTAATATATAGGGAAAGTATTGGAATCATGTCGAAAATCGCAACTCGAGTTTCGACGGATCTACACGTTTAAAGACTTCTAGAATACAAAAACACCATTTTTAGTGTGACGTCTGTGTGTGTGTCTGTCTATGCAGATTTTTAATCCACTGTAACTAAAAAACTAATGGACCAAATTTCACAAAATTTGGTAGGTAAGTCACTTTTAGGCGAGTTTGGAGCTGCTTAGTTTTGGGTACGATTCGAGATAAAGGAACTCGCCTGTTTTTACGAAATGGACCGCTAAAGTTTGTATCCACTTTATCTAAAAAACGAATGGACTGAATTTCAAACAATTCGGCAGATAACTTATTTGTGGGTCACCCTGGTGCTGTTTAGATTTTGGTATTATTCGGAATAAAATAACCTGCCTTTTTCTGCAAAATGGCCCGCACAAATTGTCCAAATCTAAACTAAAGAACTACGGATGCTCAAATATATCCATTAAATGCTTTTTTAATACGTAATCTTTAGCGAAGAAAATAATAAGACCAACCCCATTACATTAGGACTAGCCGTTCTCGAGATATTTTAGTTTTTCTTATTTTCTCTACACCACATTTGAAAATAAGTACCGAATGAGAACGAAAATTGAATTAAAAGGGAAGTAAATGTAATTAAAATAAAGAGAACGTGGATATAAGTCTGCAGGGAAAGGCATGTGCTGCCCACATCAGATTTTTTTTACTGTAAAAGTATTAAATTCATTGCATATAACGAAAGTCATGTGCTGCCCACATAAAAAATGTTTTTGTTAAATATTCGTGTTAGTGAACTATTTCCAACGAGCCCAACTTCTGCCCTCGAGACTGATGACTGCATCCATTGCGGTGGAAGTCACTTTGAACACAGCCAAAGACGATTCTGAAGTGGTCCCCGGTCCCTGCTCTAATACTGTAGACGTTATAACTCATAATCATCTACCAGATCAATGATAGAGTAGCGCTTGTATGATTACAAAGCCATAACGTAGCACTTAAGCTTTGGGACATTAATGTTATTGCATTAGGTAAATATATACTATTGTTGCTGGATATAATATAAATTCTGGTAGTTAAACTTTTGAAATTGTTGCATTCAAGGATGTCTTACTGTTGATGAAACACTGTAGTTTGTAATAATTGTCAACAAGATACGAGAAGAAGCACTTGGGGGAAAATTCACCTTCTATCTATGATTATAGTTTTCGAGTAGTTCACTTTTTCTGCAATTAATAGCACGTGAAATAGAAAAGTATTATGATAGGATCGGATTTCAAAATATTTACTCATTTAGAGTATCTCTGTAAATGAATAAGCCATTTTTTCATCGATTTTTATATATAGACAGGATAACCTCTAAACACAATAATCAAATAGAAAGGAATTTGGAACGAATATTACAACCGATGTGCTAAAGACTATGTATTTTCGAATAAAAAATGGGGCACGGGAAAAACGTCAAATTTATCAATCATGCATTTCAATATTTCAACATAAAAGGACATTGTGATAGATTTGTAAAAAATGTAAAGTTTTTCTGAAATAGCAAATGCAGATATATTTAATTCAATTTTTGACTTAGTTGACTACTTCCAATGAACTCGACTTCCACCCTTAGCACTCTGGCTGTATCCAATATGATCGAAGTCAGTTTGAATGTAGCCAAAGGCGACTCGAAAGTGGTCCATGGTCCCCGCACTAATGCTGACGTCTTTATAACTCACAATCCTCTGACACGTCAACGGTATGGCATCCCTGATTAATGATTACACGTCATAACGAAGTACTTAGTGTCTTAATTAAAAGTCTTTTCTATCCTGTTAGGAAAATATGTACTATTGTTGCGGAATTTAACATAAATTCTGGTAAACTTTTGAAATTTTTGCATTCAAAAATAAGTCTTATCGTTGATCGTTGATCAAACACTGTATGTAAGTATGATCAACAGGATGTGTGAAAAAGCACGTGGGAGAAAATCCACCCTCTGTCTATGGTTATAATTTTCGAGTTCTTCACTTATCTGTAATTTATGGCACATGAAATAAGAAAGTTTTATGATAGGATCGTTTTTCTAACTATTTACTCGTCTTGAGCATCTCTGTAAAAGAATTATCCAGCTTCCGCGGACAGGATAAGATCTAAACACAGTTGATCAAATAGATTGAAATTTTGTACGATTATTAAAACTGATCTTCAAAAGCCTATTTATTTTCGAGTAAAAAGATAGGGCAAGGGAGCATTTATTGTACAATTTAAGCACAGAGCAAGCAATTTATACGATTTTTTAAAAACAAAACAAATGACTTTTATAAGAAGTTGACTTTTATAAAAAGTTTGTTGCAAAGCACTTGATAGTTGTTTTACAAGTGGCAAAGTTTCCCTTGAAATAAAGGAAAAGGAAACTAACATACCTAAATTAAAATTATTAAAACTGATCTTCAAAAGCCTATTTATTTTCGAGTAAAAAGATAGGGCAAGGGAGCATTTATTGTACAATTTAAGCACAGAGCAAGCAATTTATACGATTTTTTAAAAACAAAACAAATGACTTTTATAAGAAGTTGACTTTTATAAAAAGTTTTTTGCAAAGCACTTGATAGTTGTTTTACAAGTGGCAAAGTTTCCCTTGAAATAAAGGAAAAGGAAACTAACATACCTAAATTAAAATTATTAAAACTGATCTTCAAAAGCCTATTTATTTTCGAGTAAAAAGATAGGGCAAGGGAGCATTTATTGTACAATTTAAGCACAGAGCAAGCAATTTATACGATTTTTTAAAAACAAAACAAATGACTTTTATAAGAAGTTGACTTTTATAAAAAGTTTGTTGCAAAGCACTTGATAGTTGTTTTACAAGTGGCAAAGTTTCCCTTGAAATAAAGGAAAAGGAAACTAACATACCTAAATTAAAATATTGTTTGATGATCTGGGACTCCTATTTACTATCTGCATTCTCAACAAGTGGTAGTGGTTCGAAATACATTCTTAGGTACTATTTAATTACAGATTTTTCGGTCATTATCCATATGATTTGCATACTAGTCAACTTAGGCGAAAATTAGTTTTAAAATCTCTTAGAAAATAAGAAGAAAATATTCTTGCCTCTTGTTTTACTATAAAATTTTAAATACTATTATTGATTGTCCTATTGAAATTTCGTGCTTGGAATTTCATATACCTGTTGCCAAAACTAGGCAAAAGAGAAAATTCTAAAACATTAATAAACACAATTACTTTAGAAATTCACTGTGCTTTTGAATGAGTGTGTTAGTTATCCAGAAATTTGGACTCATTTTTGTATCCTTGAGATCACATCCGCTATTCCAGAAGATATACATCGTATAATATTATTTAAGGCACGCGTGTGATCGGGTGTGTTTTGTAATTTCTATTGTTTTTAAACGGAGTCGAATGTCCAGAACGCACCTAAATGTTCGAGTGAAAATTTGAAAAAATCATAAAAATCAAAACTTTTAATAAAGTTAAGCAAATAGACATTGCTTATGTAATTTTTCCTTAGAAAACGATTGACATAAACTTTAGAACGCTAGCACGAACCGTTCTCGAGATATTGCACATTTTTTTAAATACATTTATCAAAAAATCCCATAAATTAAGAAAAATATATTAACTGTTGAGAAACATGTTCACTTTTCATATGTAATATCATGAAATAAATTGGGTGACATCATTCTCGTGGATCTATCTCGTTCCATTCATGAGAAAATATACTTTGAGTAATACTTTTGTATTTTAACGCCAATAATCATTTATCTGCTATATGAATAACACATTTCTCTGTCCATAACGCTTGGTGATTTAATACAATTTACTTGGTGATCTGATACATAACGTGACAAATTTGGCGGAATGTCGCCAACTTCGCGATTTTTTAAAATGCTGCCAAATTCATGAAAATCTCGCCAAATGGATTAAAATGACGCTAAAACCATGAAAATTGATGAAAATTCAATATCTTGGAAAGATTATAAGTATCTGCTATAAGACTAAACTACTTTGTACTTTCCCTGCAATACATGGTAATATATAGGGAAAGTATTGGAATCATGTCGAAAATCGCAACTCGAGTTTCGACGGATCTACACGTTTAAAGACTTCTAGAATACAAAAACACCATTTTTAGTGTGACGTCTGTGTGTGTGTCTGTCTATGCAGATTTTTAATCCACTGTAACTAAAAAACTAATGGACCAAATTTCACAAAATTTGGTAGGTAAGTCACTTGTAGGCGAGTTTGGAGCTGCTTAGTTTTGGGTACGATTCGAGATAAAGGAACTCGCCTGTTTTTACGAAATGGACCGCTAAAGTTTGTATCCACTTTATCTAAAAAACGAATGGACTGAATTTCAAACAATTCGGCAGATAACTTATTTGTGGGTCACCCTGGTGCTGTTTAGATTTTGGTGTTATTCGGAATAAAATAACCTGCCTTTTTCTGCAAAATGGCCCGCACAAATTGTCCAAATCTAAACTAAAGAACTACGGATGCTCAAATATATCCATTAAATGCTTTTTTAATACGTAATCTTTAGCGAAGAAAATAATAAGACCAACCCCATTACATTAGGACTAGCCGTTCTCGAGATATTTTAGTTTTTCTTATTTTCTCTACACCACATTTGAAAATAAGTACCGAATGAGAACGAAAATTGAATTAAAAGGGAAGTAAATGTAATTAAAATAAAGAGAACGTGGATATAAGTCTGCAGGGAAAGGCATGTGCTGCCCACATCAGATTTTTTTTACTGTAAAAGTATTAAATTCATTGCATATAACGAAAGTCATGTGCTGCCCACATAAAAAATGTTTTTGTTAAATATTCGTGTTAGTGAACTATTTCCAACGAGCCCAACTTCTGCCCTCGAGACTGATGACTGCATCCATTGCGGTGGAAGTCACTTTGAACACAGCCAAAGACGATTCTGAAGTGGTCCCCGGTCCCTGCTCTAATACTGTAGACGTTATAACTCATAATCATCTACCAGATCAATGATAGAGTAGCGCTTGTATGATTACAAAGCCATAACGTAGCACTTAAGCTTTGGGACATTAATGTTATTGCATTAGGTAAATATATACTATTGTTGCTGGATATAATATAAATTCTGGTAGTTAAACTTTTGAAATTGTTGCATTCAAGGATGTCTTACTGTTGATGAAACACTGTAGTTTGTAATAATTGTCAACAAGATACGAGAAGAAGCACTTGGGGGAAAATTCACCTTCTATCTATGATTATAGTTTTCGAGTAGTTCACTTTTTCTGCAATTAATAGCACGTGAAATAGAAAAGTATTATGATAGGATCGGATTTCAAAATATTTACTCATTTAGAGTATCTCTGTAAATGAATAAGCCATTTTTTCATCGATTTTTATATATAGACAGGATAACCTCTAAACACAATAATCAAATAGAAAGGAATTTGGAACGAATATTACAACCGATGTGCTAAAGACTATGTATTTTCGAATAAAAAATGGGGCACGGGAAAAACGTCAAATTTATCAATCATGCATTTCAATTTTTCAACATAAAAGGACATTGTGATAGATTTGTAAAAAATGTAAAGTTTTTCTGAAATAGCAAATGCAGATATATTTAATTCAATTTTTGACTTAGTTGACTACTTCCAATGAACTCGACTTCCACCCTTAGCACTCTGGCTGTATCCAATATGATCGAAGTCAGTTTGAATGTAGCCAAAGGCGACTCGAAAGTGGTCCATGGTCCCCGCACTAATGCTGACGTCTTTATAACTCACAATCCTCTGACACGTCAACGGTATGGCATCCCTGATTAATGATTACACGTCATAACGAAGTACTTAGTGTCTTAATTAAAAGTCTTTTCTATCCTGTTAGGAAAATATGTACTATTGTTGCGGAATTTAACATAAATTCTGGTAAACTTTTGAAATTTTTGCATTCAAAAATAAGTCTTATCGTTGATCGTTGATCAAACACTGTATGTAAGTATGAACAACAGGATGTGTGAAAAAGCACGTGGGAGAAAATCCACCCTCTGTCTATGGTTATAATTTTCGAGTTCTTCACTTATCTGTAATTTATGGCACATGAAATAAGAAAGTTTTATGATAGGATCGTTTTTCTAACTATTTACTCGTCTTGAGCATCTCTGTAAAAGAATTATCCAGCTTCCGCGGACAGGATAAGATCTAAACACAGTTGATCAAATAGATTGAAATTTTGTACGATTATTAAAACTGATCTTCAAAAGCCTATTTATTTTCGAGTAAAAAGATAGGGCAAGGGAGCATTTATTGTACAATTTAAGCACAGAGCAAGCAATTTATACGATTTTTTAAAAACAAAACAAATGACTTTTATAAGAAGTTGACTTTTATAAAAAGTTTGTTGCAAAGCACTTGATAGTTGTTTTACAAGTGGCAAAGTTTCCCTTGAAATAAAGGAAAAGGAAACTAACATACCTAAATTAAAATTATTAAAACTGATCTTCAAAAGCCTATTTATTTTCGAGTAAAAAGATAGGGCAAGGGAGCATTTATTGTACAATTTAAGCACAGAGCAAGCAATTTATACGATTTTTTAAAAACAAAACAAATGACTTTTATAAGAAGTTGACTTTTATAAAAAGTTTTTTGCAAAGCACTTGATAGTTGTTTTACAAGTGGCAAAGTTTCCCTTGAAATAAAGGAAAAGGAAACTAACATACCTAAATTAAAATTATTAAAACTGATCTTCAAAAGCCTATTTATTTTCGAGTAAAAAGATAGGGCAAGGGAGCATTTATTGTACAATTTAAGCACAGAGCAAGCAATTTATACGATTTTTTAAAAACAAAACAAATGACTTTTATAAGAAGTTGACTTTTATAAAAAGTTTGTTGCAAAGCACTTGATAGTTGTTTTACAAGTGGCAAAGTTTCCCTTGAAATAAAGGAAAAGGAAACTAACATACCTAAATTAAAATATTGTTTGATGATCTGGGACTCCTATTTACTATCTGCATTCTCAACAAGTGGTAGTGGTTCGAAATACATTCTTAGGTACTATTTAATTACAGATTTTTCGGTCATTATCCATATGATTTGCATACTAGTCAACTTAGGCGAAAATTAGTTTTAAAATCTCTTAGAAAATAAGAAGAAAATATTCTTGCCTCTTGTTTTACTATAAAATTTTAAATACTATTATTGATTGTCCTATTGAAATTTCGTGCTTGGAATTTCATATACCTGTTGCCAAAACTAGGCAAAAGAGAAAATTCTAAAACATTAATAAACACAATTACTTTAGAAATTCACTGTGCTTTTGAATGAGTGTGTTAGTTATCCAGAAATTTGGACTCATTTTTGTATCCTTGAGATCACATCCGCTATTCCAGAAGATATACATCGTATAATATTATTTAAGGCACGCGTGTGATCGGGTGTGTTTTGTAATTTCTATTGTTTTTAAACGGAGTCGAATGTCCAGAACGCACCTAAATGTTCGAGTGAAAATTTGAAAAAATCATAAAAATCAAAACTTTTAATAAAGTTAAGCAAATAGACATTGCTTATGTAATTTTTCCTTAGAAAACGATTGACACAAACTTTAGAACGCTAGCACGAACCGTTCTCGAGATATTGCACATTTTTTTAAATACATTTATCAAAAAATCCCATAAATTAAGAAAAATATATTAACTGTTGAGAAACATGTTCACTTTTCATATGTAATATCATGAAATAAATTGGGTGACATCATTCTCGTGGATCTATCTCGTTCCATTCATGAGAAAATATACTTTGAGTAATACTTTTGTATTTGAACACCAATATTTATATATCTGCTATAAGAATAACTCATTTCTTCGTTTATAACGCTTGGCGAGATTTTGGCGACGAATTTGGAGGAATGTCGCCAACAGAGCGACTTTCTTAAATAATGCAAAATTAACGAAAATATAGCCAAATGGATAAGAATGACGCTAAATCAATGAAAATAACGGCTAACTGACGAATTTCAATATCTTGGAAAGAATATAAGTATCTACTATAAAAAAAACTTTTTTTTAATTGTAAAAGTAGTAAATTCATTGCATTATATAAGGGAAGTCATGTGTTGCCCACATCAGATTTTTTTATATCATCTCAAATCTCTGAATTAAGCAAAGCTATGTATAAATTGTTTCTACGTTTTTTTTTTCTGCTAGCCAATTTTTATTCTTATATCGTGTATTTTCTTACTGTTTTACATTATTTTTTTATTATCAGGCTAGATGGCGCTGCGGATGTTTTGTATTTTTGACAATAAGTAGTTCTTATCTAGCATAAGGTTCTTGACTTATTTGTGGCAAAAATTTTGTCATAATATTGTTTTTTGCGGATCTTTTTCTTTAAAACACCTTTTACTCAGGATATGATATAAAGAGATTAGATAATGATTGAGTTTGAGCACCGGATTTCGGAGGGGGTTGAGTTAGGATTTCCACTAAGGATTTTCACTTTCGGTTTATTTTGCATTTAAGGGTCAATTTTTGTCCTTTAAATTGTCATATTTATTTCCCACGA
The DNA here is from genome assembly GCA_951213105.1 of Amaurobius ferox. NCBI lineage: Eukaryota > Metazoa > Arthropoda > Arachnida > Araneae > Amaurobiidae > Amaurobius > Amaurobius ferox. The sequence continues at coordinate 139,026,910 of OX578139.1, forward strand.
TTAGCTATCTCTCTCTACCGCTGTATATATATATGTGTGTGTGTGTGTGTGTGTGTGTTTGTATGTGTGAGTGTGTGATAAGTGCTATAGATTTAGCATAAAATCTGGAAAGGGTTTAGGGAATCAATAAGGATTTCAGCTTTCGGTTCCGGAAATGCCACTTAAGGGGAATAGAAAATTCACTAAGGATTTCCATTGCCGGATGACAAAACTTTCTAGAAATATTTATTTCTCAAAATCAGTTATAGATAGAGTTTAGATTACGATTATTATGAATTCAGCATTGCATTTGGGTGGAGCGTTTGCTACTGGCATCCACTTCCGTTTTCTTCATTTCCAGTTCAAAATATATCCTTAAAACCTGCATTTTTTAAGACAAGTTACAGATAGAGTTTAGATAATGAGCGACATGGATTCTGCATCAAATTCCAGAAGAAGGAAGGAGTTCACTAAGGATTTACATTACCGGTTGCGGAGACGTCGCTTCCGTTTTTGCACCTTTTTTCCATTACATGGAGGCTCTATCATAAATTTTTTGTTAGAATTGAATGAAGAAAACCTTGGCGTAATCGGTATGGTCCTCACTTTTTCCCTTGTCTTTGCGCTGTAATTCAATCTAAACTGTCGTGATTTAATCTTTAAATTTGAATACAAGTGTCTTTAAAGTCTCGACTACTTATTTACTTTCCTTAATCCTGCAATTGCGGTGTGGCCTTGCTTGATCCTTTCCGAAAGAGCTAATTGATTTCCCTAGTCACAAGGGTGTTTCAAGTGACAATTGGAACATGTTTCCTCTGAATCAATTTCCTTTCCTAAGAAAGAAATACATTCACTGAAAAAGAAATTCGCAGCAAACCGTTATGATTACACGTATGTCGAACAATGCACGATACTGAGAAGTATCTAATTGTTTATTAAGTAGTTTGTTTCAGTATTATCTGAAGAAAATATATTCTGGTGTCACATTTCGATAAATATAAACGTTTTGATAAATAAAATTGGCATCACGTCTGATTTCAACCAGCAGAAACAACAAGCACACAACTATAATAGAAGGTATTTTATTTCACTTCTTTAAGACGTACAAAACGTAAAAAGACCTGAGCGCTTTCGAGCGTAAACACGTTCTTCATCAGTGGCAACATGGAAATAGGAATGATCGTTTATATATAGACCAGAAAAGGTGACAAATTTGCATAAATACAATTATCAATAAACTTACATTTATCTAAGGAGAATCCAAAAATACAAAACATTTTGCACAGATTCAAAAAATCGAGCATAAATCACAAAAAGAACTGTAAAAATTTACAATTTTATTACAGAATTTTCAAATTCAAAATTTTCAAATTCAAAAAAAGAAAAATGGGGGCAATCAGGTCCGACATCAGGGCAATCATCCCCGAGAGGATGACGTCAAAGATAACTATAAAGAGACTTAAATTGCATGGAGTCGAGAATAAGTCGCCATGCATAACTTAAAATCTGAACGGGGTCAAAATTACAAATCGACTCGCGGTAAATATAAATAAAGAGGGACTCAAAAAGGAGAATATTACGAGGGTTATTACAACGCATAAGAAGGAAAATTCTATTAAAAATGGGCCGGAAATTTTCTTTAACAACAAAATGAGCAAGGGCCGTAGAAAGTTTACCACCTTTGACATCCCTAGCATGTCAAAGGTGGTAAACTTTCTACGGCCCTTGCTCATTTTGTTGTTAGTACGTTTTGTACTGCCAATATAAAATTTAAAGTTACCATCGATGGACAACAGGGGACCCACATGCACCCCAGCAAAGCTTTTAAAGTTATCCTTATCACCCAGCTTATCAGACCGAATCCGGTTAAATAAAGAAGAAACATTAGAGTGAGCAGGCCTGAAACCAAATTCAGAGCAGAACTGAATAAAGGGACGGAAAATCCTAGGATGGTACGGGAAACTTGATTTATGATTCAAACGATCTTTTAAAGAAATAAGTTTAGTATCAATTTGAGAAAATTTACGGCGAACATGGGAATAAACCTTACGTTTTGATTTGAAAGTTAACGTTTTGATTTGTATGTTGATTAATGTCCACATTGCAGGTAACGACTTTTGAATGTGCATTAAGATGTAGGCTTTTCTCGTGGGGTACGTGTAATACGGGTAAATCCACGAAAGGAAGATCACATAAGGAAGTTGTTGCATGCAGTGCTGCTTTTACGTGTATGTATGAATGCTATATTGAAAGCCATGATTATATGTTGTTTTTATATGTTGTATATATAGTATTGTAAGTACGCTTGTATATGTAGTTTTGTATATATATATTTAACAGATTTGTATATATCTTTGAATTCTATTAGTGGCATTTTATGTATGTAATAACTTATTTAAAACATTTTTATATATATCGTTGCTTCCATTTGAAACAGTTCTGCAAAATTGTTTATGGATGGGAAAATGGGCAGATATTCCTCCACCTAGGCTGTTAATACTGTAAACCTTCGGGTCGGTGCGTATAGGTGACTTATCTGTTAATCTGTCTTACAGGCGCTGTGTTCCCATGCTGTGCGCCCCCCCCAACACCAGAGTTGAAAAGCACATGGGGAAGTTGTTACGTATAACCAGGCGCAACTTGAAACAACCGTTTTCTTAATGATGGTTCTGTATGTATAAGTGTGTGGGGTTGCATGGACGGACAATGTGTATTGATGGAATTTTTCGGTTAAACTAAAAGTTTGCAACGTTATGTATATTGAAAAAAATACCATTAGATTGAATATTAGAAAAAAAGGATAATTGATAAGCACTTGATATTTTGTATACATTGATATTGCAAATATAAACGAAAACGTTATAAATTTATATATGAGAAAAATGTTACATTTATTGCCTGTTTATAAGCATTTTTTATTATAATGAAAATATAATATTATAATGAAAAGATAATATGCATAAGTAATATATAATAATATTTATAATAATAATAATAATAATAATATTTATAATAATAATATTTATAATAATTATATATAATAATAATAACAATATTTATAATAATAATATATAATATTATTATTAATATTATTTAAAATAATAATATATAGAATAATAATAATATTTTTGGCATGAAAACGATATTTTCCTTCAGTGGGGAAAGTGAGATAAAGTCTAAATGAAATGTTATTTTAAAGGCGTACTCATTTTATACGTATAATCTTGAGTGATTTTTTACCTATATCATATAGCTAAGTAAGATTGTCTAAATACTATATGAACTAATGTATTTCAAACCGCTAAAGGTAGAAACTTAAAACTTTGTAAACACGTTTGAATTAACCTATAATTAAAGTATAAAATCTAAAATTTTTGAATTTTATATAAAAAAAAATATAAATCTCAAAATGTTCTAACATTTCTAACATTGTTCCAAAATTCTTCAAGCTGTAATCCGGGAACAGTCACATTCTCGTTTCTGTACATTCAGACTCAGAAAAAATATTCTCAATTAACTTTATTGGTGTACAATAGATATTCTAAATTATATATCTCTATCCGACTATTTTTAATTACATTTCATATTTCAATTTTTTTTCAGTTCTGTTTCATTTGTAACCTTAGTAATACAGTTACAATACGTAAATCGTCTACAAGTTAATTTTATATTCGTCTACCATTTCCATTAATAATTTTTTTTTACGTTAAACTATTTTATAACTTAAATAATGCAACCTACACACTGATCGGTGACGAAATAATGTGTTACGCCTACCGAAATTTCCATGTTATCAGAAATATAAAATGTGCGCCATTTTGATGCTTAAATTAGAAACGACTTGTGATAATCAGAAGCACAGAATACTATATTAATCTGTGATCAGAACTTATCTTTAGTGTGTATTCGTCACATGTAATGGCTACTAGCCCGAGAGCTGATGGAAATGGTCAGTATATTAATCTGAATTATCCGTGTAAATTTTAAATTTGATCATTTAAGTTGTCAGTCTGCATGGAGAGTATTGCATTGTGCACAATGGTTATTTTATATTACAGATGGTGTTTTTTTTAAATAATATCTGCACGGTATACTTCAACTGTATAAGGAAATATTGTCTCAGTAACTCAATGAATATAGTATCAACAAAGCAAAGAGTGGTTCGTGGTTCGAAATGGATTGAAGCGTAATTTTTTTACGTGCCTGGAGTACAATAAAACTGCCATTTTGACATTAACAACTTATTGTTCTTGATCATTAAATTGGGAGAAGTGATGCTCGATCTTTTCCGAAAGAGCTAATTGGTTTCTTTAGTCACAAAAACTTTTCGAGTGGTAATTTAATGGTCTGCTTCCGCTGTGTGGTGATGAAGTTCTCTCAAAAGAACGAACTCCTGTGATAGATTTTTTTTGATTGAATGAATGGGGAACAAATTGTTTAATTTAAATATTAAATAATTGTCCTTCCAATGTTTCTGTAGTCAGAATGGGAAACATGAAAGTAAAAAGCAAACGTTCATGCTTTTGTCGCTCCCCCCCGTGTTACAAATATGGTTTAAATAAACAACATGTTTTCATAAATAGGACATGCTTAAACGTTAGTCTCCACTCGATTTTCTCATATATTTACCTTCCACAGAGTTCCAGATTCATAAAATATTTATCAGAATGAAAAAATAAATATGTATCTTCTTCAGATGTTTTACAAGTTATTCTGGTTACTCTGATATAATGTTTCGCATAAAAATTAAAATTTTCTTTTTAAATATGACAGCTTGTAGGTGGCTCGAATAATTTGAAGCATTTATAATCTATGTTAATATTAACTATTTTAAAACCCTTAATATTGCAGAGTTCACTTCAATGTTAACAACTTACAATTGCGTCCTAGTAGCTCAATTGACAGAACAACGGTTGAACAAAACGAAGATCCACAGTTCAAGCACCGGACTACAATGTTCTTTGCAATTGGATAGAACGAATAGAAATATATTTTTTTAAGCAGAGTAGCTCTGCTGTTGATGAATTTTCTAAATTTTCCATCTGGTTGAGTTTTACGGAGAGTACTAAGCATATCATTGCAATGAAGTTTCATTTTAGTATTAACAGTAACAGGAGTATCTATGTTTGTAGAGTGATTACTTTTTTTTAGCTTTATTGGAAGCCCAACATTAGCCAACAAAAAATTGCAAGTACACCAGAAGTACACGTTTGTGGCAAATGAGTAACCGTACTGACAATAAAGCAGAAAACTAACTATGGTTCCTATGCAATTCAGCAGACGGCATGCAGTTCAGTGATATATTAAGGTTAAAGTGCATGGTTCAGAAATTACAGTATACAGAGTAAAAAGAAGATCACCCATCAACCATGTTGATTATAAGAAAAATGTCTATATCTCACCAACGCGTTTAATTTTGTGCTTGGAATGCTGTAACTGAAACTCACACTCTCTATAATCTACACTTATGCCATTTAGGGATTCTTATTACTTCTTCCTAAATTATATATTGATGGATAAACGCTAAGTACGGATGAATATGTGAACGTCTATCTTATATTCTCTATTATTATTTCTAAGGATGAACGTTTTTCACTATAGATTGAATTCCTAAATTTTGCTTACAACCGAATTAAATAAAAATCATCCTTTATGCATGACAGAGTAGATTTTCAGATAATTTTGTTTGATCATTTAGATATTTTGCTTCATACAAAACTACGGTATACTCGTTGAAAAGCTCAATTATAACTGAATTTTAAAATGATTATTAATTTTATTAGCAATTTTCTTCCAAAATCATACAACTGATTCCAATTATATTTTATAATTCAATATTATGTAAAATAAAATAATTATTATTACTAACAATTAAAATCCTATGATCAAACGTTAACATTTATGTTCCATGAATTGTTCCATATAACATAATAAATATTTGTTATAAATTACACACACTAGGTATCTGACTGTGTACATCAGCCGTTACTATCAATCACTTTTATTTAACAGCTGCTTTGCTTTGTGCTGACGTCTGCTTACTCTCTTTCATTATCTAACACTTCAAAATTCGCTTAATATCTTTAAGGTATTTTTTATACATTTCTAGTTTATCTAATGGTTTTTTGAAAAAACATAATTATCTTTATATCATATAGAGAAAAATATAGAGTTCATACATTGAAATCATTATACACTAGCTTGTTAAAGATTGGGAATCAAGCATTTTTTAAAAAATTAAATGCGACACTTTTGAAATAACTTTAATTTTGTTTAAAAATGTACGACAATTTTCTGTCTTGCAGTTGATATTATATGTGTGCAAATTTTCAGCCCAGATCACTTTAGGGCTTCTGGACGTTTTGAAACGTCACAAACACATAAGACAGTATTATACAGATCTGCGAAAACATTTTCTGTCTTGTAGTTGATATTATATGTATGCAAATTTTCACCCTTGATCACTTTAGGGCTTCTGAACGTTTTGAAACGTCACAAGTACATAAGACAGTATTATACAGATCTGCGAAAAATTGTTTAAATTTGATAAAAGGAAATATAAATAAATGCATTTTATAAAATGAGTTTTAGGATTATAATTCGCATTTGTTGAGTAATTTAATAATAGGAGTAAAACAAGTATCATGAAGTATTTAATGTTTTGGAAATTGTTATGTTTCAATAAATTGATTTATAAATGTTTACTTTTGTATATCTGAGATGTGTGGAGTAGAGGTTTGAACTTGCTGATGTTTTGTCTGTTTGGTCTATTTGGGCCCCAGTTTTGATAGAATATTTTGGGTCTGTCTGATTTGGATTGAAAAATTCGAACTATGATGGACTGGTCAAATTACCTGCTTCCCCATGTTGCAAAAATAGTTAAAATGTATGAAAAATTAGTGTTTATTACTTTCCTTATATACATAATGTATAAGGAAAGTATTGTGACGGGGTCGAAAATTCGAATTCGAGTTTACGACGGAAGAGCACGTTTCAAGCAAGCCCTGATTACGAATCAAACATTTTTGAAGTGATGTCTGTGTGTGTGTGTGTGTATGAAAGTATGTGTGTGTGTGTGAGTGAAAGTATGTGTGTGTGTGTGAGTGAAAGTATGTGTGTGTGTGTGAAAGTATGTGTGTGTGTGTGTGTGTCAGTGAGCCTGTGGAGACGATAACTGACGAACGAATGGACCGATTCGGACCGACTTTAGTACAAAAATCACAATCCGTAAACACTGGAAGCCTATTGTTTTTATACGCAATCGAATGTTCAGACCCCTCCTAAATTTTCGAATGAAATTTTGAAAAAATCGTCAAAAAATCAAAACCACTAATAAAGTTACGCAAATAGACATTTCTTATGTAATTTTTCATTACAAAACGATTGACATAAGTTTTAGAACGCTAACCTGAATCGTCCTCGAGATACTGCACATTTTTCAAAAAAAATTATTAAAAAGTATTATAAAATAAAAAAAATATTTCTATTGAGAAACATGTTCACTTTTCATATGTAATACCATGCAATAAATTAGGTGACATCATTTTCATGGATCTAGCTCTTTCCATTCATGAAAAAAGATACTTTGAGTAAAACTTTTGTATTTAAAAGCCAATAGTCATTTATCTGCTGTAAGAATAACTTATTTCTTCGTCCATGACGCTTGGCGAGATTTTGGCGACGAATTTGGCGGAAAGTCGCCATCTTGGCGGCTTTTTGAAATGTTGCCAAATTAACGAAAATCTCGCCAAATGGATAAAAATGACGTTAAATCAATGAAAATGACGAGCAATTGTCGAAAATTCAATATCTTGGAAAGAATATTAGTATCTACTATAAGAAAAACCTATTTTTTTTTTTACTGTAAAAGTAGTAAATTCATTACATTATATAAGGAAAGTCACGTGTTGCCCACATCAGATTTTTTTAGAAATGCGGTCACAAATTACAAATAAATACTATTTTACTTGCACTTATACAATTCTAATTACTCTACACTTATGTAATTCTAATTACTCTATACTTATACAAATCTAATTGCTCTATACTTATACAATTCTAATTAATTTACACTTATACAATTCTAAGCACGTACATTAATGATATTATTTGTAACTGAATTTTTTTCGATCATGCTGAAGATAAAATATTATCCGGCCAGATCAAACTCGGACATTAGTTTTCAAACTGTCTTTAGGCTCTGGTCGGATATGGTATTAAAAGCAAACAGTCGTTCATTAAATACTTGGATTTAACTCTTAAATGTGAACAAACTTACAACTAAACGCCAAATGAGAGCTTTAACACGCCCCGTTAGTGCCACTGGGTTCCGGTCTAAATTGGGTGGCACTTCCCGACCGTCCAAACTGTTACCTTACACCTTTCTGGTAGGTCGGACGGTCTGGGTTTCAACAACAACAACGCTCCGTTAGTGAAAACGTTGAACTACAAAATCTTGTATGGTTTCTCATCTAATGTAACGAAAAAATTTAATGAGAAACGTGAGTGATATTACTATATAGCTGTAATGAATCAAAATGATTCAATATCAACAATGCAGTTGCTGATTTTGTGACACTTATCAAGTTATAAGTCGATGTTCACTACTGGTTAAACATAAATGTGCTTTCAAGTATAACTTAAAGGAACATAAGCATTGCCAAGAAATTAAGGTTATTTCAAATCACTGCTGAGCTGCGAGTCATTGGTTTGATTTTTCTTATTTTATCTCTTAAAACGTCAAAATGTTTTTTCAGTTTCGGATTTAATTTTTTTTTAGCTTTTAATAACAATAAAAACCAACAACCTGGTTCGTGATTGGCCTGACACCGTAATATTTGAAGATATGGCTTGAATGATGCTTGTTCTTTCTTCCCCGTCTCATTATTTTTCTACTCCACAATTGATATTTACTACTTTTTTTTTCAATTAAAGTTATTCCTTTTTGTTGTTTTCTGTCAGATTAGGCTGCGCAAGAATACGGCTGCCTAACCATACTAGACGTTATAGTTTGGAATGTTAACTAGCATAACGTGTTAAACATTGGCTTGTCGTTAATTTTTTGGTTTGGTCGCACTGAAGATTGACAGGCAAGTATTTTTGAAATGATAGTGTGCTGTTATTGTTTTACTTGTATAGCAATTTACGTTATCTTAGATTTATTTACAGTTTTTACAGTAGTAATATATTTTTAGTAAGTAATTATTAATTTAATATTTCTAGATTTTTAAGTATATTTCTGGTGAATAAAATGTTTCATTAAAATTACCTTTTTTTATTTATAAAGCATAATAATTAATATAATTAACAAAATATATTTCGAAAACTTTTTAAAATGTCTCTCCTTCCTGACCCAGCAAATGTTGGCGCATTCCGCAGAATTGACTCATACTCAAACTGAAAATGTATTATTTTACTTAACAAAGTTACAGATTGTTGAGCCTTTAATTAAAAGTTAATTACACAATACTTTTGTGTTACGTAACTCGATGGACTAATCTTTCATAAGACGCTAATGATGCTGAAGAATTATAATATTATTTTCCATGAAACTGGGTAGTTTACGAAGAAATAATTTTCAAGTTAATGTTTTCTGGCATGTTTTTGAAGCGTTTGTCTCTGGTAAAACACACACATACTTAAACTTCTGTTTTAAATATAGTAATTTACTTCTTTAAAATTTTTACTTTCTCATATATATTATTCAGAAAGTATTGCTTTCACAAAAAGTTTTGATTTCGATATTTTGATGCCAATATATGTTTTAAGACTACTAAACACGTTTTGACTATTTGTTGAGTGTCTGTCTATCTGTCTGTCTATTTGTACCCGATACCGGCCACAGACATTAATGGATTTTCAAGAAACTGTGTATCCGTTTTGTTATCAAAAAATGTAGAACTTGATAGAGTTTTTTTTTTTTTAATTCGAGCAAAAACCTCGAGATTTATTTGAAATTTTATATTTTTTAACATAGCAGAGATCATGATCACGAGACCAAATACTTTCAATCATTGTTGTGAAAAATAGCCACAATAAAAACAATTTGTTTGTGACGTCATTAGCCTCCTCGAGAGACAAATATCCGCCCCCCCCCCCGCGTTGTACATTGTCAAATATGGTATCAGTCGAAATATTTTTTAAGTCTTTAAAGTGAAGGGTAACACTCTATAATCATTTTGAACCAGATACCGATTTTTCAAAAAATTCTTGTAAAATTTGGAAAAAAAAAAGCTTCTAAAAATGAATTCTGTTATGAAGACGTCGAGTAAAAAAAACTCTTCAGTTAATTTTCAGTTAAACTTCAGTTTTAAAATCAAATCATAAATAATTGCTCAAATAATTCTATTAAACCCAAAAGGGAACTTTAGATGGACAAAATAATCCAATCCAATACAATGCGATAATTTCAATACAACAACAGAGGATTGAAATTTATATTTGAAAAACAAAATTATTCAATCTACAGAGAAATTGAAATTCTTCATTTTTACATGTAATTGGAATATAGTTTCGCAGTGTTTATATATATATATATATATATATATATATATATATATATATTACTTTTCAGATATTCGTTATTTAGCACAGAGAATTTATGTTATATTAGGCAAAATTAGCATTTATTCATGTCATAAATGTCTAACATGTTTATCCTTTTCTAGACCCCCTGGAAGCCCCTTGGTGATCTACAACACTGAGTCCTTGCACACTTATCGCCTCCCCCACTGGGTTCCGGTCTAAATTGGGTGGCACTTCCCGACCGTTCAAACAGTTACCTTACACCTTTCTGGTAGGTCGGACGGTCTGGGTTTCAACAACAACAACACTTATCGTATCAGTCATTGCCAACGAAATAGAATCAAGCAGTGCTTGGTTTTCGTTTTTCCCAATGGCGTCCGAAATATGAAGAGGAATTTCCTAAAACCTCCAGAATCCCCATGGTAACTTAAAAGACTGTAAATTTGCGTACCAGTATAGACCAGGATATAGAATCTAACTAGAGCAAAGTCGAGCATTTTCGAATCTAAGAACAGTTAATTTTTGAACAAATAAAAATCTGATTAAAAAGTTGCAATCTATATAAATAAAATTGAAAATATGTATGTTTATTTGTACGTATGTATGTATGTATGCTTATTTGTACGTATGTATGTATGTATGTTTATTTGTACGTATGTATGCATGTATGTTTATTTGTATGTATGTTTGTCTTATCAGCGCGGGAGAACGGCTGCACTGAGTTTCATGAAGTTTTGTGCGTACACTTGGAACAGCCCCACTTAAAATATAGTTCATGTTTCGAACCAGGAGCCGTATGGATATTTTTATAAACGTATCCTCTGGAATCATAGGTGGACACGCAGGATACAAAACTGGGTCCAAATTTCTGGATAACTAATACATTTATTCACAAGCACAGCGTAAACGGAAACAACATACACAAGCATTTAAATACTCCACTAATTCCACAAAATAACTTCTTAAAATATTAACGAAAGTAATTTCACAAAACAACAGCTACTATTATCAAATCATTGAAAAAATCGCAGTTCCATGTAGCTCGTATCACGTCAACTAACTCCCACTGAGTGATTACTTCTTTTATAGGCTCTCTCTATAGACACTACTGCAGTTATCTAATATCCTGTAAACTATTGGTTATTTCGTGGTTTGTCTCGGATATTAGGAAATTCGCCAAATGTTTCCAAATTGGCGATAAATCGCCAAATCTGGAAATCCTTTTTCGGACACGAAATTCTGGAAACCCTACATTTACGTCATAGGAAATGATGCCGGTGAGGATATTTTCTGAAGGAAGTGAAGAAAACACCCCGATGCAACCGTCTGGTCTGGGAAAGAGGCGAAAGTTTTCAGAAAAAAGGGAATATTACATGTTCCCAACAATATTATTAAAAATCATACAATTAAACATTCTATAGACATTATGCAGACGATAAATTTTCCGCAAATTTATTGGAAGAAAATTATACCATGTTACTCTTAGCAATGCATTTAAATCAAATGTGTTTATATCGCATATAATTTTCATTACATTTTTTCGATTTAAATAATACATAAATTGATAAAAATAAATTTTATAAATGAATGGAATTGCGTTTTTGACGGGATTATATCGATTACAGTCGCCGTGTTCAAAGTTTACGAGAATTATTGCTATTTTTAATTTCTTACGTCATATGTTTTTATTTTGGCAAACATTTTTTAAACTCATATATTGTATCTACCAATTAACTCATATACCTTATTTACCCAAATGTAAAAGAATAAAAGTAGTACACTTGCATATCTTTTAACACAATTTTAACGCTTTTATTTTGGAATATATTTATCCAATTATATATATTTTTAAAAAAATTGTTTAGAAACGGAACCAGACCGTTTTATTCCTCAGATATGCCTGCGGAAATAACTTTGTATTGCGAGAACAGATACTCTTATACTTCTTTTTTGAGAATTAAATTAAATATTTTAATATAATGTTTTTAATAACAATGACATTTCGAATACTATAGGAACTTGCACATAATTTTGAAGTTTATTTATATTAAATATTCAGTACTCACGAAGAAGGAGTATACTACTAGTTAAATATATAAGAGTGATCATCTCCATTTTTGACAGGTTTAAATACCAGTTCATGTAATAAAGTTATGTAATAACTTTTCGAATATGTAACTATTTCTAAATACCATTATATAATGGTATATATGGTAAGGTTTCTAAATATAATTCTATAACCACTCTCTAAATACCACTCTAAATACCATTCTATATGAATGGTATTTAGAGTGTTGTTGTTGTTGTTAAGACCCCGACCGTCCGACCTATCAGAAAGGTGTAAGGTAACTGTTTGGACGGCCGGGAAGTGCCACCCAATTTAGACCGGAACCCAGTGGGGGAGGCATATATCATTAATCTGGTATATAGAATGGTATTTAGAGTGTTGTTGTTGTTGATGAGTCACAGACCGTCTGACGTACCAGAAAAGCCTAAGGTAACTGTTTGGAAGGCCGGGAAGTGCCACCCAATTTAGACTTGAACCCAGTGTAGGAGGCATCCACAGGGACAATGCCCTCGTTCCCCCACCGCCAACCTCTCGGAAGGACTTACGGACCCACATGTTTAACGTGATCGACATCCGAGTGAACACGACGGTAGTTTTGGCAATGGCGGGAATCGAACCCTGGCCTACCGAGTGCAATTCCCGCGCGCTAACCTCTGGGTTACCTCGCCCTGGTATTTAGCGTGTTGAAAATCCAGGCCGTCCGACTCATCCAAGGACTTGAGCAACTATTTGGACGGCTGGAGTATTCAGAGTGTTGAAGACCCAGACCGTCCGACTCATCCTAAGGACTCGAGCAACCATTTGGACGGCCGGGGGAAATTTAGAGTGTTGAAGACCCAGGCCGTCCGACTCGTCCAATTGTCTTGAGCAACCGTTTGGACGGCCGGGGAATTTAGAGTGTGTCTCAACTTGAATTTCACATACCAGAATTCATTGCTTTCAAATTTCCCAAGAAGAAATTTGAAAAATCGGTATCGATGGTGCAAATTATTACAACTATAGCGTGTTATCCTTTATTTAAAAGAGCTTGAAAAAATATTTCGAATGGTACCATACTTGACAATGCACCCCAGGGGAGTAACTTTCCCCCTGGAGGGGGGGAATGACGTCACGAACAGAAAAATATATATAGCAGTTATTTTTTGCAACATTCATTGAAACTATTTTGCCTAAAATAGTTAAGTTTTGCTTAAATAATAAAAAGCTTAAATAATTGCTTCAATAATCTAATTGCTTTTGCTTAAATAATCTAATTTTAGATTTGTTTATAACAAAGCCGAATATAAAGTCTCGTAAAAAATCATTAATAATTGTGGCTTTTATTGCGTATACAAGACATCTACCACAGTCATCAGACAGACGGAAATCACTCCAAAAATAGTCAAAACGTATTCTGGATGTCTTAAATCAATATATTGACATCAAAATATTGGCATCGGAAATTTTAGTTAAAACAATACTTTCTCGGGACTACATCTGAAAATGCAAAATTAAATGTTAGTAAACCTTGAATATTTCTTTTAACGTGGAATAAGCCTTGGCAATGGAATGAAGGAAAAATGCTGAGATGATGTAAGAAAATATGTTTATCTAAATGATGCCCATGATTGAAAGTCAAGAACATCTGCACACACTATTCAACAACGGCTATTCCAAAGAATTGAAAACGCTTTTTGGGGAAATCGATTTCTCGGGAATCTTTAGGATGGGTATGAGGGGAAATATTTGGATTTGAGTGCATATCCTGGCTGTGTGAAGATGTCACTCGGAGAATTATAAATGGTATAATATTTTTTAAAAAATCTGACAACTTTAGATTGATGGATGTAGATACTGTAGACAATTATGAAAACAAATTCGAGCATAGTTAGAACACGTGTTTATGAATATTTAGAACATTTTTTGTTGTTATTGAAACAAAAAATCTGATGTAGGCTGCACATGACTTTTCTTCTGATGTGGGCAGCACATGACTTTCCTTATATAATGCAATGAATTTCCTACTTTTACAGTTGAAAAAAAATGTTATTCTTATAGTAGATACTTATATTCTTTCCCAGATATTGAATGTTCTTCAATTAGTCGTCATTTTCATTGATATAACGTCATTTCTATTCATGTGGCAAGATTTTCGTTAACTTGACAACATTTGAAAATGCCGCCAAGTTGGCGACATTCCGCTAAATTCATTGTCAAAATCGCTCCAAGCATTATGGACGGAGAAATAAGTTATTCTTGCAGCGCATAAATGACTATTGGCGTTCAAATAAAAAAGTATCACACAAGGCATCTTCTTTCGTGAATGGAACAAGTAAGATCCAGGAGAATAGTGTCACCAAATGTATCGCATGATATTTCATATAGAAAGTGAACATGTTTCTTAACAGTTAATATATTTTTTTTTAATTTACAGGATTTTTTGATACATTTATTTGAAAAATGTGCAATATCTCGAGAACGGTTCATGCTAGCGTTTTAAAGTTTATGTTAATCGTTTTCTAACGACAAATTATATAAGAAATGTCTATTTGCGTAACTTTCTTAAAGGTTTTGATTTTTTAATGATTTTTTCAAAATTTCACTCGAAAATTTAGGAGAGTTCTGAACATTCGATTGTGTTTTAAAACAATAGGCTTCCAGTATTCACGGATTGTGATTTTTGAACCAAATTTCATTTGAATCGCTTCATTCGTTCGTGAGATATCATCTCCACAGACTCATTGACACACACACACGCGCGCGCGCACACACACACACACACACACACACACACACACACACACACACACACACACACACACACACTCACACACACACACTCACACACACACACACACAGACATCACTTTAAAAATGTTCGATTCGTGATCAGGGATGCTTGAAACGTACTCTCACTTCGAAAACTCGAATTCGAATTTTCGACCCCGTCCCAATACTTTCCTTATACATTATGTATATAAGGAATGTAATAAGTCTAGAATTTTATAGAATTGAAAAAATTAGCTTGAACTGCTAAATGAAGCAATTTGAAATTCTAAAATATCGCTACTAACATTATAAACACTTGATTTGAAGTAGTTTATTAAATGAAAGATTTTTGTTCTATTCATATTAATTATATTTCTGTTTATTCACCGGTATTTTTAATGTACATTGATTAAGTTAAATTTGCAAAAATGTTTTCTTTCTTCGTTTGCTGTTAGACTATTATTAATTACGTAGATTTTTAACACTTTACAACAAAGTTGAAAAGTGTTTATGACTTTGTTCATTCTGTCTGTCTGTCCGTTAGCACGATAACTGCCGTAAAAATGACTTAATCAAAATGAAATTTCAGTATGTTGTTCAGACGGTCTGTAGAACCTATGGGAATATAAATGTATAATATCACCCAATTAGTTTTGGATTGAACCCGGATCGAAAAAATGAAATACATTGAGCCCTATGGGACCTAATTTTTCAAACATTTTTTAAGCGGATTTAAAATTCACAAATTGTTTCGAAAATTTTAGGTAATATTCAAATTGTTCCATAAAATATATAAAAAAAATTCAGCGAAATATATTCAGTAGTTTTTTAAATAAAAATTAAAATAATAATTACACCTCTTGTATGAAACGATCACGTGACCATGATATGAAACGATCACGTGACCCACTTCAAAATAATATATGGCATCCATCTTGTTTCAAAATCGTGATTTTTTTAAGTTCTTTTTAATTCTTATTGAGTGTTGTATCCGTCCTAAAACTACTTTATTTTTGCTTAAATTCTGTGCATCTACATACTGAAACAACGCAATGACAATATATTTGAGTTTAAATGCTCATCTAAATTTGATTATTTCTACTACTAAGCCAATTTTTCACCTATGTAAAATGTAAACAGCATAATATATAGAATGAGTTGTATTAGAATTCCTGTATTTTTTTAACACAAAATAATTTAGTCCATGGAGTCTGCATGGCTGATATGAATGAAATATTAATTGATTTCATAAAGAGAAGGACGATTTTTTTCGATGAAGTTTCAAGCATAGAGTTTAATTTTTTGTAGCTCCATGGTCTTAAACAAAATATTTAAATAAAATAAATTATTATAGTATTGCGATGAATGAAATGAATGGGAGAAAGTTATGAATGAAATCCTGTTTTTATAGAGAGATCCAGGCGTGTTATTTTTTCTATGACGTCATTTGAATTCATTTCAGTTGTTTTCGATGGAGTTTTCAAATATAATAAATTATCGTAGTATTATGATAATTCTGAAACTATTACCGCGAGGAATGTATAACATTTTTGAGATGTTTAAACCAGGCAATTTGTATTTGAATGCCGTCATTTGAATGAAGTTCATTTTTTTCGATGAAGGTTTAAGTTTTCAAATATAATAAATTAATGCAGTATTGTGATAAGTTTCAAAATATTACCGAGGAATGTATTGCATTTTAGACTTGTTTAAATAAAATTGCATTGAAGTTGGAAAGTGTTTCATAATCAATGCTTTAAGCATGATTGATCTTTCTTGTTTTAATTTTCTTTCTATATTAAATGATAAACGTGCTATGTAGGAGAAACGACTAATTGTAGCTTCCAATAAATAATGTTGTACTCTTGTATATAAAAACCACACTAAAAAGCTCTTGTAATATTTTTCATGATATATAGTTTTCAAATAGTAATTTTTAATAATTATTCTGACTTTCGAAAAAATATATATTAAAAAAATTTAAGGGTTTTTTTTTTCGACCGAACCTCTTAGAATATGTTTAAATGAAAACAATTTCAAAAATACAAAATTGAATATTTTTAGAGGAATTTTTAGTTAGCAGGATTTAGAGGTGTTTGTAAATCAACGCAGTGCAAAATGCATGTAACTGCAATTTCGTTGTGAAAAATTGCATTTTACATGCAAAATAAACATATTATCAAAATATAAGATTCTGAAGTCAACTGTCGTTGTAGCAACGTGAAACTATTGTCTTGAATTGTTGATATATTCCATAATTGTTTTAGTCACATGTATATGACGTGGAGGTCAAACAGTTGGCAGTGAAAGCTAGTGCAAGATGTCATTTCTTCTGTTACTGCTATTATATTTAGGGACATTCTGATTAGAAACCTGCGAAACAGATGACCAAATTTTTTCATACGTTGGGAATCGTGCAATTTTGATTTGAAATATCTTAAGGCGCTGGGAAAAATAAATCTTGAAAGCAATGTGATTTAGATGAAATGCAAGTGACATCATATTGTTACGAATATGTGACAGAAAACTATTGTTATAATTTGAACGTCAGAGCCGATTGACCTTGAATACAAATTGGACGATATCAGAGACGAATTTGTCGAAATATCGCAAACTTGGCGACTTTTATGGATTAGCTAATAATTTCACGAGTTACGTGCTTTTCCTTCAGAGAATTCTATAATTTTCCCCAGAGGGTGTAGTATATAAGCTCACTCTCGTTCACTTAAGTTGTTGACATCATACAATTACAAGTGTCTGCTGAACTTTTAATTTGAAACATCTTAGGGCGCTGGGTAAAATAAATTCTGAAAGAAATGTGATTTAGATGAAACTGAAGTGACATCATATTGTTACGAATACGTAAAAGAAAACGGGAGTGACATCATATTGCTAGGAATATGTAACAGAAAAAGAAAGTGACACCATATTGTTACATTACATAACAGAAAAGGACGCAATATATAATTTTTCTTTTTGATAATATATAATATTTAAACTGTATTATAAAACACTGTTTAAGAAGAGTAAAATACATTGAATTTTAGATCTGTGACATTTGTGTATTAACATCTGCGCAATAAGTCAGTAAACGCTTATCACTCACTCTCAGACCGAACGCTCATTTCTTTGGAGTCACTACAAACGTTACAGCAAAACTTTACATTGTTGATAACTTCAGCGTTTGTGGTCCAATTCGGATGCCATAAACTACATTCTATTGCTCTATCGAAGCTGTCTTATTAAAAGATATATAATTTCTATATATCTTTCAATTATACAGCTTCGATAGAGCAATAGAATGTTGTTTGACACATATAATATATATATATATATATATATATATAAATTCCCAAAAAGGACAAGTAACAATGTACTCGTAAATATCTAGAAGAGTGACAGGAGTAACGGCCGGTGGGAGTTGCGACCCCCAACACTTCGGTTAAAGCTTTTTTCCGCCATGGCAAACGCTCCCGGTAGCCGATACTCCCTACCCTATTAACATCATGACTCTTATAAAACCGTAAAAATTACATACATACATACATATACACTTTCAATAACATGTAAATAAAAGTGTACTATTCTACGCTAAAACAAAATGCAACAATGCTTACTTTAAATGCAACAATGTAAACCAAATTATTGGATGGAGGTCGAATTCAACTAGGAATATTTTCCGTAACATCATAACAGGACACCTTAGAAGAAATCGCAATAATAATACTTTCAGGAAGGATTGTCTTACTAGTAATAAACACATTTTACAAGAAGCACTTAAAAATCATTACCCAAGGAATTTCCTTAAAGATATTTATAATTCTTTCTTTAAAGAAGAGGATTTTCATTCAGTGATGACTTGAATGTATGACATCATATTGGACTTATCAATGTACGCATGCGTATGGGCACATACTTTAAGTGGCGTTGCGGGTGTTGCGTTTTAGTCGGTAGTATGGTTGGCACAATGTTTTATTGTTTTCGTCGTTCCATTTCTGTCTGCATTTTGGTGCCTTCATTTTTGCACTTGCTGCGGGGATCTATCATTGAATTGCATTGGTATCCGTGGGCGTTGTCTAGACGTAAAAGTACTTAAAACGGGAATGAGAGGTCGCTATCCCTCTCAGCCATTTATATGCAATTCATATGGTTTCCCCCCTCCCTTTCTGATTCGTTTTTTAATGGTTATATCCTGCATCAGTATATAGAGCTGCATTGCGCCTTTTGCTGAGTGGTATTTGGTATTATAATAGTATCCTTTTTTGTTGTATATTTCTATATATATATATATATATATATATATATATATATATATATATATATATATATATAAATTCCCAAAAAGGACAAGTAACAATGTACTCGTAAATATCTAGAAGAGTGACAGGAGTAACGGCCGGGGGGAGTTGCGACCCCCAACACTTCGGTTAAAGCTTTTTTCCGCCATGGCAAACGCTCCCGGTAGCCGATACTCCCTACCCTATTAACATCATGACTCTTATAAAACCGTAAAAATTACATACATACATACATATACACTTTCAATAACATGTAAATAAAAGTGTACTATTCTACGCTAAAACAAAATGCAACAATGTTTACTATTCTACGCTAAATTTGTATCCATTTTATAAAATAA
Source organism: Amaurobius ferox (assembly GCA_951213105.1). NCBI lineage: Eukaryota > Metazoa > Arthropoda > Arachnida > Araneae > Amaurobiidae > Amaurobius > Amaurobius ferox. The sequence goes on from OX578139.1 coordinate 139,046,868, forward strand.
CCACTCAGACTTGGATTTAATTAGTCATGGATGTATTGATTTTAAAATATTAAATAGGCACGAGTGAAGTAACTTCATACATTAGTATTTATATGGCGATAGTGTTGCCAATAGGCCTTGTATCAAAATTTTTAAATTTAACCACTCTGACTTGGATTTCAAACATTAGTTTTGAATATATTGATAGTAATTTCATACATTAGTATTTTAAATTAATTGTTAAAAATTTTTATAGTGTGCTTTTTGGTTTCATTTAGCGTAGAATAGTAAACATTCAAAGATTTACATGTTATTGAAAGTGTATATGTATGTATGTAATTTTTACGGTTTTATAAGAGTCATGAAGTTAATAGGGTAGGGAGTATCGGTTACCGGGAGCGTTTGCCATGGCTGAAAAAAGCTTTAACCGGAGTGTTGGGGGTCGCAACTCCCCCCGGCCGTTACTCCTGGCACTCGTCTATAAATTTACGAGTACATTGTTACTTGTTCGTTTTGGGAATTTATATAGGTAATCACATGTAAAATTGCAGCATAGCGTTTTACAAGTTGTATTATAAATTATTTTTTGCTTTTAGCTTTTTAATCATTTCACGAAAAATTGTAGCAATTTATCAAGTTTTATATCATATATATATATATATATATATATATATATATATATATATATATATATATATATATATGTATATATATATTAAACTGTTTAAAATATATGTATCAAACTTTCCCTAGGTACATATTGCAGCATCGTCAAAAACACCACGTGTTAAACTTTTACCGTTTGAAATATGCAAAAGAGAGTGATGTCTCACATCAATCTATATAGAGTAGAAAGAGATAAAATTGGAGGGATGTTAAAATTTAGAGATAAAATTGGTGGGAAGATAATTTAAACTTTTGTACGGGAATTGCATATTTAATTAAAATGTAATTCTTTTATACGCAAAACGACTGTGTTTGGTAAAAGAAAATGGGATCTGAGTCGTATATCTTTGCAGTGGTGAGTAACAATTTTTCAAAACATTGTGTATTCTAACTTTTATTATCTAACTTTTTAATTTCCCTATATACATAGTATATTGTATTAAGAGAGTATTGAGACGGGGTCGAAAATTTTAATTCGAGTTTTCGATGGAAAAACACACTTCAAGCGTCCCTAAACCGAAGTCAAAATTTTTGGTGTGACGTGTATGTGTGTGTGAGTTAGTAAGTGGATGTGTGTTTGTTAGTGTTTGTTTGTGCGCATCTGTGTGTGTTTACGTCTGCGGAGACGATATCTCATGAACTAGTAAAGCGTTCAAAATACAATTTAGTGCGATTATTACAATTGGTGAATGCTGGACTCTTATTGATTTTAAACGCAAATGAATATTCCGAAGACGCCTTTCCCGATGTTCTAAATTATTTTTGGAAACAAAATATATAAAAATCAGCACATTTAATATTGATAAAAATTAGAATAATTTCAGATGGAATGTTGCATAAAAAAAAGCGAATGATGTAAAGTTTTGAACACTAGAATGAACCTTTCTCCAGATATTGCGCGATTTTCAAAGTATTTTTTAAATATCATAAAATATACGGACTTCGAATAATGTTAAATAAATAATCATTATCCGCTTGTTATTTTATTAGGAAACGATTAACATAAACATTACAGTGCATAAACCGTTTTTAAAAATATATTGCAAATATAAGCAGTAAGTATCGTCAGATTGGTTCAATTTATATACACAATATTGTTGAAGATCCAGACCGTCCGACTCACCCGAGGGGTAGAGCAGCTTTTTGAATGGTCGGATATACAATATTGTGTAACACCATTGTCGTTAGTCTAGATCGCTTCATTCACGAGATATGATACTTTTCGCAATTAGTATATGTTGTATATTTTGTGCTCAAGGATTTTCCAATAGTCATTTATGTAGTGCGTTGAAGTTAATAAATGTAAATTGAATATTAATTAGTATTTTAAACATAAGTAAAAATACGTGAATTTTTAGACTTCTTAGTTTTTAAAAATGCCCAAATTCAGTTTACATGGCGTTAACTCAATAATAAAATTATTATTCTGTGAATCTTATACACCATTATTTTGATGTGAAAGAAGAAAAGTCATTGCATTATGTGGGCAAAGTCATATGATGCCCATATTAGATTTTTGATGTGGATAACATCAATATTTGGTGTTTTTGTGGTGGAAATCGGAGCTGCACGAAAAATGTAAACACTTTAGATGCTTATACCCCCGACCATAATTGTTAAAAACGGAAATAGTTTTTCTTGTTTTGTCGGAGAAAATAGAGTCAGATTATGAATATATAAAAATAATTTTAATATTTTAATATTTTGAAATTACTTTTTTTCAAAACTACTTTTAAAAGTAACTCTCCAAGGGAGTGTTTTTACATTTTCAAATTTTCACTGGAAATATAAAGTAAAGAAACTATGAGAGAGAGTTAACAAATGACAAAAATGTGTACTAGAAAATGTAGTACTGAAATCTATATTTATTCTTAGAAAATGTTCTTGTAGTCTTTGAGTTGTGGCGATTGTGCGTCGCCGTGGTCCCGAACCTGGGACCTGATGCTTCGTAGACCGACATTATAATCACTGAGCAAAAGCTAGCTCCTCCTCTGTTCTTATAATTCGGGTATTGCACGTGAGGCATCTTTGATAGATGTCTTTACTGCCGCACACTCCCCTCGCTGATGAGGAAGGCCGAGAGGCGTGTCGCCTCGGCGTGACGTCAGGGCCGGGAGGCGTGTTGCCTCGGCGTGACGGACAGTTGTGGTCAACCAGGAAGGGAGTGTCAAGGCTTCTGACTCCGTTTTTTGGTGCTGCCATCTCGTGCTGAGAGGCGAAGTCGTTGGAGAAGGTTGCGTCTTTTCAAACGTCCAGTCATCATTGTGGCGGCTGTGCGTCGCCGTGGTCCCGAACCAGGGACCTGATGCATGGTAGACCGACATTATAATCACTGAGCAAAAGCTAGCTCCTCCTCTGTTCTTATAATTCGGGTATTGCACGTGAGGCATCTTTGATAGATGTCTTTACTGCCGCAGAGTAATTGTCTTATCACGATGAAGAAGATTGAACATTTTTCGTTTTTATGCTTATATCTCAAAAACTAAAAGTTATAGCTTGTGAGGTCTAAATAACCTGTCGATTATTAATTCCCCTAGTTTCCATTATAAGTTTTGTTTCTTTAAATTAATAATCCTGACTGGTTCGGTTGTTAGACCAATCATTGAGCTAATCAGCATTTCTGCGTTCCTAAGTTAAAATAGGAATACGTTTCGGATCCTGAGAGATTCAGTTTAAAAGAGGAAGGAGTAGAGTAAGTAGGAAGGTTGAATGATTCTAGTAAGAATTTGACGTGGAAGAGTGGGAGTGCCGGAGAAGGCACGACATAGATGTGCATGAGAGCGGAATTTGGTCAGCAGCTTAGTGGAAGGAAACCATTTAGATACCACTATGACTTGGAAAAGTCTAGTATCCGACGTTTAGCTTTATATGAGGCGAAGTAAAAGAATGGCAGTGATAACTATAACAGCTTTAAAATCGTCTTCATTTGAGAGTTATCTCCAGGCAAGTGAATTTTAGTATTTTGTATATTTATTATTTATTCTGGACATGTGCAGTACTGTCTATGTTATCAGTTGCTCTAAACAGCCATCTGCTGTAATTCCTGTGAAGATCACAATAAATTGAGTTTGATTTAAAACAGTCCCATCCCGTGTTATTGCCCTTGGACTGACAGGTCTGAAAGTACTTTAAGTTAGACTCTTGACATATCGAAGATTCATCCTCGTGAACGACCTCTAAGGAGGGTAGATAGACCTATTGTTTTTACACTGACGCCCGAATAAAAATGAAAGCCGATAACACAGGATAATTGTATTTTATAAAAGATTGTTTAGATAATGTAGTCATGGAAGCTATGGTAGAACAGCTGATCATAACGATAGGGATGTCGATGATGCCAGATTTTAGTTTTAATGGGATGGAATCAGCGAAAGCAAATGTTGTTGTTGTTGTTGAGACCCAGACCGTCCGACCTACCAGAAAGGTGTAAGGTAACTGTATGGACGGCCGGGAAGTGCCACCCAATTTAGACCGGAACCCAGTGGGGGAGGCATCCACAGGGACCGTACCCTCCTTCCCCTACCACCAACCTCTCGGAAGGACTTACGGACCCACATGTTTAACGTGATCGTACTCCGCATGAACACGGCGGCATTTGTGGCAGCGTGCAAATCTAGCGCGCAAACCACGGGGATACCGCACCCGAGATGGCCAACAGCACGCGGCGTTCCGAGGTGGTCACCCACCAAGTACTAACCGCGCCCGATGCTGCTTCACTTCGGTGATCTAACGAGAACCGGTGTTTTCAGCACGGTACGGCCGTTGGCCCAGCGAAAGCAAATGTGGATAACTTAGAATTTTTTTTTTTCAAAAAGAGTCAGATAATGACGAGTAAAAGTTTGCCGTTGTAGGCGATGCGTTAAACGGTGAGGCTAAGCGGTAGAGGAATATTATAGCAGAAAAGTAATGTAAAACATGGGCTGAATGTAAAGAGAAAATAGAAAGACACTTTCCTGAAAAATGGAACAAAGTGGAGTTGGAAACAGATATATAGAGTAAAGTAACAGCCGAAATAATATGTGAGGGAATTTTTAATGAGGAAAACCGAACTAATAGACAGATCAGAATTAGAAATAAGTGAGGAAAGTATGGATGGATTGTTCTATGAGAGACTGAGAACACACGTCCCAGATTTTGTCTTCGGCAGAGTGTAAGAACTTTTTAAGAGTTTTATGAAGTAGCAAGTTAATACTATGCATGACATTCTATAGAATGGAGGGACGTAAACATATTTAATTGAAATCAAGGATTTAAAAGTCGACAAATACCACAAGTAGATCCAAATACTAAATATTTGCAAAGACGAATGATAGGTCACAGGGCAGCCAAAGAGATGTCTGGCAAGAAAGAGGTGATCAGAGAAGGAATTTTATAGAATGGCAATTTAAAAGGAAGAAAGGCCATCTAAGTCCGTGCACGCAGTGAAAGTGAAAGATACTAAGTTGCCGCACGTAATAGAAAAAGTGAAAATAGTACATGGTGAGAAGTTAAGATTTTCTCAACCAGATAATTCAAACGAAAACTGCGTTGAACGAAAAACCAGTCGACGACTATTTTGATTGAAAGGAATTAGAAAGAATTGGGTTGAAAGAAAGTTACAATCGTTGGAGGTTGGGGAGTGGACGTAAATAATTTGAGACAAAAGAAATAATTTCAAAAACTGAAGTAGTAAGTGAGGAAAAAATGTGGAAGTGAAGTTAAAAGGTGATTTGAGGTTCAACAGCCAATTGAAAAGAAGTTGGTCTAGCTATCCGAGTTGGATTGAAGTGTGGAGGAGGCCCAAGGGGTACCGGAAAATAAATCCGGAAAGTACAAATTCCGAAAACGACCACCAACGCAAATTATCGCACCAAACGCGCAAAGACAAAGAATGGATATTATGTGGCGAAAGAACTACAATAGAAAAACGGAATTATCATCGCGAACTGGAAACGATAGAAACCAGAGGAGAAAAGGTGTCGGATGGATAGAAAGGACATACTAGAGTCACCGGCGACCAAAAGAATGGACGGACCTGAAGGCTTGGTCCTGAATCGAAGAGGTCGAATCAGGACCAAGCCCAAACAGAACTCCGATGGAGGTGAAACTGGGAGCGTCAGCAACTATGGGCACGACCATGCAAAGACAGGCCCCAGGTAGCCGAAGAAAGTGGATCTAGAAGCCAAGAAACTAATATGGGAATGACGGAAACGACTTCAGATATTGAAAAACAAGAAAATAAGTTTACATATATTTGAAAGTAAATTTTAAATGTAGTTTGAGTTTAAAAAGTGTTTAAAATGTAGCTTTTAAAGCATGGTATTTGCTGTGGTTTGAAATAATTTAATTAAAATTGTAATGGAATGTTTGAAGTAAGTTTTGGAAGTTAAAATTGTATTGAAATGTTTGAGATGAGTTTTAGAAGTTGAAATGTTATGATATGTTTTAACTAAGTATTTAGAAGTTAAAATTGCATTGATGTTTTGTAATAAGTTTCAGAATTGAAATGGTCGTGTATTGTGTCTTGACTAAGTTTTAGAAATGAGTAAGTGCTATTGATGTGTTTTGAATAAATTTTAGATATTAGAATATGATATTGATGTGTTTTGAATAAATTTTAAATTTATATTGATGTACTTTAGAATAGCTCTAGAGATTGAAAAATTGTATGGTGCTTTGAATAAGTGCTAGATATTAGAAACTTTTATTGCTAGGTTTTCAAATAAGTTTTAGGAGATAAATTGAATTGATGTTTTGGAATAGGTTTAGATATTGAAAATTTGTATTCATGTCCTTTGAAAAAGTTTCAAGAAGTTAAATTGTATTGATAATTTTGAAATAGGTATTAGGAATTGGTAAGTGATATTGATATGTCTGAGTAATTTTTAGAAAGTAAAGTTATACTGATGTGCTTTAAGTAGTATTTAGAAATTAAAATTAATAATGTCATTAGTATCTGCAGTATGAAAGAGGAATGATTGTAGTTTTGGGTTATATCGGATAAGCGTTTGTTTGATCCAGAGAGTAGAAGAACATTGAGGTTAAATCGCGAATATAAAGGATTTTTGCTACTGTATTAAATTGTAAAAGAGTTAGGAGTGGGAAGTTTATGCATCACGAATGTATCTTTATCAAAAGGAGGTGAGTGCATGATTTAGGTGAGTGCATGATTTCACGATTGAAGTAAATTGAGGCAGAAGAAAATGTCTCTATTTTTAAAGTGAAATAATCATAAAATCGAGGTTTGTAGTTTAATTTTGAAGTAGGTGAGTTTAAAGCAGAATGGAAATGGAATGTGTAGGTTAGTGAGATATATTATAATAGAAAATGTGTATATAAATGTAGAAGGTAGTTGACATTTATTTTCTATCGATGGATGACGTAATGATTGAATAGAAAGAATAACAATGTCAATTGATGTTATTTAGATAGAAAAAGTGATTTATGTGTAAATTGTTATTTTATGTTTCGCGATCATTTCTAGGTTACCGTCTAAGATACAATTCCTGACATGTTGTTAACACAGTCAAAAATGTTTATTTTGTCCTGTATTGAGACATATTTTAGTTACCTTGGATTATTCCAAAATTTAAGAAATGATTGAATGGGATTTTTAATCAACGACGGAAGGATCGATTGCTCTATTGGGGATGGAAGAAGTTATACCCATCTTAGATCTATCACTCTGCTATGTAAGAGAACTTGGTGATGATTTGGGTCCGGCAGACATATCCGATAGGAGACAAACGGGATGGAGTCGGAGATATAGGCACTTGGCTTTTGACTGTCGAGGAATGTAGCAAGTTTAGGTAATTTTGCACGGTCGATCCAGGACAAAATTTTATGTTGGTTGGGCCGTGAGTGAGGTCTAAATAACCTTTCGATTATTATTTTCCTGAGTTTGCATTATAATTTATGTTAATTTAAACTCACCGTTCTAAGCGGTTCGGTTGTTAGACCAATCACCGAGTTAATCACAATTTCTGAGTTCCTAAGGTAAAATGGGAATACGTTTCGGATCGTGAGAGATTCGGGAGAAAAGAGGAAATAGTGAAGTAAGTAGAAAGGGTGAATGATGCTAGTAAGAATTTGACATGGGTGAGTGGGAGTGCCGGAGAAGGAATGATATAGATGTGGATGAGTTCGGAATTTGGCCTACAGCCTGGTGGAAATAAATCAATTTAGATACCACTATAACTAGGCAGAGTCTAGTATCCGGGGTTTGACCGCAATACGAGGCGAGGTAAAAGAATGCCAGTGGTAAGCAGAAAAACTTTAAAATTGTCTCCATGTAAGAGTCATCACCATGCAAATGAATTGTAGTAGCTTGTATATGTGTAATTTATTCTGAGCGTGTTTAATACTCAGTATGGCCTGTGTAATCAGTTGCTTTAAACCGTCAGCTGGTATAAGTTCTGTAAAGTTCATAATAAATTGAGTTCGATTTAAAACAATGTCCTCCTGTGTATTGCCCTTGCAACAAAATGTCTGAATATCAAGTATTTTAAGTTAGACTTAGGTCACTTTTGACATATCAAAGATCCATCCTTAAGAACGACCTCTAAGGAGGATAAAGAGGCTTTTGGTCTTTACAAGCTATAAACAATAAGCAAGAATTTGCAGCTCCTTGGAAGATCTACAAGTGTATATAATTGGATTTGGGTACGAGTTCTTTTTTTTAAACGAACTTAAAAGCGTATCTGTCAGAAAAAAGCTTTTTCCATTTTTTATACTTTCACTCAAAATATATCCAAAACCATAAAATATAGATATAAATAGTAAGCGGCAAAGTACGTATGATGGAATTTAGTTTCTAAATTCATATTTATTTAAAAAAACTCACTTTTAGTTTTTGAGTAACCGACTTATTATATTGAATAAGTATGAAAATTTTACGTATTTAAAGTGCTTATATCTTAAAATCTAAAAGTAATAGCTATAAGCAATAAGCAAGTGTTTGTTGCTCTTTTAATACCCTATAAGTATACAATCAGTATATTGTATAGATTTTGTATATTTTTTTTTTTGTTTTGATATCGCAAAAGTTGTGTTTCATTTTACAAAATATAATTCACGCAGAACCATTTCGACCCCATCGAACTGAACTCAGGGGTGATATTTTTATTTTCGAAATTGCTTTCAAAAATTGACAAAATCTTATTTGAAAAACTTCATGCACTTAAATTGATTGATTAAATGCCAGTTTTAAACATAATTTGATGACAAAGTTAATAAATCGTTTCATTAGTCTTGAATAAACCATTTTTGATTTATTCACACATTTTTGACGCGAATCATGTTCAAGCATAACTTACTTAATCTTTGCGAATAAAATGCTGCATACAACTTAACCTAATCCTGTTTAGGTCATAATGAAACCCGAATTTTAAATTTCGGTATATGTACTGAAATATCCGGGTCAAAGATCATAATCTGACGAGAAAATTAATTTCTAAACATTCGCGTCTCAAACAGAATTTTCTACTTGTTTCCAAACTCTCGACAGAATAATTATTTTCTCTTGAAAATGCAATTTCTAAACATTATATATGTAATATTATTCTTCAACACTTTGAAATTTTACTTCCTTCATGAGGTAAAGATTTCATATGTTTAATGTATAGTTTGAAAGCATATATTTAATGGGTATATTTAATGTGTAGATAGCATATGGTGTATAGTATATATTTAATGCATATATAGCATATTTAGTGTATAGATAGCATATAATGTATAGTATATATTTTAAACATAAACATATTTAGTGTATAGATAGCATATAATGTGTAGTATATATTTAATATGTAAGCATATATTTAATGCATAGATAGATCCCAGATTTTTCTTCTGTTTTGTCTCGCAAAATACAACCAAGTTGAATTTTGACGAACACTGGCAATGAAAACATATGATATGGGCAGCACATGACTTTCACTGCGGATTATAATTCATTTTCTCTTTATTTCTTTAATAATTTGTTAAATTGAGTTTAATTGTTCAGAATAATACTCATAATTACTTGAAATGACACTGAATTTGCATTGTTAATTCAATTGTTGTTTTCATTTGGAAATTGGACGTATTTTCGGAAATAAAATGCGATAACCTGAAATATCTCAAAAAGGCTAGTCCTAGAGTAATAGGGTTGTTCTTATTCTTTCCATCGTCTAAAATCACTCATAGAACAAGCATTTCAATGATGCATTGGAGCATATGTGATCTTTTATTTCAGATTTTGACGATTTTGGGGGGCCATTTCGTCAAACAAGGCAGGTTCGGTTTTCAAAAATTATACCAAAATCTAGCAAGCACCAAGGTAACCCACATGTGACTTATTTACGAAATTTTGTGCAATTTGTCATGGCGCGTCTTGCCAACTCACAAAAGCAAAGGCGCACCAGACAACCGTGAAGCCGTATAGTGGAATTTTAGCAATTTAATCAACCATTCTAAATTTACCCAAGCAAGAAACTTTCTCAGTCTAACAGAATTGTTTGTTAGATGACATGCAGTGAATAGCAGAGGAATTAAAGGCATTTCAAATAAATCAGAAGCAAAGTAAAAATCAAAATATTATTTATTTAAATCACACTTAAGTATTTTACTTTAAAAATCAGTTATCATATTCAGAGCTTCATTTATAATAACACAATCTGCCTTTCTGCTCTGTTCAAAATTTATATAGCATACAATAATTCACTTCAATAATCATATGATTTACTTTAGATTTTAAGTTATCAATAAATACATTTGACATGAGCCTGTTAATTTTAGAAATCATTCGTCAATATGCCGGTGCTGTACGGCATTAAAATTCCCGTAAAGAAAATGTTACCTGGCTATTATACATTTCACGCTTTTCAGAAAATACCTCTCATCAGATGTGCACGATTTTAAGTAGAACAAAGTTCTCAAAAGGACACGAGGAGGGATAAAGAGTCCAAAACTTTAAGTATTAGCCATCAGTCGATTTTACACACCGAACGAATTGGAATAGCTACTTCAAAGCTCGGCGTCGATGTCGAATAGATTCCTGGAATGGAAAAAATATATTTTAGAAAATGTACAGAATAATTAATGTAAGTATCCAGGATCTTCTTCAATCATCTCCAGAAATGCAGGGGCGGTTTCCTTCAGAACCAAAATGCCCATCTCCGCCAGTTAGCCATTTCGGCTAAACGCCTTTTGTCTCTTTTCTAGACAAACTTTCGATGCGACTTTTCAGTCGAAATTTTCCAGCTCGAAGAGAGAGAAGTGTGGGTCGCCTGAGCCCACGCAAAAGTTCTCCTTCGCAAAAATGCGCCTCTTCCTGATTGGACGGCGCGCTCTCCTAGCAACAAGTCAGCAAAACGTCACGCTTCTCGGCCAGACACTAAGTCCAGACAATCCAACGATTTCACGACGAAATGCGCTTTTTAATGCGATTTCAATGGAAACAAGTGTTAGCGAAAAACACAGCACAGGCACGAACGGAGAGAAGGATGTTTCTCTCGCAAAAAATACAAAAGGCTCATGGCGCAGAATTGCGACATGACAGCTCTCCCCTTCTGGGAAGCAAAAATTTTCCGCACACAGTGAGGAAAATTTTTCTCTCACTTAAAAACACAAAAACACAAAAATTTACAAAGAGTTTTAGGAACCTGTAAGTGTAAAATAATTTAAAACAAAATTTTGGGCGAGAAAAGTGCGATCGTTCACCTCTCTCAAAAGCAACAACACTGTAGATCTGAATGACTGGCCAAGCCACTCATCACCACAGGTAAAGATCAAAAGAAAACCAAAAGGATGACAAGGCGTCACCACATCTTAAAGGAACCTTTACAAAAATTCACATTTAAATTACACTTAAATCAGAAAAATTTGTCAAGGCAATTTGCCTGACACACAATATCTCAATCGACAACATTGAGATCAACCAGGTGATATGAAAAATAAAATATGATATAATATGAATTTACAAACTTAACAATATAAACAATTAAAAAATTTCAAAATTTCAAACATTTGTCACTTTCAAAACACACGAGTGACACAAAAATTCTTAAAGGATTAATTATTTTGAAAATTAATTTTTAAATTAAATTGTCATATTCAGGTAATGAGATTTTTTTACTCATTCAAAAATTTGTCTCACTCTTTGAGAATAAGGTCACTTTCAATATTTCCATTTTTCAATTTCAATTTTTCCTTTCAAAACTTTCATTTAATCTTAACTTTCACTTTAAATTACTTTCAAATTCAACATATTAACTTTAATTTACATTTATCTTCAATTTTTCAACATTTCAACTTTTCATCATTTATTCAACAAATTTAACATTAACTTTTATTCAACTTATTTTTGTCATTAAAACAATTCAGAATTTTCTCATTCTGACTCAACTTTCATAAATTATTTTAAATTATTCATTTATATTTACATTATTCAATTTATCTTAAAATTTCAGTTTACTTTACTTTTAACAAAATCTCTGAAATAACTCAACAAGTGACCACTTTATGTCACAAAAGAAAAATTTACATTTATATACATTTGTCTACTGAGAGAGAGAGAAGGAGAAAAATTTCTCCTGAAATTCACGTCAGTTGTGTAAAAGAGCAGGAACACATCTAAAGAGCAACCTCGGCGGGGACTAACGAGTTGCCAAAAACAGAAAAAGGGAGGTGTAAAAAGAAAAAAAATACTCGCGTGCAGGAAGCGATTGCAGCAGAAACAGGACGCCAGGACATGCCTCAGAAGCAACGGATATCATCAAAAATTTTTTTGTACAGCTTGCGCTGATCCCATCATCATCATCTTCTTCATCATCATCATCCTCATAGCTTCACCAGTTTCCCACCTGGCCAATCACAACCGTCCTAGGTAGGCTCGGAGCAAGTTGTCGTCCAGGACTCCAGTCCTGCCACAAAAGTTCGGAACTTTAATTTGCTAAGCTGCTTCTTCGTCTGTGATCCAATGTAAATATGTCCATGTTTGCGTCCACCAGCCAGCTTTCAGAAAAGGAGGTTGCAGCATAAGAATATGATGACTAACTGAAATGTGTGTAGATGTTTGAAAACTGCTGGTCAAAAAAAAAACAACAATGTGAAATGGAATTTCAAGAGAAAAGAATTTCAACAAAACATCAGCCAAAAATTTCACCTCTCTCAGCAACAAAGATTCAAAAACATTTTTCAAAAGGGATCATTTACTTTTGATCTTCAAAAAAATTTCATTAAATTTTCAAAAATTTTCAATTTCAAACTTTTCATTTTCAAATTCAAATTACTTAAATTCTTTATATTTACTTTATATTAATTTCAATTTTAATTTCAATTTTATTTTAACAAATCATTTACTTTCCATTATTTATTTTTTTTCCAATATTCAAAATTTTCCTCAGAATTCAAAATTTTCTCCCTTTTACTTAGGGGAACAATTCAATTTACCACCACCATTTTAATTATTTTCATTCAAGAACTTAACAAAATAATCAAACATTTTTTTTACAATAAAACACATCAATATAATCAAAGTCAATCAAAACAAGACTCTCGAAAAATTTTAAAGTCCAAAGAGAGTCAATTAACAAAATTACCAATTATTTAAATTATAATATAAACATTCATAAATTATAGTTCACAAAATCAATTACTTTTACTTATTTACTTTTTACTTTAAATGCAAGATTTCCAATAAATTTTAAATCACAACAATTTTTTCATAAATTCTATTTTAAAAGACAATATTGAAATATAAAAACTTAAACAAGTATAAACTTTAACTAAAAATGAAATCTTTCTTGCAAAATTTAATTTCTGAAAAATTGTGAACTCAACTAAAATTTAATATTGTGAAAATCTTTGATTCCTCAGATTATAAGGTGTACGTGTATTTCTGTTTGTCATATAATACTGATTTTGGTGTGGTATATAATTATTTCTAAAGTTATTGTTGTAAATGATTCTTCCATTTCCTCTATTATCAAGGTTATTTGAATTATTTCTAGGTGTGAAATGTTGGCTTTTATTAGCATGAAAGTTTGATCTAGTATGAACAGCATTTTCATTTACCCTTTTATTTGGCAAATTAAATCTTACTCTTTTCACAGTCTTTTTGTTTTGAGATTTTTCTGAATTTCTTGATAAACAAGATTTTAGTTTCACAGAGTCTTTCTCAGCGGTGATCACAGGAGTAAGTTTATTTGACTTAGAGTTCAATTTTTGAGTTTCAGTAGTTTGTTTTGAAAATTTTTGCAATTCCTCTCTTCTTGGAGGTAAAAGAGTCAGTCTGTTCACATGAACCAGTTGTTCATTTTTGGGATTCATTACATGTTTTATTAAAAAATTGACAGCAGAAGTTTGTTTTATCACTTTAAAAGGGCCTTTATTAAAAGAGCTCAGTTTTCTTGACTCGCCTTGAGGCAAAAAGGGAGTGTAAAGATACACTAAATCACCAACTTTAATATTGGGCATCTTTGCTTTCTTATGCTGTTGTAAAATTTGTGAATTTTCAGCTTTTTCTAAGTTACTTTTTACCACATCATATGTTCTTTTAAGTCGGAATCTCATGTCTTCCCCATAATCATATGTTGATTCATATGTCGGAGGTTTAAATCCAGCAATCAAAGTATTTGGAACTGTTAAATCTCTACCATAGAGTAAATAAGCAGGCGATTCACCCGTAGAAGCATGTATGGCATTTCTATGTGCTAATAAAGCAAAGTGGATCAGATTGTCCCAATTATCTTTATCGTTATATGCAATATTTTTCAAGGATCTGATCAAAGTACCATTTAATCTTTCAACACAACCGTCTACAGATGGCATGTAGGCAGTAGTAGTATTCTTTATTATTCCTAATTTCTTATAAAAACATCTTGCTGTTCTAGAAACAAAATTCGTCCCTTGATCCGAGACGATGAATTTGGGTATACCATGCTGAGCCATGTAGTGCTCTAAGCAACTTAAAATGTCTTCAGTTTTAATTGAAGCCAAGGGATATGCTTCAGGCCATCTTGTAAAATAGTCAGTTATGACAAGTATAAATTTATTTCCAGATCTTGATATAGGTAATGGTCCAACACAATCCATGGCTATTCGCTCAAATGGATATGTGGATCTTGAAAATTTTTGAATGGGTGCTTTGTTATTTCTAAAACCACGATTTACCACACAAATTTCACATGAGGCTACATAATTTTGTGTTTGGGAATACATTCCCTGCCAAAAGTATTTTCTACTTACAGAAGCTAAAGTTCTTCTAAATCCACAATGTGCGTAAGTAGGGCAATCATGATGCAGCCATAAAATTTCAGACACAAGTTCCTGCGGAACAACAACTCTTTCCTGTTCTTGGTGTCTACGCTTAGGGTGTCTATGAGTACACCACAGTATATCATCTTTTCTAAAAAATACCAAAGTTTGTGGGTAAGGTTTTATGTTTTTATCTAAGAGATCTATAATTTTATTGCACCTTGGGTCAGATTTTTGAGCATTCTTAATTCTTATGAGCAAGGTAGGACAAGTAAATGTTTGTTCCAATTGACCACTTTGTATGTTATTTTCATTTTGCATTTCACTTTCATTATTATTAACAGCACAAATTTCATTTACTTCATTAGTATTGGCTGGATTCAAATTGACTTCTGATTCTCTTATATTGCTACTATTAAAATTTGGATTTACACTTGGAAAATTCTGATTAACATTCTGATCTATAACTTTATATTGTGACACAAATCTTTGTGGAATATTGTCAATAGTATTTGTACATTCATCTACATTTCTCGACATATAATCAGCAACCACATTTGCTTTTCCTGGTTTATGTACTATTTGATAATCAAATTGTGATAGAGATGCAATCCATCTAGCCAATCTAGATGTAGGATCTTTTAATTTAAATATAAAGGACAAAGATTTTTGGTCACAAAAAATTGTAAAAGGTTTTCCAATTAAATAGTGTTTATAATAGTTAGTAGCCCATACAACGGCTAATGCTTCTCTTTCGACAACACTATATTTACATTCAGCTTCATTAAGTTTACGACTAGCATAAGATATTGGATGCAAAATTTTATTTTCATCTTCTTGGGACAAATAGCAGCCTAAAGAGTGATTTGAAGCATCAGTATGTAAAATAAATGGTTTTCTAAAATCTGGAAGAATCAAAATTGGTTTTGACAAAAGTTTTCCTTTTAAAATTTCAAAAGATTTTTGAGCTTCATTAGTCCAAATAAATTTCTTTTTACTTTCATTATTCTTAGTCTTCAATAATTCTGTCAATGGCAGTGTCAGTTCAGCATAGTCTTTTATGAATTTTCTATAGAATCCAGTGAGTCCAAGAAATTGTCTCACATTCTTAATTGATTTAGGAATTTTAAATTTTTCTACAACTTCCAAATTATGAGTATCAGGTTGTACTTTTCCATTTGATACCAAAAATCCAAGATACTTAATTGTTTTTCTGAAAAAATGGCATTTACTTGGCTTTAATTTTAGACCATGTTTACTTAATCTTACAAAAATTTCTTCTAGTTTTTTCAAATGTTCTTCGAATGTTCTTGAAGCGACTATTATATCATCTATATAAATTCCAGATATGCCAGCCAGCACCAGAGACATCAGTCTCTGAAAGGATGCGGGCGCATTCTTAAGACCAAAAGGAGTTCTGGTCCATTCAAAATGACCGTCAGGTGTTGAAAAAGAAGTTTTTGGATAATCATTAGGATGTAAACACAATTGGTAAAATCCACTGGTTAGATCCAGAGTCGAAAAATACAAGGCTCCAGACAAATTATCGATTAATTCCGATATATTCGGAATCGGATAGTTTTCTACAATCGTAATTTTATTTAACTTTCGGAAATCGGCTACTAACCTATAACTTCCATCAGGTTTCTTAACAAAAAGCACTGGAGTATTGTAAGGAGAAGTACTTCTTTGGATTATTTTGGCATCTAACAATTCGTTGACCTGGCGTGAAAGTTCTTTCTGTAAATTGTGTGGAATGCGGTATGGCTTCTGCCTAACAGGTATGTCAGACTCAAGATTAATTTCGTGCAAAATAGTGTCACATCCAGACAATTCTTTCATATTTTTAGCAAAAACATGTTTATATTTACTTAATAATTTCAAAAGCAAAGTTTTTTGTGTATAATTCATATGTTTCAAATCAAAATCTCCTCCCCATGCATCAAATGTTTCGTTTTCTTCAATACAGTTTTCAATGTCAACTCTATTATTTATGTCAATATCAGATTCATGGATGTTTTCGAAAGTTCCCAATTTCATACCTTTGTTTATATAAACAATTTTCTCAGATGGATTTGCAACTCTTGCATACAAAAAGTCATTTTCAGGAATTTTGTGGATGCTTCTGGCTACGAAAATTTTGTTTGCAGAAAATTCTTTATTATTGATAGGTTCAAGTAAAATTGTCGTGTCTTTCTTAATTTTGTAATTTCTTTTTAATTTAATAAAAGACTCAGAAAATGGTTTTAAAACACATTTCTTAAATGCTTTGGCAATACCTATTGCCTTGTTTTGTTGTGAACTTCCTTCATCATGTTTATCACAATCTGTCTGAAATATTTCATTGTCACTGGTATTGTCTTTTGTCAAAAATCTGTCTGTATGTACATTGTCATTCATCTGTCTTTCATATAAATCATTTTCACATTCAATATTTGACCTTTCATTTCCATTTGCCTCAAAATTTCTAAAATCTACATCTCTAAATTCATTGTGAAAATTGTTTTGTTCAAATAAATATCCATTATTATATCTATTTTCATATCCTCTAAAATTTCTTGAAAAATTTGTGTCTTTGGATCTATAATCCACATCATTTGTAAAATTGTAATTTCTTCTGTCAAAATCATGGCTTATTGCATAACTATGGAATCTTTGAAATTGCACATCATCAGAAATCACCGTAAAACTTTGTGATTCGGTAAATTCAGTAAAGGGAATACTACAGTACAAGAAATTCACACGTTTATGTCTATAAGTAATTGTCACTTGTTTCTCATGTAGAAATGTACTTCCTAAAATCATGTTGTACCTTCCTGGGGCAGGTGTATTTAAAATGCAGCATTCAATCATATCTCTTTCATTTCCAATAATAATGGGAAAAGAAGCTTTTCTCTCAACCAAAATGTTCTGACTTCCAATTCCTCTCAGAATCGTGGATGTATGTTTTAATTGTACTTTTCTCGGGTTGATTTTGTGTAAAGCATCACTATAGATAATGTTTATAGAACTTCCAGTGTCGATTAATGCATTTAGTTTGACATCTTCAACAAAAACGTGAATAATAGGAAAATTGTTTTGGCAAGGAGTTTCGCTTTCCGTCATGAAACTAATTTCAGAATCTGTTTTATTAAATTTTGGAGATTGAAAGTTTGTTCTTAAATTCTGTCCTCTAAATTGTCTTCTATTACCAAATCTATTATTAAAATATCTGTTATTTCTTCTATATCCAAAATTATTGAAGTTTTGAAATTTATAATTGTCAAAAGAATTTCTAAAATTTGAAAAATTTCTTCTCTGGAAATTTGAATTTCCATATGAACTGTTACGAAAAGGTCTTCTAAAAGCTAGAGAGTTCTTTCTTGGAGAATAATTTTGATATGGACTTTTAACATACCACTCTTCTTCCTGTGAGGCAACCGGAGTTCTTCTTTGACTGAAACGGTTTCTATTTTCAGATCTTTTGGATGGTGTAGAAGTTCTGAAAGATGTTGATGGTTTATGTTTCTTCTTTACTGGAATATCTTCCCAATCTTCCTCTTCCAATTCATTTTCCTTGTATCTGCTTGTAGAGGACGTATCCAATAGGGATTCCTCGAAACTGGAGTTGCTCTTTTCCAGATCTTCTCTTATTTCATTCAGTCTTTTCTTTCTTTTCTCTGAGTTCTCACTGAATTTTTTTCTTAACTTCTCAAATTCTTTCTTCTTTGAATTCAATTCTTTCTTCAGCTCTTCAATTTCATGTTTAGGGTCTTTTTCGATTCTCACAGCATTTATGTCCTCTGTCATTTCTTCCAGCTCTTCATTCTGCACTTCTTCTTCCAGAATGGCAATTTCTTTCGCAGCTTCAAATGACTGTGGATTTGCAGATAAGACAGCTTTTCGAAAAATGATTTTCAACCCTTTTTTAAAAGCATTCACTAAAATAGCAGTTCTCAAGGAATCTTCATTATCAGACACTACATCTTGCGGAAAAGCAACATAGGATTCGGCTTCTATGCGATTCGCATAATCACGTACGCTTTCATTTGTCATTTGTTTACAGTTGACCAGGGAAGCGACATTCTTGGCAATATTTTCTTTTTTCATAAAATTGTCCCTGAGTGTATTCACTAATTCTGAAAAATTCGTGCTTTGGTTTAATTTTGGAATTGATTTAATCAGTCTTTCTGCCCTACCAGACAATTTCAACTTCAGAACGACAATTTTATCTTTGTTTGACCAGTCTGCATGGTCAGCGACAAGCGAGAATTTCTCCTAAAAGTCCTGAAAAGATTCACCCGCATTACCAGCAAAACCTGGAATGGATCCAAGAAACTGAGATCCAACACCAATTTTCATTTTGTTAGAGTCTCTGACAGCGGAAGCTGATCTGCCCGAGTTTGGAGAAAGTCGTGGTGGAGACACCGAAGGAACACGGTTCACTGAACTCGGCTGTGCAGAGGAGTCTCTACTCCTGCTTGCTCTCGTATTTCTAGATTTAGGCATTTTAGCACAAGGTTTTTCACCGACACAGATTCTAATTTATCACGAAGCACAGTTTATTGTGGAAAATTGATTTCACCTTCGCTTAAATCACTTATTTATGTATAGGCAGAGCACCGAAAAACACTACGTGTAACTTTTTTCACTTTTTGTTCATTATCATGAACTTCGAATCACTTTTGCATGTGCACAGAACTTTTGTATTCACTTTTCAAAATAAATGTATGCACTTCATGTATTTACCTTTTAATGTGTGTGTATTTGGAAATTTCAATTATATCATACATCATATATCATATAGAACTTTGTATATTTATGTATGTCAAATACCTCAAAATATATGTGTAACACAATTTCAATATGTAAAATGCAAATTCAATCATGCAAACAATACTCTGGTGCATCTGGGCTTATGTGCTTTTGCACTTATTACTATATGACACATAAATAAAAATTTTCATGCCCATTAAACTCAAATATTTTGCATCACTAAAAAACTTTTTAACTTACTTCGAACATTTTATTCTGCAATACTTAAATAACACAAATCAATATTTTATAGTTTGATATGCCTTCAACAAAATTTAAATTTGCTAACACTGATGTACTCTGAGAAAAAAAAAAGGGCACGAGCACCAATTTGTCATGGCGCGTCTTGCCAACTCACAAAAGCAAAGGCGCACCAGACAACCGTGAAGCCGTATAGTGGAATTTTAGCAATTTAATCAACCATTCTAAATTTACCCAAGCAAGAAACTTTCTCAGTCTAACAGAATTGTTTGTTAGATGACATGCAGTGAATAGCAGAGGAATTAAAGGCATTTCAAATAAATCAGAAGCAAAGTAAAAATCAAAATATTATTTATTTAAATCACACTTAAGTATTTTACTTTAAAAATCAGTTATCATATTCAGAGCTTCATTTATAATAACACAATCTGCCTTTCTGCTCTGTTCAAAATTTATATAGCATACAATAATTCACTTCAATAATCATATGATTTACTTTAGATTTTAAGTTATCAATAAATACATTTGACATGAGCCTGTTAATTTTAGAAATCATTCGTCAATATGCCGGTGCTGTACGGCATTAAAATTCCCGTAAAGAAAATGTTACCTGGCTATTATACATTTCACGCTTTTCAGAAAATACCTCTCATCAGATGTGCACGATTTTAAGTAGAACAAAGTTCTCAAAAGGACACGAGGAGGGATAAAGAGTCCAAAACTTTAAGTATTAGCCATCAGTCGATTTTACACACCGAACGAATTGGAATAGCTACTTCAAAGCTCGGCGTCGATGTCGAATAGATTCCTGGAATGGAAAAAATATATTTTAGAAAATGTACAGAATAATTAATGTAAGTATCCAGGATCTTCTTCAATCATCTCCAGAAATGCAGGGGCGGTTTCCTTCAGAACCAAAATGCCCATCTCCGCCAGTTAGCCATTTCGGCTAAACGCCTTTTGTCTCTTTTCTAGACAAACTTTCGATGCGACTTTTCAGTCGAAATTTTCCAGCTCGAAGAGAGAGAAGTGTGGGTCGCCTGAGCCCACGCAAAAGTTCTCCTTCGCAAAAATGCGCCTCTTCCTGATTGGACGGCGCGCTCTCCTAGCAACAAGTCAGCAAAACGTCACGCTTCTCGGCCAGACACTAAGTCCAGACAATCCAACGATTTCACGACGAAATGCGCTTTTTAATGCGATTTCAATGGAAACAAGTGTTAGCGAAAAACACAGCACAGGCACGAACGGAGAGAAGGATGTTTCTCTCGCAAAAAATACAAAAGGCTCATGGCGCAGAATTGCGACATGACAAATTTATTCAATTAGCCTTTTAGCTAGAGTGAATACATATGGTTTTTGTGGGCCATTTGGGGAAAAAATGGCAGGTTGTTTTATGCCGGAGATTTGCAAAATCTACCATCACCAGACCACAAGTGACATATCTACAAAATTTTATGAAATTTGGTCCATTGGTTGAGTTGCAGTAGATAAATCCATTGCACAGACAGGCATACACACACACACACACACACAGACGTCACGCTAAAAATATACTTTTCATATTCTAGGGGCCTCCAAAACAGTAAATCCGTCAAAAACTCGAGCTGCTTTCTGCGATTCCAATAATTTTCATATACACTGGATATTAGGACCTTAAGAACACGAAAGAAGTCTTTTTTAGCGTCACGTCTGTGTGTGTGTGTGTCTGTGTCTATTTATATCTCTATGTGTGTGTCTGTTTGTGAAATGTGTATCCACTCTAACTCAAAAACTAGTTGGCTAAATTTCATATACTTTTGCAGATAAGTCTCTTGTGGGTTTACCTGGTGCTGATTAGATTTTGATACGATTCGTGATAAAAGGACCTTCCACTTTTGCAAAATGCCAGACAAAAACGTATGTATTCACTCTAGCCAAAAAACTTGTAGGTCAGCTGTCGTAAAATTTGGTAGATAAGTCACTTGTGGGTAACTCTGGTGCTGATTAGATTTTGGTACAACTCGTGAAATAAGATCTTGCCTTTCATTGTGCAGTGACCTACAAAAATCGTCGTAATCTAAAATAAATAACGTGTGCTCAAATGCATCAATTAAATGCTTGTTTTATACGTAATTTTGATGATGAATATAATAAGATCAACTTCATTACTATAAGATTAGAATATTCTATGGATACTTTAGTTTTTTTGTAACTTTTCTTTCCTGCCTTTGAAAATACACCCAGTTACCAAATGAATGAAAACGATAATTGAATTAAAAATGCAAATCGGTGTAATTTTAAATAATGATGCCTATTATTTTGTGTAAACTCACTTTAATTTTTTTTTAATAAAATAAAGAGAAAAGTCTCTAAGGAAAGTCATATGCTGCCCACATCAGATTTTTGTTTATGAGCGTGATTCACTTTTTTATTGTCTGAACTAATCAAGTTCCATTAATAGTAACAAGAAATTGAGTACGAGCATACCGCTGTCTTTTGTTGTAGATAATATTTTTTTTAATTTTCAACCTTATCGGACTAGATCGTCCTGGGTCACCCAAAAGGATTAATTATTTGTCAAAAGGCCCGAAATAAATAAGTTCCAATAATCACAGTAACATTTAATTTGGTATCGTGTTGTCTTTTGTGGTGGATTTTAATTCTTTTGGTTTACAGCTTTATCGAGCCAGCTCGTCCTGGGCCTGCAATTAATGTACTAGTTTTCGAAGAATAACTCGAGAACAGGAAGTTCAAATTTGGTATATCGTTGTCTTTTATGGTATACGTAGATTCTTTGGATTTTGAACATTACTGAGGCAGCCCGTCCTGAGCCCGCCATATAAATGTACTCAATTTTCGGTGTAGAAAGCCCAGACCCCACGACTAACCCGAAGGCTTATGTCAATTTTCAGTGTGTCATGAATTAATTTTCTGCTGGATACCATGCTGTAAAGGTTTTATTTACTGGATAGGGATACTTTGGGCATCTGTGTTGATGTTACTATAGCATCGTTCGCTCCGGCGAAGTAGATTAAATTGAAATGCGCCGACTTTGAATAGGAATAGCGTGTCTCTCCAAAGTTGTGAGAGTATAGTATCAAGAGATGAAGATGAAAATAAACAGTTTCTCAAGCATGGAATAGATGAGGTATCGTTTGAAAAGATATAACAAACTTTTATTGTAGACTCTCGAGATATATATAAGTACAGAATAACATTCTATGGGGCGAGGGCTTGTGAGTTAGCAGCGCTATAGAAGTGCGACCTGCTCCTCCAAAAATCGTCTGGCGTCCCACAAATGCGCGTCTCTTTCGGGTATATATTCTGGTCCAAAATTTGAGGACCACCCAGACCAAGGTCTTTGGAATGTTTCCCAAGCTCTTCATATCAGAGACCACCTAACGGTCCCCTCTGGAATTAGTTCTCCCTTCTCTGATGACGGCTTAAAATGGGTGTATTTCTCCGAAATCAGACTGTGATGACAGAGCTTTATAACCTTGTTTTCCAAAACTGCAATGCAGGCGGTCTTAAGGTGTATGAACTCTGAAACTGTTCTGAAAATGGCTGAAAATAGACTCGAATAAATGACGGGTTCCTCACACGGAGTAACTGAAAATATCATATCTGGCACTTCACTGCATTTCGTAGTATCTTCTATGTTTTGGATTTTGCACCATACCATCTTAACTCTTCCTGGACTTGTCATAGAAGTGTATTCGTTTTAGGGGGATAAATTGAGTACCGGAGCAGTTAGAAAATCCAAATTTTGCATTTCGTAACCATATAAGTATGCATTTAAGTTAAAGACATTTTAATAAACATATTTAAATATAAATAAAGTTAATAATATATTTAATAAAAATATAATTAAATATATATAAATTTACATACATAAAGTTACATACACATGGCAAAATGGTTAACGATTGCCTTTACCTTTAGGTGAATGGTACGATCTTGTCATTCCACATGACAAAATGGTGTACTTTAAAAACTACGTTTCTGGATTCTACTTTAAAAATTTTTTCCCAATAATTTTAATTTTAAAAACAGTTTTTGACAATATTATGATATTATACTGCATAGCTTATTCATCTAAAACAGCATGGCGAATCGAAAAATATTTAAATATCCCTAAAACTATTTGAAATCTTTCCATTCTTATTTTTACAAGTGGAAAATATTTTCGCTGAATTTTGCGATGTACGTGAAAGAAACATAAATGAATTTCTTCCTACTTATATGCCTCGGCATATTATATGCTGTGTATATGTTTCGCACGCACATCTGTCTGGGATATTTGAAATCACTTTTGAATTTTTGAGAGGGAAAAGAGTCAAGAATATTTTATATTCTTAAAGCAAGAAAGCATAGTTTGTGAAAGTTTTCATTTTAGTAAAGTGAAACGTTTCAGTAAAAAAGTTTGAATATATCGAATTTAATATATCACATTAGTCTGGTTTAGAAAGAATTATTATCTGTCTATAAGGGGAAAATTGTTCAGCGTGTATACTTCAAAATTCAAAGTAGAGTATATTTACTTTTTCCTGAAGTAAATTGTTGTTGTTGTTGAGACCAAGACCATCCGACCTATCAGAAAGGTGTAAGGTAACCGTTTGGACGACCGGGAAGTGGCAACCAATTTAGACCGGAACCCAGTGGGAGAGGCATTCACAGAGACCGTACCCTCGTTCCCCTACCACCAACCTTTCGGAAGGACTTACGGACTCACATGTTTAACGTGATCGTACTCCGCATGAACACGGCGGCAGTTGTGGCAGCGTGCAAATCCAGAACGCGAACCACCGGGTTACCGCGCCGGGTTACCGCGCCGGGTTACCAGCACGCGGTGTTCCCAGGTGATCACCCACTCAAGCACTAACCGCGTCCGATGCTGCTTGACTTCGGTGATCTAACGAGAACCGATATTTTCAGCCGTTGGTTCTTCCTGACGTAAGTGTATATGTACCTTATAGCGTGGTGTTGGCAGAACCGATAACTTGGTATTTGGATTGTAGTGTAGCTGTCAGTAGCTTTGGACCGAGTTCTAAAATTATAGTTCCTCGCAAAACTTCCAGTCACTGTTTTTGTACTTGTAGAACACCTGTAGTTATAACAGGGCGGGTAATAATGGAAAATGGTAACATTTATGGGCCGATAATCCCGCTCCGTTCTACAATCATAAATCTGATGTGGGCTGCACATGACTTTCCTTCTGATGTGGGCAGCACATGACTTTCCTTATATAATGCAATGAATTTACTACTTTTACACTAAAAGAAAATATGTTATTCTTATAGTGGATACCTATATTATTTCTAAGATATTGATACTTCGTCAATTAGTCGTCATTTTCATTGATTTAGCGTCATTTTTAACCATTTGGCGAGATGTTTGTTAATTTGGCAACATTTAAAAAGTCGCCAAGTTAGCGACATTCCGCAAAACTCGTCGCTAAAATCCCGCCAAGCGCTATGGATGGAGAAATAAGTTATTCTTATAGCAGATTGGCGTTCAAATACAAGAGTATTACTCAAAGTATACGTTTTTGTGAATGGAATTTTGAGAAATAAGTTATTCTTATAGCAGATTGGCGTTCAAATACAAGAGTATTACTCAAAGTATACGTTTTTGTGAATGGAACGAACTAGATCCACGAGAATGATGTCACCAAATGTATCGCATGATATTACATATGAAAATTCAACATGTTTCTCAACAGTTAATATATTTTTTAATGTATGGGATTTTTTTTATAAATTTATTTTTAAAATGTGCAATATCTCGTGAATGGTTCATGTTAGCGTTCTAAAGTTTATGGTAATCGTTTTCAAGGAAAAAATTACATGAGAGATGTATATTTGCTTAACTATATTAAAGGTTTTGATTTTTGGATGAATTTTTCAAAATTTCACTCGCAAATTTAGGGAAATCTGAACATCCGATTGTGTTTAAAAACAATAGGCTTCCAGCATTCACGGATTGCAATTTCTGTACTAAATTTCATTCAAATCGCTCCATTTGTTCCTGAGATATCTTCTCAACAGACTCACTGACACACATACACACACAAAGAGAGATAGATAGATAGAGAGAGAGAGAGAGAGACATCAACTTAAAAATATTCGATTCTTGATCAGAGACGATTGTAACGGGCTTTACCGTCGAAAAGTCTAATTCGAATTTTCGACACCGTCACAATACTTGCCACAATATTTTACTTTCCTTATATACATCATATGTATATAACGAAATTAAAAATCTGATGTGGGCAGCACAATATAATGCAATGAATTTACTATTTATACAGCCAAACAATAATGTTTAAGATCCACGGTACTGTGTTTTTATCGTTCAATTGTACATTCGGCCATTTTCCAGATGACAACATGCAAAACTTTTTCAAAATGCCCAATTAGCTTATATATCGCGCAGCTCTAAATAAATAATTATCAGTACTGAAAGCATCCTCAATAAGCGATATAGTATATATATTAAAAAATAATTAATTCATTAAATAGGCGTCATTTTTATTAATTTAGCGTCAGTTTTGCAATTTTAACGATGTTTTTGTCTATCCAGTGCGAAATATCGCAAAGTTGGCGATACTTTCCTAAATTATTTACCAAGTTCGCCATATGCATCACTAAGTATTACAGACAAATGGAAAGAAGATCATTTATTACATACTAGATGATATGCACGTCATATGACGGAAGTCATAATTGAAATCGCATTTGGCGTTATTTTTATCAATTTAGCGACATTTTTGTCGTTTTGGTAACATATAAACTAGTTGCCGAAGTCCTGCAAAATTTCTCTCCAAACATTACGGACGGACGGACTGTGAAATGGGTTATTCATATAGTTTACTCTTATGCTATTTCCAAGATATTGAACTCTCATTAATTAGTTGTCATTTTCATTGATTTATCATCATTTTTTTCAATTTTGCGACATGTTCGTTAATTTGGCAACATTTAAAAAAAGTCTCCTAATTATCGATATTCCTCCAAAATCTCACCAAGCATTATGGACAGAGAAATAAGTTATCCTTATAGCAGATAAATGACTGTTGGCGTCCAACTACAAAAGTATCATCCACAGTATATTTTCTCATGAGTGGAACGAGCTAGATCCCCGATAATGATGTCCACAAATTTATCTCATGATACTGGTATTATTTATGAAAAGTGAGCATATGTCACAATAGCTAATATTTTTTTATTTTATATGATTTTTTGATAATTTTCTCATGGTAGAGTTCTAAAATTTATCTCAATCGTTTTCTACTGGAAAATTATGTAAGAAATGACTATTTACACAACTTTATTAAGCCTTTAAATTTTTTGACGATTTCACTCGAAATTTTTGGCGGGTTCTGAAAGTTCGATTGCGTATAAAACCAATAGAATTCCAATATTCACAGGTTGTAATTTTTGTACCTAATATCCTTGGAACCGCTCCATTCATTCATGAGATATTGTTTCAACAGTCTTACTGACATACACACACACGCACACACACACAAACACACACACACGCACATACACACACACACACAGACATCATCTCAAAAACGTGTGATTCGTGTGCTCAGGGATGCTTGAAACGTGCTTTCCCGTCGAAAACTCGAATTCGAACTTTCAATTCCGTCACAATATTTTCTTTTTACATTATACTATGTATATCAGGAAAGTAAAAATTTTAAATTTTAAATATATATATATATATATATTAAGCCCAGTTGAACTGATATCGGCTCTAAATGGCATGAATTCTTTTTCCAGCTGAGGAATATTAGCATTTTAGATTTAATTTTAGAAGAATTAAAGATTGTTTATTGCACAAAATTTTAATCTCTGCCTTTCAGAAACTTCCACAGTTATTTCAGAGGATCCTGCTTGAACTTTAATAAGAAAAGGCGGGGTATGTAGGCCAGTAATACGAAGTATACGATTTTATAACTATAATAGTTTAATTTAATACAATGCACCTTAATTGTTTGCATTTTGTTTTATAGTTAATATTGGAATTATTGATAGATTTAACTGATTAAATTATATTGTAATTTCATAATGAAGTATATAATTTTTTCATATGATGTTTTACGGTTGTTCTAGAGGCTACTAATAAAAATCTGATCAGGGAAGCACATGAATTTCGTGACATCGTGCAATGAATTTACTTTTTCAAAATGAAAAAATTACGTACCAAGTCTAAGACACAATATTTTCAATTTACATTTAGGAATTATCCGGATGGCAACATGAAAATTATTACACAATACTCAATTAACTTACATGTTTTACAAATCTAACTTGATAATTATCGATATGGATAGCATCCGCAATAAGCAACATAACCCGTATACTAAAATATTTTAATAATTAATTCATCAATGTGACGTCATTTTAGATAACTTAACGTCATTTTTGATATTTCAACAATATTGTTGCCAGTTGGCATAATTATAAAAAATCTGATGTGGGCAACACATGACTTTCTTAATATAATGTAATGAATTTACTACCTTTACAGTAAAAAAAATAGGTTTTTCTTATAGTAGATACTAATATTCTTTCCAAGATATTGAATTTTCGAGAATTAGTCGTCATTTTCATTGATTTAGCGTCATTTTTATCTATTTGGGGAGATTTTCGTTAATTTGGCATCATTTCAATTTTTTGTCGCCAACTTGGCGGAATGACGCCAAGTTGGCGACATTCCGCTAAATTCGTCGCCAAAATCTCACCAAGCGTTATGGACGAAGAAATAAGTTGTTCTTACAACAGATAAATGACTATTGGCGTTCAAATACAAAAGTATTACTCAAAGTATCTTTTTCAATGAATGGAACGAGCTAGATTCACGAGAATGATATCACCCAATTTATCGCATGGTATAACATGTGAAAAGTGAACATGTTTCTCAATAGGAAATATTGTGTTTCCATTTTATATGACATTTTGATAATTTTTTTGAAAAATGTGCAATATCTCGAGACCGGTTCATGTTAGCGTTCTAAAATGTATGTCAATCGTTTCCTAATGAAAAATTACATAAGAAATGTCTATTTGTGTATCTTTATTAGTGGTGTTGATTTTTTGACGATTTTTTCAAAATTTTATTCAAAAATTTAGGGAGGTTCTGAACATTCAATTACGTATAAAAACAATAGACTTCCAGTGTTTAGGGATTGTGATTTTTGTACCAAATTTGGTTCGAATCGGTCCATTTGTTCGTCAGTTATCGTCTCCACAGTCCCACTATGTTTAGTCAAATTAATCGCCAAGCGTTACAGAGAGTGAAAATGTATCACCAAACATTATAGGCAGAGAGAGAAGGATTT
The DNA here is from genome assembly GCA_951213105.1 of Amaurobius ferox. NCBI lineage: Eukaryota > Metazoa > Arthropoda > Arachnida > Araneae > Amaurobiidae > Amaurobius > Amaurobius ferox. The sequence continues at coordinate 139,076,053 of OX578139.1, forward strand.
TTCTTATATATGGATAGATGACCGGCGAATGGTTGTGCGTCAAAATAGAAAACTATCATACAAAATAGTTTCTCTTGCAAAAAGAGCTAATTAGATCCACGGGGATGTTATTCACAAATGTGTCGCTTAATATTGTACACGAAAACTTAACATATTTCACGATTGTTAATGCTTTTTCATTCTATGTAATTTTTTGATAAATGTATTTGAGAAATGTGAAATATCACAACAGCGGTTTGTGCCAGAGTTTTACAATCTATGTCATTGTTTTTCTAATAAAAATTTAAATAAAAAATGCTCTTCTATATAACATTATTGAAAGTCGAGATTTTGAAAGATTTTTTTCCAAATTTTTCCTCAAAATTTGGAAGGTGTTCATCAGAATATTCTATCGTCTCCACAGTCCCACTATGTTTAGTCAAATTAATCGCCAAGCGTTACAGAGAGTGAAAATATATCACCAAACATTATAGGCAGAGAGAGAAGGATTTTTCTTATATATGGATAGATGACCGGCGAATGGTTGTGCGTCAAAATAGAAAACTATCATACAAAATAGTTTCTCTTGCAAAAAGAGCTAATTAGATCCACGGGGATGTTATTCACAAATGTGTCGCTTAATATTGTACACGAAAACTTAACATATTTCACGATTGTTAATGCTTTTTCATTCTATGTAATTTTTTGATAAATGTATTTGAGAAATGTGAAATATCACAACAGCGGTTTGTGCCAGAGTTTTACAATCTATGTCATTGTTTTTCTAATAAAAATTTAAATAAAAAATGCTCTTCTATATAACATTATTGAAAGTCGAGATTTTGAAAGATTTTTTTCCAAATTTTTCCTCAAAATTTGGAAGGTGTTCATCAGAATATTCTATTGTGTTTATAATCAATAGTGTTTCAGTATTCACCGATTGTAGAATGCGTAGCAAATTTTGTTCGACACTCTTCATTCGTTCGGGAAATCTACATACTCAAGGACACACAACCACCTAACCACAGAGGCATTACTTAAAAACTCTCGATTCGAGTTCAGTGATGCTTGAAACATGCTCCACTGTTAGAAAACCAAATTTGAATTTTCGATCACGTCATAATATTTTATGTATATAGAGAAAGTAATCAATTATTATGTATATAAAGAAAGTAATCTATTATTATGTATGCAGAGAAAGTAATATTACTATATTAATGTATTAGGGGAATAATTTCAAATGTTTCCTGTTGGCATAGGATGTTCAGATTTAAGAATTATCGAGGAATGACAACAATGGGGGAGATAATTTTGAGTATTTTGATGCACCCTTTGCAGCGTGAAGTTAATTTGATCTAACGGCAATGAACCTTTCATATGCAATACCTCCCCTGTCACACTTCAGACCGCAAGAAAAACATTTAATCTGAAATTATTATTTTAAATTCGTTTAGAATATATTTAAATAATAAATAGTATATAGATACAAAGGAATACTTGATACTACTGCAAGTTAAAAAAATCTGATGTGGAATGTATATGACTATTGCTAGAGATTAAAATTCATTTTCTTTGTATTCAGTTCATTAAGTTGAGTTTAAGAAACTTAAATTAACACTCATAATTATTTTAAATGGCACTGCATTTAGCCTTTAAATTCTATTTTTGTTTTCGTTTGGTAACTGGACATATTTTCAAAGGCGGCATAGTGGAAATGCGAAAAAACTAAAATATTTCTAAAATGTGTAGTCATAGAGTATTGTGGTTGGTCTTATTCTTTCATCGTCAGAAATTACGTATAACACGAGCATTTAATTGACACATTTGAGCATATATAGTCTTTCAGTTTAAATTTTGGCGATTTTGGTGCCATTTTGCAAAAAATGTAGGTTATTCTTTCCTTAATCGTAACAAAATTTAATCGTCACCAGAGTAACCCATAAGACTAGTAAATTTTGTGAAATTTAGTCAATTATTTTAGCTCGGTTAAATGCATAATTTTTTGCGAACCATTTCGCAAAAAAAGGCTGGTTTTTTTATCCCGAATCATGATAAAATCGAATTAGCACCAAGATCTCTCACAACTAACCCATAAAATTTTACGGAATTGGGTCAATTAGTTTTTGAGTTAGAGTGGAAGCACACACACACACACACACACACACACACACACACACACACACACTCACACACATATATATATATATATATATATATATATATATATATATATATATATAAAATATATATATATATATATATATATATATATATATAAATATATATATACGTCACGATTCCAATACTTTCTTTATACATTGCCATACATTGTAGGGAAAGTAATTAAGATGACAGGAATAGCCATAAAAATAACATTTTGTAGATGACAATACTTCCGCTATACTATGAAAAAGAAAAGGAAAATTCTGTTAAGTGCAACCCGTGGCACTATATATTCTGGCAAAACGATCGATTAAAATGAAAACGCTCGATTTTATTAGCATATGTTTTATGGAGTACCCCTTAAGATCTAGATGCTTTTGACATGTTTAACATATTGCCAAATAAAACTGTCTAATCTATATTTATTTTTCTTACAGATAAAAAAAGCATTTTCTCTGTATTTTGAATCTTGCGTCATAGAAGTACGTGATTGAAAAATAAATGAATCACTTTAAAAATACTCACTTATATATAGCAAAGCACAATGTCTGTTGTAGTTCTGTCACGTTTTGAAATATGTGATGTTATTTTGGATATTTTTAGAGGAATAAAGTTTGAAAATATTTTGCATTATAAAAATAAAATTATTTCCATTCAAAATTTATATTTCCGAGAAATGAACGGGGTTCTTTGATGATGTACACTTTACTGATTTATGATGTAAGTTTAACTTCAAATACAGAATGGCAAACAGAAATACTCGCCGTTGCCCAGTATAAAACTGAAAAAAAAAATTAACGCGATATAAAGTGCAAAATATTCTAAACTTGAACATGTTACCAATCCTCTTAACGCACCGGTGAAAAATAATGTGAATATATTAATCTGTTTTATAGTTATAAGCGGTTATTGCTGTTAGATGAAAGGTATTTTAATTATATTTGTTTATTTTGCAGACATGTGTACGAAGAAATATCATCAATAAAATCATGCCTTTGACTAAGCCTCATTTTTTCAAAAAGTTTCATCGAAATAAATCACGTATTTCAGAAGAGACATATATGAGAAGAAGAATTTAGAATATTTACTTTCATATATAACCAATGTATAAAATATGAAATTTACTTAGCCATAAATCTGGTTTTTATTAAGCAAACAAAGCGATGAAAAACGTTTGTAAATAAGTTGAGTCGGTCTCGAGTTATTTATTATATATAGTCGCAATTAGCTGTATTTAAAGCAGTAAAATTTGGTAGTATGTATTAAATAAACAGTGTTCGGAAATGTTTATTACAGAAAAAAAAATGTAGATGCTTATTAATTAAGTAAAGTTAAGTATATATTAAAGAAATGAAGTTTGGAAATATTTATTTAAGAATCGAATGTAGAAATATTTATTCAAAAATCGAAATTTAAAAGCATTTATTAGAGAAAAAATTTAGGAAATAGTAATTAAAGGAATAAAATGTGTAAATATGTGTTAATAAAATAAAGTGTGGAAATGGTAATTAAAATAATAAAACTAAATAATTCTTAAAGAAATAAAGTTTTGAAATATTTTGCCGTATTTAAAGAATATAGGACGATTGGCAGGAGAAACACTTATTATCTCAACTAAATTACATTGCATTAATACTACTTGTTATAGAACATATTTCGTTAATTATACGTTCTTGTAAATTTATAAATAAGCTTTGGAACGTCATTAATTTAGTCTTGTGTACTATTTTGAAACATTATAATCAACAACTCTGAATAATTATATTTCGGAACTGATTGTAAAATATTTTTTTCTTAAATATCGAAAATAACAAATGCCAGTATTTTTAAATACTACGTTTTTTGCATATCTAGAACTTTTGACATGACATATTCACAATAGTTTAAAAATAGCTTAAGTTTCTGTTTCTAAATTAAACTGCTATTAAATTTTATTTAATAAAACCTTTTGTATATTAAAAAAATAGATTACACTGAAAAACTGAACTGATATGACGTGAACATAATCTACTAAACGGCTAAACTTTTTGGAAATGCTTGGACTTCCGCTTTCAATGCGAGTCTGGTGTTGAATGCCAAATATTAGCTGTGTCTCAAAAATCCACGTGCCTCTCCGAATCGCAAACATTAGCGATACATCCGAAATAATCCATACAAGGGTGCAATTAGCTCCATGTTATAACCAGCATAATGTGTGATTGTCCTGAAAATATGAATAGCAGTCTCGGTCATCTAAACGTTATCTTAAGCAATCTCGGTGGACTAAATAGTACAGAACAGGAGATGAGTAAAAGCCTAATGTCTGAATTCAGTGCAATCTTCTCAATTGCTTTAAAAGTCATGGGGAATCACCGGTTTAACTAAATAAACTAAATATAGAATTGACACCGGCAGCTAGTTTCCGGTTAAACAAGCTACCCGCTGATTTCCATTCCTTAAGAAAGATGTTGGATATGTAGCTGTATGTAGATAAGCTTTTAGAATAGATGCAAGGAAGCGACGTGATTGAACCACCATCAAGTCCTTGAGCCTCAGCAGTCGTCTTAGTAAAGAAGACAGATAGTTGTACGAGATTCTAGGTTGACTATAGAAGACTCAACTCCGTGTTAAAGAAAGACAGCTTCTCACTGCCCAGAATTGACGAGACTTTAGTTATCCTCTCTGAGAATAAGCAATTTTCGATTCTAGATCATAAGAGTGCAAACTGTCAAGTGAAAATCCATCCTGATAATCGGGGAAAGACAGCGTTTGCCACCGGCCAAGGACTCTGACAGTTTAAAGTGTTGTCTTTTGAACTTTGGAATGCACCTGCAACGTTTGAACGTCTAATGGAAACAGTTCTGAAATGCTCTCCAGTAATTCCTGCCTCTTCTACTTGGACCATATACTTATTGTTGGATGTCCATTTGATGAACACCTATAAAACCTTAGGCGGGTGTTTGAAAAATCGAAGAGTATTAATTTAAAGTTGAATCCTTCAAAATGCAAATTGTTACTGTAATACGCCCTATATTTGGGACATATCAACTCTAAAAAACGGTATATGAGCCTATCCTGACAAAATCAATGCTGTAAAAATATGGTGCAGACCGCAGGGTGTTCATCAACTAAGTTTCCTCGACCAGTGCATTTACGTATTATCTTTGGTTTGTAAAAAAAAAAAATTGACGTTCAACTCTAGGCTTGAGAAGGACTGGAAAGCAAAATTTATAGTTTCTTAAACTTCGTTCGCTAACCACATTTTATTCCCGTAGTGTTTTATGTTAGGATTCAGGTTTTTGTTGTTTATGCGTAAAGATATATCCTGTATCTATATGTGTATTATATAATTTAATATAAATTCTATATTTTTATGTTATAGACAGCGAATAAAAGAATAAGTAATCGAACCTCGCTAAAAAACAATCTCAATAATACTCTAAATACTAAGTTTAAATTTAGAACACGAAATTTAAACATACATAATTGCATTTAAAATTATTTTATATCAAAATTATATGAAAAGCGAGAAAATAAGTTTTATGCATTTCCTCAGTGTATTTCAGTGCATATTCCCTAAAGGGACCAAAATGGAACAATAAATAAAAGTTTGAAAATATATTTTAATGCTCTGGGATTTCTAAAATTCCATCTTATGGAACGATTTCGAATTTTATTCTTTTTAACAATTTTGGAATATGTGTGGCATTAAATCTAAAGCTCTCTTTATAGAAAAAATTAAATTCAAAAATATAATTTTGATATTTTTGCTACTTACGCAGTTTGTTCTACATCATGCTTACATTGGATATATGGATTTTGAAAAATGTGAAAATGATGCTTTTCAGCACTTAATATTAATGACCAGAAATAAGGCTTTCTAAACTATATGTCACAGTAAGCCCATCGACGTTATATTAAACCCTTGATAAATTAAATTGATGTATTTTTTAAAGCTTGATTTAATCCATCTATGTTGGACCGTAAATATGTGGTTAATCAATTACTAGTAAAATTTTAAAAGGATATTATTATATGAAAATATACAAAGTGTATATATATTATATATATATATATATATATATATATATATATATATATATATAGTAAATAAATTCAATCATAAACATAACTTTTATATAAAGCAGAGTTGCAACAACGCATTCAAGATGGTTGTGGTGACATCACCGAACAATAACTTGATCGAATGCACAGAAGTGTTATTAAGCAAATGAAGCTCTGTATTGGCATGGATGGAAAACATTTTGAACAAGATTTTCAATATCTGTGTAAAGTTATTATTTCTACACAGTGTAGATACTTTTGTACCAATAAATAGCAAAGTTATTATTTATTTATGTAATCATTGTTTTCATTCGTAATTTGTGTATGACCCTTGAAATGCGATCTGCCGACATGATTTTTCCCTTCTGAGAACCCATGTCGACGCATCGAAAAGTGGTTTAAGTCAGCATTTTTGCCTTTTCATATCTCTGGGATTTTTTATGATAAAATGCTGAAATTTTGTACATCATCTTATTAGAGTATGAGGCACATTTTACTCATTAGAAATGTTTTTATAAGGGGGCCGTATAAAAATTTAAATTTTGTATTTCTTAAAATTTAATTCCCTTGAAAATTTTAATCGATTTCATAAAATTCTGTACTTTTTTTAACGCAACTTTCTGATGTATTATATATGTCTAACATCAATATTTACGGATTAAAAGCCGAGGTCAATGGTTTTGGGACACCCTGTATATTTAGTAGATAAATTCAATCATAAACGTAACTTTTAAGTTAAAATCCATGCCACGTACTTTGTATTAGTCAGGTTGTAATTACACGCTACTGTAAGCATGTTTCTAGATATCTTGAGAAAGGCATATGGTAAAAATGATTAGTAAAGTAAAAAAGTGCATGGAATATTTGGCAGTTGATTTTAATGCTAAATTGTAAAAAAAAATCTTATGTGAGCAGCACATTATTTCCCTACATACTCTAATACATGTATTATTCTTTTACAATTTATTGAGTTTAATTGCACAAAATAACGCGAATAAATATTTATAATTACACTGAATTTGCAAAAAATACTAAAAATGCGAAAATCATAAAATACCGTGAGAATGGTTTGTCTCAGTATTGTGGATTTGGTCTTGATCTTTTTATCGTCAAAACCTACGCATACCATAACCATTTAACTGATACATTTGAGCATACATCCTTTATCCTATATTTCTGCTATTATTGCGGGACATTTGCACAAAATTGCAGGTTACTTTTTTCCGAATCGTACCAGAATCTAATCAGCAGAAGAGTATCGTACAGGTGAATTATGTATAGTATTTTGTGAAAATTGGTCAATTAGTGTTCCAACTAGAGTGGATACATACATTGCACATGTACACACATTACACGGTATGTATAGACTGGTACATACATCGCACAGGTACACACATTACACAGTATGTATAGAGTGGTACATATATTGCACAGTATGTATAGTAGAGTAGTACATACATTGTACAGTATGTATAGAGTGGTACTTAATATTGCACAGATAGACACACATACACACATGCGTAACGATAGAAATAGTTGTTTTGTGTTCTAGAATGCTCGAAACGTGTATATCAGTTGCGATTTTTGACTATCCCTATATATTACCATGTATTTTAGGGAAAGCAAAAAAGTCTGTTATGATCTTCTAGAGTATTAAAATCAGCATATATATATATATATTTTATAGCATTTTAGTGTCATCTAACTGAAAAAAATATATATATTGTTTAAATTTATCAATTCAATATTTTGATTTTGAAATTTGATGCGCTCGAATTTTTAATACCCCGGTAACTATCAGACGATGTAGTTTGAAAATTGACTTATCTAAGCTATCAACTATCTAAAATCCTTTATATTTCCAAGAGAGAATAGCTTGTGTTTTAAGAAAATATTTAAAAATGTTTTTGAAATTGCCATACTTATAGCATTCGATAATGTAAAATGTAGTCGATAGGAAACATATTTTTATTTAACGATGAATACATTTATTCAATGTTATTTAAGCTAATAAATGTTACAAACACTCAGCTTATATTTTAAACAGGGTGGATATTTGTTGCACCACATTTAATACAAAGGTTGCGCTTTGTAGAAAATCTGCAACAATATAAAACGTTTCCCTTTTCCAAAGACAAATGATATCTATTCAATTGCGGTTATAGAAGAGTTTGCATTACAGAACTTAAAATTTCGATTTCGCTTTCTTTGACACTGAAGAATCTATTTCAATCGAAGTAATGGTAGTTCTGAACAGATTCAATACCGGTATCAAATACTATTAACTTTGCAATGAATGACATACCTACACATGATCTAACCTTTGCAAGCAACAAAGTATCCTACAGTAGAATTTGATATGACCATATAATTTTATTTGTTTTATTGTTTGATATATCGTTAATTTGAAACACAAATCCCAAGATTGAATTAGTATTTAAAGTTAAATCACGTTTGATATTTTTATAGTTTTATACAATTTTTGTTTAATTTCTCTCAGTGTACGATTTCCATAGATTTGTTAAAGAATGATTTTGCAATTTTTAAATCACGAATCAATCTTTTACGAGAAAATCTGTGATTAACGTACGATAGGCAACGTCGCAATTCTGTAATCGCACGACCTTAGTAATGTAAGGACATGTGGGGCTTTTTCCCCGGGCGCTGTATTAGAGGTCCCCGAAATTAAACAGTTGCAACATCGAAAACTTAATGGTTTCTTTCTAAAAAATGCGTGTCATCCGAGAAAGTTTGTTCAGCGGATGGATTCATTTTGGGGATATATGGGGATTAATAGCGACAGAGCACCAGTTAGGCTAAGTTGGGACTTGTCTGCAATTGCTTTTACTTCAATGTGAGATAGCGAAATGTTATTCGAAGATGAAGGTATATAAAAATCCCCATGATGAAAGCATGTAAAGAACACGCCTTTTTTCAAGAGCATATACAAATGTTCGTAAAGAAAATTATTTTGTACTTTAAAGAATATGATGTCTTTTTATAGTTGTGGAGGATTATGCAATGACTTGGGTATGTAAGAATTAGCGATTGAATTGGCTCTCTGAAATGTCACCTGACATGATAGTTTCTGTCACAATGTTATGGGGTGTATGTTAATGAGGAATGCATCGAAGATGATTCTACTTTTATCACCTGTTGAATTAAGCATGTGCTGCATTAACGAAAGATCAATTTCACAATCAACCCAGCAATTGCTGAAATTGATCCATTTATCAAAGGGGAAATAAAAATTATTAGCAGGATTAATCAAGATGAATTACAAACTTTATGGTCATTGTAACGTCCGCAACAGGATAAAATCTGTTTACCACCTGCGTTTTCTGGAAGATGCGGTATAAATAACAGTCAACTAACTACTGGATGATGTATAGCATTTGTTGTTTTTGCGGTTTGGAGAGATGCAAAATATTGCATTACAGATTGACACTTTAGGCTTACATATATTACGGATTTTCATAAAACAAAATGAGGAAAGTACTGTAAATCTATATGGACCATTAGCTATACGGTGAGAGCCTCACTTGAATAATTTTGGGACTTGCTTATCGGATATCTTTTATTTGGAAAGTAACCGCCTTTCAAGGATGACACGTCATCAAAATTCTGAGAAAGTGGAAAAAGTATCCTAATGTATAGAGAGTAAGATCGTTATTTTCCTTATAAAAATGTCAATCTAAAACAAGTAAGCTAATTTTCAGTAAATTAAATTAATTTAATTTTGTGTTTATTTAATTTTCATTATACTGCATACTTTGATTACAGTGAAGTGTCAGGAGTTCCCTACTTGTAATCATGAGCGCTTCGAGTTTCATTGACGTTAAGGGGGCCCAAAATACTCTGCATCATCACTGGGTTTCAAATAAAATGATTCTACCAAACAAATTACAATATAATTGTTTTTTATTAGTTTAAACTCACTGGTCAGCTTATTGCCTGTACCTCGTTAAAGAGAAGCAAAGATCGCCACATCATGGTTAGAGGTAATGATGGATGATTCCACTAATAATAATCAAGCAGTTATCCATCATGGTGTGGAAGAAGGTGTAGTTGTTAAAGCCCAAAACTCTCTACACCATATTAGGGGCTCGCGTTAGATGTCTCAAATAACGAATTTGTGTCAACTATTTTTGCAAGCAAATATCTACCTCCTTTTTCAGGTCAAAATTAGAGTGCAGCTGCTAAAGCAAGATATATATTTTATGTCGAATTAGAGTATCTCAAGTGATACAGAAGGGGTGAGTTGTCAAACAGGAATAAGAAGCAGTGATGTGAATTAGAAGAAATACAAAGGATGTTCGAACGATTAGCAGTATTTTTTGAACCAAGATAAAAAAAACTTAGAGTTGATGGAGTCTTCCCATCTTTCATAATACTAGAAATCTAGTGACAACATCTTACTCTAAATTCTGACATTAACCTGGTGGTTTTGACGAGAACGTGTCAAAACTCTTTTCTGGTTGACATATTTTCTTGCCATTCTGCTTAACTATTAATCACTATATGATAACGTCTTCTTTTCCTAAGGTAATGGTATTTGAACGTCCACCAATCGTGCGGATCAGATATCTTAATTTCTTCGCGGAAGTAGGGATCATCCGATAAAAAAACACCTACTGATTAAGTGCAACTCACCAAAGAAACATATTTGGACTGTTTTTCAGACTTCTGCTATCCATGTATTTTACTAGAATATCTGTGATAAAAACCAACGAAGAATATGAACGGACAATATAAAAATCCATCGTTCAGTATAAACAAGCCCACAAATTTAAATAATCCATGATAAATTGAATAGTAAAGCACCGGTTTAGGAAGCTGCAAGAGTCACCTAAAATATATGTAAAAATAACAATTTATAAAAGAGTGTAAAATGAAATGAAACAGAACAAAAGGGAAAACAGAAATTTCAGAATCAGTATTAGCTAACTCCATCAAATAAATTTAAATAATCTGATCAGATAATGGTTAAAAAATACCAATGAATATAAGAATGATTGCGAAATGCCTTTAAAACACGTTGCCATGATGAGATATGTTCTGTATCTAATGAAGCTCGTCACTATATATTGAATTTGAAGCAGATGTTTGGTCAATTTTATAAAGGAGAATGTGGGTTTACATTATAAGCCACTTGCTCTTTGGCAAAGTTTTGGTTTTGAACTTCAGAGCAAAGGTTTTAGAGTCTTTCTGTGATATATCGCAGTATTTTTGCCTAGTATTTAAGCCTGTTACAACAGGGAAACTAGCATACTTAAAATACTAAGACGCAGTTTTTTAAGACATAAGCTTGCTTTTATTTCACAATGCATGGCGCGTAGCGTTAAAAATAATTTTCTTAATCAAAAATTGGCTCAGTCAGATTTTGTACCGTGGTCTATACTATAAATGTGGAATCTTTCAGCCTTCTTGATCATCGAGGAGATGTGGAAGGGCTGGAAATACTTTTATACATCTTCCGTATATTCTGTGGCTCCGGGGATAAATGCGGACTCTGGGGGTCTCATGGTCGATACTATAAGTGTGCAAACATTCAGCTTTCTATGTCACTGCGTGGCTTCTGGAGACTCTTGAAATATTTGTCAGCCCTACTTCCTTTTTGTCGGAACCCGGGCGATAAATTAAATACGGGTTTCATTAAAGTCAGTCGATACAACAATTGTGCAAAGATCCAACTTCTTAGGTTACACAAAATAGTCGTCCTAGACGTCGCAAAAAGCAGCCTCCTAGGACTCAAAAACATCCGTCTTTATCAGATATCAATCTTCGTTAGATTCCATCAGAAGGTTCCTATCGGTTCTGGAAATACTTTTTGAAAACTCCAATTTTCTCTGTTCCAGCTCTGCCCCTGGGGGGGGGGGGGGTAAAAAGAAAATCCCTCTCCTTTGCTTTCTGTCCTGTAGACGATATAGTAAGTGTGCAAACTAGTGTATAGGGCTTATGGACTGTCTGTCGGAAAGGCCGGCCCTTCAAGGACCTGAAAGGACAATAACACGTTTGAAAATTATTATATGGATAGAATATTAAAGTAATAATAAATAAATGCGTACAGTCGAGGCAGGCGTGCGATGCAATTTAGCTTAATATTGACTGTAGAAATTTTAACTACAATATGCAGCTAATAAATTGCATATATTATAAAGTTAATAATTAAAAAGAAAATAAAAAATATCCGTTTAAAATAACATACCACAGTTAATATTTTATTGTGCTAAGTGAGAAACAAAATAGTAGGTTATTTTGAAGAACATATTATGGAATACAGCAAGTACACTCTTCTGTTCTTAATACCATTGTTATTTGCGGATTCGTTTGTGCTTGATTTTAAAATATATTAATACCTACATGTATTTCCCTTTTAAAATAACATATGTTACAAAAATACCATTCGAGTACGTTTTTAAATGAATAGTATTTTTAACTCAAACTGACCCAACTCCTTCTATTCCCTTGTTATATTCACGTATTTAGACATAGAAAACTAGACTTGCATAGATTGATGGATTTTAGCATCGTAAAAATGCCACGAATGTAAGATAGATAGCCCAGTCTATGGAAACATTTTCCTTCGTTTTCAGTTGATGAATACAGCATTGTATAAATGTAAGTTTGATACGGAATATTTTTCATAGCAATATGTGAATTTTATTTACTGATGTTTATTTATTTATAGCTACAGAAAATGTTGGAATTATATATATCAGTCTTCTTCCAGTTGAATGTAATGAAGCATTTATAAAGCGCTCAATAAACGTTTAAAAATATATGTAGTTGGAACTATGTATAATAAAAACTGTTGTGAATTCCATTCAACGTATTTAACTGCTATTGAAAAATAATTATTTTAATTACATCCAATTGCTGCATAAACACCTGGTTTTAAATATAGTGATACTGCAATTACAATTTCTTCTCATCTGCAGGCATTACAACATATTTAATTTTAATTGAAAGCTATTTTACTAAATTTATAGATAAAACAATAACAAATTTTAATGATAACAAATTCAGTTTTTTAACATTGAGTTACTTTTAACAATTTTAAATGTATTAAGTAAAACAAGAAGTTGTATCATGCAGTATAATTACTTTCGAATGCTATAGCTTAGAGAAGTTGTAGTACAAAGAAGATTATAGTTGTTTTCACGAAAATTTTCGATTTCGAGATTTTGATACCAATACATGTTTTAGAAACCCCTGAGGACGTTCTAGCTTCACGAAAATTTTCGATTTCGAGATTTTGATACCAATACATGTTTTAGAAACGCCTAAGCACGTTCTAGCTATTTTTAGAGAGATGTCCGTCTGTCTGTCCATCTGTCTGTGGTCAATTTCTTGTATACACTGTAGCTGCTACAAATATTAATAGATTTTTAAGAAATTTAATAATCAGCTTTGTTATCGAAAAATAAAGACATGGATGGAAATTTTTGAATTTCCAAAGGAAATTTCGAAATTTCTTCGACATTTATATTTCCTATAATCATAGCACATAGCACAAAATTTGACATAATTGTGCATAAATGGGGTTATTTAGGGCTAAATGCTCATGGAATTTAACAGTTTTAGTCATTATAGTTAACAAGGAAGATCAAGCATGCTTAAAACATTGATTATGAAACACTTTCCACTGATTATGAAACACTCCACATTGATTATGAAACACTTATGAAACATTGATTATGAAACACTTATGAAACATTGATTTATGAAGCACTTGAAATGAAATTTTATTTAAACATCTCTAAGATGCGATATATCAGCCGGAATATTTTTTTAATTATCACAATACTTCAATAATTTATTTTACTTGGAAACTTAAAACTTCATCAAAAAAGGCAATGCTAGGTCTGCTTCTGCATGTAAAATCAATAAATCATTCATATCACTTATATTCCAGACTCCTGAACTGCATAATCTGGCTTGAAAAAATTCGGCAACTCTTATACAACTCATCTTACAATCACTTGATTTGTTTACATTCTCCATCCAATAAATTGCACGTGGTTGTATAAATAATCAACGTTTGATGATGATTTAAATTAGAAAATATTGTAATTGCGTTGGCACAGAATATAAATGCACAGAAAGTACGCAAAAATAAAGCTGTTTTAGAACGGATGCAACACTAAATATAAATTTAAAAGATCCTTAAAATCACTGTCTTGACACATCGGAAGAAAATGGATGTCACATTTAATTTTGCAATAAGTCATTTGATCTCTTCATATATCATAGGTATAATTAATATTTTAATTTTTATTTAAAAACTACCTAACATATTTTGCTGAATTGTTTTTATACATTTTTGGGGATAACTTGGATATTTTATTTTTAATTTTCGAAGCAATATGTGAGTTTTAACTTTACTTAAACATGTTTGAGAATATAGGACCCATAGGATTCAAGGTATTTTACTTTTTCAACCAGGTTTCAATCCAAAACTAATTGGGTAATATCTTTCATTTACATTCCCATACGTCCCACAGTCCGTCTCAACAACATATTGAAATTTTATTTTGTCATTTTTACGACAGTTATATAGCGAACGGACAGACATACAGACAGAGAGAGAGAATGAACGAAGTCATAAACACTTTTCAACTATGTTGGGAAGTGTTAAAAATAGCCAAGATGCATTTTTTGTGTTCGTGACGCCATTATCCCGTGTCAGTAGTTCGTGACATCATTATTATTATGGGAAAAACTTATCTCCCGGAGGGGTGATTGTCAAACTTGGTATCAATCGGAAAAATTTTCAAAGCTCTTTTATATAAAGCTAGCTTGCTATAATTGTGAACATTTTACTAAAAATACGGATTTTTCCATTTTTTTTTTAATTTACAAAGGAAAAAAAGTTACTTAAAAATGGATTGTGGATCTTCTAAAAATGTCGAGTTGTGCCACAGTCTGGTTTCTTCCCGGCCGTCCAAAGAGTTACCTTACACCTTTCTGGTAGGTCGGACGGTCTGGGTCTCAACAGCAGCAACAGTCTGCTTTCTTGAGCCAACGGCCGTACCGTGTTGAAAACACCGGTTCTCGTTAGATCACCGAAATCAAGCAGCATCGGGCGCGGTTAGTACTTGGGTGGGTGACAACCTGGGAACACCGCTTGCTGTTGGCAAATTTCGGGCGCGGTAGCCCGGTAGTTTGCGCGGTGGATTTGCTCGTTGCCACAACTGCCGCCGTGTTCATGCGGAGTACAACAACGTTAAACATGTGGGTCCGTAAGTCCTTCCTAGAGGTTGGTGGTAGGGGAAGGAAGTTACGATCCCTGTGGATGCCTCCCCCACTGGGTTCCGGTCCTAATTGGGTGGCACTTCCCGGCCGTCCAAAAAGTTACCTTACACCTTTCTGGTAGGTCGGACGGTCTGGGTCTCAACAACAACAGTCTGGTTTCTTTTTCATAGTAAGTAGAAATGATCGCATGGTTTTACTTCGAGACACAAAAAGAAATTATATTGTAATTGCCACCTATTGTAATTTCTTTAAGTGTAGAAATATTCATACTACTTTACTTCTGGAGGTAATTATATTTTTAACGTACAATTTAAGTGCTTTAAAAATGCTTTTTATTTATGATTGTTCTGAAAAATTTAGTTAATACAAAACATTAGAAATTACCCAACGTTTGTTCTGAAATTTAATACTAATAGAAATATATATAAAATTAGAAAGGATAGTTTTTTGTACAGTAGTTGCTTGAATATGTATAATAAACAAAAATGTTTCAGCTTTTCTATTAAGAACTTAATTTAGGTAGACAATCGAACTAATTTTACTTAATGATAATTAAACTTACAACACACAATACCTACAATTTCAATTAACAAATCATTTTGATGCAAAAGCGTAAGTACAGATGTAGTATAATCCCCTTATCATTCTTTGGAATTTTAGGTGAGATTCTGGCAATCCATGCCAGATTTGTGAACGTTCCATTCTGGCAATGCTTTCCGTGTCTATTGTCGCCCTTTTTATCAACCATCTATCCTAAATTTGTCGCAAAGGTAAAAATCAGAGAAGTTTCTGATTTCCAAGTTGTGCTCTTGGAGGCACAGAACACCTGTTGCAAAAACAGTCATTGATACGTGCGACCACCGACAGCCAGCGCAACAGACCGCATTCTCGGATTTTATTTTAGGCGATGTAGGTCCATATTTGAATTGCTACAAATCAACTGCCACGCAAACGGCGAAAAAGGGCGCTATTTATTTTTGCGACAAAAGGGCGGCAAAAGATCGACAAAAACGCGAAAAACGTTGAAATGATGTAACGATTGTAACGATTTTTACCTTGTCTGCAAAAGGCGTGAAACGAGTTTCCAAAGTTCTCCAAATCATAACAAGGATTTCCAGAATTTTACATAAATCGCCAAGAAAGGAAAAGGGATTATACATCTATTCCAAAGCGTATTCATCTCGTGACTCTAAGAAATCAGAATTTACATAAAGTAGAATCACTAATTTTGTTAATAGTATTTATTACATCGGGCAACAGCGACCAAAAAACTCTCATACGGCTGCTAAACCCATTGTAGCAATTTTCTGCAAGTCTACAAACAAAATCTTAATATATCACAATTTTGAGGACTGGCATTCTCTCTCTGACGTCACTCCGAATATATAGATTATACCTTCTTTTATTCGAACACTTTTACTAGATCAAACTAATAATTTTCTAAAACAGAACGAAAATTCACTTCCCCAAGAAGTGATCCAATCTAGAAGTGCCCCTCAAGATGTGAACCCATCATTACTCAGGTCGTTCAGCTCACCCAAAGAGTGGGGAGTAGTCACAATGGATGACTCGAAACTCATTTGGATATTTGAGACTTTTGCGGAATAATAATCTCATGTTTGAGTACATGTTTTGTTCTAATATTGACAAAGGTCAAATAAGCCAAGAAACATTTTTAGAAATCATTTTTCTTTCAAACTATGTTTCTATATTATTCCTTGAATAGTTTTGGCTGGAAATTATACTTCTATCATTGAACAGAATTCTTTTTATACCGGTGTTTGTTACAGTGGAAATATACTGAAATAATTTTTCTTGTTTAAAGTAACATACTGCTTTCTGAATTACACGAAATATAAATAGTGATTTTAATCTTAGAAAATGTAATATATAATAAATAATTATATAACAAGCATTAGAAAAGAATTCATGACATTTGTGAAAATTCTATAATTTGACCCGGGAACGGGAACTAATGTTCTTCCAATTAGAGTCCAATTGCAAATATTACTCAGCCGAATATTACTGTACTTTACGCTATTCAGCTCTATTAGTATTATTAATAGTCTATATTGTTTAAAAGTTCTGAAAATATTCATGCGTGTCAATTCAATACTACAATTATAGTGTAAATAGTCTATAATGCTTTAAAGCTCTGAAAATACCCATATGGGTCACGTCAACACCATGATTGTAGTATTAATAGTGTATAGTGTTTTTAAAAACTAAAAGTTCAGAAAATGTCAATACGTGTTAAGTCAACAACACCATTGTATTATTAATAGTGTAAAATGTTTTTCATAACTAAAAGTTCAGAAAATTTCAATACGTGTTAAGTCAACAACACCATTTTATTATTAATAGTATAAAATGTTTTTCACAACTAAAAGTTCTAAAAATATTATTACTTGTTAATTCAACAGTATAAATATCGGGATAGTAGTATATAAAGTTTGTAAAGACTAAAAGTTTATAAAATATCCATACGTGTTGATAACACCAGTTGTGGTGTTATTAATGTAAAATATTTTAACGACTAACATTTCTAAAAATATTCATACGTGTCACGCCAACACTCCAAATGCACCGTTAATAGTGTCAAAGATTTTTAACATTGAAAAGTTCTGAAAATATAATGCGCGTCAAACCCAAACTACAATTAGGTACCTTTTCGTACTAAATCGAGAGTGCTTTACAACTTTCTAATTGATTTTTTTCACGTATCTTTCACCGTTTACGAGATAGGACAGCTAATTCTAAAATTTGCCGATAGATGGCGATGTAAGTTGTCTCATCGAGTAACGCATAGCCTTTTTACTATACCTAAACACCAACTTTATGGCCTAAGCTGTCACCGTTTAGAACTTACGGGGGTGTAACGGGTATAAGTGGGCACCCTGTATATATATATATATATATATATATATTATATATATAATATATATATATATATATATATATATATATATATATATAATATATTTAATATATATATATATATATAATATATATATATATATATATGTATATATATATATATATATATATACATATATATATACATATATATATATATATACATATATATATATATATATATATATGTATATATATATATATGTATATATATATATATATATATATATATATATATATATATATATATATATATATATATATATATATATATATATATAATATTTTTAAAAAATCATGACAATTCGTTTATTGATAATTGCGTATTCCATGTAAAGTTTTTTTAAAAGAAAATTATTCGGTCTTTTAGATGGTGTTAAAATGGAAAATCTGTAATATGATATTGTCGAAAGTTAAGGAACCGATTTGTGAAAATATCAAGCTAAATGGCGCTTGATTATTTAATAACCAAAAGTTAATATGGATTTTAAATAAATCTTGAGAAGGTATTTTTTTTTCGAGAGCAAGATACCTTTGTACCAAATTTCATAGCAGTGCACCGCTTAGATTTCCGCTACATACGACACAAACATACAGCTAGATAGAAAGACAAACACCTTATTTATAATGTCTTCAACATCTGCAAGTTATGAAAATATCCATATGTGTCAAATCATCACCACAATTGTAGTGTCAATAGCGTAAAATATTTATATAGACAACATTTTTTGAATATATCAATACGTGTTAAGCGTGTTAATCAAAACAACAGTTGTAGTTTATAGGCTGTAATAATTTTAACCAACTAAACGTTCTAAAAATATTAATACGTTTTAATTTAATACCACAGTTGCAGTGTTAATAGTAATCGTAAATTTTTATTTAAGATTAGGTGATCGCACATCAACATGTGATTTAAATGACTAATTATAATTAATAACATTTATTAAGTGGACGTACAGTCATGACGCACCTTGCTTGTAGCCCTAATAATCCACCAGCATGTGTCGTCCAGTAATAAAATGAAATACTATTGATTAATATACATATATTGAAATATCTGTAAGAAATGAAGAGACATATTTTGCTCCAATTTAATTTTATTATAATTACTGTTTGTATTGAAAATATTATTTTTATTATCATTCATATTAATATTTGACATTCACTTATCATCGATTATTATATTAATTAACAATGTTTTCTGCTAGCATTTATTAAGTTTGATACAGGGTTATTTTTGAGTGATTTAAAGTCAGATTTTAACTACTTTTCCTTATAGATGGTAATAAACATGTTTTCCTTCACTCTTGTCACGCTCAACAGTTGGTTTTGATTAATGGTAATCTACGTGATTTTTTTAACCCGTAGTTTACTTTTAACATTTTCTGCACTGGTACATTTTATTATACAAGCTTCATTTTTATCGTCTGCACCCCGTCTTTTTACTACTTTTTAACACTTTACAACAAAGTTGAAAAGTGTTTATGACTTTGCTCATTCTGTCTGTCTGTCTGTCTGTCTGTCCGTTAGCACGATAACTGCCGTAAAATGACTTAATCAAAATGAAATTTTAGTATGTTGTTCAGACGGTCTATAGGACCTATGGGAATATAAATGAATAATACCACCCAATTAGTTTTGGATTGAACCCGGGTTGAAAAAATGGAATACATTGAGCCCTATGGGACCTAATTTTTCAAGTATTTTTTAAGCGGATTTAAAATTCACAAATTGCTTCGAAAATTTTAGGCAATATTCAAATGGTTCCGTAAAATATATAAAAAAAAATTCAGCGAAATATATTCAGTAGTTTTTTAAATAAAAATTAAAATAATAATAACACCTCTTATATGAAGCGATCACGTGTCCATGATATGAAACGATCACATGACCCACTTCAAAATGATATATGGCATCCATCTTGTGTCAAAATCGTGATTTTTAAAGTTCTTTTTAATTCATATTGAGTGTTGTATCCGTCCTAAAACTACTTTATTTTTGCCTAAATTCTGTGCATCTACATACGGAAACAACGCAATGACAATTTATTCCAGTTTAAATGCTCATCTAAATTTGATTATTTCTACTATTAAGCCTATTTTTCACCTATGTAAAATGTAAACAACAAAATATGTAGAATGAGTTGTATTAGAATCGCTGTAATTCTTTAACACAGAATCAAATAGTCCATGGAGTCTGCTTAGCTGATATGAATGAAATATTCATTGATTTTAGAAAGAGAAGGACGATATTTTTCGATGAAGTTTAACGAATAGAGCTTACTTACTTGTAGCTCAATGGTCTGAATTTTTAAATAAAATAAATTATTATAGTATTGTGATGAAAGACATGAATGGGGGAATTATTTATGAATGAAATGTTGCTTTTATAGAGAGAGCCAGGCGTGTTATTTTTTTATGACGTCATTTGAATGAATTTCAGTTGTTTTCGATGAAGTTTTCAAATATAATAAATTATCGTAGTATTATGATAATTCTAAAATTATTACCAAGGAATGTATTACATTTTAGAGATGTTTAAACCAGGCAATTTATACTTTAATGCCGTCATTTGAATGAAGTTAATTTTTTTCGATGAAGGTTTAAGGTTTCAAATATAATAAATCAATGTAGTATTGTGATAAGTTTTAAAATATTACTGAGGAATATATTGCATTTTCGACTTTTTTAAATAAAATTGCATTGAAGTTGGAAAGTGTTCCATAATCAATGCTTTATGCATGATTGATCTTTCTTGTTTACTCAACCATTTATCTAACTGTCTGCACTATATGTTAACGTACTAACTTTTTGACTATATTAATATTATCTTCTCATAATTCCATCCCTTGCAGAAGGTTTTCTGTCAACTCCGTCTGGACTGCCCATTGGATCGCAGATATCTGTGAGGAAGCAGGTATAGGTTTCTATTGGACAAAATCTTATTGCCCATGGAGTCGACTCTTCATCGGTCGGAAACCTTCACCACCTCGAAGACCCAAACATCAGGTGACGTGATATTATAAATCGTTATCCTCTCCATAAATCGTTTTTTGCCCACAAAATCAAGTCTCACCCCCATTTTAGTCTTGTCGTCTTGGTATTTTTTAACAAAAAGTATCAGCTTTAAAAACTTTTACCACAATAGTCTATAATGTTTTTATTTATTAACATTCTTAAAATATCGAAACGGATTGAGTCAACACCACAATTGTAGTGTTAATAGTGTTGAAGACCCAGACCGTCCGACTCGTCCAAAGGACTAAGAGCAACTATTTGGAGTGTTAATAGTGTAAAGTTTTTTAAAACTAATATGCCTTAACTCAATCATTGCATTGCTTTCCCTTATTTCTAACTTAAAACTATGATTTATTTTCTGTGTTTTAAAGCAATTTTAAAAAGCTCGAATAAATTGATCATCCATTTCTTATAACTCAGCATTCATTCATATTGCCATTATTCAATTCATAATTATCCTTATTACTCACAAACAGTAATTATTCCCTTTTTGCTTAAAATAGTATATAAAAGTAACTTTAGACAGATTTTAACTAACTCATATTTCAAATGTTGAATGTTAAACAACATAATTACAGGAATTAATGCTTGCACATTTAACACAGAGATTATTAATTCTACTCTTTTTGGTAAACGTTCTAATTTGTGTCGGGGTAAAGATTTAGAAAATGAGCAAAAATGTATAAAACGTACCAATTTTTAAGATAAATGTGTCCTTCTCTTCTACAATGTTACTGTTGTTCAAACATAGTTTCAATTACCCAACTGATTATTGTAAATATGCTTACGTAATATTCTCACAGCTTCATTCACATAGTGTACAATTTTTCAAATCTTATGTTATGTTTCTTAGGTACTTTCTGTGTATAAAATTTCTTGAATTTTAAATAAAGATCCAATGAAATATATTTTTAAGACTTTCCATATTTGAAAAATGTTTATGATTTTGTTCATTCTGTCTGTCCGTGCGCACGATAACTGTCGTAAAAATGACTTTATCAAAAGGAAATTTTAGTATGTTGTTGAGACGGTTCTTGGGACATACAGGAATGCAAATGAATATTATCACCCAATTAGTTCTGGATTGAAACGGGGATAAAAATGTGAAATATATTGAACCTTATGAGGCCTAATTTTTCAAACATTTTTAAGAGAAGTTAAAATTAATAATTTGCTTCGAAAATTTTAGGAAATATTCAAATTATTCCATAAAATATATAAAAAAAATTCAGCAAAATAGGTTCGGTAATTTTTTAAATAAAACTTACAATAATAATTACACCCATACTATATGAAAAGATCAGGTCAACCACTTCAAAATAAAATATGCATCATCTTTTTTTTCCCAGCGTAAAAATTGTGATTTTTAATATTCTTTTAAATTTATATTTAGTGTTGCATCCGCCCTAAAAAAGCTTTTTTCGCGTATTTTCTGTGCATCCATATTCTGCGCCAACGCAATTACGATATTTTTGAGTTCAAATAATCTGATAACTTTAATTATTTCTGCAACTTGAGCCTAATTTTATTGGATATAGAACGTAAACAAGTGATTGTAAGATAAGTGTAAAAGAAAAAATTCATCAATGCATGTTGAGTGTTTTTTTAAATAAAAATTGAAATAATGTCACCCATATGTAATAAAAATATTAAGTGACTTGTTGGAAAATAAAATATGGCATCCATTTTTAACACTTTACAACAAAGTTGAAAAGTGTTTATGACTTTGTTCATTCTGTCTGTCTGTCTGTCTGTCTGTCTGTCTGTCTGTCTGTCTGTCTGTCTGTCCGTTAGCACGATAACTGCCGTAAAAATGAGTTTATCAAAATGAAATTTTAGTATGTTGTTCAGACGGTCTGTAGGACCTATGGGAATATAAATAAATAATATCACCCAATTAGTTTTTTATTGAACCCGGGTTGAAAAAATGAAATACATTGAACCCTATGGGACCTAATTTTTCAAACATTTTTTAAGTAAATTTAAAATTCACGAATTGCTTCGAAATTTTTAGGAAATATTCACATTATCCCATAGAATATATAAAAAAAAATTCAGTAAAATATGTTAAGTAGTTTTTTAATTAAAAAAATTATTTAATATAGGGAAAAAAACAAATTCAATTAAATTCTGACTTTGGGATATCTTCCAGAAAGAAAAGAGAGAGATATTATATAATAAATATCTCTCCATTTGTTTAAACGTTTTGCATATGGGAGTGGCTTCATATTTTAAAATGAATTTGGTAGATAACAATTTTTCATTTTTTTTAAATTTTATATAACTCTTCATGATAAATTTAATTGATGGCATTTTAAATGCACTTTCCTACGTCCTAGAGAGTTAAAATTTGGTACACAGCTTAAATTTGTTGAACATTTTATTCGACAAAAATTTGATGGATCTTTAAATATAGATCATACATTTTTTTCGAAATGGCCTGAAAATAATCCCCGTTCACTTCTATAAATCATTGGTGCAATATTGTTAAAAATTCTGATGTGGACAGCACATGTCTTTCCCTGCAGACTCATATTCGTTCTCTTTATTTATTGAATGATAATTTGAGTTTATCTCTACAACATAAGTATTTTAAATGACATTGAATTTACACGTTAAACTTAAATTTGGTTCTCATTTGATAGCTGGACTTATTGTCAAAGGTGGCGTAGCGAAAACGCGAAAAAACTAGAATATCTCAAGAACGGCTAGTCCTAGAGTAATGGGGTTAGTCTTATTCTTTTTGTTGTCAAAAATCACACATAAAATAGGAATTTAATTGATATAATTGAGCACACGTAGTCTTTTATTTTTATATATAACGATTTTTGCTGGCCATTTCGCAAAAATAGCCCGTTCCTTTTTCCCGAATCTTAGTAGAATAACCTACAAATGATTTATATACAAAATTTTGTTAAATTTGGTATATAAATCACTTGTAGGTTATTGAAATATTATACTCCAAATTTTGTTAAATTTGGTTCATTAGTTTTTAGCTAGAGTGGATAAAGGCAATTTCTGCGGCCATTTCGCAAAGAAGGCAGATTCTTTTATTACGAATCGTACTATAATCTAATGAACATCAGGATTTCCCACAAAAAACATACCTACCAAATTGTATGAAATTCGGTCCATTAGTTTTTCAATTAGAGTGGATGTAATATCCACACAGACACACAGAAACATACACAGATACACCCTTACACACACAGACGTCTTCCTAAAAGTAGTTTTTTCGTGTTCTAGAAGTCCCAAAACGTGTAGATCCTTTGAAAATTCGAGTTCCGATCTTCGGCACGATTCCAATACTTTGAGTACATACACATACACATATATATTATCTGTGTATCTAAATTCCGTGCCTATGCAATTACAATAGTTGTGATTTTAAATGATCCCTAAACTTTTATTATTTCTTCAAGGAAGCCTAATTTTAACATATGCAGAATGCAAATATATCAAGCGATTGTAAGATGAATTACATAAGAATTGCTGAATTTTTTTCTCACAAAATTATTTAGCTCTGGAGTCTGGAATACAAGTTATATGAATGAAATATTCATTGATTTTGCATAAAGAATCAGATGATTTATATTTCGATACAGTTTTAAATATTTAAGTATAATAAATTACTGTAGTACTGTGATAATGTAAAAGATATTACCACTGAATGAATCACATTTTAGAAATTTTTAAATGAAATTACATTTCAGTTGGAAAGTGTTTCATAATCAATGCTTATGCATGATTGATATTTCTTGTTTTTTTTTTTTTTTGCTTAGAGAAAATCGTAATTTTTAAGGAACGCTTATATTTATATTTAATGCTGTAGTCGTCCTAAAACCGCTTTATTTTTGCATTTTATCTGTTTATCTAAATTCTGTGCCTACGCAATTACAATATTTTTTTTATTTTAAATAATCACTAAGCATTGAATTTTTCTACAACGAAGTCTAATTGTAACGTATGCAGAATGTAAACAAATCAAGGGATTGTAAGATGAGTTGTATAAAAATGTCTGAACTTTTGTCATGCAAAAATATTTAGCTCTGGAGTCTGAAACAAAAGTGATATGAATAAAATAGTCCTTGCTTTTAGATAGAAAGCCAGTCGATTTAAATTTCGATGACATCATTTGGATAAAGTTCATATTTTGGATGAAGAAGTTTTCAAACATAATAAATTACTGCAGTATTGTGATAATTAACAAATATATCACTACTGAATGTCTCGTATGTTATAGATGCTTAAATAAAATTGCATTTAAGTTGGAAAGTGTTTCATAATCAATGCTTTATGCATGATTGATCATTCTTGTTAATATTCGAAATCGTTTCGAGTTACAATAATCGTTTGCTTAAAATAATGAATCTCAATGATAATAAAAGAGGCTATTAGTGATAACATTTGAAATATGAAGGAATTAAACTTCTCAGAAGTAAAGTGAATGAGATATGTGAATGATTTGAGTAGAAAAAGAAGACTAACAGTTAAGCGTCGTACGATCATGAAATTTAGTACACAAATATTCAGGACACAAACAGGTGCACTTCGACACTATTAATCTATAGTGCCTACCTGCGGACAGTATCTAAGGAAACTGGATTATACCCTCCCCTAGAAAGGGAATATAGTTGTTTTTGTTTTTAACACTTTACAACAAAGTTGAAAAGTGTTTATGACTTTGTTCATTCTGCCTGTCTGTCTGTCCGTTAGCACGATAACTGCCGTAAAAATGACTTAATAAAAATGAAATTTTAGTACGTTGTTCAGACGATCTGTAGGACCTATGGGAATATAAATGAATCATATCACCCAATTAGTTTTGGATTGAACCCGGGTTGAAAAAATGGAATACATTGAGTCCTATGGGACCTAATTTTTCAAACATTTTTTAAGCGGATTTAAAATTCACAAATTGCTTCGAAAATTTTAGGTAATATTCAAATTGTTCCATAAAATATATAAAAAAAAATTCAGCGAAATATATTCAGTAGTTTTATAAATAAAAATTAAAATAATAATAACACTTCTTATATGAAGCGATCACGTGACCATGATATGAAAAAATCACGTGACCCACTTCAAAATGATATATGGCATCCATCTTATCTCAAAATCGTGATTTTTAAAGTTATTTTTAATTCATATTGAGTGTTATATCCGTCCTAAAACCACTTTATTTTTGCTTAAATTCTGTGCATCTACATACGGAAACAACGCAATGACAATATATTTGAGTTTAAATGCTCATCCAAATTTGATTATTTCTACAACGAAGCTTATTTTTCACCTATGTCAAATGTAAACAACCAAATATGTAGAATGAAGAGATGTATTAGAATTGCTGTATTTCTTTAACACGAAATCATTTAGTTCATGGAGTCTGCATAGCTGATATGAATCAAGTATTCATTGATTTTACAAAAAGAAGGACGATTTTTTTTTATGAAGGTTTAAGTTTTCAAATATAATAAATTAATGTAGTATTGTGATAGGTTTTAAAATATTACCGAGGAATGTATTGCATTTAGACATGTGTAAATAAAATTGCATTGAAGTTGGAAAGTGTTTCATAATAAATGCTTTAAGCATGATTGATGTTTCTTGTTTTTTTTTGTTTTGAGGAAAATGTTTCCAGACGCTTCAGAAGCAACACAGTGACTTGGAATATTGACTGTTTAACACTTGTATTATCGTCACAGGACAGAACCTAAGGGAAGGAGATTTTCAAGCTTTTCAGAACATCCAGGTGTACTCAGGTACCATAGAAAAATCTTTGCCTACTTACAGTACGTGCCAAGGAACAGAACTTGGCGCAATCGGATTTCTATTTCTCTCTCCACTGGTTAATAAAAAGGAGGGATTCGAAAACTATTTCTAAACACTCCAACAGCACCCGGTGACTTCGAAGGATAAAATTCTTCAAGCGTATAGTATTGACCAATTTACAGAACCTAACTGAGAGAAGTTTAGATTAAGATGGCTATTTTCGACGCAGAAGTCCATCTTTCTTAAAGAAAGGAAAATTATCCTTTGCCGAATGACGCGAAACGCATATTATATTTATAATATAAAAAGAAAACAATTTTAATTCATGACAACACAAAAAAGAGGAATCATATTTATCATTGTTGTGAGACTGTTAAAAATAGTTCAATATTCAACATCACTGCCAAAATATTTTGACACATAACAACACTAATGTTACCTTACACCTTTCTGGTAGGTCGGACGGTCTGGGTTTCAACAACAACAACATAACAACACTAAAGGAAGTTGTTCGAGGTGTTTAACTCCCCGTTTTTCTTTCTAACAAATGAAACCTGCAGGAATCAATCTATCTGATCATTCCCAATGTCTTGATATACATTTCATGTACCAGAACCATTGCAAACATAGGGAATGTTTTTCTTTCAACTAACGGCTTATTTTTGTATATATATATATATATGTAAATATATACTTTTATTTTTGTAGGTTTGTTAGAAAGTTAGGTTTCTAAAGTTGCGGCTTCTCTCTTTTCTATCATTGAATTTTCAAACTATTATTATTATTATTATTATATATATATATATGTATATATATATATACTATATATATATGTATATATATATATATATATTACATATATATATATTTATATATATATATATACATATATTACATATATATATATATATATATATATATATATATATATATATATATATATAGTTTGAAAATCCAATGATAGAATAGAGATAAGTTGCAAATCGAAACACCCAATTTTAAAAAAAAATGCCTACAAAATAGAAAATATTAAATACAGAATCATCAGTCAAATGAGAAAAAAATGCAAATTGCTAGCCATCAAGCTAAATATAATCAACAAATTTCAATAGTATGGAATCGATAATTGAAAAACATATAAAATCCAAGCATAAAGCTATACACGTGTATAAGCGCTAGACCTAAATAAATGAATTGTTCATTTTGAAAAAAACCTGCATCAGGTCCAAGTATTTAATGAAAATGAAAACAAAATGTGTGTTTCTTATTTTAGAGATAGATAATGTCTATAAGCTCTAAAAACGTGATCTACATACATAAAGGTAGAAAAATAATAAAGGAAACAATTATATCTGGAATAAAAAACTGCAAGTGTACTAAACATTGGAGCCCAAAATGAAGAGGCCAGGGTTACCAATCGCAAAGTTTAAAAGTAGAGAACTACTGCTGCCTTTTAAGAATAACCTGTCAACATAAAATTCTGCCAGCGTTTGGGGAAATCACCGACAGAAAGTTTTCACCTGCTGCAGCAAGTACAATGTCCAATCAGGGTTGGATATATCAGCATAGTCTCCAAACTTTTGATATATATATATATATAAATATATACTTACTGCTGGACAATTTCTAAGGACGGATGACACTATCACCCTTAGCAAACACAAAATGGAAGAAAACAAAATGTGGAAAATTAGAATAAGTGCGGGGTACAGTAAGAAGAGTTATGCGTATGCAAATTTATCATTTCCACGTCTGGTCGTCACGCGATAGCGTGAATAAGACATTTAAATGATTTGACGCGTGTGGACAGTTGCTTTTCCAAGTGAAAGTTTTAATGGAAAAATTTAATTGACGAACTAGAAATTTTCGGTATGTCTTCCCGATATCATAGATGATTTTACGCTTTGCCGTGTTATTGGAAAGATCGCAGAAGGGCGAAAAGTAACAGTGTTGCCAGGGAGTTCGACATCCCCAACAGAGTTGTTTCACGGCTGTGGCAAGCATTTAAAACCACTGGAATGTGTAGCAAACGTCACGGGGAGATCCTGTTAGAAGTACGACAACTTCAGGAGACAGGTACATTGTCCTATCGGCAAAAATTGACCGGCACACCACAGTTAAGCGGGTGGCAAATCAATTCCTTGCTACCACAGCACAGCGGATCTCCCTAAAAACTGTAGCCAAATGTTTGAGGAAGGAGGACTGTACGCTCTCTGACCTGTTGTGTGTGTCCCATTGTGTGTGTCCCAGTATCATGGTATGGGCTGGCATCATGATCAATGGCCACACACCCCTACATGTGGTTGCAACTAAGACTATGACTGGCCAACGAAACATTGATGAAGTTCTACTGTCTTATGTTCGGCTTTTCCGTAGTACTGTCGGTGATAACTCTGGTTTCATGGACGACAACGCACCATGTCATCAAACACACGCTGTTCAGGATTATCTAGTCAGCGAGGGTATGCAATGTATCTTATGGCCAGCACGTTCTCCAGCTCTAAACTCCATTGAAAATGTTTGGGATGCTTTGGGAAGGCGACTTGCTGTTCGAAAATATCCACCAACAAACAAGAACACCCTCATCCGTGCACTGACAGAGGAGTGGGATAAATTGCCTCAACAGCTACTGAATAATATTTTGCAAAGCATGATACGACGTGTGGAATGTTGCATCGCACTACACTGCGGACATATTCCGTACTGACACATTTCTCAAAGGTGCCTTCTGTTGTTCATATGCATTTTTTCATTTCTCAGTACACAGCAACATATGAACACTTTTTTCCTTTCAGATGTTTCAAACCTTCTGTATTTTCAAGAACAATAAATGATTTTTATTCTAATGTCCAAACAGTGTGGCATCAATATTTTTTCCTGCTGAGCCTCCATGAAAGACAAGAGTTTTCAAAGCCAAATTTATTGAACAAAGAACATAAAGTACAAGGATGAATTGATTGAAATGCAGCCCCGTTCGACTTGCGGAACATGAAGAAATCAGTATTTTGTGCAGCCGCCATTTAGTGCAGCCGCCATTTTGTGCAGCCGCCATTTTGTGCAGCCGCCATTTTGTGCAGCCGCCTGGCAATAACTGCTACTACACGCCTCGGCATTGAAATAAATTGACTTTGGATGTGTTCTTGGGATATTTTAGTCCATATTGCTTCCACACGTTGCCAAACTTCCTCTGCCGTAGCAGCTGGTGTTTGCTGGGCCAGTCGTTTGCCAATCATCGACCAGACGTGTATATTGGGCGACAGATCTCGAGAACTGGCGGGTCAAGGGAGCAGTGGCACTTGGTGGGCACTGCAGAAATTCTGAACGATATGTGCCACGTGTGCTTTCGTATTGTCCTGTTGAAACTTGGCCGCAGGAAAGCCTTGAAGGTAAGATAAGACAACAGGCTCCAAAACTTCAGAAATGTAGCGGTGGCTGTTAAGTGTACCGGCAATGCATATTAGGGGGGTGCAGGAGTAAAATCCAATGCCACCCCAAACCATAACGCCAGGTGAAGGACAGGTATGGCAATGCATAATGCAAGAGTTATGGGGCTACGGGCGCACATGATTTGCATAAATTCTAATCATTTGTATTTCCTATCGAGATCTACGTATGGTGCAAATTTCATGCTTATTGGATGCTTCCCTTCTTGGTGTTGTATTTTGGGAATCTGGCTGTGCAGAGTTTGGGCGGTGTTGATGGGACACCCTGTATATATATATATATATATATATATATATATATATATATATATATATATATATATATATATATATATATATATATATATATATATATATATATATATATATATATATATTTATATATATATATATATATATATATATATATATATATATTTATATATATATATATATATATATATATATATATATATATATATTTATATATATATATATATATATATATATATATATTTATATATATATATATATATATATATATATATATATATATATACATATATATATATATATATATATATATATATATATATATATATATATATATATATATATATATATATATATATATATAAAGTTAACATTATTGCACTGATGTAGTGTTATGAAACTGTTTGTGAATCTTGAATGAGAAAAGCTGGCAGACACCTATGGGCGGAAGGAAAAATTGAAATATGTCTTAACCATAGAAAAAATTTGACTCAATTAAATTGTTATTCTCTGAGTCCTATTTAAAGTTGTTAAAATTGGACAGATACCTATAACGCAGACACACTGCGCGGGTACAGATTATTTATATAATTAAAAGTGTTTTAGACGTATAACTTGAAAACAAAATTAAAATTAAGATACATTTTCTTACTTTATAATGTTGATTACATACAAATAAACGTAGATATACTCTAATTGAATTTATCAGAATATCTGAGCTCGAACTCTTTATATATATTCTTTAAAGCAAAAATATAATTGTTTATACATGCGTAGACGTTAAAAATGACTCTCACATATGAATTCAGAAGTGGCTATTTTTTATATCAGTATCATTCATTCTAAAAGCATTCTTTCATCTATTTTGACCAAAATACATCCAAAATACTTAGAAGTCTAAATAACATAGTATACGGTATATATTTTAAAAGCATCTAAGCATTTTAACAGCTTTGATGTAACTCAGTAAATTTATGATCTTAAGCATTCTCCAGCTTTCTTTTCATACATTTCATGTATTTTCAATCTTTCTTACTATAGAAATGCATGTTCTAAGGCTATTTCTGTCAAAAAAATGATCTATGATAAATAAATAACTTGAAATTCTTCTCTGAAACGGATAATATTCATCATTAATTATAGTGAATTCATGATATAAACATTCCATTAATCATGTTTTATTTCTTGACAAATATTTGCGTAAGTAAAATATATATATCAGATAATATATAACACATAAAAGTATTTTTATTACTGGAATATCAATAAGCTCGAGAGAAGAGTATTATAATTTTTTTTTATGATGGGCATTAAGCTTTGAAAGAACATGCTTCATAGTGTGTGAAACTTAGAATTTATGCGATGTTTTCTCACAGATGGTTAGTACTGTAAACGGAATTATTGCAAAAATGTGTATCATAGATAACTTTTTAAATAAGTCTTATAAACAATAGAAAATATGATTTTATTTTTAACCTTGTAAAGAACATTATCGTATCTTGGAGTTGAAGACGTTTTATTTGAAATAAAAATCATTTTTACACCGTTTTATTTAGGTTGGAGTCCCTGTTTGCTTGTTTATTCGTTTGTCTGAATTTAATTTTGAATTCAATTTTTGACGCTTTTATACCGAGTCGATTTTCTTCAAATTTTACATACATACACATTTCTGGCTGTCCAAACTGTTGCTCATGTTCTCGGACGAGTCGGGCGGTCTGGATCTTCAACACATACACATTTGCAGTAACAATGCAATATTTTACTAAATTTGAGTTGATCTCGGTTATAAAGTAAATAGATAATATTTAATTTAAACAGACTTACCTTGGATGCCTGGAGTCATTGCAATTATGATTTTGATTTGGCCAAATATTTTATTAAACTGTATATACAACTGCATGCACTTTAAATCATACATAAAGATAGTCCTTCCTCAAGCAGATAGTATCTGACGAACTATGTCTGATGGCTAGGCATTTAGTGTGCCTTTGTATAGTAAACCTTCAATGGCCTAA
Organism: Amaurobius ferox; assembly: GCA_951213105.1. NCBI lineage: Eukaryota > Metazoa > Arthropoda > Arachnida > Araneae > Amaurobiidae > Amaurobius > Amaurobius ferox. The sequence continues at coordinate 139,108,915 of OX578139.1, forward strand.
ACAATGAGAACAGGGTAATTCCGTGATCCCCAGTTTTTTTTTTTTTTTTTTTTTTTTTTTTTCTTGTGGGGCAGGGGTTTGCGGGGAGCATATTGGCTCATTTTGCAGATAGGGAAAAAGTCAATTAACAAGTTGCAGAGCGAGTCAAATTCAGCATACAAATATTTTAGTTCCATAACATAGGATTGAAAGGGACACTTCAAATGCGGAAAACAGCGGAAAACTGTCTGATTTACGATTTCCGGGGCATATTTGCATAAAGTTAAAATGCAGTGAATTTATGCTGATTTCGCAGAGCACGCAAATAACATGCGAGAGAAATATGCCAATACTTCAGGAGACAGTAACGGGAATCGCATGTTTTTCTACTTATGCTTGTTCATTTAATTTGCATACACGTTTTCTATTGGATGACTGCTTCCGTACATTCTGCGAATTCTCTATCTGTCCGTGTATTTTAAAAAATGTGTCTGTTATGCAATACATTGTCTGTTATGCCTTCACATATTGTTGCCTTGTATAAATACTTGATTGTTGCTTCCAGATGGTTTGACTGTCTGGGGAAAAACTGACCAGTCGCTTTCCATCTAATGATATGGAACTAGAATATTGCTGTACTACATTTGACTCGCTTTGCAACTTGCTAATTGACTTAACCTTATCTGCAAAATAGGTCGAGATAGGCCCCCTAACCCCCCAAAACGGTGGTCAGGAGGTCACTCCTTGCTTAATTGTGTGGGTCTTAGGGGATTTCCTATACACTGGCCTAAGGCGTGCACAGCTAGATATCATAGATCTTGAGATATTAGCATGAAGAAAGACTTTCCTTATAAACCTGTATATCATTTGCAAAAGTTAAAAAAACTCATATGATATACACAATTTTCATAAATTAACTGTCTAACATGCTATATAATTTTCCTTTACAGTGGTTGATGAATTTTTGGAATTAATACTATAAATTTCCTCTGTGATCCATAATTAAACAGCACAATTCTCTTCAGTGTGCATATCAAATATTAGGTAGACATCAGAGATAGCGTAGTAGAGCCCAATATTTAAGTCATTGGGATACTTGTCGATCCTTAAGACTGAAGACACATATTTACATATATCGGAACAGTATGCATACATCTATTCTGGCACCGTTGCATATATGTATGTAACAATCGTAGCGACTAAACAAAATCATAGATCCCGTTTAAAAATCGTAGATCTCGTTTAAAATCCTAGCGATCACCATGATGGTGATTACGATATATCTGTATATATCGTAATTGTATGCACTCATGGATTCCGTACTGTAGTCGACATATGTGTAAATCGTGACTGGATCACGCATTATGTAATAGGTTGAAAATTGAGCTACAAAAAATATAAACTCCACGGCAAAAAAATCACGGAGCAGTGTCCGGTGATATTTTAATTTTGAATCTCACTCTTTCGAATGTTCACTGCCTGCTGGTTGGTAATCACATGAATGTCACTTTTTTTTTTGCCCACTGCAGACACACAATTATTTATTTTCCCTTTTCTTATTTTTCGACCCAGACAGTCCTACCTACACAAATGTGTAAGGTATCCGTTAGGACGGCTGAGAAATGAAACCCAATTTAAACCGGAACCCAGAGAGGGAGGAATTCCCAGTTACAGTAACCTCCTTTTCCTACCATCATCCTCTCAGAAAGACTTACGGGCCCATATATTTAACGTGCCCGTACTCTTCGCGTGAACACGGGGACTTTTTGTGCAGAACCGGGAATCGTATTGGGGTTGTCTGAGTGCAATCCCTGCGGACTAACCACTGGGTTGTGCCACCTCTTTTGCCGAATGTGGAACTGTGTACTATCACACCACCTCCTCTGACCGGCCGCCTTTATAGCTGCTCTATGTCCTCGAATGAGCCGGACGGTCTGGGATTTCGACCATCTCCTCTGAGTGCTGGTTGAGATGTCCACCGTTTATTTCTTGATCTAGCATTGGCTTGTCCCAATGTATTCACTCCATTTAACGTGTCTCATTACATAGACTGACACTTGAGCATAAAATATCAAAACATTGCTTTGTTATACTAATGTAGCTTTGACTTTTGTAGAAGGCACGAGAGAATATAAATAAAAAAATGCAGAAAAGGAGGTAATTTTGCTGTTTTTATATGAAAATAAACCCTATAAGTTTTCATAGACATTTTTGATTTGATATATGATGCCAAATCGAATGAAAAATTGCAAAAGGAAATTATGAAATAAAATATTTAAAAATCTGATGTTGTAACACGTGATTCTCCTTACACGTAGGTAAAAATATTGACATTGTGAAAAAATACGAAAGACTCGTATCTTTATGCAGATTAGCTTGGAACTATCTTATAACTTGATCTAACTTATCTTAGCTGTCTTATAACTTAATCTTACCTAAACTAGAGTTATCTTATTATTAGATCTAGCTCAGATAATAGCTATCTCGATCTGATTGTGTTTAATTTTATAATAATTTGATTTATTTCAAATGGAAAAGGTATTTTTATTGATTTAAATCAATTTAAGACGAAATCTTTAGATTTTAAAAGTCATTCAATAAGCATCCTATAGATGTGCACATATATTAAACGCCAGAGGGCTTTTGTGTATCACTATACCCTCTCTCAGTTGCATTATATGAAAAGCTATCAACAAGCTTAAATACTATCCACACTGATAAGCAAATTTGCATATTGCAAATCGTAATCATTACAGCAAACACGATAATGCATCAACATAAAAACATGTGCAGGGAAATTTAAATTGAAGGCTATTATAATGCAAAATTAGAAAGATATATTGTCAAGTTCTATATCAAGCATGGCATGTATTAAGCAATTAATTTTAAAATCAGAGGTAACATTGTAAATGCTTAACGCGCATGGAATCGAGAAAAAGTCACCGAGCATAACTCAAAACATGCACAGGATAAAAATTACAGATAGATTCCCGGTATAAATAAATAAACAGGGATACATGCATTAAAATTGAACGGTGGTTATTACAACTAATCAAAAGAAATTATTTTTTGAAAAGGGACTGACAAATTGTTCTTCTAATTCTGCATTATAATAGCCTTCAATTTAAATTTTTTGCTCATGTTTTTATGTTGATGCATTATCGTGTTTGCTGTAATGATGCCGATTTGTAATATGCAAATTTGCCTATCAGTGTGGATAATATTTAAGCTCGTTGGTACGATTTTCATATAATACCACTGAGGAAGGGTATAGTGATGCCCGAAAGTGCTCTGGATTAATCTGTATGTAAGTCTATAAGATGTTTATTAAATGACTTTTAAAATCTAAAGATGTCGTCTTTAAATTATTTAAATCAATTTAAAATTTTGACATGCTACCACTTTAATTATAGGTATTTTAATGTTCACTTTTATAATATATATACCAAATTTCATATAATTCAGTTGCTCATTCCGCGAGATATGTAGTGGGAAAATATTAATTATAATATCGTGAGAATAGCTCGTGATAATTACAAAACAATGCTGTGCAACAAACTAAATTTTAGTTAACTCATTAAATCAATTGAAAATTTAATTCAAGATATGCAATCATGATTCGTTTAATCAATTGATCAAATTAAATGTCAACGATGAACAGGTTAGTTATCAATCATTGGTCTGGAATTCAATTATAAGAAATAAAGAACTAATCACTGTAAATTTTACCCAATTGATCCCATAATGAATAGTGAATAACACAGAAAATCATTCGTCATTTATAAGTGAATCACATAAAATATTCGTAAGGATATAATCATGATTAATAAATTCTAAGATCAACTAAGCTCTCAATCAATTGATTACAAAAATCAACAATTCCTGATTTAAATGATGAAATAATAGATATCTTCCAATATATATTTGTAGAATTTATGTTATCTTGAAGGTTTAGTTATTTGGAATAGAAAATTGTTTAACTTATTTTAATCGGTAACTGAAAAGCGATTATTGTGATCAAGATCCATTTATTGGAAATCGTCAAATCACGTTATTGATTTCTCATAATATCCAACTTTGTTAATCTGTAGAGAAAATTATGTGTTGACACATCAGATATTTTATACAGGATAGTATCCTACACGCCGTGGCTATCCCCTGAGTTTGTGCGGATGTACGCAATGGTTCAGAATCCAGTACCTGTTTAGTTAACAGAAGTCAGTTAAACAAAACAAGAACCTATTACCAGCAAACCAAGAATCATAGTAACCATGCATTTGAAAATGTCTGCCCATAATCACAAGGAGTCTTGAGAACATTGGAGATTTATATTTTGACATATAAGTGAGTCACAGCTAGTATCCATGATTAACTTGCTAGATAGCCATGGAAAGAAATAATGTTCAAGCCATAATTTGAATCATGAACACTCCTGCCTGAACGGTCAGCGATAATTAGGCTATAAAGACAAAAATTTTACTTGACGTTAACATTACAACCTATTTCACAACTTACTTTCGTATATTTATACATTTATACACCATATATGGTTTTAAATAAAAATGCATTTATATATTAATGGTGCAATATTATCGATTTACATGGATGCCATATGAAATTTTTATCATGCATTCTATATAATACATGAAAAAACCGTATATGATTACATGTTAATCACATACTCATACACTCAATGATATGCAAAGTGTTAACTAATGGTAGAACTTTGACAAATATAAAGTCACTTAATGCACATTTTAAACTTGCTGAAAGGCAATCAATAAAGTATTATAACTGCCAGGGATATGCTCCAAAACTCAACTGAAATTCAAATAACAAATTTATTAAAGTAAATTATCGAACTCCTTGCCTGAATAATAAACTCAAAGTTACAACGATAAAAATTGGTGGATGTGATAAACATACCTAGAAAAAGAAACGATTAAAATTTCAGAACAATTTAATGATTTAGAGTTTGACCGTATACAAGGGGAGGAAGTCAATAAGGCGTTGGTCCACCTCTGGCCTGGACGCAACATGTCACCCGGCGTGGCATAGACTGATAAAGTTCACGGATGGTGTCCTGCGGAATGTCTAGCCAAATTGTCTCCAACTTTCGGGATGGTTGCAATCGCCTTCCCATAACGTCTCAAATGTGCTCTATGGAGAGATCAGGAGACCTAGCTGGCCAAGGAAGTGTTGGGCAAACTTGGAGACAATTCATAGCAACACGTGCCGTGTGCGACCGGGCATTATCTTGTTGAAAAGTAAGTCTGGGATATCGCAAAATAAACGGTAACACAACCGGTAATTGAATGTTGTCTATGTACCGCTGTGCTGTCACTGTGCCATAAATGACTACCAAAGGGGTCGATTATCAAAGGAGATGGCACCCTGGACCATAACGCCATGCTGTGGGCATGTGTGACGTGCGAATGTAAGGGCAGGATCCCCACGTTTCCCTGGACGTTTATAGAATGTATAAACTATAAAAAATACAATTCCTATACAGTTGTGTAAACTCGAAGCCTATTCTAACCCATTAAATCTAGTGAATCCTAATCTAAAATACAATTATTACCTACAAGCTAGTTGTCTGAATCATACCCATATCCTGCAATATTGCTCTCTCGGCCGAATAACAGGTAGGGATCGCTTTAAGAACAAGCAACAAACGACAGTTTATTTTACCTTTAGAATCCAAACGATTGGTTGACTAGTATAAAAGTCTATTAGTTCTCTATTAAAGGAAAGCATATTCTATGATATCTCAAACTACGAACACAATAGTACATTTATAGATTCCCACGTTACAAGTAATACTTAAATACAAGGAAATTATTTTTACTTCCATTTATTTATTGAAATCACATCCAACTACTTTTGACCTTGTGCAACAGCTATAAGTTAGAAGGCATTTTAGATTGAAACATTTCAGCATCAAGATTAATATCTTCTCCGAATGAAGGGAAACATACTGGTAAGAATCAAAGATCTGGTTTTAGCATTTCAAGTTGATGAATCGTGTTCATTGGCATGTCGCCGAATTCTTTGATTCATCGCGGTACTCGTAAACTCAAGAAGCATTACTGTGTTGCAAATATATACAATGTAACTGTAAGACCAACTTCATCGGTAAAAGATAAAATAAGTAAAATTTAAAAATGTTAACCGGCTTTGAAAACATAATCAAGCCTTTCTTGTGAGGGGAAATTGCATGAATTGAATATATATATATATGTATGTGTGTGTGTGTGTGTGTGTGTGTGTGCGTGTGTGTGTACGACACAGAAAATGCAATAGCATGAAAGAGCGAATAGAGTGTGATGAGAAAGGACACACAAACAGAGATGGCACATATAAATAACTGATGTCAGTTCCGAAAGGTTAATATAATACAGTAATGGCATAGAGAGGGTGATCAGTAGGCAGTAGTACCACTTCTTGCGTCGATCCAAGCAGCAGCCCTTCGAAAAGCAGATGCATGAGCGTGCGGATATTTTACTGACGGTTGGATGGCCGCATGCCTTCAACCATCCTCCACAGGTCGTCCTCTTCTTTTTCTTCGACCCAGACCGTCCGACCTACCGGAAAGGTATAAGGTAATAGGACCGTCCGACCTACCGGTAAGGTTTAAGCAGCCGAGAAGTGCCACCCAATTTAGACCGGAACCCAGTGGGGAAGGCATCCGCAGGGACCATGCTTTCCTTCCCCAAGCAACAACCTCTCGGAAGGACTTACTCCACATGTTTAATGTGATCGTACTCAGGTCGTCCTCTGTTTGAAGCGGGTGAAGGGTAGTCAAACGATGGCCAATCATGTTCCATACATGCTCGTTGGCTGAGAGATCTGAAGACAGAGGAGATCAAGAAAGTACCTGGATACTTTGCAAGGCTTATCTGCTGATATTTGCCTTGTGCGGTCTCAGGTTATCTTGATGGAAATCAGAATTTTGCACCGCTGAAGGTAGGTCAGGGCAACCTGCCACATCACCTCACCCAAGAGTCGTCGTGCAGACATTGTGCCTCTGAAACGAACCAGAGGTGACCAGCTATCGAAGCCGATGGAACTACAAACCATGATGCATCGCTGTCGAGCAATATCGCGTTCAACAGTCGCAGAAGTATTGTGTCTGTTTTCACGTCGTTTCCAGACTCTTACACGGCGACTGTGATTCGACAAACAGAACCGAGAGTCGTCACTGAACACTACCCTGTCCCATCCAGTCGTCCAAAAAGATCGGGTTTAAAACTATTTCAATCTCTCACGTTGGTGTCTGGTCGTTAATGGCAATCTTCGTAAAGAACGTTTTGAGTGCAAGCCGAATTCGGCCAATCGTCAAGACAGTGTGCTCGCTGATATTGGAACATCTAATGTACCCTGTAAATTCTACAGAATGTCGACATTCGCCGCTTATAGGGCCGCCACCCCATGCTTTCGAAAGCGTCGATCAACGCGGGTTTACATACGGATGGATGGATCTGTACCACTGCGACGATTCACATGTCCTACTTCAATTTATCTCCAAATCCTTTGAACATTGGACACATCTACGCGTGTTCCAGCGGCGATACGCCGATACGACCATCCAGTCGTGCGTAGACCTAAAATGAATACATTCGGGCGATCGTCCAAACGCTGACACAGATTACGGTGACATCGGTCAGGCATGTCTTCAACAACACGGTCTTCTGAAACGATAAACAGCTTTGAAAGCGGGTTTCCGCAGGTGACAGACAGTAACAACTGTTGGCTCATCTGCTGTTTCCATCCCTTTTATCCCGAGCTCTAATCACATGACCAACTTGTATTTCAGATCATTTGCACGTATCGGCCAGCTGCATTTGTCTCGTAATTTGCATAATTATACTTACCAAAGCTTCATGGTGTTGCATTTTCTATGTCGGGTAATATACATTACCTGAGAGTGAAAATGAGGCTCCAAGAAAAAGGGAGCAGAAAGTGATGAAATTCGGAAAACAGAGAGAAACAGTAACGAATAATAAGTGATGTTTATTGCAACATGATACACCTATACGACTGAGATACGACTACACACTGAGCGATAACATCTTCTGAACTGTAGGTAGTAGGGCTACCGCGGGCTACGAAATAGGCAGCAACAAGCGTAGGTACAGAGTCA